>CM070516.1:17203861-18567330 GCA_036346375.1 Guadua angustifolia | reverse complement strand
CCTCGGCCACCAGGAGCAGTGTTCACTAAAATCGTCGCCCAGACCACAAACGGGCTCCGATTTTGATGATCCACATATGCATCGAAAGCTAAGGAGATAAACTTTACAATGGCACCAGTTTCAGGTCATTTGGACTTCGGAGTCGATGGGAATTTACGTTGCAAGTTGGCAGACAGAATCTGTCCCAGGGTGCTGCGTCACCAATTTGGGGCGTTGGCCCATGTATCATGTTGGAGTCCATCACGGACGCGTCTAGGGTTTCTAGGACATCCCCTGGCCTTTATATCCAGTAGCCGTCGCTAGGGTTTGATTTGGGTTTTGCTTAGATTAATTCTGTCTTTGAAACGATTATCGCCGTTCATCGGTTTGTGAGACCCCAACTTCGTGAGCTTCATCCTCAATTGCAAATTCAGTTGCATCTTTCTTGTTCTTGCTTGTGTTCTCGATTCATTGGCAGGAATTAGCCTTCGTGGCGAGGTCAACCGGCAGCGCCGCGGTTGATATCCGAAGGGCAGCGTGGTGCTGCGATTGCAAGTGTTTTTATCGTGCCGATCAAGAAGCCGGATCGTGTGTGTCTCGCGCCGCCTAATCGACTTATCCTCCACCTGACGGAAGTTCGGGCATCCCCTTCCCCATCACCACCTATTTTCTTTTTCACTTAATCCCATCTCTCTCTTCTTTTTGTGGCTGCCATCCCTTCCATGGCGAGATATTTTCCCCTCCTCCCATGCTCCTGGAGTGTCCCTCCTCCTTCCCGACTCGATGCTTTGGCTCTCCTTCTTTGGCGCGCCTCTGGCCTCTCCTTGCCGGCGAGCCCGTGGCCCTTCCTGCCAGCGCGCCCCTGGCTCAGCTTCCCCCAGCCGCTTCCCTCCTCCCCCAGGCTGAGTCCTCTCCCAGGCCGAGCCCTCCTCCAGCCGGCAGTAGCAGCAGCTCCTCTGGCTTTCCTTGGCCGGCGCCATTCTCCAGCTGAAATGGCAGCAGCAGCTCCTCTGGCTTTCCTTGGCCGGCGCCCTTCTCCAGCTGAAATGGCGGCGAGACTCAGTGTGACATCGGCAGCTCGGCGGCAGGACAGCATCATGAGGTGAATTGATTGTGTATGCCCTGTGTGCGATGCATTGGTCGTGAGGTGTGTTACATAGGGTATGAATGTCTAGGCGCTTCATGTGAGAAAGATTCATCAGAAGTTATATATGAGATGAATGAATCTTGTTGTTTGTGTGTGTATCCAAGTGCACATGGGTGCATTCGGAACGACGGAATGCTATGCATAAGTTAACACAACTTGGATTGTGATCAGTGTTATTTTGAAATGAAAATGCATATTAGACCTCGACTAGCTTGGTTTCTGATGAATGTATTGATCACGTGTTGCGGCAGAATGTGCTTATTTTGCATTGCAGAAAAAAGCATGTTCCATTCTTTGGCTTAGATCAAGTTATATGTGATTATTGGCACTTCCGGTCTTTTGTTTTCATCGGTTGAAGCAAAAAAATTATTGATATCGTGGTGATACATTTGGGCCGTGCTAGTTGTGACTAGAAATATAGAATGAGGTAGTATTTAGAAAGTTAATCCTTGTCTTGAAATTTGGTCTATTATTGTAGCTCTTGGAGCATGTCTGTTGGTAATGGAGTTTATTTGAAGACTTTTACATCAAAGAATTCTTATATTGCTCAATTTGGCTTTTGAACTCTTACTGTGTGTGCCAACTTTTATTTATTGGGGTTAGTAGTTTTTGTAGCTGTTGAAAGATCTAATGTTATTCCATGTAATGTTGCAATGTAAAATAAAGCATTATGTCATTATACTACTCGACCATGGAAAAAAGAAGAAGAAGCACAAAACATGATTGAAGTGGCATGCTTTTGAATGTTGTTAGATCGTAGTTCGTGTTGCTATTTCAAGAAATGAGGACAGATTTTGGACGGAGGCACTAGCTTACGGTCTTGGATCTAGCCAAGGTGGCTCTACCTACCTTTAGAATACCAACTACTTATGTATACGATATTAGATTCTAGAAGATTTTGTGTCTTTGTTGTTTATTATGGTCTAAAGTATACGCGTATGTGTTATTTGTGTATGAGCCTCTGTAATTGTTATTCAAAAGATAAGGCGTAGTTTACTAGAAATACTAATTTGTGCATAAATTTAAGTGGGATGAGTGTTGTTTATTTGCGAGAAGGTTACGTCGGGAGTGGCCTCAACCACATGCCACTCCATTCTCCATCGGTAAAAGGCAAGTGCATCGAGTTGTTTGCTTAATTGAGTTGTTTATTGCTAATTGTCTTGACATGCCTAATTTCTTTTGATTGTGGCAAGTGTTAGTATATTGGTGACCGTCCTTGAGGGCGTGATTAGCTATTGGATTCAGTGGTCACTAGTAAGCCTTAATTCGGTGAGTTCTTGTGCCTTTGTTATCTGCGTTGATTAGCGAGTATGGGGTATGTGGATATTAGTGGATAATTTATAGGAATTGTATTAATTGTGCCCTGTCTGAGAATGGAATTAGTATGTGTATGAATCAATGTATTCTTTGAAGGTTGTGTGTATATATGTATGCTTGGTTGTCTTTGGTGGAAATGTGGGTTCAGCAAGAGCCTATTTATATCGTACATACATTGATGATTTTTGTGCGTCTATGTGAAGCCAAACTTATATGTATGCATGAGGTTTCTCTCCTTTGCTTGGAGTGTGTGAATGTGTAGAGCTGCCATAGTCCATACAATTATGTGTGATACTTGTGAAAGTTGTGGTCATGTGTGCTTGCATGTATGGTGACCTTGTGTGTGTATATATACAATGATATTCAAACATTTGCACCCATGTATATACTTATGTGGTATGGGAGATTTTGTGTATAAATGTATATATTTATATATATGCTTGTATTTGTATGTGGTTATAGTTATATTAGTGTTGGCAATGAATGAAAAGTTGTGGCCCATTCGTGTTAATTGCATTTGAGCATTCATAATGGAAGAGGCGACCCATTCGTCGACGATGGCCTCTGTGTTCTGCGTAGTGAACACGAAAGTCCTACCTCGTAGTCCCATTCATCGAGGTGAATGGGAGCGAGACAATAAGAGTAGGCACCTTCCACGGGATGGAAGGACATGAGGGTGCACACCAAGCGGGTGGGCACTTTCAGTGATCTGCGTACATGCATGGAAATGAGCATTCATGTGCATTGCATCTCTTATCCTTCCTAAAGTTGAAAATCTTGAGTTATGTTGAGGAGTTGTTTACGCCGGGGTTTGGGAGTTAGAGTCGAATTCTCTTATGATTTATGGTTGAGTTTTACGGAAAATAAAGAGATGGTCTTTGTTGTTGCTCGTGCTCAAAATTTCGGTTTCTTAAAGGTTGGGTCGTGACCCACGAGTATGTTCAGAGCGTTAAGTTTATGATGAGTATTTGAACTTTCAGATAAGGAGGATTCTTGATTCTATTAAAAGAAATCATTGGTTATTTAAAGACATCCAATTTATTGTATGGCAAGGATGATTAATTGGAATGGTAGGGATTCTAAGTGAAAGCGTTGATTATAGTTTTCACCATGGTGGTGAGGCGTGGACTTGAATGGAAGTTCAAGATTTGTGTTTCGATAAGTTTAGTAGTGGCGGGATTGAGAGGGTCTAGAATCTTCTATGGATGAATTTATTATAGTGAAATGTTGATGTAGAAATCAGGAGTGTTTTAGCGCCCGAGGCATGAGAGTTGTGATTTAGAGGCCGGTGTTGTCCCTTGAGTGTTGAATGGTTTTATCATCAAGTTGATGACATGATTACGGTAACTTTTTTGATATGGTTAATTTATTGCTTTAAAGGGTATAAATGTGTATTGCCTAGATCTTTGTTTCATTGTATTTACTTGCTCTTATGGTCAAGCTTTTGTTTCACTTATGATATTGGAATTGCTATTCTCGTGTACTTTCTTTGAGTCATCGACTCACGCTTTGTTGTTGTGTTGTTGCGGTACCTTGAAAAGCGGCATGCGAGGAAGTGGGTAGTAGCACAATCACGTTTTGCATCATCACCTTTCCATTGTGTTAATTCATAATTCATTATAAATAGCTTGAGAAGATCATTGTAAGGGCCGTTCGCCGTTATGTTTAATGAGTTCTGTCTTGTAATAAATTATGTGGTGGAGTTCTCAAATTTCCTTTGGATGGGTGATTGGTTAACTAAGGACACGCTAGAATGATATCATATCTTTGCATTTGTTTTACATCTGCGAGTGGATGTCCTAGTTTTAGGGAGAGTCTTTAAAAATTTTAATAAATTCGACAACCTCTTAGTTGATTAGCTTGCGTTGTTAATATTTATTCTTAGTAAATTTGTAATTATGGATGCTAGAGGGTGTAACATTGAGGAGCCGCGGTGCTAGGGTTATTCTGATCCTTTCTCTCTTTTCGGATGTAGGTCGTTCACGAGTCCCAATAGGCTGTAGGTCCTTTCGTTGGCAAGTGTATCTTTTGACTTAGTACATATCTAGAAAACCTAGCGAGTTCACATGAGACATTCTTCGTGATATGCATGAAATCCGATGAGTGGCGGACCTCTAAGTCTTTCGAGTAAGGTAAGTCCCAAAATATTGACTTCTTCTTCCAAATGGCCTTCGTGTGACCTTGTTAATTTGGGGCGGAGTTTGCTACCAGGACCTTTTCCAAATACTACTTTTAGATCCTTTACCAAAGAAAATACAAGTGTTCCACTGCGATGCATGGGCTTCTTACGTTTCTCTTTTGTCCCATCAAAATTTTCACCCTTCCTCATCTTGGGTCCTTTATATGGAGGAACCTCACGGTGGCCCATGTACACAACCTTTCGAGAGTTTTTAGGTACTTGTTTGTCGGTATCCTCTAAGCGATGGATGCAGGATTTATATCCTTTGATAGATAGGACCGATAGGTTACCAAGTGCAGGCGATCGTTGATGGTTACGAATAGCAATGCCGCGAGAGTGAAGTGCTCTCTTTTGTACTCATCCCATACCGTACACCATCATTCCACAGTGTTAACAGATCTTCAACCAATGGTTTGAGGTACACATCAATGTCGTTTCCAAGTTGCTTGGGCCTTGGATAAGCAATAGCATCATAATGTATACGCTTCATACACGACCAAGGAGGAAGGTTGTAGATACATAGAGTCACGGACCAAGTCTTTGTATTTCGCTACTCATATCGCTGAATGGGTTCATCCTATCCGTACTCAACCCAAACCTTATGTTCCTTGCATCCTCAGCAAAGTCCGGGTATGTTCTATCGACTTTCCTCCTTTGAGAGCCATCGACAAGGTGCCTTAGCCTTCCGTCGTCCTTACGGTCTTCCTTGTGCGGTAGCATCATCAGGCACGCAGCGCTTTGTTCGCAAATAAACTCTTCAACAGGGGATTCTGGAAATACCACACCACCTTAGCAGGAGGTCTCTTCTTCTTATCTGCCCTCTACCTCACAGGTCATCACACGGACAAGCTTCGAATCCTCATACTCATTGCGATAAAGGATACAATCATTCGACATGCATGTATCTTCAGTACCTCCAACCCCAAAGGGCGGAACAACTTGTTTGGCATCGTCGTAGTTTCGGCGGTGTGTTCCCCTCTGAAGTAACTTCTTTATGAGGCATAACAACTCATCGAATCCCTTATCGAGACAATCTATTGGTCGCCTTCCATTGCATCGAGTTCGATGTGATACGCAACTTTTATGGCCTGTCGATAGTTTGGGTACAACAGTGTTCCGTGGTCCTCCATAGTATTTGGAACTTTTAAGTAATGTCTTTCATCGATGTATTCTCCTCTCCATCACGCAACATCTGGTCTAGGTCATCATCACCAAACTCCCCAATGTATCTTGAAAGAACCGTGTTGACCAACATCCAGGGTTATTGTTGTCGCCTCTTCTTCTTCACCGTCTTCTGTATAATCTCTTCTTCACCGTGCTTGGTCCAGCGGTATAGTTTGACATGAAACCTCTTGTGAGCAAATGAAAGTGAAGGTGGCTGGATTTTGGCCACTCCTTCTCATTCTTGCGATCTATGCATGGACAGCATATGTAGCTGACGTCGTGTGTGCATCAGCCTACGAAGAAAATCTTACAAACCTGCAAGAACTCGGGGAAGCGTCGGTCCATGTACATCCATCGCCGGTCCATCTACATTATGTTACATCAAGATAACTGTTAGCTCATTTTTTGATAATGAATTGTTGAACCAAAACCTAAATATTAGCTAGATCCACACCTTTAATCCGAGCTAAATAATAATCCAAGCAAAATCTAAACTCACATAACAAGTTTTTGTAACCTACAAAAAGAATTGGTCGATCGAGTGCGGATTCAAAATTCGAATAAAATTCACGCGACTTTGTTTGCAAATTCTGTTGAAATTGTAACACCCTAAAATTTCCAAATTATTATTCAATCATTTATTTTTATTTTTTTCTAAATCTCTAGCACTTAATTAACGATGTTTTCAAAAATAATTTCTTGATGGAAATTAAAACCAAAATTATACTACAAGTAATTTTTCTAAGTTTAAAATATTCCAAAGTTTTTTGAAAACTTTTCTCAAATTACGAACTCATTTTATATTTTCTATTCATATTTCGATATTATTTTAATTAGCAAATGAATTTAAATTTCTTCTTTTCCACATAACTATCGCCATTTCAATATCCCAAACTCCATGATTTTCATGCACCATTCTCCCCCCAACCACGTGCAACCAAACCTCATCCTTCATCGATCGATGGAACTAAAACCTAAATTTAAGCTAGATCTACACATTAAATGCGAGCTACATTATAATCCAAGCAAATTCTAAGCTTACACAACAAGTTTTTGTATCTTATTTGAAAAGATCAAGCTAGATCTCTACATTCATAATCTTTCATCAATCATGGGAAAAGATCAAATTTTTTCATAATTCAAGCAAAAAAGGCTCCATTTAACACCAAATGATGTGAGGAAAGATATTACTAACCTTAGTTACCTTGGTTGCGAGTAAAATGACCAAAATTTTGAAATTTGGGCAGCACCTCCCTCTACATTCATAATCTTTCATCAATCATGGGAAAAGATCAAATTTTCTTCATAATTCAAGCAAAAAAGAGGCTCCATTTAACACCAAATGAAGTGAGGAATGATATTACTAACCTTAGTTACCTTGGTTGTGAGTAAAATGACCAATATTTTGAAATTTTGGGCAGCACCTCCCTCCTTGAAGCTCTTGGCGAAGCCCCCTTTGTTCTTTTAAATGCGTTGAAATGATCTGGTCTGCAGAGAGAGGAGGAGGAGAAGTTTAAGCTGGAACATCAATACGGTTGAAGGCACAAAGCTGGTCTGATGTAATCACATCGATCTGCGGTTCATGTCACGAACCGTCTTGATGTGATTACATCGATCTGCGGTTCGTGTATTGAGCCGTCTTGATCGCCCGTAGGCTGTGGCCGTTGAGCAGGGTGATCTAACTTCTCGATCCGGTTAAATCTGGCTGAAGCGATGGGCGGTAGCAAATGTCGGTTCTGTAGTAGTGGCTGGATCTTCGTCGCACGGACCCGAAGCTGCCACGTCTTCCCCGCGCGCCGCCGCCGCCCGTGCAGCCCTAGCCGCGCGACCAACTCCGACTTTCATGCCTTTCCACGCGTCCCGAGGCTATAAATGCTAGCGCCGCGCACCTCCCTAGGTTTGCCACCTCGCGCCGCACCCGCCGGCCCTACCCATTCCACCGGAGACGCCGCCGTTACGCCGCTAGCCCTCGCCGGAGTATCTACGCCGTGCCCGACTCTTTCACCGCCTCTTTCTCCCTTTCCGGTGAGCCTCCGCCGCCCTTTCTAGTACCATTGAGTTCATCTTTTCGTTCTCTATCGGATCCGCTAATCTTTCGACTCGATCCGTCCCTCCATCACCGTTTTGCGCACCGTCTTCCCCAACTCCGGCGGAATAGCGCCGCCCTCGCCGTCGGCTTCTTCACATTTTCTCCACCATCGGATCGCCCATCGACGTCCCTGAGTCAGCCACGTCTTCTTCGTCTCCCCGCCGCATCTTCAAGCCTCCACCGTCCGATCTGCACCGACGGCCAGATCTTCGCCGCGTATTCTCGGTAAGCCGCCTCGTCACCTCCCGTGTTGTCGTCGCATGTCCACCGCATGGCGCCGCGTGCCAGCCACGTGTGCGCCATGTCATCGCCAGCCGCCCGCGTAGCCACCCCGTGTCCGCCGCGTAAACGCCACGTATGCCCTAGCTTCCGCGTTGTCGTCCTTGTCAGCAGAGCCGTGTCGCGCCATGTCAGCGCCGCGTGCCAGCCACGTGTGTGCCACGTCACCGCCACCGTCTGCCGTAGATCTGTCTGGCGCTACGTGTCAGCCACGTCTTCGCCACGTCATCGCCAAGTCAGCCGAAAACCTCGCGTGGCGCCACGTGCGAGCCACGTTCGTGCCACGTCACCACCGTGTGCACTCCGGTGATCCGAGTCCATCGTGAGCCCAGTCGCTGACGTGTGGGTCCCGTTTGTCAGCCGCATGATTTTCTTTTTCTTTTTCCAAGTTTTTTTCCCATAAAACCAAAATCCAACCAATAGCATGCCGACACATGTAACTTCCAAACAACCGTTCTCCTCCGTTCGAGCTCCGATTCGAGCGATTCAAATTTCTAAATTCATCTAAAATCATGCTCTACCTGCCAGTGCCCTTATTTTGATTTTTGGATTTTATTTGAATTTTGTTTATTTATTTTTGTTCTCGTTTAACGTATAGACGACGCCGTCGAAGCGCAAGCGGATCACCCGGAGGAGGTAGCACCAGCGGGAGAAGTTGAAGGCAAGTCTTCCTTGACCATATTGATCCCAATTTTATGAAAATTATACTTTGTTTTAATCTATGCATGCTTATCATTTTGAGTAAAGTACTTTAAATGCCATTTTAAATGCTTAGCTAAATTCCAATTTTGTTATACCCTCTTTGACATTAAATGTGACAACCTTGACACCTTAGAAAAATATTAAATACTGTAATTGACATTTAATATTGTAGTTGAAAGGACAGGGGATGTCGCCTAGAGGGGGGGGTGAATAGGCGTTTATAAAATTAAATCTTAATTCGCAGCGGAAAAGAATCGGACTATCCGACTTTGGATATCGGACTATCCGATATGCACAATCAGATTATCCGATCAGAGCGAGAACAATAAGATTTATCAGAAGTTAGAGCTAAACAAGGGTAAGCAACAAATGAGTAGAAGGCTAGCTATAACAATTACTTCAAGACCAATTTAATCAAAGCAACAAGATAAGACCAAACCAAAGATTTGATGCACGGTTGGTTTTTCGAGATTCGGATCCTTGAGGATCCTCGTCTCCGTTGAGGCAGCTCGGTCACACTTGAGCCGGGTCTCTCTCAACCCTTTTCCTCCGGTGTTGCATGATGCACTCATGCCAGTGCGGCTCGATCACACATGAGCCGGGGTGTCTTTCAACCCTCTTCCACCGGTGTTGCACAAATGCACTCGCTGGACTTCACTTCTTTGATTCCTTCCCTTGCGGAGGCGGAATCGGCCTTCACAAACTCCCACGGCCAACCACACAAAGCTTCGGTGGCTCGTAGGCGACCTCCTAGCCGTCTAGGAGTCCTCAACCTCCAAGAGTAACAAATGCTCACGAAGATCAAGCTTGGAGATGAAATCAAGTGCTCAAACAACTCAAACCTCACTCAACCTAGCACCTCACTCCTCAACCCTTCCCAACCCTTCTCACAAAGGGGATCACTTAGATCTAAGGGTAAAGAGGTGTTTAGGGGGCTCAAGAACAAGAGGAGAACACCTCAAACCAGCTGGGTAACAGCCCCTTCGAAATGGAGAGGGGAGGGCTTTAAATAGAGGCTCCAAAAAACTAGCCGTTATGCCCTGGACAGACCCTCATCGGACTATCTGATATTGAACATCGGACTATCCGATGTGTGTAAAACTCCAGATCGACTCCACACGAAATTCAAATTTTTTGAATAAAAAGCACAGATCGGACTTTCCGATATGGAACATCAGACTATCCGATGTGTGTAAAACTCCAGATTTCCAAGAGAACATCGGACTATCCGATGTTTCCAGAGAGTACCCATTTTCAAAGATGTTTCAGAAATTTTCTAAGTCCTCATTGGACTATCCGATGTCAACATCGGACTATCCGATGGGCACTGAGTAGCTCGACCAGAACGAGCATACCTTTTGACTCCGGACTCCGATTTCAGTGATTTTGGACTCTATTGAAAGCTAAGAACGAGGGCTACACAACTAACAAGGTCTCACTACCCAAATCGCAAAGGATAAATCCAGATTTCACCAAGAATCCAAGGGAGACCTACAATTCTTACTTTCCGGCACCACCAACACCACTCTCTCTCTCTAAGTTTCACAAGGATGGATCACTTGAGCACTTGACACATCTAAAAGTCATTCGACGTCGCATCCCTCTTAATAGTACGGCAATCCTTAGACTCAAATTCAAATGAGAAATCCAAGTCTTACATTCAATCCGCATGCCGTCTTCTCCGTGGATGCAATGTGCATGATGTCTTTTACCAAATGATTGATGACATCTTCACCTTGTCCAACTTGACTCGATTCACCTCATGAGACACTCGTCCTATCGACCTTGACTTGATCATCCTCTCCGATGATCTCCATGCCAAGTCAGTCTTGACTTAGTCCTCATCTCTTGGTGACACCGCCGTCTTGTTGACTTTGACTTGACTGTCATCCTTCAAGCTACCTTGGTCATCATACACACACGGGACCTAATTCTTTCCAAACCACTCATGAAAAGCATTAGTCCCAAAAGCTCAATAGATATGAATAAATTTATATTTGTGAGCAATTAATTACCACAAGTGTTTCATATAAAGAAGCACAACATAAATGGAAACACTTGACATAAAAAATGTTCTCTACTAAGTGCATCATGATGAATATGTAATTGATCTATATGCACTAGAGAGACAATTGCCGATATGATGAATCAATTAAATCATGGCAAGGATCACAGTCTTTACTTAAATGAAGCACATGACAGAATATACACAAATTATACATGTGCAACTAATATTTGGAATAAGAGTAAATATGTGATCCAACACTAGATTAAACTTCACTAAGAGAATTGCATGAGAATATATACAGCTAAAACATGCATGCACCAAGTCAATCTATATCAATATGAAGTTTAACTCTAGTTAATACATGCATACTAAAAACGAAGCACATAATGAACTCAAATGAATATATATCCACAAATAAATATGACATGAACCAATGTGCATATATATAATCAACATGCTACTTGGAGTTCACTATCACTACAACACGGGTATGCCTTTTGGGGCACTTAGTTTTATATGGCACTTGACCTAAATGCCACTAAATAAAGAATTCACGGCATTTATTTGGATTTAGGGGCATTTAATTGCTTGGCACATAATATTTGCGGGTAATACTTTTCTTGTTATAAATTATGTGCGGCTTATCTTTTTACAATGGGGACATTTATAAATGCCGGACTAGACTCTAACCCGACACATGTTTTTTGTCGGACGATGAGGAAAGAAAGACGCATGATAAACGTCGGGATTGGTAAAACATGGCATTTAATATGTGTCGCAGATTCATTTTGCCGAGGAAGATGAAATTTCAGGCGCGCGCGGGGGAGAGGAGAATTGGTGCACGCGCTATCGCCCGAATCCCCACCTATTCTCATCCCCATTTTCATCTTCTCTGTGCGCAGTCCTGGGAGGGCGGCTCATCCCCAATTTCATCTTCCTCATCCCCAGCCGTGCGCCCTCCCGCCAGTCCCCCTCATCCTCGATCTGCTGGCGCACCGGGCGCTGCCGCACGCCGCCACCGCTCTCCCATCCTCGCCTCCCCACTTGCCCTTGCCCCCTTCCCTTTGCCTTGGCCACCGCCTACCCTCCCTCCCTCCTCAGTGGCCGCCCTCCCCACCTTCCCTTGCCCTTGTGCCGCCGCCATCCCTCCATCTCCGGCGTCCTCCCCATTGCCCGCTGCCTGCCCTCCCATCCTCATGGCGCCCTCCCTCCCTCAGCGTGGCCCTCCCATCCTCGTGCTCCACCACCCACCGCCCGCCCGTGCTGTCGCGGCTCCCCACCACCACCGCCGCCCTCTCGCCTCCCATGCCGCCCTCTTCCTCTCCCCGTGCCCTCGCTGCCGACCTCCTCACCCCCTCCTCCTCCCCTCCGGGTTGTGGCGATTTTGGTTTCTTCCCCAACTCAGGCCGATTCTTCCACCTGGCCATCACGGCTCAACTTCTTCCTCCTTGCTCCATTCTTCAATTAAACTTGCATGAAGCATCACCGCTGACCTTAGATTGTTTTCGAACTTAATTGTAGATTTCCTTCCTTTGTGGATTTGCCGCCATGGAGCTTCTCTATCGCCATTGAGTAGTTGATGGAGCAAGGAGGAAGAAGTTATTGCTGAGTTCTACTGCTACTATTGCTCAGTGAGAATTGGTGCTATTTTTGTCTCTAGCATTTCTCCTATATGTATTAAGATTTTTATACATGCTTGTTTCATGAGCTAAATTGCTGATTTGATTCACATATGCATGGTTGGTTAGAGGTGTGATTTTGGGGTAGGTTGTGACTTCACTTATGGAAGTAGAGGACTCCGTTTGTATTTTGCCACTTTTTTAGGCGTATTCGTACATACATACCCATATCAAGCTTCTTCTTCATCTTTCTAGCTTCATCCTTACCATATATATAGTCTCGCCTATATGTTCTGCGTGACATGGATCTTCTGAATCGCTGATTATGAGAGGTCGTAGTCATGTCTAAGCGAGGAGGTCCTTGGTATGTATATGTGAGGCAAAGGCTGAATTGCTGTGTGGTGCCCAACCATTTTGCTACACATGGCGAGTTTTTGAGCAGATATCTCTACAAGCTTATTTCTTACTACAGCATTTGCATATATGAAGGCTCGAGCATCTGTAAATAACGATGTTTCTCTGGTTGTGTGATGCATTTGTGTGTAGAGCAAATGACATCTTATGGTTGTTGCCCTTTGTACTATTAAGATCAATGTAAAACAAGTGGTATAGTATCTAGTTGAGATTGGTGTCTTGCAAATGCTCCTTCCCTGCTCTCGACATTTCTTTCTTTTTTTTCTTTTCTTTTTTTTGGAGGAGGACAAGTCCTCTGACAGATCCTGAGACAAGAGAACTAGGCGATACAAACCTTGAGTAGGGATTTGCTCTAGCATTTCTCCTATATATATCAAGATTTTTTCTCTAGCATTTCTCCTATATGTATCAAGATTTTTATACATGCTTGTTATTATATATAGAGAGGGAGAACTTTATACTAATAGACTGATGCCTGCTTATTGGTCCCGGCTTGAAAGCTTCTTGGTTGGCTCAGCTCCCTTGCTTCTTTCTTGCTATTGAGCTAGCTTCTTGTCTATAACTGCTATCTACAGCTTGGCTTTTTCTGAACATCTAATTCAACTTGATCTCGCTCTGATTTGATTGCACATCTAATGAAAATCTATGATATTCCTATCTTTTGTCATTTGAAATGAAATGAAATGATTTCGATAAACTTATCTTTTGTCACTAGGTGCGTGTGTATACAATCCACATGATGCAAATATAATGATTGTTGGGCTTATGTAATAGCCCTTGTAAACACATTTTATAAGTTTCCAAGTTCATTGCTTCATTAATCTAGGTATTTTTTTACGTAATGCAAAAGGCTACACAACCATTTGGTTATTTTTTGGCACTAGGTGCAGTGTATATAGCCATATGATGCAAATGTAATGTTGACTTCCTATGTTATCTTGCAATATTTCTTAATCGATTGTAGCATCCTCCAAGTATATTTGAAATGTATACATCTGATAATTACTGTTGTTTTGAATTTTGAGTGGAATTCAGGATCTCGTAGATATTGGCTCTCACGGTGTACTTGATCCCAATTTCATTGAGAAGCTGAGTGAAGAAAACTTTATTCTATTCACAAGGTGATGCTTTAATGATGTCTGATGAGTTTAAGTATATGGGGGAATTTTAGCAAGGTATTGCCATCATGTATAGTCAATTGGATGCTGGAATAATAGCTATAAGATTTCCTGCATGGATTTTGCAATTAATTATACTACCAATTTCGTTAGTGCTATTAGAGAAATCATTGAACTGTGTGACTTAGGGTTTTGTGATTTGAGTTTTGATCCATCTGTTGATTCATGTTTGTCATCGGCAACCATTTTTACGCAAATTGGTAGATTAGGCCTTATAATTGGTTGTATATGAGGAATAGGCATCCTTTGGAGTTCCTACATGATTACTTTGTTAGAATTTGTATAATTACTAAAGCTTTATTGAGTGGCGAAGCTACTATACCACTTACATAAATATATAGATGTGCTCACTTTCACAACTTCCTTATTTTCGCAATGTGGCTTAACATTTAATTCAACACACAGGAGTAGCTAGTATGTATTGTGTGTGCATATAATGTGTGTGTATGAGATTAGTATGCCAATTTCATTTGACTTTAATTTCAATATCCAAATATGAATGTGTGTGTATATATATGTGTGTAAATAGAAGACTACAAACAAATTGAACTAGGGCTTAAGGTTAGGAAATTTTCAATATCCAAATTGTTGTTTTTCTTTTATCATTAGATAGATATTTTAAAATGGAGTAGTGAAAGAAGCGGTGATCTAATCACTTTCCTTGTTCTAAAGAATAAAAAACTCTTTTGAACTATAATCTACCTAATGAACAAAATACCTCTCATCTTACAAATGTAGTGCTGATAATGACAACCATCAACCCGATTCGAGATAAAATTTAACTCTCTTAAATCAAGATTTAATTTACAAAGAGAGATATGTAAACTATGTGGATGTATGATGTCTTTTGTTCTTTTAATATTATGCATTTTAACCAACTACTTGGGAACCTTTGTTGTCTCACTAATGGTCACCATAACCTTGTGAATTAGCAGGTTGTAATCTATTCACCAGCTAGAACTGCATCTCAGCAAGGTTCAGGCAAAGTCGGGAGGCAGAAAATCAATTTTGTGTCAACCCAAAAGTATGTTTCTTGTTTTGATTTGCTGGTTCTTTCTCATGACTCATTTATCCAAAATCTTGTGTCGCTGTTAGATGAGCTATTTCAAGAGGGTATCAACCGAAAACAAATTGCCTCACATAATTTTAGTTTTATATCTGAATTTATTTTTTTCAATTAAGTTCTTTTGTGCTAGTCTATTTTCATAAGGCTTTTTCAACTGTTATAAGATTGATGATTTGATACACAATAACATCTATTTATTAGGAGCGAAGCATGGACAAGAAATGGATGCACTTACCTGAAACACACACTCGAATATGAAAAAGGCGTCAATTTCTTTTTGGATTTTGCATTTTCCAAGTCAGCAAGAGCCGACACAATCCGCTGCCCATGCAATAGTTGTGCTAATCTGCATTGGTTAGAAAAGAGTATTGTTTATGACCACTTGATTTGCAATGGTTTTTTAAAAGGATATAGTGAGTGGATGTTCCATGGTTAGAAAAGAGTATCATCACTTCCTTGCACAACTGAGCAGTCATGCTTGAATTATATTTTGTGTAACCTGCTTCAGTCTTCATGCGTCAGCCTTGAGAGTTGAGGTGTTGTTAATTAACTTGTTGATATTCAATTTGTGTTCAATAGACACATGAGGCTAAGAATATTTATTGGTCCTAAGCTAGGCTACTAAATGAATCTGCTTACATGTAATGTTCTTTCTATAATATTTGTTGACATGTGCTTGATCAATTCAAGAACTATCTGATCTTTATTCAACAAGGCCTAGGTGTTTTATCTTTCTTTGTTTGCATGCTTCATCAATTCAACTTGCATTCTTTACGGTGAACTCCAAGAATGCAAGTAAATATTCTAATGGCTAACAGAATATTTACAATGGCCTAGGTGTTTTGTCTTTCTTTGTTTGCATGCTTCATCAATTCAACTTGCATTCTTTTCAGTGAACTCCAAGAATGCCATTGTAAATATTTACTTGCATTCTTGGAGTATGTTGGTAATACCGATTTGGAGCAAGAGGTGAAACTTCTTCGGAATCAAAATCTACGTAAGGTATGAATTAATCTTGTCTTGAGTTGCTTGTCTGAAAAGATTCATAACAATGAGATCATATAATAGCTGGGTACAAGATATTCCATGAGACTCATAAATTTGAAATGTTTTCAGGCGGAAAACTCAACACATATTTCTCTAATTTTTGTACTAAAGGTCCTTTTCCTATATAAAATATACACGGAGGATTTACTTCTCTTAACACCACTAATAGAAAGTCGCATACGCCACCAAGTTTCACTTGTCATTGTAAAACAACTATGTTGTAGCACCAAGCTCTCATTGAATATCTTATACCCGGTTATTATATGATCTCATTGTTATGAATCTTTTTCGGGATAAGCAACTCGAGTATAGTATTTTATTGCAACAATGTGTGTTTTTCCCACAAGTATTCTTGTAGTGTATGCAGCCCGTATCCGGATCGGATATTATCCATCCCATTTTCACCCTAAATGTGAGTAATACATGTCTTCTTTGTAGGTTTACCTTTCATACATGTAATGTTTGTAGGATCTGATCGACAAAGGATAGAGAATGATGATAGCCTTGCAATGAAATCAATAGAAGAAGGTGACTTGTATCTTGATGTTTTTCCAAGTGATCAAAAAGGAAGAATCGTGGACTAGGTTTGTTACCGGTGGTTTTAAGTCTATTGCTCTAGCAAGAGCCACAGCAACAATGAGGCAAATGGAGGTTGAAAATGCTGAACTTAAAGAGAGGGTAAAACATTATTTGAAGAAAGGTGTGAAAAATCTGAGCAAAATTACATTGAACTAAAGAGTATGTTACTAGCAATGCAAAGAGCGAGGAACGCATGGAGTAGGTTCTGCCAATGCTAACCATAGTGCAGGATCGCTAGTGACGAAGAAATTGGTGCAAGATTTTACGGTGAAGGTAATACTAATCTTGAGAATGGTCTTTGAAAATGTTGGAAGGTTAATTGGTGTTGAAAATGAAGGCGAGATCTACTCATAATGATATTGGAGGGCAAACTCTTTGTCATAATAATGGTAGAAGATTCACTGGTTACAATAAAACTTGTGCTAGAACTCCTAGTGATATTGGTGGAAGGTTTATTGGTGTTGAAAATGAAGGCGATTTGCTCGTCGTGATATCGGAGGGCAATCTCTTAACAATTGTAATGACAATTCTGCACTTAATAAGCGAAGGATGGAACAAAATGCATAACAATGTGCGGTGTTGTACTTTGACTTCATACAATGATGTTTTGCTATTTAGCTTACAATTTAGCATTTATTTTGTAGTGTATGATTGTTGCTAAGTTCTTAAAATTTTTAGGTTCAAAGTGTAGCAAATGGCTCGCAGTTGCAATCATCATCATCAGATAATGGGAGGCTCTTGGATAGCTTGAACAATATAAGGATCGAAAGCTTGGAAAAAACAAGATGCGATGATGAAACTATTACAACTTTTTGCTTATTTTATAGTTTGCTTCTAAGTGGATGCTAACTTTTACAAATATATTATCATTCATTTTGTAGATTGATGGTAAGGAAATTGCTTTGCGCTCGGTAATTGGTTCCAAGATTGTGGCATATGGTAGACTTAGAAACACTAATAAAAAAGCTAAAGGCATGGATGGATTGCCCTTAGGAGAATACTACGAGGTCATAGTTGATATTGTGCTGGATAAAAATGTGATATTGCCTCGGGTGCAAGGTCAAGCTACTAAGTTGGGTGCAGCTATTGGCCGTTGCATAGCATGGCCATTTCAAAATGTAAGAAATGCACTTTATCATTTATCAAATTATATTAATTGTGCATAATCTTATGTATATATGATCTTCTATTCATTCATAGGTTGTTGAAAAGGATGGATCGCCCCTAGTTATGTCCAAGCGTGCACGAGGTACTTTCTAAATTAGATGCACTAAATTAAAGTCAATTTAAGTTTGTAAAAAAATTATCTCAGTGCTCCTACTGTTTTGTCCATCCTTTCAGATTTCAGCAAGTTGTCAAATGGTGCAGCTACAAATCTCTATGTACAGATGATATATAGATGCAACTAATCTTTTGCTACAAAAGGTTTATGAAGTGATCATGATGACTCACTGGTACTCTAGATGCAGTCTAACTATTTTGACAAAATATGTAATCGATGGCTATTAACGATTTGAGGGCCTACTTAATGATGTCTGACTTAGCATGTAAGGTATAGGGTGCAAAAACTATATTTTGCTCTTTTGCTGGCTAGCTTGTTTATTGTGAACTATTGACATGCATGTATGATTGATAATTATATTACCTTCTGAGTTCTGATTTCATGCAAGCTGTCCGTATCAACATGACAGAGATGTACTACCTGTACAAATATCATGTTATTTTCCCTCAACGCTGTCTGCAAGTCATTTTCCTTATGATTTATAATTCCTTTACTTGCTTACATATTCTTCCTGCCCTTTACTTTTGGAGTGGTGAATGCCATACTTTCACTTGCGAGCAAATGTCTATTTGCTGAATTTCGAAAGAAGATGAAGCCAGTTGATAGCCAATGTGTGCTGAATTTGCGAGCAAATGTCTATTTGCTGAATTTCGAAAGAAGATGAAGCCAGTTGATAGCCAATGTGCTGAATTTGCGAGCAAATGTCTATTTGCTGACTATTGATACCATTATATGAATCAGATTCACATCCCAGCCAATTAATGTGGCTTGTTATGTGCCGTAGATAATTCCCGGTGTTTATCATATGCCATTATTAATGTACCAAGGCAAATGATATATGCCGTGTTATACTTTTCCCGACGTTTACTATGTGCCGTGTTAAAACATTTCCCGACGTTTGCTATGTGCCGTGTTAGCTCTGTAACCAGGCATATGTTATATGCCATGTTAGACTTTTGCCGACGTTTATTATGTGCCGTGAATTTAGGAATTTCCCGACGTTTGCTATGTGTCGTTTTAGCTTTGTAACCAGGCATATGTTATATGCCGGCCTAGATAAAGTGACACTTATTATGTGCATGGAAAATGAATCTAGGGCATTTGAACTTTTCGATGGCATTTTTTCTGACAGCAAATAAACGCCGTGGAAAGTCTTTTGGGGGCATTTAGACACTTAGAGTGGCATATATAGATGCCACGTCTGACTTACCATGTTGTAGTGTATGCATTTGCACAAAAGGAATGCAATAACAAATATAGAAGAGATACCAAAATTGCATATCTTATCTTTGCTTAACCATCCCACTTGATTTTCCTCTAAATAGATGAGACTGATACTCAACTAGGCAATAACATGTTAGTCTCATAGCAATATAATCATATTAGAGGTTTGTCATTTGTTAAGCACTAAGTTAAGCATTTACTCAATTACATAGATTGTCATTATATGCGTTTGTCATTAATCACCAAAATAACATAAGTGCCTAGATGCACTTTCAATCTCCCCCTTTTTGGTGATTTATGACAAACCTATTATCAATTACACCAAATGACAATATTAAGACATTTAGCATTAAAACAAATATTAAAACAACAATAAGAGATCATACTTACAAATTATCCCTTTTTGACAATCGAGTAGGGGACAATTGATAAATCCATAAATTCTCCCCCTTTTGTCATTAATCCCAAAAAGGTGCTTAATAGATCATTATTGTTCATTCAATAAAATCTATTCTCCCCCTTGATTGCACACTCAATAAAAAGATTAGGGAGAACAAAATAAAATTAAGGAGCTAGGAATAGGGCAATGATATTAAGCTCTCCCTAAATCTAGGCAAGATATGATACCAGTTATATCCAAGATTTAGCAAATGGATGTTTCCAATGATACCAATTTAAATGTAGTCATGATTCACATGATATAAGTGATGCTTAAACATGACTCATGAATATGATTCCACATGAAGAAGATTTATTCTTAAACATCAAGATCATATAGCAATTTTATATAATTTTAGCACATGCTCATGATCAAATTAAATTCTAACAATCAAGATCATATAGAGAAGATTACACAAGAAGGAATTGCTCATATGATCACAAGATGTATACAAGATCATGAATCAAGATTGTATAAGTAAAATGCACTTTCATGATCAAGAATTTCACAAGATTATCAAGAGCATACCTCTTTGCAATGTGTCACCCATATGTACATTTTAATTCTTGATAATACCAAATGCAAGTTAGATGACACTTCAAAGTAATTTAGGATTAGAGGATACCGCTTGAAATATACCAATTAATGATATCAATTGAAAAATACAACACCATTTTAAATGAGACAATTGAGCATAATGGTGTGCAAAGACATTATTGGATATGGTAAAAAAGAAATATGTCCCTTTGTCGGTTCTTGTCCACCGCATATTCGTATCGGTCATGATCACCGCGCCCGGCCTTAGATCCCTCGGACTATGGAGCTTCTCTCCATTTCCTTCATCCCACCGTCGAAGATGACCCCTTTTCCAACACCTTGAACATCAATAGACAAGCACACGATTTCTGGGAACAAATATCTTTCAACTTGACCCAAGTTAGTCTGATAATGTCTAAGTACAACATGCATGATATAGATGATAAACATGATAATACTATTTGCATGCAATTTGAAAAAGTCAAGATACCAATTGAAGACTTCATTAGACCAATTTTCAATGAAAATATTTGAAGCTTATTCAAATTTAATCTTGACATTCACTTGTAAGAGAGACAATGGGTAAAACACATTTAAACTCACTCTCACTAGGGAAATTTTCTCTTTTCCATAACAAACTTGAGTTATGCAAGAGAGAAAACATTTTGAGGCTAAGATATAATTAAGTCCAAGTTCCATAAGAACTTAGCCAAAGGACCTTTTTCATTGGAATGAAAACTTAAATAGATATGCTCCACTTTAAAGCTTGGAGCAATGAATAAGTTCACTTAGTTTTCATCTTGAAAGGCTTGCCAAAACTCCAATTTGCAACTCTCAAAAGATACAAAGAAAAGGTTTGAAACTCATTCAAATTTAACTCTTGAAGTCCACTTTAAAGAGAGAACATGGATAAAGCACATTCAAGTTCACTCTTAAGCTTACAAGAGAATTTCTAATAAGATTCAAGAATTTCGCAAACTTTTTCTTTATACGGCCCAAAAAAAGTGAAATCATGAAAATAGACCATATTTGGAGTTTTTAGAATACCACTTGTAAAAACAACATTTTCCCCCTTTTTGGCTTTTTGAAGAACCACATGTAAGAGATGCACAAAAAGGCAAAAGAAGGGTATCACACGAGTTATTTGAAACAAAATCAAATAACTCACTCCTCATTTTAATAGGCTTTACAAAGCTCGCATCATGATTCTTTTGAAGAATCCACAAATTTTGCCTAAGAAGGGTTAAACGAGGAACCCAAAACAAATACCGTTTGATAAATTAGATACCACTTTAAAGTATATCTCAATGGCTTTGCTTGAAAAACAACGTAAATGAGCATTTTCAAATTTTGCTTGAAAAGCAATGCTCAACTAGGAATTTTCCTCTTTATGTGTTTCAATGCATAAAGAATCTCACATAGAGAATTCTTAGGAGATTGAACTTACAATTTTAACTTGGGAGGAAATTCTTAATCAAGAATTTTGGGTATCGAATCTATGCTACAAGGAGGCAATTGAAAATACCACTTGTAGGAAATAATCGAGTTCAATGATACCACAAGAAAGAATTTAAACAACCAAAAGATATCACTTGAAAGAATAATCGATAAAATCGATGAGTATCAGAGCAATAAACATTTCTGGGTATCAAAGAGATGGACAACTTAAGATAGATCAAGAAAATCTAAGATAGATCAAGACAGCTTGGATTTTCTTTTGAATTTTAAAATCTAAATCACAAAGATTCAGAAAGAGTATCAGAGTACATTAATAAGATGATACCACTTGAAAGCAATTAAGTGCCCAAAACTTGCAATAAATAAACTCTCCAAGATATTCAACAAATGAATCATGGAGTTGTTTGCATTTGAATTGCACAAATTTTGTCTTTTCAAAGATCAAGTGAGTATCACTTCTCTGTAACACCCCGGCACCCCGTGCCCTGAATGCTACACCCTCTAGCACCAAGAATTACAAATCACTAAGAATAAATATTCGCAAAGCAAACGAACAACTAGGAGGTTGTTAGATTTATTAAAAATTTCGGCAGCACCTCCCATAAAACTAGGACATCCACTCAGCAGACAGAAAACTTTTGCAGTTATAGGATATGATTCTAGCAGGTCCTTAGTTAACCAATCACACATCTAATAGAAATTAATCAACTCCACCACATGACTATTACAGGACAGGGACTCATTAAACAAAACCACAGACAACCTTTTACAAGAATTCTTCATGAGCTATTAAGACCAAAGTTAAGAATCATTATGATGGAACGGTGATGATGTAAACGTGAATGTGCCACTACCCCCATCCATGCATGCCGGCTTCAAAACACCTACAAACATTAAATAACAAGCGTGAGTTCAAACTCAGCAAAGTACACGAGAATAACAATTCCAATTTATCATAGGTAAAACAAGAGTTTGACTATAAGAGCAAGCAATACAATTGGAATAACTACCAGAAATTACGCATTTATACCCATTTTAAGCAATAACTTGACCATACCCAAAATTTACCACAATCAAGTCATCAACTTGATAATAAAACCACTCAATGTAAAAGAGGCATCATGTGGCTCTAAGTCACTACGTTTTCCGAGTCAATCACCCCTTGATGCAACTCAAACCATTTTCATCGACTTTATTCGAATTCAAAACTCAAATTTCACTCCACAATATTCATAAAACATAGTTAGCAAAGCAAAGAAAAGACATGCGCTAATTCATCACTTCAATTCAATCTCCCCTTTAAGGGTTGAATCCACGACTAAACCTTCAATTATCGTAATCACCATTCATATGTCACACCATTTACCACAACACTCATTATTAAAGATGCAATGCACATGAATGCTCATTTCCATGCACGTCTGCAGTCTTTGCCGAGTGCCCACCCGTCGATGTGCACCCTCCGTCCCTTCCATCCCGTAGATGGAAGGTGCCTACTCTTCTTGTCTCGCTCCCATTCACCTCGATGAATGGGACTACGAGTAGGACTTTCGTGTTCACTACGTGTGAACACAGAGGCCCGCATCAGCATGGGTCGCCTCTTCCATTATGTATGCACAAATGCAATTTTCATGAATGAGATGCAACTTTTCATTCAATGCCAACACTAACATACCATAACCACATACATACACATAGCCAAAATTCTCACATTCATGACCATAAACACACACATACATAAACATAGCCCAATTTCTCACATTCATAACCATAAACACACACAGACATAAACATAGCCCAATTTCTCACATTCATAAGTCACTAGCGATACTAGTATAATCAGATTCAACCATAAGACATGGCAACTCATAACAACGTTTCTGTAATGCAACTACATCCTCTGACCACCGAGCCATATTCACACAATACACTTGCGGTTAAATATTCGCATATACTAACTTTATAAGCGACTTAATCGTTGGAACCAACTCATGATAGTCCCAATCACTCGAATAATATACTCACTATAATCAACCTCACTAAAAACTCGGTCTCAATTAAGGTTCATCTAATTAACGAGCAACAATTAAATTAAGGAGCATCACATATGAACACACATCCACACTCAATAACACGGTGTACTTGCATACATTCCCTTAACCTTTTAAGCATCATAAACATTTTCATAAAACGAAGCACTTTCTAGTTATATCCAAGCAAAGCTTACCTCTTGCGTATTCATCGAAAATTACATACGCTAAGAGCAACAAATCGATTAATCCTCCTAGCCACAATCTAGGGAATGCACTTGCCTTTTACCGAAGCGAAGAATGGAGTGGCATTTGGAATCTTAAGCGTTCACATGGCTTCGAGATTAAAGAAAGCCTGAATTTAAAACACATACACATAATATAACTTAAGACAACAAACCACCTAAATTGGCTAACAACTCAATACACATGGTCTACTTTCAATAAGCTCAAATGAGATTCAATCATCTTAAGTATGAAATTCAGTAGCAAGCACTCATAGGATGCATGATTAACACTTAGCTTAGTGATTGAAGCATTTATAGCAACCATAAGGATATCAAAATTTAGCATGATAGCAAGATCCCAATTCTGCAGTTCACTATGCAGTGCAGCAGTTCATGGCTTTAGATTGTGTTTGCAAGAAAATAAGTCATGCTCAACCCAGCAAGTAAAAAGAATTAAATGAACACGCATTTATTTAAGCACAATTGCTTAAATCCACCAACTTGGCATGCTTTTGTAAATCATATAGTAAACTCAATATTGATACACATACATTTGGCAATGATTCACTACCCAACCCATACATACGACAATTTAGCTAACTTCCTTTATTACAATGTTTTGCACTACAAAGTCACAATGGCGGTGCATGCAAAACAATCTTAACTACTCATGTGTGTGTGCTACCATCTAACCCTAAAAGGAAAAGCATCTCTCAATCCAGCTCTGTACCATACACATCTTAGTTACAATAGTTAAGAACTCAAGGCATCTTTTGCCTTTGAGAATTCGGCTATTTCAATACATGAAGCCATTCCATAATAAAGGACATACCACACCCATACTCTCTCAAAAACAATTTAGGAGAAAGGAGACCATCACTTCATTCTTCATGGAAAACCTAGCTACACATTTCATCAAACACTTGGTATGCATACCAAAAACCAACACCACAATTTCGATCGAGTTCTCACCACAAGAAACAAGAGGAGAGGGCATTCTTCTTTGGAGCTGCTGCCGAGCCCTACTCTTGCCTCACCGGACGCTGGCCTTCTTTGGTCTTGTTGAATCTTGCTGCCACCGATTTGGAGGAGGCGGCCTTTGGGAGAGGCGCGGGGAAACTCGGCCAGGGCTTTCGGCCAGGCCGAGGCGAGGAGGCACACCGACAGGAGGAAGGCAGGCGTTCTTCTTTGCTTGATGCTTTGGCTGGTTCTTTGCCGATCGTCGGCGGGATCAGCGAGGCAGCTAGGGAGGAGCAGCGGCCGGGGAGAAATGAGCCTTGAGAGGCCTTCACCAAGAGAGGAGGGCGCCGCGGGGCGGGAGCCGGCTAGTTGGAGCTACACTGCTTCTTCTTGTCGTGGGGAAAATCGGCGGGAGGAGTGGCGCAAGGACGGAGGCGGCAACGGCTGGGGAAATCGGTGGGGACTTGGCCACTTGGGTAGCGTCGGCAGGGAGAGATGGAAAAAAATCTGGCCAAGGGACAAATGACAGCCACACAAAAGTTAAGGAGAGATGAGGTTTTTTTTTGGTGAAAAGGATCTACAGTATTACATTCTTAATTTAATTGAATACTCAAAACTGACACCAATTCAAAATAACTTTCAAATAAATTGCAAAGCTTTTGAATTTTTGCACACAGAAGCTTTGAGATCACAAGAATTATTTATGAAAATAATTCTTGAAGAAGCAAGATCCAAATAAAATAAAATCCCAAAACTAAACTCAAAAATCTGAAAGATTCAGAACTCAGCTAGTCGGGATCGGTACTACCACCGTTCAGATCTTGATAGTGCCGATTATCAGTACTACCGCCATTCAGATCTTGATACTACCGACATTAGCACGATGAAATGAAAAACTTCTGAGGTTTTCGAAAGACTTTGCAAATGAAGTCCAAAAGATTTGAAATTTTTAGGAAACCAACTTTGGACTATTTCAAACATTGTTAAGCAATTTTTGTTTGCAAATAATTTTCTTTTAGCATAATTTTGGCAATATACGCTTTGAGGCATGAAAAGGAAAACAAACTTCATAAAGACCTCAAAGTGCAACTTCAAATTTGATTTCATCCATAATTTGAATTCTCATTGCTTGAATAATTTGGAATTCATTTTCAAGCCATGAATTTCTAATGAATACAATGAAATCCAATTTGAATGCCAAAATACTACTTGTAGGTATATTTGAGTTAAGCACAAATATTTTGGCTAAATTAATTTCCAAAATAGGATTTCTCTTTTTGGAAGCTTGCAAAACTTTTTGAAATACATAATAAAATATTTTTGCAAGGCTTTTCACAAATTTAGGCCTTTTAAACACACTTTTTGACTCTTGTCCAAAGAGCGTTCCTTTGAAGAATCAAATGAAACCACAAAGTCAAATTCAATCAACACACAAATTCAAAAAGAAGCAATGGGTAAGATATAAAGATTTGAATTTTGTGTATGAGTCTAGAATACTATTTTGAACCAAAATTCTACACAAGAATTGATCCAAATGGTGAAACTCACAAAGTGCTAGAATATGACCATTATGGGTCAAGTATAGTTTTTCGGCGAGTTTTAAAATCAAATAACTTTTGATAAGTTGGTCTTTTGAAAATCTTTTGAACACGAGAATTGTTAAGAATTACCAACTCTAGAATTTTCGTTTTGGAATTTCTTTCAAAATCATTTTACATATAATTCTATGAAAATTATAAGTTTAAATCCAAAACAAGATACTAGTAACTATATTTTGATCATGAAACTCATTTTCTTTTCAAAATAGATTTTGTGAAGCCAAAACCTTTGAAAACGTTTCAAATACATTTGTATACATTTTGCAATTAGTTTTCACAAGAATACTAATAGTATACAAAATTTTGACTTTTGGCTAAATGGCTTGATTTTGAAAATATATATGCACTTATATAAATATGGGCTGCGTAGGGATGTAATATACATGATTATGATTTAGCACTCCCCCTAAATGTGCCACTATCCCAAACTTGCTCAAGATTGCAATCAAAACAACTAATAAGCATGAGCAAGCATATAACAAGCAATCTAAATTGATTTTCATGAATAATGCAATATAACCTACACAAGGCTATAAGTTAAATAGTAATCAAATTAAATACTTGTTACTCGAGATGGCATTGGCTCAAGATTGAAGTGATCATCCTCATGCTTGGCTCTATTTTGCAAATGATTAAGTCCACTTCCCTTTCGAAGAAGCCAAACGTCCAATCCATCTCATATTACCTAAGAATCGTTTAGGCGGTTCTTGGTACCCAATCCTTGTTGGGTCCAACAATGTTAGTCACAATAGATTTAGGAACCCAAATGGTCCTAATATTAATAGTTTTAGGTGAACTAACATAGCTAGCAATGGATTTATGATTGCTATTACTCCCAAGCAATTTATTGGCAATGAATTTAGGAGGCTTAGGAGTTTTAACACTTTTAGCAAATCCATTTCTAGTTTGATCATTTCTAAGCACATAATAATCATTATAATGCAAGGGCTTAGAGGATCTACCATATCTAGCAAATAGTTTGCTATTGTTATTTTTCCTAACCACAAGATCAACATGATTTTTCTTGGTCTTAGGAAATCTAGTATTTTGAGAAAACACATTTCTAGATTTATATCTCCTAAGCAATTGATTGTCATTATTTTGCATAGTCTTAGAAGAATTGACAAACTTGGCAAACACATTACCATTTCTATCTTTCCTAAGCAAATGATGATCATTGACAATAATAGGCTTAGGAGTGATACCTTTGGGACAATCCTTACCAATGTGTCCCTTTTCCCGACAATTGTAGCAAGTAGGCTTTGAATGTCTCTTCTTCTTGACTTGCTCTTTGCCAGTCTGCCTCATGGTTGATGCTTGTGGCTTGACATCCACTTTATTTGGGCACACGGAGGCGAGGTGTCCCTCCTTGTTGCAAGCAAAGCACTTGATGGTCTTCGAGTGTCTTGCATTGTGCCTTGCCTTGCTATTTTCCCTTTTGGAGATGTAGCCGAGTCCTCGCTTATCTTGAGGCGCCTTTGGCTTGCTCAAGATCTCGTCGAGAACGGCTTTTCCTTTTATGCACTTCTTCAAGTCATTTTCTAATCTAATGACTTGAGCCTTGAGCTCTTTATTTTCCTCTACAAGGTTAGTCTTAACATGCATAGAGGAAATACTAGCAATAGAATTTGAGCAACAAGGTAAATCATCGCTATAAGTGGATATGCATTTATTAGATGAATTATTTGTCATGAAAGTTGAGCAAGGCAATTCATCTACTAAATTGCATTGAGTAGCACTATCCACATTATACTTAGTGAGTTCCTTGAGAAGGACTTTTTCATGATCTAATTTTAAGGCATCATATGATTTTTGAAGCAATTCAAGTTTTTGAATCAACTCATATGATTTTCTAAAATGATTCTCAAGGCGTCTATGAAGAACTTTAATCACGGACATTAACTTAATTTTGGATGGCTTATCATCGTTTACCTCATTATCACCTTGGGCCATAAGGCAATGTGGCGAGGGAGAAGATGAAGAAGACTCATCATCACTTGAGCTTGATGTGGAGCAATCATCACTTGAAGTCCTCACTTGTAAATTATCCCCTTGACCAATCTTGGACTTCTCATAATTTCTTTGAATGAGCATCCACACATCATGAGCCCTTTTGAGATGGCATACCTTCTCTCGTTCTTCTTCGCTCAACACGCTAAGTAGAGCATCCAAGGCTTTAGCATTTGTGTGTTCATTGTGTTCCACTTCAGTGGCGGGGTTTCCTTCATCCTTTATGCTATAGCCTGTTTCAACAATACGCCAAATAGAAGAATCGATAGATCTCAAGTACATTTTCATTTTGTGTTTCCATGGTCCATAACTAGTACCATCAAAGTAAGGTGCCCAACCAGAGGAAACACGTATATAAGAGGATGAAGATGGAGCATTCATATTAGCATGATCAAGAGAAGTAATAGCTCCAAGTTCACCCATCCCGTCAAGCGACATCCAAACTCTCAAGCGGTTAAGCTTAGCACGAGAGACCTTGCTCTGATACCAATTGAAAGGACATGAGATGTCGCCTAGAGGGGGGTGAATAGGCGTTTATAAAATTAAATCTTAATTCACAGCGGAAAAGAATCGGACTATCCGACTTTGGATATCGGACTATCCGATATGCACAATCGGATTATCCGATCAGAGCGAGAACAATAAGATTTATCACAAGTTAGAGCTAAATAAGGGTAAGCAACAAAGGAGTAGAAGGCTAGCTATAACAATTACTTCAAGACCAATTTAATCAAAGCAACAAGATAAGACCAAACCAAAGATTTGATGCACGGTTGGTTTTTCCCGAAGTTCGGATCCTTGAGGGGATCCTACGTCTCCGTTGAGGCGGCTCGGTCACACTTGAGCCGGGGTCTCTCTCAACCCTTTTCCTCCCGGTGTTGCACAGATGCACTCGCCGGTGCGGCTCAGTCACACTTGAGCCGGGGGTCTCTTTCAACCCTCTTCCACTCGGTGTTGCACAAATGCACTCGCCGGACTTCACTTCTTTGATTCCTTCCCTTGCGGAGGCGGAATCGGCCTTCACAAACTCTCACGGCCAACCACACAAAGCTTTGGTGGCTCGTAGGCGACTTCCTAGCCGTCTAGGAGTCCTCAACCTCCAAGAGTAACAAATGCTCATGAAGAACAAGCTTGGAGATGAAATCAAGTGCTCAAACAACTCAAACCTCACTCAACCTAGCACCTCACTCCTCAACCCTTCCCAACCCTTCTCACAAAGGGGATCACCTAGATCTAAGGGTAAAGAGGTATTTAGGGGGCTCAAGAACAAGAGGAGAACACCTCAAACCAGCTGGGTAACAGCCCCTTCGAAATGGAGAGGGGAGGGCTTTAAATAGAGGCTCCAAAAAACTAGTCGTTATGCCCTGGACAGACCCACATCGGACTATCTGATATTGAACATCGGACTATCCGATGTGTGTAAAACTCCAGATCGACTCCACACGAAATTCAAATTCTTTTGAATAAAAAGCACAGATCGGACTTTCCGATATAGAACATCGGACTATCCGATGTGTGTAAAACTCCAGATTTCCAAGAGAACATCGGACTATCCGATATCAAACATCGGACTATCCGATGTTTCCATAGAGTACCCATTTTCAAAGATGTTTCAGAAATTTTCTAAGTCCTCATCGGACTATCTGATGTCAACATCGGATTATCCGATGGGCACTGAGCAGCTCGACCAAAACGAGCATAACTTTTGACTCCGGACTCCGATTTCAGTGATTTTGGACTCTATTGAAAGCTAAGAACGAGGGCTACACAACTAACAAGGTTTCACTATCCAAATATCAAAGGATAAATCCAGATTTCACCAAGAATCCAAGGGAGACCTACAATTCTCGCTTTTCGGCACCACCAACACCACTCTCTCTCTAAGTTTCACAAGGATGGATCACTTGAGCACTTGACACATCTAAAAGTCATTCGACGTCGCATCCCTCTTAATAGTACGACAATCCTTAGACTCAAATTCAAACGAGAAATCTAAGTCTTACATTCAATCCGCATGCCGTCTTCTCCGTGGATGAAATGTGCATGATGTCTTTTACCAAATGATTGATGACATCTTCACCTTGTCCAACTTGACTCGATTCACCTCATGAGACTCTCGTCCTATAGACCTTGACTTGATCATCCTCTCCGACGATCTCCACGCCAAGTCGGTCTTGACTTAGTCCTCAACTCTTGGTGACACCGCCGTCTTGTTGACTTCGACTTGACTGTCATCCTTCAAGCTACCTTGGTCATCATACACACACGGGACCTAATTCTTTCCAAACCACTCATGAAAAGCATTAGTCCCAAAAGCTCAATAGATATGAATAAATTGATATTTGTGAGCAATTGATTACCACAAGTGTTTCATATAAAGAAGCACAACATAAATGGAAACACTTGACATAAAAAATATTCTCTGCATCATGATGAATATGTAATTGATCTATATGGACTAGAGAGATAATTGCCGATATGATGAATCAATTAAATCATGGCAAGGATCACAGTCTTTACTTAAATGAAGCACATGACAGAATATACACAAATTATACATGTGCAACTAATATTTGGAATAAGAGTAAATATGTGATCCAACACTAGATTAAACTTCACTAAGAGAATTGCATGAGAAGATATACAGCTAAAACATGCATGCACCAAGTCAATCTATATCAATATGAAGTTTAACTCTAGTTAATACATGCATACTAAAAACGAAGCACATAATGAACTCAAATGAATATATATCCACAAATAAATATGACATGAACCAATGTGCATATATATAATCAACATGCTACTTGGAGTTCACTATGCATTTGCACAAAAGGAATGCAATAACAAATATAGAAGAGATACCAAAATTGCATATCTTATCTTTGCTTAACCATCCCACTTGATTTTCCTCTAAATAGATGAGATTGATACTCAACTAGGCAATAACATGTTAGTCTCATAGCAATATAATCATATTAGAGGTTTGTCATTTGTTAAGCACTAAGTTAAGCATTTACTCAATTACATAGATTGTCATTATATGCGTTTGTCATTAATCACCAAAATAACATAAGTGCCTAGATGCACTTTCAGTAGTATGGGACGGTAGAATGGCTTAGTCTTGCTTAAATACTTCGGTACCTTACCATTATGCAAATTCTTTCAATCATTGTTCAAAATGAATTGTGAAATTATGGCAATAGGTATTGCTGGTATTATTTAATGGAAATAAAAATGAAAATGGTTTAGACCGGGGCGGATGGTTGTTTTGGTGGGTGCGTGATGCACGAGAACTTGTTTAGTGTTAGTTCCGTCCTAGTCAATTAAGGACCGAAGCGTGTGTTACCTTGGACCGAGCTATACCGTGCAACCACAAGTCTATATGGGTACGACCTGGCTAAGTAATTTGTGCGTGTCGTTATTAGCTTCGCCATTGGGTTGAATGGGGTGTCAGGTAGACACTTGCATTGGCGCAAGAGGGGGCTTCTGTACTAGGTGGATGTTGCCCTAACAGCGGTGAAACCTTAGCGGGCGAAGTTGGTAGCGGTGTCGTGCATTGTAACAGCCTTGTCATGATCTTCCTCTGCCGGCACACCTAAGGAAGTGTGCTAAGCAACAAGAGTCGATCATGTCTTGTGGGTAAAGTGTACAATCTCTGCAGAGTTAAAACTACTTGAGTAGCCGTGCCTGATTAAGGCGGTAGCGATGCTAGCACATTGTAGATTTTCTGATTTTGCTTTCAAATGAAAAGTGGTTTTGGAAAACCGTGAGTGGATGTAACTCGCGAGTTTTGGTTTGGCGGTTGGAGCCAATTGGGTGGTTGGAACCTATAAAATTGTTATACATTAAATTCAATTATTTGTTTATTTACTTTTTGTCAATTATTGCTTTATGAAATTACTATTGTTATTTCAATTTAAATTCTGCTTTATGCAAATGAACCCTATTATGCATTCCATTGTTAAGCCTTGCATATAGTTATCATGCATTAAGTTTCCAAGACTTGCGGAGTACGGTGTGTACTTACCCTTGCAACAACAAATTTTTCCCAAAGGAGTATCCTGAAGCTGAAGGTGACTACGACTTCTTTGCTTGTGGATTTGATGAAGGCGATCCGGATTACTAGGGCGTGCTTCCCCAGTCGATTGCCTGTGTACATATGACTTGGCCCTTTTTTGTTGCTACTGTTTACTTTCAGCTGCTACTTACCAACTTGAGCCATAAGGCTTCACTTGTAATAATGTGGTTACAATGCTATTTCCCTTTTTGCTTAATTACTGTTGTTACTTTGTGATATGTCTATGTTATCATCACTGTGATTGCTGTGTGTGCTAGCTGTTCCTGGACTAGCATGGTTGTACACAGAGGGGTCGGATTTGATAAATCTGGGTACCGACAATACCCTTCCGGACGCTGCCTACAACGGACGGGAGAGATTCCCGGAGTAGTGGCCTCGTGCGCATTGAAAGTGGGCCGTAACCGTCCCTGAAACGCCGCCCACGTCCGCCTTGACGCCACCATCCAGGTTTTGGTAACTGCCGAGTAAACGCACGCCCCCACGTCCTGAGGCGAAACCGCCCGACCAAGAGCTGACCTCACGACCTCGAGCTCAAGGGAGCGCGGAAACGAACTCCTGGTCGAGACAGGCTTTAGGTCGTGCGGGACCAGGTCGTGGTTGATACCCCCGAGCAGGGGGCCCATTGACCGAGCTTTGACCGGACGAAGATCGCCCAATCCCCGCCAATAGCCGATAGATTTCTCAATATAATCTGATCTAAACAGCTATTTAGCCAACCAAATGGCAAGTAATGTAAATCTAAGAAGTTTGTCACAGCTAATTGAATGGTTTTGGTAAAGGTAGATTTTCTCGAAAAAGGTGATGCGCAGTAAGATCGGAGAAAAGCAAACCTTAGTAAACTGGCGTAATCGAAGATGATCAACAATCGGCAATGTACAACTTTATTGAGTAAGAACATATTACAATGTCTAAATTACAAGAACTACTCCTAGCTAGTTGACAAAATTAAATAAAGTAGATGTGAGTTGTTTGATTGATTATTGGATTCTTTTTCTCAGCTCGCCTTAGATCCCTTTTTATAGCGTGTAGACCGATCGTATCCTTCTCCAATCCGTCAAAAACCATGAATTGTATCGGTCTTTATCTCTCGTAGATAAATTTCCTTATCTGAACCGATGTCAGCTAAATATCCAAATTTAGCTTAGTCTAACAAATCAGACATACAACTTGTCAAATTTTAATGCTAACAGGATCTCTGAAACATTTGTGCTAGCAATTTTGGCGAGACAGTAAACAAGGGTCACCATAAAACAGATACACTTGGTTGGGAATCCAATAGAGACCGTCTCATGCAGCTCCTTTTGTTCTTTGCTTGTGGGTCCATTCTTGTACGCTCTGTTCATTTAGATAAAACGAACTTCTCTCGATTCGCAAATTGCAGATTAAAATTTTCTTTTCTAAAGTTTATGCAACTTAAGCTTTAAACTTTCAACGTTGACCACTAATCTTGTCCATGACTTCTCGTAGGTGCAGGCTAGGAGGCCAGGCAAGGTTCCCAAAACTGCGGTAAACTGCCAGTTTACCGTGGTTTTTAAGCGTACCGTCGTGGCACGGGAAGTAAAATCGGTCGGTAAACCGGTAGACTTGAAATTGACATTAAAAAATTTGGAAAAATTTATTCAAAAGATCCTTAAAATTAGTATTAATTTCGTTGTGACCTTTGATGTGACTTTTTTTTTGAAAAAATGAAGTTTAGAGACATTTTGGAGCCATTTGAAAACTTGGAAATGAAAAAAGCAAAAAAAAAAAATGTGGCCTGCGGGCTGAGAGCCCACAAGCCAAAATAGCTGTGGGCCAGCTAGCCCATCTCAGCCCACCCCGACATGCCATTTTGCTTCACCTACCGATGGGTTGGAAGCATCAGAGTCCAAACTGCACAATAATTGCAACACTCTTTCGCCATTCCTCGCTCAAGGCGACAGCGTCTGTGCCACCGCAATCCGGCCGCCAGGAGGCGTCGAACTGCCATTGGAGCAGCATTTCTCGCATGGTTTTGCGCGGTTTCTTGAGAGGCTAGCGAAAACTGAAGGAAGCGACGAAAATCACAGTTTTAGGTATGTTTCTTGCACGATTAAGCTCGGTTTTTGTTTGGTTTAGTGTGCAAACCACTCGGTAGTAGTAGACATGGATTGGAGTCCTTAATTGTTAGTGTATGAGGCTATGAGCTAGTGTATGAGCTGCCTGGATGTAATGATTGGATTCTGTCAGCAAATGAGAAATGATATTGATTTTTAGCTGATATATTCATTGGTGCTGTACTTGTACAGTGCACAAGTCATGCCACTAGTTTTCACACTTGCACTTATCCATCATATATGGGATTGTTGGGTGAGGGATTTGAAGCCTTTTGTGATAAATCACTTGTGCTTACTGTTAGAGATAAAATCGGATTCCTCAAAATCATAACAGATTCCAACTCTTTCTAGACTTGGACTCCTTCCTATTCTCGGATTCTTAACCGGTTATATAATGCCACACTATGTACTTGTAATCATTGAACCAAATAGTGCATTGTGTCTTCCGTGGTTTTTTCCTACAAGAGTTTTTCACGTAAAACTCGGTGTTCCTTTTTGTGTGTGCGTGATTGATCTATAAACCCTAACAACCATCGTGAACTCAAGCACCAGAAGGCAGTTTTTTGCTCACCCGTGAAGAAGCATTTCTCGTGAACTCTCATTTGTGTTTGCTGTTTGCAGTCTGCCGACTAGAAGTGCTTGCTGAACTCACGTGAAGAATCAAGAGCCGATCGGACTACAAAGCTGAGAACTTCATTTGATTTCTTTTTTCGGTTCCGGCTCAGTTCCACAGACCAGAAGCAGCTCCAGCTTTCAAGTCCTGTCCAGCTTCGGCTCCAGAGTCCAGATCGATGGCTCCTGCTTCCAGTGGCTTCTTGGCTCTATTTTTTAGCGAAATTGCTTCACTTTGAGGTGTTCGAGCGTCAGAAAAATTACAATTGCACACAGAGCGCACAGAAGTTTTTTTTCAGAACCTATCATATTTTTTTATCTGTATTTTTATTCTCCACCATGTCATCCATTAAATTTGACATTGAGAAGTTCGATGGCAATATCAGTTTTTCAATATGGCAGGTTCAAATGAAAGTCGTTCTCACACAGGTGGGCGTCAAAAAAGCTCTTTCAGCAAAACCGGCAACAATGACAGATGAACAATGGGAAGAACTTGACCAGAAAGCCCTCTCCGCCATACAACTCAGTTTGTCTACAGATATTCTGCGTGAAGTTATTCATGAGACTACCGCCGCAAACCTGTGGCAGAAATTGGAGGACTTGTACATGAAGAAAAGTCTCGCCAACAAATTACGCCTTAAAGAACGTCTGTACACAATTCACATGGCGGAAGGTACCTCTATTCAGTCTCATCTTAATGATTTTAATTCACTCATTATTGATCTTGAGAAATTAGAGGTGAAAATTCATGATGAAGATAAGGCTATTCTGTTGGTTGTCTCTTTGCGTACTACCTTTAAGCATTTTAAGGAAATTATGCTTTATGGCAATCATGATACTCTTAGCTTTGAGAATGTTAAATCAAATCTATTGTCTAAGGAGAAATTTGATATTGATTTTCGTTCAGAAGTTAAGGCTGAGGGGTTAATGGTTAGAGGTAGAACTCCACATAAAGGCAATTCTTATAGATCACAGTCTAGATCTAAGTCAAGAGGACGTAAACCCAACAATTTTTGCTATTATTGCAAGACACTTGGTCATGACATTGATCAGTGTTATAAGTTGAAAAATAGGGCTGATAAAGACAAAAAGACACATCCTGATAAACCTGCTGAGGCTAGTCTTGTTGAAAATGAATCCGATGGAGAGGCTCTAATTATCAGTTCTAACTTAAAGAATCAAACTGCATGGATTATTGATTCAGCTTGCACTTTTCATATTTGTCCATATAAAGAGTGGTTTTCTACATATGATTCTGTTGGTTGTGGTGAAGTTGTGATTGCTGATGAGTCTCCACTTGAAATTGTTGGCATCGGTTCTATTCAAATCAAAACCCATGATGGTACTGTTAGGGCTCTTTCAAATGTTCGCCATGTTCCCAGAATGAAAAGAAATCTTATTTCTTTGGGCACCATAGAATCTTTAGGTTATAAATATACCGGTGAAAATGGTATTCTTAAGATTTCTAAAGGCAACTTTGTTGTTATGAAAGCCAATAAAATCAACAGTCTTTATTACTTGCAAGGTTCTACAGTTACAGGTTCTACAACTGTTTCTACAATTGCATCAAATCCTCACATCACCAAGCTTTGACATATGCGCTTGGGTCATATGAGTGAGAAAGGTATGCACCTTTTATGCAAGAAAGGACTTTTACATGACATTGGCAAACTTGATTTCTGTGAACATTGTGTTTTGGCAAACAAAAGAGAGTCGGTTTTTTGTGTCAAGTCATCGGACTAAAGGAATTCTTGATTATGTTCATTCGATCTTTGGGGTCGTTCTAGATTTCCTTCTATTGGAGGTTGTGAGTACATGATTACCTTCATTGATGATTTTTCTCATAAAGTTTGGGTTTATTTCTGAAACATAAGCATGAAGCTTTTTCAGTTTTCAAGAAGTGGAAAGTCTTGGTTGAAAATCAAACTAGCAGAAAAATCAAGAAATTTAGAACTGACAACAGATTGGAATTTTGCAATAGTGAGTTTGATCTTTTTTGTGCTAATCATGGTATTGCAAGACATTTGACTGTTTTAGGTAAACCTCAGCAGAATGGTGTGGCAGAGCGTATGAATTGCACTCTTCTAAAAAGAGCCTGTTGCATGCTTTCAATTGCAGGTTTATGGAATAAACGTGCTTTGTGGGCTGAGACTGTTTCTACAGCCTCTTATTTGATTAATCGCCCTCCAAATTTAGCCATTGACTTTAAAATTCCAAAAAAGGTTTGGTCGGGTAAACCAGTTGATTACTCTAATTTGAGAATTTTTGGTTGTCCTGTTTATGCTCATGTCAATGATGGAAAATTAGAGCCTAGAGCAAGAAAATACATATTTATTGGATATGGGTCTAGTGTCAAAGGATATCGCTTGTGGTGTTCTGATTCTCGCAAATTAATCATTAGTCGTGATGTTACTTTTCATGAAGATGTTTTACTTTCACCTGGTAGTGACAGTGATGGTTGTTCATCCACAAATGAATCTGAAACTTCTGAAGCTGCAGAAAGAAATGCAGAATTTGAGGTAGTTTTACCTACCATTGATAATGATTCTTCTAGTGGTTTTTTTTCACAACCAATTTCAGCACCTAGTGGTTCTTCGTCACAACCAGTTTTTGCATCTCCTATTACTAATGATCATTGTATTGCTCAAGATAGACCAATAAGAAATATTCAATTACCTGCTAGATATCGTGAGTCACAATATGGCCTATTATGCTCTTCTTGCTGCACAAGATATTTGTGATACTTTTGAACCTTCTTTTTATTCTGAAGCTATCTCATGTGAAAATTCTTCTAAGTGGTTGACAGTTTTGAATGAAGAAATTTTGAGCCTTCATAAAAACAATACATGGGATTTGGTTAAGCTTCCAAAAGGCAAGAAACCTTTAAAGTGCAAATGGATTTACAAGAAGAAGGATGGTATTTCTGAAATTGAACCTGCAAGATGGAAAGCCCGTTTAGTGGTAAAAGGTTTTGAGCAAAGAGAAGGTATTGACTTCAATGAAGTTCTTTCTCCTGTTGTGCGCCACTCTTCCATTCGGGTTATGCTTGCTTTTGTTGCTTTATTTGACTTGGAATTAGAGCAACTTGATGTTAAAATTGCCTTCTTACATGGAGATTTAGAAGAAGAGATTTTTATGACACAACCTGAGGGTTTTGCTACTCCTGGAAAAGAGGATTTAGTTTGTCATTTGAAAAAGTCTCTCTATGGCCTTAAACAAGCTCCTAGGCAATGATACAAAAGGTTTGATTTCTTTATGATTGCACAACAGTATTCTCGCAGCAATTATGATAACTATGTTTACTTCAAACAGTTTCCAAATGGCTCATTTATTTATTTGCTGCTCTATGTTGATGATATGCTCATTGCTTCTCATGACAAGTCACTGATTAAATAGTTGAAGGCTCAACTTAGTCATGAGTTTGAGATGAAAGATCTTGGTCCAGCTAAGAAAATTCTTGGGATGGAAATTCAGTGTGATCGCAAAGCTGGTACTTTATTTCTATCTTAGAAAAATTACATTGAGAAGGTACTTGACAGATATAATCTCAGTAATTGCAAACCTATTTATACACCTTTTGCCTCACATTTTAAGTTATCTTCAAGTCAGTGTCCTATTAATGAAGAAGACAAAGACTATATGTCTCGTACTCTAGTGCAGTTGGTAATCTCATGTATGCTATGATTTGAACCAGACCAGATTTAGCTCATTCTGTTAGCGTTGTTAGCAGATTTATGCATAATCCTGGCAAGGAGCATTCGAATGCAGTTAAGTGGATTCTTCGTTATTTGAAAGGCACTTCTAATTTTGGCTTGATGTTTGATAAGAATAAAGTGAAGACAAATGATGTTCTTGGGTTTGTTGATTCTGATTATGTTGGTGATCTTGATAAAAGAAGATCAATTTCTGGATATATCTTCTCATTATGTGGTTCTGCAGTCAGTTGGAAAGCATCCTTACAGCCTATTGCCGCTCTTTCTACTACTGAAGCGGAATATGTTTCAGCTACTGAAGGTGTTAAGGAAGATATTTGGTTGCGATGTTTGGTTTTTGAATTTGGCATTAAACAGGATACTCTTATTGTTTATTGTGAAAGCCAGAGTGCTATTTGTTTGACCAAGAATAATATGTATCATGCCAAGACAAAGCACATTGATATCAAGTACCACTTTATTCATGATGTTGTTACTGAAGGACAAATTGTTGTGGGAAAGATACATACAGATGATAATCCTGCAGAAATGCTGACCAAGACACTTTCAAATACCATGTTCAAGCATTGTCTTGACTTGGGTATTCAAGGTGCTTAATTGCCCTTGGGGTTTATGGAAACACTTTGTTATGGATTTTGAGTCAAGGGAAGGTTTGTTAGAGATAAAATCAGATTCCTCAAAATCATAACAGATTCTAACTCTTCCTAGACTTGGACTCCTTCCTATACTCTTATTCCTAACCGGCTATATAATGCCACCACATGTACTTGTAATCCTTGAACCAAATAGTGCATTGTGTCTCCCGTGGTTTTTTCCCGCAAGAGTTTTCGACGTAAAACTTGGTGTTCTCTTTTGTGTGTGCGTGATTGATCTACAAACCCTAACACTTACATTTTATTTGCTCCACTGTATCACAAATGTTCAGCTTATTCACATTGGAATCTAAGATATCGATATCATGTATTCCCTAAAATAAAGTGGATAATGTTCCTACTTCTAGCCATGACAAGTGTCTATTTAGTAGCAATATTGACTTCAACATATTGCAAGTATCACTACTACCGAACATGTGATTACTGCCGGGTCCACATCGGCATCACTGCCGGATGTGGACCCGGCACAACCTAAGTGGCAGTGATAGTCGAGGACTATCACTGCCGGATGTATCACTATCACTGCCGGTTTATACTTACCAACCGGCAGTGATAATAACTATCCTCTTGCCGGTCCATCTTGTCCAACCGCGGTGATAATATATTATCACCGCGGTTATTATTTACAACCGGCAGTGATAAGTAACTATCACTGCCACATTTTCAATAATATCCGGCAGTGATAAGTAACTATCACTGCCCAATTGTTATCAATATCCGGCAGTGATAACTACTATCACTGCCCCTTTTTTCTTGTTAACCGGCAGTGATAACTATGTGTCCTATTTTGATATCCAAAACTGGCAGTGATGGGGTTTTTAAACCTTTTTGCATATATATTTTTGCAGTATATGTTGTAGCATGTATATATATTGTACAGTAGATGTATTATGTACGGTATACGTTGTGCACAATAGTACTGAAGCATCACTAAAGTGTAATTGAAATACATTGAAGCATCATAATATTTAATTATTACATTGTTCATTCACTTTTGAAGCATTACATTAATGTTCATTCACAATTGGTGATGAGGACATCACTCCTATGCATACGCCCGAGACTCCTCCAGTTGTGATGCAAGGACCCATCACAAGAGCACGAGCATGGCAATTGAATCAACAGGTGAGCTTGTTCCTAAGTACTCGTGCATATACTTGTGAGGATGGTATGCTACCTAATGATGTTATTGATTATATTGTACTTAGGAATTTTGGAGAGGATCATGAAGGCCTTGGAAACCAGCAAGGGCCAGGAGGGAGGCAAGGAGGGTGTCCAAGTCAAGTTGGAGACCTAATTCATCTCGGAGTCGACTACCTCGGCCACCAGGAGTAGTGTTCACTAAAATCATCGCCCAGGCCACAAACAGGCTCCGATTTCGATGATCCACATATGCCTCGAAAGCTAAGGAGATAATATTTCCAATGGCACTGGTTTCAGGTCATTTGGACTTCGGAGTCGACAGGAATTCACATTGCAAGTTGGCGAACAGAATCTGTCCCAGGGTGCTGCGTCACCAATTTGGGCCGTTGGCCCATGTATCGTGTTGGAGTCCATCACGGACGCGTCTAGGGTTTCGAGGACGTCCCCTAGCCTTTATATCCAGTAGCCGCCGCTAGGGTTTGATTTGGGTTTTGCTTAGATTAATTCTGTCTTTGAACAGAGTCGCCGTTCATCGGTTTGTGAGACCCCAACTCGTGAGCTTCATCCTCAATTGCAAATTCAGTTGCATCTTTCTTGTTCTTGCTTGTGTTCTCGATTCATTGGCAGGATTAGCCTTCGTGGCGAGGTCAGCAAGCAGCGCCGCGGTTGATAACCAGAGGATGCGTGGTGCTGCGATTGCAGGGGTTTTGATCATGCCGATCAAGAAGCCGGATCGTGTGTGTCTCGCACCGTCTAATTGACTTATCCTCCACCTGACGGAAGTTCGGGCATCCCCTTTCCCCATCAATTGGCTGCATGTAGAAATGGTCGTAAAACTCGCCCTTCGGGTGGAGAATTTCTCGAATTGTGAACCCAGCTATTTGCTCTTGAAGGGCAATAATTTCGTGGTCGAGCAGGCTGCTGGTGCCCTGCTTGACACGCTGTCATTGGAGAAATTGAAGCATTAATTAGTGTCATCGTCTTTATAAAGAAAAGTACGGGTCAACATGTAATGATCGATATACCAGCTGGCCGTTGTAGTCCGTATTGTCAGTGATGAACGTGTGGATATGTGTCATTGCGTAGTATCCACATAAATTATTCCCTTGGGGTTGTACTAGGCATGGAAAATCGGTGTGTATTCTGAACTTTTTCGCGTATGGACGATGCTGTTGGCTCTTCTTGCAGTATTGTTTGTACACCCTGCTCATGGTTTCGAGTAGTCATTAAAATTAATTAGGTGCAATGGGATGGAAGATTATTAGAGCAATAATGCAACGACCGAGTTTACTGTTTAGCAATTTTGTTAAGTCTTCAGATTAAACATGTCGGTTTCCTCATTGAGTCCAAAGGCAGTGATGTTGCTTTCGTTTAACATGAAGACAAGGACGATCCAGTGAAAGCTGCAGAAGCCAATTAGTCATCACATTGTGTTGCGCACGAAATATGAGAGACTAGTAGGTAGGGAAACACGTACTGAAAGTTGTAGGGTAAAAGTACGTAGTCCTTGTGTTGTAGCTTTAGCAGCGCCTTGAGTACGTACACCTCAACATCATTTATTGTTCTTAAATTTTCAATAAGTTTGCAATTGACCATGCCCGGGTCCAGGAATCCTATCTTTTCATTGTTGTTCACTCTAAGTGTCTTTGTCTCCATTCTACGTAAAAAAAGAAGTCAGACCCTATGTTTAAGAGTACGTGAATATACAACATGAATTATACAAGAGACTTACAGAGTCCATATTCTTAATATAGACACGTCCAGAGCGTCTCGTTGGTACATCTGATATAGTTCCACGTGTTCAACCCAGAAAGAGTCGTCATCGTTGTGAAAGTCCATATCTTCGTATTTGACGGGGAAAGCACTGTTTTGTGTCTTTTGGACATACTGCACGTACCATTCATGTAGACACCATAATTGTGTGGTCAGTTTGAGCTCCTTATTTGGATGCAGCAAAGCTTCCCCGTTAACGAATGGCCACTTCTGGTGGCTCACCTTCAAAGACCACTTTGGCTTCCAAAGAACAAGCGCTTTACCATCATCTCCTTTAGATTTCTTCCTAGAGATCGATCGTAGTCGATAGTTGGCTAGGTTGAGGAGCTTGAGTTATCCGTCTGTCTGTTTAACCTTCGCTAAGTCCAGAAGAAATCCCGTTTAGCGGGTTCGATTTCAATCTTAGCGGTGGTGGCGTCTTCTTGAAGTGCTTTCGATTACATAGGCGCCTACTTCTTTTTGTTTCTTCGTCGGTCATTTCATATGGTCGTTTCTTGCTAAGAGTTTTGGCTAGCTTCACGGATAGCGAACTTTTCCCCCCTGACCATGTAGAATGTTCAGATCGCGGTGCTCTTTGGCTGTCTTGTGGCGCTGGAGCAGGAGGAGTTTTCTTGGGTGACGGCGGAGGAGGAGGACTTTTCCTGGGTGGCGCTGGAGCAGGAGAAGGAGCTTTCTTCGATGACGCCGGAGGAGGAGGAGGAGGACTGTTCCTAGATGGAGACTCCGCCTCGTCATCGTTGTTAACATCATCGTCGTTGTCATCTTCTGAGGCAAACTTTATATAGCGCTTGCGCCACACGATGAATATGCCCATGCTTTGTCCAAGACTTTGCCCCTCCTTGCCCGCGATCTCAACCTCCACTTTGCGGTATCTGTCAACCACGCTGTCAACTGCAACTCTGGCATATCCCCGAGGAATTGGGCGGTTATGCAACATCTGCCCCTCGTTGCATGGCCAAGCCATCCCTTCAACCACCTTAATGGTAATGTTAAGCTCTGTTGGGTGCGCATCGCAGCATGTCGGCTCTATGATTTTGTCCACGGAAAACTACACGAGTCCTCTTCAAGAGGGTTAGCGGACGCTTGGCTGCTTTTGAGAATCCCAGCGGGACTTTCATGCTGGTGACCTACGTCATGTGTCTGACGTTCGCTAAGGACCTTTGTTACCATTTCTCGCATCATTTTCATCTGTTCTTCAAATTCGACTTCCCTTTTGTGCATCCGAGCTTCTATTTCTCGTACACGTTCATCCAACTATTCTTGTCTGGATTTCTTTGGTCGCTTGTACATATAGGCATCCTCTGGGAATGCTGCTTTCCAGGGCATCAAGCCAACCCCTCTGGTGCAACCAGGGTGCTCCCTATTACCCAAGGCGCGTGTTAGCTCGCCGTCCTCCCTTCTTGGTAGGAAGGAGCCCTGAATAGCTTCGGAGTGGGCATCTGCGATCTTCCTTGAGATTTTCTCGTCTTTTTCGCTTTTGAAGCTTAAGCTGCCATCATCCGACAGAGTAGCTCCCCTCGTAAGCAGCCAGTGCTTTGATCTTTGGACCATGTGAGACGTCGCAGTAACAACTCCACTAAGTGTTAGCTGTTCTTCCTGTGCATTCCACTTTGGTACTTTCCTCACGTAGCCACCGGTGCCTAGCACATGGGGGTAAATGTTCTTCTCCGAATTTGTCTTGTTCTGCTGGCTGATAGCCTAGGCTTCATCAGATTTCTTATATTGCTTGAATTCAACCCAAAATTGCTGTAACCTCGGGTATCTATTAAAATCCGACGTTTGATCCTTCTTGACGTACTCCTTATTCAGCTTTGTCTTCCAGTTCTTCCATGTAGTTCCCATAACGCTTAGTGCATGTTTCTGGCAATCTCCAAGCGATCTTGAGGCTGAAACTTTTGTCAACTCTGTCCACAATGTTTCCTTGATGTCATCGGGAACATCTGACGAGAATCGCTACCGACGTGTCCATGATTTGTAGATGATGGGCACATTATCTCTAGCCAGGACCCCGCATGCTGACAGATATGGCGCAAGCAATGACGCGGGTATAGCTGGTTCTCCGACTGCACTAAGCTCAACTATCACCTTTCGTTCACTTGTGCCCATCTTGCTGGGACCTCATCCGCGACGCTGGCTCGGTGCACTAGATGTCTGACCCTACATTTTGATTGTTTCATTAGTCGTTTGGCTCTGCTCTAATTTCATCGGGAAGCATATCCTACGAAATAATCCTAGTAAAGACTTACCTCATGTACATTTGTTGCCTCGACTTGTTCCAGGTTGAGGAACTCTGTCGGGCTTTGCTCTGGGCTTTGGTCCATGGGCTTAGCGCCATCCGGCACTTGTCCATTATGAGAGGCCATGTGTGGCAAGTTTTCTAGAATTTTAAATTAACAAAATCATGAGATGAATCTTCGCATATATATCAATGTTGTGCATATATAAGGCGTAATCACCATTTTGTCATCGTTAGGTATCTTAGCGTACATATATATATTAATAGTCTAAATTTCAAAATCTTAATCGCATGGATCGATTCTCTGACAACCTACTTTAGTGGACGAGAGGAGCGGGTAACAAAGAATATATACAATTTCACATATACTTACACATGATACATATCTGATTGACAATTCACATATACTTATCAGATCACATATACTTACACATGATACATATACAATTGACAATTCACATATACTTATCTGAGATCACATATACTCACACATGATACATATACAATTGACAATTCACATATACTTATTTGCTCAATAAAGAATAATGAATCATTCTTATTCCACACTTATATGATTTTCAAAAAATGAAATAAGGTTATAAATCACAACTAGAATGTTAATAGTCTATTACACCATGAAGCGAGCAATCGGTCCCTTGTCAACCAAGCCGTCACCTCGTGGCCTTCTTCACCCGGTGTATCGTATGCTCTCACAGCGAGCTTTTGCAGTCTTTGGTCCGTCGACAGGACCTTCTCAGGGCGGCACGATGCGCCGATGGACTCTACGATACAACCGACAAGCGTATCGTTGCGTTGACGTGCGTTTGGTTGACAAGGAACCGATTGCTCGTCATCACTGGTGTAATAGACTACTAACATTCTAGTTGTGGATTTATAACCTTATTTCATTTTTTGAAAATCATATCTGCAGTGAATAAGAATGATTCATTATTTTTATTGAGCAATAAGCAATAATATTCTAAAGAATATATGAGTTGGGCCCTGTCTCTTGGGCGCTGCTGCTTGTGAAATTTGTGACAACCTTACCTTATTGAAAATAAACAATATTTCAATACTTTAAGACAAGAGAGTAATTAATTGAGAACTGAATGCTAATATATATGTAATGAATCGGTATGCAAATAAGCTCTTGACAGGATAATGGAAATAAGCATGTCGACATAGGATTGAACTAAACAGAGACAACAAGCTTATACAATTTCAACAGATAGCAAGATACATATGTCATTCATATGGAGGTAATTACGTATGATTGCTCTCAGATTATTGGGTTTGAATGAAGATTAGAACCTTCATCTCATCACGGATGGGCAAAACAATTAATTGAGTAAATAAGGCCTTAAATCATCACAGAGCAATAGCTTCGGCCAACCCTACAATCATCACATAGCAACATCACAGAGCAATAACATCGAGAACCCAAGAATCATCGATTGTCAATGCATGTTAGTCTACCAACTTAAGGCCTTATTTACAGAACAATTGTCAATATCGCCGAGAACCTAGAATCATCACGAGCAATAGCATCGGCCAACCCAAGAATCATCACAGAGCAACATCACAGAGCAATAACGCCGAGAACCTAGAATCATCACGAGAGCAATAGCATCGGCCAACCCTAGAATCATCACGAGCAATATCCGCGAGCAACATCACGAGCAATAACGCCGAGAACCTAGAATCATCACAGAGCAATAGCATCGGCCAACCATAGAATCATCACAGAGCAAGGCATCGCCAACCGTAGAATCATCACGAGCAACATCACGAGCAATAACATCGAGAACCGTAGAATCATCACAAGCTTACCGACGCGGGGAGGGGTCGCCGGAGGGAGGAGGTGTAACATCCTGAAAATCCTAGTAAAATAAAAATCACTATTTTGAATTTGAATATTATTCTTTTTGAGTTTTCTTGGCATTATTGATTTTTATTTGGAGTTCTTGGATTTTTGTGTTGCAAGAAAAAGTAAACAAATGAGCAATAAAGAATGAAAAAGAGAAAAGGGAAAAATGTAAAAAGTAAAAATTTAGAAAAATAGCCATGAGAACCCTGAGCATGTAAGTAAATCATTTTAGTCAACAAATGAAATTTTATGCATAAAGAAATGAAAAGATAAATTAGAAAGACAACTTTTAAAATCAAAACAATGCATTGTCAGAATTTATAAAATATTTTGGAATCTCAAATGGAGCTGAAAAATTTATCATGAGACCCTCAATGCAATATCCATCTCTTGTAAAAATATTATAAATTAGTAATGTCATTTAAGACTTTTCCAAATTTAAAAACAGAAACTCTGAAAATCTAGAAATTGCAATGTCAGAATTTCTATAAAATAATGGAGCCATATTTTGACCTGAGAATTTTACAGAAGCATTGTGAGACCAAATTCTTTTGAAAATCAAAATTTCAAAAATAGTAGACTTCAATTGATCTCAATCAAAAATCAAAACCTGAAAACAAAATTTAGGAGCAGTCACTGTTGTCAGAATATTATCAATTTTTCGGTAACTCTTTTTAATCTCATAATTTTACCAGGCATCAAAATCTATTCAAATACTTTGGTCAAAAAGTTTGATAATTTTCTACTCCCATTTGATGGCTCAATAAATTCATGTTCTATACCCATTTCACTGACCGGTGGGTCCTGGTCCCGCCTGTCAGTTGCTTCTTCTCCTCCCTGTGCTTGCGACCGAACAGAGGAACTCCCGAGCCAGCGCAGCTTGACCGAGAGCTCGTTCAGTGCATCCCTCCTTCGATTGGTCACCTCACTGCATCAGCCTCACCTCATCGCAAGCTCGATCATCGCCACGTTCGCTCAGTCTCGCGAAGCTTCAACCGCCCATACCTCTTTCTGTGCATCGCAGAGAGATCAACCGAGACTCAGCTCAACCAAACCGGCTTATCTGCTCAATCTCTCAGCCATATATAGCGCATTGTGGTCACTGAGGCAGTGCTTTCATTCCTCCTCACTTTTTCCCCTTTCTCTTCAAGCGGTGCATGAGCTCCTCTCAATTCTGCCATGGCGAAGGATTTGGAGCTCAAGCGAGATCGATTCAGTGGATGAGCAGCTCATTTCCCAATTCCTTCCGGATACACCATCTAGAGCTCCTAGTGATCAAATCTCCTCAAAATCATTTAGCCCTCTCCATGTGGAATCAAGCTGCTGACCATCGCCTCATCTTCCCGTGGCCGGCCGCAGTGGTGAGCTTCTCGACCTTCTCCTTGGTGAACCTCGAAAATGGGACCTCTAGCTCCTCTGATGCTTAAATTGCTACCGCTTCCAACCCTAATGCTCCTGCTCTTCTTCTTCGTCTGGTCACCGCCATGGCCGCCTTTGAGCTCATTGCGCACCTCGTCACTATCTCTCCAACTGAATCGGTACCATACAGGATTCGCCTCGCCAGCTGGTCCCCTCGAGTGCCCTCGCCGTCACGGAAAGTCGCGGGCGTCGCCGCCGTTCAGCCCTAGCCGCGGTCCTCTGTTACTGTCTCTCTGCAGGTGGGTCCAAGCAGCCACCTGAGGTTGAAGGAGAGCCGAGCCAAAAGTGCGCTGTGGTAAAAACGCATTCTTCTTCTCGGACTATTTTCCAACCAGGGTAAAATCAAATGACAATAATATGTGAATGTTTGATCTAATCTTGGTAGAGCAAATTTCTGTAATCACCTAAAATCGGGATGAATCTAAATATACAAAAAGATTTAATGTTTGGAGTCTTGGGGTTATTATTCAAATTAAACATTGATTATGGTGCTAACTTAGTTTTTAATGAGCATTTGTGTATAATAAGTAATGGAACGATGAAATAAATATTCATGAGAGTTTAGGATCAGAATGTATTCAAATATACAAAATACTTAATTCTTGAGTCGCAAAACAGTTAGTAAAGTTAAATTTAGGAATAAACATTATTATGGATGATGTTGTATTCAAAGAAATGTAACTCCAAAAATCATTAACAGAATTTGTATGTGTCCTGGAATCATGACGAACTCAAACATGTAAAAATATTCTTAATTGTTGAATTACGTTTATATTATTTGTTTGCAAACATCAATAAACTCTAGTATGGTCATTAGTAAGAATAGTAGCAGAATACCTCATGAAACAATAAATTAATTTATATGCAGTTCCTGGAATCAATAGAGAACCAATTATGTAAAGATATTAAAAGTGAAACTTATCTTGCACTCTTTGAATGCAAGAAAGTGCAAACTGCCGTAGCAAATAAATAGTTAATCAACTGCGGTTAAGGTCAAAATAATGTAAAAATAGTTTTAAAACATTTCTAGGATTGTTTATTTGTTAACACGTGAAAAATGAATCAAAGATCTTATATAATGTAGTACATAAATTCAATAGGAAACTTGCCGATTTAAGATTTTAAATATGATTATTTAGACTATTTCAGAGATGAGAAAATAACTCATTCAAATACTAAAATCGGTAAAACTAGTCGGTAGCATTATGCGAAGTTTATACTATCATATTCTATAAAAATAATCATATTCCATTAAGGTTTGCATCTTATTCCTATTAGTCCAAAACCCTTAAGCATTATCCTCGCACTTTATCGTTTGGCGATTTCGATAACGTCAACTTAACAATACCACTTAAGCCTTTTCAACAATGAATATAATGTATCACCAAAGCCTAAAATTCATGGAATTAGCTTAGGATTGTTATGCAAAGTATAAATCATCTTAGTATAAAGAAATAACCATACTTCCTCATGTTCTGCACATTAATCTTAATAGCTGAATAACCCTAAGTAACCACATTACTTTAGACCTTAATGCGAATGAATACACTTTAGGTAATAATGAAGGAAACCTGTAGTTAAGTTATTTTTATCACCAGAACCTTCTCAAATGTTATGAAAATAATCCCAGTAGCCTAACTCAGTAAATCTAGCTTGCATGAAACTAATTCTGAATGAAATCAATTAAAGGTAAAGAACTAATCCTTTATACTCTAACATGCTCAACCAAGCCTTTTCATTAACTTGCAATACAACTCATCCAAATCTGAAATTTGTAAAGAATAGTCTAAAATTGATCTTTAGGTTATAATCTGTAGAAATCTAAGAAAATATTCTTTCTTCACCTTGCTTTGAATCCGAATCCTAATAGAGCAAAACTCGTAAGTATTGCGAATTGGAAGAACTCATTCTGTGAATAGTAAAATCAATAAACATTTCAACTAATGATTAATTCTATTAATCCAAACAATCTTTGCATCTTGAATTCGTAAAATAAGATTAATAAATTCATAAAAGAGCAATCCCTGTTTCTTGTGAAGAATTTTACTTGTTCTTGCTATCTACTTTCTTTTTGCCCTTATTGAAGTTAGTTATTGCTTTATTTCCATTGATCGGCGTGTAGAACCGGCGTTGTTGATTCGTAAATCGCCTCCATTATCCTCGATCCTCGTCTTCGTAAATAGCGACAATTAAGCAAAACAAGCATCCTTTGACCATATTGATCGATGCTTTATATTCCTTTTGTGCATCAAATTGTTTTATGCATGCGATTACTTTATGTAAATTGCTATTTTGTGGATTTGGTAGTTATACCGTTGTCTCATGAATCTCCTTTGATAATTATGGATATGTGAACCTTGATAACCATAGTTTGAGGATAGGCATTACTTAATGTCATCATGGGAATATCGTTCATATTATTCATGCTTAGCCATGCTTTAGAATCGGCGATGTACATGATCAAATCAAGATTTGTTTCACGAAAACCTTGGAAATGGTTCTGTTGGTTGCGGGTACCTTGATTAAAAACCCAAAATAAAACTATGCTTTGATGCGGGCGATTATTGGCAATAGCCGTTTGTGCGACAGGAATTGCACGTAGTGTAGGGTGAAGTGTCGCCGTGTCGGTTTAAGGACCGAGCAATGGGGCGCTATTGATCCGAAATTCCGTGCAACCACGAGGGTGAGTATGGGTTAGCCATAGCCTATTAACTTATTTGGACATGGCTTTGCTCATTGGTAGGCGGGGAGCTTGCAGAGGCATTCGTTATGGATTTGCTTGTTAGGGGCTGCCATGCGATTCGTATGGGTAAATGCATAACCGTTACAACTGTACGCCTTGCCATGGACGAGAGCGTGGTGTTGGGTGTGATAAATGTGGATCCACGGCTTGGGTGAGTGTCTCTGTTTTCAGGGCGGGGGTTAACGTCCCGGGCTGGATCAAAGTCATGTCCAGGTAATGAACAGCTGTGTATGATCGCCTGGCAAGCACAATGACCTATTGGAGGCATGTGTGATCTTGCAAAAAGGATGATCATTCCTTGTGGGCAAAGTTGTACACCTCTGCAGAGTTTAAATCTAATTAATTAGCCGTGCTCGCGGTCATGAGCACTCGGTGAAGTCATTCCAATGTTAGATGTTTTATTATTTTCAAAAGGGTTGGATCTATTTGTTTTGCAACCGTGTTTTTATGTCAAAGGGCCGCTAGTTGTGGATTTCGTGAATGTGAATGTTTAGCGCTCACGTCATGGAGGGCGGTGAGTGTTATTATGCTTTACTTACTTGTTATCAATTAAACTTGCTTTTATAAATTCCGTTTGCAAATAACTTGATTTACAAATCCAAATTCGCTTTATGCAAATGAAGCAGATTAGCCTTTCCTTTGAAATGGCTGCATGTATCATAGGTTTGCTCAAGTCTTCTTGAGTCGTAAAGTACTCACCCTTGCTTAATTATATTGTAGGTGTATGCTAGCGAAGCTTCGAAGTTGTTCATCGCAGTTGCGGGTTCTTCCTTGAAGCGTGTTCTATCTGGAGTTTATGCAGTCGGTTACTGCGGGTTCGGTTGGGCAAGCTAACGGTTATTGCTTCTTTCTTTGGTATATTCTCCGAGTTGTAATATTTATGTAATTATTCGTTTCGATAAATTAATATGTTGTATGGTTGTGATTCCATTTGTTGAAATGTGCATGCTAGCTCTTGATCCGAGGACTAATCTTGCAAGCACATTAGATTTCGTTTGGTATTTGTGCTAAAAGCGGGGTCGTTCTGAGGAGGCACCGAAGGAGGGCCGGGCGTGGAGGGGTCGCCCGGGAGGAGGCACCACAGGAGGGCAGCGGGAGAGTCGGCGTCGGGGAAGCGCCCGGAGGCGTCACCGCACGGAGGCCGGCGTGGGGAGAGTCGGCGGCGCTAGGGCTAAGTCTTGAAATGGCTAAGTCGGAAATGGCTATGTGCGGGAATGAAAACAAATATATAGGGAGGATTATTCTGCGGTTCAAAGAAGTGAACCGCGAGATATATTATCTCTGTCAGCTTGTTAATGAACCGGCAGTAATAGTGCAACATCACCGCCGGTTCATAAATGACCGGCAGTAATATTTACATATCACTGCCGGGTCATAAACGCCCAGCACTAAAAATACATTATCACTGCCGGTTCATTTAGATGACATGGCACTGATGTGTTTCATTAGTGTCTGTTCTCGTTTGTCAACCTAAGACCGATGTTCCTTATCTCATGGCGAAGTGGCGCGATGGCAAATCTTTGCCATGGCAAGGACTTCTCTGCATGACAAGGAAAATTAGCACACTGTTTTAGCCCAACCAAATACAAACATTGGAATTTCTTTAGCCCAACCAAATAAGAGCTATTTAGGGCTTCATACAAATTGCTAATTTATTTGTAAAAAAATCCCCAAATATAAACATTGGAATTTTATGGATGAACTTTGGAAGTCGTATGGAAATGAAATTGGTAATTTTCCTTTTTTGTTTTATTTAAAATTTTAGTTAATTAGTAATAATCAATAAAAACTTGCTCTTACTATCTCATCTTCATCCATTGGACATTTACTATTTCTGATTCATTATAATAATCAATACTCCATAAATTTCAAATTGAAGCGTGTCCTTTGTACAAAATGTTTATATCACAAATTGAAGCTTGACCTTCATACAAAATAAAGCATATCATAATTACACAACTAAGTTACAATCCGACCTTCGTTATGATCGCGTATGTATGTAGCTTCCTCTATGTCTTCCATGAGACCTAGGTCGATGTTCTCACCGAAAGGAGGAAGCTCATCAAACTGGTTATAGTCTTTCTCGTCGACTACATTCTCAACTCCCATAATCCTTCTTTTTGATTGAAGAACCACGTGGCGTTCCTTGTCAGCTGGATCCCCCACAAAGAAAATTTGTGTAACGGCATTAGCAAGTACAAATGGTTCTTCTCTGTATCCGACGTGTTTGAAGTCGACGGTAGTGATACCGTACTTGTCGATGTTCACGCCCCTAGATAGCCTGACCCACTGGCACCGAAAGAGGGGGACCTTCAAAGGCCCATAGTCAAGCTCCCAAATCTCTTCTATGAATCCGTGTAATGCGTCGCATATTGCCATTCTTTGTCATAGGCATCTATACGGACCCATTGTTTTGGTTGGTGCTCTTGTTATCTTGTGCTCGTGTATAAAATGTATACCCATTGATGTTGTATCCTTCAAATGTCAAAATTGTATATGATGGTCCCTTAGCGGCGTTCTCAATTGAGCGCACTCTGTTTGCGTATGCATCATGTATCTAAGCAACCAATCTCCAAAGTTATCTCTGTGCTCTCTCGCGATCCAAACCTCAGACTTACATGGGTTTTGTCTTCGTAGCATGTTCTTGTGCATGTCGACATACGGGGCCGCTACAACTGATTGGTGCAGAACTGTAAAATGTGCTTGCGTGAATGAAGCACGATCATTTGTACGGATCGATTTCTGACCTAGTGTCCCTTTCCTTGTAGCCTCCTTCATGGCGAGATCTGGGCACACCAATCGGTTTGAGATCCATGTAATCGATCACGAACTCGATGACCTCCTTGGTTCCCCAACCTTCGCAATGCACCCTTCCTACCAATGTCGATTCTGAACATATTTCTTCACAACCCCATCAATCTCTCGAAGGGTACATCGATGTAGAAACACAGGGCCAAGAAACTGTATCTCTTTCACAATATGAACAATGAGATGGACCATAATATCGAAGAAGGATGGAGGGAAGCACATCTCAAGCCGGCATAGAGTGTGGATCACGTCTTGCTGCAGCTTATCCAGTTTCAATGGGTCGATGACTTTCTGTGAAATCGCGTTGAAGAATGAACACAACTTTATAATTAGGTCTCGCACTTTCTCTAGCAGAACACCCCTAATTGCTACAGGAAGCATCTGTGTCATCATCACGTGGCAATCATGAGACTTCATACCAACTAATTTCAAGTCTTTCATTGAGACTAGCCTCTTTAGGTTGGCAGAATAACCGGACGGAACTTTGACTCCGTGCAAGCACTCACACACGCTAATTTTCTCAATCTTGCTTAAAGTGTAGCAAGCTGTGGGAAGGTACTTTTTCCTTGACCCGGTCTTCATGATGCAGCTCCTTCACGAGTTTCATATCTTTCGTGTCCATCCATGCCTTGAGTGTATCTTTTGTTTTGCCAGGTATGTCTAGTAAAATACCAAGCAAGCTGTCACACACGTTCTTCTCTATATGTATGACATCGATAGCATGTCGAACATCCAGGTGCTGCCAATAAGGTAGGTCCATAAATACTTATCTCTTTTCCACAAAGGAGTCAGATCACCGAACTCGGACCGATGTACTTCCGCTCCTTTCCATGGATAATTTTAATATCCTTCTGACCATAAATATCTCTTTCTTTGTTGCGATGTTTGAATGAAGCGATCTCCTTTGTACCGTCAAAAGCTCTCTTGTTGTTGCGTCTGGGTGGTCCTTATGAAGGAACCTACGATGCCGCATGTAACACATTTTTGACGATATTTCAGCCACGGCTCCTGTATCACCCATGCAATGCACGCATCCATTGAATCCTTTTATAGTCGGCACGAAAGATTGCCAAGAGCGGGTAATCATTGATAGTTCTGAACAACAACGCCCATAGCATGAAGTTCTCTCTTCTGTACTCATCCCATACCTATAGACCGTCGTTCCACAATACCAGAAGATCTTCAACCAGTGGTTTGAGGAACACATCAATATCGTTGCCAGGTTGCCTCGGCCCTTGGATCAATAACGGCATCATAATGTACTTCCGCTTCATGCAAAGCCAAGGAGGAAGGTTGTACATACATAAAGTCACCGCCAAGTGCTATGACGACTACTCATGTTGCGAAAGGTTCATCCCATCCGTCTTGAGTCCGAACCTTATATTCCTCATATCATATGCAAAGTGTTTCTTGTATTTTCTGTCGATATTCCTCCACTGCTCGGAGTCAGCAGGGTGTCTAAGCATTCCATCCTTTTTACGCTCCTCAGCATGCCATCGCAGCAATTGAGCATGCCTTTTGTTCGCATAAGCAGGCGCTCAGATGGGGATTATAGGAAATACCACACCACCTTGGTCGGAGGTCTTTTCTTCTTACACTGCCCCTCGATATCGTCATCGCCGTGCTTATACCGAGATGCCTTGCAAACGGGACATGCATCCAAATTTGCAAACTCATTGCGATACAATATGCAATCGTTTGGACATGCATGTATTTTTTGCACTTCCAGTCCCAACGGGCAAACAACCTACTTGGCCTGGTACGTGGTTGTTGGCAACACGTTACCCTCTGGAAGGACATCTCTGAAGAAACCTAACAGCTCTGTGAAACTCTTGTCGGACCAACCATTGCTTGCCTTCAACTGCAGCAGCGTAAGCACAACATGCAACTTTTTGAACTCCTCTTTATAGCCTGGGTACAAAGGGTGTTGTAGAATCCTCTACCATACGCTGAAACTTCTGAAAATCCCTTTCACTCGTGAGGTCCTCCTCCCCATCATGCAATATCTGTTCTAGATCATCTTCATGGTTATCGATGAATGTCTCTTCATGGGTGTCGACGAACGTATTTTCCACCGCTGTCAAGTCGTTGTCTTCATCATCATCAATCGGATGCCCTTCACGCACAATCTCATCTTCACCATGCTCGGTCCAACGGTATAGCGGGCTTGAAACCCCTTGAAGCAAGTGTGCGGATCGCCTCAAGGTTCAAAATTGCTTCTCATTCTTGCAATCGATGCACGGCAACAAATATAGTCCATCGGCTTATTTGACTTATGCATACCAAGCGCTTCGAGAAAACTAGTCGACCAGTTAAAGTACTCTCTATCGCGACGGTCCGCTTCATACATCCATCTTCGATCCATCTACAAATATTTACAACAAATAAAATCTCAGTAAATCAATAAGTGCTCACAAATTATTTTATACATTTAATTTGTTATGTAGTGCTAATTAATGTAGAAATTTTCATTACTTATAAATCTATATCCAAATATCGATTGTAAAACCAATTAAATAATTGCTATTAGTTTTATATAATGGTCCGTCCAACAAATTTGAGTACTATTGTCTCCTCTTCTCTCATTTTAGTACTATTTTATCAAGGAGTATTGGATGAGGAACATAATTCTTTTATGCATGGCCTTTTTACATCAATTATATACCTTTTCATCCATTGGACATTTACTTTTTCTGGACGATTATAATAATCAATACTACATACATTACAAATTGAAGCATGTCCTTCGTACAAAATGTTTATATTACAAATTGAAGTTTGACCTTCATACAAAATAAAGCATATCTTTAATTATACAACTAAGTTACGATCCGACCTTCATGTTTATCGATGAACGTTTGGCCTGGTACGTGGTTGCTATTAGTTATATATAAATCTATATCCAAATCTCGATTGTAAAATCAATTAAATAATTGCTATTAGTTATATATAATGGTCTGTCCAGCAAATTTACATTACTTACAGAAGTATTAAATTAACATACACGAAATAAAGAAACAATTTTAAGTATTTAGATTAAACAATAGTTAATTATGAAGTGTGTAACATCCCCAATTTCGGGTTTCTGCTAAAGTTAATTTAAATTAATTAAATTCAAAATTTGGATTTTTTCTTGGTGTTCTAATTAACCTGGCATCCTTATCCATCCGAAATTGAAGTCCAATCCTTTACCGTCCGCAAAGTCAAAATTCCAAATTCCGGTCCTTATTCGAAATATCACTCGAGTTCCAAAATACTCCAAAAATATCAAAATTCATATTGAATTAGGTTCCAAATATTCCAAAATATTTTTAGGAATTTTCTCAAGATTTTTGGAATCTCTTTGCTATTTTATCTCTCGCGGTCTTTCATCAAATTCAGTTTATTCGTTCCGGAATAATCTAAATTCCAAAATTCACCAAAATTTAGTGAAACTAATTTTATTGGGTTCCAAATAATCTTTAGTATTTTAAGGAATTTTTCTAAGAGTTTTAGAATATTTTTGCTATTTTATTTCTCGCGCTTTTGTCCCTCCATTACTTCCAACCAATAAGAAAGCGACACGTGTCCAGCACTGTTCATCTTCAACCTCCAGCCATGCGCACTGTTCACGTCCAGCCTCATTTGCAGCCCAAACTTCAAATGCTCATAACTTTTGCAATTCTCAACGAAATTGAGTGAGGTCAGTTGCAAATCGAAGGTCTAGTTAAGGGTTTTAATTCTCCTACAGTTTCCCTCTCCAAAATCAAGTAAAACGGACGCTGCAAGTACTTCTTTGCCGTTTCTTGTTTTAGCCATAACTATTTCATTTCTTCGTCTCTCCGAGCGTGTGAGTACTCCAAACGTGCGTATCGACGTCCTCTACACCGTGCTCACCTTGCCCCTCTGGCTCTGTATCGTTTGCCATCCCAAAACTCAAGAAAACAGTACGCCCGGCATCCTCCAAAGACACCGGCGAGCCATCTTTTGCTCCGGTGAGTTTTCCGGCGAACCAACCGCGTCACTTTGTGCCTTTTGCTTCCGTGATCACAACCATTCAATTGGATTTGATTTTCGTTGCAGTTTGACCCCGGATTTCGAGTTTGTTCGTCGTCGACCGTTGTTCCGTTCGTCGTCGATTTCTCCCGATTGGGTAAGAATCAATTCAATTCCTTGCAACCGTAGACTCCCCTCGATGCTAGCTATCCGGTGCTCACCTTAGTTTCAAGAAATATGGCATTTTATATGTTTTGGTCGTCATGCCACCCGGTCGTTTTGGTGTCATGGGACTAAATGCCGCCTCCGGCCACCGTTCGTCGCTACGAAACTTGCCCGACACACCGTCGTCATCCTCTTTCCATTCCACCCTCGCCGGCTTCTTGTGCCTCCTAACTCCGGCACCATGGATGGAACCTTTGTTCTGTGCATGAGGTAGACGAGGGTACTGTAGTGCCATTTCGTATTTTTCGGATTTAATTAATCCGACAACATTCAAACAATTATTTCTCCTTCGTCGTAACTCTGAATCAAGTGATTCCAATTGCTAAATTCATCCTTTATCTGCCAGTATTTTTATTATAATTTTTAGTTTCTTTTAAATTTATTTTATTCTTTTTGTGTATCGTTTTGCGCATAGTCGAAGAAGCGGTTTAGTCGCCAATCGAAGGAGAAGACTTTCGAAATAGCGCGCTCGCACCTCGTCGATTTAAGGCAAGTCGAGTCCTTGACCATATTGTACCCATGTTTGCAAATCTATTTTGTTTCATACAAATGCATGCTATGTGATACAAGAACTATTTACTGGGAATAGCTATATGCCAAATTTTCATTATGCCACCTTGATTAATTGAGATGTCATGTATCCGTTGTCACCCTAGGTTGGGTTGTTTACTAGTTGGACATAATTGTAGTACCAACATTGGGTTAACGTAGCTATGCTTAGACACGCTTAGTAAATGCGTTGGGATTCATATCACCTGTGAACTAATGTTAATCTTGACCTAATGAGATATTGAATTGTGGCTGTTGACCACTGTTGTAAAACTTGTTGTACCATGGCAAGGGATGCCATTGGTCTTGGTTGAACAAAATGTTTTCCCTCAGACAGCGATCATGCGATAAAGGGGTGCTGTCTAGCACATTGGGATGTGGCTGTCTTGCCTGAGACAACTTAAGGACTTAATCTTCTGCGCCATTGAACTGGGCCTAACCGTGCAACCACAAGTCTGGTATGGGACAGACCTAGCTGATTAATTTGCATTGTTTACTCTTGAGTACTGCCAATTGGATGTGTGGGTTCCGGGTTAGACAGGTAGATTCACATGGCTCAAGAGGGGGCCTCGAGGGGCGAATCCTTAGAGGGCAGTACTGAGTTTAGACATGCATTGTAAAGGCTTTGTCATGATTTCTCTACCGGCACACCAAAGGAAGTGTGCTAATGGCCAGGCGCAAGGAGAATATCATGTCTTGTGGGTAAAGCTGTACAAACTCTACAGAGTGTAAAACTATTCGAATAGCCGTGTCCGTGGTCATGGACAAGCCCGGGAATTTCACACGGGTATAGAGTGTTTTCTTGAAATGTGGAATTGTTGGAATGGGAACAGGGAGTTCATTTGTTGTTCTGTTGTCTAAAACTATCTTTGTTGAATTGTGTGGTTGATACTTGTTTCAAATGATGTAGGGTGATACCTCGTCATTTTGTTCATGTTGTCTACCATTGATTTACCGATTATTTATTATTGTTTTATCAATCGCCTTCAATCTATTTATTGTATTTAAATTCAAGTTATTGCTTTACGCAAATGAACCATATGACTATCCTTTGTCAAGCCGCATGAATATATTGCATTATTTCTCTCGGCTTGTTGAGTACGTTTGTACTCACGGCTTTACGCCCATGTTTTTGATAGCTCGGAAGAACCGGTAATGAATATCAAGAGGAGGAGTACTATGAAGACTACGCCGACTAGGAAGGCGTTCCCAGACGATTGCTGTGGCATGTCGAATGGCCCAAGTTATTTTATTTCTGCTTTACTTGATTTCATCTGTTTCTTAAGCCAAGAGGCATTGGTGTATGAACCTTGACTATAAGGTCGTTTGCTTTAATCAATAATAATTTGCTTCTTCTTAGTTATTTCGATGTATGGAATGATATGTCATCTATGTTTCCACTGTGTGCACTAAGCGTGATCTGGACTAGTCGCAATACACAGAGGGTTTCGGATTTGCATATCCGGGTCCCGACAAAGTGCTACCACATTTAAATTCAATCAACTTATTAAATGCAATCACTATACATATAAAAGTTGGTAATTTCAAATCTAAACTCCAGATTACAAATCTAATTGTGTTGACTAGACAATCAATAATTACGATCACAACCTACAACAATATAGAACGTAATATCCAACTAAACGAAGACACGAACCTTAGATCGATGTTAGAAATGACAAATTACACCAAATTTGAGAGCAAAAATTAGCCCCTCTCCACCCCATCGAGCAAGAACAGAGCTCCTCTACATTCGATAGCTGGGGAAGGGAGCCAGGTATATATAGTGCCATATTATCACTGCCGGTTTATTCTCTTGAACCGGCAGTAATATATCACTGCCGGTTCTATCTCAAAAGCCAGCAGTGATATGGCTGCCTTTTCCCGCGCAATTCACTTTATCACTGCTGGTTACATTGTTCAACCGACACTAATACTTTCACTGCCGGTTCTATATCTAAATCCGGCAGTGATATTGAGTCGTTTCCCACCCAATCGATTTATCGATTCTGAGATATACATATCTTCGTTCCTATCACTGCCGGTTTAACTTATAACCGGCAGTGATAATATTATCACTGCCGGTTTTAAGTTAGAACCGACAGTGATAATATTATCACTGCCGGATTTAAGTTAGAACCAGTAGGGATAATATGAACCTTCAACTCCCGCCGCCTACGACCATCGCTCTTCCCCTTCCTCTGCCAACTGTTGCGCTTCCCCATTTTGGCAATCGCGCTTCCCATTCTTCTTCGCTAACCGTCGCTTTTCCCCATTCCTCCTCTATATAATGTGCAGCGCCTCAATGCGTGGCGCCTCACAATCCACCATTGTTTGAAGAATGGCCCCACCCAAGAAGCGAGCACGTACTGGGCAAAGCACTGATCCGCTGCCAGAGAAGGAAGAGGAGGAGGAGGAGGAGGAGGCAGAGGAGGAGGAAGAGGAGGCAGAGGAGGAGGAGGAGGAGGAGGAGGGCGATGACGAGGACGACAGCGGCTGCGGCGATCTCCTTCGGCGTTGGGGCAAGACCAACTCCGCCACTGAATCGGATTCGGAGGAGGAGGAGGAGCACCGCCGCAACTCCGATCGGTCATCCCAGCAGAGCTCCAGCTGACGAGGAGGAGGAGGACGGCAGCGGCAGCGATGACTTTTGGATTTAGTTTGCGCCATTTTGGGTTTCAAACGGTTAAAAGCCGTTGGCCCATTATATTTTGTACATAAAATTTGGACTAAATATGTAATTCTGGAATAAAATTGTTCTGCGCGATGTGTAATTCTGGACTAAAAATGTTCTGTGTTTAATATGTTCTGTTTTTTAACTAATTATGCTTTGATATATTCTGTATCTTAACTAATTTGTGGAACAGTAATATCACTGCCGGTTCTGGAGTGAAACTGGCAGTGAAAATGGTCTTATCACTGCCGGTTAAAAACAAAAACCGGCAGTGATAAATCACTACCAGCTTTTTTATATAAACCGGCAGTGATATTTTATTATCACTGCCGGCTCTCTCTAAACTGGCAATGATATTGCCTCCATTCGTGCGGGAAAATTATACTATTCTTATCACTGCCGGTTGATACTTAGAACCGGCAGTGATAATATTATCACTGCCGGCTCGGACCTACCCGGCAGTGATGGGGGGTCGCGGATGACGCAGTCTGTAGTAGTGTTACTGTGAAATCATGTGCTGAAAAATTGGCTTAATGATGAAATTGGCATTGCAAAGTGGTTGTGATCATGGCATGTGTGGTGTTCATGCATGTGCTATTTCAGATGATTATTTGATATGCTTGTGATAGCTTGATAATGATTTTGCTTGATGCAATACGCTCATGTGAGTGGTTGCATGGACTGATCTTGAATTGCTTGATGCAATGCGCTCATGTGAGTGGTTGTGTGGACTGATCTTGAGTCAAGTCGTGGACTTGTGTTCGTACACAGTTTTTTGTATTTGTTCATGTGCAGGTGTTGCTTGAGGGCGAACGTGGTCGATGACGGGACCGGAACTAGATTCATGGAGGAAATGAGGTTCGGGACTAGGTTCAGGGAGGAATCGAGGTCTTGATAGTCGAGGATGTCATACGGGACGTTCGGGTTAGAGAACGTTGTACATGAAGGCTGGTTAGTCACGTGATGCGGTAGGTGCGCCGTACGCGTGCAAAGTTGTATTGGGCCATGTTGGGCCAAGTGGAGTTGTATACAAACTCTTTATGATTGCTTATTATAAATAGGAGGTCTCCTGTTTATGGTGAGCTAGGTATTAGGGTTTGTACTTTTTTGTTTGGAGTACTGTAACTAGATAAAAATAAAAATCCTTTTGCGACCAAAGCCGTGTCCGTGTCGTGCCGTGGTGGCTTTCTGAAGTGATCGCGAATAGTAGTTGATTTCTGGACTTCGGCGCATGCTCGTATTTGTGGTCTTGGTTCCGGCGGCTGATTTGTTTCATTGAAGATCTGGCGACTAGAAGACCGGTGCTTGCATGCGTGACGAGATGCTGTTACTCCATGCATGCGTGAGATGCTGGCGACTAGATAGTTTGGTTTCTAGTGCTTGCTCCTGGCGGCTGTGCATTGCGGTGATTTTCTTTGTGCTCTCGGCGGCCGGCAGATAGCAGAAACAGCGGCTGCAGATGTGCATGCATGCAGGAGTACTAGCAGCAGACGTCCTGGTCGAAATCCTCCTGGCGTCATTTGCTCCGTCGCAAGTGTTCTTGTTTGGTCCGGCGTAAGTTTCCGTTTGGTACGGCGGTGCTTTCAAGTTTCATCATTATTTATTTCAGTAATCTTGTGAAGGTAATATCTTTAGATCCATATATCTGATCGAGTTGATTTTTGTTGGGTTAGGTTTGAAATTGAATCTAGTTTGTGCAGTTAAAATGTCACGTCAATCTAACGATTGGATCTTTGGGCATTACTGTTTTAGTGGACATATATCTCTCTGTTTTTGTCGAATCCGAATCAAGCAATTTGAGTCCAAATTGGGGTGTTTCAAAAATTATCAAAGTTTTGATTTTAGCTTCTGCGCAATCATTCACCCCCCCCTCTGATTGCTAGTTTAATATATATCGATCCTACACTTACTTTTATTGTGTTATTTTAATAGATAGCAGACTATATATGTCAACGTGGTGTGGGAGCACGGTGAGAAATTGGGCGCTAGATTTCGATGCAAGCACTGTCTCAAAGAGAAGAAAGGAGGAGGTGTGATCCGATTCAAGCAATAGTTGGTTGGATGTGGTACGGGTATCGTTCATTGTAGTAAAGTTCTTATGGATGTTCACGAGTACTTTTAGCATAAGCTAGAGTGACACCCCTCTTCTATCACAGCTCATATAACAGACCCGATTAACCCTGTTGTGTTAAGTGTCGTCCATTGTAGTAACGGGCCGAGGGGAGAAGACAGGCCCGGGTGGGGAAAAGCGGGTTCCAAATAAGGAAAGTGGGAAATAGGGAAAATTTCTCGAAACGGAAATACACTACAGGATGGTCTATTAGCGCAAGCGGTATTACTGCTTCCAAAAAAAATAATTAAAAGTCGACTTACCGCTTGGAAAAAGAATTTTAATTAAAAGTCAGTCTTTGCTTGGAAAAGTAAGTTATATAAGTTGTCATACCGCTTGGAAAAGAATTTTAATTAAAAGCTGTAATGCCGCTTGGAAAAGTAAGTTATATAAGTTGTCATACCGCTTGGAAAAAGAATTTTAATCAAAAGTCAGAGTGCCGCTTGGAAAAGTAAGTTATATAAGTCATCATACCGCTTGGAAAAATATTGTGGAGTATAAAAGGAAGAGAGGAACCTAGAATGAAAAATTCCCCAACCACCGTCAATTTTTCTTCTCTGGCGCAGGTGAAAACGGGTCGGGTAATACCCGACCGTATCCGAATCCAAATGAAAATTTTATCGAAAATTCGGATACTGAATATGGGTATTTGTTTGTCGGGTCGGATCTGAGTAATTACCCGGATACTTTTGTTTGGATACGAGACAGCGAGATATCCTAAATACGGATTTTGGTCGGATCTGGTGCGGATAATTTTGAAAATCGGGTACCCGGTTCATGGTCAAACCCAAGTGACAAGTCAGCCCATTGCCCAAAGTGCCCGGCCGGCCCATTAGCAATGCGTTAGAAAGTAAACCCTACCCCTAATCTATTCCCCATCCGCAGGAGACCGCAGCCGCCATCCATTCCCAGCCTCCCAGACTCAAGGGCTGAGTCCCTCCTTCCCACGGCGAGGCGTCCAGCGGCGAGGCGTCGCTCCTTCCCACGCTGGCCGGGAGGCGAGCCGGCAGGCTCCGCGCCAGCCTCCACCTCGCGCCCGCGCCTCGATAGGCTCAGTGTCGCCTCCACCTCGGCGGTCGCGCGACCAGCAGCAGCGGCAAGACGGCACCAACAACGGCAACGGCAGTGGGCTGCACGTGGTGCCTCAGCGATCGCACCGCTGGCCGTGCGGCGGAAGATGGTTGGCGCTGCGGGGCCTAGAAGAACATCCTGCTCTTCCACTGCGAGGAGATGCGGGAGCTCGCCGAGCGGTGGTCGCCCGGAAAGACGACATCAATCTCCGCTCCATCTCCGGAGGTCCAAGCTTCCCTTCACTTCTAGCTTTGTGTTGTTCTTATTTCGGGTTTACAATTGAGCGCTTGAATCTTGCATCGGCAGACCGAGTGTCCCGGCATCACCATTTCTCGGCAAATTAGTGTAGTCCTTAATTTGGTGTGGGGTAGTTCAAACTAATACAATATTAATGCATATCAAGATGACAGTGTTTCCCCTATAAACTGATGAAAAAACGTTTGGGGGAAAAGAATGTCTGAAGTGGGTAGAAATTTGTTGCAGATTTCCTATTGATGGAGCAGAACTGACTCAGTTTAGTGTAGTTTCCAGAATTAGTTTGTCAGGATAAAGCAACCTTGGCCTATACTGGACCAGGATTGATGTTTTGTATTGCACATTCTTTAACTTATCAGTGTGTAATGTACATTAATGGTTCATTGGTGCTTCTTGATATGTGTTATTTCTGCTTCCACTCAGATAATATATTTCCCTATGCAGGTTTTAAGAAAAAACTTTAGAGATCTTGTTTATGTTTATACATTTGGTGAGGATGACACATCAGAAAAGAGATTCTACTGGGCTGAACTGTTAATCTGTTATGATGTTTCTTTCTAAAATCTCAGATACATGGGGAGATCAATTTCCAATTTCCAGACTAGATTGGGACATTGTAATTGCCAGTGATATTCTACCATGTAAGTGTTGATAAATGTACATAATAATCCATAATGATATAAAAGATAGCTCAAGAATCCTACTGGTATCTGGTTGTATACTGGTATACAAAACCATTGGTTCGCCTATTGTATGTCCTGCAATTCTGTAGACCAGATACAACTGGTATTTTGAAGTGACGCTTTTGGTGTCCTGAAGGTTGAAAGTTTATTGTTTGCTGTAGGAATTGAATACAGATGAAGTTCTAAAGCAGCTGAAGTATGTAAACATGGTAAGTTCTAATCCTACAAGTGCATTTTTGTGTTATTCTGTTTCTGATTCTACAACAGAATTTCAGTGTGACTCTTTTTTCAGTGTGGTTATAGGCCTATGAAATTTAGTTAGTAAGGATGGCGAGTTTCTTGAATCAGGAAAAGGGTGCAATTCGAGAGTAGCACATAACGTGTTTTAACTGAAGTTACTAGTTCATATTCTTGCAGTTACACGCCATGCATGGCATAATAGAAAAGTCTTCCATATAACTACACATCTGTTACCAACCTAAATTGTGGGTTTTACCAGATTGCTTCATTGCTGATGATGAGACTGGCATTGCTGATGATGATGTGAGCACCTAAAGTGCCAGTGAATAATTGCATTTCATTTATATTTTAACCTGGTGCCCTTTTGTGCAGGCTTTTCTGCTCCATGATTTGCTCAGATGCAAAGCTTGATTCCCACCGCTTTAAGGATATAATTGACGAGGCAATTGCTGAAGGTAAACAATTATATGCGGCTGCCATTCTGTATTGGTAAGAATCTTACCATTTTCCTCCTTGTTGTAGGTGAGCTGAAGTCCACTAAAGCATATGAGAAATCTGGTCCTAGCGATCACCCAGCGCAAGGCGCAGAGGAAGGACCGGTTCGACTCGGTGCTCTCATCCATAATGTCCAAGTGCGACGCCATTGCGAGCAGCTCGATATCTTGATGTTGTTCCGTTAAAATATAGTCATACAATATAGCCGTTATGTCGGCCGTTACAATAAATTTCAAATTTTAGATTCCCGCAATTAAAAATAGCCGGTCAAATTTGGTTCGGTAAAAATTAAACGTGGCTCATACGACGGTTCAGGGCATGTTGTATGGGCTTCAGTCTGTTGGTTTTTCTGCTTGATATTTTTACCGTTGTGCCTGTTACTGATAATTTTGGTGATGTTCACATGTTACCTGTGGATCAGGTCATCAAGAAACTAGAAGAGAGGCCGGACGACAAGTCATGTTACTAACAACGAAAAAGCGGCAACAAAGATATGGTGGAGAAGGGTGAAGGTGGTGTGCCTCTCTAGACTAGAGTCAATGATGTTTGGGTTTTTAGCCGTTGTTTAGCTGAGTTGTAAAACACTGAAAAGACTATGCTCCTACTATGTTTTGATACGTAGTAATCCAGCTGCAGGTTGCTAATTGATTTATCTAACGAATTTTATTAGTAATTAATTTTGGTGATGTACTCACATGTTGTACCTGTGGATGATTTGTGATAATAAAACTTTGGTATGTTGCTTTCTCGAGGAATTATATGTTATGGTGCTTGGATTGTATGTTATGGGTGCTTGATATTATTATAAATTTGGCGAACATTTATTAAGTGGATATATATTAAACTAATGCAATTGTTTTTCCAAGCGGTAGGACCGCTTGGAATTCGAGTATTCCAAGCAGTAGGACCGTTTGGAATTCGAGTATTCCAAGCGGTACTACTGCTTTTAAAAACGGTTTTACAAGCGGTAGAACCGCTTGGAATTCGAGTATTCCAAGCAGTAGGACCGCTTGGAATTCGAGTATTCCAAGCGGTACTACTGCTTTTAAAAACGGTTTTACAAGCGGTAGTACCACTTTTAATGTATATACCGCTTGGAATACTTTTACAAGCAGCCGTATAGAAAGCAGTAGATATTAGAATTCCAAGCGGTCCTACTTCTTGGAATACTCGAATTCCAAGCGGTTCTACCGCTTGCGAAGACGTGTTATCCTGTAGTGATATTCCAAATAAAGCCGAATAAATTCGAATAAAATCCAGAAAAAAATCAAATAAAATCCAAATAAATCATTTTGAAATTTTGTGGTGTTTCAGTGGAAGTTGGATTCCGATCAGCATTTACAACATTGGAAGGCAAGGAACTTTAAATGAAGAATCTGGAAGGAACTGAAGTCAACGCTTCCATTAAGAAATATTGCTTGAAAAGCTGGTCTCCAATATCCAGTACAACCTTAGCTTTTATTTGGACATTTTACCTGACTTGAATCAGATGGAGTATGAAAGTAAAACTGATCACTGTGTTCTCACTTCCCAGTCCATGTAACGCCTGCAAAAGGTGTCACTTTTTCATTTTGTTCTAGCTGCAAAAATAGTATTACTTGTTTCATGAAAATGGTCTTGACAGTATAAGGGAATGTATAAATCAATACTAGAACTTGTTTTGGAACTGCAAATTCCTAGGCTGTGAGGGCTTAGAGCAACAAAAATTAGATGTTTTTTTTACCTGTTTCACTCATTACATAAACTTGGTTTTTGAAGGTCCTCCAACTGAGGATTATGATGCCAGGTGATCTTTTGATAGAATATGATATGTTGATTAGCTTTTACCTTGGTGTTAATTGCTTACGTAATGATAGCTTACTCAAGCTGTCTAGAGTCAAGACTCAATCAGTGGTTCTGTTAATCTACTTTGCTTGAAGTTGTGTCCTAAAGCTTCTTGGTTGGAGTATCTGCATGCGATATATATCTTGTTTTGGGAGGAAATTCATCATCACAGACGGTTCTTGTTTAGAACCGTCTATAGTAACTATTTTCACTACAGTTTGCAAACTGTCTATGATTACCCTTTTTATCACTGACAGTTACTTACAGACAGTTCGCATAACCATCTCTGATGTGAGTCTTACAAACCGTCTATGATGTGCTTGTACATGTGCAGTAGTGAAAAACTAATGGTGGGGCCCGTGCCATTGGACTGCTAGAATTGATATAATTTTTGTTAGTCACATTTTTCGAAAGAATTTATTGTGGGGAATGACATAAGTTTTGAATTCGGCTCCCAATAGAATATATTTTTTAAAAAAATATCAAGGATTCTTATGATTTTTGGAGCCTACCTGGACTACTGGTGCTGCTTTAATTGGAATTGGGACAGTTTCTCTTAGAAATGCATATAAATGGACTGCAGATAAGTGGCTGGCGTCATGACGCGTCTATACTTATGCATGTAAAAAAACTTCTCTTTTAGTACAGAGATATACACCTGCTAGTTATACAATAACAATGCTTACAGTTTTGGGCAACTAAAACAACAATGTTCGAGTACAACAGACGACGCACCAAAACGTTGGAAGCAAGAATTCTGGATAAATATCATGTAAATAAATGGCAAATTACGAATGTATCTGTATCAAATTGATGGCTTCTTTTACACCACTGATCATCATCATCTACCTGGTTGACCTCTTCTGCGCCCCTGATTCGAGTCATCTGTGTCCATATTTCGTCGAAATTGCTGCCCAACCGAAGATTATTACCATGGGCCAGTATATCAGTAGCGCATGAGTGAAGATAACACGTGCAGACAACAGTAATGTCCCATTCCCGAGCCTAGAACGGAACGCTTTTGCTACGGCAACAAAGCGTTTTAACGGATCCATGAAACTGAGGAGAGATACAAGAGACGCCAATGCACAGATTGCAACTGCAGTCATATGAGCAACTGGAGCTAGAACCAGATAGACGCCTAACGCAAAGGCGGCGACCAAACTTGTGACCGAATTGAAGGTGAAAAACAGTGATATGTTAAAGTGCCGACGCCGCATGGGCAAGTCAACTATAGCCATTCCAGAGTACATGAGATTCATGGTTGCTACGGCGGAGCAAATGAATGCTACTGTGTTGGCCATGATGAACGCATCAAAAGCATACCTTCCAGCAAGTGTTGGTGTGCCACCGTTGTAGTGATCATCAGCTTTATATCCTCCAGGTAGGGCAAAAGTTGCTCCAAACGTGACAGTTGCAATAAACACGGACTCAATGCCCAGAACTTGTGTTGAAGTTGTCAATTTGTCCGATTCCTTCCCTTCATCCTCTGGTTTCTCATTAGGAATGTATTGCTCTTGAAAGTGATCAAACCGACGATTGCCATGCCTACCTTGACAAAATATTAAAGCTTTACATATCAATACTTTAGAGTCCTGCAAAAGCAAACGAGAAGTTCAACACAGGGATCACTACTATTTTCTTCGTCTTACAAGAGAACAAGCATAATACGAAAAGGAGAAAAGTGCATTACCCCTCCATAGAAGAACCCAGCAGGAATCTCTCTCCTTGACAGATCTAGAGGAGTTTCCCCATTGTTATTTGGTAAATTCAACCATACTCCCCTATTCTTCAGCAGAGAACAAAAAATTGGTAGGTTCCCAAGCTGTACTGCTAAGTGTAGTGCGGTGTTCCCATCGTTATCTTGCATATTCAGAATCCACGCCAACTTAGGAGTTTGGCAAGCATACGCAACTATATTCAATTTTTTCCTTTCGACAGCAACATGAAGGAAAGTCTTTCCCATAGCATTACGCAAACCAGCGATGTCAGGAGATTTGTTAATAAGATTGATTACGGTCCAATACGCACCTGTGGAGGCAGCGACGTGTATGGGGAACAAACCTTTGTTGTCTGACTGATACAATTGAGCTGGGTTAGCCTGCAGCAATTGGTTGACTGGATTGTATGTATTCAAAACGTAGGAAAACCAAGGAAACCTCCGCCAGAATGTCACGCCGCGTACACCTCCAATCCATGGAAATGATGCAGCAAAGTGGAGAGGCGTGCTCCCGTTTTTGTCTGCTTGTTCTGTAAGGTCTTCCTTCCATTTCCATTCCAGTAGCTTTTTTGTCATCACTGCAAATATAGGCTCTTTGTGTCAAACTAAGCAAAGTGAAAACGAATCAACCTAGCCTGTGACTACACAACGAAAAAACTCTTATGTATAGAAAAAGAGACTTGCTACACTATTGAAAAACAACTTGCAATGTGTTCAGCCACCATCGTAATAAATCTCCCTCGTGGCGTGCATATAGTGAGGCTCCCACTAGATTTGGAGCGACATGGCAGAACAATGTAGCAGCGTACAAAAACAATGTTCTCTCTTTGCATCAACGAAAAGTGAGATGGACATGTCAACTAAAGAATAATACACATGCATGCATACGTTGATGTTAAGCTAATTCATAGACGTCTGTGGGAAACTCATCATGCGGATGCCCACATCCAGAACATGCGCCAGCATTGTGTCCGTCGGTGCGAGTCGAGTTTGCCTCAATCTAAAGGTTGTTATGTGTCATCTTCTTTCTCTACCTCTACCTTTTCCCTTCCCTCTTCTATACTCAATTCCCTCACCTTCCTTCCTTTCTAACACAAAAATTCAAAATTAGAAATTTTTAACTTTGTAAATTTTAAATAGGAAGTTTCAACTCGAAAAAATTCAATTCAAGATTTTCAACTCAAAAAATTTAAATTGAAAAATTTTAAGTCGAAAGTTTTAACTCGAAAAATTTCAAATCAAACAGTTTCAACTCTCAAAACTTTCAATTCAAAAATTTTTTGTTCAAAAGGTTCAATGCAAAAAAACTTTCATTCAAATGTTTCGGCCTAAAATTCAACTCAAATTTTCAACTCAAAAAATTTTAAGTCGGAAAGTTTCAACTTGATGAATTTTTAATCAATTCAAATTAGAAAGTTGCAACTTGGAATAATTCAAATCAAAAAATTTTAACTCTGAAAAATTTCAATTCAAAAACTTTTAGTTCTAAAAGTTTCTATTCAACAATCTTTTGGTTCAAAAAATATTGATTAAAAACTTTTGAAAATAGTTAAAAATAACTATTTTAAAAAACTTAAGGGGAAATTTAAAATACAAAAACTATTTTGAGTTTGAGGGGAAGGGAATGGAGAAAGAATTAAAGGGGATGGCGCCACTTGTCGTGATGAGAGAGCCTTTGAGGAGGATAGGAAGAGAACGAAAGAAAGAGATGATGGCACTTATCATAAGAGAAGAACTTTGATGAGAAATAAAAGTGAGGAAAACATGGATATACTGTCATTTGTCACAAATGTGTCCTCCTGTGATCCTGTCTTCTTCTATTCCCGATTCGCACACAAGCTCGTCGCATGCACTCCTTCCACGCGAGCACACCGGCCCTATCGACCTCTCCTTGACTCCTTCCGTTCTCTGTGACGTTGCCTCGCCATGCCACGACCATGGGCTAACGCTCAATGAAGAAGCTGTCGCATGCTCATAGAAAGTCACAGGTAGAGATGGCAACGAGACCTGGTTCCTAGCAACAACCCATGGGGAATTTTTCTCATAGATGATGGAGATAGAAGACTTTATCACCACCACTTATATGGGGATGGAAATGATAATATTTCCCAATCCTGCTCCTCACTGATATACAGAAGACTTTTTACTATATTTGCGAGGTATTAAAATTTACATTGAGCAATATATATATAGTCATATGCATGTAGATTATTAGGATGCCTTTTTTCTAGCCTCCAATATATTTCTTTTGTAAATGTAGCCTCTTAAAAATAAATTTGCAATAATGATCCCTCCTTGATCGTGAAAGACACGACAGATGACATGTAACATCTACTGCGCTACAGGAGCAAGGCAAGTTTTTCTGCCGAGCTACCTGTTGACACCAAAAACGTGAAGTAGGGTTTTCGACCACAACACACCGGACGAACACCGGGTTCAATCTATAAAGCGTGCCAATTGATTTGACCCTGCAATCGATAAGGAGAGTTTGTAAAATTCAATCAAGCCGATCCTAGGATCGAATCGGCTGAAACAAAAATCAGCCAGAAGCCGATTAACAGGGTAAATAGACTAGTCGATTGAGACTAATCCGAGGGTAAAAGGCAGATCGATTCTGAAAAGGCGATGCGCAACAAGACAGAATAAATCAAACCTGAAGAAATCGATGATGACCAAACAATCGGCGATTCGCAACTTTATTTGATCAATGTCGACTTACAGAGGAACGATTACAAAGCTAGAAAGATTAAAGACTAAAAGAAAACTAGTAATTGTTTTGTTGGTTGTGGATGTCCGTCAATCCAGCCCATGGCACGCCTTATATACCCACTAGCCGATCCGAGTCCTGATTCAATACGTCAATACAATCCGAATCGGCTATAGCTTCCTAATTGGACTCTGTTTCCAAATTTTATCCACATGCCATCCGAAGCTTCCATACGTTATCCAGACTTTCCAAAGGCGCCTCATGCTGCATTCAAACTCCTGCCCTTTGGCCGATTCTTCTAGCAGTTTCCAAAAACTGGTGCAAACATATGCCCCCCATTTTTGGAAGATAACTTGTTATCTTTCAAAAATAAATCGGCTTCTTCATCCGTTGGCTTCATTATCCATCGGCTTCTTCTTTGATAATCCAATGAACTGTCCAAACAATCATTATTTTAATCGCGCCGCCAAAATCTCGGTGCGGTTTAATGACTCGTGTCGCCTCGAATTCACTTCCCGCCACTTTTACTTTTCACCGTGCTATATATATGCGGGACCCCCACGGTCATTTTCACGCTCTCCAGCTTCCGCACCACCTTCAATCGGCTTTCTTCTTCAATCGACTTCCTGCAATTGCGCTCAAGTCCAGACGAACCATCAATCGGCCTGAATGGATCCTTCTCAGGTACTGATCCCAATCCCCAAAAGCGAAGATCAATACTACCTAGGGCCAATAGGAAAATCGTCTGCCGATGTCGTAATTAACGAGGAAATCCCTAGGCTTCCCTTATCAGCTAAGGGTTATAATATAACAAAATGGTGGAAAAGCTTTAGAGCCTGGCCGACGGCACTTAAAGGTTGGAGAAGTTGGTTCATCCGAGTATCGGCCCAAAAGAGGTCTGAATGGGAAAACATGGGCATAGCTGAGTGTCTCCCGCTGAGTCTTGCAAACCCTGAAGCCAACGAGCCCTTAGTGGCCACGGCTTGCTATTTTTGGTCAGATACCTTTAATGCTTTTCTTTTCCAGACTGGTCCCGTTGGCCCAACCCTCCTAGATGTAGCTGAACTTTGTTGCCTTAGGCCAGATGGAGACTAGTTATCGGCTTTTAGCGGCAAGCCAAGATACAAGCTGATCCGATCGAAAGGCGAAGGATGGTCCAAGTATATTCAACATAATAACGAAGTTAATGGCTTGGTATCGGCTGAGGAACATGTAGCTTTCCTTAACTTGTGGCTAGATCGGTTCCTTTTCTGTGGTGCATCTCTTGGGCCGACACAAGTTTATCAATTCATAGTAGAGCAGCTGGTAGAAGGCCGTCGGCTTGCGCTTGGCAAAATGTTTCTTGGAGCCGTGTACCAGATGATGCATGTTATTCGAAGTCGGCTTTTTTCGGCCTTGCTCAGTTTGTCGTAGGCAACGTAGGTGGTCCGCTGTGGTTTATCCAACTCTGGCTATACAGCATATTCAGCCGATCACTTATCTCTGAGCCTTTGGAGGACTCGGCCTTCCCCCGTGAGGATTACCCCGAAGGCACCACTCCGCAGTATAGAGCCAGTCGGTCACATGGAGAAAGATTGGTGATGTGCTCAAGTGGTGATACAAAAATTACCCAAGCCGATTTCAAGAAGTACTTGTCATTTTTTCTTAATTTGGACAACACAATTTTCGGCCAACAAGACTTCTTTTCTTATTCCAATGAAGCTGACTTTCAATGGCCTTCGTTCCTCTGCTTAGAAGTCGACAACTCTTCGATGTCCAAACAAACTCTAGAAATGTATCGGCTTTTCATCTCTCCTTGCATATTTTACGTCGGCCTGAACTCCCGTAACAGGACTTTTCAGCCATCGTACGAGTTTTACCACCCTTCTGTGTATGCCCGCCAATTGGGTTTTGGCCAGGTTATACCGAGTCTCCCTCTTCTCGATCGGCTTCAACCAAGATCAAAAGTAAAAAACATCGTCCAAGCCGAACTACTTTCAACATTATCCGATGAACTTCAACTCCTCTGCTTGCCACATTTCATTCTGAACTCGCGTCGAGCCGGTCAGTTTTCGGCTTGGTGGTCACCAATTGCAGAGGCCCTTTATTTGGACCGCTCGCCGTCAGCTATCATAGAAAAATTCTTACCAGACTATCATGAGTCGACGGTAGTTTCCTCCAGCTGCAGCAGCTCAAGTGAGGATAGCTCTTCAGACTCTGCCAGTACTTCGGGTTATACTAACTCATCGGTAGCTGTAGAGGTATCGGCTTGTTTCACAAGAGTTTTATGCTAACAAGTTCGATTTTGCTTGTCTTTTACCCATTGAATGTTTCGTCCCTTATAGGATGCTGCTGCTGGAGATAAGGCCATCACCGACCCGTAGGCTGGAGGGTCAAAAGGAAAAAGGCCACACTAGTCAATTGGTTTGACCGGCTACACCTCTGGCAATCTTCGGGTGCAAAGCCCATCTCTATCGGAGATTGCGAAGGAAAAGAAGCCCAGTAAGTGTTTTAATATAGCCGATAGCTATTTCCTGCTTGCACCCTTGCTTATCCGTGGTTTACTTCCAGAAAAACCCTAGTCCACCAAGGTCCCAGCCAAGAAACACCCAAAATGCAAGGAGCAAAGCGCCGAGAGTTCACCTCATCCATCGGATTTTAGCGAGGTAAGCATTATACCAATTTTATTTTTTCAAGAATCACTAACTTTAATTCACTGACCTCGTGATACTTTCTTTTAGCCGACGGCATCTGTTCAAATTTCTGGAATTTTGACCGAACTCCAAGGCACTTCTGCTAATCCTCCTGTGACGACAAAGCCTCCAACCCCTCCATCACCTGCTCCGTCGGCTCTTCCTACGCCTGACGTTGCAACGGACGACTTATCCAATCTTCTTGGGTTTTCTTTGGACGAGCTAGTCGACCCAGATGTGATGGCGATAGATGATTATCCGGAGGACATCCGCAAGATCATCGATGTGTCAATGGAAGCGTCGGCCTCAGTGGTTAAATCGGCTCCTAACATGCAGGAGAAGCTGAATCGGCTGTTTCTAGAGATAACTCAACCAGAGGCAGCTATTTTGTCCAACTGTCAGCCAATTCGTGATGCCATGGCTGCTGTTGAAGCCGACCTCCCTGCCGATGCCATGAGCGCGCTGCTAAATGTGTGCCACCTGGATGAAAAGAAGGCGGAGGTTGATGCTGCTAACGCCAGAATTGTTCAGCGCCAGACCCAAGAAGCCGATCAACGCCAACTGGACAAACTGGTTGCTGAAGCTAAAGCTCAGAAGAATAAGTACGATGATACTGCAGCATCATTTGTAGCCACCAAGTCTTCTGTCCAGAAATTAGAATCGACCAAGAAGCAACTCGAAGAAGAATTGGCCAAGGTGAACCAGCAATTGGCCGACAGCCTTGCGACCCTTAATGCAACATCTGCTTCTTTGAAAATCCAAAAGAACGAAGTTGGCCAAGCCGTTGCAAAAGCCAAGGAGCAGTCAGCCAAAGTTGTTCCTGTACCTGGCAACGCCAAGGCCGACGAAGATCTGGTATATGGCATCACTCAGACTTTGGCTAAAGCCGCAGCGGCTCTCTCGGGTTTGGGTGCCAGAATCCCAGGATCTGGCCTGTAATTTCTGTGATGAAGTGATGTCTCAAAACAATGTTCTTTTACCACGATGTCTGCCTTGTGCTACTTTTGTAATATTCTCGATCGGCTGTTTGACCGATTGTGTTTATTTCGCTTCGTCGGCTGTTTAACCGATTCTTTCCTGAATTTTTGTTTTGCTTCAATTACGCGCCGATCCAAACGCTAGGGTAGTATCTTTTTAGATACCTTCCATTAATCGCCTTTGGTATTACTAACCCTTCAAGCGTTTCAAGTATATACGCATTACCACCAACTAGCCGATTTATTTTATATGGTCCTTCCCAGGTAGGTGACCATTTGCCGAATCGATTATCTCTAGAACCGATTGGCAATATCGTTTTCCAAACCAAATCGGCTTCACTGAAGGACTTAGGCACAACTTTTTTGTTGTATGCTCTTGCAACTTTTTCCTTATTCTTTTCAAGCCGATTTAAAGTAATCAGCCTCAACTCTGCCAAATCATCTAAGTTGCACAACATTAACTCTTTATATTCATCGGCTGATAGATTATTTTGTCTTGCCACTCGTATAGACTCAATATTTATCTCCACAGTCAGTACGGCTTCTTGTCCATATACTAGTTGATATGGTGACAATTTAGTTGATCCATGAAACGCTAGCTGATACACCCATAAGGATTCTGACAGTGTAGTATGCCAAGCCCGAGGCCTTTCGTCGATTTTTCTTTTAATCAGCTTTATTAAAGATTTATTAGACGACTCGGCTTGTCCGTTAGCCTGAGCGTAGTATGGCGAGGAATTGAGCAACTTGATACCCAGACTCTCTGCAAAGTTTTTGAACTCACCAGACATGAATACAGTCCCTTGATCGGTTGTAATTGTCTGCGGGATACCAAACCGATGAATAATGTGCTCATTGACAAAGCCGATGGCTTCTACGCTGGTAACCTTTTTAAGCGGAACGGCTTCTACCCATTTTGAGAAATAATCTATGGCCACAAGAATAAACTTATGGCCCTTGCTTGATGCTGGGAATATTTGGCCGATTACGTCTATTCCCCACCCTCTGAACGGCCATGGTTTAATAATCGGGTGTAAAGCCGACGCGGGTGCCAGTTGCACGTTTCCAAACTTCTGACAACTTTGGCATCCCCTGTAATATCTGAAACAATCTTCTAGCATTGTCGGCCAAAAATACCCTGTTCGCCTTAATACCCACTTCATCTTGTAAGCCGATTGATGTGAACCACAAATCCCCTCATGAACTTCCCCCATAGCTAGCTTTGCTTCTTCATCACCAAGACATCTCAACAGCAAACCTTCCATTGTCCGATAATAAAACTCATCTCCCAGCAAAACATATTTCAACGCTCTTTGGCGGATTTTTCGTTCAGTGGTTCTGGAAGGGTTCGCCAAGTAAGCTTTTATCTCCATTCTCCAGTCAGTAGTGTTGATACACAACACTGTTTTGTCAATTGAATCCAATATTTCACATCGGCTACACTCTCTGTAGCCTGATGCTACTTGGGCCAACATATTGGCTCTATTGTTCAACTCTTGGGGCACATGGCTGATAGAAAATGCAGTAAATGTATCTATAGTATTATAGCAATGTTCCAGATATTTGCATAATACTTCGTCGTTGCATCGGAACTCCCCTTTTACTTGCTGAATGATTAACAATGAATCGTTGAATGCTTCTACATCGCTTACTCCGATACTCTCTAACAATCTAAGTCCCTTGAGCAATGCTTCGTATTCAGCTTGGTTATTGGAGCATCGGCTATTAAGCCGATACGCAAATTCGGTGCTATATCCCTTCGGTGATATCAGCACGATACCTATTCCACTTCCTTCCTGGCAAACTGACCCATCGAAATATAACTGCCATGGGGCTATTCCAACCATTCCTGACGTGGTATCATGTCCTGTAATGAAATCGGCTACTGCTTGTCCTTTGACAGCTTTGGCCGATTCAAACTGCAGATCGAACTCGGTTAGAGCATAAGCCCACTTCCCAAGTCGTCCTCTCAAGATTGGTGCAGACAGCGTGTATTTAATGATATCAGCTTTGCAAACTACTATGCAAGTTGATGCTAATATATAGTGTCTAAGTTTACTGCACGCGAAATATAATGACCGGCATAATTTTTCAACAAAGGGATACCTGGTTTCAGCGTCCAAAATTCGTCGGCTTAAGTAAAATATCACTCGTTCTTTGCCATCGACTTCTTACGCCAATACTGCTCCAATGGTCTCGTTTTCCTCCGATACGTACAACCTGAATGGAATCCCCTTCTGAGGCGCTGCCAAGACTGGTGGCGATGCTAAGTATTGTTTTATATCAACAAAAGCTTTCTGCTGATCGGCTCCCCACACGAACTCCTGATGATCCTTCAACTTGAGTAGCGGCGTAAAAGCCCGAATCCTCCCAGACAGATTTGAGATAAATCGTCTCAAGTAATTAACCTTGCCGATCAGCTTCTGTAATTCATTTTTGCATGTCGGCGGTTTTGTGTTTACTATAGCCTTGACTCTTGTTTGGTTCACTTCGATACCTCTCTGATGAACCATAAAACCAAGGAATTGGCCAGCCGACATGCCAAATGCACACTTCAAAGGGTTCATTTTCAACCCATGAGCCCTTGTGTTCTGGAACACTCTTTCTAAATCGGTCAAGTGCTGCCAGTCTTCTTTAGACTTAACCACCACGTCATCAATGTAAATCTCAATGATATGGCCGATTAGATCGTGAAAGATCAAGTTCATGACGTGCTGGTAAGTAGCACCTGCGTTCTTTAAACCGAATGTCATTACCGGCCATTCATACAACCCTATAGCACCAGGGCATCTGAAGGCAGTTTTGGGGACATCGGCTTCTGCCATGAATATCTGGTTATATCCAGCATTCCCATCAAGAAAACTTATAATTTTATTACTCGAGGCAGCATCGATAAGCATATCGGCTATAGGCATCGGATATTCATCTTTCGGTGTGGCTTTGTTCAAATCCCTGAAATCTACGCATACCCGAAGCTTACCGTTCTTCTTCATGACAGGGACAATGTTCGATACCCATTCAGCATACCGACAAGGCCTTGTGAACTTGGCCTCTAACAACCTTTTGATTTCTTCCTTTATTACATCGTACAATTCAGGAATAAAACGCCGAGGAGGTTGTTTATATGGCCGATATCCCGGCTTGATAGGTAGCCGATGCTCTACTAGCTGTCGGCTTAGTCCAGGCATCTCATAATATTCCCAGGCGAAGCAATCCCTGTATTCCCTGAGTATTTTGACCAACTTATTTTTGTATTCTAGACCTAAGTTTGCACTTACAAAAGTTGGCCTTTTTCTGTCCCCTTCACCTATATCTACTTCTTCAAGCATATCGGCAGAAGTGAAACCTTGACCCAACTTTTCACTCTGGAAGTCTTCAATGGCTTCACACGAATTCATCACTTGCCGATAGCTCCTTGCCTTGTCTTGTAAAATTTGGATCATTTCTGGCCCCATCTTCTCAAGACTTCACTCGCTCGATCAAACGTGCCCGGCTTGACACTGATCGGTGTAAATCCTGTCTTTCCAATGCATATGAAGTCGCAATCGTCTAGTGCCTTACCTGATATGCATTCTGCTTCTTCGTGCGGCCAATTTGCATCAGAGCTGGCCATGGCAATATGAGCCGATGTATCGGCTGAGACGACTTCGACTTCATCTCCGTTCCATTGTACAAGGAGCTGATGCATAGTCGATGGTATGCAACAATTGGCGTGTGTCCAATCTCGTCCCAGGAGAACACTATAATTCCCTTTAGCTTCGATCACAAAGAACGCAGTCGGCAAAGTTTTGCTGCCGACGGTTAGTTCTGTAACCATCACGCCTTTTGCTTTGGTGGGGTCACCTGTGAAGTCATTCAACACCATGTTTGTCTTGATCAAGTCTTCGTCAGTTTTGCCCAACTTTCTACAAGTGCTGAGTGGCATTAAGTTCACAGTAGCCCCTCCATCTACAAGCATCCTCGATATCGGCTTTCCGTTGATAAAGCCTTTCAAATACAATGGTTTCAAGTGCCGATGAGGATCTTGTGGTTTCTCAAACACAGCATCCTGCGCGCCCTGGCACAATTGCGCAAACGTATCTTCAGCCGATTCAGATTTAATCCTGAATTCGGCCGGTAGCGTGAACACCATGTTGATATCCATGGGAGGAGTGTCGTTTCGAATTATCGGTGACAACAAATCTTCTGAGAAATCAGACTCGTCATCGGCTTGTTCCTTCTTCCTCCATACCTTTTTAACTGGTTTTATTGGCCGTAACTCGTTAAACGTTTCATCCCTCTGCTTTTCATCATCGGCTTCCCTCATCTCCTGCGTCCTTAGGCGCTAAAGCCTTTTGCGTTGCGATCGGCTAAGCCCTATTGGACACCATCTGGGCTTGGGCTCAACTGGTTTGCGGATTTTGCCGACCAAACTCTCTGTAGGCTCTTCTTTCTTGTCCTGATTTGGCGTTCCTAGCCTCTCTTTTACTGGCTTCTTATGCGATGCCTCACCTGTCCGATGTCGGCGCCCAACCGCTTTTTCTTGATGGCTCGGCCAATCCTTTATGGTAATGCTCCATGGGGCATGATCTTGAAGATGGTAATGTCATACCTCTCTCCCAGCAGAATTGCCAAAATGGACACCTCTGATGTGCTCTTTCTGCATTGTTTGGCCGATACCAATCGTTTGGCCGAAACATATTGTTTGGCCGATATGACTCATCTGGTCGGCGAGGCTGCTGCTTTTGTCGATGACTTATCTTCTCATATTTCTCGAGCAATTGCGAGAATGTTGGCTTAGGCTTGAATGCTGGTTTCCGTGGTGGGGAACGCTCGGCTTTGTACCATCGCCCGACTTGCAGTTCTCCTTTTGGCTTGACTGTCCTTGAGTTTTTCCTGTCTTGATCGGCTTCGATTTGAAGTGAGCCGATTGTTATCTTCAGTGTCTCCCCTTTCGAGCTAGACTCTATGTCGACCTGCCGCGTTGCTCTGGGCTTCTCATCGACAATCTGCTTCCCTTTGCCGGAGCACTGAACCATGTTTATCGGGAAAGGGTTGACATCAACCTCCATAGCAGGCTCCTCTGCAAATTTGAGCCGACCGTCTTCAATGGCTGCCTGTATCTGCTGTCGAAAGATGTTGCAGTCGTTAGTATTATGGGAAAAAGAATGATGCCACTTACAGTATCGTCGTTTCTTGATCTCGTCGGCCGACGGTATAGTGTGTCCCTCTGGTAATCGTATCAATTTTTCTTGTAACAACATATCGAATATGCGATCACATTTGGACGCATCGAAAGCGTACTTGACTTCTGATTTGGTCCTTGTCGACTTAAGCCATGAACAGATAAGCGGTTTTTTGGACCCTTTTATCCATTCGGCCACATTCACATCTGTTTCATCCTCAGAATTATCGCTTGAGCTATAATCAACCATATTAACCTTAGCCTTATCTTTGTTGCTGTTATTTAACCTAATCTTATCTTTGAATTCCTTATTCAAATATCGGCTTTCTTGTGCCGATACGCGATGAAGCAGATGGCTTAAATCGGTAATTTCTTGTCCAGCAAGTTTTTCTTTAAGTGGGGGAATCAGTCCTTGGAATGCTAAATCGGCTAGTTGATTATCAGGTAGTACCACACTAAAGCATCGATTTCGCACTTCTCTGAACCTTCTAATGTAATCAAAAGCCGACTCGCCAAATTTCTGCCGGACAGCACTTAAATCTGAAATTCTTAATTCCAAACTACCAGAGAAAAAGTATTCATGAAATCGGCTCTCTAAATCGTTCCAAAAATGGACCGAATTTGGAGGCAGATTTGTAAACCAAGTGAAAGCGGTTCCTGACAAAGATAATGGAAAGAGCCTAATCTTTAGCCCATCGGATTGAGCCGCTTCACCACACTGGGCGATAAATCGCCCAACATGTTCTAGAGTGGTGACCGAATCATCCCCTGAGAATTTGGCAAAATCAGGAATCCTAAAGTTGTGGGGATAGGGCATACGGTCAATGTAATCTGGATACGGCTTTCTATAGCCGATCGTTTTCCTTTGGGTGCGCAGCCAAGCCGATCCCTTAAGACCACAGAAATTTGGTCGGCCCAATTGGCATTATTGGCCGATGGAGCGCCAGGGTTTGGCCAATTGTGATGTATAGTGTCCTGCCCCCCGAGTGCAAATTTGGCTGGTCGGCTCGCCCTATCCGACGGGTACTGTTGTTGCCACGGTTCATACCCATCGGCTCTGGCAACCGGGACTTCAGGCGATGGAACAAATGGCTCGCTGTAGGTAACTACTTTGTACGGAGCCGGATTCCTGACTTGGAACGGTCCTTGGAGTTTACAATTCCTATCTAACTCAATCGGCTGGGTGGCCGATTGGACGTAGGATGTCCCTGATGCCGATGGATCTAACTTCGCAGCGTCAGTGTATGCATGATAATGTGTGACCGGGTTTGGATGAGGGTTCGGTGGTGCCAACACTGTAGGCTGAGTCGGCATTAGTGAGGGTGTAGGTGCCGACGCTTTGACGGTGTTGGCGTTTGGTGCCACAGAATAGGCGGGGTACGTTGGGAGAGGCTGCAGTGGATCCAGCAATCCCCCAGACATCGCCAGCTCTTGAGCAATCGTTTTTACGCTATTCTCTATCATCGGCTTTAAGGTCGTAACCAAAGCCGATGATTGATTGATCAATGTGTGATGCACAGATTGCTCGATCATGACAGACAATTCGGCTTGAGTGGGCATATATCGGCTTACCGGAGTTGATGTGACGCCAGCTTCGCCAAGTGGGTTTAACGTCGGAAGCGCCGTCTTCTGTGTAACCCCTTGTCGGGTCTTTTGATAGAAACTCAACATTAATTCTTCCAATGCAGCTTTTCGATCTTCGATTTCCTTGCGCTGCTCTGGAGTTAAATCGTCCAAAGTTGGGACGATTATGGCCTCAGTGCTCACGTCGGCTGGTGCGGTAGATTTGCCTGCAATCATCTTCTTGATCGGTCCCACCAGGCGTGCCAAAAATGTGTTGACGCCAAAAATGTAAAGTAGGGTTTTCGACCGCAACACACCGGACGAACACCGGGTTCAATCTGTAAAGCGTGCCAATCGATTTGACCCTGCAATCGATAAGGAGAGTTTGTGAAATTCAATCAAGCCAATCCTGAAACAAAAATTAGCCAGAAGCCGATTAAAAGGGTAAATAGACTAGTCGATTGAGACTAATCCGAGGGTAAAAGGCAAATCGATTCTGAAAAGGCGATGCGCAACAAGACAGAATAAATCAAACCTGAAGAAATCGATGATGACCAAACAATCGGCGATTCGCAACTTTATTTGATCAATGTCGACTTACAGAGGAACGATTACAAAGCTAGAAAGATTAAAGACTAAAAGAAAACTAGTAATTGTTTTGTTGGTTGTGGATGTCCGTCAATCCAGCCCATGGCGTGCCTTATATACCCACTAGCCGATTCGAGTCCTGATCCAATACGTCAATACAATCCGAATCGGCTATAGCTTCCTAATTGGACTTTGTTTCCAAATTTTATCCACATGCCATCCGAAGCTTCCATACGTTATCCAGACTTTCCAAAGGCGCATCGTGCTGCATTCAAACTCCTGCCCTTTGGCCGATTCTTCTAGCAGTTTCCAAAAAATGGTGCAAACACTACCTCTCCATGGCAAGCTCATCAACTAGTCACCTTGATTAGTTGTAACATCCTGAAAATTTCAAAAATAGAAAAAAATTTAAAATTTGAAAATAAAAATTTCATCTGAAACCAAGAATTTTATTTCAAATATTATCTTTTTGTTCTTTTTCTTGTATTTCAACCTAACAGAAAAGAACAAATTGGTACATAAATTTTTTTCTTTTGTCCAAAATAAACAAACTTTGAAAATGAGTTAAAAATGTAATCTTATTTTGAATTCTTAACTTTTCTAAAACTTTTCCATCCTTACTGATTATTCTTGGATTTTTGGCTTTAAAGAAAAATCAATAAATGAAATTACTAAAAGAGTAAAAGTAAAAAGGTAAAAGGATGGAAGTAAAAAGCCACCAAAAATACCATTAAATTTTGAGAAGTCTCCATCACTTCTTTTCAGCTGGCAAAAGCATTTAATGCAATAAGATAATGAAGTGAATTGTGATATGACTCAATTTGACCGCCAAACAGTGATAGTCTAAATTTTACAAAAATACTCAGAATTTGTATCTTGCTGAAATTTTACCAGGTCTCCTCCTAATATTATTAAAATCTTTTAAAAATATCAAAATTAATAATTAAATTTAATACCTTTTAAAATTTAAAAACAGAAATAATGAAAATCTGAGATCTGCAAAGACAGAATTAATATAAAATAAATAAGAAATATTTTAATTTGAAAATTTTACACAAGAAATATTGTCCCATATAAAACTCTATAAAAAATTATAAAAATTATTTACTTCATTTTCACCAGCAAATAAAATAAAAATAGAAAATAGAAGATAGATTAGTCGGCTTTGTCTGAATTGTTAGAATTTTTATGTAAGGTATTTTAATATAAAAACTTTATAGTAGATTGAAACTGTCTCTAGATCACTGTAAAAAATTTTGAAAAATTTGAGGCACGAATTGGTAGCTTGTTCAATGCCCCTAACCCTGTCCTGTCCTGTCAAGGCTGAGTTAGTTTCCTTGTCTCTCACTGCCAGTGGGCCTTTTGTTCCTTTGGCCCCACTTGGCAGCCATAGAACACCAGCCCACCTCTTCCTTCTCCTTAGCTAAGTCTGAAGCTGGTCACTGCCTTCTCCCTCTGCCCATGTCTTCCCCTGCCCATCTCTCACCGCTGCAAGGAATTGGCTTGCCACGCCGTGTGCCACGGCAGAGGACGCCTTCCATGTGCCATCACCAGCCAGTCAACCTCGCTAGCTCCATCGAGCACCCATGCTATGTTGCTTTGCCTCGGCCATTTCCTCACCATGCCCTGCAAGTCGATATGATGCCGCAATTCTGACCGCCATGCCCCCCCCAATAGCACTACCATAGCCCGGCCATAAGGATTGCTGAGTCAATCCTCATAGCGTCACAAACCTCCCTAGAACCCTCCTTCACAACAATTACCCAAAGCTCTGCCTAAATTCCACCCGACACCTCCATTGCTAGCAACGACCAGAGAAAGGGGGGAAACACCATTACCACGGCACGGTGGAAATTTCTTTAATTCCGTCGACACAGTGTCATCCTGTACTCTCATGAGCTCACCTCATAGTCCAAATTCGGCCCCCATCACCTGACTCTTTGCCGCCTCAGACACGCTTCCTTCTCCACGGCTAGCTGCCATTGGCGAAGCTGCTCGATCAATCGTCAGCCCAATAAACCAATAAAATGGAACACCCTAGTCTCCTTGATGCTCACCTCAAACTTGCTTAAGCCTAATCCACTTCCATTCACTAGATTTCAGTTCAGTTGAGCGTCCTACCACACAAGCCCGGTGGCGCGCTATTCCTGATCATCGTTGGCCACATGCAAGACGTCCCCTTAGACAACTGGCAGCACTCTCTGGCTCCTTTGCTCGCCAGCGAGCCGTCTCCGCCCCTAACTTGCCATTGGCGTTGATCCCTGACTCCCACTCTGTTCTCTCTCTCATCGCACTGTGGAGCCCGCTGTCAGCCAAACTCAACCGAATCGGTCTAATTGGTGAAGCTGCTTTTAGTTTAACAAAACGTATTTTCACTTTTTAGAACACTTCTCAACAAACAGTATTCATTAGTTAAAAACTTGTGCATTTTAGCTCGAAATTAGTAAAGTAAATTCCTAAAATTATAATAAATCATGTAGTAATTGAATATGCATAAATTTTTATTTCTGACCCTAAGTTTGAATTATTTAAATTCAAATTCGAAATGAACCTTAATATAGTCTGTACACAAAAACTGAATACCCTAACTCCAAAAAATATGAAATAAATCGTTAAATGCTTCTAAGGTCATAATGAACTCAGTGGTGCAAAAATAATTAATTTTCAAAATCAATTTGAATTTTTTGAATTAAAACTTGAAATAAACCTTGATATGGTTACTATTGAAAGTATATAAACCATTAATCCAAATATCATGAAATTATTTTCATAAGCTCCTGAGACCATAATAAACCTAATTATGTAAAAATATTAAATTTTTGAACAAAATTTTAATTATATAAAAATCAAATTTTATTTTACCATTTTGGTGAAAATATTTAGAATTAAACTCAGTTTGAATCAAAAAGTGAATATAGAAAGCCTCGCTTGCATAGAAAATTAAATAGTTAAAATTTAGATTGAACAGACTCAAATCTTGGTAAAACTAGTTTGGTTATACTCCTGATGTCACTACAATCCTAAATATGTAAAAATATTTAGGTCTTGCCATGGTTAGCAATATATGTTCAACAATCGAAGTTTTAATACTTGAATAGTCTAAATAGTCTCGTAACTTTTGCAAAAAAACTTCAAATTTGACAAAACCAAATCCTAGTACCTTGAAAAGTGATACTCTTTCTGTTTATGCAAAAAAATTATGTTTATGCGATGTTAAAATAAGTCCACATTAGGCCTTAATGTTCACTTATATGAAAAATATTTCGGATAAAAGCAAAATATCACAGAACTAACTTTAAAATACTCTTAGAGACATCCTCTACTAATGCCTAAAAATGGTTCAATAATCTTACAAGGTGCAGTTGCAAACTTAAAACGAAAACTGAACAATTATTGTGTAAACTTTAGAAACACTTTAGCCTTTTCAGTACCTTGTAAAACATCTCATTTAAATGCAATTATTATGAAGATCAGCCTAGACATGCTCTTTGTGATATGGACTACCATAATCTGAAAAAATATTTTTTATTATAACTTGTTTTTCATCTAAATCCGACTAATGCAATAACCCTAAGTGTTATGATCATCAAAAACACATCGTATGAATAATGAGTTTAAGAAATCTTTAGCTAAATTAATTTTCTTCCAAGAATTATCGTATGACCTTATAATTGCATCCAATAGCCTAGAATTGTAGACCCAACATGTATAAATCACTTTTTATGCAAAATATACTCAAGGCTAAGTTCTATTCATACAAACACCTTAACTAATGTCTTACTTTCACTAACCCAAATAATTTTTGCCTCCTCAATCCAAAGTTATAGATACCAAGGTACATAATTTAAGCCTCTTGAATTCATAAACAACCTTATGTATGTTCACAGCTATAACTTCTTGAAATTGACGAATGAGAGTAACTCATTCATCAAAAAGCCTCACATAAACTAAGTACTAACGAAATCCTTATGCAAGTGATAATTTGAGAACCCCCAAATCACTATGTTCTTCTTAGTAAGTTTTAAATTGGTATTTATATCTGATTTCTTTTTGCACCTATTTGATATATTGTTATTTGCTTTTGTCACAGTTCTTGTTATTCGACGCATAGACACTGACAGCTCGGAATTGGTTGACAGCGATCCTAACTATGACCCCAATTACAACCCCGACAAAGAGCAATTAGGCAAGCACCCTCTTTTGACCATATTGATCCTATACTTTACAATGTATTGTTGTTTTTTCAAACTATATACATGCGTATATGTTATAAACTTACTATATTGTGGGAACTAGTAGTTACTTCTGATTGTATGCATTACCTTTACCTTGTCGTTTGATCACCTACTTTTGTAACCTAGTTATGGTGTAGACATTACTTAGTGTCACTTGGGTAATACTTGTGAAATATCTTATGTACATGCTTACACATGCTTACTAGAACGTCTTTTAAATGATGGGACACATTTTCTATCTAGCTTAAGCAACTTTGTTTAATGGTATGGAACCGAGGTATGGTTTCTATGTAATTTAGTAAAAACTTGAACTCAAATCTTATGGTTTAGACGTGGGTGAGTTATTACTTAAACTTGAGGTATGAGGAGGGTCCTCGCGCATAGATAGGGGGAGGTTTTCGCCCGGGTCGATTAAGGACCGAACTTGATTCTATCACCTAAATGATTTGGTGCAACCACATGTGCTAGTATGAGATAGCCTTAACTTATTAGATTAGTTGAAGTTTAACCTTGCATTTTGGTAGGCCAGAGTAGTAAGGGCACACCAGTATGGTGTTGCTCGAGATGCTCCCTTCACCGAGGTGTTGGGGCCAAAGCATTCCAATACAACGATGCATGCCTTGCTATGGGGGGATAACCCAATGGTATACACCATCGTTTAGCACAACACATGTTGGTTCAGGATATTCGGAACTATAGCAAGGGTTTAACATCACCGGGGCTGGTGCAAGACCAAGCTTTAGCTAGTTGAACGGTTTTGTCAAAGTCTAGCAAATCAGGTTCGGAACGTATCGTGAGGCATGGTTGACATGATTGCTCGAACGTGTCATGTGGGTAAAGTGTACACTCTTTGCAGAGATTAAAATAGATCTAATTAATTATCCATGCTCGCGGTCATGAGCAACTTGGAAAAATAATGTCAAGTATAGTCTTGTTTTTGTGAACACTTTTGGAACTGGTGTTGGAACGGGTTGAAAAACTTATGAGCCAAGGGTGGATGTTTTTACTGGCTATTCACAGCAAAGGAGGGTTGTGAATTGATGTATATGAACTTTACTTACAATTATTTAACTTCATATCAAATACTCTTTACAATTCCATTATCGTTTGTTAAAACATACACTTGCAAATAAAATCTGCTTTATGTTGAAAATAAGACTAGTGTAGAAACTTGTTATCCTTTCTCTGGCCATGCATCTACTATATTTCCGTACACTAACATCTTGCTAGTACATGCATGTACTCACTATTGCTCAATCTAAATAATATAGACGATAGCATGGAAGAGTGCCTTGATGACTCGTACTTTACTCTGGGGCCTGTGATTACATTGATGGATGAACTTAGGCTTTTCCAAGTCGGTTGCCTATGGGTTAACGAATGGGCATACCGCTGTCCTTCTTTTGAATTATGTTTATATTCCGCTGCAATTTACTTCGACATGTAATATTTGGCTGGTCAGTCATGTACTTGTAATAACAAGTAGTTGTAATAGTTCTAGTTTATGCTTATGCTATGCCATCAGCTTAGACATGTATGTATGTGATATGATTCATCTCAAATACGGGATATGTGGGCGTTAGGTGTTGAACTTAGGAACTAGCACTAGACACATATCTAGGCACCTGGAATTATTTTCAACCATCTAATACATGAACTCGAGCGATCGTCATTCCTTGTCTATTGCTCACGCTCCCCTAGGTGGATGTGAGCAATACAAAGGTTCTGAGACAGACGGCGAGTGCTATGCTTGGATGAGTTGGTTTCATTCCCGGTATGGTTGTTCAGAATGGAATCAAAACTCTCTTGGTTGCGTAAGTGTGTACGGTGCAATTAGGTGGCTCATATTTATTTGGGTGAGGGCCATCCAGTTAATACTCCGTACATGAGACTTTTGGGTGACAGTGAGTGTCGGGACCCGAATTCGCAATCCGGAAACCCTTTGTGTTTTCAGCACTAGTCCCAGGATCAGTAGCTAGTGCCCACAGTTAACAAAGATGAATATCACAATCATACACAACGGATCAATAAATAAAGAATTCATCTTTTAATATAACATGTTGAACAACCATAAGGTCAACTTACAATTGTGAAGCCTAGATGACTTCAACTCAGAGTAAAACGAACAGCAGCGGAACGAAGAACGTCGGTGAATCCCATCAAAATACCACAGGCATTTGACAAGGTTCAACTCCTAGATATTCGCCTTCTTGCAAATCAAGTAAATCAAATACAACAAAACTCCAAATTAAATACAACCACTATAGTTCAACAAACATATAAATACAACAAACATAAATACAACAAAACTCAAAAAGCAAATCAAGTAAACTCCAAATTAAGAACGAATAGCATTGGGCACAACGGCTTAGATGAAATTAGGAACTTGAATGGATTAGGTCAATGATTAGACAAAAGAGAACGGCTTTCGGAAAATACACTGAAGAGAAAGATTAATAACTGGGAAAGAAGGAATATTATTCCAAAGAATATTATCTTGGTTGGATAGCCGATGTCATATGGACTCTCGATCTATAGACCGGGTCCACGAAGATATGTTAGTTCATGATGAACTAAACTGATGCTCAAAGTTGACTCTTGTTGACTAAGTGGATACACAGTCAAACAAAGGACAGATGGACTGATAGATTAGATATGGGTACAAGGATATGACATATGGCCAATGGTCTAGCGACCAAGTCCACAAATGAATTCTGGGTTAATGGTAGATTAGATTTTCAAAGACAAGGCAAGGACGGAGGGGATCGACATCCACTATAGTTCGATCCGGAGGTTAGTCTTACATCGAGGACAGAACTCGACGACAACGAGGCGGTGATGACAGGATTACGAGGTTGAACTCAACGCGATGGCTAGATCACAATAAGGCGATAGAAATGGTAAGGATATCACATTAGGGCTTTCACTTGCATGCACCTATGCGATGACAGAGATACAATGAGAGCAAAGCGTTAACAGCGGGAAGTTAACGACGGAACGTTAACGATGGAACGTTAACGACGGAATGTTAACGATGGAACGTTAACGGCGGAACGTTAACGATGGAACGTTAATGATGGAACGTTAACGGCGGAACGTTAATGGCGGAACGTTAACGATGAAGGTGAAGCGATGACGCGATGCTCATGGAATAACAAGATTGTGCCTGTCGGTGCAACGACATGGCAGCGATAGAATGTTACCGAGGATAGCTAATTGAGACGCAAATCGATAACGAAGGACTAGGTTAAAAAGACGACGGTTATAAACCGGAACAAGGCTCTGACGGCAAACGGGGACCCAATGCACTCAAAAAATGGGCTAAACGGTGAATGACGACCCACCGGATAGGACAACACGGCCAAAGCGAACTAAATTGGGTGGCGGCAAAAGACGGCGCGCGGCGGCGGCAAAAGGCGGCGGCCGACGAATAAAATAAATTTCGGTAGATGCAACAGCAAAGGGAAAGTGTCCATCGCATAGAACGCGACGAGACGAACTCAACAAAATAGGCGGATTTGGCGGCGACCCACCGGATTGATCACAAACTGCCGATTAACAGTTGTTACAGCTAATATATCTAATAGCCATAAGTACTAGAATAATGAATGAAAAATTACAAAAACATTTAGAGAGTCTACTGAGATCCTAGAACACAATATGACGTGAAGAGTTCGGATTTTTACCTCCTGAATCAACGGGAAACGCACGATGCCATTCCCTGCTGTTCGTACGCAGTCTGATCAGAGAAAAGAATTTTCTGCACAAAATCACAAGGTCAAAACCATTGGTTAGGGTTAGCACCATGTAGGAAACATCAAGAGGAGTCTACCATAAAAATTTCACGGCCAAACTAGCAAAAACGAGGGAGAACGGGCACAAACATGATTTGAGATTGGAATAGCCATAACTTTTGATTCCATGAACCAAATTGCATGAAATTTGAAAGAGAGACAGAGGGTACCATGAGGCACGAGGTGACACAGTCGGATCATCAAACATCATGACGAGCAAACCAGGAACACGACGCCAAAACAGGCCGACGTTGGGGGCGGCGCGGACTGCTCGTTGCGCCGGCGGTGCTCTGTTTGGAAATTTCCAAAACTGTTTCACAGGGGTGTTACAACCATCATGGGGGTGCTCCACAAGAAATTTGAGGATGAACGGAATTCGGGAGTGCCGGTAGAGCTCGCCGAAGTTGGGGAAGAAGGCTTACCCAGGGAGATCTGTTGCGATTTTAATTCTAATCTTTGAGTATGATGTGGGGAATGAGGAGAGACATCTAGGGTTAAATTTTCAGCTACAAATGAGCACTACATCAACGGGAAAAGCTCGCCGGAGTTGGGAAATAAATCGGTGGCCGAAGGTGCTCCGGTAGGCCTTTGCAAAATCTGACTTTATTGAAGGTAGAGGACGGGAAGAGAAAGCTCTGGTAAAAATTTCAGATCAAAAGAAAATCGGGAGTGACCAGGAGAGCTCGTCGAAATTTTCGCTGGAGTTGAAAAGAATGGCTTACACAGGGAGATCCAGATCTTGGATGGGTAAAATTTCAATTGGGTTGTAAAGAGAACTCATGTAAGAATCTGTGGTTCAATTTATAGGGTGATCGGACCAGCGGATTGTCAGGAAACGCTCGCCGGAGTTAAGACTGAAACTGCCGGAATTACTGTAGCGTTACTGGTTTATTTAATCCGAATTAACCAATAAAATCGAAATAAATATCAAACGACGGTTAAAAAATCCGGGAAAAATCTGGAACGTCACCCACAGCCTTAGTAACATAAATAAAATATTATTACATAAAATAATAATTTTATTCGTGTGCAGTAAATACTTTTATATTATTTTTAATATCTTTTAATTTGGAAAATACTAAAATAACCCCAAAAATTCTAAGAAAATTCAGGGAGTTTAATTAGGACATTTTGATATTAACTAAAATATTTTGGTACCACCAAATATTTTATTTTATATCAACATATATTTTTACTTTCTTAAAGCTTTGGAAAAGGCTTTAGAAAATATATAATTTGACAAATGTAGGAAATTTCTCAGAAATTCCCTTAAGTTTATTTATATTAAATAAGATAGTTTTAGCAAAATCAAATCTTTTATTTTGTCTCCAAACTATATTTTTTAATTCATGATACGTTTGGAAAGGTTTTGAAATCAGGATTTTAACAAATAATGGGAAAATTCACCGAAGTTCCTTGTGATATATATTTTTTAAATTAATTCCAACTTAAATAAGATTTTTATTTTTTTAAGTAAATAGTTTTAAGTTTTTCTAAAAATAGGCAAAAGTCTTTTTCTTTTGAACTCTAGAGAAATCGAGAAAAACAAAGATGAGACAAATAAACTTTGAGACCACCGATAAAAATAATAATTTAAAATATTTTTTTATCCTATTTTTGAAATGAAATTTTGGGATGTTACAGTGAGCATATACTTAAATAGAGTATGGGTATCACCTCTAAATCCAATGCACAAGCGAGAATTCATTCACATTTTTGGGTACCCACATTAGTCATTCAACTAATCACATTAATTATGTAATCACCTTATTAAGTGACTTATTTAACTAAATAGCTAATTAAGTCCCAATCGAGCTACGCAAGCTCGGCATATGACATGCACTTACGTACCGAGCTCGTTTTGCGCAGCAGGTCCCTGATGTCGAGCTTATGTTGCACAATAGGTGACCTATCGAGTTCATAGGTGTTGTTGTTATGATGGATTGTGCTACTGTGGTACGAGAACGCTGCTGGCGAGACGTGTCACCTTCTTCTGCGATCAAGGAGGGGACTATTTTTATAAATTTTTAGAAGGGGGCAGATTTAGGAAAAAAATATGTCGGTGGTAAAAAAGCAAAAATTTAAATTATTAGTACATCTACATACCTAAAAAAACAAATGCATTTTTCTCTATCCTTTTGTGTGGCAACATATCATGTGTAATCCACACTTTAGATGCATTCAGTGCCAGTCAGTTGGGGCACTAAATAAACATGAAAAATTTTCAAAAATCTTTTATTTACTTACTTATGCATAAAATTTTAATTTGAAATCATTGAATGTTAAGAGTAGCAAACTTAGAAAATTCTGACAGATAAGTCAAAAGGAAAGGAGTAAGAAAAAGATAATGCTACTGCTCACAACAAACTTATCCTTGTTTGTTTCTTCTAATATACTTTGATATTGAAGTTAAAATTTTAGAGGGTAATATAAAACTCCAGTTAAGTAAGATGGAAAAAGAAGTTTTTGAGGTCGAGCTCTCCACGGCTTCTATGGCTGAGGAAGATGTAGAAGAGAATCAAACCAAACAATAAATCCAAAAAAAAAAAACAATTCCATGGACTACAAAACAACTAAAAAATTCAGATTAATGTATACATCAAAACCACAGCTCACATTTAAGAACCAAAAAGCTATGAAGAGTACAAAAACTGAACTAGGAATCCTCCAAATTAAACAACAATAAGATCCAGCATCAATCCGCCATGATCTGCATCCTTACCCTCGCCCTGCTATGCGTGCCTTTATTACCCCACCCCAAATCCCGGTTCAAGCTAATTCTCACCCTTGTCAAGCTACCTCAAATCAATTAAAAATGCAAACATGGCAAGGTGAACCAGAGCAAAGCAAGGTCGATTTTTCAGTGACAGATAATGGAATTTTCTCCTTTATTTTAACTTAGAAATTAAAAATCTTAAAATGTACGATATCTGCCAATTGTTGATAAACATGCCCACAAATATACAAACAAAACTAAACAGTGTATGGTAGTATAGTAGGTACCTCTGTTCCGAAAGACAACAGCATGTAACACATTTTTTCCATCTGGTCCAGAGTATGACAATTGGTTGTCTTTCGCATACAATTTCACTGCAATGTCGTACTTCTCTAGCAGGATGGCTAGGTACAATGGTGAAGTGCCTTCGCTTGGAAAACGGGCCAATTCTGAATCCGCTGTCAATAGAAAGTCGACTATATCTTCATCTCCACTACGGATTGCCTCATGCAACGCTGTCTCCCCACGTTTGTTCTGCTTTCTCAGCAATGCCTTCGACTTCTCATCGCCATCTGCCTCACATTTCGCAAGACCTACAAGATAAGTCATCATTCTATAGTTCCCGGTCTGAGCAGCACAATGCAGCGGCGTGTTGCCCATCTTGTTCTGCACATCCAAGAGGTGTTTGGCTTTTTTGTAGATCACATATACGCTATTTATAAAGTTATCCCCTGAGGACCCTGCATGCCACAAGGAGCATGATGTTATTTCTGGCCAGGCTAATTCGTGTTGTGGCTAACTGTGTGCGCTATATGTGTGAGCAGTCTATGCGTACGTACCAGATTTTGCTACCACATGGAGAGCGGTGTCTCCCTGTAGCGTCACTCCATTCAGGAGCGACTCTGAAGGGGTTACAGGAGGTTGATCAACACCTTGCTGTACCGCATCAAAAGAAGCTTGCTGCATAGCTGAGTTCCCGTTGGTGTTGCTGCCAAGCTGATCAGTACCTCCATCGGTACTAGGACCTTGCTGCCCGGTGAATATTCCATCGGTAGCATTGCCAGCTGGCTGTTCCGTGACCTCCTCGGAAGCCAAGCTTCCATTGGAGGCGCGGTTAGGCTGATCTGGGCCTTCCTCAGCTGCATCAGCAGAAGTTGGCTGCGCAGCCAAGCTTCCATTGGAGGCGCCGTTAGGCTGATCTGGGCCTTCCTCAGCTGCATCAGCAGAAGTTGGCTGCGCAGCCAAGCTTCCATTCGTGACATCGTTCACGTCCGAGGCATCGACGTTGGGCACGTCAACCACGACCTCTGGTGCCACCTCCGCTGGACGCACCGGTGAATCTTCCCAGTTCAGAAGATTCTTTAGCTTCTCGCAATCCCCAGTGCTCAAAGCCATTAGCAGCGAGGGATCCATGACCACCGGGGAAGACGTCGCGACTTCACCCACTGGGGTGAGGGGGTTCTGTGGTAGCTCGGTATTCATCGGCTCCATAGCCACCGCCAGCTGTTATAGGAAATTTCCGTTCTCGAACAGGAGTCAGAATTCTTTTTCTCAAGGAAGAGGTTTTTAAGATGGAATGTTTGATTCTCAATGTAATATGAAAGCTATTTGACTCTCCGCAGACCGATCTACTCAGATCTACCAGCAGTTCTATATATAATGTACATCTGAACATGACATGGTCACAAGGGCGGCTTATCAATATGAATATATACAAGCAACAAGCTACATTTAAGGTGTCTCTTTTGTTTTGAGGAAAAAAAACCAAAATAATCTAAAGAAGAACAAGTCCTAGAAATTCTCTCATTAACTTGAAAAAAAAAAGATATGTGCCTCTTATTTCGGTGGATTAGATTATAACGGTGCAGATTATTAATGTATGGATGTTATATTTGTTTTACAAATGCAGTGATGCGGTTGTATTTTGAATCATAGGAATTTGAGTTGTATAACAAAGATAATAGCATCTTAATATCTGACTCGCAATTGTGCATGCAGGTAATTACGCTACTTATATAAACCTGAAACCTGAAATGACTATATATAGAATTTAGTCTGACCTTTAATTAGTTAATATATTTCTTGACGCAAGGTAGCTATCTGCCGGCCGGCCCGTGGAGTCGAAAAGCCTCGAGCTGGCGAGTTGTCGCATTTGCCGTCCACTGGAGCTAGAGAAAATCAATGATCACACTGTATAGCAGAGGCTTACAAGGTCCAACCATCATGATTAGACCGTTCTATCCTAATGTAATTACGTAAAACACAGAAAACGTTAAGCCAAACGACAAACACCGTGCTGCGTAATGTTCGTAGAGGTACTGTGTCGATAAAAGCTAACGGAGTACATAATTTCAGTTCAACTAAGGGTTAAGTTACTTCTGCGAAATTTACTAGGTATCTAGCTAGAGCGCTTGGGACTTTTGCATCAACGCATTAATGTGTAAGATGCTTCTGTCTTCTTCGAAATTTGCTCATCTGTCTATATATATATATATATATATATACCGTCTGCAAATCTATTAAGTTATCATCATCTATCCTTGATTCATGCTTAATATTTATGTCACTTTCAAAAAGAAAAGTATAAAAGCACATCTCAAAACGATTTCATGACATGTACAATCTAAAATAGGGGTACAACATATTTCTAAAAATATATGTTGGGGGAAGGGTCTCCTCGCTCCCTCGAGTCGACGGCCAAGTCACACTACAGGATGGCCCATTGGCGCAAGCGGTATTACTGCTTCGAAAAATAATAATTAAAAGTTGACATACCGCTTGAAAAAAGAATTTTACTTAAAAGCTGTAGTGCCGCTTTTAAAAGTAAGCTATCTAAGCTGTCCGACAGCTTGGAAAAATAATTTTAATTAAAAGCTACGGGACCGCTGTGGAAATGTTTCTGATACAGTTGGACCGCTTCCAATATTATTTTGGCAGGCATAGACGCGCGGATGCTAAAATCTTTCGCGGGGGAAATGAAACCCTAAACCTATTCGATCAGTCACTCCCCTGATCAAGTCCCCTCCCCATTCACTCCCCAAGCGCCGCAACTCCCACCTCCCGTGGTCCAGCCGCCGCCACTCGCAGCTCCCGCTTGACACAGATCTTGCTGACCCCGCCGTACCCCGAGCGCAGCCCCGCCACCACCATCGCGCCTACCACCTACTGCAGCCCGCAGATCTCACCGCTTCGGGTTATAAAGGTAAGAAGCAGGCTTCGGTCAGTCACTCCCCTCCCCATTCGATCCCCACCGCCGCCACGGCGCCAGCACCACCTAGCCAACCCAGCCGCCGCAGCTCCCGTCCCCCGCCGCAGCTCCCAGCTCGCATCTCCATTGCCGCACTCTTCCGTTCCCCACCGATTCTTCTTTTCGTCTTCTTTGTCTCCTGATTTATTGGATGGTGTAGGGTTTTGCGGAATCGAGTCATCGTCTGCTTCATTGGGCGTGCTCCTGCCGGCTCAGAGGTAACTGATTCTCTTGTCGTTTACTACGTCCAGAGATTGGTTCGGTTGGCCAAATCAAAAGGGCGTGCTTCTGCAGTATGTAGTGCACTGGGAGTGAGTACATAACTGATTTTTAGTTGGAACCAATATTAAAAGATTGGATATCTTCTCTGTAATCAATAATCAATAAGATGCATAGTTGTGAATAGTAAAATATCTCTTCTCTCTTTTTCTCAACAAGAGTAGAAGGGTGAAATATTGAAAGGAAATTAGTTGAGAACTATTGAGCAGAACCATGGATTTTGGCACATCAAGATCATATATTTATCCTATCCAAAAAGATGACCATACCGTGAAAGCTAAACTCCAGATCCTGAATGATGATGAATAAAATTGCATTTGCAAAGAAGATGACAGTTCATCCATTTGACAATTTTGAAGAAGAAACTTCATGATCTCAATATCTGATCAGTCCTATCACAAAAGCTTCCTTATTACTATCAAATAACAAACACACAACCCAGTACCAGGGCTCACACCCTCCACTGTTTTGATGTTTTTTTTAAAAAAGATTACAGATAAATAGAGGTTACTATTAAATTAATTAATATCCACAGTCCCAAGATTTTTTTTTCACTGTGAAGCAAGAAGGGTTACAAATCAATTGTCTCTAAAATATGTACTCACTCCCAGTGCACTACATACCAAGAAAACATCAAGAAACCACCACAATACGAAAAATCTGATGACAATAAAACAAAGAATTAATTAGGTAGCTAGGTACAGGCATACAGTTCCATGTTTATTTTTTCATGTATATCCTATCATGCAACCAAATAGCACCTTTTATCTTTCCTTCTGTAAATCAAGGAATCACAGGTCAAAAAGTAGCATACAGCTCTGTGGATTTTTAGTGAAATTGCTGCCATTGTTTGGTGTTGCATTTGGCTATAATTTGCCATTGTTTGGTGTTACATACTCGTAAAGATGGAAATGCACAAAGGCAAGTTGAAGGCATGATTGTAAGTGAAATTGCTGCCATTGTTTGGTGTTGCATTTGGCTATGATTTATTCTTAGTAGAGTTGCATGTTGCATTTATTTTTAGAATCAAATACATGAGACTTGTGCCTCCGAACCAAAGTTAGCTACAAAAACCATTCAAGAAGGAGATTTGTTTAGCAAACTATTTGGCAAGGAAAAACGAGCACGCATTCGTGCTGTTGGTATGGGCCCAACACCTCAAGACTTGAGTATGGCAGGGATACGCAAGTGTACTTCCATAAAACTTCAGTTAGCTATGTGTGCAAAGCTAAGAGCTGAAAAAGAGAGTGCACTTTTGAGGGAGCGTTTGGATAAGCATGAAGAACAATTAGCAGGTGTGTTACAAGAAATGGAAAAGATAAAGAAGTCTGTCAATCTATCTCAGCATACAGATAATGTTGAACCAGACAACAACCATGCATCTAACTCTCCTATCGAGGTCAATCTTTTTTGTACAATTCAGTATGATATATTTATAGCTCTAATCATTACTGCAATTCATAATGATATATATGTATGTTAATAATTGCAGTGCATGAGAAGTCATACAAATAATGTTGAACTGAACAATGCTGAGCTGAACAACCAGCGTGCATCTAACTCTCCTGTCCATGTCCAAGTCAATTTTATTGCTACTGTAGTATTATATATTTATGTATGTAATCATTTTGCACTTCATAGTGATCTGTAATCATTTTGCAGTTCGTAGTGATCTATATGTTCGTTAATTAATTGCAGTATATAAGAAGTCATACAAATAATGTGGAGCTGAATAATGTTGACCTGTACAACCACCGTGCATCTAACTCTCCTTTCGAGGTCAATCTTATTATGCAATTTAGTATTATGTATTGATGTACGTAATCATTATTGTAGTTTATAACAATCTATATGTGTGTTAACATTGGCAACATATGAGAAGTCCAAGTGATGACAGTGTTGCTATATCAATTGCTAATGAAAACAGATTTCCAAATAGTGAGGTATATCTTCATCTTTTATAGCTACACAATAATCAATCCCTTGTCTTCATATAAATGTTAGTTTTGTTTGTGTATAGATAAACAAAAGGAAGTCCGTTGCACAGACAAGATGTACCAAATACTAACCATGGGGTATTCATTCACTTCACGTTTATTTTGACCAAATTGCATGCTTCTACATTATTAATTTGTAACTCAAATTAAACTTTTAGGTGGGAAGGCATGTCATTTTGTACTCGGTTGTAGGACAGAATGTTCCGGTAGCTAAAGCTACCGTTAAAAGAACATGTCGAACTGCTATCGTTGGTGATACTCCTCTTGGGCTACGTGACCTACGTGTTGTGACCTACGTGTTGAAAAAGGGTGTTTTATTACCAAGACCATATGATGATCTCACAAAAATAGGTGATACACAAGGACGCACCATTGCATGGCCATATAAAAGGGTAAACCATATTGTATACATTCATTTCCTTAGCTAAGTTTGTGGGATGATGAAAAAATAAATGGATTTTTGTAGATGGAAGATGATGTTGCTCATGGAGGCACTTCAACTAATGGAGGAAGAAATCAAGTCCTTGGAGGCACTTCAACTAATGTAGGAAGAAATCAGGTCCTTAGAGGCACTTCAACTAATGGAGGAAGAAGTAGGTCCTTGGAGGCACTTTAACTAATGGAGGAAGAAATCAAGTTGTTGGTATTGCATCTATCCCTCTCTCTAACAATTGCTAAAATAGTTGAGTATGTCCTCTTTTTACTAGGGAGTATGCATGTACTTAACACTGTATGGTTGAGTATCACAATCGGTTGTTGGTATGGCATCTATCCCTCTCCCTAACTGTCTTTATTGCCTAGTGCGAACTGTCTTTATTTGTAATAGAAGTGTCTAGTGCAAACTGTCTTATTTGTAATAGAAGTGCAATGTTCAAACTTTTCTATTTACAATCAGACATGTGGACTAGCAAACTGTACACTATATACAATTGCTTTGATGCCATCTTTCACATTCTAAGAAGAAAATGCTTCTTTTTTTACAGGTGAAAGGGGAAGGAGAGAGAGTTAAAGATTGGAAGAGAACATTCAGGCCTTAGAAAGGGGAATTGTTGAGTGGTTTAGTTAATGGGTATACTTTTGGTGTATGTATGTAGGACATACGAATAGATATGTCCATGTCTGTGGGAAGAGTAAATTTTGCACTCTAGTTATATTTTGGTATATGTCCATGTATGTGACATGCATGCGAGGGGAGTAAACTTTGTACTTCTGCTCTTTATATATTTTGGTGATGTTCACATGTTGTACCTGTGGATGATTTGTGATAATGAAACTTTGGTACGTTGCTTTCTCGAGGAATTATATGTTATGGTGCTTGGATTGTATGTTATGGGTGCTTGATATTATTATAAATTTGGCGAACATTTATTAAGTGGATATATATTAAACTAATGCAATTATTTTTCCAAGTGGTATTTCTATTATTTAGTAATCATTTTTTGACTTGCTTGAAATGCTAAATGCAAGCACATGTACAGCTTGGAATTTTTGTTAAAGCTGTCCTACTGCTTTTAAAATTTCAATACCCCAAGCGGTACTACTGCTTTTAAAAACGGTTTTACTAGCGGTAGGACCGCTTTTAATGTATATACCGCTTGGAATACTTTTACAAGCAGCCGTACACAAAGCGGTAGATATTAGAATTCCAAGCGGTCCTACTGCTTGGAATACCCTTATTCCAAGTGGTTCTATAGCTTGCAAGGACGTATCATCCTGTAGTGTCAACACGAATGTTACCAGGCGTACATATATCACAATGACACTCAATGGTGCACTGTTACTGGTCGAGGGATCCCGTTTGGCTCCAAAACTTCCCTACTGTACCTCCACAGCACTAGGGAAGATACAGTGTGTTCCATAGGCTTGTACTCTGGGACAGGGGCTTAGTGGTAAGAGTTTGGACGAGTACTGATAGGACAATGCAGGGTTTGGTCGTAGGGTGCTTATCGAGCTATGCTATCATCTCTTTGAGTTTTTTTTTAATTGACGCAGTTTGATTTAATATCATTTTATTTATAGTTTTGAAGTATTTTTATAATCGAGCTAACAAGCTGAGCCAGAGTAAAATCCAATTTCATTCGAAATTAACTCATTTCAATATTTAACCAATGAATAAGTATAATTGAAGCAATTTTGAACCAAACCAATAAGTTCTACCAACAAGCTTTTTTTTCCACCCAATCTCAAAAGTGAGGAGGTTTTAAAGGTGGTGAGAGAACTGAATCAACTGATGTTAGGAGAGGTGGGAGCGGAGGTGACGAAGAATGTAACGGAGCTGTCGGCCCTAGCTAAGGAGGATGTGGCCCAGGGAGTGTCATTGTGGAAGGCAGTGGAAGAGATATCAGTGAACCAGAGTTCAAAATCTTGGCAAAATTTCATGAAATTTCATCAAAATTTTGGATTTCAACCTCTCCCAAGATTCATAAACCCGGTGAAATAAAAAAAAATTAAATTGCTACAGTACCTTATGAATTTCGGCGAAATCATACATATACTCTAATATAAAACCCATAGGATTGCCGGCCTCCCAGGGGGTCCACGTGTCGCCCCAGAGAGGCCCCAATCCGAAATGCGATTAAGTCCTTTTGGAAAAATTAAAAATCGCGTTTAGGTCCTTTCGGCGGTTTTTAGGTAAAATAGACCCGAAAAATTTTAAAATTACGTTTAGGTCCCTACACACGGTTTATAGCTGAATTGGAAATCACGTTTAGGTCCTTTCGCCGATTTTTTTTAGACTAGACCAAAAAAAAATCGAACAAACGCGGATTCGTCGAGGGTTTATAGCTGAATCCTACACACGGTTTATAGCTGTATTGGAAATCGCGTTTAGGTCCTTTCGCCGATTTTTTTTGAGTAGACCCAAAAAAATCGAACAAACGCGGATTCGTCGAGGGTTTATAGCTGAATTAGAAATCGCGTTTGGGTCCTTTCGTCAATTTCCCAGATTGCATATTTCCTGGCCAAGGAGTCCTACCACGTGTCGGCCACCCTCCTTAAGCCCTTCGACAAAAGTATAATTATGTTTAGATCCTTTTAGTTGTTTTTTTACAAAAAGGACCTTTTGGTTCGGCGAATTCGCAGATCCTTCTAAAAGGACCCTAGATAAATACGAAAAAACAAATAATTACGTTTACATCCTTTCAACTTTTTTTACAAAAAAGGACCTTTCGGTTCGACGGAATCGTGGATCCTTTGTGGAAGGACCCCAAATAAATGCTAAAAGAGCGTAATTATATTTATATCACGTTTGGTATTTTATATGACCAGATTTCAAACGGAGTGCTTGCGAGGTCATAAGCTCTGTCTGGTGGTCTTGCTAGCCGAACGCACCATCTTTTGGTTAAGGTAGGCGCACCATCTTTTGGGTTAAGGTAGGTCATAGCTCTGGTGGTCTTGCTAGCCGAACGCACCATCTTTTGGTTAAGGTATTAAAACACGTTTGGTATTTTATATGATCAGATTTCAACCGGAGTGCTTGCGAGGTCATAGCTCTGGTGGTCTTGCTAGCCGAACGCACCATCTTTTGGTTTAAGGTATTAAAACACGTTTGGTATTTTATATGATCAGATTTCTGGTGGTCTTGCTAGCCGAACGCACCATCTTTTGGTTTAAGGTATTAAAATCATAGATCAGGATTCGATCCAGCGACCATTCGCAGTGAATACAGTGCCTTAACCACTGGGCCAAGCTCCACTTCAATTTGTGAAAGGAGTTAGAGATCTTTTCCTTTTCAGGTTTGAAAAAGACCAAGATTACAGTTAATTTCATCGAAATCTCAGTGATTTTGTCTGAAATCTCATTTTTCCTGATATGAAAAAAACCGGACACTACCTTGAAAAAGGTCATCTGTGACGGTTTATAACTGCCATCAGTGGCGGTTTTTGAACCGCCACTGATAATCGAGGATTATCAATGGTGATTTTGGAACCGTCACTGATAATATTATCAGTGGTGGTTTATGCCTAGAACCGCCACTGATAATGTGATTATCAGTGGCGGTTCTAACCAAAACCGCCACTGATAATATTATCAGTGACGGTTCTAGCTACAAACCGCCACAGATATAGGGTTATCTGTGACGGTTCTATCTACAACCCGCCACAGATATCCTAACATCAGTGGCGGTTTTTCAATAGAACCTCCACAGATACTCATATTAGTGGTGGTTTTTGAATAGAACCGCCACTGATACGACATATCATACACATTACTGATGTATAAATGTATACTGAGAGAAGAGCCAAAGTGAACTTTATCCATCACATTACAAGGTTATGCATAATATAAATACAAAACATTCTAATCCAATCTGGTTGACTAGAATCTGGAGAAATCCAATCTTTGCGAGCCTTAGCAAATCGTTTTAGATGTCCTCCAATCATATGGAACAAAAATGCATCTAAAGTCAGCAATGGTGTCATTTCAGGCCTCTAAACTTTCACTACGATAAGCTCTCCAGAGTGTAGATGAGCTGTACGACCTGAAATATCAAAGGAATGCATGTCAACTTGGAGAACTCAGGTATAAAATATATGGCTAAAGGGAGCAAAATAAAATCAGTAAAGAACAAGGATGATCACAAGATAATAGGAAAAGCCTTATCAGACATAAGGAACAATTGAGAATACTCATTTCATGAATTCCTTTGTTTTATATTATACTAAAGTAGTTAATAAATAGCAAAGAAATCTAAGAAAACATACTTGCTTCAGTTCTTCCAGACTAATTGTTCCATTTGATTTGAGGCAAAGAACAAGGATTTAGGATCTATACCTTCGATTGTCGCAGAAGCATCACTGCAAAGTAAGGTAGGGGTGGTCTGAGGGGAAGAATAATGGCGTCTTCACTAACATTTGCCCACTGTAGTTACATCAGATAGTACCTAGCTTCTCATCATTTCAGATGTCAGTTGGTGGTAGCGCATCAGAAATGACATCAAAACAACTCATACTACCTAAATGCATAACACAGACAGACTGTATTAAGTTTGCAGTCAACTTGACAATACGTACATGAATGCCACGTTTTAAGCGAAACGTCACCTTTCAACTCTTTGTATTGCCATCATCCTCATTTTCAGCTCCGCTATCTTGTTTAAAGTGAAAAGTATGCACTGCATCCAAGATATACTCTCAACGAGTTTGTTTCAATGACTTAATTACTAGAAAGACTATCTAGGATATTTCCAGCTTGTTGGTTCCTGCAAGAAATTAGTTCTAACATCCAACTTATATGGACAGCTAAACTTAATACTTCCAAACAGCATAACACAACCTACAAACAGTATAGCACGCTAAGGAATTTAGTTACCCTATAGGCCTATATGGCTGGCCAAATTTGAATCCATGAAAAATTAGATGATAATAAGATATCAATTGAGACACTATCTCTTTGGCCAATATAATAGAATTTGCACAATTCCAATGTATGAACTACATATGAAAAATTTGAATCAGCGGGGTCGAAGGTTTCGAATCAAGAGACGTACAACAACGACAAGACCTCGCGAATATAAGATGAGGTAACAACCACATATCAGTACATGAAGTATAAAAAAGAAATGAAATGACAACAAATGAGCTGTTGATCGGAAACTAAATACCTTTAATTTGGTAGGGACAACACTTGAACTAATAAGAGTTTGCACTGGTTTTTTCTGAACAAGTTACAAGAATGCTAAACATGCAAACCTGCTCCAGATCCCTTTCCTGATAGATGCATGCACCACTAGATTGAGACATCGAGAGGAGAGGCGGCGTCGAGAGGAGAGGTGGTGGTGAGAGGAGACTCCGGAGTCAGGAGAGGCGGCGTTGAGACGAGGACCGAGAGGGCGAGAGGGAGCCCTATGCACGAGGAGACAACTGGCGATGTGGGCGATACACGAGCGCGAAGTGGGCTATAGTTTCTACCGCATAATCTGTCAATTCAGAAGTGGGTGTCGCATAATAGTTTTTTGTGGGTCAATTTAAGCGGGTTTGCGGATACCCGCATCCATTTTCATCCCTAATACACATTGTTCATACACATAGCAGACACACAAAGTAGCATAAGATAAGCCATAATGAAATATCAATTTACACTTTGTAATCAATTTACACTTTGTAATGAAACAAAATTTAAATAATGAAAGACTAAACTAGTTTTCTAAACTACAAGCCTACTAGTCTTCGGTATTGGTTGGAGAAACATGATGTGTAAAATGAGTATGGATGACTGCATCGTTGTTGTCTTTGTCATGAAACTCGCCTTTTGGGTTGATGATTTCCTTTATAATGAAGTAGGCGAGCTGTCCGTGAATGGCTTGGATTTCAATAGGAAGCAGTCCTCCCGTAGGCAACTTGAGGCGCTATAAATAAGAAAAATAAATATCAGAGTATATAGAAATTGAGTGATGTGAATCAATGTGTGATGTAAGCATGACAAACCTCTACGTCATTATTTATTATTGTAGAACCTAAGATTTCGCGCATGTATTGGCACACGAAGTATTCACATAAATTTGTGCCTTGCGGCTGCTTGTGGCACTATAAAAATTGAATAAACTAAAATGTCATGGAAGGAGTTATTTACTATGAAATGCGATATAAGAATATTGCTTGTGTGCATACCGAAAATTTAGTACGGATTGAAAGGGATTTGTGGTATGGGCGGTATCTTGAGCTCTTTTTACAATATCTTTTGAATGCATTATTCATTATAGTTATCATGTCTTCGTAGTTTTTTCTAGCTTTATCCAGCGGCTTCATGATTAGCATCTTGCTCTTCTCTGGAGTAATTACTACGAGAATCCAATGGAAGCTACATGCACGTGTATGATGCCAGTCATTAGTCCTAAGATCAGAGTAAAGAACAAAATCAACAAGTTTAACTAGCTAGTGAGAAACTAACTTACTTAAAATTATATGGTAAAAGTATAAACTCCTTGTTTTATAGCTTGATCAAAGTGTTATATACGTATTCCTCGACCTCCTTTGGTACTCTTGTGATTTCCTCTTGGCAGACCGTTCCCGGGTCGAGGAATCCAACTAGTCCCTAGGTTCTTGTTAGTTCAATTATCTCGTATCTAGATATGAAAAAAGTTAGACATGATATTTATCGGTATTACATAAATATAGACCATTATTTATATATTAGACACTTATAGTGACTAGCATCTCAAAAAAGATATGTCGAGGGCGTAGTGATAGTACATGTTGTGCAAGTTATCGAATTTTATCTTGAAGCAGCCACCTTCCTCATGGTGAAAATGTTCCTCTCGAAAAAGGGCAGTAATAAGCTTCGGGAGTACATGTTGGTTGGATCGCTCCGTATACCAGGCATGTAATCGCTGCATCATGGGCGATAGGCTATTTAACTTTGAAGGGGTGACTAACAGCTTCCCTAGCTCGAATGGCAATCTTTCTTGGTTATCTTATACTTCAGTCTTCGCCTTGCCCTTACTTTTTGCTAACACAACATCATACTCTATTCTGGCCTCGCCTGATCTAGCTGATACAGCTTGTCTAATGTGCCATTTCTTCGGACTAGGGGTTGGAATTAATTTGTCCTGTGAAGTACTCACAGTAGCCATGTTCTTTGGTGCTTCATCTTCCTTCATTGCCAGTTACGCTTAGGTGCTGGTGCCGGTAGCGCGAGTTCTAATACAGGAGAGGCTGGCACTACATGCTCCAAGATAATGCCACGCTTGTGCCACTGGATGAATGAGTGGACGGTACTTCCTAGAGTTGTAATCGCGTCGTTGCAGGGAATTTTCAACGCGATGTTGGCAAACTATGGAAGTACTGTGTCCACCTGGATCTTTGCATAACCTGGCACTATCGGGGAGTTGTACAGAACACCCCCTTCTTGGCATGGATAAGCTATTCCTGTACCAGCTTGCAAGGATATATTCATGACGGGCACATTGAGTTGGCAAGGTGTGGGGTCTTCTATGTCGTCCACAGGATAATGGGTATTATTTAGTTCTTCCAATGGCGTGGACGCGCAACTACTGCGACGATTTGTAGGGCTAGAGAGAATGTTGTGGACTTGCGACTGGCGCATAGCTTCTTGTATTTGTTGTTGAACTTGTTCTTGTATGGTGCCTTATAGTTCTCGAAGAACCTTTTCCTTCATCCTTTCCAATTCTTTTTCGGCACACTCTTTTTTGGCTCTCTTCCGACTCCTATAAGAGTCTCCGTGCTCTGGGAATCCCATCTTCTAGGGAACCTTGACCCCAACACCTCTTGTCCGACCAGGGTGCTCTTTGTTTCCCAGGGCCGCCGTTAGTTCATCTTTCTCCCTGTCTGGGTGGAAATTTCATTGGCTCGACTCGACGTGCAGCTGCTAAACTCTTTGTGACATTACTTCATCATTGCTGCTTCTGAATGATAGAGCGCCACTAGACATGATAGATGCCCTCGCTAGCACATAATGCTTGACTCAGTCTGGTAGTCCAGTCATGGGACTTGCGCCAGTCAATCGGGCCGCATCTAATTCCTACCTCTTCCATTGAAAAATTTTACCGGCGTACCCACTCGTGCCTAGTCTGTGGGGGTGAGTATTCATCCTTGCGATGTTTATGTGGTCCTCACTGGACTTCTTTGCCGCTTCTTCTTACCACATCGCCACAAACTCATCCCAATATGGCTCTAATTTTGGGTAGTCTCCGATGGCTGACCGATTTTTATCACATAGTTTGTATTCAGCCTCGCCTTGAAGTTCCTCCATGCCGCATCCATGGTCATCAATGCATCACGACGCACGAGATCTTCGGCTCCTTTCGAGAATTCAAACGTTTCTTTCAGCTCTGTCCATAGATCCTCTTTGGTGGCGCGGGGCACTTTGTGCCAATCCAAATAGGTGATTGGCACTTTATCCCTTACGATGTACCCGCATGTTGACCTGTATTTTGCTGCTGACTTCTGTGGTGCAACAGGGGCCCCAACATCTGACATCTTTGAGATGGTATACCGGCCTTCAGGCTTCTTTGTTTTCCCTCGGCCTCGATGTCTTGAAGCGGGAACTGGATTTGTAGCAGTGGTGGAGACCTCGATAACTTCAATGACTGGGTTGATGTTTAGATACTGGCTCGAGCTCGGGTTGGAAGTCTCCTCCATTACAGGATCGGGATTGGGCTCCATAAGAACTACATTTCGACAAGAAATGTTGATGTGGGTCAGAAATCATAAGTGAGATGGAAAGAATCATAAGTACAAGGAACTCTATCTCCATGGAGGTCATGTCATGCAAGGAAGAAGAAAATTGATGCGTGTTGTCAAGATGGCAACAAGCAAAGGGAAGAGAGAGGTCTGAAGGCAGGGCAAGAAAAGGAGGCAGGCTAGGTCAACAGGGAATGATTTAGCCTATAGACCGAAGCAGATTTTTAATTTGTCTTCTAATTTATTTAATTAGAGAAATCGAGTTTGATTATTATAAGTTGTTCTCAGATATCGGGTTGCCTTTAAAGGCCTTCCTCTCTACTAGGGCAAGATATAGACGTGTTTGTGACAACCTTAACTTAAATTAATAGATTCAATATATATAAGCACGCCAGATTAACAGGTTCTTACTAGATCTACCAACACAGCAGAGAAACAAATTGACAGTAAGAAAACTATCATATAATATGAATTCACAAGGTATAGACAATAGCAAAAGGATCTAACCAAGTATTGCAGCAAATGAAAAATTAATTTGTTGTCACAAATAGTCTATCTTAACCCAAATCCTCACAGAACAATTGATCCCACTTGCAAGGTCCCCAAGCCAATTGACTGGCCACTTTGCAATACGCATGCAAGGTCCCCAAGTCGCAAGACTGGCCCCTTTTGCAAATCACCTACAGAGAGCAATCACAGAAGAAGATGAAATAAGTACAGACTAGCATGCAAGATGAAATAACAAGTGTAACTTTGAAAGGCAATTAGCTATGTTCAGTTTTAACAGATAACAGACAACAATGTATATCAATAACAAGTTATTAGTTCATACAGAACACAGCCGTGATATTGCTTGTGGTGAAAGGCTATATTATGATTACAATGTCTATGCATTTTCTGAACTACCAGCAATGGAACAAGCCACACCTAATGCTGTAAACCTCCATCTAAAACGTAATGTGATTCTAGGAAGCATTTTTATAAAACATAGACATAGACGTTTGGGTCACTAAATCGATTGCATATTTTTAGTCTTAATTGGCAATGGCATTCACATTACATTATGAAATTCATATCACTAACAGAAAGTGTCAGTGAATATCAAATTACACATCTTTGCATCAGTAGTTTATTCAAGGGCCAAATTTATCAACCAAATGTACACATATTTGAATATTTCTGAAAATGTACACATTTCTGTAACATGAACACATCTCTAAAAATGCATTCATTAGCAACCACAACCTCTAACCATCAACTGCTTTGCATATCAAGAATTTGTCATTCATTTGCCAGATTATGGATAACAACAGTAGTGCACCCAATCCGTCACATTGTCTTACAAATCACTTGGATACAAATCTCCACATCGAGGCACCAAGCACTAGTGTTAGTAACATGTATTATGAAATGTTCAAATATGGAGCATCAAGCACAAGCAAAATTTTCATGTTAGTACAGGATGGCACATAATTTTCGAAGGTAGGAAATGCACTAACCGATGGGGGGTTGCTGGTTAGGGTGGTGGGGTGGGGGCACTAGGGGCGCCGATCGAGGCGACAGCGGTGGAAGCGGCACCGCTTGAAACGGCAGCTAGTGTCGGGACCGCTGTCGGGGCCGCCGGTGGTGGCAGCGTGGGCGGCATGGGTGCAGCTTGGAGGCGTGGGCACGCTCGAAATTTTTGGACTATCGGGAGGTGGTGGCGGTTCAAGTCTAGGGTTAGTATATATATGGGGAAGTATCTGTAGTGGTTTTTAATAAAACGCCATAGGTAAGATTAACTATGGCGGTTTTTAATTGAAACTGCCATAGATAACCTTTTATTAAAAACCGCCATAGATAATGTTGTAAGCACAGATAAAAGGTATGAGTGGCGGTTTTTCTAAAAAAACCGCCATATATACCCCTATCCCCTCTTAGCCATTTAAAGGGCTATCAAATCTAGTAAATTTTTTTAAGATTACTAGTCATTTATAAATTCCTTTTATACTTTCTACAATAATATTAAAAATTTATATATTCTTTAGAATATTATTTTTAACCATATAATATAAATTAAAATTATAAAATTATAAGAAATAAAGTAATTTTTGCAGTCTTATAATTCCATTGCAAATTTTCACCTTATTATATAAATTCAATTATTGCTTCTTTGCTAATAAAAATAATAAATCATTCCGCTTCTCGGTTGTCAAACAGCGAAATGTAGAGGAAAAAATGGTGACGAAAAGCAGTCTTTGGCCTACAAAAGGCCAATTCTGTAGTAGTGTTTATTTGCTCATTTCTATTTTTATTTTTATTTAAGGATGAAAATGAAGTCAAGAATTTTTCAAAATTTTTGAGAGAGTTTAGTATGTAAAATTTTTTAGATCAAAATCATGCATATATTTAATTTGTACTAATTTCGATATGGCAGTTTTTAGATTTCCTTATTTTATGTTTTTGGGGAGATATGGTAAAATTTTAGCAGGACAAACATATCACATTCGCAGTCAAAAGGAGTCATATCACATTTCACTTCATTATCTTATTTTTTACATATACAATGACAAATATTGCCATTACTCCTAATATATAACTAATTATTTTCTTTTACAATTTGGCCTTCATTGTGATCATCACGATGATAGGTAACTTCTTGAGTGGCTTCTTTCTCGAGGCTGATGATGCGATCTACGAAAAGAGGCAAGTCATCAAACTGCTTGCACTCGTCCTCATCCATGACATTCTCAACTCCGACGATCCTTCTTTTCCTTGAAGAACTACATGGTGCTTCTTATCTGCCGGGTCGATTACATAGAAGACTTGTGCTACTTGCCCATAAGGGCGAATGGTTTGTCTCTGTGTCGACATGTTCGATGTCTCTGATGAGTGAAGCCGTACTTGTCAACTTTGACACCCTTTGGGAGTTGGACCCAACGACACCGAAACACCGGGATCTTGAAAATGCAGTAGTCAAGCTCCTAAATCTTCTCTATGAACCCGTAGTAGTTGCTCTTCTTACTGCCTGTGTTATTGTATGCATCTATACAGACACCGCTGTTTTGGTAAGTGCTTTTGCTATCCTGAGCTCTCGTGTAAAATGTATATCCATTTATGTCGTATCCTTGCCATGTCACGATTGTACCTAAAGGCCCTTTTGCCAACCACCTCAATGTAACACTCGTTTCTTCACCAGATATGTGCTCCCTGAACCAATAATTGAACAAACGATTGTGCTCTTTTGTTATCTAAACCTCTGACCGTCCACGGTTTTTCCTCCATAGCTTATCCTTGTGTATGTCCATATACGTGTACACCTCAACTAACTGTTGCAAAACTGTGAAATGGGCCTGTTCGAACAAAACTTGATTGTAAGAATTTATAGATTTATTTCCTATTACACCTTTCCCGGTTAGCCTGCCCTGCATGGCGAGATACAGGCACTCCTACCGGTTCGACCTCGTCCATGTAATCAACGCAGAACTCAATAACCTCCTCGATTGCGTAATCTTCTACAATGGTTCAGAACACCCATATACCTTTCGAACGGGTACATCTGATGCAGGAATACGGGGCCGCAAATATTTATCTCATTCACAAGGTGAACAATGAGATGAACCATGATATCAAAAAATGATGGAGGAAAATACATCTCTAACAGGCATAGAGTCTGGACCACATTAGCTTGTAGTTCATAAAGTCCAACGGGATCGATGACCTTTTGTGAAATTGCGTTAAAGAAGAAACACAACCTCATGATTGCCTCTTGGACCTTATTAGATAAAATACCTCTAATTGCAATAGATAGCATTTGTGTCAACATCACATGACAATCATGAGACTTCATGCGAGTTAACTTCAAATCTTTCATCGATACCAGTTTCTTGATGTTTGAGGAGTAACCAGACGAAACTTTAACACCATGCAAGCACTTGCAGAGGTCTGTTTTCTCTTTCTTGGACAGGGTGTAGCAAGCTGGGGGAAGGTAAAGTCGGCCTTTCCTGATGTCTTGAGGATGTAGCTCGGCTCTGATTTTCATATCTTCCAGTTCCCTTTGTGCCTTCAGTCCATCCTTTGTTTTGCTACGAATATTCAGTAAAAGACCAAGCACATTGTCACATACATTCTTCTCTACATGCATGACGTCGATGCAGTGTCGAACTTCTAAGTCCAACCAATAGGGCAAGTCCCAGAATATGGATCACTTCTTCCACGTGCTCTTCTCAGTACGGGACTTTGATGTATTATTAGTATTCCCCTTTCTAAGTACAACATTAAAATCCTTAACCATATCATAAACCTCTTCCCCACGAAGAGGCCTTAGAGCTGAACGTCCTCCTTTGTCCCGTCAAATTGTTCTTCATATTGCGGTACGGACGATTCCTACGAAGGAACCTACGGTGATGCATGTATATTGTTTTCCTTGAGTTGTTGAGCCAGACACTAGTGGTTTTATCTAGGCATTGGGGGCATGCTTTGGCTCCTTTTATAGTACGGCTGGATATGTTACCAAGAGCAGGTAAATCATTGATGGTGCAGAACAACAATGCACGTAGAGTGAAGTACTCTCATTTGTACTCATCACATACCTATACACCTTCATTCCAAAGTGTCACAAGATCTTCCACCAAAGGTTGTAGATATACATCAATATCATTGCCAGGTTGTCTCGGCCCTTGGATAAGCAACGACATCATAATGTACTTTCGTTTCATACACAGCCAAGGAGGAAGGCTATAGATACAGAGAGTCACGGGCCAAGTGCTATGAATGTTGCTCATGTTACCGAAAGGATTCATTCCATCCGTACTCAAGCCAAGCCTTACATTCCTCAGTTCATTTTCGAAGTTCTCCCTGAAGAGCCTATCGATGTTTCTCCACTGGGCAGAATTGGTAGGGTGTCTCAGTTTTTCATCCCTCTTATGCTCTTCTGAGTGCCATCGCATCAATTTTGGCGTGCTTTTTGTTTCCAAATAAACGCTTCAAACGAGGTATTACTAGCAAATACCACACCACTTTAGCGGGAGCTCCTTTCTTCTCCTCGATGCCTTCGATGTCATCGCCCTTACGCTTGTATCGTGATGCTTTGCACACCGGACATACATGCCTATCTGCATAGTCTTTGCGATAGAGTATACAATCGTTTGGACATGCATATTTTCTTTCTACTTCCAATCCCAAGGGACATACAACCTTCTTAGCTAGATACGTAGTTTTAGGCAACACGTTTCCCTCTGGAAGCATGTCCGCTAAGAGATGTAAGAACACCCTGAAACTTTTGTCCGACCAACCATTGCCTGCCTTCAATTTCAGCAGTGAAAGCACGGTGTGCAACTTTGTGTATTGTTCCTTGCAACCTGAGAATAAAGGTTTCTCCAAGTCCTCCATCAAACCCTTGAATTGATTGAACTCTCTCTGACTAGTTTAGTTCTCTTCTACATCATGCAACATTCAAGTCAGATTATTATCGTCATCGACGACCATCCTATCCTCATTGGATCCATAATTGATGTCATCTGCCATATTGCTGGCACCGTCATCGTCGATATTTGTAACGACCCTCATTTTAGCATAGAATGCTAAAATGAGAATCTCATGTGCATCTTAGTACTAGTCCACGGATCGTTAGCTAGTATACACATTTACAACAATTGGAACCACATCCATACATCATATTATTAAAGAAAGATTAATTACACAATGTATTTTACAATTCAATAGATAATTATAGCACGAGGAAGAAGTCTTGTAGTGTGCCCATCCATCCTCGAACAAGCCGACAAGACGTTATGTACAGTTCTTAGTTTTTTGTTTTTGAATTATCAGACAGTTTAATCTTTTCAAAACTTTTTGAAAATTTGTTTTGAAAATTTATTTTAGCTAAAGATTCTTATGTAAAATTTTCAGCTCAAAATATTGCTCTAGGAATTTATAAAAATTCTAACATTCAAAGTACTACTTTTTAGTATTCTCTATTTTTGAATTTTTATATATTCCAAATAATTTATTAATTTCTGATATTTCTACTGTAGGTGCATTAATGGCTCTACAAGATAATATAAAATTTTTAGATTGAAATGATGAGAGAATATTTTCATTTAATTCTGACATTGTTACTATTGCTAGTCAAGGTTCATTAAATGGCATTTAATTCACCCATAAATGCTTGATATGACATTTTAAAATTTTTAAATTTTTAAATGAGACACTGGGATTTCCCTAGTTTTATATGAAATTTTTATTTATTTTATTGTTGTAATCATTTTGCTCCCCTCTTTATCCATTATTCCAATTTATATTAAATGGATTTCTTAAGAACCAAAATTCAAGGAAATTTATGATTAAATGAAATTTCAGATTGAATTTTATTTTCAATCATTTTCATATTTTGATTGATTTGAAATTTTTATTTTGTAGCTCATCCTTTGATTAAAGTCCATTTCAACATGTTGAGATGAAGGAGAAGATTTTAATTTATTCTCTAAATTTTAACTGAAAAATTTTATTCAATTTCATTTTCCAAATTTTTATATTTTTATTTTACTATTTAAAATTTTCAGGATGTTCAGATCTACCCCTCTTACAGAAATCTCGTCCTCGAGATTTGCAAGGACTGGGGAAAGATTAAAGATGGTTAAGAGAATCTTCTTTTTAATATGTAGATGATAGATTTTTGGCAGATTCAAAGAGACAAGATAATTTCAAATTAATTTAGATTCAGGTAAAAGTAGGATTTGCAGAGGACGTACTTGGCATTGTGTCAGGTATGCTGTTGTAACACCGCGGCACCCCGTGCCCCGAATGTTACCCTCTCTCGCACCAACAATTCCAAATCGCTAAGATTAAATAATAGCAAAACAAGCGAACAACTAGGAGGTTGTTAGACTTATTAAAAATTTGACACCTCCCGTAAAACTAGGACATCCACTCGTGAGACGAAAAACATTTGCGGTTATAAGATATCATTCTAGCAGGTCCTTAGTTAACCAATCACACATCTAATAGAAAATTAATCAACTCCACCACATGACTATTACGGGCGAGAACTCATTAAACAAAACCACAGATAACCTATTACAAGAATTCTTCACGAGCTATTAAGATCAGAATTATGAATCATTAGGATGGAACGGTGATGATGTGAACGTGATTGTGCTTCTACCCCCATTCATGCATGCCGGCTTCAAAACACCTACAAACATTAAATAACAAGCGTGAGTTCAAACTCAGCAAAGTACACGAGAATAACAATTCTAATTTATCAGAAGTAAAACAAGAGCTTGACTATAAAAGCAAGCAATACAATTGGAACAACCACCAGAAAATTACGCATTTATACCCAATTTAAGCAATAACTTGACCATATCAAAAAGATTACGCAATCAAGTCATCAACTCGATAACAAACCCATTCGACATAAAAGTGGCCTCACGTGGCTCTAATTCACTCGTCTTCCGACTCAACCACCCTTGTTGCAACTCAAACCATTTTCATCGACTTTATTAGAGTTCAAAACTCAAAATTTCACAACACGATATTCAGACAACATAATTAGCAAAGCAAAGAAAAGAAATGCGCTAATTCATCAATTCAATTCAATCTCCCCTTTTTGGGTTGAATCCACGACTCAACATTCAATTACCATAATCACCATCCATAAGACACACCATTTACCACAACACTCAGTATTAAAGATGCAATGCACATGAATGCTCATTTCCATGCACGTCTGGAGTCTTTGCAGAGTGCCCACCCATCGGTGTGCACCCTCCGTCCCTTCCATCCCGTGGAAGGTGCCTACTCTTCTTGTCTCGCTCCCATTCACCTCGATGAATAGGACTACGAGGTAGGACTTTCGTGTTCACTACGTGTGAACACAGAGGCCCGCATCAGAATGGGTCGCCTCTTCCATTATGAATGCACAAATGCAATTTACATGAAAAAGTTCAACCCTTCATTCATCGCCAACACTAACATAACCATAACCACGCACATACATAAACATACCCCAAATTCTCACATTCATAACCATAACCACACACATACATAAACATACCCCAAATTCTCACATTCATAACCATAACCACACACATACATAAACATACCCCAAATCCTCACATTCATAACCATAACCACACACATACATAAACATACCCCAAATTCTCACATTCATAACCATCTAATCTATTCGCACACACTCTAAATTCCTTTTCCCAGATGGGGCATAATTAAGTACGAGTATCCACGTACCCCATACTCGCTACTCACTGCAATATTAACAAAGGTACTATAAACTTACAGAGATTAAGGCTTACAAATGACCAGTCGAATCCAATAGCTAATCACGTCCTCGGAGGGACGATCACCAATATAACTCATACTTGACACAATCAATAGAGATTAGCCATGAATAGAGAAATAACAACGAACAACTCAATAAGGCACACAACTCGATGTACTTGCCTTTTACCGGAAGGAGTGGAGTGGCGCGAGGAAATTGCTATGCACTCCCGAAACTACTTCACCTGAAACAACCGTCGCAAAACACTTTACAACTATACTCTTTCAATAATGCTCTCGCCTCCAACAGGCCCAAAAGGTTTATGCTATCAAACTATTTATTTAGCTAAGAAGATACAATTAATCAACAAATAATATATAAACAACAACGACTCCCCACTCATTAATCCCTTTAAACATCTAAGAAATGTGACAACAAGCAATCTACCGAGTTCACGAGTAAACAACAAGTTCAACCATTGTTATCTACAAATCTTTCATAAACCATAGTAGCAGAGATATGCTTGAAACAACACGAGACACAATCCCCTCACCACATTCAGGTTCAACTAGATGGATTGCATACATGCATGACAATTGATAAGGCTAAATTTTAAGTCACGCTTTATTGTATCTTATCCTAGTTAGAAAGAGAAGCATTTGCGATGAGTCCGATTACATAAGACATTCCTAGCGCACATAATTTATGGAAGGAAACTCAAACACTGTATCAATTTAGGGATCCTATACATAACCATGGCATTAACAAATTGAGCTAATACACAATATCCGTTCATCATCAATTGGTAGTAAATAATTCTTAACTCACTCATTTTAATTGAGCCATGCAACAAGTAATAAGAATCAAGTCACAGACATAAGATTCACAAACATTACCAACGTAAGAATGATATTACAGGGTTCATATACTAATAACACACATATGTGTGTATTTATATATCTCATTCCTAAACAACGATATATAAAACCCTCAAGAATCTAATACCGACATACAAAAATACTTGGTATGCATCGGTACAAGTAAAAGGAACCATTAGGAAACCACGCCATCAAGATTTACTTATTCTATCAAAGACCGGCCAAGCCTGACCTAGACTCAACCCAATCCTCATTTACTAAGCACATCCATCCCACAATTAGTCACTCGAACACACCACGGATAAATAAGCATCGATATCATAGAACAACTAAGAAATCACAATTATAGCATCATAATCTCGGTGCAAGCATAAATCTCGATTCCAAACATCACTTTGCAACTATCATCACAGATGGCTAGTGCAAACTTGAGATGAGGAACTAATAGCTCTTGTAGACATTACCACAAACACTTGACATGCACACATGAACCAAATACCTCAAATGTCATTTGTGCTTGAGGCTCACCACAAGAAGAAAGCAAGAGGAGGGCCCTTGACGGCGCTAGAAGCCGTAGTTCTTCTTTGCCCTTCTTGGTATTCTTCTGCTTGCCAACAAGAGGAGTCCAGTTCTTTGCTTCTCTTCTTCTCTCTTCTTGGAGTTAAGCCGGGGGAAGGAACAGCGCCAGACAGGCGACACCGCAGTGGGCGAAGCAAGGCCGAGGAGAGCAGGCGCCGGCGGCAGGGAAGAAGCTAGGCGCCAAGGAGAGCGATCGCCGAGGAGGAAGCTAGCCGGGGAGAGGAGGCGCAGGAGGCGCCGCCTGGAGTGCTCAACCAGAGATGGGAGGCAGGCAGCCGGCTGGGTGGAGAGGAGGCGTGGGGAGAAGCTTTGGGCGGCTGGTGGTGCCTCTCGGCGAGGGAAGGAGGAGAGGAGGAATCGGTGCTGGGAAAAACAATGCCGAAATGAATTTCAGCCACACACTCTAGGAGAGAGAGAGATATTAGGTGAAAAGGTAGGTGAGGAGGGAAATTCGGAACGCCTCCACTCCAAAACCCCTTAACCCAAACACTCCCAAATGGGCCACCACCCACAGAATGCTCAGTCGGATGGGCCAAAGCTCACCGATGGAAAGCAGAAATTTGGAGCGAGGTTCATGATGTACACTCTCCCTTAAAGGAATTGACCCGAATTCGAAGAATGCCAACTAAGCAAAACAAAGACACAAAGGTCTTAACCTTCTTTACCACCTCAAAACACACCCGCAAAAACTCCAACGGCTATAAATGATAAATCGAAACCGCAAATCCAACAATTTACAAAATGATTTGACTTAGCTCAATTAAGTGCAACTTCTCACGCAAGAACTCAGTCAAAATCAATCAATAAGTCAAAATCCCAAGGGACCACTGCCCAAGGTAAAAGCTCACTACAGAACATTACACACCAAATTATGAAATCCTTCGCTACAACCAGCTCACCCATAAGTTCAGTCGTATGCTACAAATGGTGACATAATTACCATCCACTTCCAAGTAGTTCACTAATAAGGGTTAAACAAGCACCACCAAGAAATCACATCAAAAGTATAATCCTCCATTATTATCCACCCAAAATCCCTCGATTCTCTGTAGCAAAACTAACCAATGACCAAAGAAAACTCAATTCTCTTTATTATACTCAACATTATACCATAACTTTCCATATCCTTTAACTCCAGCTAGAACACAAAGGAAATACAATTCCCGTTTTGACCAAAGGAACCACGTACATCATCTTGAACTCAAAGCAAGATCTCTCGCATTAAACCAAAACCAGCGTTTGGCAGAGGAAACCTATTCTCAAATTAAGCATCTGTACCCATAACCATCACATTCTTCCCCAAGAGAAGGAAACTCGTTCCCAACAAAAACCACTTCACCGACAAAATCACTTACAAAACATTCACCAGATTCACTTTGAAATACCCACCAACATATCACACACACCCTCTTTTTTTTTCCAAATCCGGCTCTAGACAAAAAGAGTTACAATTAGTTTCAGCTCAAGAGCTTCCATCACCATCCCTCATATCTATCTATTCCCTTCAAATATAAATTCCAAGTTAATCCATGTTGTACGCTACGAAGCACAATGCAACCCTACACTCTTGGGTGTAAATCCCAAATTCATTCATATAAGTTAAACAACTTAGCCAGGACAAAAGTTTGGCATGATTCAATGAAATAAAATGTTCAAAATCCATCAACCGATTACTTCAAAATCACTCCATCCCCATTTTCACTCATCAAGCCAACTCCGCAACTTAACCAGAAAGGCATACACTCCCAGAAAGTCATACAATCAATTGAATCCATAAATGATTCTAATAGCTCGATGTGATCCCCACCAACCATATTCCATAAAATAAGGCTTCAAGACAGACATTTGTCAAAGATAACAACCCGATCATTCACACAACCATTCCATATATATATATACCCATTCTGTGATTACACATTGATTAAGTCATTTAGTTGGTCCGCAATTTACTTGACCCAAAAACAACATAAACCCACAATCCTCACGTCTTTACCCCATCCCTTACTATAATCGATTCATCAAACAGAAGATCCTTAACCTCCTCAATCAATATCAATATTAGCCTTAATGATGCATAATCCGTACTCCCAATCAATTCACGACTACTTAATAGTTCGCATAAAATACTAGTCATCTTTCACTTCGGATCTCTACCATCACAAATTCACATTAACCAACTTGGTACTTTACATCATCTCGATGCTCTAACCATGCATCACAGGCTGAGTCTCAAACATCCTCGGGGGTCACCTACCCACTGAAAAAGAACAAGATGCGACCCCAACCCTTTAAATAACATGACAACTCACAAACATGAACAACACCAATAAACATTTTCTTTCCAGGGAAACCCATCCATAAATCACAAAGGATATCGATTCTCAAATGCCCAATTTTGGTATACAAAAGCTCTTCAAGTAAATCTCAAGATTTACAACTTCCACTAAGGAAGATGTATACAAGAAGAAAACCAATGAGCAACCAAATCTTTTCCGGTAAGACCTTAACACTGGAAATCCACACGACTTAAGTTTTGCACCAAGAAAACTTCAATAACTTTCTTAAATGAAGAGATAAACAACCACAAGAACAATGCCTTGCCTTTATCCACAAAACAAACAATCAAACTGAACACCAAAATGGTAGCAATCGAAATCCAAAAGGATTCACCACCAGTCTCTTTCTCTTTGTCCCCAACCACTAAAGGTAAAAGAATCCAACTCTCTCTACCCACTCTCTAACTATGGCGTAAAGGACAACTACCCTCACCTGAAAGATGTTCTCAAACTTCAAAGGGGCTTTAACCGGCGACACCAACATCCAAGACCCTTAACACAGTCAAAAGTGCAAGGACAGAAACATAATGATTCAAACAATCCTTTTATGATCAAAGCAGTATGCAACAATAATTTAACATTCAACATCAAAGCTTAAACACAACATTTAGGCGTAATGCAATGATACCCATCCCTTCCTACTGTGCACCAGAGTGTGTCAAGTTTTAAGTTAATGAACCATGCTATTCCAGATTTTAAGGTTATTGCCCTAAGGCCAAATTTTTAAGGAATAGAAACCTATGCCATGTTTCTAATTTCACGCAACTAAAATTTTAATTTACTCTAGAGTAATTCGCTACATTCACCTACCATGGACCTAAAGCCCGCTCGGATACCAACTGTAGCACCCCGGCACCCCGTGCCCCAAATGTTACCCTCTCTAGCACCAACAATTCCAAATCGCTAAGATTAAATAATAGCAAAACAAGCGAACAACTAGGAGGTTGTTAGACTTATTAAAATTTAATGACACCTCCCTAAAACTAGGACATCCACTCGTGACGAGAAAACATTTGCGGTTATAAGATATCATTCTAGCAGGTCCTTAGTTAACCAATCACACATCTAATAGAAAATTAATCAACTCCACCACATGACTATTACAGGACAGGAACTCATTAAACAAAACCACAGATAACCTATTACAAGAATTCTTCACGAGCTATTAAGATCAGAATTATAAATCACTAGGATGGAACGGTGATGATGTGAACGTGATTGTGCTTCTACCCCCATTCATGCATGCCCACTTCAAAACACCTACAAACATTAAATAACAAGCGTGAGTTCAAACTCAGCAAAGTACACGAGAATAACAATTCCAATTTATCAGAAGTAAAACAAGAGCTTGACTATAAAAGCAAGCAATACAATTGGAACAACCACCAGAAAATTACACATTTATACCCAATTTAAGCAATAACTTGACCATATCAAAAAAGATTACCGCAATCAAGTCATCAACTCGATAACAAACCCATTCGACATAAAAGTGGCCTCACGTGGCTCTAATTCACTACGTCTTCCGACTCAACCACCCCTTGTTGCAACTCAAACCATTTTCATCGACTTTATTCGAGTTCAAAACTCAAAATTTCACAACACGATATTCAGACAACATAATTAGCAAAGCAAAGAAAAGAAATGCGCTAATTCATCAATTCAATTCAATCTCCCCTTTTTGGGTTGAATCCACGACTCAACCTTCAATTACCATAATCACCATCCATAAGACACACCATTTACCACAACACTCAGTATTAAAGATGCAATGCACATGAATGCTCATTTCCATGCGCGTCTTAGAGTCTTCTTAGAGTGCCCACCGTTGGTTTGCACCCTCCGTCCCTTCCATCCCGTGGAAGGTGCCTACTCTTCTTGTCTCGCTCCCATTCACCTCGATGAATGGGACTACGAAATAGGACTTTCGTGTTCACTACGTTGTGAACACAGAGGCCCATGTCGAATGGGTCGCCTCTTCCATTATGAATGCACAAATGCAATTTACATGAAAAAGTTCAACCCTTCATTCATCGCCAACACTAACATAACCATAACCACACACATACATAAACATACCCCAAATTCTCACATTCATAACCATAACCACACACATACATAAACATAGCCCAAATTCTCACATTCATAACCATAACCACACACATACATAAACATACCCCAAATCCTCACATTCATAACCATAACCACACACATACATAAACATACCCCAAATTCTCACATTCATAACCATCTAATCTATTACTTTACTCTAAATTCCTTTTCCCGGATGGGGCATAATTAAATCACAGTATCCACGTACCCCATACTACGCTACTCACTGCAATATTAACAAAGTCTTGTAAACTTACGAGATTAAGGCTTACAAATGACGAGTCGAATCCAATAGCTAATCACGTCCTCGGAGGGACGATCACCAATATAACTCATACTTGCCACAATCAATAGAGATTAGCCATGAACAGAGAAATAACAACGAACAACTCAATAAGGCACACAACTCGATGTACTTGCCTTTTACCGAAAGGAGTGGAGTGGTGCGAGGAAATTGCTATGCACTCCCGAAACTACTTCACCTGAAACAATCGTCGCAAAACACTTTACAACTATACTCTTTCAATAATGCTCTACGCCTCCAACAGGCCCAAAAGGTTTATGCTATCAAACTATTTATTTCGCTAAGAAGATACAATTAATCAACAAATAATATATAAACAACAACAGCTCCCCACTCAGCCAATCCCTTTAAACATCTAAGAAATGTGACAACAAGCAATCTACCAGGTTACGAGTAAACAACAAGTTCAACCATTGTTATCTACAAATCTTTCATAAACCATAGTAGCAACAGATTTGCTTGAAACAACAGGAGACACAATCCCCTCACCACATTCAGGTTCAACTAGATGGATTGCATACATGCATGACAATTGATAAGGCTAAATTTTAAGTCAAGCTTTATTGTATCTTATCCTAGTTAGAAAGAGAAGCATTTGCAGTAGTCCAGTACATAAGACATTCCTAACTGCACATAATTTATGGAAGGGAAACTCAAACACCTGTATCAATTTAGGGATCCTATACATAACCATGGCATTAACAAATTGAGCTAATACACAATATCCGTTCATCATCAATTGGTAGTAAATAATTCTTAACTCACTCATTTTAATTGAGCCATGCAACAAGTAATAAGAATCAAGTCACAGCATAAGATTCACAAACATTACCAATGTAAGAATGATATTACAGGGTTCATATACCAATAACACACATATGTGTGTATTTATATATCTCATTCCCTAAACAACAGTATATAAAACCCTCAAGAATCTAATACCGACATACAAAAATACTTGGTATGCATCAGTACAAGTAAAGGAACCATTAGGAAGCCACTGCCATCAAGATTTACTTATTCTATCAAAGACCAGCAAGCACAGCCTAGACTCAACCCAATCCTCATTTACTAAGCACATCCATCCCACAATTAGTCACTCGAACACACCACAGATAACTAAGCATCTGATATCATAGAACAACTAAGAAATCACAATTATAGCATCGTAATCTCAGTGCAAGCATAAATCTCAGATTCCAAACATCACTTTGCAACTATCATCACAGATGGCTAGTGCAAACTTGAGATGAGGAACTAATAGCTCTTGTAGACATTACCATAAACACTTGACATGCACACATGAACCAAATACCTCAAATGTCATTTGTGCTTGAGGCTCACCACAAGAAGAAAGCAAGAGGGGAGGGGCCCTTCGGCCAGCGCTAGGGGAGCCGCCGGCTGCTGCTGCCGCTTCTTCGGCTGTTGCTGCTGCCGCCGGCCAAGAGGGAGTCCAGGGCTGCTGCTACTGCTGGAGTTGCTTCGGCAGGGGGAAGGAGAAGGGCGCCAGACTTGGGGGCGGCAGCTGGCCAGAGCTGGGCGAAGCAAGGCCAGGGGAGAGCAGGGCGCCAGCATCGGCCAGGGAAGAAGCCAGGCGCCAAGGAGAGCAGTCGCCAGGGAGGAAGCTAGCCAGGGGAGAGGAGGCGCAGGGAGGGCGCCGCCCCTGGAGTGCTCAACCAGAGATGGGAGACGAGAGCAGCCGGCCTGGAGTGGAGAGGAGGCGTAGGGAGAAGCCTGGGGTGCTGCTGGTGGTGCCTCTTGATAGGGGAAGGAGGAGAGGAGGAATCGGCAGCCTGGGAAAAACAGTGCCCCAAATGAATTTCAGCCACACACTCTAGGAGAGAGAGAGAGATATTAGGTGAAAAGGTAGGTGAGGAGGGGAAATTCCGGAAAAACGCCTCCCACTCCAAAACCCCTTAACCCAAACACTCCCAAATGGGCCAGCCACCCCTGAAATTATCAGTCGGATGGGCCAAAGCTCACCCGACGGAAAGCCCGAAATTTGGAGCGAGGTTCCGCAGTATTACAACTGTGGTCAATGCCTTGAGTTGAAGCAGATGCGGACCTAGGGGCTTGTTGGTTTTCAGATTTCTGAGATCGTTCTGGCAGTTGTTGAATAGTTTCATAGGGTTGAGGTCGAGGGAGATTTTGCCTCTTCTTCTTTGGGCATTTATAGGAGTAATGACCTTGTTCACTACAACAGAAATAGGTAGGATTGGCTTTCCGATTTTGAGTACTAGAGAATTGTTCATTGGTTTGGTTGGAGGAATGAACACGTGATGGTTGAGATTGAGGATGGAGTTGAGCAGAATTCTTTTTTTTTAGAACAAGTGTTTTTGTTCAAGTGCCTCTTCTTTATCTGCTTCTTTGAGTAGTCTGCTTCAGATTTTAATCCTCCTACTCTTGGAGTTATGATCTTGACTGAGGTGATTTCTGGCATAACTATGGGTGCAGGAAATATTTGTTCTTTTTGTTGGCATTGCTTAGCAAGATGGCCCCTTTTATGACAGTTGAAGTACTTATGTTTTTTTCGTGGCGTCTTGTTGGGTACATTTGTATGTTCAATATTATTATCTTTGTGAATTTCAACTTCTTGTTTCATGGAACATTCCTTGGCCCATTGATCTTCTTCACTTGAGAAATGTGCTGTTGGCGATGGCCATTTACTTTCTTCTGGATGAAAATGGTCCGGGTTAAAGTGTTGCTTCTTCAATTCTTCAAGTGACCTTTCTTGTATAGTTTCTTTTATTTACCAATTCTTGATCAACTACGGCTCGGAGTTTTTCTTGTTAACGCTGAACTACAGTGGTAATTATTGGATCTAGGGGGCATTGATCTGGGGAATGGTCTCGAACTTCGCAAAGGAAATAAGCGATATTGCTCATGGGGCATTTTCCAGAAGAATGATTTCCTTCACAGTTGGAGCAATTAATTGCATGTTCTTCATCAGTATGTCCTATTTCACCACAGCGAATTCATGCGTGAACTTCAGATTGGTTCGGTTGACAACATTTTAAGGAACAACGTTTTGGTGCCGGATAAGATGTTGGAGCAGGTTTCTGATTTGAACCATTTCCTTTTTTTTAGCGAGAATTGTTTCAAGTTTGGAATTGATCTGTGTTAGAACTATGTGTGTTTTACGATTTTGTTAAATTATGGTGAGCATTTGTGCCATAATTGGAGATTATAGCAATTGCTTTTCTGAGTTAGTTTCTTGCGAACCTTGGGGAGGTAGAAAATTGCGATGGCTATCGAGCTGCGAGGAGGACATATAGGCTATTTTGTTGAGGATTTGGTTGGGCTAAGGTAAGATTATCATTTCTTGGCGATTGAGAGCCTTGCGCGATTTCGTTTTTCATGATTTTTGCTATGGGATCTCATCACAGGCATCCTGCAATGATAATTATTAGGACAACGTTATTTAGATGATATTCTTTTGGGTTACAAGGCAACGTTTCGGTCTTTAAAATTTTAATTTATATTATTATTATTATCATTTTCACGGATTGACTCATCGTGAATTTCAACCAAAAGGTTTTTACATACACGAGGGTAATCCGAACAATAACACAAAGCACTTCAGAAGCAAAAGTTCAAAAGAACACCAAATATAATATCGATTATCATATAAGGGTTGTAGGGTTCCTAATCACTAGTGATTTCTTATATAGTTTTAAATTTGTATATATTTGAGGATTCATATGATTATAGGTTAACCAATTTTTATCTGATTAGAGAAGTCTTTTATTTTAATTTAAGATTATCATTTAGATTTTATAGTAAGGGATTTTATTTCTTCTAGTTTAGAATTGCTATGGCCATGTACGACGGATCGATGGAGAAAGTGGCGGAGAACTTCTTGCAGCACTTGGTTGGAAATGTTGTAAGTACTTCTAATTATTGCTTGTTTGTCAGCATCTTGGTCCAGTTGCTGAGGAAGGATCTCGAAGCCTTGTGCAAGCTTTGTATGCATGAACATGGACATTTATATTAATGCCATGAATTCTTGCATACTCAGCAAATTCTTGCATCTGGTTTTCTTGAATGGCACTGAATCTGGTGTCGTCATGATGCTTCACGTAGTGACGTAGAACTTGACCTTTTAACTAAATACTGACATGGCTATGATTTTATATTCAATTTCTTGGTTTATATGGGTTTACTTTGTTGTCATAGGAAATACATAGTTTCCATGTTTAAGGTCTGCAGCTAATTCTTTCACAGTATTAGTCCAATTTATCTGACTATCCCTTAATAATTATTCTTAAAGGAAAGAGGTCAGAATGATAATTTGGATAAGAAAGGGATTTAAAATGAAAGGAAAAGAGTTATTGTAATCATATTTGTACATTATATAACGTGTTTTGAAGATTCATGTTCTGGGATATCATCATTTTTTAAGGCTTTTATAACTATGGGTTCTTATATTGCTTTGGGTCGTCTCGTCGTAATTCTTTAACCTTCTGGTTAAGCGTTACGAGAGTAGCCCGTAATAACAATACATACAAAAATTCTAATTTATCCAAGGTTACACACTTTTATTTTTATTAAGCAGGAGTTATGTATCTCCCTATTACAACAAAAGTTTCTACTACTTATTATTACATGGTCATATCCTCTATTCTAGAAACGAAGGGTTTGACTAAAAGTTCCGCAGTAGAAGTACATCCCAAGATAGTAGAGGTATTTCTGCGATGTAGGTTTTCTTGCAGATTTTGAGGACAATAAGTGCTAGTGCTTTCTAGATTAGTTCTTTGGGTGGAGTTTAGGTGAAGATGGATACTAATGTCTATTATCCAGACTTGCCAAGATAATCTAGCAGCGGGTGTAAGTGTTGCTGGAGTAGGGTATTTAGCAAATGAAAATTGGGATGGCCTACTATGCTTCTGCTGCGCAACTCTGATGATAGTGTTTCCCCGAGGCTTTTGCTAATCCTACGAAGTTACAATGAATTTCATTTCAATTTTCAGTAGTATCTTCTTAAGTATTTTCCATGCAATGTGTGTGCAGAGGAAAATAGCGATACATGATGCCAAAGTTAGGAAGAATGTGGCCAAGGCGAAGGATTACCGTGTAGGCGGCTTCATTCTTGGAAGCATTGTTTAGCTTGGTAAAGGGGACTAGGAGATGAATTAGCAATTTTTTTTGTCCGCGTAAGAATATAAAATGGTTCTGGCTAAAGCTTGGATGGTGAGATTTCTTAGCTGTTACTAGGAAGATGAGTCTTTACGTTTGTAGGCTCAAGTATAGCTAGAAATAGTGGAGATTGTGATTAGGTAAGGGGGTGAGACAATACTTGATAATAACTTGAGAGTAAGGTCGATGTTAGATTTTTGTTTTCTGCGGCAGCATTTTTATGCCACTTTTGTCATTGCAGTAATGAGTTAACAAGGGAAAGCAGTTAGCCTGGTTCTCTCAAATGGAGAAGACAGGACCATGTTGATAGGTTACCTTGGTTTAGCAAAAAGGGAAAAGAGACGAGCTGTGTTATAAATCCTAAGCTAGATTTTTTAGGAGGGCTGGAGGTTTAAAGAATATGTAGGTAAGAAATTCTACAAAAAGAAAAGATAAGCTTGAGGGAAATTTTTCAGAAAGAAGAGAAACTCCTTATGAAAACTTCCTTCTAACCTATATGTTAAGGTTTCTTGGATTTATGTATATAAGGGTAATTTACCGTGAAACTTTAACCTAAAGGTTAAGTTTGTCGTCATCGTCCAATCAAGAAAGACAAAATTCAATTGCAAATAAAGAGGCATGAACACCACATCAGAATGCTTCATATAGCTAAAGTAGAATAATATTGCTACGCATAAGGATTCCTATCTTAAAGGAAAACTTATCCTAATCTTTTGCACTTTATTGTTGGGTGACGTCGACTCTTCATGAAGTAAAGTCTTCATGTTATGCTTCTGCCGTGTTGGGGTGGATGAAATGTTGTCTTCTTTCTTGAGGTTGTCGGTGCAGACGTTGTAGTCTTCATTTGTTGAGCATGATGAATGGTAGCGACATATCTTGATAGCTTCTGAAGAGAATAGCAAAGATGAACTATAGGCGAGAACTATTTTCAAGGAAAGAGGAATTTGTTTACAAATCAAAATGAGAGTAGAGGTAAGGATAAGATCTTAAGAAAGAGAAGAGAATAGCAACAGCTAGTCTTTGCAATTAGTAATTTTTGAAAATAAAATTTTGAATTTGGTTGTTTTATTACTAACGGCCATATTATCTAGGGTTTGTCAGTATGGCTCTGATACCAACTGTAACGACCCTCATTTTAGAATAAAATGCTAAAATGAGAATCTCATGTGCATTTCGTACTAGTCCCTGGATCAGTAGCTAGTACACACATTTACAACAATTGGAACCACATCCATACATCATATTATTAAAGTGAAGATTAATTACACAATGTATTTTACAATTCAATAGATAATTATAGCACAGGGGAAGAGAAGTCTTGTAGTGTGCCCATCCATCCCTCAGGCAACTGACAAGACACTAATCCCTAAAAAGAACAGCTTTACTTGAAATTCCCGTATCCTGCGGCGAAAAGATATTCTTCGGAGCTTCGTGGTTTATTCCACCTAAAACAACATAATAAGCAAGGTTGAGTACTTTCGTACTCCGCAAGACTTAAGGTGGTATTTGCAAATGCATAAATGCAAGTCATGTCCAAAGAGGTTTCTACGGTTACTTTGCATAAAGCAATATTTGATTTTCAAGACAAGTTGCAATTGTGAAACGGAATTTTTAGAAGCATGTTTGATTGATATAAAAGTAACAATAAAGCATAAGTAGCAACTCACAGTCCTCCATGACGTGAGTGTCGAGATATCCAATTTCTAGCCACCCAAGGCATAACCACAATCTTTGCCACAACAAGGCATAACAGGTGAAAATCATCCCATTTTGTAAATAATAAAACAACTAGCTATGTGATGACGTTACCAAGTGCCTTTGACCATAGGCGCGGCTAATTAATTAGATTTACACTCTGCAGAGGTGTACAACTTTATCCACAAGACATGACTTACTCTTTGTGCAATCGATAATTAACACACTTCTTTTGGTGTGCCGCAGAGAGTCATGACATAACCGTTATATTACCTAAACCCGACTTTGCACCAGCCCAGTGACGTTAACCCTTGCTATGGAGAAGAAACATAAATAACAGACATACCCTGTCTTCTAAAATAGAAAAATGAGTAGTACCCCTGCAATAAAGGTTTCTTCCCATAACAAGGCGTACACAGTTATACCGGTATGCATTTACCCATACTACGGTGTGGTAGCCCATCACAAGCAAACCTAACCAGAGTGCTTCTACTATCTCCCGCCTACCAATATGCAAAGCCAGATTTAAGCAACTTAATAGGTTAAGACTGCCCCATCCCAGTACTTGTGCTTGCACGTATTCTTGGCTTGTATGCAACACATAGCTCGGTCCTTAATCTGACACGCTCAATACTCCACCCTACACTACGTACAATCCCCATTGTACATCTGGCTATTGCCAATAATTGCCCGCATCAAAATCATAGTTTTATTTGGAGTTTTTATTCAAAATACTCATGTCCGACACCATGCCGTAACCAACATTTTCTAGTTCTCAATAAACAATTTTGATCGATCGGATCAACATTGATTCTAAAGCATGGCTAAGCATGGATAATCGTGTCGCATATACCCATGTTGACATTATTTATTGTCTAACTCCATCCTATAGTTATCAAAGTTCACATGTTCATACTTATCAAGGGAGTCCATGAGATAACAGGTATATTCTACCAATACCACAAAATAGCGAATTTACAGAAAATAAACGCATGCATGAAAACATTTGATAAATAAAAGGAAAATAAATACTGGGATCAATATGTTCAAAGGTTGCCTTGCTTATTTGTTGTTTACGGCGAAATCGTGGTCGTAGCCGGCATTGACGGCGACGGAGTTAGTTACGTCGGGTTCTACACGTCGTTCAATGGAAATATAGCAATAATAAACTTTATTAAGGGCAAAAGAAAATAGATAGAAAAGCAAATAAAGACTCTTTATAAATAACAGGGGTTGCTCTTTATGAATTTATGAATTTTATTTTCCAAATTCAAGATACAAAAATTGTTTAGATTAATAGAATTAATCATTAGTCAATTTGTTGTATGATGTATATGTGAATACTATTCATTTCTTAATTAACACTGCATCAGAATTAGTTGTGGGTATGTTGGAATGGTTATAACAAGTTACTGGTAATATATTCATGCTTTTTAAGAATGTTTTGGTGATACAAATATTTTAACTATATGTTTCTTCATTGTTACCGAGTTGGTTTACTCATATTACGAGTTTCAGAACCCATAATAGTTAGGGCTGTTTGGCTGAGAGGATTTATATGCAGATCATGAGAAAATGAGATTATTTCTTCAGCTTAAGGTAATCTATACTTCGGAGAATGTTTCTAAATTGGTTTATAAATTTTAGGGTTTGGACGATATATTATATTCATCGCTGAAAAGGTTTATGTGATATTATAAAGTTTACATTATACGAAATCGGCGAGAATGATGAAGTGAATGATTAACATTTAAGGGTTTTGAATTAGCTGGATCTTCATTGATAAGCAAGTTGTAGCTAATTGTTTTTCTAGAATATGATAGTCCATATACCAAATATTGTTTCTAAACTGATCTTTCCCAAAATTGCATTTAGACGAGTTATTCTACAGGCCATCAAAATTGCTTAGTTGGCATAGTTTTCTACGTGACTATTTCACAAAGGGTATTTGGAGTAGCAGGATTTATATACAGAACAAGTTCTAAATAGAATATTTTCCTAGATTATGGTAGCACATATAATGGAGTGTGTCTTTGGACTAAGTTCCCTAATAATGGTATTTAGACAAGAATTTTTACAGGTTACTAAAAAGGCTTAAATGATCAACTAATGGACGTTATCGTAAATTGGATTTCATTTTAATTTTGCGGCTACACTGAACATGATCACTTACTTATTTTTCTGGCATAAGCAGGGGATGACCTTAGAAGTGTTTTAGAACTAGTTTCGTATTATTTTGATTATGGCCACGATAGTTTACAAGTTATATGAAGATTTAAGGCTTTTATAAATTGAACTTAATTTAGTTTATTTTGCCTAGTGTTATGGGCTTATCTTATCGAAAATAATAAGATTACTTTTTGCCAAATATGATACTTAGCTCATGAAGTTTTATGTAATCTTTTGTTGCTGTAAAGTGTCTCAGAATTCATAAGCCATTTTGAATTATATGCATACATATCTGGATGTATATTATTGCTAGTTTATTTAATACATGCATATCTATAAGTCTTTCTTATTTATGAAACAATTGAAGTTAAATTTATTTATTAAATATTTTGACATATTCAAATAACCTACTAACATATCTATTTCATTTATTTCAAATTTCTTTTGTACCATTTTTCCCCTTTTGAATATTTAAGTTATTGAATATGTTCCTTTTTAGAGAATGATTCAAACAAAGTTTAAAATTAAATATTTTTATATATTTGAGTTTCTGGTAGCATGAAGATTGCAATAGAATTGGTTTTAGGTAATTCTGAGTTCATTTACAAAAATTTCATACATGGCATATATTTGGGCTCTTTCTTAACATTTGAATTTCAAATTCATCCAGACATCCTTTTCAAAATATTTTTGCATATTCTGGAAGAACTTTATTTTATATGAATTTATAATTTTGTTTCTCATTATTTGGATTAAAGATGCAAATGATATTCAAGATTGAATATTGACTGACTTGGAATATGCATTGAAAATTCAGAATTACGTTTTCAATCACAGGAAGCGCATTTCATTGGCTTGTACAGGAGGAGGCTTACTCTGGCTGACAGTAGGGCCCATTCGGCAGAGACTCTTGAGTAGAGGAGGTGGTTCCATGGCTGCCGGCGGCGAAGCAGCTCCGGGAAAGTCCGGTCGTCGGCGGGATGAGCATCAGGGGACTATTGCGCATCCTCGGGAGGTAGTGATTCGGCCGGCGATGGATTGAGGCAAGCTGCCACCGAGGAGAGGCAGCGACGTGAATGGTAACTCGCCAGAGACGAAAAGGAAGCCAGCTCTGCTTGAATGGGTAGCGGATTGAGCATCAAGGAGTCACATGGGTTCCATTTTAGTGGTTAGTACGGTTGGAGACTTACGGGATCAAACTGCCACCGTGCGCCAGTTTTGGGGAAGAAGGGGCTACGGTGGTAGCGAGATTTCGCATGTAGAGAAGTAGATTTTGTTGAGGGCTTTTGTTCATGGATGATTGGAGAGGCTACAGATTAAGGGAATTGAGAATCAATTGAGTGTATTGGCTCAATTTTGATGTCATCCGAGCTTCTAAGTTTACTGGAAATGGCGGAATGGGAGGAGGAATGAGGTGCTCTGGCTAGAGAAGAGTAGAGGGAGATGAGGGGAAATTAAACTCGGGTCATTGCGACTTTGGCTGGCTTTTATAGGCGGCGCGGACGCAGATAGGCCCTGCCCCAGGGAGAACATGGCGGGAAGGACTCGGCTGGATTGAGCTCAGCATGGATAGAAGCTTCCCCGTGTGCGACAAGAGGAATTAATGGCTGGGCAGCGGGAAACACGGGAGAGGAAGACGCGTGGAGTCGTCGTGGCGGAGATCATGGTGGGCGGCACTAAGTAGCGGAGGAATAGCCGCAAACAGTGGCGTGAAGAGAGAAATGGCTCAGGGCACTAGCGTCTGGAGGTTGAAGACAATGCAGTGAAGAGACTAGCATGTGGGCCTGGACAGTATTCGGGTCCTACCTGGAAGTGAAGGAAACGGGGCAGCGAAGCATTTTGAGAAAAGAATAGCAGGCTGAGTATGATGAGGTTCAATGAATCAACTTCATGTCTCATCAAGAATTTATAAAAATTTTTCTATATAATTAATGAGTGGTTATCTATACAATATATAAATTTGGGAGAAAAATATTATTCACATAATTTATAAAAATTCTGACAAGACATTATGCAAAGTTCTTAGTTTTCTGTTTTTGAATTATCAGACAGTTTAAATATTTTCAAAACTTTTTGAAACTTTTTTAAAATTTATTTGAGCTAAATATTCTTATATAAAATTTGCAGCTCAAAATATTTCTCCAGGAATTTATAAAAATTCGACATTCAAAGTACTATATTCTATGTTTTTGAATTTTTATATATTACAAAATAACTTATTAATTTATAATATTTTTACTGTAGGTTCATTATTGGCTCTAAAAGATAATATAAAATTTTCAGATTGAAATGATAAGAGAATATTTTCATTTAATTCTGACATTATTACTATTGCTAGTCAAGGTTCATTAAATGGCAGTTAATTCGCCCATAAATGCTTGATATGACATTTTAAAATTTGTATATGAGTCACTGGGGATTTCCTAGTTTTATATAAAATTTTTATTTATTTTATTGTTGTAATCATTTTGCTCCTCTCTTTATCCATTATTCCAATTTATATTAAATGGATTTCTTAAGAACCAAAATTCAAGGAAATTTATGATTAAATGAAATTTCAGAATGGATTTTATTTTCAATTCATTTTCATATTTTGATTGATTTGAAAATTTTATTTTGTAGCTCATCCTTTGATTAAAGTTCATTTCAACATGTTGAGATGAAGGAGAAGATTTTAATTTATTCTCTAAATTTTAACTGAAAATTTTATTCAATTTCATTTTCCAAATTTTTATATTTTTATTTTACTATTTAAAATTTTCCTAAGAGATATAATCCGAAATGAAATTTTAGACCTTGCAATGAACTATGTGCAAGGAATTTGCATGACAACGTAGAGTCAAGCAAGGAGCTAACCGTGGATGTTTAGTTTGCAGTGTTTCTCTTTCTGATTTTTTTTTTCGTTACCCTCTGAGAAATAATTTGGTGGCGAGCTATATGGCTTGAGACCAAAACCAGTTTGCGGGTTAGCACCTTCTTTTCATAGGAGAATAATGCCTGGAAAAATTTCTGAATTATGAGAACAAATTGGTCTTGTAATCACCACACAACCTGTATTGAAGAATTTACCACAAATTTGTTGGCATAATCAATAATTCAGTATACATCAAATGAAGTACTCACTATAGGAATCCGCATTATTTTCGTCGGCCAAAAGCCGACGAAACTACGGAAAAAGCCGACGAAAATAACCATTTTAAATGGGTTTTTCAGTATTTTAAATCGACTTTCGGCCGACGAACAAAAAGCAGCAATCTGATGATTTTCGTCGGTAAACAACGAAAATAAATTTATTTTCGATGGCTTACGTGTCGTCGAAATTCTTGGTCGATGCACCGAACGCGCTTCGGTCTTGGCGTGGCATATGTATTTTCATCGGCCTAGTCGTGAAATTAAAGTATTTTCGTCGGTTTTAGAGCTATTTTTGTCGGCCGAACCGCCAAAAAATGGAAAAATGTCGTCGGCAAAAATTGTTATTTTCGTCGGCCAAATGTTAATTTCGTCAGCCAAATGATATTTTCGTCGGCCAGGCCGACGAAAATAATATTTTAATTTCAAAAAAAAATAAACATATAAAATCCCAGAAAATTCACAAAAAAATCCTAGAAAATAACATAAGATTCATCTATATTTTCAGCAATGATATCATCACATGCAAAGCGTAACGATCATGTTAACAGCCAATGCACATAATACTTTTTTTATGATCTGTTTCCCTTTCCCTTTTTCATCTGGGACCTGATTTAACATGATCATTTTGCATTAAGCATCCAATCCTAATGCTATTTCATCACATATTAGGGTCTATAATTATTCATGATATTTGTAGAGAAATAAGCAGCTATCATCACATCGATTACAAGATAGACATAGCTGTCTGTCTGTTATTATTTGCTATCAGAGCCATCCCAGAGCTTTGTCCCGCTGCTGTGGCCTAAAACAACCGAGCATTAACATACATCAGATACTCATCCACGTAGTGAAGCGTAGAAAGAGAGTGCTTTGAGTTGTACTGACAATAGCACGTGGTGGAACACTGGTCATTTGTGACTGCTGGTACTTAAGAATGGTCCAGTCGAAAACATAATCAAACTGGAAGCCTACATACAGAAGAAATTTCCCATCAGAAGTGTCTCAAAAATAGCATTTTTTTTGAAACATTGCTATGCAAAACGTTAGCTAGCAACATATAAATAGAAAACCAACCCTCTCGAATAAAAAGGGCTCTGAACAATCTCTTCAGGTATTGATAGTCCGGCACATCTTCAAAACGTAGCGAACGACAGTAATGGAAGTAGGATGCAAATTCAGAAGGGTATCCACGACAGAGAGCCTGCAATTGACCAAAAGATAATAAGCACCAGTTGGTTAATAGTCATGACTGAATTTTCAGGGAAGAAGAATCACCTCAATTGAAGTGGCTATCTTCCGTTCGCTAATTTTCTCATACTTCTGTTTCTTGGTCCCAGCTTTTAGACCCTGCCACGGAAGACTGGTAACAAGGGCAAATGTTAGTCGACAACAGACCACAGAGGCACAAATAAAACAAAATGAAGCTCCAGCACCAATAACCAACCTTCCTCTTAAGAAGTACATGAGTACATATCCAAGAGATTCCATGTCGTCCCTCCTGCTTTGTTCTGTTGGAAAAGCAGAAAATTAAAGTTTATTATTTAAACAAGATGGTGCATCTAAAGGCAAGAGAAAATTAATAAAGAAAGTAAAATTGTGCACTTGAATATAGGCATAATGGATAAATGGATCTAACATTCAACATGCAAAGTGGACTTACCAATTCCAAGATGGGTGTTTACACTGGCATATCGAGCTGTCCCAGTCAAATTTTTGTTCTCTAGCAAAAGCAAAAGAAAAAGGTGAAACATGGGATTATTTTCAGCAAGACAAGTTGTAACACCCCGGCTTCCAATAAGCCCAAGATGCTACCAAGACTTAGAAAAAAACAACAAAATTTCGGCATGACCTCTCTAGAAAAGAGGTCATCCACTCAGCAGATAAACAAGATATCTAAAACAACAATCATAAACATAACTATCTAGACAACCAAAAGTAAAATCCTTGCAGCTATAAAGTTAGCAACGATTACACAACCACAACGATATTATCACAATGATCCTACAGTAGATATAAACACGAGACATTTTTTTTCAAGCTATTAATCCACATGGCATGAAGGTGAGGGTGAAGTGCTGCTAAGCCCCGACCCTGGAGATGAACTCCCAGCACCTAAAACAACAAACAACAACAAGCGTGAGCTTTTCAACTCAGCAAAGTACAACGAGAACAAAATTATCTCAATTGAACAAGTAAAGGCCATAATTTGACAATAACACCATTAGACTCATTTCAGATAGTAACTTGACAATACCTTATTTACCACAATCCGGCATTAACTTGGGAATCTTCATTAGATAAAAATTCAACAAGTATACAAGGTGAAAGCGGCTTAACCACACAACCACATTAAGTGAAAGGAATATAACCACACAGCCATTCCATTTCAATTCTCAACTTTAGTTGAGTCCACGACTCAACCTTTCCTTACTTTAACCATAAAACAACATTGATCATAATATGCGATGCAATATGCCTTTATGCTCATTATGCACCCTTGCACGCTTATACCGGTATAGCTAGGTGCCCATCCGTCGATGGCACACCTTCTCGCCCCGTCCTATTTCATACGGGGTCTAACTGCTCCACTCCCGTGGAGGGCCTACTCCCGTAGGACTTAATAACCCAAGTCATGGTCATATGGCTTTCTCACCGACCTGGCCCACGGCACTCGAGATTAGTCATATGACCCTCTGTTGACTTGGCTCATGCACATGCATGCCAAAAATGCGATATCAAAACCCATATACAGAATGCATCACACATACTCGCCACAAGTACGAAATCCAAACATTCAACAAACCCCCATTTCCCATTGCCACCGTCTCGACAAGGAGAGCTACTCACCGTGCATAAAACTTACCGTACGATCGCACCGATTCGAGTGTCTTTCTCATCAACCCATGAGAGAGAGTATTAGCAAAACTCACAATTGCAATAAACCAGACACGTTAGCAAAGAACGCATGTAACAAGAAACTCGTTTAATCACAGAAAACATCCTCACAGCTCGATGTACTTGCCTCAATTCCCACAAGGGATGGAGTGGCATGAGGGCGAAGCCACTCTCGAAGCCACACCTCCTGCAATGCATATTCATCCATCTCAATTTCATGCAATCATAACATTCGGCATCGATAATTTTTAGCACTTTAATTCGGCTTCTACTAGCCGACCACAAAACAATATCTCAACTAATACTAGCAGAAACAAGATTTGAACAGCAAACACGAAAATTCGCATAACTTTTAATTGGCTAAACCAAAAAATTGAGTTCTTGTGCTCTAAATGACCACAATAGGATAACCTACAATGTACTCAAAGCAAAAAGTTCAGGACATGCTTCAATCAATACTAGATTTGAAATGAATAGATCAGCCTTGGCTAATCAGTTCAAACTGGACAACAAGCAGTATTTCCTTTATAACCATTGCTATACGAGTCGGAATCAAGCAAACACCGGCAGTTTAGAGATCTACACAAAATTTCCTACAACTTTCCAGGCAAATGGAAAGACTCATTCGGCCTCCAATTACTTATAAATCACGGATTAACAATCAGCCTCAAATTTCAGCCTAAACAGGACAACAAGCGGTATTTTCTTCATAACAATTGCTATACTGAATGGAATTGAGTAAACGATGACATTTTCATAATTTACACAAAATTTCCTACAACTCTTCAAGAAATAGTAAATCCTAGTTCATCTTCTAAATAATTCTAAACTTAAGATCAAGTTTCAGCTCACAAATCTTCAGAGCAGTTTCAGAATAACATGCACATCAAATGAGCATAACTTTTTTTTTTAACCATTCATCCAAATTGAGTGATCCCAGACTCTAATTGCACACAGGAACCTTACCTACATATTCCCTTACCCCAACTGAACAAAAAGTACTTTAACTTTGCACAAAATCAAATAGAACAGCAGCTCTGCAATTTGGGATCATTTCTGAACAGATTTTACGAAAAGTGGCATAACTTTCGACTGGATTATCCAGATGGAGTGAACCCAAGCTCTAATGAAGCATAAGAACCCCCTCTACAACTTTCTCTTCAATCATCAAAGCAAGAGACACATCTAACTTGCCCAAAACGACTCAAAACTGCAGTCCTGAAAGCAGCTCGAAAATTGCAGAACTGGCTCAAAGACTAGAACAGCTCTTCCCTCCAAAATCCCCAAATCTCCCAACCCCTAAAGCAACTAAACCTGCTAGAGAACCTCCCCAAACATCAGGAAATACCCAAATCTAAACCTAAACCTGGGGGGGTCTTACCTCAAAACCCCTCATGGGGAAACAAAGGGGAAGGAGTGCAGCCCAAGGAGGAGAGGCACCCCACCACCAAGATGGACTGCAGGGAAGGGAGTTCCTTGGAGCTTCAAGCTGGGAGGAGCCCCTGCAAATTTCGGCCAAGGGAGGAGGAGGAGGCTGCCTTGGTTGGCTAGGAGAAGAACACGAGGAAAACAGCCCCCTAGCCTTGGCTGATAAGAAAAAAAAGAAGTGGCTGGTTGAGGTTGGCCTTAGGGAAAAGGTAAAAGAGCAGCTCACTATCCCTCCCTACACGCCGAAAATAAGGAGGCCAGATGCTCTCAGATCTGGCCCAACCCGAAATTCTTTTCTCCCCTAGAACAAACTTTCTTCCTTGAAATAAAAGTACTGCTACACAAGTGGCATCTCAAAGTTGATCTAGAATTTCAGATATGTACAAAGATAATAAGAATATTCACATATCCATATATTCAAAATGCTCATATAAGCATGTCAAGATGAATGTATCTGTCTCCCTGTACACCTTCATACCAATGTATCTGAGCCTCCTGCCATGTGCCAAGAAAACTAAACAACTTAAATTAGCTAAATCAATACGTTTTCTCAGATAAAGATGAAGTTCACATCTGTCTCTCAGTTTGTTTTGTAGTACGAAACAGCAGGTGTATGGTCAAACCATAACCGAACAAGATGATACATCTCCTGGTATTAAGCGAAAATTAGCATTAAGTTATACTATGCCAAAGCAAATTTTAACCATGCAGACAATTTGCATAGGATATAAATTCAATGTAGGAGTTACAGGTCAAGCATTTGTGAGTTTATGACATCAATAAGGCACAACTCACCACAATATTTTGACAAATACAAGGTTTCATAAAGGATGGCATTATACAGAATTTACAGCTTCGTGGGAGACATACAAATAAAACAAGAACAATGGGACACTAGGCAACCATGTCTCATTTCACCACTCACACCTCATTGTACATGATGCATTATGCATGTCTCATCTCTTCTGTAGCACATACCGGTATTGCCGAGCACCACCCGTCGATGCGTGCCCTCAAACCCAACAATGCATGTCTCATCTCTTCTTTAGCACATACCGGTACTGCCGAGCACCACCCGTCGTTGCGTGCCCTCAAACCCAACCATCCCGTGGAAGGGGCCTGCCGAAACAGGACTTGCCCGCTACCCAGTAGCGGGTCCTACGCTTAACACCGCTCCCATCTACGCCAGTAGATGGGACTACGGGGTAGGATCTCTGAGCACTCCGGATTAGTCATACATTCGGTATGACTTTCTCACCGCCCTGGCTCAATGCACTTTTCATGAATGCACATATGCAAATGTCATTCCTCACATTCATATCCATATTCTCAATACTCATATCCGCATTCCCAACATTCATATTCATATTCTCAACTCTCATATTCATATTTTCAACACTCATATTCATATTCTCAACATTCATTTTCATATTCTCGGCACTCATACCTACATGGTCACAATTATCATTAATACTCCCGTTAAAGTCATAATCCATTTTCATGATCGCCAAATCATCCATTCTTATTAATCAAACCTCATTACTTCATTATTCACATTATCCTATCATACTAGTGATAATAGTATGATATCTCAAACGATAGCTCTTCATAATCGCAAGTCATCATGACATTCAACTTTCAACACAAATCATTTCAATCAACGATGCACTTGCATCCGGTTACTTAACATTTTCATCAAAAGACAATTTCCCTACTAGACGTGCTTATAATCACAAATGCAACCATAGCTTAAACATATTCATAACACCAGCAATCAACTAAATACCCTATAAGAGATATATGGGTTACACCAGCAATCAACTAAATGCCCTATAAGAGATATACGGGTTACACCAGCAATCAACTAAATACCCTAATCAATAATTTTCTCAAACGCGTCCCAGGGACGAAACAACGAAACGATCCTCCCAAGAATGTTTGGGCTCCTCTATTACAATCACTCTTTACTCCTTCACACTCGACACCTAGCCATCAAAGGAAATCTCAATTCTTCTTTTTTTTTAACAAAGTTAGTCATTCTCCTTATCTTCAAACCATTGCAATAAAATTAACATAGGAGAAAGCTCATCTTAAAAGAGAAACACCGCATAATTCTGTTACAAAAGCGATCATAATAACCAAAGAAAACTAAATTCTCTTTATCAACATAAACCACTTCCATCACCTTAAGTTCCAAGGTGTAACTTCACACCGGGAAGTCACCCAAATTTCTTTCACAAAACAATCGTCACCTTTCTCAAGAGAAATGGGAAAATTTCATTTCCCAGCAAAACACCACATCACCAACAAAAAAAACACTTAAGAATGATCAAAAGATTCACATTTTGCAACATGCAACAAAACTGTACACTTTTCATTAAATCTTGCTATAGTCGAACTAGAGATACAAATATTTCCAAATCAAAATTCTCCAATAACTGTTAATACAACATGTAACTCATGCTACACACTTCAAGAGCTCAATCCAATCACACACCCATACTTGAGTGTGGGAAATTCTACTCGATACACAATGATATTTCTTACCACAAATGCATATTCCGCCCACATCACTCAATCTACTGTCTTGACAAACACAATTTAGAGTACATTATTCACTAACATAAATCGTTCGAAACCACCTCATAATATTTCAAGGATAATCCGTCTTCCATCCTCACTCTCAACCCTCAGAAATTAGCCCCAAGCTTAACCACAAGCACGCTAAATTTAGGGGAGTTCAAAAAACACACCCAAGAATGTCTCTGCCCGGAGGCATTCTACCAAGTGATCAACCCATCAAGTCAAACTACAATTATTCAAACATATCATCACTGAACAACCCACCATTTCTATTATTCCGATACCCTTACCATTAAAGGGTTCAATATCCACCTCAAATACGTTTGGAAAACTTAACCGGATTTACTATAATTCACGTAGCCCATTCCTTCGGGGTCTTCAACCCAGAACTAGCCATCGATCGTACCGCTTCTTATTCTCAAATTAATACATTTCTTTTCAAAGAAACCCTTAATAAGTTCAACATTTTCCATTCGTACTAACCATTCTTCCACATTAAGACAATCACCCCTTATCAACTATTCATGACTATTAATTAGATAATGTCTCCTCGAGACATAATTTGCCAAAATGGCTCTACACAGATGTTGCTATGAACAAAACCAAACACCAAGATAATCAATCCAATGATCCCTTGCACTTTAGTTATGACCTTATTCTAGGCCATTCTCCTCACATACCATAACAATTTGCCACTAACCAACACAATCCGACACTTGGGACACACTGAAGTAATTTAATCCCACCACCTTATTAAGACAAGTCCCTCCACGGAACATTTTAAACCTTCAGCAACGTAATCATCACTAACCTTACCTGAACCCAATTTCCACATCTCCAGTTATAAACATTCATCACCATAACCAACCCTTTCGCTTGTTTGCCAAAATTTCTCTCTAGGAATCTCAGCCAAAGAACTCGACTCCCAAAATTTACATGATGACAAGTTTCAATCCTTGTCATACCAAAGCTCTTCGAATCAAACGCCAAACTACAAAATTCCATGAAGGATCAGAAGGGAGTTGCAAGAATAAATTCACACAAAGAGAAAGAAACAGAACTAGACTCTCCAATTTGCAATAAGACAAGACTCAAACTCTGGCACGCAAAAGCTCTCCCAAAACCAAATTTCGAGTTAAAGACTTCCACAAAGGAGGATGGTTGCGAGGATAATTTTTTTTTCAAAGCAACCAATGATAACCAACAAAACCAATATCCAGAATTGCAATATTAGCAATCAACAATGACTATTCACCGAACTCATTTCCTTGTCTCCAACCATCGAAGACATACCATCAAACAACCTTCTCAAATAACTCTCTGATATAAGGCACAGTAAAAAAACAACTCTCCACTACGAAATGCCCTTAAACCTTTGGGGATGGCTCTGCTCGGCTACACCCACAACTGCAGCCCTTGCCACGGCCAAAAGAACATGACCAAAACCTTTTAGAACAACGAATTCACACAACAAAATTATTCAACCAACTCTTTCATAATCAAAGCAATATGCATCAACAACTTTAGCATTCAACATCAAAGCTTAAATACAACATTTAGGCGTAATGCAATGATACCCATACCCCTTCTACTGTGCATCAGAGTGTGTCAAGTTTTAAGTTAATTAACCAATCTATTCCAGCTTTTAAGGTTGTTGGCCTATACGGTCTAATTTTAAAAGTACAAACCTATGCCATGTTTCTAATTCTGTACAGCAAAATTTTAGTTTACTCTAAAGTAGTATGCTAACTCCAACCACCTCGGACCTGAAGCCCGCTCTGATACCAACTGTAACACCCCGGCTTCCAATAAGCCCAAGATGCTACCAAGACTTAGAAAAAAAACAACAAAATTTCGGCATGACCTCTCTAGAAAAGAGGTCATCCACTCAGCAGATAAACAAGATATCTAAAACAACAATCATAAACATAACTATCTAGACAACCAAAAGTAAAATCCTTGCAGCTATAAAGTTAGCAACGATTACACAACCACAACGATATTATCACAATGATCCTACAGTAGATATAAACACGAGACATTTTTTTAAGCTATTAATCCACATGGCATGAAGGTGAGGGTGAAGTGCTGCTAAGCCCCGACCCTGGAGATGAACTCCCAGCACCTAAAACAACAAACAACAACAAGCGTGAGCTTTTCGACTCAGCAAAGTACAACGAGAACAAAATTATCTCAATTGAACAAGTAAAGGCCATAATTTGACAATAACACCATTAGACTCATTTCAGACAGTAACTTGACAATACCTTATTTACCACAATCCGGCATTAACTTGAGAATCTTCATTAGATAAAAATTCAACAAGTATACAAGGTGAAAGCGGCTTAACCACACAACCACATTAAGTGAAAGGAATATAACCACACAGCCATTCCATTTCAATTCTCAACTTTAGTTGAGTCCACGACTCAACCTTTCCTTACTTTAACCATAAAACAACATTGATCATAATATGCGATGCAATATGCCTTTATGCTCATTATGCACCCTTGCACGCTTATACCGGTATAGCTAGGTGCCCACCCGTCGATGGCACACCTTCTCGCCCCGTCCTATTTCATACAGGGTCTAACTGCTCCACTCCCGTGGAGGGCCTACTCCCGTAGGACTTAATAACCCAAGTCATGGTCATATGGCTTTCTCACCGACCTGGCCCACGGCACTCCGGATTAGTCATATGACCTTCTGTTGACTTGGCTCATGCACATGCATGCCAAAAATGCGATATCAAAACCCATATACAGAATGCATCACACATACTCGCCACAAGTATGAAATCCAAACATTCAACAAACCCCCATTTCCCATTGCCACCGTCTCGACAAGGAGAGCTACTCACCGTGCATAAACCTTACCGTACGATCGCACCCATTCGAGTGTCTTTCTCATCAACCCAGGAGAGAGAGAGTATTAGCAAAACTCACAATTGCAATAAACCAGACACGTTAGCAAACGCATGTAACAAGAAACTCGTTTAATCACAGAAAACATCCTCACAGCTCGATGTACTTGCCTCAATTCCCACAAGGGATGGAGTGGCATGAGGGCGAAGCCACTCTCGAAGCCACACCTCCTGCAATGCATATTCATCCATCTCAATTTCATGCAATCATAACATTCAGCATCGATAATTTTTTTAGCACTTTAATTCGGCTTCTACTAGCCGACCACAAAACAATATCTCAACTACTACTAGCAGGAACAAGATTTGGACAGCAAACACGAAAATTCGCATAACTTTTAATTGGCTAAACCAAAAAAATTGAGTTCTTGTGCTCTAAATGACCACAATAGGATAACCTACAATGTCCTCAAAGCAAAAAGTTCAGGACATGCTTCAATCAATACCCGATTTGAAATTAACAGATCAGCCTTGGCTAATCAGTTCAAACTGGACAGCAAGCAGTATTTCCTTTATAACCATTGCTATACGAGTCGAATCAAGCAAACACCGGCAGTTTAAAGATCTACACAAAATTTCCTACAACTTTCCAGGCAAATGGAAAGACTCATTCGGCCTCCAATTAGTTATAAATCACGGATTAACAATCAGCCTCAAATTTCAGCCTAAACAGGACAACAAGCGGTATTTTCTTCATAACAATTGCTATACTGAATGGAATTGAGTAAACGATGACATTTTCATAATCTACACAAAATTTCCTACAACTCCTCAAGAAATAGTAAATCCTAGTTCATCTTGTAAATAATTCTAAACTTAAGATCAAGTTTCAGCTCACAAATCTTCAGAGCAGTTTCAGAATAACATGCACATCAAATGAGCATAATTTTTTTTAACCATTCATCCAAATTGAGTGATCCCAGACTCTAATTGCACACAGGAACCTTACCTACATATTCCCTTACCCCAACTGAACAACAAGTACTTTAACTTTGCACAAAATCAAATAGAACAGCAGCTCTGCAATTTGGGATCATTTCTGAACAGATTTTACGAAAAGTGGCATAACTTTCGACTGGATTATCCAGATGGAGTGAACCCAAGCTCTAATGAAGAATAAGAACCCCCTCTACAACTTTCTCTTCATTCATCAAGGCAAGAGACACATCTAACTTGCCCAAAACGACTCAAAACTGCAGTCCTGAAAGCAGCTCGAAAATTGCAGAACTGGCTCAAAGCCTAGAACAGCTCTTCCCTCCAAAATCCCCAAATCTCCCAACCCCTAAAGCACCTAAACCTGCTAGAGAACCTCCCGAAACATCAGGAAATACCCAAATCTAAATCTAAACCTTGGGGGGGGGTCTTACCTCAAAACCCCTCATGGGGAAACAAAGGGAAGGAGTGCAGCCCAAGGAGGAGAGGCACCCCACCACCAAGATGGACTGCAGGGAAGGGAGTTCCTTGGAGCTTCAAGCTGGGAGGAGCCCTGCAAATTTCGGCCAAGGGAGGAGGAGGAGGCTGCCTTGGTTGGCTAGGAGAAGAACACGAGGAAAACAGCCCCTAGCCTTGGCTGATAAGAAAAAAAAAAGTGGCTGGTTGAGGTTGGCCTTAGGGAAAAGGTAAAAGAGCAGCTCACTATCCCTCCTACACGCCGAAAATAAGGAGGCCAGATGCTCTCAGATCTGGCCCAACCCAAATTCTTTTCTCCCTAGAACAAACTTTCTTCCTTGAAATAAAAGTACTGCTACACAAGTGGCATCTCAAAGTTGATCTAGAATTTCAGATATGTACAAAGATAATAAGAATATTCACATATCCATATATTCAAAATGCTCATATAAGCATGTCAAGATGAATGTATCTGTCTCCCTGTACACCTTCATACCAATGTATCTGAGCCTCCTGCCATGTGCCAAGAAAACTAAACAACTTAAATTAGCTAAATCAATACGTTTTCTCAGATAAAGATGAAGTTCACATCTGTCTCTCAGTTTGTTTTGTAGTACGAAACAGCAGGTGTATGGTCAAACCATAACCGAACAAGATGATACATCTCCTGGTATTAAACGAAAATTAGCATTAAGTTATACTATGCCAAAGCAAATTTTAACCATGCAGACAATTTGCATAGGATATAAATTCAATGTAGGAGTTACAGGTCAAGCATTTGTGAGTTTATGACATCAATAAGGCACAACTCACCACAATATTTTGACAAATACAAGGTTTCATAAAGGATGGCATTATACAGAATTTACAGCTTCGTGGGAGACATACAAATAAAACAAGAACAATGGGACACTAGGCTAGATAAATCGTGAATGTATGTTGAGTCAGAATATACAAAAGGGAAGTTTGTGCAGTACAATCAAAATTCACCGAATCATGTTTCTATTCTTTTTAATCAGATGGGATGCATACTGTTCAAATGTTCCTGTAAATTTTACAACGAAGCCATTTTAGTCTCCATCACTAGGAATTGATACATGAATAATGCTGTCTTTCATCATAATAGCAAGTCAGTGAACTTTTACCACTAAATCCCTAAGAGGCCAGAATTGAACTCTTAGCAGTAAACTTTCTCTGTTGATAAAGGAAGAGAGCTAGAAAACTAGTCATAACCAGAAGATGCCATCTTGGTTTCAGTTGTTCCCCTCATGACCACTATAGAAGTTGTTGCGCTTTCCATTATGTGATTTCTCCCTATCCTTCTTTCTTCTCTCCCTGTTCTCTCCCAATCACTTGCCTGCTCTCTTCTTTTCTCCCTAATTACAACCACATTAGTAATAAACAACTTACGCATCAGAGAATGGAGTAATCGTTCATTATTCTACAGGTTTGCAAGAAAAGTTCTTGTGCTTTTATCTACTTAGGAGTCTGGAATGAGCGGAAATATGCTTAAATTTCACAAAATTGAAGAACTCCGGTCAGCAACAACACAACACCATAACGATGCAAAAATCATTCATCGGTGTGTTGAGGATGCGGATTGGCGAGCTCTTTTTACATAGTGGATTTTTGTCCATTCATAAGGAAGAAAACAATACCTTCCTACTCTCGTTGTGAAATCCCATCGGCGAAGTGAGGGGCGTCGAGAAAGCACGGCTGCAGTATCATGGGAGCAGGTGGATTGGTGGAGGGTGGCGGTTAGGGTTTGGGTGGGGAGGCGGCGAGGTCACGAGGCCTGCAGCGATCGAGGAAGGCGGTAGTCGAGTTGCGGTGGGCAGCGGTGGCGAGGTTGAAGGTGAGGTTGGCGGCGGCCGTGGTCGCCAAGCGGCGAGGGCGTTAGCTTGTTGACGGCGAGATTAGCTTCTCCATAGCGCGGCGCCGAAGCGAATTGGCCAGGTCGGTTCGAATCGCGGCCTTGGGCGGTGAGAGCGAGATCGAGGCACGGAGTGGCGCTAGCCTCTGTTGCTTCCTCGCGAGGCGCGGAGGGAAAATCCTCGCTTGAGCGGGCGAGAATCGATGGTCTCGGGAAGTGAGAGATTGGTGGTGGGGCGGCGGCGCAAGAAGAACCGGCGGCGGCCGGGCGGCTGGTGTCGGCGAAGCCTGAGGCGTGTGGCGGGAGAGCTGTGAGCGAGGAGATTTTTGGTGGCGCCGCGGTACTTAGGTCTCAAACTATTTTCGACGATCTACTTTAGCCGACAAAATTATGTTTTATTTTCGATGGCCTAGCAATTAGCAATGAAATTAGCCACTATTTTCGACGGCTTTTGAAAGTGACAAAATTAAATCGTAATTTCGACGGCTTAGCAACGAACTTGAAAACTTATTTTCGGGCTATTCTATGGCCGCGAAATTATAGGACATTTTTGACGGCTTAAGTTTGCCGAATTTTACAAACTTATTTTCGACGGCTTCTTTCGGTAAGCGAAAATAGTATTGGCCGACGAATCAACTATGTTTTCCTATAGTGACTGATTATACTAATGCAAATGCTTATGTAAAAGAAAGTACACCACAGAACCCATAAAACATTATATTCTACCTCTCAGATCAAGGAAAAAATTTTCTAACGACTAACAGCGCAAGTCTACCAAAATGAACAATTGGCGGAGTCAATTTAATCATAGAAAAGAGAGAACAAGTTGGCCCAACAACTTATTTGGAAAGGGACATGCTGTCCCACGCTAATGTAATTTTCCACATTTCTCTTCACCTGCATACAATGCACCCAAAATATATTAACATTGAGTCACTGAAATTTGACAAATCAAATGTTACAAGTATGAAGAAGTATAGGGTGAAAATAGACATACGATGAAAACATAAAAGTAGGAAAATATGGGCGTTGGATATCTATGTGGAATTCCATCTCTTCCACTTAAATATGTTTCAAATCTTAAGTGGAGGAGGTAGGATTCCACCTAGATCTGAAATATTAAATTTTAGTTAATATGGTAGGTTCGTGATAATGGAGTTGCCTTTCATTTTGAGTTGATGAATTTATTATGTAGCTCATTTAGAGGATAAATTTAATTTTAGTTTGGTATGAGCATATGTTTTAATTAAAATTATTGGATATTAATAATTGTTTACATTAATTAATTATTGTAGATGGACCAGAGTTGGATGTACAATGTGAACCGTTATAGCTGAGAATACATCGATAGTGTTTCTTCTTTTCTAAGAGCCATCGAGGAGAACAGCTTGCAAAAGAAGACGAAGTACATTCATTGTCCATGCATTGATTGCAAGAATGAGAAGATGTTTTTGGACAAAGACCATATCCACTTGCACTTGATTCGAAGGGGTTTTGTACCTGGCTATACAAGTTGGACAAGGCATGGCGAAGAGGAGATCATACTTCAATGTGATAACGTCGACGACGACGGAGCCGGCAATATAGCAGTTGACATCAATTATGGATCTGTTGAGGATAGGTTGGTCATCGATGACGACAATAATCTAGCTCGAATGTTATGTGATGCAGAAGAGAACTACACTAGTCAGAGAGAGTTTAATCAACTCAAGGGTTTGATGGAGGACTCAGAGAAACCTTTGTTTCCGGGTTGCAAGGAGGAATACACAAAGTTGCACACCATGCTTTCACTGTTGAAATTGAAGGCAGGTAATGGTTAGTCGAACAAGAGTTTCACGGCGTTGTTATATCTCTTAGCAGACATGCTTCCAGAGGGAAATGTGTTGCCTAAAACCACGTATCTAGCTAAGAAGGTTGTATGTCCCTTGGGATTGGAAGTAGAAAGAATACATGTATGTCCAAACGACTGTATACTCTATCGCAAAGACTATGCAGACAGGCACGTATGTCCAGTGTGCAAAGCATCACAATACAAGCGTAAGGGCAATGACAGCAAAGGAATCGAGGTGAAGAAAGGAGCTCCCGCTAAATTGGTGTAGTATTTGCTAGTAATAACCCATTTGAAGTGTTTATTTGGAGATAAAAAGCACGCTAAATTGATGCGTTGGCACTCGGAAGAGCATAAGAGGGATGGAAAACTAAGACACCTTCTGATTCTACCCAGTGGAGAACCATCGATAGGCTCTTCAAGGAGAACTTCGGAAATGAACCGAGGAATGTAAGGCTTGGTTTGAGTACGGATGGAATGAATCCTTTCGGTAACATGAGCAGCATTTATAGCACTTGGCCTATGATTCTCTATATCTACAACCTTCCTCCTTGGCTGTGTATGAAACGAAAGTACATTATGATGTCACTACTTATCCAAGGGCCGAGACAACCTAGCAATGATATTGATGTATACCTACAACCTTTAGTGAAAGATCTTGTGACACTATAGAACGAAGGTGTACAGGTATGGTACGAGTACAAACGAGAGTACTTCACTCTACGTGCATTGTTGTTCTACACCATCAATGATTTACCTGCCCTTGGTAACCTGTTTGGCTGTACTATAAAAGGAGCCAAAGATGCCTCTAGTGCCTGGATGAAACCGCTAGTGTGTGGCTCAATAACTCAAGAAAAACAGTGTACATGCGTCACCATTGGTTCCTTCGCAGGAATCATCCATACTGCAATATGAAGAAACAATTCGATGGGACAAAGGAGGATGATTCAGCTCCAAGGCCTCTTCATGGGGAAGAGGTTTACGATATGGTTATGGATCTTAATGTTGTACTTGGAATGGGAAGTATTGATTATACATTGAGGTGCCATACTGAGAAGACCACGTGGAAGAAGAGATCCATATTCTGGGACTTGCCCTATTGGAAGGACTTAGAAGTTCGACACTGCATCGACGTCATACATGTAAAAAAGAATGTATGTGACAGCATGCTTGGTCTTTTACTAAATATTCCTAGCAAAACAAAGGATCGACTGAAGGCACGAAGGGACCTGAAAGATATGAAAATCAGAGTCGAGCTATCCTTAAGACACCAGGAAAGGTTGACTTTTCCTTCCCCCAGCATGCTACACTCTGTCGAAGAAAGAGAAAACAATCCTCTGTAAGTGCTTGCATGGTGTTAAGGTTCTGTCTGGTTACTACGCAAACATCAAGAAACTGGTATCGATGAAAGATTTGAAGTTAACTCGCATGAAGTATCATGATTGTCATGTGATGATGACACAAATGCTACCTATTGCAATTAGAGGTATTTTACCTGATAAGGTTCGAGAGGCAATCATGAGGTTCTTTTTTTTCTTTAACGCGATTTCACATAAGGTCATCGATCCCGTTGGACTTTATGAACTGCAGGCTGATGTGGTCCAGACTCTATGCCAGCTTGAGAGGTATTTTCCTCCATCATTTTTCGATATGATGGTTCATCTCATTGTTCACCTTGTAAATGAGATAAATATTTACAGCCTCGTATTCCTGCATCAGATGTACCCGTTCGAAAGGTATATAGGTGTTCTGAAGAAATATGTACGTATCGATCTCGACCGGAAGGCTCCATTGTAGAAGGTTATGCAACTGAGGAGGTTATTGAGTTCTGCATCGATTACATGGACGAGGGCAAACCGGTAGGAGTGCCTGTATCTTGCCATGAGGGTAGGCTAGCTGGGAAAGGTGTAATAGGAAAGAAATCTACAAATTCTTACGATCATGTTTTATTCGAACAAGCCCATTTCACAGTCTTACAACAGTCAGTTGAGGTGTACCCGTATATGGACATACACATGCATAAACTACGAAGGGAAAACCGTGGACAGTCAGGGGTTTGGATAACAAAAGAGCACAATTGTTTGTTCAATCATTGGTTCAGGGAGCACATGTCTCGTGAAGAAACGAGTGTTATGTTGAGGTGGTTGGCAAAAGGGCCTTCAGGTACAATCGTGACATGGCAAGAATACGGCATAAATGGATATACATTTTACATGAGAGTTTAGGATAGCAAAAGCACTTACCAAAACAGTGGTGTCCGTATAGATGCCTACGACAACATAGGCAGTAAGAACATCAACTACTATAGGTTTATAGAAGAGATTTAGGAGCTTGACTACTACATTTTCAAGATCCCAGTGTTTCGGTGTCGTTGGGTCCAACTCCCAAAGGGTGTCAAAGTGGACAAGTACGGCTTCACTACTGTGGACATCGAATATGTCGGATACATAGATGAACCATTCGTACTTACGAAGCAAGTAGCACTAGTCTTCTATGTAATCGACTTGGCAGATAAGAAGTGCCATGTAGTTATTCAAGGAAAAAGGAGGATGTTAGAGTTGAGAATGTCGTGGATGAGGAAGAGTATAACCAATTTGATGAGTTGCCTCTTTTCGTAGATGGCAGCATCAGGCTCGAGGAAGAAACCACTCAAGAAATTACCTATCATCGCGGTGGTCACAACGAAAGCCAAATTGTAAAAGAAAATAATTAGTTAGAAGTAATGGCAATATGTGTCCATTTATATGTGAAAAATAAGATAATGAAGTGAAATGTGATATTACTCCTTTTGATCATGAATGTGATATGTTTGTCTAGCTAAAATTTTACCATAGCTTCCAAAAATAGTATGAAATTATTGTGAAAATATAAAAATTTAATAATCACATATAATTCCTTTTAAAATTTTAAAAGCAGAAAAATAAGGAAATCTAAAAAGCGCCATATCGAATTAATAGAAAATAAATATGCTTGATTTTGATCATAAAATTTTAAATAATAAAAAAATTCACATACTAAACTCTCTCAAAAATTTTGAAAAATTCTTGATTTCATTTTCATCCTTAGATAAAAATAAAAACATAAGTGAGCAAATAAAGCAGTCAACGTTTTTAGAATTTTTATATAATTGATTTTAATCAAAAAATTTTTATGGATAATAATAATTATCGTCTGAACCTGATACAAAAGTTTAAAAATATTTTACTGAGATTTGATAGCCCTTTAAATGGCTAAGTGTGGGGATAAAGTATATCAGTGGTGGTTTTTAATAAAAACCGTCACAGATACCGCCCCATATAAATTACCTAGACGTAACTTGACCCACCACCACCTGTTGATCTTCCCGCTCACCTGCTCCGACATCACCCGCACTGTGCCCATCGCCCTGCAGCGCTCGAACTAAGCCACGTCTGTGGGGGAGGACTCCGCCGCCACCACTCCAAGCCGCGGGGGAGGATCCCGACGTCGCTGCCACTCCAAGCATCGTGCACATCCTCAAGTACCTGGATGGCTTGGCCAACTCCGGTACCTTTGCGCTGAGCGCGTCCTCCACCGCGAGGATGTCATCCACATCCTCGGCAAGCTCTTCCCTGAGTACCCTATGCCAACAAGTTGAGTTCAACCATTGGAGAGCATTTTGTTTTGTGGAGAGCATTTTCAACCATGCGAGTTTTGTCTAGATGGATACTTGCTACGTATTTGCTCCTTATGAGAAGATGAGTACTTAAATGGTTCGCTCTGTTTAGTTTTGGAACATTGTATTAGCGTAGCTTTTGTGGATGCAGTCTGATTAGATCGTAATTGGGTGTTTTTTTGTGGGGCTCTGAATGAAATGATGGTGATGACTTGGGGAATTGTAAGTTGGAACTGCCTAAACAACTAGCAAGATGCAAATTCAGATTGCATTACAAGCCTTAGATGAAATGAGCGGCAAGTGTCTTTTGTGATGCAACAGCACATCTGCCAATTATGTCTACGCACAACAGCACTTTTAGCAGGAGATAGCAGCATATCAAACTTAGAGCTTAGCAGGAGATAGCACTTTATTTTGTTATTACTTCAGCTAGTATTGATTACTTACAAGTTCAGGAGAGTCATCTACATATATAGTTGCTATATATATCAAGAGTCATCTAGCTAGCTAGTTGCTATCAGTTTTGTGAATTTATGGCTTACATTATGATAGGAGTTAGGTTTTTTCAAGTTTTTTAATCAGATTTTCTTCGCTGCTCAAAGCATGAATATGTACATTGATCGTACGAATCTAAACAATGTGGTGCCTCCCGCAAAGGGAATAGATTTTGAACATAGCATGTATCGTATGGAGGGCAGCTCATGATGGAGATTTCCTTTTCTTGCTTTACTTGTTGTGTTACTATAACTTTGCTATGATTTTGAACCATATTTTTACTTGTTGTGTTGTTGTGCCTTTGCTGTGATCTACATAGTATGTAATTAAGCATAGCTACCTTTGGCAGGAATGGAGTTTAGATAATTGAGATGAATATGCTTAACTTACATTCTAGTCACCATTGCCTTATCTAATGCCGGCCACACAAGAATATCTAATGTGCCAAAGTTGCTTTGGATGTTAGCAAAAGAGGATGATACAGCAATATTTGAATTCCTAGACATAGTAGAAGTGTTTGATCCAAAAGAACCAAGAGTTGTGCTTTGAACCATTTGTTGAGCTGATGTCATGCCACTTGATATCATATTTGACATGTGCACTTGTATAGGTGTTGCCCCCATGTTAGATAATGAATGATTTTCATTATTCTGCTGGTTATATCTTACACTATTCTCATATATATATGCTAAGCTTATCGGATTTAAGGACTATGCTTTGCCCTACTGATAGAAGAGTGCTCTAAACGTCTGACCGGCATATATTCTAAAAGAATTAATTATTTTGGACCAATGCTATGCCTACGGTATCCCCTAAATGCTAGATCTGTCACTCTATTGCTAGCATCTTAGCTCTTACCCCTTTTATGTTACTGATGCGACACGGGGCCAGATCTTCTGATAAGTAGACGGTAATTCGATTGGTGGAGGACTCGACGTAAACGATCCGGGCTTCCGATCAGTTCCGATCAAAACCTGCAATCACAACACCAAGGCTCCATTGGTTATCAACCATGCTAAGACACGGTTGACCTCGCCCAGAAGGCTAGTTCCTGCAAACAAATCGAGAACACGAGCATGAACGAAAAAAGAAGCGATCTCAAATTACGAATTGTATTAAGCACATGAAGTTGGGGTTTCACAAACCGAAGAACGGCGAAACTGCAATGGCAGAATAATCTAAGCAAAACCCATCTATTCTAGCGACGGCTACTGAATATATATGTGGAAGAAGGCAATGGAGGCGGCCAAGGGGGTGGCTGTGCAACCCTAGGTCGTACAAGGCCTTTGGGCCCAAGTGGAGGTGTCGCAGCACTTGGCAGATTCTATACGTCATATAGTTTTGATGATTCGTGTTGATCCAGAAGGAGTTTAAATGTGAAACCACTTCCATTGGAAAGCTCTTGTCGTGGGCTTCTCTGTAGAGTCTAAGAACGCCTCAATCAGACTTCATATGACCCAGATATGATCGTTTTATTGATGTGCTATCCTGAGACTCCGAATCGAAATATGAGTCTGACTTGAGCTCGACTTTGATTCCAACTAGACTTGGACTTCAAGGGATGACGTCTAGGTAAGCTTTTGATGCTTCTCCCATATTCCTAAGCAACAAGACATCACAACAATTTAGTAGCAACCCATCCAAGAAATCATGAGAAGCAAGGAACGAGTTCACCTGGTGGTTTAATTGTCGTGCACATGTTCTTGTAATTGGTCCTTGCATATCTTGAGGAGTCGTGTTGTACATATCCGAAGGAGTGATGTCCTTATCAGTTACAACTGTTCCTCTTTTCTAGAATCAACAATTTTCTCATCTATGGTCTATAACTTAGAATGCATTAGCAAACTAAAATCCATGGCTAACCTTAGATTCTTACAAAGGGTCCGTAACCTCTCTTTTAACATGAAACTTTATGATCTCAAAATATGTATACTTAAGGGCTGAAGTATAAGCAAATAAAATGACCTAATTAAATGTTAAGTCATGTAGAGCTAATCTCAAAATATTTGTGAAGTCAAAATCTTATTAGTTGATAAAAGATCTAATTTGGATTAAATTCATAAATCCTGTTAGCAAAATAACCTTAAGTATTATGATTTCTAACCCACATCAACATTTCTTGTGGAAATGTAGTTCTTATGGAGCCCAATCCCGAGCCTGTAATGGAGGAGACTTCCAACCTGAGCTGGTATCTTAACATTGAGCCAATCACCGAAGATGCCAAGGTCTCCACTCCTACTGCAGATGATGCTCCCATTGCAAGATGTCGAGGCTAAGGGAAAACTAAGAAGCCCGAAGGCTGGTATATCATCTCGAAGGCCTGAGATGCTGGGGCCCCTGTTGCACCACAGAAGTCAGCAGCAAAATACAGGTCCACATGTGGGTACATCATAAGGGATAAAGTGCCAATCACCTATTTGGATTGGCACAAAGTGCCCCACGCCACCAAAGAGGACCTATGGACAGAGCTCAAAGAAACCTTTGAATTCCCCGAAGAAGCTAAAGAGCTCATGCGTCGCGATGCGTTGATGACCATAGATGCGGCATGGAGGAACTTCAAGGCGAGGCTGAATACAAACTATGTGAAGAAAAATTGGTCAGCCATCAGAGACTATCTAAAATTAGAGCTATATTGGGATGAGTTTGTGGCGATGAAGTAGCAAAGAAGTTCAGTGAGGGCCACATAAGCATCGCAAGGAGGAATACTCACCCCCACAGACTAGGCACGAGTGGGTACGCGGGTAAAATTCCTCAATGGGAGAGGCAAGAATTAGATGCGGTCCGATTGACTAGCGCAAGTCCCTTGACTAGACTACCAGACCGAGTCAAGCATTACGTGCTAGCGAGGGCATCTATCACGTCTAGTGGGGCCCTATTTCAAAAGCAGCGATGATGAAGTAATGTCGCAAAGAGTTCAGCAGCTGTACGCCAAGTCCAGCCAAGGAAATTTCCACCCAGACAGGAAGAAAGATGAACTAACAGTGGCCTTGGGAAACAAAAAGCACCCTAGTCGGACACAAGGAGTTGGGGTCAAGGTTACCTCGAAGATGGGATTTCCAGAGCATGGAGACTCTTATAGGAGTCAGAAGAGAGCGAAAGAAGTGCGTGCCAAAAAAGAATTGGAAAAGATGAAGGAAAGGGTTCTTTGAGAACTACAAGGCACCATACAAGAACATGTTCAACAACAAGTACAAGAAGCCATGCGCCAGTCTTAAGTCCACAACATTCTCTCCAGCCCTACGAATCGTCGCAGCAGTTTTGTGTCCACACCATTGGTAGAACTGGATAACACCCATTATCTTGTGGACAACATACAAGACCCCACACCTTGCCAGCTCAACATGCTCGTCATGAACATATTCTTACAAGCTGGTACAGGAATAGATTATCCATGCCAAGATGGGGGTGTTTTGCACAACTCCCCGATAGCACCAGGTTATGCAAAGGTCCTGGTGGACACGGTACTTCCACAGTTTACCTACATCGTGCTCGAAATGCCCTCCGATGACGAGGTTACAACTCTAGGAAGTGTCGTGCACTCGTTCATCCAGTGGCGCAAGCATGACATCATCTTGGACCATCTAGTGCCTGCCTCTTCTGTAGTAGAACTTGCGCTACCGTCACCAGCACCTGAGCGTGAAATGACGATGAAGTAGGAAAGAAGTCCAGTGAGGACCACATAAAAATGGCTAGTCTGAGTACTTCAAAGGACAAACTAATTATAACCCCTGATCTGAAGAAATGGCACATTAGACAAGCCGTATCAGTTAGATCAAGCGAAGCCAGAACAGAGTATGATGTTGTTCTAGCAAAAGGTAAGGGCAAGGTGAAGTCTGAAGTACAAGATAACCAAGAAAGATTGCCATTCTGGGGAAGCTATTAGTCACCGCTTCAAAGTTAAATAGCCTATCAGTCATAATGCAGCGATTATATAGCTGGTACATGGAGCAATCCAACCAAGAGGTACTCCTGAAGGTTATCACTGCCCTTTTTCAAGAGGAACATTTTCACCATGAGGGAGTTGACTGCTTCATGATAGAATTCGATAACTTACATAACTTGTTCTATCATGACACTCTCAACATATCTTTTTTGAGATGCTAGTCACTGTAAGTGTCTAATATATAAATCATGGTTTACATTCATGTAATACTGATAAATGTCATGTCTAACTCTTTCCTCATCTAGATACGAGATGATCAAACTAAGAAGAACCAAGGGACCAGTGGGATTCCTCGACCTGGGAATGGTCTGCAAGGCCGAAATCACAAGAGTACCAAAGGAGATCGAGGAATATGTATATAACACTTTGATCAAGCTACAAAATATGGAGTTTATACTTTTACCATACAATTTTAAGTAAGTTAGTTTCTCACTAGCTAGTTAAATTACTTGTTGATTTTGTTCTTTACTTTGATCTTAGGACTAATGACTATGGCATTATACACGTGTATGTAGTTTCCACTGGATTCTCGTAGTAATTACTCCGGAAAAGAGCAAGACGCTGATCACGGACCCGCTGGATAAAGACAAAAAAACTACAAAGATCTGATAATTGTAATGAATAATGCGTTCAAAAAATATTGTAAAAAGAGCTCGAGATACCGCCCATACTAGAAATCCCTTTCAATCCGTACTAAATTTTAGGTACACACGCAAGTAATATTCTTATATCGCATTTCATAGTAAATAGCTCCTTCCAAACATTTTAGTTTATTCAATTTTTACAGTGTCACAAGCAGTCGCAAGGCACAAATTTATGTGGATATTTCGTGTGCCAATACATGCGCGAAATCTTAGGTTCTACAATAATAGAAAATGATGTAGAGGTTTGTCATGCTTACATCACACATTGATTCACACCACTCAATTTCTATGTGCTCTGAGATTTATTTTTGCTATTTATAGTGCCTCAAGCTGCCTACGGGAGGACTGCTTCCTATTGAAATCTAAGCCATCTAGGAACAGCTCGCCTACTTCATCATGAAGAAAATCATCAACAAAAATTGCGAGTTTCATAACAAAGACAACAACGATCCAGTTATCCATACTCATGTTACACATCCTGTGTCTCCAACCAAGACCGAAGACTACTAGGCTTGTAATTTAGAAAACTAGTTTAGTTTTTTATTATTTAAATTTTGTCTCATTACAAAGTGTAAATTGATGTTTCATTATGGCTAATCTTATGCTACTTTATGTATACATCTATTACAATGTGTATGATATATTTGTTCTATTTGTATGCTGTTTCAGAGGGTATGACTAGCGCTGCCTGAGATTAGCCTGAAATGCTAATTTTTTATTTTGTTGTCTAGCGTTATCAATGGCGGTTTTTGGCTAGAATTGCCAATGATACTCTTAGTATCAGTGGCGGTTCTAGCAAAAAACCGCCACTGATATTAGTAGTATCTGTGGCAGTTCTATTGAAAAACCGTCACCGATACAACAATATCTGCAGCGGGTTATGGATAGAACCGTCACAGATAACCGTATATCTGTGACGATTTGTGGATAAAACCGTCACAGATACATTGTTATTAGTGGCGGTTTTTGGCTGGAATCGCCACAGATAATGTTATCTGTTGTGGTTCAAAAACCGCCACTGATAATCTTCGATTATTAGTGGCATTAAATTTATGGCGGTTAAAAAACCGTCATTGATGGTAGTTATAAACCGCCACAGATGACCTTTTTCAAGGTAGTGCTTCTATCATATTATGTTGTTATAAATAAACATATATGAAAGTATATTTCACGAGCTGACAACAACAAATTCGTGTGACCAATCTGGACACTATCTCACATATGGATGGTTTAATCTAACAATGTTTGACTGACATTCTATCACAATCTATATTTAGTGACGTATGGAGTATGTGCTCATTAATATATGCTTTTGGGAATCAAAACAACGTTTCTACTAATCTCTCAATTTCCATCAAAGTTGGCACTTTAATTTTGGCTAATGCACATATACCTAGGCAATCTTTTCTTGGTAGAATGGGACCAATAAGCCCTTTTTTGAACCCCCTTGGCCTATATGCATGGTGGGCTTGGTTTTATGAAACCGAGGGAGATTTAAAAAATTGATTACAAAGTATCTATTTGAGCAAAGAAGTATATGATAACATTAAACTGTCGGTATTTTTGTGTACGGTTGTGCACGTTTTGACCGCTTTTCTACTCATGCATGTAGCTTGGAAAACTAATGGTGGGGAAAGAAATTTAGATATATCTGTACTAAAAGAGAAGTGTATTTACATGCATACACTACAGGAATCCTGTAACACCCCGGGCTCCAAACTGAGCCCAAAATGGTACTAACTCCTAAATTCACAAAAAAAATTTCGACAGAACCTCCCCTATAACAGCGGACATCCACTCAGCAGTCAAAGAACAGTTCATCATAATAAATATCCAATATGATATAACAGTGATATAAACGACAAACAATAAGTCACAACGTTCCATATTCAGATTATAAACATTAACCACGAACGATCAACGTATGAGAATATTAATACAGTTTGTCGTGGCACTTCGTATTAACTTATCACAAGTAAGATTAGTCAATTCTAGTGTAGTGAAATGACTAGTGGTGCAAATGTGACGCTAAGTCCCTTTCCCACATGCCGCTTTCATAGCACCTACAAAAAAAACGTAAAACAACAAGGGTGAGTCATAAGACTCAGCAAGTGCATCCAAATAATTGACAAGCAAACGATAACATATCACATACCGCCGGTCCTTTAGCCATCAAGAAGCATTATCATAGAACATATCACGCACATAATTCATCCACATGATGCAATATGCAAGCTTAAGAATATCTCATCTCATTCACAATTTATCCACCATATGATGCATTATGCTCATGAATGTCTCATTTCATCTCATTCTCAATCTTCATACATATGATGCATTATGCTCATGAATATCAACCATATGATGCATTATGCATGCTCATGAATGTCTCTTCTCTTTACTTAGCACATACCGGTATTGCGAGCACCACCCGTCGTCGTGCCCTCAAACCCATCCATCCGTGGAAGGGGCCTACCGGCAGGACTTGCCCGCTACCCGATGGCGGGTCCTACACTCTCCGCTCCCATCCATACAAAGGATGGGACTACGGGAAGGATCCCGAGCACTCGGATTAGTCATACATTCCATATGACTTTCTCACCGCCTGGCTCAATGCATTTCATGAATGCACATATGCAAATGCCATTCTCAACATTCATAACCATATTCTCATCTTTCATTTTCACATAGTCACATTTTCATTGATTTCCATAAAATGACCATATTCACAATTTTTGAACTAGTCTCATAACTCCACGAATCAATTTAGACTATTCATACTAGTAGCATCATCTTGAGTTATAAGAAGTAGCAATGTGTCATATTAGCAAGGCGCACGTTTAATCAATCAACACACATATCAAACAAACAAGTGATGCACTTGCCTTAATCTTCAGAGATGAAAAAGGGCTAAACGTGTCCGGGAGCGACACCGCCTGTACCACAATACTCATATTATGACATGATAATACCATTGAAAACACAACATTTTTACTCGCTTCCTACGACCCGAAACCCTTGCACAAACAACGAACTCACAACCCAACGGGAACATGCTTCAGAATGCCTGCTTCACAATTTTATAACTATTTTTATATTGCACCTACAAATCTGAAAATTTTACAGAAGCTATATCTCGACGTTAAATACAACTTTCATGAAGACAATAAATTTAAATTCCACTGTTATCTATGCCTAATCAGCAGTCCAAAACAGATCACATTATTCTGTTTCCAATTTCTGACAGCAGGGTTGTAACAGCGATTACTCGCAGACCATTGCTCCAAAAATTCTGAAAAAAATATAAAAAATAGATCTCGACGTTATCTACAACTTTCTAGTTATACATTTTTGCAGGACAAATCATCTAGGTCACGAAATCGCGTCTGCAAACCGACTGCTCAAACTGTTCGAACTCAGACCACTCTGATCCGAAAATCAAATCTTCTCCCGGCGACTCCCCTCAACAAATCAACCCCAAATCAACCTTCCCCAGCACTCCAAAGCCCTTCTAGCAACAAAAATTAAAACCCCAAACCTAAACCTTACCTTGAGGAGAAGAAGGGAGGCCAAATCCTCGCCAAATCTCGCGATCTTCGCAGCCAGAGTGATCACCGCAGCGGGGGAAGTAATTTGCACGGAGTAGAAACAATTTTTATTGGTTGGATTGGCTGGAGGAGGAACCCTAGCAAAGGGGAGGCGCAAGGAGAGGAGGAGGGGCGCCAGCCACAAGGGGGGAGGCGGCTAGGGGTGGATTAGGGGAGGGTTAGGGTTTGCTTAGAGAGGTGGGCCGGGTGGGCTAAAAAACACTAGGTGGGCTGCTGTTTTTTATTATTTTTTCCTCCTTTTCTTTCAATGAAAATCCTTCCCTTAATTCCTAAGCCCTCTCATTTAATGGCCCATAGCCCTCTGCGGCTCTCATGAACCCTTTTTTTCATTTCAGGTATTACAAATCCTGAACATTTTCGTCGGCCATTTTACTTCCGTCGTCTTTTAATAAAGCCAACGAAATTTATTTTATTTACGACGGTCAAAATCAGCCGACGAAAGTTATGCTTTAATTTTCGTCGGCTCCTATATAGCCCATGAAATTTTATTAATTTTCGTCGGCCAGGATAAACCGATGAAAGTAAACCCCGGGTTAGGGTTTCGGTCAACGTTATTATTTTCGTCGGTTAGGTTGTGGCCGACGAAAATTAATTACGGACACGTAATCACGCCGGCCTTTTATCCGCGGTCCATTTATATGCTCTCTAAGAGAACCAGTCCAAATTCCAATTAGTGCAACACCAGTAGTTCAGGTAGGCTTAAAAAATCATAAGAATCCTTGATTTTGTTTAATCTTCTATTGGGAGCAGAATTCAAACTTTATTAAAGATCTTTTGAATTTTCATTTAGAATTATTAAAACTCATGTCATTCCCCACAATAAATTCTTTCGGAAACACCTGCTAGTTATACAATAACAATGCTTAGTTTTGGGCAACTAAAACAACGATGTTCGAGTACAACAGACGACGCACCAAAACATTGGAAGCAAGCATTCTGGATAAATATCATGTAAATAAATGGCAAATTACGAATGTATCTGTATCTAATAGATGACTTCTCTTACGCCACTGATAAATATCATCTACCTCGTTGACCTCTTCTGCGCCACTGATCCGAGTCATCTGTGTCCATATTTCGTCGAAATTGCTGCCCAACCGAAGATTATTACCATGGGCCAGTATATCAGTAGCGTATGATCGAAGATAACACCTGCAGACATTAGAAATGCCCAATTCCCGAGCCTAAGACACAACGCTTTTGCTACAACAACGCCTTTTAAAGGATCCGTGAAACCGATGAGAGATACAAGAGACGCCAATAATGTACAGATTGCAACTGCAGTCATATGAGCAACTGGAGAAAGAACCAGATAGACGCCTAATGCAAAGGCGGCGACCAAACTTGTCACCGAATTGATGGCGAAAAATCCTGTTATGTGAAAGTGCCGACGCCGGATGGGCAAGTCAACCATAGCCACTCCAGAGTACATGAGATTCATGGTTGCTATACCTTGAAAAAGGTCATCAGTGGCGGTTCGTAACTATCATCAGTGACGGTTTTTGAACCGCCACAGATTTAGTGCCACTGATAATTGAGGATTATCAGTGACGGTTCTAGCCAAAAACCGCCACAGATAGTACTAGTATCTGTGGCAGTTTTTTGTTAGAACCGTCACTGATAACATAATATCAGTGGTGGTTGTAGCCAAAACCGCCACTGATATTACGTTATCAGTGACGGTTCTAACCAAAAACCGCCACAGATACTAGTACTATCAGTGGCGGTTTTTGGCTAGAACCGCCACTGAGAGTATATTAGTGGCGGTTATAGCCAAAAACCGCCACTGATAATCCCACACACGAAAATAAAAAACTGGCATTTGTGGCTAGCCTCAGGCAGCGCTAGCCATGCCCTCTGAGCATAATGAAAATGCCAGTATTGAGATCATGGATGATGTTATGGTTCAGAAAGCATGGTACTTACGGAGGATAAAATCCATAGCTCGACAAATACCCCCTAGAAGGGGCAAAAAGATAGTTCCTTGTAGGAATCTCAAGATGATACTAATGAAATTTATATTTAGAAAATTTTTAGAAATACAAAGTTGTGCTGACAATTGGCAAAGAATAAGGGCAGTTGAACCCACTCAACAATAGCAACGGACTATGAAAATTGAAAGCTCATTGCTTGGAAATATAAAGCTAGGCCACTCACTTGGCAGCTACATATGTCAAATGGGGCATCCTCCTATAAATACTCATCCAAACAAGTCTACAGAATACATGAAAAGGAAGGGAAAAGATTAGTCATGTGCTTTATGATCCCTGATGAGCATGTGAGCAGTTGCACAAATAATGGAATGTATGGGGTAAAGCATATATTTCTTAGTGAAGTGAGAATACCAAGACAGAATCATCAGTCATGTGTCATTGGCAAAAATGTATGAATTTGCTGAAAAGGGTTTTATCTCTTATGGAAGGGCTTATAGCATGCATATGATTTGACTTAAAGGCAGAAAATATGCAATTGTTCGAAACAATTTGTGGCTCTATGCATGACAATGTTTTTGGTCTACTCGCTCATACATAGCATACCATCACATTATGTTAATGGCAAATTAGGTATTGTGGTAGTTATTTTCTCATTTACCTCGTAACATTCAGTACACAAATATGACAAACTGACAATCTGTAATCTGATGAACTCAACAAATTTTGTGCTGCCAACAAACCGGTGCAGCTTTTTTTTCCTTCATTACTTATATAGGCTAAAGATTACATGCATCTATGGACAATAATCTAGACTTCCTAATCTTAATCGACTCACCTAAATATAGATACAGTTTGTACCGGATACAACACTATTTGCAATCCGGCAAACTGAAAGTGAAACTGAACAGCAAACCGAACCGGACTGAACCTTCTAAACATGAAACTCTCTCAGTTTTTTTCAGAGTTTGACACCAACCCAAACTAGTTTAGATAACAAAATAAGCCGTGCAGGAAAACTGAACTTTTTCCTTCGCTGTTGATCCGTGTCACCATTATAAGGAGTCATGCAGTCTTTTATCTGAAAGTGCAAGGCCATTATTTGTGCATGCTTCAAAATAGCACAAACACCTTAATACATATTGCACAGAAAATGAGTTCACAATTGTTCCCAATTGAAAGTGTTCAATCTGTTACTGCCTACTTGAAACCTAGAAGAGGCAGGAGGGAAAAGCAAAAGCAAACACACAATATCCTTATCCAGAAGAACCTAAGGAAACAAGGATGGTTTTATAAGTATCACATATAACAAATTACAATGTAGGCCTCATTCTATGTTACGGAGATATTATGTGCTCAAGCAGATTTTCTTTAGTTTCTTAACATTAGCATTTTGTAGTAATAACCATTATCTATCCAATTAAGAAAATTTGCAGTACATCATGTGTAAGGAGAATTGGAACCTAAAGGTGCAGAAAAATTAAAAGAAAATTCTGTCCAGAGAGAATCATTTACCTATTTGGCCATGTCGAAGTTCCCAAGTCTTGAATATGCACTAATGAGTGCCATATATATATACTTGGTCATTTGAATTCCATCTTGCCGTAATTCATCGTGATACTGCCAACAATTCAATAGCCAGCAATTATCCCAATAGAAACTATAAATATTAAATAGAAAGGTATAGGTTAATAGGAACAACGTAGCAACCATAGAAGAAAATAAGAAGACAAACATTAGCAGGTTGAGATGTAGTCTATTTCTAAAAATTGAAATGAGCAGTCATCTATGAATTGAAACTAGGAACAAAAACACAGCAGGTTGAGATGTAGACAAGATTAAAATGATCAAAACATGCATCGACAACTTAAACTATGTAGAAGACAGTAGATATATACCTTCTCCCCAACCCTTATAAAATACAAGGATTTGGCTAGATGGGCTTCACGTACTTCACTCTCACCCAAATTCTCTTTTGCATCGGCAATCCTTCATGCATAAATAAGTGATATTAACCAAGAGAAGCTAATAACTGAACACAGCATAACGGCAACTCAGATGCACCAGAAGAAAAAGGAAACATTACACTTTTAGATACCAAGAGCACAACTTTTCACTTTGACCAAAATGTTAGGAACACTCTTTGCGGAATAAATTGTGACTGTTTCAACTCAACACTACACCATGGCACACTTTTGCCAACACTTTGTACAGTTGGCGTATGCCACTTTCGCCGACGGAAAATGTGTCGGCAAAACTTTTCCCGACACTTCTTAAACAATAGCGTTTGAAGCCGTGGGGGAAAGTTTTGCTGACAGTTAAAACTTTCGCCGACAGATAAGTTGTGAGTAAAACGATAGGCTTTGCCGACAGTTGGTGGCTTTGCCGACAGTGGTAGATTTGCCGACAGTTGACACCTTTCCCAACTGTTGGTGGCTTTCCCAACACTTTTGCTGCCAGGATAGCAACGAACTAGCCAACACTAGTTGGTACCTTTCCCGACACTTTTACTGCCAGTATAGCAATAAACCAGCCTACACAATTAGGCCTACATTGATAACAATAAATCTGTTGGTAATACAGTCCAGAGCATTTTAAATACTAATGCAATATTAAAACTTCAATAGGACAGTATAAAGACCGTGACACAGATTTTTAAATAGTCATAAGTCCACACACATTAGTGATTCATGTAATTAGCATGTGCGTACATCATCCATGCATATCGCAAGTCAAGTATACTAAGTACATCCAAGTCAATCTCGAAAGGTACTACATACATCCATATTTCAAGAGTGAAGCTTGACTGAAAAGCTTAATGCTTCCTTGCCTTGCTGCCCAAAAGGTCCTCTTGTGGCCCAAAAGTTTCTTCCCTTGACGCCCAAAAGCTCCTTCCCTTGCTGCGCAAAAGCTGAGTTTCTCCTTTCCTGCATGCCCAAAAACGTCTTGCTGTCCAAATAAACTAAAATCAGTTAGTTGGGAAGACTGACTATACGTCATGGCGCAAGATAAAGAATGTAAAACAACTTTGACTTGGTTTGTGGTCATCACAAAGAAAGATCCATCACAAGACAAAAGAAGTGCCGTCGCAGTTTCAATTGTTTTAAAACTACCAATCACGTTTAAGGTTGCAAGTGATTCAACAGTGCTCAGTACAATGAACAAGTGATTCACTAGTGACAGAGGACACATGAACTCAATGTAAATTTAATAGTTTAATATGTATTGCATAATATAATGGAGAAATTTTCTAGAATCTTATTTCAGCTTATAAAGTCATGAAAGATATATTTTTTCTTACTTTTATCGATTTTTGAAAGTTACAATCAGTGCATGGATATGATCATGGGTACCACTGGAAAGCACTACTTATTCCATGACTCTAATCACAGTTTGAAGTCTATTAGCTAGGAGCTTTGTGATAATCTTCAAGGAATTATTGAGCAAGGAGATTGTCCTATAATATTAACCATTTTTGGAGAGGATTTTTTTAGGGATGAGTGCAATATAGGAACCATTAATGCTCTGCACATTCAGACAACCATTGTAAAAGTTCTCACAAAGCTTATAGAAATCTAAAGCTAAAACTAAAGGAATAGCACTACCAATCTGGATAACATATGGAATGTGATCAGACGAAACTAAAGCTAAAGGAATGTGATCAGATGGGAATGTGATCAGACGAAACTCCTCAATTTCTGAGTGCTTCTGTTATGTGGCTCAAAATTATTCCATCACTCTCAAAAAAATATTTCCAACATGAAATGCAGCTTTCTGGGTTTCAATCTATTGAGCATATAACTTCAGTACCTTCCCAAAATGTGATAGCCTTGTTCCAGAACTTAACTCTTGGACTGCCTGCTTGATGACTTGTTGTCATCCTTCATCTGCCACAAATTACAATCCTTCATCTGCCACAAATTACAATAATTTAGTAGTTGTTGACCATCAATTCACTTGAATTAGAGGCAGATCAGGTTATTACTCTGTCATGTGGCCATGCAATGGATCGACCACGAGCACCTCCAATGGACGTCAGTGCTCCATATGGACGAGGCAATATAGCATCCCTCACAAATACATGATTGACAACCACTTCACAGAACTGAACCCCAAGACGAGTACCCCCGACAATAGCCCTTGGGTTTGTTGTTTGAATAGTTGCCTTTGCCACAGGAGTATCATAAGGTCTCACAACACTAAACAATATTACATCCCTTCCACCCTAATCCACACAAAATATGTTAGAATCTATTCAACATATTATAGTAATTATTTGCCACATGCAAGTCAAACCATAGCAGGAAATGAAAAAATTAATAAATAATATGGGCTACTCATGTTATTAACACATTCTAGCTAAACCAGACCTCATGCGTACACATGTATATATGCATGAATATGTGCGCATGTATGCCAAACAAAAGCAGACTGCCACTGGGACATGCATGCTGTCTGTCTGTTGCCTGAAATCAGGACTTTTAAATAAGAAAATAAGGTCATAATGGGTGGCTCATTTATTTAAGTTCAAGATTATGAATAACTTGCCCTAAGCATTCATTCTTTCATTCTCCATTAGGTAGTTCAATTGTGAATGTCAGGCTGATATTTGTTGAAAAGTTTGAAATTTACCTAGGCAGGTGTGTCCAACTTTTATCCATGACACACCTTTTAACCAATCAAGCAAGTCTCTTTTCCTAAACTACTGCAGTACAACAATGTTAATTTTCCAATCAATCAAGCAAGTACCAATCAACATTGCAAATCAGTTCATCGGCAACCTAGTAATACTCTGATCATGAGTTCATAACACTATGTAGTAATACTCTGATACACTCCAATGCATGGTAATGACCATGCAGCCTAGTGATAAGCCAGCAAAAGAACATACACTTGATCAGAATTCAGAAACACAAAAATAGTTTCTTGTCTGTGCTTCTTCTTGCTGCTAGTGCTTCTTGTTCTTGAAGGCTTCAAGTAGATCCACTGATCTAGGAATGTTTGTCTGTAATGAGATGCAACAAAAATTTTACCACTTTGATTACATAGGGGGGTATTGAACTGTAAACACAATGCTAAATTCAGCTACAAGGCCAAACAAACTTCCAGTGACTATTTTACCTTCATTGGAATGTAAGACCTAGTGTAGCTCTAGTGGACAGAGAAAGACTAGCTAGCTAGGTGCATACTTGCTGATGATTATTTCAATTTTAAAAAAAAATTATCATGTTGATAATCTGAGAATTGAGATCGACCGTATAACAATATATAACAAAGCCATAACTCGTGTAAAAAAGAAATATAAATTTGTGTACGTCCTTATAAGTTTTATAAAGAATCATGGATCGGAAGCTAATTCTAGGTGTGTTTGACCCGATGCATGGTTTGATTCGCTTAGCCAGACCCAACATATTCAAGGTTCCCATGACATTTGTCTTGTACTAGTTGTTAAGAAGCCCAAAATTTGCTACTACAGAAACAAAACCGAAGAGCTCTCATATGAATAGTGAAATTAACACAAGTTGCAAAAAGAGCCAATACTTCCCCTCAGATTCAACATGGCACCCGGAGTCGTATCAAGAGAAAACAATATCACAAGAATCTATAACAATTCTTTTGTTAGATTAGCCTTCCAACTGCACTGCCAAATTACAATGTGCAAAACTCCAGGTTAAAACCAGAAAGAATCAATCTTTAATTTATTTAGTTAAACCTGGAAAAATAAAATCTTTTTTTTAAAAAAAAACTGTGTCTTTACCTTAAAGCAAATTCAGGCGAGGTTAACAAATCAGCCAAAGTCACCCCAGTGACATTGCATTCTAGATTATCACAATTCTATGATAAAGTCACCCCAGTTAACAAAAACCACATTGACATTGCATTCTAGATTATCACAATTCTATGATAAAGTCACCCCGCCAGCAGAGAAGTAGAACTAAAATAGAACTACTTGAACGCAGTGTCTTCCCACAACTAACACAGTGCCAAATTTGAGCAAACACATATATGCATCACAACAAACAAATCTTTCTCATGTCTTCCAGATCCCCTCTAATGGAAATATCCCCTAGTTTTTTTAAAAAAAAGTGACAAAATAATGAACCAGAATATTCCAAAGTTCATACAAAACAGCCAAATGATCACGAAATGCGCTTGATCCAGATCACATCCATCACTATTGTGCTCGATTTGCTTCAAGCATATCTCCCACCCACCCTTCCACCCAACCACCAGCCCAGAAAAAAAACGAAGATGAAATCAAGTCACTGTCAATGTAAGCAAATCAAAAGTATGTACAGATCCGAGCCGCGAGAAGGGTATGATCGTCTTAATGGGGTTGTATTTCTAGTGAGCAGCGTCACGGGCACGCGAGATGGTAGATCCGGTCGACCTCGAGCAAGATGGGCTCGACGACGTCGGGCGGAGCAGCTTCGAACACAGGGGTTCCGGAGGTGGTGCGCGACGTTCTCCTTCCTCCGGTGAAGTTGTCCACCATGATCACGTTGTCCCCTACTCCAGCAGCCGATCCACGAGGTGGCTTCCCACGGCCGCCCCACCGGTGACGACGACGCGACGCGGCCGGCCGCGGAGGCCCAAGGGGACGCGAGAGGCGGCGTAGGGCAGCGAAGGAGAAGAGAGGGCGGTGGTCGGGGAGGTGGGATGAGGGGGAGAGGGAGAAGAAGTAGGGCGGAGGGCAACAGCGCTGGAGGATGACGACGGCGGTGCCGAACGGAGGGCGGCCAGCGGCAGAGGGCAACAGCGCCTGTCGAGAGGATGGGGAATTTGGGGGGCAGTAGCGTGAGATGGGAGAGATCGATTGGGGATTAGGTTGAGATAGGAGAGAGAGATGAAGTGGGGGTGGGCCGTGGCGCCTCGATCAGCGCCTGTGAGCGCGGCCTTTTTTCACGAGCGCGCCTTTTTTTCAGATATATTTCTCGCTTCGCAGTACACTTCAGCGCGGGTCTGATATTTGGATCAACAATCAATAGACACATTTTCCCAACACATAAGGTGTGACTACGGTACTTTTACCGACAGATAAGGCATCAAGAATTCTTTGCCGACACTTTTTTTGCCGGAACCATCAACGCCGACAGAAAATGTGCCGACGCATGAGATCAATGCCGACAGATTGTCTATCGATGTAGTCTATAGATTTCCCAACACATTTTGTGTCGCCAATAACGTACCTTTGCCAACACATCATTGTCGCCAAATGTGTGCCATGGTGTAGTGCAAGTCCATCCTGCAGATCATTGATTTGTTTCTGCACACATCAGCTCTTTATTTACCATCAGTCATACCAGAAACAATATGCCTTTTTTCACTTGGTTAGTTTATCAAACTAACAAAGTAATTTTTTCACTTGGTTAGTTTATCAAACTATTACAAACACATGAAATAACTTCATATGAAAAAATAACCATGAAGGCAATCACATGTCACTCGCATGTGTGTGTGTTCCTGAAGAAGACAAACGTACATGCTACACTAGCATAACCACTGACAAAAGAAGTGGCATTGACGAAAGAAGGGGTTCCTATTTCAAAGGAACAAAGAGTTATTTACACTTTGTAATGAAACAAAATTGAAGTAACAAAAGCCTAAACTAGTTTCCTAAACTAGAAGCCTACGGGTCTTCGGAGATTGGAGACACGTGATGTGAGACATGAGTATGGAGGAGTGGATCATTGTTGTCTTCGTCATAAAACTCGCCTTTTTTGTTGATTACTTTCTTCATGATGAAGTAGGCGAGCTGGCCTGAATGGCTTGGATTTGAGCGAAGCAAATCCTCACCAGTAGACAACTTGAGGTCTTTGTAAGTATGAAAAACAAAATTAAGAGAGTATATAGAAATTGAGTGGTGCGAATCAATGTGTCATGTCAGCATGACTGACCTCCACGTCATTGTCTTTTATTGTGCAACCTAAGATTTCGCGCATGTACTGGCACACGAAGTACCCACATAAATTTGTTCCTTGCATCGCTTGACACCTCGCAAAAATCGAATGAACTAAGATGTCGTCGAAGGAGCTATTTACTACGAAATACGATATAAGAATATTCCTTGCGTGCGTACTGGAAAGTTAGTACGGATTGTAAGGGATTTCTTGTATGGGCGGTGTTTATGGCCCTTCTGACAATATCTTTTGAACGCGTCATTCATTAAACGTGTCATCACTTCAAAGTCTTCTTTAGGTTTATCCAGTGGATCCATGATCAGTATCTTGCTCTTCTCTGGATGAATTATTACGAGAATCCAGTGGAAGTTACATACACATGCATGATGCCATAGTCATTAGTCCTTACATCAGAGTAAATAACAAAATCAACGAGTAATTTAACTAGCTAGTGAGGAACTTACTTAAAATGGTATGGTGCAAGTATAAACTCCTTGTCTTGTAGTTTAATCAAAGCTTTATATACGTACTCCTCGACCTCCTTTGGTACTCTCATGATTTCGGTTTGGCAAACCGTTCCCGGGTCGAGGAATCCCAATGGCCCCTTGGTTCTTCGTAGTTCAATCATCTCGTATATATATAACGAAATAGTTAGATATGACATTTATCGGTATGATGTGAATGTAGACCAAGATTGATATATTAGACACTTACAGTGTCCAGCATCTCAAAAAACATATGTCGAGGGCGTCGTGATAGAACAAGTTGTGCAAGTTATCGAATTCTATTAAGAAGTAGCCATCGCCCTCATGGTGAAAATGTTCCTCACGGAAAATTGCGGTGATCACCTTCGGGAGTACGTCTTGGTTGGATCGATCCATGTACCATGCATGTAATCGCTGCATCATGGGTGTTAGACTGTTTAACTTCGAATCGGTGACTAAGGGCTTCCCTACCTCGAATTTCAATCTTGGTTGATTATCTTGGTCATCAGACTTCGTCTTGCCCTTACTTTTTTCTCGCACGACATCATACTCGGTCCTGGCTTCGCTTGATCTGGCTGATACGGCTTGTCTAATGTGCCATTTTTTGGGATCAGGGGTTATACGTTTGTCCTTTGAAGTACCAGGTGTTATAGGTTTCTACTTTGGAGTACTAACAGTGGCCATCTTTATGGGGTCCTCAATGGATTTCTTTTGTACCTCATCTTGCTTCTTCATCGTTTCACTCTCATGTGCTGGTGACGAATGTGGGGATTATACTGTAGGAGAGGCTGGCACTGCATGGTCCAAGACGATGTCACGCTTGCGCCACTGGATGAATGAGTGGATGTCACTTCCTAGAGTTGTTATCTCGTTATTGACGGGTTTTTCTAGCCCGATCTGAGCAAACTGTTCAAGTATCGTGTCCACCTAGACCTTTGCATAACCTGGCGCTATCGGGGTATTGTGCAGGACACCCCCTTCTTGGCACGGATAAACTACCCCTGTAGCAGCCTGTAGAAATATGTTCATCACGGGCACGTTGAGCTGACAGGGTGTGGGGTCATGTATGTCGTCCACAGGATAATGGTTGTTGTCTGCTTCTGGCAATGGCATGGACACGCAACTGCTGTGATGACCTGTAGGGCTGGAGAGAACATTGTGGGCCTGCGCCTAGCTCAAGGCTTCTTGTACTTATCGTTGAACTTGTTCTTGAATGGTGCATTGTAATTCTCGCAGAACCCTTTCCTTCATCCTTTCCATTTCCTGCTCAGCCCGCTCTTTTTTAGTTCTCTTCCGACTCTTATAAGAGTCTCTGTGCTCAGGGAATCCCATCTTCCATGGAACCTTGACCCCGACGCCGTGTCCGAACGGGTGCTCTTTGTTTCTAGGGCGGCTGTTAGCTCGTCTTTCTCCTCGTCAGGGGAAAGATCCTTGATGGATAGGGCGTAAAACTCCTGAACTCTTTGCGTCATTGCTTCATCTTCGCTGCTCTTGAATGATAAACTCCCAGTAGACAAGAGATTTGCCCTCGCTAGCATGTAGTGCTTCACTCGGTCTGGTAGTCCGATCAAGGGACTTGTGCCAGTCAATTGGAGCGCTTCTAATTCCTGCCTCTCCCATTGAGCAATTTTACCCGCGTACCCACTCGTGCCAAGTGTGTGGGGGTGAGTATTCCTTCTTGCAATGCTAATGTGGTCCTCACTGGACTTCCTTGCTGCTTCAGATTGCTTCATTGCCACAAACTCATCCCAGTATAGCTCTAATCTTGGGTATTGCTTCACATAATTTACGTTCAGCCTCGCCTTAAAGTTTCTCCACGCCGCATCCATGGTCATCAATGCATCACGACGCACGAGTTCTTCGGCTCCTTCGGGGAATTCGAAGGTTTCTTTGAGCTCTGTCCACAGATCCTCTTTGGTGGCTCGGGGCACTTTATGCCAATAGGTGATTGGCACTTTATCCCTTACGATGTACCCGCATGTTGACCTGTATTTTGCTGCTGATTTTCTCGGTGCAACAAGGGCCCCAGTATCTGAGACCTCCGAGATGGTGTACCGACCTTCAAGCTTCTTAGTTTTCCCTCGTCCTCGGTGTCTTGCAACAGGAGCATCATCTGCAACAGTGGTGGAGGCCTCGGCACCTTCGGTGGTTGGGTGGAGGGTAAGGTACCTACTCGGGCTCTCCTCCATTATAGGCTCGTTTTGGGCTCCATTAGAACTACTCAATAGAAAGGAGATATTTCAGAGGGAAAGAAAATCAATCAATTTGACAATCTATAAGCTGTCTTGAAAGCATATATGAATAGAGACAGACTAACAATTGCTTCTTGGACAAAAGCCCTACTATTTTAACTTCACTCAATCGTGGACTGCCTTAATAGTTTTGCCGAAGTCATTAAATCTTAAACATGGTGGAGGTGGAGGTGTGAATGCGTGATGAACCTTGCCGGGTAATTCAGGATGAATATGGAAATATTGTTCTCAATCAAGATAATGAGCCTGTGATCCACACTGATGGGATGAATTCTAGAATGAATTCTATCAAGACGTGTTCAGGAAGAAATTTATGATTTTTACTTACCTTTCTTGGTGAGTTTCTCTTTGCTAATATCTCTTCTCTTTATTTTACAGGAATAAGATAGAAGATGTACTAACTGAGGACTATATTAGATCCTTAGCTGCTGCCTGAGAACTTAGCTGTTAGCAGCACAAGTGAAAAAGCGTCTTGTATTTGTGGGCATCGCAATGTTTATTAAGAGCATTGCGATATTAAGAGCAGGATTTTGTTATTTATTCCTTTTAATATAATAGATGAGAATACATAATTCACAAGAAGCAAGAATAACATAGACAAAATAATGCTTAGCAACCTTATGTCATCTATGAATTATGTCTGCTACCTCAAAGAGAGGAGATATGAATGATTTGCTCTCAGATTTAGGGTTTGGATGAAAATAAGAATTTTCACCACAATCACAAATGGGCTAACAAATTATTTAGTGAATAGGGCCTTGAACCCTTACCACCTTAGCATGCACAATTAAAGAGTTGTTCAGAATTTCACTGTTAAATATCTATGATCAGATTGATAACAGGATAGTCTAAAGCATACTCTTCAACCGAATTATTGCAGTTCAGGCTAGCGACCAACTAATTCTTCTGACCAAGCAATCTCAGAATGCCTATTCAGAAATTACTTCTACCACCAGACAAGTGAATTACCAGTGAACAATTATCTCTAACTCTTGAATCAAAGCAGATACTGAATATCAACAGATTCTGAGTTAACACAAATATTGTGCACACATATGAGCAAGAGATAAATGTCTACTAATCCACTGAATGTGCCCAGACTAGCAATATCTACTGAATGAGTAAGTAGTCTCTGAACCAAGCAAACTATCTGTTCTACCGAATACAGTAGCGACAAGAAAATTGGACAGAAGCAAGCCGACTAACCACAAGAGAGTATACTTATCAGAATATCAAGCAGTGATGTAAACAACACTCTCAAGCATGTTATTCTACCAGTTCAAGGCCCAAGACACATAATAATTGTTCTTATCATTCTTAACCCAATATCACCATAGAGCAACACCCAAACCTTCAGCCAACAAGAACAAGTGCAGAACTAAAGAAAACTTACAGAAGGACAGCACTCCAAGCGTAAAGTAGGAACTAGGAACAAAGACTGGGACCATTCAATTATCTTTGGTTTCAGGTTTTGATTTTGTACATTGCAGATAACTTCTGCAACTTATTAATGCTATTTGTGTCGGGGAGGGGTTTCTAGAATTAATTTCTATGCGTTGTTCAGTTCATAAATTGTTTTATTATATTGTATTGTTTACTTATCGCCATTAACCACCAGTGCTTTACTCATCAAATAAGAAGCTGCGAGTTTCTGCATCTGACTTCTGGGATAGTGTTCTTTCAGAATAAAACCATTGATTGTGCCATAATAAAATACAGAAATGGATAAGAAACTTAATCGATATTATTTCACAAGCACACTGGTTCAAGTAAGAGATCCAATTAAGCTAACAAATTCCAACAAAATTGCATTATATCCTAGAATCATAAATGCGTTATGAAATCATGTAACTACAACTGAACAAAGCCACGTTACTGAGGTCAGTAACTATTATCTGTAGCTTTTTAAAGAGATGTAGCTTTTTACCATTAGCTTTTTTTTGGCTGAAAAGTGATTGTAACCGATTGTTGTAACTTTTTTGAGAGGTCGTGAAATGACTCTTAAGAAATATCATGCTTGTTTGCTGATTTAGCACTAATATGATTGTTTTTCTTATGTTCTTTCCAAAGAATGGAAATATAAGGAATTAGAATCAAATATCGTCCATTGATTATCAGCAAGTACATATGCATAGGGCTAATTCATTGATCGTCATTCAATTCAGAACCAAAATGCTGGTTTCAGAAGGGATCAATCATGAAGGATGAACCCAAATTTTGATGCTCCCAGATTGCTTTTTCTTATTGCTGTAATTAAATCCATGAAAACACAACTTATGTAGTTCCACAAATCTGACAAGACCACACACATATATCACTTCAATGAACGCGCCCACAACCAGTGCCTATCTATAAACCCTAACCACCATAGCCAATGCATTACCCCGAACGAACCACAGGCTACACAAACCACAGCACAAACTGACGAGCTCGGCGCAGAGGTACAACACTACAAAACTGAGGAGCTCGGGGAATAGGTAAGGAAGTTTGTACCTTGGAGTGGCGGCGGCACAGCTTGGAGTGGCGGCGGCACGGCTTGGAGTCCTCCCCCACGGACGACGTTGCCACGGCTTGAGTGGCGAGGCGTCTGGTGGCCGTGCAGGCAGCTGGCAATGTCTTGTGCTTGAGGAGGGAGAGACGAATGAATTTTGGAAGTCTGAAAAGCGGGCTTAGGTTTAGCTATATGTAGGAGGAGTATCTGTGGCGGTTGATAATAATAACCGTCACAAATAACATTATCTGTGACGGTTATTATTATCAACCGCCATAGATAACTATTATCTATGGCAGTTATTATTATTAACCGCCACAGATAACTATTATCTGTGGCGGTTAATAATAATAACTGCCACACATATGGCCGAGCACTAGTCTATAACATAAGAAGATCCCTTATCCATACTAAGACTAAAGTATGTATTATATGACCCACTTTCTATGGGTCACATAGACAAGTGAACAAGCAGTAGAAGTAGAAGTGAGATTAATTGTGTAAATACAATGAAATTAATTGTGTAAAATACAATGTAAATACAATTAATTGTGTAAATACAATGACATCCTTTAGTTTAATTCAATTTTAATTTCGATGTATTCTGTGAAGTAAATACAATGAAATTAATTGTGCAAAATGAAATTTCAATAAAATAAAAAAGGAGTCTTCATGTCCTGTTATCGAGGACCTCGTTTTAAAAAAATACGCCGTCTGGGAGCTTTACTAGGACTCACTAGAAAAACACCTAAATCCGGAAGTAATCTGAGTACGCATCTTAGTAAAATAGTTTTTATTTGTTAACCGCCACTAATACTGAGATGTCTCGCATCGTCACCGAGCAACCATTGTTCTTTGAGATGCGAAGATGAAGAATAGAAGTGCGACGGCGTTTTTCATCGAACCTGATGCATTAGAGTGTATGATTTTATATTTTTACAATAATGGAAATATTGTTTTTGGGAAGATATGGTAAAATTTTAGCTGGACAAACATATTACATTTGCAGTCAAAAGGAGTCATATCACATTTCACTTCGTTACCTTATTTTTCACATATACAAGGACAAATATTGCCATTACTCGTAACTACTTATTTTCTTTTACAATTTGTCCTTCATTGTGATCATCACGATGATAGGTAGCTTCTTGAGTGGCTTCTTCCTCGAGGCTGATGATGCCATCTACGAAAGGAGGCAACTCATCAAACTGGTTGTACTCTTCCTCATCCACGACATTCTCAACTCTGATGATCCTTCTTTTTCCTTGCAAAACTACATGGCGCTTCTTATCTGCCGGGTCGATTATGTAGAATACTTGTGCTACTTGATTCGCATGTACGAATGGTTCGTCTCTGTATCCGACATGTTCGATGTCCACAGTAGTAAAGCCATACTTGTCGACCTTGACACCCTTCGGGAGGTGTACCCAATGACATCGAAACACCGGGATCTTGAAAATGTAGTAGTCGAGCTCCCAAATCTCCTCTATGAACCCGTAGTAGTTGCTCTTCAGATCTTTGCTGTGTTGTCGTGAGGCATCTATCACGGACACCATTGCTTTGGTAAGTGCTCTTGCTATCCGAGCTCTCGTGTAAAATGTATATCCATTGATGTCATATCCTTGCCATGTCGTGATTGTACACAAGGCCTTTTGCCAACCACCTCAATGTAACACTCGTTTCTTCACCAGACATGTGCTCCCTGAACCAATGGCTGAACAAATGATTGAGCTCTTTTGTTATCCAAATCTCTGACTGTCCTCGGTTTTCCATCCTTAGCTTACCCTTGTGTATGTCCATATACGGGTACACATCAACTGACTGTTGCAATAGTGTGAAATGGGCTTGTTCGAACAAAATATTATCATAAGAATTTGTAGATTTCTTTCCTATTACACCTTTCCCACCCAGCCTACCCTCATGGCGAGATACAAGCACTCCTACCGGTTCGACCTCCTCCATGTAATCAACACAGAACTCAATAACCTCCTCATCTACAATAGAGCCTTCGGTCGAGATCGATTACGTACATATTTCTTGAAACACCCATATACCTTTCAAATGGGTACATCGATGCGAGAATCTGAGGCCACAAATATTTATCTCATTGACAAGGTGAACAATGAGATGAACCATGATATCAAAAATGATGGGGAAAATACATCTCTAGGCAGCACGAGTCTTTACCACATCGGCTGAAGTTCATAAAGTCCAACAGGATCGATGACCTTCGTGAAATCGCGTTGAAGAAGAACACAACCTCGTGATTGCCTCTCGGACCTTGTCGAGGCAAAATACCTCTAATTGCAATAGGGAGCACACATGTCATCATCACATGACAATCATGAGACTTCATGCCGATTAACTTCAAATCTTTCATCGATACGGTTTCTTGATGTTTGCGGAGTAACCGAGCGGAACTTTCACACCATGCAAGCACTTGCGAGTTCTGTTTCTCTTTCTTGCTCAAAGTGTAGCAAGTCAGGGAAGGTTAATCCGGCCTTTCCCGATGTCTTGAGGATGTAGCTCGGCTCGATTTTCATGTCTTCTAGATCCCTTCGTGCCTTGATCCATCCTTTATTTTGCTAGGAATATTCAAGTAAAAGACCAACCACGCTGTCACATACATTCTTCTCTACATGCATGGCGTCGATGCGATGTCGAACTTCCAAGTCCTTCCAAGAGGGCAAGTCCCAAAGATGGATCTCTTCTTCCACGTGGTCTTCTCGGTATGGGACGCGATGTATTACCGATAATCCCTTTCCAAGTACAACATTAAGATCCTAACCATATCATACACCTCTTCCCCATTAAGGCGCCTTGGAGCTAAACCATCATCCTTTGTCCCGTCGAATTGTTTCTTCATATTGCAGTGCGGATGATTCTGCGAAGAACCTCCGTTGGCGCATGTACACTTTATTTTTCTCGAGTTGTTGAGCCACACACTAGCGGTTTCATCCATGCACTGGGGGCATGCTTTGGCTCCATTTATAGTAAGGCCGGACAGGTTATCAAGCGCAGGAAAATCATTGATGGTGCAGAACAACAATGCACGTAGAGTGAAGTACTCTCGTTTGTACTCGTCCCATACCTGTACACCTTCGTTCCATAGTATCACAAGATCTTCCACCAATGGTTGTAGGTATACATTAATATCATTGCTAGGTTGTCTCGGCCCTTGGATAAGCAGCGATATCATATTGTACTTTCGCTTCATACACAACCAGGGTGGAAGGTTGTATATACACAGAGTCACGAGCCAAGTGCTATGAATGCTTTTCATGTTACCGAAAGGATTCGTTCCATCCATACTCAAGCCAAACCTTACATTCCTCGGTTCATTTCGAAGTTCTCCTGAAGAGTCTATCGATGGTTCTCCTTTGGGCGAGAATCGGTAGGGTGTCTCGATTTTCCATCCCTCTTCACGGTCTTAAGAGTGCCATCACATCAATTTGGCGTGCTTTTTGTTTCCAAATAAGCGCTTCAAATGAGGTATTCTTGCAAATACCACACCACTTTAGCGGGAGCTCCTTTTTCACCTCGATAACCGTTGTCATCGCCCTTACGCTTGTATCACGATGCTTTGCACACCGGACATACATGAATGTACGCATAGTCTTTGCGATAGAGTATCTGATCGTTTGGACAAGTATGTATTCTTTCTACTTCCAATCCCAAGGGACATACAACCTTCTTAGCTAGATACGTGGTTTTAGGCAACACGTTTCCCTTAGGCAGTATGTCCGCTAAGAGATGTAACAATGCCGTGAAACTCTTGTCGAACCAACCATTGCCTGCCTTCAATTTCAGCAGCGAGAGCACCGTGGGCAACTTTATGTTTTCCTCCTTACAACCCGGGAACAAAGGTTTCTCTGAATCCTCCATCAAACCCTTGAATTGATTAAACTCTCTCTAACTAGTATAGTTCTCTTCTGCATCGCGCAACATTTGAGCCAGATCATTGTCGTCATCGATGACCAACCTATCCTCATCGGATCCATAACTGATGTCAACTGCCACATTGCCGGCTCCGTCATCGTTGATGTTATTACGTTGAAGTATGATCTCCTCTTCACCGTGCCTTGTCCAACTTGTATAGCCAGGTACAAAACCCCTCCGGATCAAGTGCAAATGGATATAGTTTTTGTTTGAAAACATCTTCTCATTCTTGCAATCAATGCATGGACAGTGTATGTACTCCGTCTTCTTTTGCAAGTTTGTTCTCTCGGCGACCCTTAAAAAAACAGATACACCGTCGATATATTCTTGGCTACAACGGTTATAGCGTACATCCATCTCGGTCCATCTACAATTCATTAATTTAAGAAATTATTAATATCCAAAAATCTTAATTAAATAAATTGTTATTCAATATTCAACAATATCCACTAACGGGACAAGATTAATGCTAAGTAAATGTTGCAAACTTAATTAATTAATTTTAATACATACTCATACGTAACCAAAAATTATATATATCCTCCGGAAGATCAACATAATAAATTCCTCATCTCAAAATGCAAGGCAATTTCATGATCACCCATCTACCATATTAACTAAATTTTATTTAACATTCATATCCAACAATCTTAATTACATAAATTTGATATAAGCTTCATACAAATTCACTAAAAATAGCCACTAATGAAGCAATATGTATATGCACGCGCTAATGAAAAAAAATAAATGGTAACTAACAAAAGAAATTTTATGTCTTTTGCAATTTCTATATATACTAAGATATCTAGCCAAACTTAAATATATCCTCCTAAGAGCAACATAACAAATTCCTCATCTCAAAATGCAAGGCAACTTCATGATCACCCATCTATCATATTAACTAAAATTTATTTTTCATTCATATCCAATAATCTTAATTAAAAAAATAAATTTCATATATGTTTGACCAAAAGTTCATCATCTAAGTAAGGTAGACAACTTAATCTAATAGTGCATGGTAATAAATTCATCATCTACAAATTGCTAAGTAAATAAAAAACAAACTAAATATAAACCTTGCATCTAAACCTTAATTAAGCTAGGAATAAACCTTACATTGCAATTTCACATTACAAATGAAGGAGGAGACACAATTTACACGTTGGAACAATTCTAGGAAGTAGAAGCACAATATTTTGGCCAAGCGAAATCTGAAATCAAATAGCTATCTTTTCTTCTCGGAAGGACTCTTTTCTTCTCGGGAGGAAGATGACCAATGACCGGTGACGAAGGTATTTATAGGAATAATTATTTGTGGCGGTTTTAAATAAAAACCGCCACGATAATTATATCGATGTGATTCTAAAACAAACCGCTTCAGATAATTTATTATCTGTGGCGGTTCCAACAAAAACCGCCACAAATAGTCGCAACCTTATCGATGGCGGTTCCAAAAGCAAACCGCCACGGATAAATGAGTTATCTATGCCGGTTGTTGGATGGAGCCGCCACAAATAGGCCCAGCGTTATCAGTGGCGGTTGCAAATAAAAACCGTCACAGATAATGTATTATCTATGGCGGTTTTTGGATGAAACCGCCACAAATGGTTCTCCCGCCAATTTTCGTGTAGACCCGCCACTGATGCATGGATTTGTGACGGTTCCAAAAGAACCGCCACAAATAGGGCGTTACCTATGTGCTGTTTTGTAGTAGTGTATTGTGTTGGCCATGATGAACGCATCAAAAACATACCTTCCAGCAAGTGTTGGTGTGCCACCATTATAGTGATCATTAGCTTTATATCCTCCAGGTAGGGCAAAAGTTGCTCCGAACGTGACAGATACATTTAGCACGGACCCAATGCCCAGAGTTTGTGTTGAACTTGTTAGTTTGTCTGATTCCTTCCCTTCATCCTCTGGTTTCTCTTTAGGAATGTAGTTCTCTTTAAAGTGATCTAACCGACGATTGCCATGCCTAGCGTGACAAGTTGTTAAAACTCTATATATCAATACATTAGGGTTCTGCAAAAGCAAACGAGAAGTTCAACACAGGGATCACTACTATTTTCTTCTTCTTACAAGGGAACAAGCCTAATATGAAAAGGAGAAAAGTGCATTACCCCCATATAGAAGAACCCATCAGGAATCTTTCTCCATGACAGATCTAGAGGAGTTTCCCCATTGTTATTTGGTAAATTCAACCATACTCCCCTGTTCTTTAGTAGAGAACAAAAAATTGGGAGGACCCCAAGCTGTATTCCTAAGTGTAGCGCGGTGTTCCCATCATTATCTTGCATATTCAGAATCCACGCCAACTTGGGAGTTTGGCAAGCATACGCAACTATATTCAATTTTTTCCTTTCGACAGCAACATGAAGAAAAGTCCTTCCTATAGCATTGCGCAAACCAGCGATGTCAGGAGATTTCCTAATAAGATTGATTACGTTCCAATACGCACCTGTGGAGGCAGCGACGTGTATGGGGAACAAACCTTTGTTGTCTGACTGATACAATTGAGCTGGGTTAGCCTGTAGCAATTGGTTGACTGGATCGTCTGCATTCAAAACGTAGGAAACCCAAGGAAACCTCTGCCGGAATGTCACGCGGCGTACACCTCCAATCCATGTAAATGATGCAGCAAAGTGGAGAGGCGTGCTTCCGTTTTTGTCTGCTTGTTCTGTAAGTTCCTTCCCTTTCCATTTCAATAGCTTTTTTGTCATCACTGCGAATGTGAGTCCTTTGTGTCAAACTAAGCAAAGTGACGACGTCAACCTAGCTTGTGACCGGCTACACAACGAAAAAACTCTTATGTGTAGAAAAAGAGACTTGCTACACTATTGAAAAGCAGCTTGCAATGTGTTCAGCCACCATCATAATAAATCTCACTCGCGGCGTACATATAGTAAGGCTCCCACTACATTTGGAGCGACATGGCAGAAGAATGTAGCAGCGTACAAAAACAGTTACTAGATACGTTCTCTCTTTGCATCAACGAAAGGTGAGATGGACATGTCAACTAAAGAATAACACATGCACACGCATACGTTGATGTTAAGGTAATTCTCACCATGCTATGCGTGCCCTTCATTACACCTCCCCCAAATCCCTATGATGGAATAAGTCCTTATACTGTTGGTCTTTGTGGTCCACATGATAGTTCTTTTTTCTTTTTGCTGCCCCAACCAAGACAACATCTTAGACTAAGACTAGCATCTTTAGGACAGCATCTAAGGACAGCATCTTAGACTAGACTAGCATCTTTAGGACAGCATCTAAGGATAGCATCTTAGACTAGACTAGCATCTTTAGGACAACATCTTAGACTAGCATCTTAGCATATGCTTGACTGCCCTGGCTAGCTATAAATATGTAACCCCAACCCCTCAGGTTGGCATGGCATTGTGTGAGAAATAAACCAGAAAATTGCCCCAACTCCTATTGTCATCCTCTCTAAATGAGAGTAAGAATTCAGCTACTAACAATTGGTATCAGAGCTGTTCTTTCCTGCAGCCTAAACATCTCTTGCTCATCTCCTTCCCACCCCTCTTGCTCTCGGCCAAAGAAGCGGAATAACTGACTTGTTCTGCTCATCCTTGACTCTGAGCAGACGAAAGCGGCGGCTAAATCGAGGCGATTCTTCCCTAGCAAAGCCCCCCACTAGCGCGCCATGTCCGAAGACAATCTCGGCCTTCGATGCGCCTCGGCCTTGGCACCAGCCGGAGGCTGAGGTTGCAGCAGCGAGGATCGCGAGCGGCGGCAGAAGCTGCGGCGATGGCGGCAAGGCGGCAAAACTGGCGGCAAGCGAATCGGCAGCGGCAAGGGCGAAGTGGAAGCGGCGGCGAAGCGGCGGATGCAAGCGTCGGCGGCAGCGAGCTTCGAGGCTGTAGCGATAGTTCAGCAGCTCTGCCCCTGCGGCAGCGGCACCGACGGGGGGGCTCAAGCAGGCGAGGAAGCGGCATGCGAAGGCGCGATGGGCGATCGCGCACCCCCATGAGTGCGGTGGCAGCCCAGACAGGCTCGGACGCGCCAACGGCGATCTGGCGGCGGCAGTTGGGTCGACGGAGATCGCGGCCTTTACAGGCGGCGCGGCTCTCCTCCCCTGGACCGGTACGATGGTCACCACGGGATCCAGGCCATTGTCAGGGACGTCGGTCCCGACAGTGGATGGCCTACCCTCACCAAGACCAACTACATCGATGCGGGTACGGCTCCAGGTGCGGCACATGTGGGAAGAAGTTCGGTACGGCGACGTCGATTACTACGAGGATCGACGAGCGCTGGATGCCCTCATAGCTGCAGTTCCACCGAGATCACGATTCGCTTTCCAAAAGCGAACCGCCAAGGAGGCTGGGATGCCATCGCGGCGCGCACGACGGCGGCATCGCGCCAAGACCACCTGCGGGCGCCGCAAGGAGTGGGAGAACCTGGCTTTCAAGCTAGGTGAGGACGTTGATGACTTTGCTCTCCGTCTCAACACTCTGCTGCAGAAGATGGTGCAGTTCGGCGACGACACCTACGATGAGGAGAGAGACGTCCAGAAGCTTTTTCGTTGCATCCCCGAGAAGTACAAGCAGATCGCTCGCTCGATCGAGTCTCTGCTGGATCTCTCCACGATATCGATCGAAGAGGCGATAGGTCGCCTCAAGGTCGTCGACAGCGACGAACCACAGCCTCTGTCGGGGCCTATCACCATCAGCGGGAAGCTGTATCTCACTCGGGAATAGTGGGAGGCCACCAGGGTGTCGGGAAGAAGGGGGAGTCCTCTTCCGCAACAGGCGGCCGCAAGCGCGCCAAGCCGCGCAAGGAATGCGGACCAGTCCAGGTTGGGGCGCGAGGACGTGCCGAGGGTGACGCCCGCGGAGGCGCCCAGGGCGGCACCACCGGCAACCAGAAGCCGGCACGAGACGACTCCTGCCGCAACTATGGCAAGCTTGGCCATTGGGCCAAGGAGTGTCGCCAGCCACGATGTGGCTAGGCCCACGTCGCACAGGTGGAGGAAGAAGAGCCGGCTCTGCTCCTGGCACACGCAAGCATCGTGCTATCTCCAGCGGCTTCGGCCGCAGTGAATCTCCCCCACCTTGATGAGCCGAGAGCACACGTCTTTCTTGGCGATAGCTCCAGCAGCGACAAGATTGACGGGTGGTGCCTCGACACTGGCGCTACCCATCACATGACCGGTCGGCGGAGTTCTTCATCGAGCTTGACTCCAACGTCCCGAGGCTCCGTCAAGTTTGGGGCGCCTCGGCGTGGAGATCAAGGCGTCGGCTCTGTCCTCTTCACCGCCGAGTCTGGAGAGCACAGGCTGCTCACCAGAGTCTACTACATCCCCGCGTTAAGGAACTCTATCATCAGCTTGGGATAGCTGGATGAGAACGGCACGCGCGTGGCGATCAAGAACGGAGTCATGAGGATTTGGGATCACCATCGTCGCCTTCTTGCCAAGGTAACCAGAGGCATCAATCGACTTTACGTCCTCAACGTGCAGGTGGCACAACCTCTACGCCTTGTTGCTCGTCGGGCGATGAGGCTTAGCGATGGCATGGCGCCGGGCACCTTCACTTTGAGGCCACGAAGAGGCTCGGTGCCAGCGAGATGGTCTGCGACCTCCGTGCCTTGACCACGTGGAAGCGATTCTGCGGCGTCTGCGTGTTGACAAAGCGGGCGGCTCCTTCCCGGCGATCGAGTTTCGAGCCAAGGAGCGGCTCGAGCTTCGTGCAGACGGGGACTGTGTGGCCCGGTGACACTAGCCACACCAGAGGGCGGCGCTACTTTCTGCGCTCGTCGGCGACCTCTCCCACTACATGTCGGTGATGGTTCTCGGCGGCAAGGGAGAAACTGCGGATGCCATTAAGCGCTAGCCTTGCTGCGTGGGTGGAATCTGACGCAAAGCTGCGTCTTCGCGCGACCGACAACGGCGGCGAATTCACGGCAGCTGAGTTCGCGTCGTACTGCGCGGATGAGGGCATTCAGCGCCACTACTCCGCGCCCGTCTGACCGCAGCAGAACAGCGTCGTCGGCGCGCAACCCGGATGGTTGTGGGGATGGCTCGGGCCCTCCTCAAGTAGAGGGATGCGGTACATTTTACGGGAGAGGCAGCGATGTGGTGGCGGTCTACATCCTCAACCGCTTCGCCCACCAAGGCTCTCAATGGCGGGGCGCCGTCGACGAGGCTTGGCATGGGCGCAAGCCGGCGGTCTCACACCCACTGGTCTTGGTGCCTCGCGTTAGTCAAAGAGCTTAGCCCCATCGGCAAGCTCGGCAGCGAAGCACTCGAGGTGTTCCTCGGCTCGCGGAGGGCTCAAAGGCCTACGCATTCTTGACCCAGGACACTGGCGTGTGCGCCTGCGGCCAGCATGACGTAGTGTTCGACGAAGGCGAAGATGGGCATGGGACAAGGCGGTGTCACGATGGCTCGACTCCGGCGTACCGCGACTTCATTGTCGAAATACGTCCACTTCAAGGGAGGCGGAGGTAGGCAGCTCCTCTTCATCAAGCATGCCTACCCGATCCACAGACTCGGCGTCATGCTCTCCGGCCACAACCGGTGCGGCAAGTTCTTCGCCAACACTACCACAAGCGAGCAACTCCACGTGCTCCAGCACCAACGGCCACTCCTCCAGGTACGTCCACTCCGACATCAGCTAGTGTCGACCACGGCCCGGTGGAGTTCGCTACTCCGCTCTCCCACGATGAGGAGCGCCTCGACGTGTATCACGACGGCGAGCCGGTGTGGTATCGTATGATGGGGAACCTTCTCGGCGACCAGCCGGTGCCGGGACTGGTGCCTCGCGATCTAGAGGTGCAGTTGCATCTTGCGTGTGACGACGGCGAGCCTCGTTCTTTCACGGAGGCCGCGAGACATGCGGCATGGCGTGTCGTGATGAAGTCGGAGATGGATGCGGTTGAGCAGAACCGCACCTGGGAGCTTACTGATCTCCCTCGCGGTCACCGCGCGATCACTCTTAAGTGGGTGTTCAAGCTGAAGAGGGATGAAGCCGGCGCCATCGTCAAGCACAAGGCTCGCTTGGTGGCACGCGGTTTCGTGCAGCAGGAGGCGATCGACTTCGACGATGCCTTCGCCCCCGTGGCACGGATGGAGTCCGTGCGACTTCTCCTTGCGCTGGCTGCCCAGGAAGGCTGGCATGTTCATCATATGGACGTTAAATCGGCGTTTCTTAACGGCGATTTGAAGGAGGAGATCTACGTGCACCAGCCGCCAGGCTTTGAGATTCCCGGCAAGGAGGGCAAGGTGCTACGCCTGCGCAAGGCACTTTATGGCTTGCGACAGGCACCGAGGGCGTGGAATACCAAGTTGGATTCCACGCTCAAAAGGATGGGCTTCAAGCAAAGCCCGCACGAGGCGGCCATCTACCGGTGGGGCAATGGTGGAAGCATACGCTGGTGGGTGTCTCGTCGATGACTTGGTGATCACGGCACCAGGGCGTGGTGGTGGCGATATTCAAGGAAGAGATGAAGGCCACCTTCCAAATGAGTGACCTGGGGCCTCTCTCCTTCTACCTGGGGATCGAGGTGCACCAGGATGACTCCGGAATCACGCTTCGACAGACCGCCTACGCCAAGCGTGTCGTTGAGCTGGCTGGGCCCACCGACTGCAACCCAGCACTCACTCCGATGGAGGAGCGGCTGAAGCTGAGCCGCAATGACACGACGGAAGCGGTGGACGCTATGCAGTACCGGCGTCATGTGGGGAGCCTCCGCTACCTCGTCCACACACGACCGGATTTGGCTTTCTCCGTCGGCTCGTTAGTCGGTTCATGCGGCGACCGACGGCGGAGCACCAACAGTGTGAAGAGGATCATCCGCTATGTTGCGAGGACTCGACCACGGCCTCTACTACCGAGGTGCCACAGAGAGCACACCTCGTCGACTCTGCGACAGCGACCCGCTGCGATGACATCGACACCAAGAAAACCTGGCGGGATTCTCTTCTTCTCGGCAAGTGCCTCGTTAGGCGGCGATCGGTTAGCGACAAGTGGTGGCCACTGTCATTGCGAGGCCGAGTACATAGCGGCTTCCACCGCTTCGACTCAGGCACTTTGGCTTGCTCGACTGCTTGGTGATCTCCTCGGCAGAGATACTGAAGCGGTGGAACTCAGGGTGGACAGCAAGTCCGCTCTGGCCCTGGCAAAGAACCCCGTTTTTCATGAACGGAGCAAGCACATCCGGGTGAGGTACCATTTCATCCGGGATTGCTTGGACGAAGGAAGCATCAAGGCGCGTTACATCAACACTAAGGACCAGCTTGCGGACCTGCTCACCAAGCCCCTTGGGAGGATCAAGTTCCTTGAGCTTCGCTCCAGGACCGGGATGGTCCAACTTTCCCACAAGACGACGGACAAGACTTAGGGGGAGAATGATGGAATAAGTCCTTGTACTGTTGGTCTTTGTGGTCCACATGGTAGTTCTTTTTGCTTTTTCTTTGCCCCAACCAGACAGACATCTTAGACTAAGACTAGAATCTTTAGGACAAACATCTAAGGACAAACATCTTAGACTAGACTAGCATCTTTAGGACAGACATCTAAGGACAGACATCTTAGACTAGACTAGCATCTTTAGGACAGACATCTTAGACTAGCATCTTAGCATATGCTTGACCGCCTGCTAGCTATAAATATGTAACCCCAACCCCTCGGGTTGGTATGGCATTAATGTGAGAAATAAACCAGAAAATTGCCCCAACTCCTATTGTCATCCTCTCTAAATGAGAGTAAGAATTCAGCTACTAACACCCTATTCGATCTAATTCTCACCCTTATCAAGGAGGCAAACATTAACCACCATCCCATGTCAAGCTCTCTCAAATCGATAAAAAAATACTGGAGCACGAAATGTCAAGCTCCCCCTAATCCCCCAAATGGATCTCATGGGGGGCAAGGACAAGAACCCAAGCAAAGCGATGAGCATGACGGCGGTGGTGTGCTTGACACCAGAGACGGGGCGGGCTGGTAAGATTTAGAGCACTAGTAGCAAGTTGACTTGAAACAACGGAGGAACGGTAGTGCCAAATAAAACAAAAGAAAAGAAAAAAATAGCAGAGAAGAAGTTAGCGAGTGGCATGAAAGAAAACATGGATTTTTGAGTTACAGATAGTGGAATTTTCTCTTTTCTTTTTACTTAGAAATCAAAATTCTTAAAACGTACCATCTGTCAATTGTTGATAAACATGCCCACAAATAAACAAACAAAACTAAACAATGTATGGTAGTTCAGTAGGTACCTTTGCTCTCAATGACAGCGGCATGTAATGCGTTTCGTCCATCTGGACCAGAGTATGCCAATTGGTCGTCTTCCTCGTACAATTTCACTGCAATGTCATACTCCTTTAGCAAGATGGTTAGGTACAATGGTGAAGTGCCTTTGCTTGGGACACGGGCCAATTCAGAATCCTCTTTCAATAGAAAGATGACTATGTCTTCATTTCAAAAATCTGGAGACCTAGCTCTGAGAATGCCTCCCCCGTCGCTCCTATCCACCCCCCCACCACACCAAATCTCAACCCACAGATCCAGCCTAGATCCTCATATATCCCGCACCAAATCTACCAATCCAGCTGCGGATCCTATCTCCTCGCTCCCAGATCTTCCTTCTCCGGGGCGGGGATCGATCCTAAACCCACTGGACGAGAAAGGACAGAAGGTTTCCGGTCAGAAGAGTTGCACGACGGATTCGAGGGAGGAGCCAGCTTTCGTATCTCATCTCCCAGTGGCAGGCTAAGAGCTACAGGACAAGGCCTAGATCCGAATTCCGGAGCTCAGTAAGGACCGTAGCCTGGGCAATCCCCCAACTCCGTCCGAGAAGTAGGAGCATGGAGGAGTTATGGCGCCTTGCCGAGGCTTGACGAATGGGGAAAAGAGGCATGGTCAGGTCAGCTATCAACCAGAACAACGCGAGAGCATTGAAGGCCATAAAACGAGGCAGCATTCATGGTTGAAGGCCGAAGAGTCGATCCTCAAATCCAGGTTTTCAGCCTCTCAAAAAGGGAAAGGGATTCAAGCAGATGAGTGCGATATTGGACAACCTACCTCGTCTCGCAGCGGTCAAAGGTGGAAATGGCCTCAAATCCAACAGCTATTGTCAAGATCCCGTGCCAGCCCGGAAGATACAAGCCAAAATCAGAGAGTGCAGCCACGCAGTCGGGGCGCATTCATATCAAGTGCCCCAAATGAAGATGCAAAAGGATGGATACGGGTCAAGCCACAACATTGGTGGCGGAAGAGGCAAACTCATTCAACATCACAAGGCAACTCAGAACAACCTTTTCATTGTCTCAGTGGTTCAAGGTTCTTTAAACTGAAAATGAAAGGTAAATGTTTTAATTGTTTTTCACCACATCACTTTGCTGGAGTCTGCGGGGCTTGATGAAGATCTTTAGCGTTGCCTCCATTTGGGACACAAAGCCATTGAATGTTCAAGCAGAAGAAGTGGCTACCCAGCGCCTCAAACACACCAGCCCTGAAAGCTCCTTCCAGTGTAGCTTCAAGCAGTCGGAGACCAGCGCCCTCAAATACACCAGTACTCAAAGCCCCCTCCACAAAACTATTCAAGCGCCCTCACAAAAACATTCAGTCAAGCAGTTCGTAGTGGTTGTGACATGGAGGCGAGTGTAACACCCCAATTTTTGCTTTTCTTGCATTTTAATGGTATTTTGAATTTTTGGGGAATTTCTGGAATTTATTTGGATTTATTTGGATTTATTTGAAATTATTTGAATTTATTTTGAATTAAGCCATTTAACAAATTAATTAAATAATGGAAAAGTTAAAATAAATTTTTGCTGAAAATATTTTATTTGAGTCACAAATGTCTTAAAATATTTTTGAGAATTTTTCCAAATTTTTCGATATTTTTAATGCCCCAAATAAATTATTTGAATTTTGGGAATTATTTTAAATCGAAAAAGGATTAAAATCGATGAACAGTGTTGGGCGAACAACATGCGGCCTGTTCCGGAAAACCCTAACGCGCCAGATTGTTCGATCTCCATCAAGCGGCTCTCGTTGCGCCACGTCGACCGATCCGTCATCGCCATGGACTCACGCCATGCCGCCGTGTGGGCCTCGGTCTCCGCTTTCACGGAAGCGAGGCACTATTTATCTTGCCGCCGCCCGCCGTGATCCCCACCGCGCCGCACCACCGTACCGCCGCCTTGAGTCGCCGCCACCTCGCCGCAAGACCTCGCCGGTTCCGGCCACCGCGCATTCTTTGAGCCGTTCCGCCGCCGCCGGTGATTCTCCGCCGTCGCCCGCGCCACCATCGGACTCAGCGCGTCGCGCCGCGTCGGGAGCGTTACCGCACGTCGCCGGAGGTCCACGGAAACGCCGCGCCGCACGTCGTCGTCCTCGTCTCCGGTCGAACAGCGCCGCCCGCCGCGTCGCCGGGTTTCGCGAGCCGCCAACGGACGATCATCATCCGGCCGTGAGGTGAGCCCACGTCGCCTTAGGAACAAAGGAACCCCATCTTCTAATTTCCGCCGTTAGATGCAAATCAGGGCCACCGTCGTGCCGCGTCGCCGTTCCTTTGTGCGTGGACGCCGACACGCAGCGGACCCACACGTCGATCGCCGCGCACCACGCCCAATCACGCGCGACGCGTGGCTGCCGATCGAAGCCGCATCGCTGCGTGAGTCGCCGGCAATGGACCACTGTCGGTCCACACCGCGCTGCTTTGTACTGAAGCGACGCCGACGGCGCGGGCCCACTCGTCGGCCGCACACACGCTGCGGCGTGGCGTCTGGCACGACGTCATCTTGGCGTCGCGGTGGGACCCACTGCCGATGAGATAGCCGAGCCGTCTTGGCGTCATGATGACGTCATCTTGGCGTCATCACGGGGCCGGTCGGTGGCGTCGGCAAGGCCACGTGTCACTCTCTGGCGCTGACACGTGTCACGATGATGCAATAATTAATTTCGAAAAGAAAATATTTATTTAATTCGGTTTATTAATTTTAAAATGTAATTTAAAACTTCAAACGCTTATAACTTTTGCGTTTTAACTCCGATTTGAGTGATTCCAATTTCTATAAATTTGTAAAATCAAGATCTTTCTGTTTATGAATTTTATTTGAATTTTTGAGCACTGTATGTCTACTGTTTATTTATTTTATTGTTTTGTATATCGTTCGCGTGAGCGTTGAAATGCGAAGGTTTCGAGGAGAGGTTCGACCGAGAGCAAGCTCGAGGAGCGAGAATCAAGTACTTTTGAAGGCAAGTTGTGTTTGATCATGTTGAACCTATTAGAAAAATTATTTTGATTTAATTTATTGCATGCTAATTTAGTAGAAATTTGATTGAATACATTTTGGGATTAGCTAAATGCCTAGTTCTTTGTATGCCACCTTGTAAGTAAATAATTGTAGGCCATGAATCATTTGTCACCCTAGGTTGTGGATTAATAGTTGGACATTATTTAATTGCCAACATGGGTTGAGTAGACCAAGTAGTATGCTTAGCCACGCCACGTGGACAATTCATGATTTTGGAAGTACCAAAGTAAAATATTGACTTAATGAGATATGGAACATGTTTTGTGAATGAGACATGTGTTATTGAGTTGATGATGGCACGTGGTGCAATGGTAAAGAACCGGGTGGGAAAATGATTTAGGCGAGGCATGTGGCAAGATTGTTTATGGTGGGCCAAGAGTGGCAATGGGCGGTCGAATTTGGTTTTATTGGTTTTGATATGGAGATCACACTTGGTTAGTCTTGCCTCGGTCAACTAAGGACTTAACCTTGCGAGCATTTGAACTGAGTCTCTCATACAACCACAAGCTCAGTAATGGGGCGGGCTTAGTTGAGTAAACCGGGAAATCTATTCTTGATCTTGTCGTGGTGGTGTGAGGCCCGAGAAGCGGAATGAGAACTCACATGGCGCAAGAGGGGCCACAGGTGTGGTAACCAGTCCCTCCAAAGTTGAAACCTTAGCGAGGCGATCTTGAGTTTAGATGGAACTTTGGAAAGAGCTTCGTTACGGTTATTTGCCTTGGTGGTATTTGATGTATCTTGTGGGTAAAGTGTATAACCTCTGCGAGTGTACAACCTATTGAATAGCCGTGCTCACGGTATTGAGCATCGCTTCGGTGATTCTGATCAAGGGTTAGATTTTCATAAAAAATGACTTGTTGATGGAAAATGCTTGGGTTGGTGATGATGAACATGACTTAGGATGGAAAAGTGATTTACGATTGAAATGTTTGTGAAAGCTACTATTCCTACTCTTGTTTCTTGCTTTGCAATCTATTCTTTATTTATCTTGAATCTTTGTCATCGCTCATGAACCATAGCCTATCCTTTGTACTAAGCCATGCATGTAGAATATTAGATTTGCATTACATGCATGACTTCTTTGAGTGCTCAAAGTACTCACCCACAACAACACAACCAGTTGAAGAAGAAGCAACCCTGCTCGGGAGGAGTATCGGGAGCCGATTTAACTAGGGAAGCGAGCCAGTCGATTACTGTGGCAAATTGGTTGGCGCCACGAGTTTATTTTATTTCATTGCATTTGAATATTTTAATAAGTCTTAAGCCTGCGATCGTATCTTTAACTTGACCATAAGGTCAATCAACTAGGTTGAGTATTTAATTAAAGTACTTATTATTTAGTTGGTTATGACCGTGATATGTACCAATGTTGAGGCTGTGTGCACTAAGCGCGATCTGGACTAGTCTTGAATACCTGAGGGTCGGATTTGCACATTCGGGTCCCGACAGAGGTGGTATCGAGCCATCTTGGTATAGGGATGGCCCTTAGTTAGAATGGTCGTAGTGAGGATAAAATTATTTTCTAAAGAGTTAAAATGTGCCAAGATGATAATGCAATCTCGACTTACCCTTCTCTTCTCTCACACCCCTTGCTGAATTTATCACGTCTTTGCTTTGTTTTAAAATATCCGAGTTTCACGTGAGTGTCCTTTGGCGAGATGAGGATGATCCACTCTTTTGGTGGCGCCTTTGGAGAATGCGCCGGAGCTTTGGCGTATGATCACATTCTTTGGGAGGATATGATGAGCCGATCTCTGGGGACTCATGGATCGGGCGGGGCGGATATTGCACAGGATGTCACTATCACGGTTTACGCTCGGGATAGGGCGCGGGCGAGTCGTCCCATCCGCATCACTTGCCAGAGGTCATCATTTGTGGCTGGGATCCGGGAGACATCGCGTCTGGCGATGAAGCGGTTGCTCGTACCTACCCTGAGGAGTTGGATGGCACGATGTTCCATCACCACCCACGCAGAGACTTCGCTTCTGGCAAGGAGCCCATAGAGGAGGAGGATGCCACGATCACCCACGGCGGATATGTCATCGCTCAGAGGATGCTATCGGCGAGGCGGTTCGAGAGCTGCGGAGGTCACGTGGCGAGTTCACGCGGTGAGGGCTCATCTGTTGCAGACTTGTGAGTATTTGGCCCACTCTATTCAGAGGATTGGGGAGCTGGAGACAGTATTGTCGGACGAGCGGAGCGATCTTTGGGCTGCACGACCAGACCGGAGGAGCCTCAGCAGAGGCGCGGCGAGAGCAGAGCGGAGCCGAGTGGAAGTGAAGCGAGCTGTGGAGGTTGAGCCGAGCAGAGGCCCAACCAGTGCGGATCGTTGGGATAGGTTTGTACCGCACCAAAGACACCGCGGTATATCCACGAGGAAGTTCGGTGGGGATGGCTAGAGGAGTGGCGTTAGGATTAGCGAGTTGAGACTCTGAGTTGAGTCGCGTCTTGGAATAAGAGTCACCCTTAGGCGTTTGACTCGAGTGTTAGTTCGATTTGCTTCTTTCATGCTTGTGAGTGATTGGTATGTGTTGCAAGGCCCTTAGGCATTGTGAGCAACCATACCCGATTATTAATAAAGTAATAAAGTTGGATTTTGTGTTACACCTTTGACCCCGCATAAGTATTCTACTACTTGTCTATTCTTACTTCCTCTCATCTCTAAACCATGGAGCAATCGACGGATGGTGAACACCGTGGAAACCAGGAGAAATGGAAGTGGTTCACGCTCATTGAAACATTAATGATGAAGGACAAGGCACTCAACCAAAGCACCGCCATTGATATCACGAACTTTGGAGCCTTCCTTGCTGCACGCACTCGATTAATGCATGCCATGATCAGCAGCAGCAGTCCTTTACCCAAGCCGCCGCTCAAGTCAACCAAAGCCAACCCGGTCTGCAGAGGCCACACTCGAGGTGTCGAAATTCATGAGGACTAGGCCGCCAGCGTTCTCTGAAACGCCAATCCATTGGAGGCGATGATTGGTGAGGGCGATAGAGAGAAAGTTGCACATTACTCGGTGTGAAGGAAATGAGAGGTACTCTATGCCTCTCATCGACTTGAAGGAACCGCCAATGGTGGGAAAATTCTCGCGCTTCTCATGAGCACCCATGAGACATCGGTGGGAGGAGTTCACGGTCGCTTTCGGCGATATCATGTGCCGAAGGCATAATGGAGCTGAAAAAGGAAGAGTTTAGGGCAGCAGAGCGGGGCAATCAACGGTGTCCGAATATCTGAACAAGTTCACGCAGCTAACACGCTTCGCTTTTGAGGGCGTAACAGCGGACAAGGCGAGCGATCCGTTTCATGAAAGGACTGAATTGAGATTGCGGTGGGACTCATAACCCACACCTTTCCAGATTTTCAAGAGCTAGTGAACAAAGCGCCGATATTGGAGGACAAGCGCAAGAACCGGAGGACAACCGAAGCGAGGATGGCACAACGAGGGAACACGTCGAGGCGCGGCGTTTGAGGTTCGCGCCAAACCAGTTCTTTAGATTTCAGCCAAGGAATGTGATGACGCCGCCGCCACGATACCAAGACTGGCGGACAAAATTTTCGAACACCGGCACAAGTTGGGAACACGACCACAGAGGAAGCGGACGGTAGTCAAGCGTTGTTTCATTTACAACGAGCAGGGCACTTTGCCAATTATTGTCCCAAGAAGGAGGAGGAGACACGGTTCGCTTCAATCTCGGGACTACTCCAACAAAGACACCCGCGCCGAGACCAAGCCATGGAGCTCATAATCTGGAGCGCCACACGATCGTGGTAAGAGGCGAGTCAATCATGTCACCGCCGATGCGGTCTGAGAACACATCGGACGTCGTCTTGGGTAAGTTACTTGTCAACTCGATACTGCAATGCTTTTATTTGATTACGGAGCTTCACATTCGTTTATATCTCGGATTTTGCTGCGAACAATGGGTTGAAAATGGTGAACCTTAGGCATGTATTGCTAGTACAATCCCGGGATCGAACTCCGATCGATGTAGGATGTTCGGGGTAAAGTTGCTTATAGATGGAGCGAGTTCCTAGCAAACTTAGTGGTGTTAGATACCCAGACCCTAGATGTTATTTTGGGAATGGACTGGTTATCTAAACACAAGGTTGTATTAGACTGTGGACGAAGAGTCATATCAGTCGAGAGTCCTTGTGGGAGGAAAATAGAGTTTCAGGCCACTGCCGTTCAGGAGGGACAGTTGATGGTCAACAGTGTGAAGGCCGTCAGCATAGAAGATGTACTAGTTGTCAGAGAATACCCGGATGTATTTCGGAGGATTTACAGGATGCCACGAGACGAGGACATAGAGTTTGTAATTGAGTTGGCACCGAAACGGCCCGATAGCTAAGAGACCTTATCGGATGTCAGCCGATGAGCTAGTGGAAATGAAGAAGCGATTGAGGAGTTGATGGATAAAGGATTTATCGGACCAAGTTCGTCACCATGGGGAGCACCGGTTACATTTGTCAAGAAGAAGGGCGGAGTTATCGGATGTGTGTGGATTATCGGCGTTAAATGAAGTCACTATAAAGAATAAGTATCCGCTACCGGGATCGATGACCTATTTGATCAGTTGAGAGGAGCGGAGTTTTCTCCAAAATTGATCTCGATCGAGGATATCACCGGTGAAGATTAGATCGGAGGATGTGCGAAGACCGCATTTTCGTCAAGATATGGACACTCTGAGTTCTGATTATGTCTTTTGGTTTGACAAATGCACTGCGTATTTCATGAACATGATGAACAAGGTTTTCATGGAATATCTGGACAAGTTCGTTGTTGTGTTCATAGATGATATCTTAGTCTACTCCAAGGCGAGAAAAGAGCATGCCTAACATTTGAAGCTAGTCTGGAGAAGTTAAGAAAACGACAACTTTTGCTAAGTTTAGTAAGTGTGATTTTTGGAAGAACAAGGTGGAATTCCTTGGACATGTAGTAACCGCCGACGGAGTCGCAGCTTGATCAAGTAAGGTGGAAGCGGTGTTGCATTGGGAGCCACCCAAAATGGTGACCCAAATCCGTAGTTTCCTAGGAATGGCGGTTATTACCGCCGATTTATTGAAGGATTCTCAACGATTGCGAGGCCTCTTACGCAATTGTTGAAAAAGGAGAAGAAGTTTGCATGGGCGCGGAATCGGCGTAGTTTTCAGAGTTGAAGAAACGCTGACAACACACCGATGTTAGTTCTCTGGGATTTAAGCGAGCTTTGATATATATTGTGATGCATCGCGCCAAGGACTCGATTGCGTATTAATGCAAAAGCGTAAGGTCGTTGCATATGCATCTAGGCGATTGAGGCCGCATGAAGAACTATCCGACGCATGATTTGGAATTAGCGGTGTGGTACACGCCTTGAAGTTATGGCGACACTATTTAATTGGGAGCAGATGTGAGGTGTACACCCACCATAAGAGTCTTAAATATATATTTACGATCGGACTGAACATGAGGCAGAGGAGATGGTTGGAGTTAATTAAGGATTACAATGGGAATTCATTATCACCGGAAAAGCCAATGTAGTGGCGGATGCTTTAAGTCGAAAGAGCCACACAAAGAACATGTTGATGGGAGAAAACCAGTTTGAGTTATGCAAGGAATTTGAAGTTGAAGGTGGAAGTTGTGCCTAAGGGATTCTTAGCCGCTCTAGAGGTGAAGCCTACCCCGAAGATCAGATTAAGTGAAGAACGTAAGGGCGATGTCAAGATTGAGAGAATTAAGTCCAAAATGGGGAAGGCAAAGCGAAGGATTTCAAAATTTGGATGAGCGAGGTACATTGTGGATCAAGAATCGCATTTGTGTACCAAGACAGAAGGAGTGAAGCGGTGATTTTGGAGGAGGCCCATGATTCCAAGTACTCAATTCATCAGGAAGCGCTAAGATGTACCAAGACACGAAGGAAAGATTTTGGTGGCCAAGCATGAAGCGTGAAGTTGCAGAGCATGTTGCGTTGTCGCGACATATGCCAAAGAGTCAAAGCAATGCATCAAAGGCCAGCGAGATCAAGCTGACCATGAAGATACCGAGTGGAAATGGGAAGAAATTGGAATGGATTTCATTACGGTTTACCAAGGACGCAGCAGGTATGATTCTATATGGGTTATAGTGGACCGTTTGACAAAGGTTGCTCACTTCATACCGATAAAGACTACATACTCGTGGGACCTTAGCAGATTTATATATGTCAAGAATTGTATGTCTACGGAGTTCAAGAGAATTGTATCGGACAGAGGTACCCGTTTACCTCAAGATTTTGGGATAAGTCGCATGAGGCTTTAGGGACTCGTTTGAACTTCAAGATCTTGCATATCACCCACAGACATGATGGGCAAGCGGAAAGAGTTAATCGAATCTTGGAGGACATGTTGAGGGCATGTGCATTGGCTTACACAACATCGTGGGACAAGTGCTTGCCGTGACGCCGAAGTTCAGCTACAACAATTACCGAGCAAGTCTGCGAGATGTCGCCATTGAAGCACTATATGGCGACCACAACGAACGCCGTTGAATTGGAATGAGGCCGAGAACGTCATATGTTTGGGCGGATATTCTTGAGAAGCCGAGGAGCGAGATAGCCATGATCGAGGAAAGGTTGAAAATTGCACAATCAAGACGAGAAGAGTTCTGTTGATAATCACCTCGAGGATCTGAGCTTTGAGCTGAAGATTTTGTGTATCTCGAGTTACCCCACTCAAAGGAGTTAAGAGGTTCCACACCAAAGGGAAGTTAGCACCAAGATATGTTGGTCCATTCAAGATCCTAAGTCGTGAGGTGAAGTGGCGTGTCACCGGAGTTCTGCAGCCTTAGCAGTGTGCATGATGTGTTCCATGTGTCACAATTAAAGAAATGCCTCCGAGTGCGAAGAAGCGGATCTTGAAGAGTCGGTCGAGTGCAGGAGGATTTGACTTATAGAGAGTACCCAGTGAAGATCTTGGACACAATGGATCGGAGGCGAGAAATAAATCAACCCGCCTGCGAGTTCGATTGGAGTAACCATTAAAGAGTGAAGCAACTCAGGGGCGTGAAGAAGACTCAAGAGAATTCCCAACCTATTCCTAAATACGAATCTCGGGTCGAGATTCCGTTAAGGAGGTTTGTAACACCCCAATTTTTGCTTTTCTTGCATTTTAATGGTATTTTGAATTTTTGGGAATTTCTGGAATTTATTTGGATTTATTTGGATTTATTTGAAATTATTTGAATTTATTTTGAATTAAGCCATTTAACAAATTAATTAAATAATGGAAAAGTTAAAATAAATTTTTGCTGAAAATATTTTATTTGAGTCACAAATGTCTTAAAATATTTTTGAGAATTTTTCGAATTTTTCGATATTTTTAATGCCCCAAATAAATTATTTGAATTTTGGGAATTATTTTAAATCGAAAAGGATTAAAATCGATGAACAGTGTTGGGCGAACATCAGGCGGCCGTTCAGAAAACCCTAACGCCATGACTGTTCGATCTCCATCAAGCGGCTCTCGTTGCGCCCGTCGACCGATCAAATCATGGCCGGACTCACGCCGCGCCTGCCGTGTGGGCCTCGGTCTCGCGCTTTCACGGAGCCGAGGGCACTATTTAATCTTGCCGCCGCCATGCACGTGATCCCACCCGCGCCGCACCGGCCAGACACGCCGCGCGCTTGATCGCCGCCACCTCGCCGCAAGACCTCGCCGAAGTTCAAAGCCACCGCGCATTCTTTGAGCCGTTCATGCCCGCCGGTGATTCTCCGCCGTCGCCGCGCCACCATCGGACTCAGCCTCGCGCCGCTGTCGGGAGCGCGTTACGACGCGTCGCCGGAGGTCCACGGAACGCCGCGCCGCCGTCGTCGTCCTCGTCTCCGGTCGAACAGCGCCGCCTGCAACGTCGCCGGGTTTATGAAGCCGCGGGACGATCATCATCCGATCCGTGAGGTGAGCCCACGTCGCCTTAGGAACGATGAACCCCATCTTCTAATTTCCGCCGTTAGATGCAAATCCGAGGGCCACCGTCGTGCCACGTCGCCGTTCATCATGCGTGGACGCCGACAGGCGGACCCACGTCGATCGCACCGCACCACGCCAATCACGCCGCGGCGCGTAGCATCGAGCCGCGCCTTCGCTGCGTGAGTCGCCGACGATACCGACCCACTGCTGCCACACCGCACGCTTGTGCGTACAAGAGACGCCGACAGCGGGCCCACTCGTCGGCGCACACACTGCGCGCGTGGCGTCACCGTGGACGTCATCTTGCGACGTCACGGTGGGACCCACCTGTCAGTGAGATAGCCGAGCCGTGCTGACGTCATGATGACGTCATGCTGACGTCATCACGGGAGCCGGTCAGGGCTGACGTCAGCAAGGCCACGTGTCACTCTCTGGCGCTGACACGTGTCACTGATGATGCAATAATTAATTTCCCGAAAAAGAAAATATTTATTTAATTCGGTTTATTAATTTTAAAATGTAATTTAAAACTTCAAACGCTTATAACTTTTGCGTTTTAACTCCGATTTGAGTGATTCCAATTTCTATAAATTTGTAAAATCAAGATCTTTCTGTTTATGAATTTTATTTGAATTTTTGAGCACTGTATGTCTACTGTTTATTTATTTTATTGTTTTGTATATACGTTACGCGTAGACGTTGAAGTGCCAAGGTTTCGAGGAGAGGTTCTGACCGAGAGCAAGCTCAGGAGCCGAATCAGTACTTTTGAAGGCAAGTTGTGTTTGATCATGTTGAACCTATTAGAAAATTATTTTGATTTAATTTATTGCATGCTAATTTAGTAGAAATTTGATTGAATACATTTTGGGATTAGCTAAATGCCTAGTTCTTTGTATGCCACCTTGTAAGTAAATAATTGTAGGCCATGAATCATTTGTCACCCTAGGTTGTGGATTAATAGTTGGACATTATTTAATTGCCAACATGGGTTGAGTAGACCAAGTAGTATGCTTAGCCCCCCACGTGGACAATTCATGATTTTGGAAGTACCAAAGTAAAATATTGACTTAATGAGATATGGAACATGTTTTGTGAATGAGACATGTGTTATTGAGTTGATGATGGCACGTGGTGCAATGGTAAAGAACCGGTGGGAAAATGATTTAGGCGAGGCATGTGGCAAGATTGTTTATGGTGGGCCAAGAGTGGCAACTGGCGGTCGAATTTGGTTTTATTGGTTTTGATATGGAGATCACACTTGGTTAGTCTTGCCTCGGTCAACTAAGGACTTAACCTTGCGAGCATTTGAACTGAGTCTCTCATACAACCACAAGCTCCGTAATGGGGCGGGCTTAGCTGAGTAAACCGGGAAATCTATTCTTGATCTTGTCGTGGTGGTGTGAGGCCCGAGAAGCGGAATGAGAACTCACATGGCGCAAGAGGGGGCCCAGGTGTGGTAACCACCCTCGGTGTTGAAACCTTAGCGGGCAATCTTGAGTTTAGATGGAACTTTGGAAACGCTTCGTTACGGTTATTTGCCTTGGTGGTATTTGACTGTATCTTGTGGGTAAAGTGTATAACCTCTGCAGAGTGTACAACCTATTGAATAGCCGTGCTCACGGTATTGAGCATCGCTTCGGTGATTCTGATCAAGGGTTAGATTTTCATAAAAAATGACTTGTTGATGGAAAATGCTCGGGTTGGTGATGATGAACATGACTTAGGATGGAAAAGTGATTTACTGATTGAAATGTTTGTGAAAGCTACTATTCCTACTCTTTGTTTCTTGCTTTGCAATCTATTCTTTTTTTATCTTGAATCTTTGTCATCACTCATGAACCATAGCCTATCCTTTGTACTAAGCCATGCATGTAGAATATTAGATTTGCATTACATGCATGACTTCTTTGAGTGCTCAAAGTACTCACCCCACAACAACACAACTTCGCTTGAAGAAGAAGCAACCCCGCTCGGGAGGAGGAGTATCGAGGAGCCGAAGCGAACTAGGGAGCGAGCCCGATCGATTACTGTGGCAAATTGGTTGGCGCCACGAGTTTATTTTATTTCATTGCATTTGAATATTTTAATAAGTCTTAAGCCTGCGAGGCGATCTTTGTAACTTGACCATAAGGTCAATCAACTAGGTTGAGTATTTAATTAAAGTACTTATTATTTAGTTGGTTATGGTGTGATATGTACCAATGTTGAGACTGTGTGCACTAGCGCGATCCTGGACTAGTGCTGAATACACAGAGGGTCCGGATTTGCACATTCGGGTCCCGACAGCGAGATACCCCGGCGATCCCAGGGCTAGGCCGGCCAGGGCCTTCTGTGCCATCTCAGCTACCGAGGCCATCAAGCGCCATCGCGATGAACTCATCGACAGGGCGACGGTTTGCTGATTTGATGGCAACAACCATGATGTGGAGGCTTTCACGGTCGGTGACATGCTCCAGGATCGTTTCAACCTTGGCCACGGCGACTTCCAACTGATCAAGCATTTCCCCGAGCAATTCCTGGTTATTTTCTCAGAGTCAGCAATTAGGAGAAGGGTAGTGAGCACTGCGGCGGTTCCATACCGAGGCCGTGTCTTCAACTTTGCTGCATGGTCAGAGCAGAGGTATGCAACCAATGTCAATTTCGAGTTTCATGTAAAGGTTCGAGTGGAAGGCGTCCCGGTTCATTGCTGGAGTGAAGAGGTGGCGGCAAGAGCTTTGGGAAAAAGCTGTGCAATACATCATGTGCAGGAGCGAACCAGGCGCAGGGAGCGCACAAGGTCATTTGATCTTTGGGCTTGGTGTTCAGATCCCTATGACATTCCGAAGGAAGTCACCTTGACTGTCATGGAGCCTGACAGGGAACTTCCGCCAACCAATGTCCCTCTTCCTCAAGTGGCGTTACACTATGATGAGCCAACTGATCTGAAGCGTGGGCAAGTTTTCAACCTCCGCAATCACTTGGAAGTTGTTGAAGACCTCTCCTTCCTACGTGGCCAAGGTAGCTTTGGTGGCCTTCCGAGCCGCAAGCAGCGCCGGGAATTTATTTGGTCATATGGGGCTCCGGATGAGGTTGGAGAGAAGCGGGACAGCATGAGGCAAGACGGCGATAGAGGTAGAGACCATCATCGCCGGTACCATGACCACGATGACGAGGACCGCAGTCGAGATGATCATCAGCGCAGCACACGCAGGCACCGAAGTTTGTCCACCTGGGTTCAGGATTCAAGATGCAGAGGAGGCGTAGAAGATTGCCACAGCGCATCTTGGTGAGGACCCGGTGGTTCGGCCTCACGGCGCTACAGACAAGACTTCCCTCCGCCCCAACAGACGCTGATGCAAGTGACCAAGCCCAACTGCTTCTCAAAGAAGTCTGAGCAAGATAAAAGGAAGAGAAGAGTTTCCTTCGCCGAGCCAATTGCACCTACGCTGAAGTACCAGGGCCGAAATGGGGAGGTCTACAACGGCTCGGAGAGCAAAGTGACGAGGTCATCCTCGAACAACTCTGCACTTCTGGGGCTGCAGGTACGCCACAATAGAGTTACACTTAATAACAATCACTTGGTTCTGAATGCTCAAGCTGATGAAAACTCTGTTGGTATAAATTCCGCTTTGCCCGATGAAATTGAAAATGATTCTCTTAGCTCTCCCACTCTAGAAGCACAGTCGGGTGCTTTAGTATCGCTACCACCAGAGTGCATCAACGTTGGTGTTTTAGCTACTGAAAACCGGATGGAGTCAGCCACTGAGTGGGCTACTGAGTCCGGACAAATAATAGAACAGGGAAAACCATTTCAATCCTCTACATCCGAATCTACAGTACCAGAAGAAATAACACTACCAGAGCCAACACCAGAAACCTTAACACCGAATAACACTGCACCTGAAATACTTCTCCCAACTCTATCGACAACACCTAGATGCCGAACAGAAGCTCCACCAGTACTTCCAGAAACTTCCCACTAGCCACCGACAACACTTCTATGTCTACCAGAAGCTCCACCAGTACTCACAGAAACTATCCACTCTTCATTCCTAGATGGAGCATCGCCAGAAGGTTCACTTTCCAAAAGAAAAACTACCAACACTGCAAACATAACTACCACCACAGGTCCTTCCAGAAGCTATCAAAAACAACTGAAGCCTCCGATAACAGCACATAATTTACCACAGCCAGAAGAACTACCAGAAGCAATACCATCGGAAGGGTGGGCAGACACACCACCTGCACATGGGGTTGGGCAAAATACAACAAATGACGAATTGAGCTTAGAACATTTTATCAATGATATATCTCATAGGCCAGAAAGCCCGCTCATTCAAACGCCTCCCTGCCAAAATGATCTGGAACCCAACCATGCTGAGAACCAAAGTATAATTCGCAAGGGGATAAACTTCACTCAAAGAAAAAGCTCCAGGCTAGCAGCTAAAGCCAAAACCAGACTAGGTCTTAATAAGGGCACAATTCAACTAGCGCAAGAGCTCCTAGCATCAAAACTTAAAGAGCTCTCCCCGCCACCACAACAAAATCACTCACAGGAAGATCTTTTTGAATAGTTTGCTAGGTACTTCAAAAAGCCGTTAAGCGAAGAGAAGATCGAAGCGATACTAGAGCTGGTGAACCAGGGCATGAACAAGCAGAGAGGACAGAAGAAATCAAAAAATGAGAAGTTGGCGTCAAAGGGCGAGACTGCCTGAAGGGCTGATCTGGAGAGTCCTGCTGGAAGTGGGGTTTGCATTTTGTGACTCATGTCTTCAATGGGATCGGCGCAAACCCCTAATGATGTGGAGGTGCCTGGTAGTAGTCGGTCTACTAGTAGTGCTGTATTAGCAATGTTGCTTGATGTGGGTGTACTTCCGTATGTTAAGTCTGAGACCAATAGGTCTTTCCAGTGTTGTATTAGTAATATCGCTTTCCCGTTTAGCGATTTGGAGGCCAATAGGCCTTTGCTTCGTAGCTGGTATTCAATGTATCGGTTTAGGTCTGGAAACATTGAATCGTTATTATCTTTGTTCGGGTTCTTTTCTAGCTGGCATCGTGTGCCCTTGAAAGTGGAGCTACCAATTGCTTATGTCTTCGAATTGTATCGTTCTTTCATGGAATGTTAGAGGTTTAAACAATCCAGCGAAAAGAGAAAGTACCAAGCAGTTCATTTTATCGACTAGTGCTACGGTGGTATGTCTACAAGAGACGAAAATATCCAATTGGACGACATGTTTGCTGCATGAAACACTAGGCCCGAGACTCGCTAGCCAGACGGTCTGCATTCCATCCAATGGAACATCTGGTGGAATCCTCCTAGCGGCCTTGGATGATCTTTATGATCTCCAAAATCCCAGAGCAACTCCCAATACGATCACTGTAACGTTGGCCTCTCGCCTCGATGCGTCGACTTGGGACATAACCGGTGTCTACGGTCCACAAGCTGACGATGAAAAGAGAAACTTCCTCGCCGAATTAGAATCATTGCAAGGTTTGGTCCTACCCGCGTGGCTCATCCTAGGAGACTTCAACCTCATTAGACAATTCAATGAGAAGAACAGAGGGATGACAAATAGGAGAATGATGCAACGCTTCAATCACATTATCAACAGGCTACAGCTTCTAGAGATTGACCTTCACGGCCGACGATTCACGTGGTCAAATGAACAAGAACAACCCACTATGACGAGAATTGATCGTTTCTTAGCAACAACAGAATGGCACGAGACATTCCCAAACGCGGACCTATGTGCCATGGCAACTATGACATCAGACCACTGTCCTCTTCTCATGCAAGGAAATGTCACCTTCGATTACTTTAGAGGTTTTCGCTTCGAAGCCTGTTGGACCATGATGCCGGGGTTCCAGGAGACAGTGACGCAATCCTGGACTCAACCAGTCCCCACATCAGATCCGATCCTTCGGTTGCATGTCATGATGACCAGAACAGCTAAGGCATTAAAGATATGGAGGAGGAAAATTTTCACGAACTTAACTCTACAAACAGCTTTGATACAGGTCACAATCACTATCCTAGAAAGCTCACAAGAAAGGAGGGCACTAGCCCAAAAGGAACTAGAACTTCAGAAATTGCTTAAAGTCAAGCTGCTCGATCTTGTAGCTATACAGAAATCCCAAGCGAGACAACATTCAAGACTAACAAAAATCCATCTGGGGGACTCCAACACGCGGTTCTTCCACTTGATGGCTAGCTCAAGAAGGAGACGAAACTTGATCCGGGTGCTACAAAAAGAAGACAGCGTGATATACACTCCACAGGATAAACTAAAAGAAGCGTACCAACATTTCATATCGGTATTGGGACAAACTGGAGTAAGGGACAAAACGCTGCATTGGAATACCTTGGGATACAATGGAAGGGACCTCAGCGATCTAGAGAGTGAGATCATTGAAGAAGAGGTAACTAACACCATTCAGGATCTTCCCAATCAAAAAGCGCCAGGACCTGATGGATATATTGGCCTATTCTACAAAACTTGCTTCAATATCATCAAATCTGATCTGATGGACGCAATTAGAGGCTTCTTCGATCTCCGTCACAAAAACCTGCACAAATTAAATGAGGCAAACATTGTTCTTCTCCCGAAAGTGGAGAATGCAAACACATTGGATCGTTTCAGACCAATTAGCCTTATTAACAGTTTCATGAAGATCATCACCAAGATTCTAGCAAACAGGCTTGTGCCCAAGCTAAACGAATTAGTCTCAATCTCGCAGAATGCTTTCATAAAAAAGAGATGCATACACGATAACTTCTTATATGTGCAAAGAGTAATCCAAAAACTACACAGAGACAGAACACTGGCTCTCTTCATTAAATTGGATATCTCAAAAGCATTCGATTCTTTGAACTGGAGATATCTTTTTGAGGTCCTTCAGGCTCTAGGCTTTGGCCGTAAATGGCGAGAATGGGTAGCTGCTATTCTCAGGACTGCCTCTTCAAAGGTTTTGATCAACGGACAGCCGACGGTGACAATAAAACATGCACGCGGGGTTCGGCAGGGGGATCCTTTATCCCCCCTGCTATTCATCTTAGCAATCGACCCCCTTCAAAATTTATTGGAGTTGGCTGCGAGCCGAGGTATTCTCAAACCAGTGCTGCCGGCAGCTGCAAGCCTAAGATGCTCTCTTTACGCTGATGATGCCGGGATATTTTTAAATGCAGATGTGGACAAGCTGACAGCTCTTTCTAGAATTCTCGATATTTTTGGAAGGTGTTTAGGTTTGAAAATCAACATTTCCAAAACAGAAATATACCCAATCAGATGCCAACAAGATCTCTTGCAAGAGTTGTTGAACATTTTCCCCGGAAAAATTTCAACCTTCCCTGGGAAGTACCTCAGCCTTCCATTACACATTAGGCAACTAAGGAGAATCGAAATACAACCTTTGATTGACAAAGTAGGCAACAGACTTGCAGGTTGGAAAGGAAAACTACTCTCCAAAGCCGGAAGGGAAACCTTGGTAAATTCCGTGTTGACATCACAACCTATATATCATCTCACGGTCTTCCCTGCACAAAAGTGGCTAATTCGATGCATTGATAAACTCAGACGAAGCTTTCTTTGGAGAGGCACAGATCTGGAAAATTGTAGCGGGGCCATTGTTTGATCAATTGGCCAGTGACCTGTCTACCAAAGAGCAAAGGGGGTCTTGGGATCAAGGACTTAGATCGCTTCGCCAGGGCTCTTAGACTTTGGTTTCGATGGAAACACAATGAAAGGGCCTGGACGGGGCTTGAGTTATCGTGTGACAAAATAGATATTTCCCTTTTTAATGCTTCAACGATTGTCACGATAGGCAATGGTAAATTGGCTGACTTTTGGAGATCAAGCTGGGTTGAAGGACAAGCTCCGAAAAACATTGCTCCGAACCTATTCCAAATAGCGCGAAGAAAGAACATTTCGGTCCAGCAGGCCTTGTCAAACGACTCTCGGACCTGTTTACGCACTCCGGTAAACTCAGAAGAAGAAATCAGAGAATTTGTAGCGCTCTTTGTAGCAATTCAACGGATTAATACAGATGAATCTAGGGAGGATCAGATAATTTGGTGTTGGACTCTTGATGGTCAATACTCAACAAAGACTGCCTACCTAGTGCAATTCCACTCTATTTACTGTAAGATGAAAATCTACCCGATATGGAAGGCGCAGGCCGAACCTAAATGTCGATTCTTTTCATGGACTTTGCTTCATAACAAAATTTTAACAGCGGATAACATGCTCAAGAGGGGGTGGCCATGCAATGCTAGCTGTACTCTTTGCAACGCGTCAGCGGAAACAGCCAGCCATCTTTGTAAAGACTGCACTTTCGCTAGAGAGGTGTGGGATCTGCTTTTACGATGGGGGAGATTGGAACGCTGCCGGAATTTGAGCCACTCCGGATCGATATATAAATGGTGGCGAAGACTGAGAGCCAAATACGACAAAGGTAGCCGACGGCAGTTGGATGGTCTGATCATCTATTTCTGGTGGAACCTCTGGCAGGAGTGAATCTGCGCACTTTTCAGGGGATAATTAGAACGCCAGAGCAGGTGGCTTCAGCGATCAGGGATTCCATGCTCAGTCGTGGCCTTGCTATAGCCTGGAAGGCTACGTAGTAGTTGCTGCTGGTTTTCGGTTTTCTTTCTTTCTCTTCCTTTAAGTGTCATCTCTTTCTCCTTCTGTTTTTTCAGTGGAGTTCCTGTGCTGTAAGTGTTTTCTTTTAGGGTTTTTAGTGGAGTCGTTGGCTCTGGTCAGTAGGGTTTTGATGTGAGGTTTTTTTCCGGTTTTTCCTTAAAAAACTGGGCCCATCAGCCTTTCTTTCTTCTTAATAAAATTTGCAGCAATTCTCTTGCTGCTCTTTCAAAAAAAACTATGTCTTCATTTCCACTACGGATTGCCTCATGCAACACTGTCTCCCCACCCTTGTTCTGCTTTCTCAGCAATGCCTTCAACTTCTCATTGCCACCTGCCTCACATTTCGCCAAATGTACAAGACAAGACACCATTCCGTAGTTCCCGGTCCGAGCAGCACACTGCAGCGGCGTGTCGCCCATCTCGTTTTGCGCATCCAAGAGGTGTTTGGCTTTGTTGTAGATCACATACACGCTATCTAGGAGGTTATCCCCTGAGTACCCTGCCACAAGGAGCACGATGTTATTTTATTTTCGGCCAGGCTAATTCATGTTGTGGCTAACAGTGCGCGCAATATGTGTGTGAGCAGTCTATACGTACGTACCAGATTTTGCTCCCACATGGAGAGCGGTGTCTCCCTGTTTTGTCACTCCATTCAGGAGCGACTCTGAAGGGGTTACAGGAGGTTGATCAACACCTTGCTGTACCGCATCAGAAGAAGCTTGCTGCATAGCTGAGCTCCCGTTGGTGTTGCTGCCAAGCTGATCAGTACCTCCATCGGTACTAGAAGCTTGCTGCTCGGTGAAAATTCCATCGGTAGCATTGCCAGCTGGCTGTTCCGTGACCTCCTCGGAAGCCAAGCTTCCATTGGAGGCGCCGTTAGGCTGATCTGGGCCTTCCTCAGCTGCATCAGCAGAAGTTGGCTGCACAGCCAAGCTTCCATTCGTGACATCGTTCACGTCCGAGGCGTTGACGTTGGGCAGCACGTCAACCACGACCTCTGGTGCCACCTCTGCTGGACGCACCGGTAAATCTCCCCAGTTCAGAAGATTCTTTAGCTCCTCGCAATCCCCAGTGCTCAAAGCCATTAGCAGTGAGGGATCCATGACCACCGGGGAAGACCTCGCGACTTCACCCACTGGGGTGAGGGGAGGGGTTCTGTGGTAGCTCGGTATTCATCGGCTCCATAGCCACCGCCAGCTGTTATAGGAAACCTCCGTTCTCGAACAGGAGTCGGAATGCTTTTTCTGAAAGAAGAGCTTTAAGATGGAACGTTTGATTCTCAGCGTAAAATATGAAAGCTATTCGACTCTACGCAAATATTATTTTGAAAATTTCCGCTCACATTACAAACATTACTTAAATTAACATGGTCTAATACCCATGTTGACAGCTTTCTTTTCATGGCTGCACGTCAACAAACTTAAACTGCCAGGATGGTATGTGGATGTATGTTTCACAAGTTGAATAACATCAAATGCTGCCAAAGCAAATATCAGCAAATATTAGGTCCCGAATTAACATCAAAAGTTGCTAATTTAATATTAGTGTCTAATGAATATTCCCGAATTTTATGTCCAGGATGCTTTCAAAACCAAATTAGGTCCAGAAATTCACCTTAGGACATTGAGCGAAAAAATGGTCTTATCCATATAAAAAAGAGGTCTTAGCTGCTTCATTGATATTCAATCACGATGGCATCTAACATCACTTTTTTATTTTAGCTAACTATCAGCATGCATGCACGCAAGATTTAGTACCGAATTGGAATGACTTCAACTGAACATGCAACACGTTGGAGCAAATTAATGTTTATTGCTTCTGATTTGCAACTATCATCCGCTCCTGAACATATTGCCCTAGCTTTACAGACGCCATGCATAGCAATTTGCATAGCAATTTGTTTTTACTTGACTACTTACATATATATGTATTATACACCTTGGGCTCCAGGAATGGGTAAGAATTACGGTTTAACAAACAGAAGTAGTAGCGTGGGAAACAGGTGTTCCTGCGTATTCGATCTGTATATTTTCATGCAGGGAGTCTCTAGCCTATTTCATATCTATGAACATGGTAATATGGTATACGGCCAAATTCAGTCCACATTTTCTTTTCTGGGCGTAAGGCAAATCGATTCATACACAGCATCAAAACAGTCTCCACATAGCAGGACCAAAATTATGATTAGATCAACCACAAGGGGACCTGAGATTTAGGGTATCGGGGTTCAAGGTGGAGGTGGGGTGGGAACGGACCTGCCACTTGGAGGAGGGGAACGGCTGGGAGTCGTGAAGCGGAGACGAGTTGTCGGCTCAGGGCCGGCCAGTAGGCAGCGGCAAGCGATGGTTCAACCCTTGAAGACCACGCTGGGCCAAGACACCTGCTGCCGTCGAGAAAAGGAGCCGTGGAGGGCGACGAGGAGCCGGTGGCGGGCACCGAGGCGGGCACCAGAGGAGCCTGGAGGGCGACGCAGTGGAAAAGCGGCGACGGCGGTAATGGGACGAAGGCGGCTTGGGCGGCGGCGGCAATGCAAGGGCAAGCCAGCGGCGTCGGCGCGGGCGACGGCGTGGCGCAGCGATGGGCTGGGCTTGGGGGGCGGCGGCAAGGGCGTGGTGAAGCGCGGCGGCGCGGCGAGAGATGGGGCGGCGCTACGGAGATCGATGAGCGGGAGTGAAAATGGCCGAGCCAGTGAGCCCGGGAGTAGAATAAGTCCTGCTATTTTCGTGGGTTTCACTCGGTAGACGAAACAGCTTAATTTAAATCGGCCACAATCCAACAAGCGAAAATTAGAGCCGCCATGAAACCCTAACCCGATGAAATTTTCGTGGGTTTCTCGTTCGATTTAAAATTAATTAACTTTAAATCGGTTGTATAGAAGCAAGCGAAATTTAAACAATACCTTTAAATCGGCTTATTTTGGCGTCGAAAATAAATTAAATTTCGCCGGTTTTCTTAAAAGCCGACGGGTTAAATTGGCGGACGAAAAATTTTCACGATTCTGTAGTGTCAGATATACCTGTAGCCCTATATATAACGTACGTATGAATACGGGTGGCTTATCTATATAAATACAAACAACATTTTATATTTAATACACCTCTTTCGTTTTGAGAGAAAAAAATACCACAATAATCCTAAAAAAAGTAAATTCTATCTCTCCTCCTGTCCTACACACAGGGCCTCATTTTAACATGGGGGCGAGGCACTTGTACTTCTAGATAAACTTAGAAATATTTCTTGTTTCATTTACGCGTCACTCCTCCCCGTGCCTACAAATTCATTGTCTAGATTCGTATCTATGATAATATATTCAAATTACAATTCAAAAAATATCCTTAAACAGTAGAAATAAAATTTTCTAGCAAAACTAAAATTAAAAAATGGAATATGTAGTGTAACGTCCCAAATTCCTAAAACAATATAATTATTTTCAAAATAATCATTTACCTTTTTCAAAAATTTCTTCATTAAAGAAACTGTTTTTCCTAATTTATAGCAGATAAAAATAAATTTTTGTAAATATAAAAAATAACTAGAATAAAATATTTTAAAAATTCTGTAAGTTTGTTAGGGATCTAGAAGAAGCGAAGACGATGACTAAGGGCCCATTTGTTTCAGCTTCTAATTCTGGATTCTGGCCCTAAAAGCAGAATAAAAAACAAACAGTCTGATTCTAGAATCTGATTCTCACAATCCAGCCCACCCATATACACTAGAATCCACACTTCATATGTGCTTTTGGATTCCATCTTTTAGAGAATCAACTTCTCTACAACCACAATCCAGAATCAGCTTTTAGAGAATCCAAAGATGAAACAAACAGTCCCTAAGACCTAGTCCACTCAGTCGTCAGTCTGCTGTAGCCTACGATTTGATACTGATGGATAGAGAAAATGGCGTCCATATTGCATAAAGACAAGTATAATAATAAAGTCAGTTATTTACTTTATCTTCTATCTATGTCATTTAGAGTAAACATTAAAATCAATTTGTATAATAGTTATCTCTAAAGGTTGACTTTAGATGCTATGCATTAACTACCTCTTTTCACTTGTACATAACTAACCTATCTATGCTCCTGTGGAATGCTTATTAGCAAATAAGAGCAGCTCTTTTCTCTTTTTTTCCCACTTTTTTATACAAAACATAATTGACGTAGATATACTAAAAATAAACTAAGTGGCTTTATTGTATTCGCCCTAAGACCGATTATTGTGACAGGAAAATTGGCCACACCGCGTGATAGCTAGGCCCACTCGTGCTTTCTTGGTAACCGCAACATCTATATATCCCTCATCCTGCTTAATAAGACCAACTCCAACAGTTTCCCTTCCCTTCATTCCCTTCCTCACCCCTGAAGGGAATCCCTTCCCAGTTTTCATTCCCTTCCCAGGAAAACACTCCAACAGTTTCCCTTCCCCATTCCCTTCCCACATTAAAAATACATATTTCATCAACCTCTTGTAACTACCATTCCTTCCTGTGGATTTTGAGCCTACTGTCCCTGAAGCAAAATATTCGCCATGAATTTGGATGTAGAAATGCATACAAACTACCACGAGCACTAAAAAAAAAACAAGCTGACACAGGATGGAAAACATTGTTTCTCCCATGCCCAGGCATCGTAGTTTCATGCAAGATAGCTAGTTACCGACACCTCTGAAAGATATCCAGCAAGGCCCATGTGTCCTCGTTCAGAAGCCAGGAAAGCTGCTGAATTTCGCCCACCGGATCTTGTGCAGTGCGATCGGACACTTCTGGAGCTGATGCACTAGCAGCAAGAATTGCAGCGACCGGTATTTCCCTGCAATAAAAACTGGGCTTACTGACAACATTCTGGCTAGTCAAAATGGGATTGAAGGCATGATCAATACAACATAAATTTACCTCCCAAAATAAGCAGCCCAATGAAGTGCAGTCCATCCATTTCAATCTCGGTAATTTATACCGACACCAGCACTGAGAATTGAAGACAGTGCCCTCTCATAGCCTAGTGCACAGATTAAGTGTAATTTATTAGATGCTGATGGCAAATCCAGGATCTCAGGGACACTGCAGTTCCGAACAATTTTGTGCAGTAATACATTAAGATGCAGAATTACATACTTCCATTGGCACCTGCATCGCCTCTAACATGTCAGCCTTGTTCCCAGCAATTTCCAGCATTGTATTTGGGTTTCCTGTACAGAAACAATCATGAATCAACAACTTGTGTACCAGGCAGCCCATTTACAAAAAGTGATCATATATATCCTGTGTCAGCTTACACCACCATAATCAGTAGATCGACTTCTTTTGGTTAAGGACTAGTAACTGGATTACCTTGTGCTTGAAGTTCTTGAACCCATTTTTTTTTGCACGTGTACAAGAAGTCTGTAAGGTAGATAATAATAATGAGTATCTCCACTCCTACCAGGATGGATTTGAATCACCATGTTGTGCAAATCAGGGTGGTTTTAAATTTGCATGTGGTGGAAATCAGGGTGGAATACCTAGAAGAAATATGAAGTTTATGTGAGTGTTCTCAGATGTCGGGTTGCCTTAATAGGCCCTCCTCGCCACAGTAGACGAGAAACAGATAGATTTGTGACAATCTTACCACAATTGCAGTTTAATACTTGACCGGTTAATTTCATCAATTGTCTATCAACTATGCATGGCAAATTACAAGTAAGCAGGAAGTAGCAAATGACAGAAGCAATCGACAACAATGTAGCAGGGCCTATTACCAGAGTGAATGACAATTAAACTAACCAAGTATATCACAATGTATATATATCACAGATTGTCAAGTTTATTGTCACAAATCGTCTATTCCAGCCCAGAAATCCTCACTGAACACTGAACAATGTCAACAATATGCACAGTCCAGATTATAAGCTGTATTGATTCTTTCTTAACCGAAAACAGCACACAGTAAGCATAGAACTAACTAAAGATCAAGTGCTCACAGACAATGAACAAGTAATACAGCTCAGGAATGCAATATCAAATTGGCACCCATTATCATCATTAAAAAACATGGAGATAATCAGCTCATTCAAAAACTAGTGCTGAAACACAATGAACAAGTAAGCATAGAACTCATTAAAATACAAGTGCTCACAGACAATGGCAGGTTATGAAGCAGGCATGGACTAAACATCTCACGAATAAATTCTTTCGAGCATTGAAGTCTACAGTTCAAGGCCTAAAACATAGAGATAAATGTTCTTCTACAATTCACACCCATTATCATCATCGAGCAATACCAATCTCAGCCAGCCAGCAAGAAACAAATGCAATATCAAATTGAATAGCTAAATTAAATTATGAGCTTGACGTATGAAATCACTGGAACAAAACTGCACATCAATTCATCGAATACTGCACAAACCACCAGCATACTTCCTAGATCACTATTGATTTCTGCAGAAGATTTGTTCCCAAATTGCAGACACAACATCACTAAATCGAGACCGTAATGGGGAGGAACCAGGGCCTTAATTAATCAGGTTTGCAGTTCATCCGCACCAAATCGACAGCCGCATGTCCCCATCCGCACCAAATCGATACCGTACCCTAACAAATCGAACAACCAAATCGAAACCCTAATGCAACATCGCCCAAATCAGCGCTTCAATCCATGTGTACAACAACCAAATCGAAACCCTAGAGCAAGTATCTTCTCTAGATGCACCCAAATCGACACCCATCTGAGTGAGAAACCCTAATCGAGCGCAAATACCACAATCTAGTTGGGGGGGCGGCGCGCTCGAAGGGAGTATACCTGGTGCTGTCCACGCTGCTCACCTCGTCGTCGATGGTCTTTGAGAGCTCTTGCCGCTTCTTCTGCTCGAAGCTCGATCTCGCCTCGCGCCACGAATGTTCAGGCTTCGGTCTTGTGACGTCAGAACCATTGGCGCTGCGGGATGCGGGAGAGCTGGAGGGCAAGGAGAGAGGTTCGGGCGGGGAAGGGATCGTCGCTCCTCGACCCTCGCGACGGGAGACGGGAAGGGAAGCCGTTGGAGCCGATTTTTTTTGCGGGAACGCCTGCTTTTCTCCTCGCGACGGGAACGGGAGACGGGAAGGGAAGCCGTTGGAGCTGGTCTAAGAAATGCCGGTTTGATGTCACTATCAGCCCGGCAAGTGGAGGCGACGAGCATGTGATCGGTCTCCGGGGAAAACGAGCCCCACGTGGCAACGGAGACCTACCGGCGCGAAATCGCTCGCGGAGGGCAGTGGAGGTGCATGTTTGTAGGTGAACGGCCATCAGTGTCGTGCGGAGCACGACTCTGGAGCCAACCCGGTGGTAGCGAGGCTTGCGTGCGGGAGAAGAAGACTAGAGACGAATGACTACTGGAACTTGGCCCCTCGGTCAACAATAAAGGGCGGCTATGACACGTCTGGTGCACGCGGTGTAAATATATATTAGTGATAAAAAAATATATCACAAACGATTTTTGAACCATCAGTTAAAATTAACATCAGGGACGATTCTATTTATGAACCGTCTGTGATTAACGAATATCAGAGACGGTTCTACAGTTCTAGACTAGAATCGTCTCTGATGACACGTCATCACAGACGATTCTATCCTACAACTGTCTATGATATTCTACAATCACAGACGATTCTAGCTATGAACTGTCATCATCATAAATGATTCGTAGCTAGAATCATCAGTGATATTACATCACCTCAGACGATTGTAACTAAGAACTATCTGTGATGATGGTTTATATTATTAAATTTTTTTAATTTTATAGGCTAGCCTTAGAAAATGTTAGCCATACCCTCTGAAACAAAACAGATTACAGAGTTTACATTGTAAGCATATTATTATAATATACATTTCAGAATTCAACTCAGATTACATATTACACACTACGTACGACGCATCCATATCAGAAATGAACTTAGATATATTAACCAATTGAATTCATAACTACAACTCGCAAATTCACAGCATAAGATTCACAAAATAACTCAAGTGATAACTAGTAAATTTACAACTCATCAGGTGAGGCTGAGTGGCATTCATCTTTTGGATTTATAACCTTACGCATCAAGAAGATACAGAGTTGTCTTCGAATTCGTAGCAGGTTAGTCTGTTCTAATGCAGATTCAGCGTATTTCCAAGCCTGTCGATGGGAAGAGTAAAGTCTTGTATATAAATTGATAAGTGGAAATAATTATTTCAAGATTGACAAACCTCCACAGCATTGGTCTTCTTTGCACCATTAAGAATTTGCATGTTGTAGCAAACTTAGAATCCACATTGGTTAGTGGCCTTTGGCTACTGGTGGCACTGCCAAAATATAATTAGTTAGTTTAGGAGGTATTATTATGGAATGTGAAGGATTATTGCGTACAAGCGAATACCGAAAACTTATGAACATGCTTTAGCTACGACGAGTCCTTTTGTGGCCCTCCACAATCTCTGTAGACAATGAATGACGTCTCGAATAATTTTATTATAAGCGTCAAGTCGTTGGTGTCATCCACGTCTGTCTCAGGGCGGACGTGTAGCTGTTTCGACGATTAGTTGGGCTAAATTGGATCTGTGTGTCTAGGGCTTGCATGTTCTGTACATGCCTCTCCGCAGCCACCTTTTGCTTCATCCTTTTTTCAAGGCTTCTTAACTGATTATTGAATTGCGCTTTCATCATTTTCTCAACCCTTTCCTTAATGAGTGCTTCTAGCCATTCCTCGTGCTCAATTTTGCTTCTCTTCCTACTCTAGTACATGTCGAAGTCTTGTAGAAATCCCATTTTCCATGGAGAAAACGGATGGTTTGATACTCGCAATCATAGAGGACTATGGGCTGTTATATTTATGTTGTTCATGCTTGCTATTTGCATATCTATCAAAATTGCTCTTGCAAATTCCATTTACAATCTATTACTTGATATACTATAAGTATTGCTGAGTATGAAAGCACTCAACCTTGCTTAAATTGTTGATTTAGTGAGAGAAGAAATGAAATTCTCGACAACACATACTTTGCTGCAGATTACAAGGATTATAATAACGAGTTTTTCTAGGGTTTACTCCTTGTTAGTTGCATGTGGGAATATTTTGGGCAAGGCATGCTATCAAGCTTTGTATTTTCTACTCCATTTTATTCAGTCATTAAGGCCTTGTTGCAGAGACAATATTACTCTAATATAACTGTAACATTGTGTATAGATGTGATGATAATGTTGTAACTGTGCGTACTAACCACTAATTATAGGACTAACACAGAATGCACATGAGACCTCCTCGATATTCCAACTTAGAAGAGAGGGTCTTGACATTGTCTTAGTAATTGCTAACAAACAGGACCTGATAAATTAAATTAAGAATTTTAAGTGCTAATAAGTAATTGCCTTGCTGTTCATGACCTTATTGGCATGGGTCTTACATGTCGTGTATTCACAAATTCCCTAACAATTGAATAGTATGTTGTCACATATTTTTTAACCAGCTTGTACGTTGTGGTACCCACAAAATTTTGTGTGGATTACATGTGAGCATTTTTATAGGATATAGTCACTACTACAAAAGGGGTTATATTAGACACATCATTACAGATGGTTTTAAGAACAAACTATCTATGATGTGTTTCAGGTACATCGCAAACAGTTTGTGACTGAAACCGTCTGCGATGTTTGATTATCACAAACAGTTTCATCAACGAACCGTCTGTGATGAAAGAGAGAAGTTGACAGTCAGTTTGTGGATAAAACCGACTGTGATGAGAGAAATATTACAGACGGTTTTATCGACAGACTGACTGTGATAATAGGTATAACATCATAGACGTTTTGTAGATAAAACAGTCTATGATATTGCTCTCATCACAGACGTGTTTATCCACGAACCGTCTACGATCATCAATTGAAAACAACAAATGCGCGTCTTACAAAAAAGACTACTAGATTGAGAACTAGATTGCATTATATATATAAGAAGAAGCATTTACAAAAGTCTTTGATGATCAATTGAGAACTAGATTGCATTATATATGTGAGAAGAAGCATTACATTACAAAAGACTACGTGCAAAAGTACTTTAACTAAAAAAAACTACTTGTTGTCGCTGGAGTAGTCGTCGTTGGAGTCAGCGGAATCCTCGCTGTGGCCGTCCGGGTCCTCGCTCAAGCCGGCTCAATCAGGATCGTCCTCCAGCTCCCAGCCGTCGCGATATCCCTCCGACGAATCGTAGCTATCGTCATCAAAGGAGGAGGAGGCCGGCGCCGGACACTTCTGCCCGGCGCGGTTGGAGGCGGAGGCGCCAAGTAGTGGGCAGCCAATGGATCCATGCAAATGGCGCGCGTGTACTTCAGACCATTGCCGCAGGTCATGCCGGTGGAGTGCAGTCGGTGGTGCGATGGCGGCTCTGCGAAGTGTGGAGCCATCAGAGGAGGAGCTGTTGGAGGAGCTTTTTGGGTTGCTCATGGTGGTGACATCGAAGGGGATATTTGTGCTGATGATTGAGTATAGAGGCGGCCATCGATAAGCCTCTCTGTTCTTATAGGCGCGGAATTACATTGGGAAACGAAACGCCGTATGGAATTAACGATCTGCATTGGGGAAACGAAACGTCATCTGCATTGGGAAAACAAAACGATAAACTGCAAAGACTGCACGCGTCTGCATTGGGAAGATGAAGGAACATCACGGACGATTTGTAGATAAAACCATCTGTGATGAAGTCATCGCAGACAGTTTTATCCATGAATCGTTCGTGCCGTCTGCGATTACATCACATAGTAGACGGTTTTATCTACAAACCGTCTGTGATGTGATGTCATCTTAGACGGTTTTATCTACAAACCGTCTGAGATGTCATCACATCACAGATGGTTTCTAGATAAAATCATTTGCGATAATATCTGTTACCTGCAAAAGACAGAGAGCCTCGACCGCCTATGTATTTTTAGGTTTTCTTAGATATTTTTGAGGTGGCTACGATTGAGAGGCATTCTTGCGAAAGAGAACCTAGATTTGAAGAATTAATTGTAGATCCTTGTGCTCTAGATCATCCAAGGTTAGTAATTGCTTCTAATCTGAATTGGTCCAAATTTGCATTATGTTTAATATCTATTTTGGTAAAGAGGGAAATGAAGCTAGTTAACTTGTTCTCTATGATGTAAAGTAGATACATTTGATATACCTTGTGCAGATCCATTTATACCTTTTGATCTAAATTAGTAGTTGGTTTTTACATGTGTATCCATTCATTCAATTTTGATGTTAGGAGCTATATAGGCTAATCAGCAAGTAGAAATTTAGCCTATATGTAGCACATGTGCACATGAGCACTTCTGGAGTACTTAATTCATTGTTTAACACCTATTGTTACATATATAGCGTAGATGGACTGAAACTGGATGTACACTGAGAACCGTGCTAGCGCCGAGTACATTAATGGTGTCTTTGCTTTTAGAAGAGCTGCAGAGGAAGATATGTCGAATAAGGGGGTGAAATTTATGCCTTGTCCATGCATTGACTGTGAGAATCTCCGGTTGTTTCGAAACCCAGCGCAAATTGAAGCACACTTGATTCTACGGGGTTTCAAAAGGGGGTATACATGTTGGACTAGTCACGGTGAAGAGCAAATTACGTAGAGACCAAGTAGTACTACCATCGTGGACGAAATCGACGATACTCTGGATATCGTCAACGAAGTCAATGATACTCTGAATGATATTGACTGTACTTTCGATGATAATCTGGATCAGATGCTACAGGATGTAGAAGGAAACCGTGATGAGTGGGAGTATGTAAAATTCTGGGGCTTGATGGATGAATCGGAGAAACCTTTGTTCCTGATTGCAAGTTTAAATACACAAGGTTGTCATCCGTGCTGGAACTGCTGAAATTAAAGGTAAGCAATGGTTGGTTCGATAAGAGTTTCACGGTATTTGTTAGGTGCATTAGCGGATATGTACGGAGAAGCGAGTTGCCGACAACCACCTACAAAGCCAAAATGGTTCTTTGTCCCTTGGGGATGGAAGTAGAAAGAATACATGTCTATCCGAATGATTGTATCATGTACCGCAAATAGTACACAAATTTGCATATATGTCTGGTGTGCAACGCATCAAAGTACAAGCATAAAGATAGATCGGATGACGACGACGAGGGTATAGAGGTGAAGAAAGGATTTCCCGCTAAGGTGGTGTGGTATCTGCATATAATTCCCCGTTTGAAGCATTGTTTGCGAACCCAAAAGAGGCAAAATTGCTTCGATGGCACTTGGATGAGCGTAAGAACGATGGAATGACTAGGCACCCTGTTGATTCGACGCAGTGGAGAAACATCGATAGGAGGTTTGAAGAATTCGCAGCAGATCCAAAGAATATAAGGTTCGGATTGAGTACAGAAGGAATGAATCCTTTTGGTAACATGAGCAGCCGTCATAGCACTTAGCCTGTAAATCTCTGTGTATACAACCTTCCTCCTTGGTTGTGTATGAAGCGAAAATACATATTGATGTCTATACTCATTGAAGGCCCGAAGCAACCTGGGAACAATATTGATGTATACCTAGCACCATTGGTGGAAGATCTCAACTCATTATGGGTTCCTGGAGTGCAGGTATGGGATGCTCACAAATGAGACCACCGAAGACACTTTAGCTCCAAAGCCTTTAAGCGAGATAGACATTCATGATATGGTTAAGAAGTTAGATGTTGCACTAGGAAAGAGACGTAAATCGAGGACCCGTGAGAAGAACATGTGGAAGAAGAGATCAATATTTTGGGACCTACCTTATTGGGAGCACCTAGAAGTTCGGCACTGCATCAACATATGCACGTAGAGAAGAATGTTTGTGACAGCTTGATTGGTCTCTTACTGAACATTAAGGGTAAAACAAAGGACGGTATGAATGCACGGCTTGACTTGGTCGATATGGGCATCAGACCTGAGTTAGCACCGAAAGAGACTAATAAAGGCTGAACATACTACGAGCCTACTTGTTACACTCTGTCCAAGGCCAAGAGAACCGAACTGTGCCAGTGCTTGCATGGTGTGAAAGTTCCGTCCGGTTACTCGTCCAACATGAAGTGACTTGTTTTGATGCACGATTTGAGTTTAATTAGCATGAAGTCCCATGATTGCCATGTGCTTATGACACAGACACTCCTTGTGGCAATTAGAAGTATTTTACCGACCAAGGTTTGGGAGACAATCACAAGGATGTGTTATTTCTTTAACACAATTGCTCAGAAGGTCATTGATCCTAAAGGACTTGATGCTCTACAGGACGAGGTGGTAATGACTCTATGTAATCTTGAGATGTATTTTCCTTCGTCATTTTTTGATATCATGGTCCATCTCATTATTCACCTTGTGAGGGAGATAAAGATGTGCGGGCCTGTGTTCCTATGTAGTTGTACCCATTCGAGAGGTACATGGGAATTCTCAAGTCCTACGTACGAAATCGATCTCGATCGGAGGGTAGCATTATAGAAGGTTATGCAACCAAAGAGGTCATCGAATTCTGCGTAGATTACATGGTTCAGGTCAAACCGATAGGTGTGTCTCTATCCCGCCATGAGGGAAGGCTCCAGGGCATCAGGACCATCAGAACGAAAGAAATCACACCTGATCCGGTTGCATGCGTGAAAGCCTATTTCACAGTTTTGCAACACATGGCTATTGTGGCCCCATATATCGACGAGCACAAGAATTGGCTACGGCAAGAGAATCAGACACGGCAGGAGTATTGGATCATGAGACAGCATAACCTTCAGTTCAACAGATGGTTCAAGGAGCGACAACCCATTACTGGAAGCATGTCAGGTGATACACTGACATGGTTGGCAAAAGGGCCAGCTTTTACGGTTGTAACATGGAAAGGATATGACTTAATGGGTACACATTTTACACAAGAGATCAGGACATGAAGAGCACAAACCAGAACAGCGGTGTTCACATCGATGTGCTAAATACCACTGGATCGATGAGGAGCTCGTATTATGGGTTCATTGAGGAATTTTGGGAGCTCGACTATGTGCTATTCAAGATCCCCTTATTTCAGTGCCGTTGGGTTAACCTGCAGCATGTGAAGGTTGATAAGTATGGCGTCACAACCGTGGACCTCGAACGTGTTGGATACCAAGAGGAACCATTCGTTCTCGCCAACCAAATTATTCAAGTCTTTTATGTAACTAACCCATCCAACAAGTAGCGCCACGTCATTCTTCAAGGGAAAAGAAGGATTGTCGGAGTCGAGAATGTGGTAGATGAGGAAGAATACAATCAATTCAATGAGTTGCCTCCTATTGGTACCAGCGTCACAATCCAGGAAGACCAACCTGAGGAAGCTAGCTACACACGTGTTGATCATCGCGAAGGACTAATTTTTGTACAAAAGAATAAGCAAGTGTTGTCATCATGAGGACTTCATGTATATATACCAAGTTTTCTTGTATTATAATTAATTAATGACATGTATTAATTACTGAGATGTATTAATTAAAATTAAACAGGTGTATATTGTATAAAATGATACGTATGTATTATGATTAATTTTAATACATGACATATATGTTTGCACGGCAAAAAAAAATACAATGGCCCATCCCAGACGGTTTTGAGATTGAACCATCTAGGATAAACATGTTTATCCAGATGGTTCTAGGATTGAATCATTTGGGATGACTCTATCCCAGACGGTTCAATCCCAGAACCATCTAGGATGGTCTTCTTGCGCCACTCAATAAATCCCGTGCTTGCCATTTCACCAAGTCCCGCGCACACTTAGTTTATTGCAACCCTAGCTATCATGAGCCCCTCTCCCTCGGCGACGTCCTCCCCCTTGACCGTGCCCTCCCTCGTTGGCGGTGCCCTCCCCCCTCAGTCGTGCCATCCCCCGTCGGTGGCGCCCTTGCCCTAGCTCGGTGGTGCCCTCTCTCGGCTGAGGTCTCCTTCCTCGGCGGTGCCTCCCACCTCGGTCACGCCTTCCTCCTTGGTGCTGTCTCCCCTCCCCCTAGGTGGTGTCTCCCCTTTCCATCGGTGGTGCCCTCCCCCCTGCCCCCTCCGTTTCATTGTTGCCTTGCTTGCTCCATGATGATAATGGGTATTCTGATGACTAGAACATTTATTTCTGTGAACTAGGCCTTGAACCATACGCTTAAACACCAATTAGATTATATCTTGATAGTTATATCAGTACATACGCTATTTACATGCTTAGCTACATACACTTTGTTATCTTAACTGTTACTGGTGTGCTTAATTGAGTGGATCAGTTCTAGTGCTGTTGTGCTGCAATAGAATCATGTTGTTAAAATGCTGAACTAGTAATCTTTTGTTGATTCAGTTAGCAAGTGCTTAATTTGCATATTAAGGTGGTAAGGGTTCAAGGCCTTATTCATTGAATTAATTGTTATCTAAGAGCAATATAATACAATCTTCATTCAATTTGTCCCATTGGTGTTGCATGTACAAAATACCTCTTAACTTACCTTCTCTTAAATTTGCTTCTCTTAACTTACCTACCCTTAACCTTGCATCATACAAGATGGCGTCTCCTCAATCCTCAGCGCCGAAAGGATTTGATGACGCGCCCAATGTAGAAAGAAACAGGTGCGGTGCAAGAGGGCTTAGTACAAGGTACGCGTTGCTAGTGGCAGGAAAGGCGTGGAAGAACTTCAAGAGCGTCCTCGTTGCTAATTAAATCAATAAGGAAATGATTCCATTTCAGAAGTACGAGTTCATCTCTGAACACGTTTGGGGACAATTTGTTGAGTTGAAGACGATGAAAGGGTTCATGCTTCAAAAAATACACACCCACACAGATTCGGCTCAACTGGATATGCAGGAGGATGACGAGGTAGTTCAGAAGGAGGTAGTGCCGCCATTTGCCTCGATTGTGGACCCGCATGTCCGAAACTGGGCAAGAGCGAGGTCATGTTAAACTTCTTCGGGCGGTGTGTCCTTTGCAAACCCCGCTGATGAGGAAGTATCCTAACGCCTAATATCATTGAGCACAGAATCTTCTTAGGGCTCTTTCACTTCAAACAGAGAGAAAGACATACTCTCCATGGACTTGGGAATTAAGGAGCACCCAGGTCGCACTAGAGGCCTAGGTCTTTTCGTTCCTCGAAATTGGGATTTCCACAGGACTCGGCCACGTACTAGAGTAGAAAGAGAAACAAAATCGAGCGTGAGGAACAACTAGTAGCCCTCATTGAGGAAAGAGTTGAGGAAAGGCTTAGAGAGCAGTTCGATAGTTAGCTACGAAGCCTTGAGGAAAGGCTGGAGCAAATGGTGGTTGAGGAGAGGCAAGCACGGAATGTGCTAGCCCAAGAAGCACATGCGCAGTTCAGCCCAACCAACCGTTGAAGCAGCTGCGCGTCCGCCCCTGAGACGGACGTGGATGAAGCTAGATTTTCTCCTGATGACACCCTGGTAACATGTCTGCAATGTTTCTTACCTACACTTTTAATGTTGGACGTGTTAGCTAATTACTTATGTACCCTTGTGTAGGTGGCCATGCCTTGCAATATACAAGTGAGGCTTGCCAATGGCTCTGTTCCCCTGCAGGCTGCTTGGGGACAAGCGTATCGATCATGTGTAGGGGCATTAGTGCACGGTCATTCATTAGAGCCAGGCTACGTGAAGGTCTATGTCAACGGTGTATATGAAATTTTCAAGGCCGTCACACTGGACACCCCCCCAAACGATGAGATCGTCACACTAGGGGATGCCATCAGTACATTCATCCAATGGCCCAAGAAGGACATCTCCTTCGATGCCCACCCAGGAGCACTGAAGCTAAAAGCAGTCCAAGAGGCACCACATGATGCGCCAGAGCTACCAGCACTACCGGAGCCATGCCATGCACTGAAGGAGCCTGCCAAATCAGCTATCGTGTCCGATCACGCGCAGACAGTTACTACAGTAAGGGCCCACTCTTCTCCTGTGAAGACGAAGTTTGGTAGAAGGGGACGCGGAGACAAGGGTAGATCGAAATTGACCACGTCAGCCGACGACTTTCCGTTTACTCCATTGGTAAGGCAATTCGAGCTGGGGCAACCGTTCGTACCGGATGAGCACAAGGAAATGCTTTCATTAGCCTACGTTAGATTGCAAGACTGGTACATGCAACAAGCCAACAAGTTGGTGGCATAACGGACAACGAGTATCTCGGTGAGCTTTAAGGAGGAGTATTTTTTACGCCGATTTTTAGATGGCGTCTTCATGGTCTACTTCACCAACTTGTTCGATCTGTACAACCTCAGAGCGCTCGATGCCTCACTCATAAGATGTTGGACAATGTAAGTGTGTGCAATCACCATCTACATTTCTGACGCATCGATAAATGTCATATATATATCATCCTTGATTTGTATATGTAGATATATGATCTTGGAAGCAGTAGCAAGGGAACAGCCGGTGGGTTTCACTGACCCACACATGGTGTCTAAGTAAACCATGGATGAAAATAAAGAGGTCGTCTACGAGTACATGGAAAAAATACTGCTGACTCATTTGAACAAAAAATTCATACTTTCACCATACAACTCGGGGTAAGTGCATCGTCTAGATGCTATACTCGTTGATTTCTACTATATATCACAACTCAAAGTTAGGTTCGGTGACCATGACGACATACCTGTGTAGGTATCACTGGGTTCTACTTGTAATTATACCGAGACAGAACTGAGTAATTTACCTTGATTCCAAAAAGGGCAGCACCGACGATTTGAAGCCTATCAGAGATTTTCTCGACACGTCATTCGGTGTCTACAAATCAAGGGGAGAGCCACACAAGAAGGGCCCAGCCACTGTAACGCATACTTTTATGTTTCTGGTATCCGATAGTACGTAATAATCCTTCACACCCCATAATAATACCTTCAGAACTAATTAACCTATTATGTTTTGGCAGTGCCACCAGCAGCCAAAGGGCACTGACCTATGTGGATTCTATGTTTGCCACAACATGGCACTCCTCGTTGGTTTCCAGCAGACAAATGATATACAGGTCTGTCAATCTTGCAACAATTGTCTCCACTTATTAATTTATATACACGCGAGACTTTACTCTTCTCATTGACAGGCTTGGCAATGCGCTGAATCTGCATTAGAACAGGCTGACCTACTAACTATTCGAGGATAGCTCTGTGCCTTCTTGCTGCGTGAGGTCTTAAATCCAAAGGGTAGATTCTATTCAGGACTCAACGAATCATGAGTTGTGAATTTGTTACTTACCATACATTCAGATTAATTTGTGAACCTTGTGCTGTAAATTTGTCATTTCTACTTCTGAATCCAATTAGTTAGTACATATGTAAGTTGATTTCTAAAATGGATGCACTGTACATATGTTGTAATGTGCGATGTGAGTTGATTTATGAAATGGATACGCTGTATGTTATGTAACATGTGATTGGAGTATATTTTTTAATTTTATGTTATAATAATATGCTGGTCATACTGTGTACTGTCTTTTGTTTCAGAGGGCATGGCTAGCAATTCCTGAGGCTAGCCAATATATTAAAATTTTGTATAAAATAGAAAATCAACATCACAAATGGTTCTAACGAAGAACCGTCTGTGAATAGGCACAAATCACATATGGTTCCACTGCGGTACCGTCTGTGATGAGGGCATCATCATAGACGGTTTCAAATTGGAACCGTGTGTGATATATTCCTATTCACAGACGGTTCTTCCTTAAAGCCGTCTGGGATAAGCTCATTATCATAGACGGTTCGTAAGTGGAACCGTCTGAGATGATACCACGTCACAGACGGTTCGTAAGTGGAACCGTCTAAGATGATATCACATCACAGATGGTTCTAAATTAGAACCGTCTGTAATGAGTTTTTTTATAGATGGTTGGAAAATCGTCTGCAATGACTCTTTGTCATCCCTGACACTTGCTTACAGACGGTTCACAAAGCTGTTTGTGATGAAGGTTTCTGAAATGTCTGTGATGACTTTTTGTGTAGTAGTGAGTTGTCCTACAAAATATAATTTTTACTTTCATCAAAAGATTCAGTTATAGATAATGCCATTCAGGATTTTTCTAAATTTTTTGTGATCTAACCAAGCCTTTTAAAGCAGACAACGTGATTCTTTTAATTCCAAATTGCTAATCAAAAATAGAGAGCTGAGACCTATTTCAATGTCAATGTCAATGTCAAAACCGTTCTTTCTATGAAAGGTTCAAATAAGCAGCAGAGACACCTACAATGATTATGTTTTCCTTCTTCACATAGAGAGGTGTAATGATCCCAGCACAGGTGTGCGAAGGGTGTTGATCTTGCTTAGATTCGGTAGCATAAAGGTATTGCCGACAATCATGATTCGTCACACATTGCATTCATCGTTTTATTCCCATGAGGATCTAGCGAAAGAAAGGAGAAGTTACAAAAGGAAGGGTGTTTAATTTGAATTCAGGAAATTGAGGCGTTCATAAGATTTGTGATGCGAGTTAATGAATCGTGGAATGAACTGAGTAAATTAGAGGCTCGGTTAGAAATTATTCTTTCTTCTGTCTTTAACGAAGAGAAAAATTTTCCTACAAGACTTTTTCAAACCTTGCTTGACTAGTTGTTGCAGTTATTTTTGGCCAAAAGAAGATATTTCTTGTCTTAATTAATATTTCTTATCTGTATATTCCTTCATCTCTTAATTATTCTTTACCATTCCATAGTCCTCCCGTAAATATACAATTGTACTGTGTTTTTTATGTAATCATTCAATGTTGTTAATTTCGTATGACTATTGGGCTATTAGCTATATTACTTTGTGTGAAGGTTGAAGTTGGTTTGCCCACTTCTATTGAGATTTTTGGTGCTTCAAAGGGATATTTCTTTTGTGCCACCAAGGATTTGATGTTCTCAAGCACATGAGGAACTACTAATGGAGCTATTTGACATTTCTCCTTGGAAATGTAACATCCCAAAATTTGGGTTTTCAAAAAATTATATTTAAATTAGCTTTCCAAAAATTTTACATCAATCTTATTTGATTAAAGAAGCTCAATTTAGAATTTTCTAAATCTAAAACAATTTAATGTGCCTTCTGTGTACATCAAGTAGTTTAAAATTTAGTTTTTGCAGTGTCCTTTGTATCTCAAGGAATTTCTTAAATTTGAGATTTGCTAAAAATTAATTAAAAATATTAATTTAAGAATTTGGATGTTAATTGGATTTTTATTTGGATTTTTAATTGAATTATTAATTGTTCGGGCAATTCTATATCTAAATTTCAATTCAAACCTTTCTTTGAAATTCCATTTAAATTCAAAACTTGGATTTTCTTCCGTGTTCTAGTTAACCTGGCATCCATATTCTTCCGAAATCAAAGTTCAATCCTTTACCGTCCGCAAAGTCAAAATTTCAAATTCGGTCCTTATTCGAAATTTCACCCGAGTTTCAAAATACTTCAAAAATATCAAAATTCATATAATTAGGTTCCAAATATTCTATAATGATTGTGGGAATTTTTCTAAGATTTATAGAATCTCTCTGGTATTTTATCTCTCGCGGTCATTCGTTAAATCCAGTATATTAGTCCCGGAATTGTCTAAATTCCAAAACTTATCAAAATTCAGTGAAACTAATTTTATTGGGTTCCAAATAATCACTAATATTTTTAGGCATTTTTCCAAGATTTTTAGATTATTTTTGCTATTTTATTTCTCGCGCTTTTGTCCATTCATTTCTTCCAACCAATGAGAAAGCGACACGTGTCCAGCACCGTTCATCTTCAACCTCCAGCCGTGCGCACTGTTCACATTCCAGCCCCATTTGCAGCCCAAACTTCAAATGCTCATAACTTTTGCAATTCTCAACGAAATTGAGTGAGGTCAGTTGCAAAACGACCGTGTCATCAAGAACTTCAATTCTCCTATAGTTTCCCCCACTGAAATCAAGTGAAACGAAATCTGCAAGCACTTCTTTGCCGTTTCTTGTTTTAGCCATAACTCTTCCGTTTCTTCTTCCCTCAAAGTGTGCGGCTACTCAAAAGTTTCGTCTCGATGTCCTCCATCCCATGCTCACACTTTCTTTCCATTTCCAGAACGTTTGCTCTCCCAAAAATCGAAAAAACTGTCGCCGGACGTCCTCCATTGGCATCATCGTGTCATCTTTTGATCCGATAAGGCAAATCGAATTCCGTTCACGTCAACTTGTGCGCATTAGTGTGTAGATCATAACCCCTCAAGAAATTCTAGGTTTCGTCAAGAATTGCACCGGGAATTTGCGTTTGTTCGTCGTCAAATCGGGTTTCGTTCGTCGTCAATTCCTCCCAAACCGGTAATCCCCGATCCAATTCCTTTTAGATATAGCCTAGTATGATCATGCTCTACGCCGTGCTCCTACTAGTTTTGAGAAATTCCATGTTTTATGGTGTTTTTGGCCGCCATGCCATTCGATTCGGTTTTAAATCGCGTCGGCCGTCGCCCTCGCCGTTGCTCCGGCCATCCCTGCCATTGGCCATCATGCCCACGGGCTCCCCTCACCTCTCCACCCCATCCCCACCACTGGCCGGCCCTCAATTGGCCAATGTCACCCCGAATTGCGCAGCGCATGCCAATTGCTCGATAAAATGCCTGTGAAGCCGGTTTTTGCGTTTTTCTTTGTTTTCTTGACCTAGCCACCACCCCAACCTTGTGTAGACCTCCCATGACCTCTCCCACACGTCCTCACCTCAGATCAACTCATCCAAACCGAGAAACTTTGCCCTCATCCTCCGAAGCGCCGCCGCACGTCGGCCATACTTTGAGGCGCGTTCCCCGTCAACTCGTCGACTCTTTTCAAGATCCATTTGAGTCATGTCGTGCCTCTGGGTACCCTCTATCTTCCATCCAAATTTGGTACAATTTTATCTACTGAATCAAAAGTTATGGCCGCCCAAAGATCAAATTTTGCCGGAGCCCGTTCTCCTTCGTTGCTGCGAGTTTAGCCGTGAAATTTTTATGGTTGACTCCCCTTGATGTCCCTACACGGTGCTCACCCTAACTCAAGGTTTTACCTGTGGGATTAGTACAGAAAAATCAATTTTCCCTTATCAGACTGCGTACGAACAACAGGGAATGGCATCGTGCGTTCCCCGTTGATCCAGAAGGTAAAAATCTGATCTCTTCACGTCATATCGTGTTCTAGGATTTCAGTAGTCTCTCTGAATTTTTTTTTTAATTTTTCATTCATTATTCTAGTAGTTATGGCTATTAGATCTATTAGCTGTAACAACCGTTAATCGGCAGTTTGTGATTAATCCGGTGGTTCGCCGTCAAATCCGCCTATACCGTTGAGTTCGTATCACCGCGTTCTACACCGTGCTCACCCTACCTTTGCTATTCCACTGTCCGAAAATTTTAATATTCATTTCGCCGTCGGTTTAAATGCCACTGCATCGCCTTTTGTCGCTAAACATCCTAGTTAAGCTTTGGCCGAGTCCTCCCGTCAATGGGTGCGTTACCCTCTTGTTTTGGCCATCCTTGAGTTCATTTGGTCTCCATTTGCCGTCAAAGCCTTAATCTAAAACCTACCGTCGTCGCCGCCTCCGCCGTTAACGTTTAGCCGTTAGCGTTCCGCCGTTAACGTTCGCCGTTAACGTTTGCCGTTAACGTTCCGCCGTTAACGTTCCATCGTTAACGTTCCGTCATTAACGTTTTGCCGTTAACGTTTTGCCGTAAATGTTTCATCATTAACGTTACGTCGTTAACGTCCGTTGTTAATGCTTTGCTCTCATTATATCATTGTCGCGCATAGGTGCATGCAAGCGAAAAGCCCTAGTCGATGTCATCACCTTTCTATCGCTTTATTGTGATCTAGCTCATCACGTTGAGTTCAGCCTTGTATTCTGTCATCTCCGTCTCGTAAATGGAGTCACTTTTTCGATGTAAGACTAACCTCTGGATCGAGCAGTAGTGGATGTCGATCCCATCCGTCCTGTCTTATCCTTGAAAATCTAATCGCCATTAACCTAGAATTCATTCGTGGTCTTAGTCGATAGACCATTAGCCATATGTCATATTCTTATGCGAGACCTAGCCTATCAGTCTATCTTCCTTTTGGTTGATTGTGCCATTCGATCAATGAAAGTCAACCTCGAGCATCTGCTTAGTTCATGGCGAACTAACATAGCATCGTGGACCCGGTTTATAGATCGAGAGTCCATATGTCATCGGCTATCCAATCAAGATAATAACCTCGGAAGAAATATTCTTCGGAATACTATTCCTTCTTTCGATTATTAATCTTTCTCTTGATTGTATTTTAAAGCCGTTCTATCTTGCCCAATAATCGACCTAATCCATTCAAGTTCCTAATTTCATCTAAGCTGTTGTGCCCAATGCTATTCGTTCTTAATTTGGAGTTTACTTGATTTGCTTTTTGAGTTTTGTTGTATTTGTGCTTGTTTATCGTTAGACGCGTTGCCGAAAGTCGCTCGAAGGAGCTGAGGATCAAGCAAGCGGAGATTGAAGATCGAGGATCAACGATCGAAGATAAAGAGTAAAGAATAATAAAAATTGCAAGGGCCAGGCAAGTTGTGCTTTGACCATATTGATCCCATGTTTTAAAATTACTTCGTTTGAAATTATTGCATGCTAGTTTGAAATAAACTGATTTCAATTAATTTGGGATTAGATAATCAACCTACTTGTTATTGCCACCTTGTCTCTATTATTTGTATGCCATGATTCATTTGTCACCCTACATTGTGGATTAATAGTTGGACATTAATAATTTGCCAACGTGGGTTAATTAGACCGTATGTAGTGTGCTTAGCCCTGCCACGTAGATTTGTCATGATTTTGGAAAATTAAAGTTAATATTGACTTAATGAGATATGGAACATGTTTTTGAGAATGAGACATGTGTTATTGAGTTGATGATGTACGTGGTGCATGGTAAAGGGGCCGGGGTGGGAAAGTGATTTAGACTGAGGCAAGTGGCAAGATTGTTTCTGGTGGGCCAAGAGTGGTAATTGGGTGGTCGCATTTGGTTTTAGATTGTATCTGGTGGGCCAAGAGTGGCAATTGGGCGGTCGCATTTGGTTTTATGACATGTTGATGTGATGAACTTTTGGTTAGTCTTGCCTCGGTCAACTAAGGACTTAACCTTGCGAGCCTTTGACCTGAGTCATTCATACAACCACAAGTTCCGGTATGGGACGGACCTAGCTGAGTAAATTGTGAAATCTATTCCTCGGTACTGTCGTGGTGGAGTGAGTCCCGAGTGAACGGGTAGTAAAGCTCACAGCGCAAGAGGGGGCCCTGGATGTGGTAACCAGTCCACGGTGTTGAAACCTTAGCGAGCGTCTTTGGGTTTAGACGGATCTTTGGAAAGGCTTTGTTATGATCGCTCATTCGCATACTATTGTATGGCGATTCACGGCTAACGTGGTGAGTCGATTATATCTTGTGGGTAAAGTGTATAACCTCTGCAGAGTGTAAAAACTATTCGAATAGCCGAGTCCGCGGTTCTGGACAATGCTCTGGGATTACAGTCAAGGGGTAGAGTTTTGAAAATAAAATGAGGTTGGGAATGTGAACAATGTGATAAGGAAATTGGTTAAGGATGAAAATGTTTTACTTGAGAATGATTACGAAAATTTATTATGGGTATTATTTGTTTCTTCGCTTTTCTATCTATTATGATTATTTGTGAATCTTTGCTTTATTGCAAAAGAACCATTCACCATTCCTTTGGAATAAGCCATGCATGTAGTAATAGGACTGCATTACATGCATGACTTGTTGAGTACGGTTGTGTACTCACCCTTGCTTTAACAAAACATCACCGCCAGTGGAGAAGTCTTTGTCTTGAAGAAGGAGAATTTCGCAAGAAGGCGAATATCTAGGAGTTGAACTTTGTCAAATGCATGTGGTATTTTGATGGGATTCACCGCGTTCTTCGTTCATTGTTGTTCGTTTTACTCGAGTTGAAGCCATCTAGGCTTCACAATTGTAAGTTGACCTTAAGGTTGTTCAACATGTTATATTAAAAGATGAATTCTTTATTTATTATTCCGTTATGTATGATTGTGATATTCATCTTTGTTAGCTGTGGGCACTAGCTCTTGATCACGGGACTAGTCTTTGAAAACAAAGAGGTTTTCGGATTGCGAATTCGGGTCCCGACAGAGGTGGTATCGAGCATATCTTGATGTAGGTCTTGACCCTAGATAGTTTGGCGTTCTTTAGGAACTTCAAATTATTTTCTAAAGAGAAAATTTAACTTGAAGAATAACAAGTTCTTGACTTGTCTTATTCTTCCATTCTTTTCCCCTTTGCTGAAATTTCTATCTTTCCCCACCGATTTGAGTTGAAAATCTTGCCTCAGTCGTCTTGAATAGATAACGATGTTTCACACTTTAGGAGAAAGCACTGGATGCCGTTGCTGAACCTGAAGATCGTGAAGACAGGAATCGTCGAGCTCAAGGAAAGAGTGCCAATGAAGTATCCCAGAAGGTAGAAGAACCAGTGCCGATGAAGTGTTCAAGAAATCCGAAGAATCAGTGCTTGAGTAGCAGTTGAGACTCATGTGTGAGAGTCGCATTTGTCTAAGTTAGGTGTGCTACCCTTTCTAGACGCTAGACTTGTGTGCTTAGGTTATTTTGGTTTTCTGTTTGCTGAGTTTGCAGTATGTGTTGCATGGCCCTTAGGCTTTTGCGAGCAACCATACGAAGTTGTAAATAATGATTGTATAATTTGAGGTTTTCGGTTAAACCTAATCCCCGTAATAGTCTTGGATACTTATCTATGCTTTTCCCTCTTGCCTATTAACCTTGGTCACTCAACAGATGGAGAAGTTTTCGATGATGACCATGGCGATATTCTTGAAGCGATCCAAGTCGATTCGTTCAAAGCATATCACCAAGATCGCATGGTGCAAAGATCAAAGAATCGATTATGCTATACTGCCGTAAAAGAGGTCACTTTGCCAAGCAATGGCCGTTCAAATATGAAGTACCTTATGGAATTGAAATTGTCCCTGAAGCTACCTCGGTTGAGCCTGTATTGCCGAGTATGCCTGAAGCAACAACAGAAGCTGATTGTTCCAAGAAACAGTTGAAGAAAAGACGGTTGACTGCTGAAGCTGCCAATAAGTTCCAGAAGCCGTGATGCCATTCTATAAGAGAATGTCAAGGAATTCTCTCAGCAATTCCTATCTGCGGAATAAATGTATCCAGAAATTGTAAATCAAAAGAATTAACGGCAAAAAAGGATTTGGTATGTCTTTGAGCATTCACTTTACCAGATAATGTTCATGTGTATGTTGGCCATAGAGCCTGAGTACTCAGTAATGTGATGTAAAGACAAAATTTGTTGACTTAGCATATTGAAGATCAGTACATTTACTTCAGTGGTAATTGAAGCATTAAATCACTATGGAAAGAATATCTAGCTGATATAGAATTTCCAGTCGCTACTCGAGAATCAAACAACAAAGATAGTATCAGACCAACAGATCATCAGAGCTGGTATTTTTACCCATGCTTTTGAAAAGTCAATAAAGATAAAATTAATTCAGAATCTCCAGGATTCCTAGACTTAGTCATGATGTTAAGAGTTACTAGATTCATTTCGACCAATGTTCCTTACTCTGAAGGTCATGGGTAGTAAAATTGCAAGGATCAATGAATCATCCAAGATTTTCAAGCGCAATGAAGCAATTATCAATCGACTTGAGTTCCTCGGATCAAGAGCATTCTCAAGAACCAACTCAACGAAATAATGTTCAATCTTTGATCAAGACCGCAGAATAGCAAGTTGTTTTCACGTCGAGCAGCGGCTTGTCCAGTTTCAAGAGAAGCAAAGAATCAAGTGTCGATTGGATAAATAAAAGGTTGTAACAATGGAAGTGGTCGGCGTTGTTAGGAAGAGTGCAGATTGTCTTCCAAGGGCCACAGTGGAAGAAATGTTTCATATGCTAGAAAGCAGACCCAGTTGAAGCTAATTAAGTTTGCAAAAGGATCTTGTCTGCAAGGAGCAGCTAATCAGAATTTGACCCAGTAGGAGGATGTTATTCAGGGTTTGACCTCGAAGCAATTCCGCCAAGTATGCAGTTGACTGCAAGTGCAAAGAGTCTTGAAGATCGAGTCTCCCCGAACCTATTCTTTAGTCAGCACGAATCTCGGGGACGAGATTCTGTTAAGGGGGGGAAGGTTTGTAACATCCCAAAATTTGGGTTTTCAAAAATTTATATTTAAATTAGCTTTCCAAAAATTTTACATCAATCTTATTTGATTAAAGAAGCTTAATTTAGAATTTTCTAAATCTAAAATAATTTAATGTGCCTTCTTTGTACATCAAGTAGTTTAAAATTTAGTTTTTGCAGTGTCCTTTGTATCTCAGGGAATTTCCTAAATTTGAGATTTGGTAAAATTAATTAAAAATATTAATTTAAGAATTTGGATGTTAATTGGATTTTTATTTGGATTTTTAATTGAATTATTAATTGTTAAGCAATTCTATATCCAAATTTCAATTCAAACCTTTCCTTTGAAATTCCATTTAAATTCAAAACTTGGATTTTCTTCGGTGTTCTAGTTAACCTAGCATCCATATTCTTTCGAAATCAAAGTTCAATCCTTTACCGTCCGCAAAGTCAAAATTTCAAATTCGGTCCTTATTCGAAATTTCACCCGAGTTTCAAAATACTTCAAAAATATCAAAATTCATAGAATAAGGTTCCAAATATTCTATAATGATTGTGGGAATTTTTCTAAGATTTATAGAATCTCTCTGGTATTTTATCCCTAGCGGTCATTCGTTAAATCCAGTATATTAGTCCCGGAATTGTCTAAATTCCAAAACTTATCAAATTCAGTGAAACTAATTTTATTGGGTTCCAAATAATCTCTAATATTTTTAGAAATTTTTCCAAGATTTTTAGATTATTTTTTCTATTTTATTTCTCGCGCTTTTGTCCCTTCATTTCTTCCAACCAATGAGAAAGCGACACGTGTCCAGCACCGTTCATCTTCAACCTCTAGCCGTGCGCACTGTTCACATTCCAGCCCCATTTGCAGCCCAAACTTCAAATGCTCATAACTTTTGCAATTCTCAACGAAATTGAGTGAGGTCAGTTGCAAAACGACCGTGCCATCAAGGACTTCAATTCTCCTATAGTTTCCCCCACTGAAATCAAGTGAAACGAAATCTGCAAGCAATTCTTTGCCGTTTCTTGTTTGAGCCATAACTCTTCCGTTTCTTCTTCCCTCAAAGTGTGCGGGTACTCAAAAGTTTCGTCTCGACGTCCTCCATTTCCAGAACGTTTGCTCTCCCAAAAATCGAAGAAACGGTCACCGGACATCCTCCGTTGGCATCACCGTGTCATCTTTTGATCCGGTAAGGAAAATCGAATTCCGTTCACGTCATCTTGTGCGCATTAGTGTGTAGATCATAACCCCTCAAGAAATTCCAGGTTTCGTCAAGAATTGCTCTGGGAATTTGCGTTTGTTAAATCGTCAAATCGGGTTTAGTTAGTCAATCAATTCCTCCCAAACCGGTAATCCCGATCCAATTCCTTTTAGATATAGCCTAGTATGATCATGCTCTCGCCGTGCTCTGCTAGTTTTGAGAAATTCTGTGTTTTATGGTGTTTTTGCCGCCATGCCATTCGGTCGGTTTTCGCCGCGTCGTCCGTCGCCTCGCCGTTGTTCGGCCATCCCTGCTGTTGGCCATCATGCCCACGGGTTCCCTCACCTCTCCACCCCATCCCCACCACCGGCGGCCCTCAATTGGCCAATGTCACCCCGAATTCCGCAGCGCACGCCAATTGCTCGATAAAATGCCTGTGAAGCCGGTTTTTGCGTTTTTCTTTGTTTTCTTGACCTAGCCCCCACCCCAACCTTGTGTAGACATCCCATGACCTCTCCCACACGTCCTCACCTCAGATCAACTCATCCAAACCGAGAAACTTTGCCCTCATCCTCCGAAGCGCCGCCGCACATCGGCCATACTTTGAGGCGCGTTCCCTGTCAACTCGTCGACTCTTTTCAAGATCCGTTTGCGTCATGTCGTGCCTCTGAGTACCCTCTATCTTCCATTCAAATTTGGTGCAATTTTATCCAATGGATCAAAAGTTATGGCCGCCCAAAGATCAAATCTTGCCGGTGCCCGTTCTCCTTCGTTGCTGCGAGTTTAGCCGTGAAATTTTTATGGTTGACTCCCTTTGATGTCCCCTACATGGTGCTCACCCTAACTCAAGGTTTTACCAGTGGGATTAGTACAGAAAAATCAATTTTCTCTGATCAGACTGCGTACGAACAGCAGGGAATGGCATCGTGCGTTCCCCGTTGATCCAGAAGGTAAAAATATGATCTCTTCACGTCATATCGTGTTCTAGGATTTCAGTAGTCTCTCTAAATTTTTTTATAATTTTTCATTCATTATTCTAGTAGTTATGGCTATTTGATCTATTAGCTGTAACAACTGTTAATCGGCAGTTTGTGATTAATCCGGTGGGTCGCCGTCAAATCCTCCTATACCGTTGAGTTCGTATCGCCGCGTTCTACACCGTGCTCACCCTACCTTTGCTATTCCACTGTCCGAAAATTTTAATATTCATTTCGCCGTCGGTTTAAATGCCGCCGTGCATCGCCTTTTGTTGCTAAACATCCTAGTTCGCTGGCCGAGTCCTCCGTCCAATGGTCGTTACCCTACTGTTTTGGCCATCCTTCGAGTTCATTTGGTCTCCATTTGCCGTCAAAGCCTTAATCTAAAACCTACCCGTCGTCGCTTCGCCTCCGCCGTTAACGTTTCGCCGTTAGCGTTCCATCGTTAACGTTCCGCCGTTAACGTTTCGCCGTTAACGTTCCATCGTTAACGTTCCATCGTTAACGTTCCGTCGTTAACGTTTTGCCGTTAATGTTTCATCATTAACGTTCTGTCGTTAACGTCCCGTTGTTAATGCTTTGCTCTCATTGTATCGCTGTCATCGCATAGGTGCATGCAAGTGAAAGCCCTAGTGCGATGTCATCACCTTTCTATCGCTTTATTGTGATCTAGCTCATCACGTTGAGTTCAGCCTTGTATTCCTGTCATCTCCGTCTCGTCGTCGTCGAGTCCTTTTTCGATGTAAGACTAACCTCTGGATTGAACCGTAGTGGATGTCGATCCCATCCGTCCTTGTCTTATCCTTGAAAATCTAATCTGCCATTAACCTAGAATTCATTCGTGGTCTTAGTCGATAGACCATTAGCCATATGTCATATTCTTATGCCAGACCTAGCCTATCAGTCTATCTTCCTTTTGGTTGATTGTGCCATTCGATCAATGAAAGTCAACCTCGAGCATCTGCTTAGTTCATGGCGAACTAACGTAGCATCGTGGACCCGGTCTATAGATCGAGAGTCCATATGTCATCGGCTATCCAATCAAGATAATAACTTCGGAAGAAATATTCTTCGGAATACTATTCCTTCTTTCCCAGTTATTAATCTTTCTCTTCGGTGTATTTTCCGAAAGCCGTTCTATCTTGTCCAATCATCGACCTAATCCATTCAAGTTCCTAATTTCATCTAAGCCGTTGTGCCCAATGCTATTCGTTCTTAATTTGGAGTTTACTTGATTTGCTTTTTGAGTTTTGTTGTATTTGTGCTTGTTTATCGTTAGACGCGTTGCCGGAAGTCGCTCGAAGGAGCTGAGGATCAAGCAAGCGGAGATTGAAGATCGAGGATCAACGATCGAAGATAAAGAGTAAAGAATAATAAAATTGCAAGGGCGAGCAAGTTGTGCTTTGACCATATTGATCCCATGTTTTAAAATTACTTCGTTTGAAATTATTGCATGCTAGTTTGAAATAAACTGATTTCAATTAATTTGGGATTAGATAATCAACCTACTTGTTATTGCCACCTTGTCTCTATTATCTGTATGCCATGATTCATTTGTCACCCTACATTGTGGATTAATAGTTGGACATTAATAATTTGCCAACGTGGGTTAATTAGACCGTATGTAGTGTGCTTAGCCCTGCCATGTAGATTTGTCATGATTTTGAAAATTAAAGTTAATATTGACTTAATGAGATATGGAACATGTTTTTGAGAATGAGACATGTGTTATTGAGTTAATGATGGCACGTGGTGCATGGTAAAGGACTGGGGTGGGAAAGTGATTTAGACTGAGGCAAGTGGCAAGATTGTTTCTGGTGGGCCAAGAGTGGCAATTGGGCGGTCGCATTTGGTTTTATGACATGTTGATGTGATGAACTTTTGGTTAGTCTTGCCTCGGTCAACTAAGGACTTAACCTTGCGAGCCTTTGACCTGAGTCATTCATACAACCACAAGTTCCGGTATGGGACGGACCTAGCTTAAATTGTGAAATCTATTCCTCGGTACTGTCATGGTGGAGTGAGTCCCGAGTGAACGGGTAGTAAAACTCACAGGCGCAAGAGGGGGGCCCTGGATGTGGTAACCAGTCCACGATGTTGAAACCTTAGCGAGCGATCTTGGGTTTAGACGGATCTTTGGAAAGGCTTTGTTATGATCGCTCATTCGCATACTATTGTATTGCGATTCACGGCTGACGTGGTGAGTCGATTATATCTTGTGGGTAAAGTGTATAACCTCTGCAGAGTGTAAAAACTATTTGAATAGCCGAGTCCGCGGTACTGGACAATGCTCGGGGATTACAGTCAAGGGGTAGAGTTTTGAAAATAAAATGAGGTTGGGAATGTGAACAATGTGATAAGGAAATTGGTTAAGGATGAGAAATGTTTTACTTGAGAATGATTACGAAAATTTATTATGGGTATTATTTGTTTTACTGCTTTTCTATCTATTATGATTATTTGTGAATGCTGCTTTATTGCAAAAGAACCATTCAGCCATTCCTTTGGAATAAGCCATGCATGTAATAATAGGACTGCATTCTGTGCATGACTTGTTGAGTACGGTTGTGTACTCACCCTTGCTTTAACAAAACATCACCAGTTGAGGAGAAGTCTTTGTCTTCGAAGAAGGAGAATTTTTGCAAGAAGGCGAATATCTAGGAGTTGAACCTTGTCAAATGCCTGTGGTATTTTGATGGGATTCACCGACGTTCTTCGTTCCGCTGTTGTTCGTTTTACTCTGAGTTGAAGCCATCTAGGCTTTACAATTGTAAGTTGACCTTAAGGTTGTTCAACATGTTATATTAAAAGATGAATTCTTTATTTATTATTCCGTTATGTATGATTGTGATATTCATCTTTGTTAACTGTGGGCACTAGCTACTGATCCTGGGACTAGTGCCGAAACACGAGGGTTTCGGATTGCGAATTCGGTCCCGACGAAATAGATTCATTGTGTAAATTTTTTGAAGAATTAATTGTGTGCAAGGATAATGATTTCTAAAGGTTGCTTTCTTCTCTTTTTTTAACTCATCTTTCTCCTTTGTGGCTTTAATAATTTTAGTCATATAGTTGATCTTATTAAAAAATCATGTTTTCTTATCATCTTTGGCTACAATTTGAATTTTCCAACACTAAGTTGAGGACTAAGCCAAGTTTGTAGAGCTAACTAAAATTTACTTTATGGACGATGGCGAACTATATTATTCTCTGTTTGCATAAGGAATTAGTTGTTTCTCTTGAATGTGTGGGAAGATGCATTGTGACTCATCCTATGGGTTTATTTTTTGGCTTGGCGTTACATAAAGTGAGATGTGGCGTTCATTGTTCTCTTTGCCTCTTGATTTTTTTTTGTTTCGTTTATCTTCTTTGGGTGTCTCGTTGGTGACCCGCGATGAGATGACCAAGACGATGCAGAGAAGGTGAAGAAGCCCTGAGAAGAGAAGTAGGGTGAGAATTCTTTTGATTTTTGTAATTGATTCATCCTTTTAATTTCTATTTAGGTGCTAGGTAGGAACTAAAATACCTGAGAATAGAGATATCAGATAGAGAAAAGCTAAAAAAATGGAGGCGAAATTGGGATCTGAGTTGTACGGGTTGTTAGTTGTGATCTTCAGTCATAATAGAAAATACCGAAAATAATGGAAGAAGATCCGAAAAATCTGGGGTTGACCCACCATTACGCACTCTGATTGGGAGCAGTTTCAATAGTTTTGGTTTTAGTTCCGATAACCTGTGCCATACAAAATAGGAAGAGGCTAGAACTCAAGAGATTAAGAAAAATCTTGAGTCTTGCCATCTTCCCTGACATCCCTTCCGATTTAGGGTTCTTGGTGCATAGGTTATCGAAGAGCTAAACCATCGCCGTGAAGATCATAGTGCTCCCATTTCTCTTCATCGTGCATCACCAACGCTCAAAAGCACCGAACTCTAATGGCTACTTCTTCTTCACCGGGTCAGTGCATTCATGTAATGATTTATTTCCGCATTATGATTTTTGTGATCATCCTTTAGGCTAGCTAATGGTTCATGTTTAGTTAAGCCTTAGATTCTATCATTTGGTATCGGAGCGACCTAGCCTAAGTTTGATCCCTTTTAGCCTGGATTAAGTCTTTTGTTTGTCGGATTAATGTTCTTTTTGGCTCAGTTTTTCTATCGGGTAGCATTGAGAAGGAGGGAAAAGAATAGATCCCGAACCCTAATTCTAAGTTTTTCCCCAAAATCTCAAATCAATAAAGCAAAACATAATGTTTAAAGGGGGTTTTGGGGCTTACCTCACCCGACCGTCGTCATTGCCGACACCGATATCGTGGTAGCTGTCGGTCGCGCCGTGTGCTCCACTATCGCTCCATGCTTGACAGCGTCTCCAGCGGGCCTAAGCTTTTGCTCGTGGTCACGTCGGCCGGCCTTCTCACCTCGTGGGAGTCGTGTGCAGTATCAGCTCGGCACTCGTGCGCCCCTCCGCCACCGCTTTGCCCTTCCACTTACTTTTGCCGCTATTGTCCGTTTCTTGCAGGGAGTCGAAGCCAAAGTGATTAGGGTTAGGGTTTTGCCGCCCGCTTTGCTGTTTTGATTCGTTCCCATTCGTCGGCCGATGCTTCGTGTCTCGCACCCAATCATTGTCTCGCATCGCATGCGGGCTATCCATGCTAGGCCGAGCGTGCTGCTGGCTCGTGCCATGCTTCGAGTTTTGCCGGGTCGGCTATACGTGGGCTGCATTTAGCTGTTGGGCCGCAAGTGTCTTTTGGGCCGGTATAAATAGTGTTTTATCTCTCTTCAATTTATTTTATCCTATCTTATTTAAATTCAGCAATAATCACTATTTAATTACTTTATTTTTTGGGTATTAATGTTATGATTAATTTCATAATTAATTTTCTAGACAAATTAATTAATGTGGTAATTAATTTCATATGTTGTTTATTTATAAGTATTATCTCTAATTAAAATGAAACCAATGAGAAGTTTTGATTAGAGATTATTTTTAATGTTTAAAATTGGGATTATGTTATGACCATGATCATATACTGACCAACGTTGTTTATGAACAAGTGTCATCCATATACTGACCAACGTTGTTTATGAACAAGTGTCATCCATATACTGACCAACGTTGTTTATGAACCAACGGTGATGTGAATTTGGACTTTAAATTTTTCTTGCCGTTAACATGTTATTAATCAGACCAACGTTGGGTTAATTTCATGCAAAACATTTATTTCTCTAATATTTACTAATTATATTTTATTTTTGGTTTAGCCATGAACAATACTAATGTTGCCGCTTACTTGAACAGCATTGAGCAGCTGACTAGAACAAACTTTCCTTCTTGGAAGGGGAGGATTTTGATTGTCCTTGGAGTCATGGACTTAGATTATGCTTTACGTGAGGACGCTCCCATTGCTCTTTCTGCTGATGATGAGAGTTTCGCTGAGAAAAAAAAACTCTATGACTTAACAGCAGAAAAGTGGGAGCGATCTAACCGCATATCCTTGATGATTATGAAGAGCACCATATATGTAGGGATAAGGGGAGCAATCCCTGAATCCGATAATGCTAAACAATACTTGGCCTCAGTTGAGGAGCAATTCAAGGGCTCCTCAAAAGTTTATGCCAGTACTTTGATCATGAAGATGCTCACTACAAAGTATGATGGCTCTAGTAGCGTTCTTGAGCATATTATGATGATGACTGATATAGCTACCAAACTTAAAGGTATGGACATGGCCATTTCTGATGGTTTCTTGGTCCATTTTATTATGACCTCCCTCCCTTCTAAGTACAATGCCTTCAAGATTAATTATAATACTCAGAAGGAAGAATGGATGTCGGGACCAGATTTCCAAATCCAAACCCTCTGTGTATACCTGTGCTAGTCCAGGAAAAGCTAGCACACATAGTGGAAACAGTGATGATAACACAATCATATCACGAAGCAAATAATATTAACTAAGCAAAGAGAACGTTAGCCTTATGGCCAAATTATTACAAATGGACCAGCCTCATGGCTTGAGTTCAATAAGAAGCAGCAGAAATAAAATAGTAGCAGCATAATGAGCCAATCCATTTGCCCAACAGGCAATCGACTGGGGTACGCGTCCTAGTAGTCCGGATCGCCTTCGTCATAACCAAAAGCATAGAACTCGTAGTCACATTCAGCTTCAGCACACTCCTCTGTGGAAAGTTGGGATATTGCAAGGGTGAGCACAAAATGTACTCTGCAAGTCTTGGAAATATAATGCATGAAAACTATATGCATGGCCAAACAATTGAAGGCATAATATGGTTCCTTTGGCATAAAGCAGAATATAACTTTAAATACCAATAGTAATTTCACAAAGCATCATTTAACAAAATGTAATAGAATAGTAATTGAATTTTTATATAACAACTACACAGGTTCCAACCACTTGATTGGCTTCAACCACCAAACCAAAACCTGAGAGTTCTAACCACTCACGGATTCCCAAACCAACATTTTTATTTAAAACAAATCCATAAGATCTACAATGTGCTGGCGTACCTTGCCTGCCCTTGACCGTGGGCATGGCTACTTAAGTAGTTTTAATTCTGCAGAGTGTGTACAACTTTACCCACAAGATATGATCGACTCTTGTCATCATGCAATTAACACACTTCCTTTAGTGTGTCGGTAGAGAAATCATGACAAGGCCTTTACAATGCACGACCCCGTTACTAACTTCACCCGCTAAGGTTTCACCGCTGTTAGGGTTCTAGCCACCCAATGTCTACATCCGATACCCACATCCAAGCCAAATGGTGAAGCCAATAACGAGACGTATAAATTAATTAGCCAGGTCGTACCCATATAGACTTGTGGTTGTACGGTAGTGATCGATCCATGGTGACACATGCTTTGGTCCTTAATTGACTAGGGCGGAACATTCACTTTACAAGGTCTCGTGCATCCAGCACCCACCAAACACCCATCCGCCCGGTCTAAGCCATTTCCACTTTATTTCAATTAAATAACAGCAGCAATACCAATTGCCACAGTCTCACAAATATGTTTAAACAATGATTGAAAAATTTTCCATAATGGCCTAATACCGAAACGTTTAAGCTGGACTAAGCAGTTCTACCGTCCCATGCTCCACTATTGGTTATCACCAAATAAAGTAGCTAATATCATCTAGGGTGTCAAAGGTTGTCATGATTGATGTCAATGGGGGTATAACAAGTCTAGGTTTTAGCTACACCTTAACACTCCAGTTAAAATAAAATGCACAAAATAATAAGCATGCATAATTTAAAACAACACAATATTTTCATAAAATTTGGGATCAACATGTTCAAGGAAGATTTGCCTTCGATGCCTCCTGCTGATTCTACCTCTGCCTGTTGATTCGCCTGTGATTTGATTGTGCCATCTACACGTGAAACGAGAACAAATAAATAAAAAAATTCAAGAAAAATTCAAAAATTGAATATAATGGTACTGGAAGATAGATCATGAATTTAGAAATTTGAATAACTAGAATCGGAGCTCGATTTAAGGAGAACAGGCTCTTGGAAGTCTCTCGGGAGAGAAAATCAAAGAAATTAACAAGGGGTGACACGTGGCACTCTGTGATTGGCTGGAATTTTTGGTTTTGGGGAAAATCAGAAAAAGAAAAGAAATGCCGATTGACGTGTGGGGCCCGCACGTCAATGGCTCGGTCCACGGTGGACCGGGAGCACCGAGAGGGAAATTGGTGACCGACTGAGGTGGCGTGTCACGCGGGTGTCACGCGGGCTGCTAGGGCTGACATGGTGATGACGTGGTAGTGACGTAGCTGCCACGCGGGCGCTAACGCAGCATAGGTGCGGGGGTGACCACGTGGCGTGCATCCATCGGCGGGCGTTGATCGGGCTACTGAGGGACCAGTGGCAACACGGCACGATCCGAAGCGTGCACCGCAGATCGGACGGCCCCAGCTTGGCGAAGGAGGACGATGGCGGGGCAACGGCGCAAACTCGCCGGACGCAAGGAAGACAGCATGGCATACGGCGGAGATGCGACGGATCGGGCTCGCCTTTGCTCAGATTGGAAAGAAGGAGACACGGGAAACACATAGAGGTGAACAGCTCTGACGGAGACCAACCAGAGGCAGAGAAAACGGTGGCGAAAGGCTTCGGGTTCGGCTACGAACTCTAGCGAGCACTTGCGATCAAACGGCGGTGACTTGGGCATGGAGCTAGGGCAACCGAGGCGGCATGCAACGGGGAATGCAGCACGAGGCATCTCGGGGGCTTAAATAGCTTGGGAAGGCGTGCGCGGCACGGACACCGAAATCGGCGGCTAGGGTTAGGGCTAGATGCGACAGTGGCTGCGCGGGGTGACGTGGCTCCATGAGGACCACATGCAAGGCGCCAATTCGACGGTCCACTGCGCGACACGCTGCAGACCGGGTGATCAAATCCAATGGGTGCCATGCTAGGGTTTCGGCGGGGGACAACGGGCTGGGCCGGCGTGGAGCAACGCAGGCCAAGCGACGCGGAGGAGCTGGGCCGGAGGCAAGAAAGATAGGCCGGGCGGCAAAGGAATAGAGTTGGGCTATTGATGATTCAGCCCGAGAAGGAAATGAGGAATAAAATCATTTCCGAATTTAAGAATTTTTAGGTATTCAAATAAAAGCAAATAAATTCAAATAAATAGCAAATAAAATTAGAAAGATCTCCAAAAATACAAAAAAATTCTTTGAAACACAAGGAACCCAACAAAAACTGAAAATCGTTAGTTTGATGGATACATTAGTCAAATTAAATCCTACTATTATTAGAAAATTCAAATTAAGCTTTAATTAATTCCAACAAAATTCAAATGGTTCATGTTTAAAATTTAAACTTTTCAAGACTCAGATTTTGGAATGTTACAATGGACCACAAGCGAATTGATCGCTATGTGTGTCAAGGACGAGGAGAGGCTTAAGGCTGAAAAGAAGGACCAAGTTTTCCATGTTGGTCATGGAAAAAGAAAATTCCAAGGGGAGTCTAAGTCCAAAAAGAAATTGCATTTCTCCCCTAAGGCTGAGTCAAACAAGCCAAAGCCAAATGAGAAGGCCTCTGTTGCATCTAACTCTACTTCTGATGGGCCCATCTGTCGCTTTTGCAAGAACAGTGGGCACATTCAGAAAGATTATGTAGGCTTCATGAAGTGGCTTGTCAAGAAGGGTAATGACATAATTTCTACTGTTGATGAAACCCTTTTTGTTGATGTTTCCCCTAATACCTGGTGGATTGATTCTAGTGCCACTGTGCATGTTTCCAATTCACTACAGGGATTCCTTACCATGAGGACACTAAGAAAGGGGGAGCGAAGCCTTGGAGTTGTTGATGGAAGGGAGGCTGAAGTTCAAGCCGTTGGCACACTACCATTAGTATTAGATAGTAGCTTCACCCTTCAATTAAATAATACTGTTTATGTTCCCACTATGAGGAGCAACCTTATTTATGTTGCTCTTTTGGATGATGATGGATACATTTGTACCTTTGGGGATAATAAATGTATTATAAGTTTTAATTCAAATAATGTTGGTCTCGCGACTCATCGAGACAAACTCTATATGCTTCCTCTCTCTGAATTCCCTGTGTTAATGAATGTGTGCCATGTCACCAATAAGCAAAAGAGAAGTATAAGCAATAAGACTTCATCGAAATTGTGGCACTGTCGTTTAGGTCACATATCAAAGGGGAGAATGGAGCGTCTCATTAAGGAAGAGATACTCCATCCATTAGAATTCTCTGATTCAGACCACTGTATTGACTCTATTAAGGGGAAAAATATGTAAAACAAATTAAGAAATGAGCCACATGAAGCACAAGAATATTAGAACTAATCCACACTGACATTTGTGGACCATTTCCTGTAACTTCTGTTGATGGGTATGACTCCTTTATTATGTTCACTAATGATTTCTCCAGTTATGGTTATATTTTTCCTATTCGTGAAAGATCTAAGGGGTATCAGTTTTATTGTCCAGACCGTATCACTAAGTTTGTAGAAACCCGACATGTTGTATTTTTAGAGAATGATGAAATCAGTGGGAGCTCATAGGCTAGGAAAATAGATCTTGAGGAGATTCGGACTTATGTACCATTACCGATAATCCAAGAGATTATTCTTCCTGTACCTCATATAGTTACACTTCCAGCTGAGAATCCTGGAGTTGAGCCTCCACCTGAAAATGCTAGGATTAACAGTACAACACCTAATGATGAGCCTCAATAGCCCCATGTGATAACTAATGAACCACTAAGAAGATCACAGCGGGAAAGAATGTCTGCTATTCCGAATGACTATGTCGTATACATGAATGAAGATGTAAATGACATAGGGAAGGTAGACGATCCCACCTCATTTAAGGAGGCTATGTTGATTAAGGATTCACCCAAGTGGCTTGAGGCCATGCAGGATGAAATTAAATCTATGAGCATTAATGATGTTTGGGATCTAGTAGAAATTCCTGACGGAGTAAAAATAGTAGGCAGTAGATGGGTCTACAAAACTAAACATGACTCTAAGGGAAATGTCGAAAGATTCAAGGCAAGACTTGTAACACAAGGGTTTACACAAAGAGAGGGGATTGATTATGTTGATATTTTCTCTCCCGTCTCAAAGAAAGATTCTCTAAGAATTGTCATGGCGATTGTTGCTCATTATGTGTGAAATCATGTGCTGAAAAATTGGCTGAATGATGAAATTGGCATTGCAAAGTGGTTGCGATCATGGCATGTGTTGTGCATGTGCATGTGCTGTTTATTTGATATTCTTGTGATAGCATGATAATAGTTTTGCTTGATGCAATGCACTCGTATGAGTGGTTGCATGGATTAACTTTGAGTCAAGACGTGGACTTATGCTCGGATTCGTTTCTTGTTTATTCATGTGCGGGTGTTGCTCGAGGGCGAACATGGTCGATGACGGGACCAGAACTAGGTTCATGGAGGAACTGAGGTTCGGGACTAGATTCAGGGAGGAATCGAGGTCTTGGTGGTCGAGGATGTCATGCGGGATGTTCGGGCTAGAGAACATGCACATGGAGGCTGGTTAGTCACATGAGTATGGCATGAGGGCTGTACATGCATGCAAGAGTTCTATTCGGCCATGTTGGGCCAAGTTGAGATGTATACGAACTCTTTCCATGCTGAAAGTGGAGTTGTATTCAATCTCTTTATGTTTGCTCAGCATAAATAGGGGAAGGTGTCTCCTGTTTATTTTGAGCAAGGTTTTAGGGTTGTACTATTTTCTATTGGAGTACTGTAACCAGATCAAAGAAAAATAAAAAATCCTTCTTACGGTCATGCTTCTTGCATTCTATGTATTACGATGAGAGTTTTCTTCTTGGTAGTGAGAAGCTCCTGGCGGCCAGAGTGCACGACTAGATGATTTTGCTCCTGGTGTTGTTTACTCCCAGCGGCTTGGTTGTGGAACAAAACAAATCAAAGCTGGCGGCGCTTGCTCTTCTGATGACCAAAATGCTGGAGGTCTTGTGGTGTGAAGAAAATCTGGAGACGTGCATGCATGCAAAGTCCAGCGTCAATGCACTTGTTTTGGTCCGGCGTATTAAGATCGATTCTTGTCATTATTGAATCAGTCAAAATTGCAAAGGAAATAACTTTAGATCTGTAGATCCGATTGAGCTAATTTTTGTTGGGTTAGCTTCCTAATTGAATTTAGTTTCTATAGTTAAAATTTCACATCAATCCAACGGTGGGATCTTTGGTTAATCTCATTGTTTGAATTTGGTCCGTCGCTAGTTTGAATTTGGTCCGTCACTGTTAGATCGGTATTTATTTCAGCCATCTTGCGAAGGACATAACTCTAGATCTATAGGTCCGATCGAGTTGATTCTTTTTAGGTTAGCTTTGGAATTAAATCTAGTTTCTATAGTTAAAATTTCACATCAATCCAATTATTGGATCTTCGGAAATTACTATTTTAGTAAATATGTATCAGGCTGTTTTTATTTGGTCCGGCATGAACTGATTTGGTTTGGCACAGTGAAAATTTGGTCCGGCGTACACGCGAAACTCTCTGTCCGAAGCGAAGTTTGGCCCGGCGTACATGTGAAAATTTGGTCCGGCGCGAAGTTTGGTCCGGCGTACACGTAAAAATTTGGTCCGACACAATAAGGTTCTTGTTGAATACAAATCAAGCGATCTGAGTTTGTTTGGGGTGTTTCAAAAATAATATAAATTTAATTTTAGCTTCCGCGCAATCATTTACCCCCCCCTCTGATTGCTAGATTAGTATATTTCGACCTAGAAGTGGTATCAGAGCCTAGTTTTTCTAATTAATCTTAACTAGTGATTAGAAACCGTAGCGATGGATAGGTATTCGACAAAATCTTGTATTTTCGATGGTGTTGATTTTCAGTTTTGGAAAGCCAAGATGGAGGCATACAATCAAGCTCAGGGCTTTGCAATCTAGGAGAAGGTATATAAGCCATATCAAGTTTCTAAGAATGATGGAGTCAATGACACCAATCGAGCACATGTTGAAGCAAATAGCAAAGCACGAAATTTGATCATCCAAGGATTGGGAAGAAGTGACTTCGACCGCGTGATCCATCTCAAGTCTGTATATGTGGTATGGAAATCTCTTTATGATTATCATGAGTGATCTAACACTATCAAAGAGGTTCAAGATATATATAAGAAAGAATACATGTGATTTGAGATGAAGCCTGATGAGTCACTAGATGATTGCTTTGCACGTTTCAATAAGATTCTTAGCAATTTACGTGTTGTTGGGGTTTTCTTTGATGAAGCTACTAATGCTAGACAATTGCTTGGTATATTAGACATGTCTATTTAGGAGATGAAAGTTACATCCATTAGAGAATCAAGCATCACGAGTGAACTTCTCAGATGTTCTTTTCTCTAAATTAAAAACTCATGAATTGGATGTTCTTGCTAGGAAGAGTGATAATAAATCAATTGCATTGACCTCCCAGTCTAGCATGTCTCAGAATAATGCTTCTTCAAGTTTTGCTTTGTCTTCCTTGTCTTCACTAACCGATGAACAGATTGAAGAATTTTTCGAAGAAGACTTGGCACTACTCTCTTCTCGTTTCAATAAAGCCTTGCAGAATATGAGAATGAGGAAGAGAGTTGGTGGTGGCCCTCCAAGATGCTATGAGTGTGGTGATCTCAACAACATTCATTCAAATTGTCCTAAACTTGCAGGTAAAGCATCAAGGGAGGAGAAGGACAATGATAAAAGAAAAGAGAAAAAGAAGTTCTCTTCAAGTGATAGAAAGAAGAAGAACTTCATCAAGCACAAAATTGTCCACCAGGTTCTTTCTGCTCTTGAACAAGTAAAGTTGAGTGATGAGTATTCAAAGAGTAGTGAAGATGACACAACAACTCCAAGCAAGTATGAATTGACAGAGTCGTGTCTCATGGCTAGAAGTGATGAAAACTTCACCGAGAATGAACATGACAATGACTTCAATGAGGCTTCTCGCGAGGAAGGAGAACATTTAGCTAGTTGATTCCGGATGCTCATGCCACATGTCCGGTGATAAAAATTGGTTCTCCTCCCTCACTCGTGCATCTCGTGCTGAAAGTGTTACTTTTGGAGATGCTTCTTCCACTTCTGTTGTGGCAAAAGGTACAGTAAAGGTAAATGACAAGTTTATGTTCAAGGATGTGGCTCTTGTTGAGAACTTGAAATACAACTTGCTTTCTGTCTCACAAATAATTGTTGAAGATCTCAAAGTATGTTTCAAGAGGAATGAACGCAAAGTTTTAGATGCTTCAGGTGATCTTGTGTTCAGGATTTCATGCTTTGGAAGAGTATTTAAAGCTGATTTTGATGTGTCACAATTTCTTTTAAGCATAGGTGTCTAGTTGCCAATGTTTCTAAAGATTTATTCTTTTGGCACCGTAGACTTGGTCACGTTAGTTTTGATCATCTTACTCGTGTAAGTGGTTTAGACCTCATACATGGCTTGCCTAAACTTAAGAGTGATAGCGATTTAGTATGCTCTTCTTGTAGACATTGTAAGATGACTGTAAGTTCACATCCACCTCTTACCATGGTGATGACAAATGCTTCAGGACAGCTACTACATCTTGACACGGTTGGACCTTCTCGAGTTCAATCTTTTGGAGGCAAATGGTATGTACTGGTTATTGTTGATGATTATTCTAGATACTCTTGGGTTTATTTTATGGTATCTAAAGATGAGGCTTTTAGTCATTTTAGAAATCTTGTTACTAGATTATCTATTGATCACCTAGGAGCACTTAAAGCTATCAGAAGTGATAATGGAACTGAGTTTAAAAATTCTTCGTTTGATCACTTTTGTGTTGAAAAAGAAATTGATCATCAATTTTCTTCACCCAGAGTGCCTCAACAAAATGGTGTAGTTGAAAGAAAGAACATAACTTTGATTGAGATGGCTAGAACTATGCTAGATGAACATCACACTCCTAGGAAGTTTTGGGCTAAAGCAATCTCAACTACATGCTATGTTTCTAATAGAGTGTTTTTGAGATCGAAGCTAGGCAAAACTTCTTATGAACTTCGTTTTGGTCATAGGCCTAGTGTATCTCATTTCAAAGTTTTTGGATGCAAATGCTTTGTCTTGAAATTTGGAAATATTGATAAATTTGAAGCTAGATCAACTGATAGTATTTTTCTTGGATATCCTGCTCATACACGTGGCTATCGTGCACTTGTTTTGGAGACTAACAAAATTGTAGAAACATGTGAAGTTACTTTTGATGATGCTAGTCCAAGCACTAGTCCAATTGATGCAAGTACAGATGCACATGTTCAGGGGGAGAGTATATTTGTTGATGATGATGATGATGTTGAGGACGAAGTGTTGATTCCTATTGCACAACCAGCTGTAGCACCTTTGGCACCGACCACTACATCACCTACAGCTGAGCATCCTCCACAACATCATCTGTACATGTTGAAAATGAAGAAGAAGGAGAAGTTTCTGAAGTTGCAGCTCATTTGCATATTCAAAGGAGACATCCACCTGAACAAATGATTGGAGATTTGAATGAGAGAGTAACCTGATCCAGGTTTATTGCTCCTGATTCTCATGCTCACTCTGCTTTTGTTGCTTCTTTTGAACCCAAAGATATATCTCATGCATTAACTGATGAAACTTGGATCAATGCCATGCATGAGGAATTAGAGAATTTTGAGCGTAATAAAGTCTGGAAGCTTGTTCCACCTCCTCTTGATTTTAATATAATTGAAACTAGATGGGTTTTCAAAAACAAACAAAGTGAGGATGGTGTTGTTGTCAGGAATAAAGCTAGATTGGTTGCTCAAGAATTTACTCAAGTTGAAGGTTTAGATTTTGATGAAACCTTGCTCCTGTTGCTAGAATTGAAGCCATTAGAATTATTTTAGCATTTGCTGCATCTAAAGGTTTTAGATTGTATCAAATGGATGTGAAAAGTGCTTTTCTTAATGGCTATATTAATGAGGAGGTATATGTTAAGCAACCACCTAGTTTTGAAAATCATAAGTATCCAGATCATGTGTACAAATTATCAAAAGCTTTGTATGGTTTAAAACAAGCCCCTAGAGCATGGTATGATAGGCTAAAAACTTTTTTACTGGAAAAGGGGTTTACAATGGGAAAGGTTGATAAAACTCTCTTTTTACTCAAGCAAGGCACTGATCAACTATTCGTTCAGATTTATGTTGATGATATCATCTTTGGTGGTTTCTCTCATGTTTTAATGTCTAAGTTTTCAAAAACCATGAGAAAGGAATTTAGATGAGTATGATGAGTGAGTTAACTTACTTTTTGGGACTGCAAATCAAACAAACGAAGGAAGGTACTTTTGTCCATCAAAGTAAGTATACAAAAGATTTGCTTAACCGCCTTGGGATGGAAAACTGCAAGCCGATCATGACACCCATGGGAGGCACTTGCACACTTGATCCGGATGAAGATAGTGAGATGGTTGATCAAAAGGAATATAGAGGCATGATAGGTTCACTATTATATCTCACTGCATCAAGACCGGATATTCAATTTGATGTGTGCTTGTGTGCTTGCTTTCAAGCTTCCCCACGTGTTTCGCATCAACAGCTGTCAAGCGGATTTTCAGGTATCTCCATGGTACTCAAGACTTTGGCATATAGCTTTCTATTTCCTCATGCATTAGTTTAAGAGCATTCTTTGATGCTGATTTTGGAGGTTGTAGAATTGATAGAAAAAGTACATCTGGTTCATGTCACTTCTTGGGTAATTCTCTTATTGCATGGTCATCTAGAAAACAATCTTCTATTTCTCAATCAACTGCTGAATCTGAATATGTGGCTGCTACTAGTTGTTGTTCTCAAATTCTTTGAATAGTAGCTACACTTAAAGATTATGGGGTTAATTTGGATAGTGTTCCTCTTTTGTGTGATAACACTAGTGCAATATGCATTGCTAAGAACTCTATGCAACATTCTAGAACAAAACACATTGAGATCAGATTTCACTTTCTTAGAGATTATGTAGAAAAGGGAAATATTGTGCTTCATCATGTAGATACTGAACATCAATTGGCAGATATTTTCACTAAACCTTTGTCTTCTTCTCGTTTTGCTTTTATTCGGGGAGAACTTGGGTTGGTTCATCTGATGGGTTATTTTTTAGGGGTAGTTTTTTGAAGTTTTTATATTTTGTTCAAGTCTTTTTATTTTGTGTATTACTTAAATGAAAAAAAAGAAAAACAATGAAAAATAATGAGCATTGTATTTCATACACATATGTCATTTGAAGCCATGTTTATGTTACAAGGTCTTTGCAACTTCTTATTTATACATATATGGTGTAGTTTATGACATAACTATTTAAATAGAATGACAACCTGAATTAAATCTTGTCATGGTTGAACTTTCTTGGCTATCTTGATTCTGCTAAAAAAATGCTAAATATGAAAGTTAAGTGCTAAAACTCAAAAAGTGATTGTTGATAAATACAAGATCATGGTTATGTACTATCGCACTTCTTCTTTATGAGACTGCTTATCATTGCACTTTGATATGAACTTGGAAGAGGTTGTGTATGACCGAAACCATGAAACCTTAAGCTTATGTCTTCTTGGCATAGTTGAAAAGTAACCATGAAACCTTAAGCTTGTGACTGCTTGGCATGGTTAAAAAGTAAGGCTGATGGTGCATGTAATTCCTTGCAATTGTTATTGTTGCAATCAATTTAATGAATCAGTTTTTAAGCACAAATGAAGTGCACAAAAAAATTCAATGTTTTCAAGTTTTAAGATTGTTGAGAAAGGGAGATCATGCCATGGAAAAAATCGTTAATAGTACTTGATTTCTAGTTATGCTTACTCTATATTGCTTATGTGTAGATTTGAGGATGCAAGTACTTTTGTTAGCATGAGTTGGTGATGAATTTGTTACATTCGTGCATGACTTATAATGCTTAGTAAAAAACAAACTAAAAAATAAACAAAAAGATTTTGTTCTCTCTTTTATATTCTTGATGAATCCATTGTCAAAGGGGGAGAATTTTGGAGAATGTTTGGACACATATTGCACATTCACACATATTTTTCTTCTTTTTAGGGGAAGATTACTTTTTTTTAAGGGGAGATTTCACATTTTTTTATTTTAAAATAAAATTTCTTTAAAATTTTCTTGTGATGTGAATGCCAATGTTCAGTTCTAAATGGTGTTGCCAATGTTTTCATCAAGGGGGAGATCATGAAATCATGTGCTGAAAAATTGGCTGAATGATGAAATTGGCATTGCAAAGTGGTTGCGATCATGGCATGTGTTGTGCATGTGCATGTACTGTTTATTTGATATGCTTGTGATAGCATGATAATAGTTTTGCTTGATGCAATGCGCTCGTGTGAGTGATTGCATGGATTAACTTTGAGTCAAGTCGTGGACTTGTGCTCGGATTTGTTTCTTGTTTATTCATGTGCAGGTGTTGCTCGAGGGCGAACGTGATCGATGACGGGACCAGAACTAGGTTCATGGAGGAACTGAGGTTCGGGACTAGATTCAGGGAGGAATTGAGATCTTGGTGGTCGAGGATGTATGCGGGACGTTCAGGCTAGAGAACATGCACATGGAGACTGGTTAGTCACGTGGGTATGGCATGAGGGTTGTACACGTGTGTAAGAGTTGTATTCGGCTATGTTGGGCCAAGTTGAGATGTATACGAACTCTTTCCATGTTGGAAGTGGAGTTGTATTCAATCTCTTTATGTTTGCTCAGTATAAATAGGGGGAGGTGTCTCCTGTTTATTTTGAGCAAGGTTTTAGGGTTGTACTCTTTTATATTGGAGTACTGTAACTAGATCAAAGAAAAATAAAAAATCCTTCTTACGGCCATGCTTCTTGCGTTCTATGCATTACGATGAGAGTTTTCTTCTTGGTAGTGAGAAGCTCCTGGCGGTCAGAGTGCACGACTAGATAATTTTGCTCCTAGCGTTGTTTACTCCCGGCGGCTTGGTGGTGGAACAAAACAAATCAAAGTCAGCGGCGCTTGCTCTTCTGACGACCAAAGTGCTGGAGGTCTTGTGGCGTGAAGAAAATCAGGAGGCGTGCATGCATGCAAAGTCTAGCGTCAATGCACTTGTTTTGGTCCGGCGTATGAAGATCAATTCTCGTCATTATTGAATTAGTCAAAATTGCAAAGGTAATAACTTTAGATCCGTTGATCCGATCGAGTTGATTTTTGTTGGGTTAGCTTTCTAATTGAATCTAGTTTCTACAGTTAAAACTTCACATCACTCCAACGGTGGGATCTTTGGTTAATGTCATTGTTTGAGTTTGGTCCGTCGCTAGTTTGAATTTGGTCTGTCGCTGTTAGATCGGTATTTGTTTCAGCCGTCTTGCGAAGGATAGAACTCTAGATCCATAGGTCCGATCGAGTTGATTCTTTTTAGGTTAGCTTTCGAATTGAATTTAATTTCTACAGTTAAAATTTCATATCAATCCAACGGTCGGATCTTCAGAAATTACTATTTTAGTGAATGTGTATTAGGCTGTTTTTATTTGGTCCGGCGAGAACTGATTTGGTTTGGCACAGTGAAAATTTGGTCCGGCGTACACGCGAAACTCTCTGTCCGAAGCGAAGTTTGGTTTGGCGTACAAGTAAAAATTTGGTCCGACGCAATAAGGTTCTTGTTTAATACAAATCAAGCGATCTGAGTTTATTTGGGGTGTTTCAAAAATAATAAAAATTTAATTTTAGCTTCCGCGCAATCATTCACCCCCCTCTGATTGCTAGATTAGTATATTTCGATCCTACATTATGATTTAGAGCTACATCAGATGGATGTTAAAACCACATTCCTTAATGGTGACTTGCATGAGAATGTTTACATGGCTCAACTAGAAGGTTTTGTCATGGAAGACAAGGAACATATAGGGTGTCAACTTAAGAAATCCATCTATAGATTAAAACAAGTGTCTAGATAATGGTATCTTAAATTCGATGAGACTATAAGAAAGTTTGGTTTCAAAGAAAATGAAGTGGACAATTGCATATATATTAAGACTAAAAGGAGCAAATTCACTATGTTAGTGCTTTATGTGGATGATATCTTATTGGCTAGTAGCGATAAGGATATGTTGTATGAAACCAAGAGATTTCTTTCCGCTAATTTTTACATGACAAATCTTGGTGATGCCTCTTACATTTTGAGCATTGAGATTCACCGAGATAGGTCTAAAGGGATAATAGCTCTATCCCAAAGGGCATACATTCACAGAGTACTTAAGAGATTTAATATGCATAACTGCTCTGCTACGCCAAGGAATCAATTAGAAGCTGATCAGATGAAGGGGATTCCATATGCTTCTGTTGTCGGAAGCATTATGTATGCTCAACTATGTACTCGCCCTGATTTAACATTTGTAACCGGGGATACTTGGTAGATATCAATCTAATTCAGGATTGGACCATTGGAGAGCCATTAAGAAAGCTTTGCGCTATTTGTAAGGCATTAAGCATTACATGCTCACATATAAGAAGTCTGATACCTTTGAGGTTGTGGGTTATTCAGACGTTGACTTTGTAGGTTGTGCTCATACGAAGATATTCACGTCAAGTTATATCTTCATACTTGCGAAAGGAGCCATTTCGTAGAAAAGCTCTAAACAACCACTTACTGCATCATCTACGATGCAGGCTGAGTTTGTGCCATATTATGAGGCTACTGGGCAGGCTGTATGGCTTAAGAATTTTATCCCGAGATTAAAAGTGATAGATAGCATACGTAAACCACTACCTATATCTTTGCGGTAATTTAGTCGAGCTTTCTATTCGAGTAACAACAAGTCAAGTGGTGCCGCCAAACACATTGACATTAAGTATTATGTTGTTAAAGATAGAATCGAGAATCGACAATTTGTTAACAGCCCAAAAGTTGAGAACAAGTAAAAATATAATATCTAAATTTGATTGTGAATATTTCTGGAATTTCTGAATATTATTTGCTTTATTTGAATTTTCTTGGATTTTTGTGTTGCGAGAAAAATCAAACAAAAGGGAAATAAAGAATGAAAAGGAGAAAAGGCCAAGAAGCAAAAAGCAAAAATTTAGAAAAATTTACCATGAAACCCTGAGCCTACAAGTAAGCTAATTCAATCACCAAATGAAATTTTATGCATAAATAAATGAAGAGATAAAAGGAAAAGACAACTTTTAAATCAAAACAATGCATTGTAAGAATTTATAAAATATTTTGTAGTCACAAATAGAGCTATAAAAATTATCATAAAAACCTCCATGCAATATCTATCCCTGGTAAAAAATATTATAAATTAATAATGTGGTTTAGTACTTTTTGAAATTTAAAAATAGAAGCAAAATAATGAAGTAATATTTTGACCTGAAACTTTTACAGCAGCAATATTAGCTCAAACTCGTTTTAAAAACAAAATTTCAAAAATAATAGACTTCAATTGATCTCAAAGAAAAATCAAAATCCGAAACAAAATTTAGGAGCAGTCACTGTTGTAAGAATATTAATAATTTTTTGGTAACTCAGTTTAATCCTAAAATTTTATCAAGCGTCAAAATCTGTTCAAAGACCTTGGTCAAAAAGTTTGGAAATTTTCTACTCCAATTGGTAGCCCAATAAAATCAGAGACTAGAAGCATCCGAACCGGGATCATTTCTTTTGGCGCCTCACCTCTCTGACCCTAACCCCACTCGTCAGCTCCTTCTTCCTCCTGTTCTTGTGACCGAGCGGAACTCTCCCGTATCCAATGCAGCTTGACCGAGCTCCATTCAATGCATCGCCTCTTCGAATCATCGCGTCACTTGCGTCAACTGCACCGTTCAAGAGCTCGAGCATCGCCACGTTCGTCCTCGCTCTGTCTCACGCCATACCGCAGCAATTAAGCCCCACCAGCTCGCCATTTTGTCCTGTCTGGTGAAGCTCTCATCCGAGATAATCTCAACCAAACTAGCTCATCTGCTTAGTCTTTCAGCCATACATTGCACCTCAGTGATCACCAGTGGCAGCGCTCAACTTCTCCTTCATCTCTTCCCCTTTCTCCTCAAGCCAGCACTGAAGCTCACTCCCTTCCGCCATTACCAGGAGCTCCAAAACTCAGCCCAAACATCAAATTCAGCCGAACTAGCTATTCAAACCCAAATTAACCTAAGAGGTAGCATCTAGAGCTTCTAGTAATGAAACTCCAGCAAAAAGATTTGGTCTTCTTCATGCAGAATCGTGCCGCCACCGAAGCCCCTTCTTCCTCATGGCCGGTCACCGGTGGTGGAGCTCCTCAGAGCTTCTCCTTTCCGGTAAACCTAAAAAATGGAACCCTTCTGACTCGTGAATCTGAAACGGTACCCATTCAAGCTCCCAAGCCCGATTTTGCCCTCATGGGTCCGCCATTGCCGCCGTCGCTTGAGCTCGGAAGCGCGCCATATAAGCTATTTCAACAATGAATATAATGTCTCGTCCAAATCCTAAAACTTATGAAATTTACCCAGTTGTGCTCTCCAAAGTAAAGACTATCCTATTTTGAAGAAACAATCTTATTTAAATCACGCTTTAAATATAAATCACATTAATGAATAACCTAAAGTATTATGATTTTTGAACTTTATAATTGAGTAAGCGCTCTCGGTAATAATGAGGAAACCTGTAGTTAAGTTATTTGTATCACTAGAACCTTCTCAAATGTCATGGAAATGTTATCAGTAGCTTAAATCAATAGATTTAACTTGCGTAAAACTAATTCTATACAAAGTCAATCAAAGGTGAAGAAGTATTCATTCATAATATAATATGATCATTTAAGCCTTTTCATCAGCTCGCAAAGCAGCTTTTCTAAATCCGAATAATATAAAGAATAGCCTAGAAATGATCTTTAAGATATAGTCTGCAGTAATCTAAGAAAATATTCTTGTATCGTCTTGCTTTGAATCTGAATCCTAATAGAGCAAAACCCATAAGTAATAAGGTTGCTAGAAATGTATTATAAATAGTAAATCAATGAACCCAACAACTAATGAATAATTATATTAATCTAAACAATTTTTGCATCTTGAATTCGTAAAATAAAATTAGTAAATTCATAAAAGAGCAACCCTGTTCCTCGTGAAGAGTTTTATTTGTTCTTTCTATCTAATTTCTTTTTGCCCTTATTAAAGTTAGTATTTTGCTGTATTTTCCGTTGATCGATGTTTAGAACCCGACATTTATTGATCCCGTCATCGTCTCTGTCATCTTCGATTTTCGTCATCGTCGTAAACGACAAATAAGCAAGGCAAGCACCCCTTTGATCATATTGGTCCCAGTATTTAATTTTCTTTGTTCTACTAAACCATTTTATGCATGCGTTTACTTTATGTAAATTGCTATTTTATGGATTTGGTTGTTATACCTATTGTCTCGTGAATCTCCTTTGATGATTATGAACATGTGAACCTTGATAACCATAGATTAAGGTTAGGCATTACTTAATGTCATCATGGGTATATGCGTTCATGTTATTCATGCTTAGCCATGCTTTAGAATCAGCAATGTGCATGATCAGATCAAAATTGTTTCCTGAAAACATTGGAAATGGCATTGTTGGTGTTGTAAAACGTCGAAGAACGCCAACGAACAATCACCAATAGTAGATTCAATCACGAGAGCAAGAACAATAGACACACAATATAGGGGTGGAATTCTCTCTCGCTTTATTGATTCCATCGTTTACAATGAGGGGGCACCCGATATATATAGCGGTGGAGAGAGAGTTCAGATTCGACCACATTAGGAAGAGATAGAGTCCTAACCATATTTGGTTTAGGTTTCCTTATCTCATAACACTCCCCCTTGGTCGAATACCACGTAATGCAAATGTCTCGTTAAAAACTCCACTCAAAAACCCAATGGGAAAAAAAGAGATGGAGAAAAGAGCACATCGTACTCGCATGCTATGTTGCACTAGTTGCCTCATTAAAAACCTTTATGTGAGAAAACTTCAGGAAAACTCATAATGGGAAAAAGAGTACAACTTATTACCTTCAGGGTTTATTAGGATCTTCAGGATCGCAATAAGGGTTATGGTTCAAGGGTTTTCTCCCCCTGAACACTGCATCTCTCTAGGTCTTGTCATTCCAATGCCTTTAACATATCTTTGAAATATGGATTTAGGCAAGGACTTGGTAAATAAATCTGCAAGATTTTCACATGACTTAGTTTGCAGGATCCTTATCTCACCACTCTTCTGGAGTTCATGAGGATAGAATAATTTAGGAGCAATATGCTTCGTAATGTTGCTCTTTACATAACCCAATTGCATTTGTGCAACACAAGCAGAATTATCTTCATAGATAATTGTGGGGGGGGGGATCGACGGTATTAAGGCCACATGACTTCTGGATATGACTAATTACATGTCGCAGCAAAACACATTCACGTGAGGCTTCATATAGGGCTATAATCTCTGAGTGGTTGGTAGAAGTTGCTACCAGCGTCTGTTTACAAGATCGCCAGGAAACAGCTGTACCACCTCAGAGAAACACAAAACTAGTCCGAAATTTGGCACTGTGGGGATCAGACAGATAGCTAGCATCCGTATATCCCACCATGGTCAAGTCTTGGTTCTTCTGGAAAAACAACCCAAGATCTTGAGTACCTTGGAGATATTTGAGTACAGTCTTTACACCAGCCCAATGTCTTCTGGTTGGAGCTGAACTATATCTTGCTAGCAAATTTACTGCGAATGCAATCTCAGACCTTGTGCAGTTCGCAAGGTACATGAGTGCTCCAATAGCACTTAAATATGGGACTTCAGGTCCTAAGACTTCCTCATTTTCCATCCTCGGTCTGAATGGGTCTTTATCCACTTCAAGGGATCTTACGACCATGGGGGTTTTCAAGGGATGTGATTTATCCATATTAAACCTTTCTAATACCTTTCGGGTATAGGACGACTGGTGAACAAGAATTCCTTATGGGAGATGCTCTAGCTGCAGGCCTAAGCAAAATTTGGTTTTACCCAAATCTTTCATCTCAAACTCCGTCGTGAGGTATGCACTTGCTTCCTTTATCTTCTCTGTGGTTCTGATGATATTCAGATCATCGACATACACTGAGATGATACAGAATCCATTCTGGGATTACTTTATGAACACACAGGGACAATCATCATTATTAGAGTATCCCTTCTTCAGGAGAAACTCACTAAGCCGGTTATACCACATTCTTCCCGACTGTTTTAATCCGTATAGCGATCTCTGCAGTTTGACGCTATACATGTTGCGATTATTAGGATCCGGGACTTTTACTCCTTCAGGGGCTTTCATATAAATGTCCGAATCCAGTGACCCATATAAATATGCGGTCACCACATCCATCAACTGCATTTTTACATTTAAGCCAGCTGCCATTGATATTAAATATCGGAACGTTATTTAACTCAATACAGGAGAATAGGTTTCATCGTGTCGATGCCGGGTCTCTGCGTGAACCCTTGTGCTACAAGCCTCGCTTTTGTGTCTCACCACCGGGTATTTTCATTTCTTTGGATGAAAAACCCATTTGATCTGCGAGGAATTACTTTAGGAAATATTCACCAACATGACGAAACTTTCCTCTTATTAGCATAGCCGCCTTAATTGCTTCTTTTGTTTGACCCTATCGAGCGCTTCGCACTCTGCCATGGACTTTGGATCTGGATCCAGTTTTAGCAATTTTAGAGGCAAATATATGTCGACAATTGTAGTCTTTTCTTTTATTTATTTCTCCCGCATCACTTGGGATATATCTATATAAATTTCTTCCACTCCTCGTGATTTCCCACAACGACGAGTGCTGGTGTTCGACTTCCCAATGTGGAATTGTGCGTGCAAATATATGTTTGGTTATCATCTTGAGGATGGATCACTTGAGGATGTTACCATCTCCGGATGGCTCACTTCAGGATTTTCTCAACATCGGGTTGAGCTTCTTCTCTTATCACGTGTAGTGTTCTCATTTATTCGGTTCTCTACTTCGCAGACATCTCCGCGGAATTGAGTCTCGTGCACCTGGAGGCCTCCCCCTCTTTTTATCACGAGGGTCAAGAGTAGGTTCAATATCCTTCTAGGGTATCTCCACTCTTTCAGGTGCATATACTTCAGGTATATGAGATCTTTCACTCCCTTATGACCAGTGAAGGTATTTGGCAGTTTATTAGCTTATTTATTGCAGACTTATTATCCTCTGAACTTCAAGTTCAACTTCTTTAGTGCGTGGGTCTAAGGACTAGGCATTCTGAAATGTGGCACTTATCTCCCCCTAATGCCGAAAAATGTCCTTAGTATAATCAGCGTACCGAGCCATATACAGATCCCCTGTCATAGGCTCTAGGTATTTTAATACATGACAGAAATTCATAACCTACATGGATCCTCAACTGCTGGTGAGGTCCTTTGGTTGTACGCTGTGGTGGAGAGATTGGCATGTATACAACACAGCCAGATTTTCGCAGATGGGAAATACTTAATTCTTTTCCACGCACTATCTGCAACGGGGAAATTTCGTAATATGCGTTTAGTGCGAGTTGAATTATTACATGCAAGATGCAAGATGCGTGACCCCAACAACCGGTGGGAAGCCAATTATTCTGCAAGAGCGGCCAAGCAATAAGCTTTACTTTCTTAATTAATGACTCTGTAAAGGCCATTTTGGGTGTGGACACAGGGTGCAGAATGCTCTACATTAATGCCTAGAGCCATACAATAATCATTGAATGCTTTTGAGGTAAACTCTTGACAATGTCCATTCAAATGGACTTAATCCTTTCTTCTGGAAAAGAGGCTCTTAATCTAATGATTTGGGCGATTAATTTAGCAAAGGCATGGTTCTTAGTAGAGAAGAGACATACGTGGGACCATCTAGTAGAAGCATCTATTAGCACCATGAAATATCTGAATGGGCCCGACAGGGGCTGAATAGGTCCACAGATATCACCTTGAATTCTCTCCAAGAAATTCAGTGATTCTTCCCTAATTTTAAGATGAGAGGGACAAACTATCAGCTTTCCTTTAGCACATGCCGGGCACAAAAAGCTTCAGGTTTAGGAAAGGCTGTAGTTTTATATTATGGCTAGCATAATTATTTATTATACTTCTCATAATATTCAACTCAAGATAACCCAGTCGATCTGCTAGATCTTAATATTCCTGGGTTTTATATATGCATAATATAACCCAAAGGAGAAAGAATGAATCCTTTTAACCACACGCTAATTACACCCATTAAACTTAGTCATGAGTAGGTATTCTGTACCATTCTCATTCTTTGTCTCCGTAAGGAAACAATTCAGACCAATATTTTAAAACTTAAAAGAGTACAACTGGACTCGAGGTATAATATGGCATTCTTCTAGTGCCAACTATGAGAGTATCGCTCGGCGATAGTCATAATAATTCAATTCACTTAGTGTGGCATAACCGCCTTTTAGATGATTTTCTCCTCCGTTATCGGATTATACTTTGTTCTATATTAGAAATATGATTTATCAATCAAACAATTGTTGCATCAGGAACAAATTGTAGAATATAGAACAACATAGCACAATTAAATTAATATCCTGGAAAATCAAACTTTATTAAATTTGACTGATAATCGCTCAACAGGAGCGTAGACCATTGTTCATTCAGGAACACAAAGACTAAACTGATAAATGAGGCTCTTAGGGAGACTCTAAAGGATAATACGACATCGACTCAAAAGGAAAAACTGGGAGACTACTCCATGTCTCCATATAAATCATTTATATCGTCCTCCTGGGACCTTTCTTTATTCTTCTGGAATACTTTTAGCTCATCCCTAACGAAATCCTCCTCCTCCATGGGATATTCGGTCTTTAGGTCCGTATGGAGATGGTGCTCAGAGAGCAGGAGCACCAGCTTCAGGCTGGAAAATTGTGGCTCCAAGGGATCGGGCTGTCAAGTTAATCTTAGCATTCATTGCCCAAGTAGTTGCTGCCATTCAGGGCAAGCTCAGCAAATTCTTTCTTTGCGATGTCAGATATATCCTATATGCAAACAAAATAGGGATTTTACTTCAGGTAAAATATTGTTTTGCATGCTTATCATTGAATCAGTAAAGTCTGGTCTATATCTATTCATAGATAATTATTACAGATTTTCCAGGATTTTCCTAATATTTTTTTCTCTCTGTTAATTATTAAGCAATTTTCAGAATTACTAATTAACAGATGGATAAATTTCAACGTGAAATAATCCTTACATTATGCTAATTACATCTTATGTGGCTCTTATTGGTTGGGTATGAAATCATATAATGAATGCCTCCGTCAACATAACTCTTGGCCAGTCAACCCTTGGAGGGCTCACATGAGGAGGAGCACTTCGATTTGAGCGCCAATTAAGAAACCTAGCCTTATGTGTGTTTTCCTTAGACACCAATTGTTATGAATCCGTTCCTTCAAAACAGAAATCATAACCCAACCACTTATGCCTTCAAGCTCAAAAACCGTTTTGATAGCTCGATTATTTTCATAATTTTCTAGCATTTCTGTTAATTATTAAGTAATTTTTAGAATTACTTAATTACCAAAAAAATAAATTTCAGCATATATGAACATAGCATGAAGCTAGAAAATAAGCCCAGATCATGAAACTTCCAAAGTATGCTAAATCCCAATTTTCTAGATTTTTTTCGAAAGCTTATAAACTTTAGAAGATCTAATTTATAGAATTTAATACCAGATTCAGATTTTAATAATTATTTCTAAAAAGAGAACGGGCCATCAGCCTTTCCGTACGGACTTTCTTTCTTTTCAGACAGACTTCGCCCATCGGCCTTCCTACCGAGAGGCTGCATGGCCTTCACGCCCACAACATATTCGGCACTTCCTACCGAGACTCCCAACACACCCACAGAGCGCAGAACCCTCGCCGCCGCCTTTAGATCGCGAACGATGCGAGCCGCGAGACCGATGGTCGGGCAATCGTCGAGTTGCGGGATCGGCAGTCTGTGCGGCGGCAGCTTCGCTTGGCGAAGTAAATCGGCGGCGGGGCCAAAGAGATCGAGCGCAGCGTCAAAGGCTCTCGGCGCGGCGCCTAGTGGCTAAATTGAGGCGGTGACGGCGGAAATTAGGCGGCTCGCGGCGCGAAGCTAGGCGCCGCGGACATGGAGCTCGGCGGTGCCTTCGGCCCCAATACTGACGCGATGTTTTGGAAGAAAGGCTCCAATCCCCACCGGTAGCCACCGCAGTACAGGGCGCAGCAGCCGTACAGCGAAATTGTGAGGCTCTCTGAAAAATCTATCTCCGCTCTTTGATTGGCAACACTATGCAGATGTTGGGAGGTTCTCATCTGTGTGTGCAAAAACATTGCGCCCTTCTGGTTAGATTTTGTCATCGTCACCACTGGCTGCGGCGCTAGGCACTCTGTTGGAGGTGCAGCGCAAATCGACGGGTTCGAGCTCGAGGCATCGGCGATCGTCTTGACGGCAAAAACCGAGATGGCCAAGAATTAGAGCAAATAAGTGCGAAGATGAGGCGGCTGGCGGCGTGCAACACGGTGACATCTCTGCCATCTGCTGGATGCGCAAGATCTCAGTGGTGCGAAGATGAAGCGGCATTCGCTGGTTTCTACGATGGCGGACGACGCTGGCGCGATGGCGCGCGACGCCACTAGCGACGCGGCCGAGGAATGCTTGGCGGGCTTGCGCTTCGCGCAAGAATCCTTTTTTTAATTATATATGAACAGTAACTGCCATTAATCTGATCTAATTCATCGCGGGTGAGGATGGGAAGAAGAACGATCAATCGACAGTAAAATCTCCCAAATTTCCGATCTACTAAATTCATTTGTGATTCAATCGATCATGTCAATCTGTTACCTTGATTTGCCCTGCAGGGGAAATTCTATAGACTATCGCGTAGGATAGAGTCGCGTAGGACTTTTCGGCAATCCGAGTGGATGTCGGCGTAATGATGAGTTGATTGCAAATCGGATCGGGCGATCAATCGCCGGTAGTAGTCGTTCGATCGTCGTCGACGATCCTCTTTCTTGCGGTAGAGACTCGTGCTGATAACGTGTTGTAAAACGTCGAAAAACGCCAACGAACAATCACCAATAGTAGATTCAATCACGAGAGTAAGAACAATAGACACACAATATATGGGTGGAATTCTCTCTCGCTTTATTGATTCCTCGTTTACAATGAGGGGGCACCCGATATATATAGCGGTGGAGAGAGAGTTCGGATTCGACCACATTAGGAAGAGATAGAGTACTAACCATATTTGGTTTAGGTTTCCTTATCTCATAACAGTTGGTTGCTGGTATTTTGATTAAAAACCGAAAATAAAACTATGTTTTGATGCGGGCGATTATTGGCAATAGCCGGATGTGCCAAAGGAATTGCACGTAGTGTAGGGTGAAGTATTGCCCGTGTCGGATTAAGGACCGAGCAATGGGACGCTATTGATCCAAGCTTTTCGTACAACCATGAGGGCTATTTATGGGGTAGCCTTAGCCTATTAAGTTATTTAGACATGGCTTTGCTCTTTGGTAGGTGGGAGCTTGCACAGGTATTCCGGTCAGGTCTGCCTGACGGGGTCTCTACTTGCTAATGCAACGGTGTACGCCCTGCTGTGTTCAGAAATGTTGTGTTGGGTGTGATGAAAGTGGATCCACGGCTTGGGTGTGTCTTTCTGTTTCTACAGCGGGGGTTAACGTCCTGGGCTGGATCGAAGTCATGTCTAGGTAATGTAACGGCTATGTATGATCGAAAGATCATGACTTGTGGGTAAAGTTGTACACCTCTGCAGAGTTTAAATCTAATCGATTAGCCATGCCCGCGGTCATGGGCACTTGGTGAAGTCATTCCAATGTTAGATGTTTTATTATTTCCAAAAGGGTGGGTTTCATTGGTTTTGCAACTGTGCTTTATGTCGAAGGACTGACATTGATGGATTTTAGGAATTGGGTTATTCATCGCTCACGTCATGGAGGACTGTGAGTGTTACTTATGCTTTATTTATCTGTTATCAATTAAACTTGCTCTTATGAATTCCGTTTGCAAATAACTTGATTTACAAATTAAATTTTGCTTTATGCAAATTAACTGTAGTAGGCTCCTTTGAATTGGCCTGCATTTATGCATTTGCAAATACCACCTTAAGTCTTGCGGAGTACGAAAGTACTCACCCTTGCTTATTCGTTGTTTTTAGGTGTAAAGCTAGCGAAGCTTCGAAGGTTTGTTTCGACGCAGGTTGCGGGATCCTTTTTGAAGCGATCTTTTTCTAGGGATTTATGCTTGGTCAGTTGCCTGCGGGATTGGATGGGCACACTACAAGGCCTTACTTCTTTTGTTGCTGTGTACTCTGAGTTGTAAGATTCTTTGTATATTAGTTTCCACTTAATTAATATGTTGTATGGTTGTGATTCCAATTGTTGTAAATGTGCGTACTAGCTACTGATCCAGGGACTAGTACTGCAAGCACATTAGATTTCCATTTTGGCATTCATTGCTAAAATGGGGTTAGGTCTGTTGGTATCGAGCTATACTTGACCGTAGGATAAACCTTAGATAGAATGGTCGTTAGCATGGTAATAAGCAAATTCAAAATCTTATTTTCAAAAGATACCTTATTAGTAAAAATGTAGTCTATGCTATTCTTTCCTCTTTCTTAAGATCTTATTCTGACCCTACTTTCATTTTTGATTTGTAAACAAACTCTTCTTTCCTCAAAAAGAAGTTCTCGCCATGGTTTATCTTTGCCATTACTTGTGAAGAGGTTCAAGACATGTTGCTGTCATCCTTCATGTAAGCCAAAGAAGTCTACAATATATATGACAACCATCTCAAGAAAACAAGCAATGCTTCACCACTTCCGACAAAGCAGAAGTAAAGTGTGACGACCCCCATTTTTACACAGGATGCAAAAATGGAAATCTAATGTGCTTGCAGTACTAGTCCCTGGATCAGTAGCTAGCACGCATATTTCAACAAATGGAATCACAACCATACAACATATTAATTTAAGCGGAAACGAATAATTACATAATTATTACAATTCAGAGAATTTAGCAGCAAAGAAGCAATAACCCGTAGTTTGCCCAACCGACCAAGCAGCAACCCACGGGCATAAACTCCAGATAGAACACGCTTCAAGGAAGAACCCGCAACCTGCGATGAACAACTTCGAAGCTCGCTAACTCAACCACCTACAATATAATTAGGCAAGGGTGAGTATTTTACATACTCAGCAAGACTTGAGCAAATCCTACAATACGTGCAGGCCATTTCAAGGGAAAGGCTACATCAGTTAATTTGCATAAAGCGAATTTGAATTTGTAAAACAGGTTATTTGCAAACGGAATTTATAAGAGCATTTGATTGATAACAAATAAATAAGCATAAGTAACACTCACAGTCCTCCACAACGTGAGCGATGAATCAATCATTGCCATCGCACAGCATATATCCAGTTCTTTGTCCACACAGGGCACAACAGCTGATTCCAATACTTGCCCACACAGGGTATAGCATTGGGTCATCTGTGGGGTAAGCTAACTTGTAAAATAAACCTTTTTGAAAATCAAAGCTAACATTGGAATGACTTCACCGAGTGCTCATGACCGCGAGCGCGGCTAATTAATTAGATTTAAACTCTGCAGAGGTGTACAACTTTACCCACAAGGAATGACCCACCTTTTTGCAAGATCACACACGCCTCCAATAGGACATTGTGTCTGCCAGGCGATCATACATAGCTATTCCATTACTTAGACATGGCTTTGATCCAGCCCGGGACGTTAACCCCCGCCGAGAACTAGAAACACACACCAAGCCGTGGATCCACATTCACACCCAACACAACGCTTTCTAAACACGGCAGATGTACACCGTTGCATGGGTGGAAACCCCACCCAAGCGCACTCAAACGGGAATGCTTGGGGACCCGTCCAAGCAGACCAAACGGGAATGCTTGTGCTAGCTCCCGCCTACCAATGAACAAAGCCACATCTAAATAACTTAATAGGCTAAGGCTACCCCATAATAGCCCTCATGGTTGCACGGAAATCTCGGATCAATAGCGTCCCATTGCTCGGTCCTTAATTGTGACACGGGCGACACTTCACCCTACACTACGTGCAATTCCTTTCTGCACAACCGGCTATTGCCAATAATCGCCCGCATCAAAGCATAGTTTTCTTTTGGGTTTTTAATCAAAGTACCCGCAACCAACAGTGCTATTTTCAATGTTTTCAGGAAAACAAATATTGATTTGATCATATACATTGTTGATTCTAAAGCATGGCTAAGCAAGTTAAATATGTTCGCATATACCCAAATGACATTAGCAATGTCTATCCTCAATCTATGGTTATCACGGTTCACATGTTCATAATCATCAAAGGAGATTCACGAGACAACAGGTATAACTACCAATCCACGAAATAGCAATTTACATAAAGTAATCGCATGCATAAAACAATTTGATGCACAAAAGGAATATAAAATATTGGGCTCAATATGGTCAAAGGATGCTTGCCTTCCTTAATCATTGCATACGGTGAAGTCGAGGATTGCGGATTGACGACGACGACGGAGACAACTTCGTCGGGATCTACACGTCGGACAACGGAAAATAACGCAAAACTAAACTTCAATAAGAGCGAAAGAAATAGATAACACAACAATATAAACTCCGCACAAGAAACAGGGATTGCTCTTTTATGAATTTATTAACCTTACTTTACGAATTCAAGATGCAAGGATTGGTTGGATTAATAGAGTTAAGCATTAGTTGCAAGGTTTCATTGATTTGCTATTCACAATACGATTTCGGGTAACTTTGCCACCTATGGGTTTTGCTCTATTAGGATTCAGATTCAAAGCAAGGTGAAATATGAATATTTTCTTATATTGCTGCAGATTATAACTTAAAGATCAATTCTAGACTATTCTTTACATTACTCGCATTTAGATGAGTTACTCTGCGAGTTAGTGAATAGGCTTAAATGATCACATTAGAGTATGAATGATTCATTCTTTATCTTTGATTGATTTCGCTTAGAATTAGTTTTACGCAAATTAGATCTATTGATTCAGGCTATAGATAACATTTCCAGCATATATGAGAAGGTTCTGGTGATAAAAATATCTTAATTATAGACTCCTTCACTTCTACCGATTCATATTATAAAGTTCAGGAACTTAACACTTAAGGTTATTTGGCTATTTGGTTTAGTATGCAAAACATGATGAAATATGGTTATTTCTTCATACTAAGATGATTTATACTTTGTATAACAATCCTAAGTTGATTCCATAAATTTTAGGCTTTAGCTGATATATTATATTCGTTGTTGAAAAGGCTTAAGTGGCATTGCAAAGTTGATTTATTATCGAATCGCCAAAAGTGAAACAAAAGGTTATCGCTTAAGGGTTTTGATCTGATGAGACTAATATGAAAACCTTAATGGAATATGATTCTTTTTACAGAATATGGTAGTATAAACTTTGTACAGTGTTTCTAAACTAGTTTTACTGATTTTGGTATTTAAATAAGTTATTTTATCTATTGTTGAAATAGCCTAAATGATCACATTTGCAAACCTTAAATCGGCCAAGTTCAAATCTTAATTTCCAACTAATCTATACATGATTCTTGATTCATTTTTCAGGTGTTGGCAGGTAGCAATCGTAGAATTGTTTTAAACTTGGTTTAGCATTATTTTAACTTTAATTGAAATAGATAAACTATTTACGTATTGTTATAATTATCATTTTCTTCTATTAAAAGAATGCCAATTAAGTTTGATCCTAAGCATCCTGATATGGACAAGCTCCTACTGATTTCAGGAACTGCACATAAATCAATTCATTGTTTTATGAGGTATTCTGCTACCATTCTTACTAATGATCACACTAGGGTTTATTAATGATCGCAATGCAATACATTAAACTTAGTTCAAATATTTAATATCTCTCGCATGATTAGGCTTATGAAAATCCTGTAAGCACATATCATTTATTTTATGATCTTATAAGTTATATTCTTCATGATTGAGTTTATTAAAATTCATAAGCATATTCAAATTCATTTTATGACTTATGGTTTACCGATTTAATATGAAGGCCATATTGAGGTTATATTCAAAGTTTAATTCAATTAATTGTTTTGCGCTCAAACTTTTAATATTTTTGCATATCTATATTCTTCCTGATTCTAGAGAAATTTACAAATTTATTTCACTGGTCTCTAACTAAGAATGCACAAGTTGTTAATGATTAAATACATTTCGGCTGGGGTCTGGCATGGAAAAACCAAGAGTGCGCTTTACCCCAGGGAAAACAACTTTCGGCTCTGCCTTCTTCAACCTAGAGCTTCTGACTCGTTGACCCCCTTTGCGCAGCGACAGAAAGAACAGAGGACTTCTAGGGCTGGCCGGCGAAGGGTCTTCCGGCGATGGTCCGGCGAAGGCGGTGGCACCAGGAGAATCAGCACGGCGAGACGCACTCGGAGGTGGAGTCGATTCCGTCGGGGGAGGCCGGAGGTGAGCTGCAGCCGAGGTCCAGCGGCGGCTCCAATGGCGGCTCATGGAGGAGAGAAATCAGGGCGTGAGAGACTGAGTTGGTGGCCTAGTGAGCATCAAGGAACACTGAGGAACTCATTCTTGGGGTTTACCTGGAAGGAGAAGCTCCGGGAAGCTCTACCCACGGCGGCCGGACTTGGAGAAGAAGGGCTCTCGGCGGCGGCCTGATTTCGCATGGAGGAGACCAGAAATTGTTGAGGGCTTTTGATCAGCAGGGCATGGGGATGCTTCGGCTCAGAGGGATTTGAAGATGGATCACTGAAGCTCTCGCATTTTGCTTCGCGCCCGAGATGCAGAGCTCACGGCCATGGCGGATTTGAGAGGAAGTTTCTTGCGCTTGAGGAAGGTGAAGGGACCGAGGGGAATGAGGAGGAGGTCTGGCGGTGTGGCTTGTAGCCAGGAATGCAGGAGTGAATGGGATTCGTGGCAATCATCGCTAGCTTTGCTCCACCCAAGGCTTGAAGGTCTCGCCAATGGAAGGAACAGCGGTTCGCAAAGTATGAGTTCGCAGAGAGACTGGGTCCATTGTCAGTGTCTGCAAACTACTCCAATGTGCCAACGGAACGGAACAGGAGGGAATTGGCCCACGTCGGCGACCAATCCAAATTGTGCTTCGGATTTTGATTTTCTTTGAGATCAATTGAAGTCTATTATTTTTGAAACTTTGTTTTTCAAAAGTATTTGATCTCAGAATGTTTTCATAAAGTTTTCAGCTCCATTTGTCATTCCATTATTTCATGTGAATTCCGACAATATATTATTTTGGATTTAAAAGTTATCTTTTCATTTTACTTCTGCAATATTTTATGCATAAAATCTCAATTGTTGGCTCGATGTTTTAATTGAATGATCGGGGTTCTCATGGCGATTTTTCTAAATTTTTACTTTTTACATTTTTACCTTTTCTCCTTTTCCATTCTTTAATTCTCTTTATTTGATTTTTCATGCAATGCAAAACTCCAAGGGAAATTCGAATAAAACCAATAATGCCAAGAAAACTCAGAAACAACAATATTCAAATTTAAATTATTCATTTTCATTTTATTGAATTTTCAGGATGTTACATAAAGCTCGAGGATTCTACTTCACGAAGAGTCAGCATCACCCAACCGTAAAAGACAGAAGATTAGAATATCTTACGATCTACCCTAAGATAAGAACCCTTACACGTAGCATATTATTCCGCTCTAGTTATATAGAGCAATTTATATTGTCGTTTTGTTTTGCTACTTGAAATTTGGTTTTTATTCTGAATGTCAGGACTGATTTATGTGTGAACTAAACCTTTAGATTAAAGTTTCCCTAGGTTAAAGTTTCACAATAAGTTGTCCTCATGTATGAATATGGAAAACTCAACCCATAGAATAAATAAGAAATTATAAAATACTTTATCTCTTCTTTCTATAAAACTTATACAAACTTGTCTCCTCTTCATAGAACTTCTTACCAGTGTAATTATTATGGTCATTAACCTTCCTTAAAATTAAATCTCATCAAGATTAGTAATATAGTCTCCATTACTACTTTTAGCTTCTTAAAACCACATCCTCCATATATAAACCAAGATTAACATTTTACCATATTAGTAACCACCAACTTACCTAAGCTTTTTAGGCTAGTTAAAACCTAAATTTTTCCAATAGTAACTTCTAGCCATGCCTCAAAACTCACCTCGCTGCCTATCTAGATTATATACCATGAAAAGGAGTTGGAACTGATGAGGACATCACTCCTATGCATACGCCCGAGACTCCTCCAGTTGTGATGCAAGGACCCATCACAAGAGCACGAGCATGACAATTAAATCAACAGGTGAGCTCGTTCCTAAGTGCCCGTGCTTATACTTGTGAGAATGGTATGCTACCTAATGATATTATTGATTATATTGTACTTAGGAACTTTGGAGAGGATCATGAAGGCCTTGGGAACCAGCAAGGGCCAGGAGGGAGGCAAGGAGGGCGTCCAAGTCAAGTTGGAGGCCCAATTCATCTCGGAGTCGACTACCTCGGCCACCAGGAGCAGTGTTCACTAAAATCATTGCCCAGGCCACAAATGGGCTCTGATTTCGATGATCCACATATGCCTCGAAAGCTAAGGAGATAAACTTTCCAATGGCACTAGTTTTAGGTCATTTGGACTTCGGAGTCGACAGAAATTAACGTTGCAAGTTGGCAGACAGAATCTGTCCTAGGGTGTTGCGTCACCAATTTGGGTCGTTGGTCCATGTATCGTGTTGGAGTCCATCACGGACGCGTCTAGGGTCTCTAGGACGTCCCTTAGACCTTATATTCAGTAGCCACTGCTAGGGTTTGGCTCGGGTTTTTCTTAGATCAATTATGTCTTTGAACAGCGTCGCCGTTCATCGGTTTGTGAGACCCCAACTTGTGAGCTTCATCCTCAATTGCAAATTCAGTTGCATCTTTCTACGTTCTTGCTTGTGTTCTCGATTCGCATGCAGGGATAAGCCTTCTTGGCGAGGTCAACGTGTTTGTGCGTGGTTGATAACCAACGAGCCATGGTGTAGCGATTGGTGGTTGGATCGGTTCGATCGGAAGCCGGATCGTCAATGTCGAATCTCCACCAATCGACTTACCTCCACCTATCGGAAGATCGGACCGCCGTCTTGATCGAGAACCGTAAAAGTTATATTCTTCTAAACATAAACCTTCAATGAATGTTAAAGATGAAAACTGGAAAAAAATCAGAAATCCTATTTTTCTAAAAGAAATATATATATATATATATATATATATATATATATATATATAAAAGTAGCATTAGTTATAACATATACTCTTTTCCCTCTATAAGAATTTGATATCCTTATCTATGTATTCAATCTCTATAGAATTTTCTTTCTCCACTCCTAAGTTATTCTTTCTAGAAGTATTTTCTTTTTGAAAAATAAAACCATCCCTTCCTTTCGCTCTTTCTTTGACATAAAAAGAGCTACCCAGCAGAATGCCGCTACAAGTTGCTACAATCAGCAGATTCCAATGCCAACCAATCTCATCAAGTCTGTATGTCAGACCTTAATAAATATCCTCATTACATTCATGCCACATGCTGACACTTCTTGCCCTCAAGATTCTCTAATAAACTAGTGCCATAAAAACTGCCTCTACTACCTTCGGGAAGCACTTCTACTGCAGAACCTTTAGGCGAACCCCTTGATGCTAGAATGGGAGACATGACCATAAAGTAGTAGGTTAGCGTAATAAAACTTTGATGTGATATAAGAAAATGTATAATTCTTATATAATAAATAAAAGTGTGTTGCAATTTGATTAATTAAAATTTCTGTCTGTATTATTATTACGGGAAACTTTCGTAATGCTTAACCAATAGGTTAAAGAATTACAACGAGATGACCCAAAACCATATAAAGAACCCATAGTTATGGAGCAATTAAAATATAAAATATTATCTTAGGAGTATAAACCTTCAAAAGATTTTATATATTGCACAACTATGGTTATGGTACAACCTTTCCTTTCATTCTAAATCCCTTTCTTATCCAAATTATCATTCTGACATCCTTCCTTTAAGAACAATTGTTAATGGACAGTCAGAAAACTAGAGTAATACTGTAAAAGAATTAGCTACAAACCTTGAACATGGAAACTATGCACTGTTGTGATACAAAGTAAACCCATGTAAACCAAGAAAATTGAATATAAGATCATAGCCATGTTAGCATTCAATTGGAAGGTCAAGTTCTACGTCACTACGTGAAGCATCGTGACGACACAAAATTCAACGCTATCCAAGGAACTGAACGTAAGATTTTTCGCTAAGTATGCAGTTCACGGCATTGATAAAGACGCCCATGTTCATGCATACAAAGTTTGCATAAGATATCAAAATCCATCATCAGCAACCGGATCAAGACATCAACAAACAAGCAATCATCAAAGGTATTTACAACCAGCTACCACAAGAAGTTCTTCACCATCTCCTCTATCAATCCATCATGAAGGGTCATATATAGAAATTTTAAACCAGAAGAAATAAAATCCCTTACCATAAAATCTGAATGAGAATCTTAAATTAAAATAAAAGACTTCTCTAATCAGATAATAATTAGTTAACCTACAATCATATGAATCCTTAAAATATGCAAATTTAAAACTATATAAGAAATCACTAGTGATTAGAAACCCTACAACCCTTATATGGTAATCGATATTATATTTGGTGTTCTTTTGAATTCTTGATTGAAGAGTACCTTGTATCGTCGGTTGGATTACTCTCATGTATGTAAGAACCTTTCGGTTGAAATTGACGATGAGACAATCCCTGGTAATGATAATAATAATATATATTAAACTTTAAAAGAACGAAACGTTGCCTTGTAACCAAAAAGAAACTCCATCTAAATAACCTTGTCTTAATAAATATCGTTGCAAGATGCCGGTGACAAGTTCTTTTATCAAAAAGCTTGGAAGTAAAATCATACAAGGCCTTCAACCTCTAAATGATGATTCTACTCCAGCTCTTGCCGAGAGAACAAATTATTCGGATCAAAAAGCCCCTCCTACATCCTATTTAATACCTAAGCGTTGTTCCTTAAAGTATTGCCAACCTAGCAAATCCAAGTCCGTGCATGCATTCATTTGTGGAGAAATAGGACATTATGTCGATGAGCATCCAATTAATCGCTCCAGCTGTGAAGGAAATCATCCTCTGGAAAATGTCCTATGGACAACATCACTTGTTTCCTTTGCGAAGGTCGAGATCATTATCCACTGCAATGCCCCCTTGATCTATTAGTCACCGCTGCAGTTCAGCATCAACGAGAACAACTTCGAGCCTTAGTTACTCAAGAGTTGGCAAATAGAAGAAAAGCTGTGCAAGAGAAGTCGTTTGAAGAATCAAGGAACCAGCAGGATGAGATTTGCAAGGGAGACCGTATTGAGCATACAATTGTACCCATCAAGCCACCACGAGAAAAGCGTGAATGCTTCAACTGTCACAAAAGAGGCCATCTTGCTAAGCAATGCCCCCAGGAGGAATGAATACCTCCTGCAACCATGGTCATGCCAGAAATCACTGCTGTTAAGGTTACAACTCCAAGAGTAGGAGGATCAAAATCCAAAGTGAGTTGCTCAAAAAGTCAGATAAAGAAAAGGCGTTTGAACAAGAACACTTGTCCCCAGAAGAATTCTATTCAGCTTCATTCTCAATCTCAATCACCATCTGTTCATCCCTCCAACAACACCAATGAACAGCTATCTAATGTTCAAAATCGAAAAGTCCATGTCATCTGTTTCTGCTGTGGTAATTATGGACATTACGCCTATAGTTGCCCAAGGAAAAATTAGCAAGCTTCTGGACCTGCATCCAATTCAGCTCAAAATGTCAAGTCTAGTTATTCGGTAATTACCGCAGAAGAAGTCCAGGACCTACCAGATGCAGTACCAAACTGATGATGTTACTCGCTTCAACTGAGAAGAATTTGGATACTTTGCCAACATCCATCCAAGAAGAGTTCTACTTCACTTCGTCAAGAAAGACATCAGTAACTTCTAAACTATTTTGAAGACCTATAAAACATTAAGTGCTCATGTCAACCCCTGCCTTGATGATAGGCTCTGAATGTAAACATATTTCTTATATGGTTGTAATCGACTCTTAATATGGTATTGAGTATGTCTTTTGTGTGTTCAATTCCTGCAATCAATCTTTTGATCCTGTACATTTTATTTCTTCATAGTTGCCAAACCCAAAGAAAATCAAAGCCCTCTATCTACTAAAATGATCAAATGAATCAAATCATCGGAATCACTTATTAATTCTTCTACCTCAATCCAATCCTTGAATTATCTCTATCTTGTTTTCAATCTAAAGTCAACCCGAAATGACCTTTATGCTCAGCTCATTTCATCAACTAATGTTGAATTATACAGATCAACCATTGTATTCAAATACCCTTCATGGTATTAAACATTCAGTTTTTCCCAAACGAATCTAATGACAATGCAACCTATCCCTCACCTCAAAAATTCTAAATATACCACATACCCCTCTCTAAATTAGATTATTAACAATACTAGTTATTCAAACAAAAGAGACGTGTAGAAAGTATTAGTATCTCTCATCTACTTACACAAAACCAAAATAGAAGTCTTCTCTATTCCTGGAACATCGACTTGGAATCACAAGACGAAGATCCAGTAAAGCAACGGCAATGAAGGCAAAGTGTCAACCAAACGACAAAGTCATCTCCGAGAAAGAATTCCTAAATCTATCTCATCCTCGAGAATTGCAAGGTTCATGGTATTCACTGTTTCCAAATCCGAGGTAACCTGGCGCCACGATATATTAGGCCATGTCGTATCGTTGAAGATGAAAAAAAAGCATATGAATTAGAGTTGCCATCTCAGCTATCTAGTGTTCATAATGTCTTCTATGTATCACAAATAAGGAAATGTCTTCGTCTTCCTTCTGAGCTCACTCAGCTAAGTGAAGTCGATCTACAATCTGATTTAACTTATCGGGAGCATCCGATTAAAATCCTAAAAGAAGCTGAACGCCACACTCGTAATAAATCCGACAGGATGATCAAGGTTCAATAGAGCAATCATTCCGAAGAAGAAGCAACTTTGGAACGAGAAGACCGACTCAAGGAGGAGTTTCCTGACTTCTTTTAGAAATGATTTTCTTTAGACCCGCCAAATCTCGGGGTCGAGATTTTTGTAAGGGGGGTAGATCTGTAATAGCCCAAAAGTTGAGAACAGTAAAAATATAATATTTAAATTTGATTGTGAATATTTCTGCAATTTCTGAATATTGTTTGCTTTATTTGAATTTTCTTGGATTTTTGTGTTGCGAGAAAAATCAAACAAAAGGCAAATAAAGAATGAAAAGGAGAAAAGGCCAAGAAGCAAAAAGCAAAAATTTAGAAAAATGTACCATGAAACCCTGAGCATACAAGTAAGCTAATTCATTCACCAAATGAAATTTTATGCATAAATAAATCAAGAGATAAAAGGAAAAGACAACTTTTAAATCAAAACAATGCATTGTAAGAATTTATAAAATATTTTGTAGTCACAAATAGAGCTGTAAAAATTATCATAAAAACCTCAATGCAATATCTATCCTGGTAAAAAATATTATAAATTAATAATTTTGAAATTTAAAAATAGAAACTCAAAATCTGGAATTTACCATGTCGAATTTCTATTAAATAATGAAGTAATATTTTGACCTGAAACTTTTACAACAACATTACTAGCTCAAATTTTTTTCAAAAACAAAATTTCAAAAATAATATACTTCAATTGATCTCAAAGAAAAATCAAAATCCGAAACAAAATTTAGGAGCAGTCACTGTTGTAAGAATATTAATAATTTTTAGTAACTTAGTTTAACCCTAAAATTTTACCAGGCATCAAAATCTATTCAAAGACCTTGTTCAAAAAGTTTACAAATTTTCTACTCCCATTTGACAGGGAGTAGTCACTGTTGTAAGAATATTAATAATTTTTCGGTAACTCAGTTTAACCCTAAAATTTTACAGTGTCAAAATCTATTCAAAGACCTTGGTCAAAAAGTTTACAAATTTTCTACTCCCATTTGACAGCCCAATAAAATTGGAGACTAGAAGCATCGAACAGGATCATTTCTTTTGGCACCTCACCTCACTGACTGGTGGACCCTGACCCCACTCATCAGCTCCTTCTTCCTCCTGTTCTTGTGACTGAGCGGAACTCTCCCGTATCCAGCGCAGCTTGACCAAGCTCCGTTCAATGCATAGCCTCTTCGAATCGTCGCGTCACTTGCGTCAATCGCACCGCTCAAGAGCTCGATCATCGCCACGTTCATCCTCGCTCTCTCGCCCATACCGCAGACAATTAAGCCCCACCACCTCGCCATTTTGTCGGTGTGCGGTGAAGCTCTCATCCGAGACAATCTCAACCAAACCGGCTCATCTGCTTAGTCTTTCGACCATACATTGCACCTCAGTGATGACCAGAGGCGGCGCTCAACTTCTCCCTCATCTCTTCCCCTTTCTCCTCAAGCCAGCACTGAAGCTCACTCCCTTCCGCCATTACCAGGACCTCTAGAACTTAGCCCAAACATCAAATTCAGCTGAACCAGCTATTCAAACCCAAACTTACCTAAGAGGTAGCATCTAGAGCTTCTAGTGATCAAACTCCAGCAAAAAGATTTGGTCTTCTTCATGCAGAATCTTGCCGCCACCGAAGCCCCTTCTTCCTCATGGCCAGTCACCGGTGGCGGAGCTCCTCAGAGCTTCTCCTTTCTGGTAAACCTCAAAAATGGAACCCTTCTGACTCGTAGATGCTAAAACTAGTACCCATTCAAGCTCCCAAGCCCTGATTTTGCCCTCCGCCGGTCCGCCATTGCCGCCGTCGCTTGAGCTCGGAGGTGCGCCAACCTGCATCGCCTCTGGCTGAATTGGTTCCAGCTCCAGGTGCGGTTTACCGAGCTACTGCTTCCTGTGTGCTCGTCGTCGCCGGAACTTCGCCGGAAGACCTTCGCCGCCGTGCCCTAGACGCTCCCCTGCCTTCCCACACTGACGCCGTGGGCCCTTCTGTCAGCCAGCGCAGCTTCTCTAGTTAAAAGGGTAAAAGGCGCCTTCTCCTTTAGAAAGCGTATTTTCATTTTCCAATGAATTTCCAAACTGATTGTTAATTAAACTTCAATATCTTCTGCAAATTTAATTCAATTTCAGTGGAACAAATTTCTATAATCATATAAAATCAAGAACATTCTAAATATACAAAAATATTTAATTTTTGAGCTACAAATGAATTTTAGGAATTAAGATCTTCTAATGACCCTATTATGGACTTTAAATAAAATGTAGTGACCCCCATTTTTACATAAATGCAAAAATGGAAATCTCATGTGCACACAGTACTAGTCCCTAGATCAGTAGCTAGTATGCACATTTATACAATTGATATCACATCCATACTCTTTATTGCAAATGATAAAGGTAATTTACATAATAAGGTCTTACAATTCAAAGTAATGCAGCGGAAAGAATCAAAGTCTTGTAGTATGCCCATACTATCCCTCAGGCAACTGACAAGGTATAATCCCTAGAAAATCTCATCAACATTCTCGAATCCTGCGTCGAATAATTTCATCGAGCTATTCTGATTCTTCACCCTAAAAACCACGAATAAGCAAGGGTGAGTACTTTCGTACTCCGCAAGACTTTTGCAAATCCTATAATATATACAGGCCATTCAAAGGAAAGGCTTTCATGGTTAATTTGCATAAAGCTAGTTTGCAAAAGAATTTACTGAAGTGTAGAACATAAACGGAATTTAAGTAAAAGCAGTTTAATACGTAAGTATGAAACAGTAAATTTCATGAACCTCAGTTCTTTCGATCATCTTCATGAATCAATTATTGATATCACATATCAATCCGAAATAATTCTTCTCCATGAATCAATCATTGACATCACAAGTCAATCCGAAATAATTCCTTTCCAACAAGGATATCCAATCCAAATCATGGTGCTAGACAAAGACATATCAAAGTCCACATTTTGTAAAATAAAACAATTTAACTAATGCAGGCGCACCAAGTGTCCCATGACCGCGGGAATGGCTTTTCGAAAAGATTTACACTCTGCAGAGGTGTACAGCTTTACCCACAAGACATGACTTAACTCTTTGTGCAATCAATATTAGCACACTTCCTTTAGTGTGCCGCAGAGAGTCATGACGTAACCGTTCAATTACTTAACCCTAACTTTGCACCAGCACGGGACGAAAACCCATACCCTAGAAGAAGAACTCAAAGCATAGAAATGATGGAACTTCACTAGAAATACGGCGTACACCGTTGTATCAGCAAACGTGATTCCCAACACCTCGGTGTGGGCTCCCCTCCAAGCAATCCATTAAGAAACAGCTCGTACTACTCCAGCCTACCAATGTGCAAAGCTAGTTTTAAGCAATTTAATTAGTTAAGGCTGCCCCATCCCAGCACTTGTGGTTGTACAGAAAGACTTGGATATCAATTAATTCGGTCCTTAATCCGACACGGGCAATAATCTCCCCCTAATCTATGTGCAAGCCCTTCTGCACACCCGGCTATTGCCAATAATTGCCCGCATCAATATTATAATTTTATTTTCATTTTTAATTAAAATAACCAATAATTACCATCATGTCTCAACATGTCTAAGAATCATCATCATGCCTCAGTATATCCAAATATCATTTGATCAATGTCTCAAATCATATCCAAGTATCATTTGATCAATGTCTCAATGTGATGTATACTAAGTCTAAAGCATGTCTAAGCAAGATTATTAAACATCATGTATACCCAGAATAGAATGACATTATATATTGTCTAACCATGATTCTAAGGTATCAAGGTGCACAAATTCATTACATCAAGGAGGTTTCAGGAATTGATCGGTATAGCTACCATTTCCCACAATATAGCAGAGTTAAATGAATATACGCATGCAATCAAAACATTTAATGAAAACATTTATAAAACTGGGATCAACATGGTCAAAGGGGGTGCTTGCCATGCTTACAACGAAGTCGAGACTGTGACTGATGAAGCCGATGATGGAATCAACAACGTCGGGTTCTACACGTCGATTAATGGAAATATAGCAAATAATAAACTTCGATAAGGGTAAAAAGAAAATAGATAGCAAGAACAAATAAAACTTCACAAGAAACTGGGATTGCTCTTTATGAATTTATTAATTTTATTTTACGAATTCAAGATGCAAAAATTGGTTAAGATTAAATAGATATGATCATTTCAGGCTTAAGGTGAATTCTTACTTTTAATTAGGATTCAGATTCAAAGCAATATTGAATTGGTATTCTAGTTATAAAGAGCTAATCTATTGATTTAGGCTACTAACATTATTTACATGATATTTGAGAAGGTTCTGGTGATACAAATGTTACAACTAATGATTTCTTATTTGCAACTTAGGTTTGATCATTCATTTTACTTAATTATTGAAATGTTAATGCCTAAGGTTATTAAGCTAACAAGATTAATATGCAAAGCATGTCGAATCGAGATTCTTTCTTCGGATTATGATAGTATGAACTTTGTAGTGTGTTTCTAAACTGGTTTTATAAGTTTTAGCATTTAGACAGGTTATTCTATTAATCGATGAAGTAGTATAAATGATCACAAGGTTAACGTTAAATCGGCCAAGTTACATTTTAAGTTTGCGGCTTCATTTTACGAGATAATTGAACCATATTTCAGACATTAGCTGGGGATGGCTCTAGGAATGTTTTAAAGTTAGTTTCACGATATTTTACTTATATTCGAGTTGTTGTTCATATGAATGATTATTAAGGTCTATTATGAACTTAGTTCAAATTTATACAATCATATATTATTTTTGCATAATCAAAGACTTTATGAACTTACTAATGTTTATGAATTCATTTCACTATTATTTGACCTCATGAATTCAAGTTAATAACTATTCTAACTTATATGTGTTTGAAAGACAATATATTTCCAAATCTAATTCAATTTAGATTCAACTCTAAATGTTTTTGCATATATAAGTTCATTACTGATTTTTGGAACTTACAAAACTGGTTTTACATGATTTACATTCTATTTGCAAAAGATATTCATATTTGAATACTTAATACATTGAAAGCAATCTATTTTAGAAAATGATTCAAATTAAGTTAGAATCTAAATATTTTTATATATTTGGGTTTCGAGGATTTAAGGTTTCCATAAAAATTGGTCTTATTGAAATTTGAACTTGTTTGCTGTAACATCCCGAAATTTGCTTTAACCGTATTTACGTTATTTCGAATTATTTAGGAATATCTAAAATTTATTTGGAATTTTTGGATTTAATTTGAATTTAAGCTTTATCGGATTAATCTTATAAAATAAAGATCATTCATTTCACGTGTGCATAAAAATTTAAAATTGAGTTTAAAATAAAAACAATTGAAAAATAAGAATGTTCCTTTTAAATGTTTTCAAAAACTTGATTATAAATTAAGTTTGTCGATTATATTAAAAACCGTACAAGTGTCTGATCCACTAAAAGAATTTTTGCAGAAAATCTATATATCGAAAAATCGCGAAACCAACTTCGTTAAGTTCCAAATATTCCCTATTATTTTAGAGGATTTTTCTAAGATTTTTAGAGCCTTTTTACTACTTTATCTTAATCGTGTTTTGTCTCAATACCATTTAAATTCCCAGAACTGGCTGAACTTCAAACCGTAACGTAATTACATTTCCATAACGTACGTGAACTTCAAACCATAACGTCATTTTTGTTTTTTTTCTTTTCGTACGCAACAATCAGAGCTGTCCCTTCCTTGTTAATCAGCCACTTAATTTCCATCGGTTACTACTCTTAATTAACCAACCATAATTACCACCATCAACCTCCATCTCCTCTCCACGCTGCTGTTTCTCCTCCTCAACATTTTGGCTGTCTTTCCTTCACATCTCCACGCCTCTCTGCCATTTTCCTTGTTTTGGACTCTGCCAAGCAGAACTCCGCTTGGTCGTCTCCTCCCACGCTCATTGACCTGCGCTGCTGCTGCTGACCGTACTCCGGTGTTCGACCAACCGTCCGCCGTCGCAGTTGCCGCCGTGCACCGCTTGCCGTCGTCATCGCCTGGCCTCGACCGGTACTTCTTTTCTCTCACGCGCGCACGCTCTATCTTGATCGGTTGATCTGTGTATATTTGTGCTTATATGGTCGAATGCATGTATATATATACATTAGGCTGTACGTGTATATACAAATATATTAGGATTGTACGCAAGTACACATGTTTACATTAGGAGGATTCGCTTGTATAATTTTCTATATGCACGAACACGTATGTATTAGGATGACTCGGTTTACTCCCTCTCTGTCTTCTCTGCATTTTTGAATTCCATTTACTTTCATGTCCTAGCCGTCCCTCCCTTGCCGTCCGTTCCACCGCCGTCGACCACGCCGTCCGGCCGTCGCTGCCGGCCAGCCGACCTACGCTCGCTGGTCGTCGGTCTCTAAGATCTTCTGGTCTGGCCGCTGCTTGGTCCGATGCGTTTCCCTCCCTCTCTCTATCACGTAATCTTTCTCTCCCTCACGTAGACAAGGCAACATGCATATGAACAGTACCATGCATAGCTAGTAGAATTTTCCATATGAATGTGTACATAAATCACTAGGATGATCTGCATATATACATATGCATATATATCGGTCACGATGCTTGGTTCCGGTTCCTGCTATCAACGGGCAACTATAACCATGACTTGGCGCCGCCGCCGTCGTCAGACCCACCGGCGTCGCCTTCGACCGACCGGCGTCGCTCACTGGCTGCTACCGCTTGCATACCTCTACTCCTTGTATCTCTCGCACGAGACCATAACCAGAACCGAAGCAAACAAAGAAGCATGAAGTATACGTGATGAATAGTACCATGCAAGCGTATGGCTAGTTAAAATTTTGTACGTGAATTTGTAACTAAATTGCGGATTTTGTCTTTTTCGCTACAAATTCTTTATAAGTCCAAATCGCATGCACCATTCAACTGACTCATAAGCAACATAAATCAACAACTCTCATGCCTTGGCGCTAATATACTCCGGTACTTTACATCAACATCTTATTAGCATAAATTCATCCATAGAAGATTCTAGACCCTCTCAATCTTGTTCAATACTAGACTTACCGGAGCACAAATTTTGAACCTCCAAATAATTTCCTGACTCACAACCATTGTAATGACTCTAATCAACTTTTTTACTTTAGAATCACCTACCATTCCAATTAATCATGCTATACCATCCAACAAATTGGGTTGACTTTAAATAACCAACAAGTTCATTTCAACAGAATCAGTAACCCTCCTTATCTGGAAGCTCAACTACTCATCATACACTTAACGTCTTGAACATCCTCGTGGGTCACTCACCCAACCTTTAAAGAAAACCACAATTTTTAAGCATGAGCAGCAACAAAGAAACCATCTCTCTTTCCAGAAAAACCCAATCATAAATCATAAGAGAATTCAACTCTCGAATTCCCAAACTCCGACGGGAAACAACCCTTAAACAAATCTCAAGATTTACAACCTCCAGGAAGGAAAAGAGATGCATGGAAAAAACCAAATGATCAACCAAATCCTTCTCCATAAAACCTTAACACCGAAAATCCACATGACTTAAGTTTTGCACCAAATAAACTTCAATAACTTTCTTAAATGGAGAGAACAACAATTACAATAATTTTCTCTACAAGTCAACCCACGATAACCAACAACCAAAGAAACCAACGAAACCGAACTCCAGAACGGTAATAGAAATCCGAAAGGATTCATCATCCAACTTTTCTCTTTGCCTCCAAAAGGAATGAAGCCAAAAGAAACCGACCTTCTCCACTCACACTCTAAACTATGCCACAACAAACGCATTTACCCTCACCTCGAGAGGTTATCATACTTCAAAGGGGGCTTTAACCGGCCACACCAACATCCAAGACCCTTAACACAGTCAAAAGTATGAGGATGAAAACATAATGATTCAACAATCCTTTTATGATCAAAGCAATATGCACAATAATTTAACATTCAATCATCAAAGCTTAAATGCGGCCTTTAAGCGTAATGCAATGATACCAATCCCTTTCTACTGTGCACCAAAGTGTGTCAAGTTTTAAATTAATGAACCACGTTATTCCAGATTATAAAGTTATTGCTCTGATGCCAAATTTTTAAAAGTAGATACTTATGCCATGTTTCTAATTCCACACAGCAACTTTTAATTTACTCTAGAGTAAAATTGCTAAATTCACATGCCACGGACCTAAAGCCCGCTCTGATACCAACTGTAACACCCCGGCACCCCGTGCCCCGAATGTTACCCCCTCTAGCAACAACAATTACAAATCACTAAGAATAAATATTTGCAAAGCAGCTAACAACTAGGAGGTTGTCAAAATTATTAAAAATTTCGGCAGCACCTCCCCTAAAACTAGGCCATCCACTCAGCAGACAGAAAACAATTGCAGTTATGATATCATTCTAGCAGGTCCTTAGTTAATCAATCACGCACCCAACAGAACTTAATAACTACACCACGACGAACGACATATTACAACCATAATCAATACAACCAGGCTTTACCATAGAAGCAAGGAAGACAAATGAAGCAACATCCGGACAATACGCATTTATATCCATTTAAAGCAATAGCTTGACTATACAAGAAAATTACCGCAATCAACCATCAACTTGATAATAAACCCATTCAACGCCAAAGAAGCACTACTTAACTCTAAGTCACAATGTCTCCCGACTCAACTACCCCTTGCTGCAACTCAAACCATTTTCATCGACTTTATTAGAGTTCAAAACTCAAATTTCACTCCACGATATTCATACAACTTAATTAGCAAAGCAAAGAAAAGAAATGCGCTAATTCATCAATTCAATTCAATCTCCCCTTTTTGGGTTGAATTCACGACTCAACCTTCAATTACCATAATCACCATCCATATGACACCATTTACCACAACACTAATTATTGAAGATGCAATGCACATGAATGCTCATTTCCACGCACGTACCGGTACTGCCAAGTGCCCACCCGTCGGTGTGCACCCTCACGTCCATTCCATCCCGTAGATGGAAGGTGCCTACTCTATCTTGTCTCGCCCCATTCACCTCGATGAATGGGACTACGAGGTAGGACTTTCGTGTTCACTACGTGTGAACATAGAGGCCCGTGATCGAATGGGTCGCCTCTTCCATTATGAATGCACAAATGAAATTTTCATGAATGAAATGCAACTTTTCATTCAATGCCAACACTAACATACCATAACCACATACATACACATAGCCAATTCTCACATTCATAACCATAACTTCACACATACATAAACATAGCCCAAATTCTCACATTCATAACCATAACTACACACATACATAAACATTAGCCCAAATTCTCACATTCATAACCATAACTACACACATACATAAACATAGCCCAAATTCTCACATTCATAACCATCTAATCTATTCGCACACATACTCAATTCCATTTCCCAGATGGGGCACAATTAAGTACGAGTATCCACATACCCCATACTCGCTACTCACAAAGAATGTTAACAAAGGTACGATAAACTTACCAGGTTAAGGCTTACTAGGGACCACTCGAACTCAATAGTTAATCACGTCCTCGAAGGACGATCACCAATATAACTCATACGCATGAAAATCAATAGAAATTAGCCATGAACAGGCTAAATAACAATGAACAACTCAATTAAGCACACAACTCGATGTACTTGCCTTTTACCGGCGAAGGATAGAGTGGCATACGGATGAGGCCACTCCCGACAAAACATTCTCTGCAATTAAACAATAATCATCCAACTCAACTTTATGCACACTCGAAACACGCGACAAAAGAAAACAACTCTTTTGCATGTGAAGTAAGTCAATGAATAAGTAAAAACTTTACATAACTAAATAATCTAGCATTCCATCAACTAAAGAATCCAGTAGTATTTGGCATTTCAAGCATGCATATCCTTAACCTAATGTCAAGACATTAAGATCAATCATCTGGATCTTGAAACCCTAATCAAATAATAAAGCATAACACAAGAATACATGCATAGCCTTGGCTCATCATTTAAGTGCATACAATCCTAGTTACTTTGAGCAGGAATTACAATATTTGAATCATGAGAGGGCAAAATCTAAAGCATGCGACCATCGGTTTGACCCAAATAAACTAAGTATCATCTCGGGCACCAAACTACATAGAATTATTGCCAACAAAACAAGGTATAAATGAACATATAAGCATTGCGCTAATACATATTTGGACACATAACAATTTCATACTCACAAATCTCGGTTTTGATAATCAAGCATACAAAATAAAGATCCCTAAGCAACATTCATTCACCATGCACATAAACTCAAAATTTCATTAAAACTTAAGCTCAAGATCCCACTAGAACCTCATAGCCATTTCATCGAACACATGGCATGCAAAGAAAATACCAAGTTAGACTACCTCAAAGCCATTGCCATGGAGGAAGGAGGGAGGTGAGGAGGTCTTGGCGGAGGAGGGCTGCCACGACTGGCCGAGGTCAGCTGGTGGCCATGAGACTATGACCTCGGCCATTGGGAGCTGCTTCAGCGGGGAAAAGGGCATGCTTGGCTCTATTGCAGCTCAGTGGTTGATGATGCGGCTGCTCTGATGGCCGCTTGCTGCCCTACTACCGCTCTGCCCACTGCAGAAGGGTGATGACGCCAGCCCTAGAGGAAGGCCAGAGGCAACTGACAGCAAGGGCAGGGGAGGCCAATGGCGTCGCCGGCAGAGGGAGGAGGAGGAGGCGCAGGGCAACTTGGCTGGAAGGGTGGGGCGTGGCGGGAGGCGGCCACTGGTGATCGGCGAGAGGCGGCACTTGGGGATATTTTGGGGAGAAGGCAGCCAGCACATCAAATTTCAGCCACATACTTGGGAAAAGGTGAGGAGAGGTAGGTGGGAGGTGAAATTCAACAAAACCCTCCCACACAAGACTATTTTCAACCCTAACTCCCTAAATGGCACAACCATCCCCGAGAATACACTCGGCCAGCAGTGTAACACTCTTGTGAAGGCCCAAACTTTGGCGAGGCTTATAATATTATGACTTTATTACGGTTACTCGCCTTTGTGGTGTTTGACCTGTATCTTGTGGGTAAAGTGTATAACCTCTGCAGAGTGTACAAACTATTGAATAGCTTGTGTCACGGTATTGGACATTGCTCGGGATTCTGATCAAGGGTTAGACTTTATTAAAAATATGGTTGGGTTAGCAGATGAAGATGATGGAAGTATGAATTAGAATGTGGGAATGCTTTTACTTAACTTCTAGAAAAGTTATTGTTATATCTACTTGTTTTTGCTGCTTTGAATCTACTTATGTTATTGTTAAATGTTGTTTATTGCAAAATAACCTTTAAGCCATTCCATTGGAATAAGCCGGCATGTAGTATATAAGATTGCATTCATGCATGACTTGTTGAGTACAATTGTGTACTCACTCCTTGCAAACATCACAACCTCAGCTTGAAGAAGAAGCTACACCTGCAATGGAGGAGGAGTTCCAAGAGAAGCCGACAAACTAGGGAGCGAGCCTAGTCGGTTACTTCGTGGCAAACCGAGGCTCCACGAAGATTTATTTCATTAGCATTATTTGTTTACTCTGAACTTAGCCTCAATGTGGCTTAATATTGTAAGGTGACCTTAAGGTCTTAGATAGCTTTAATTTGAGATAAATACATTATTGCTATTATTTACTGCTGTATGTGTGATGGTATTCATCTCTGTTGTATCTGTGAGCACCAACGTGATCTCGGATGGTGTATCACAAAGAGTGTTCGTAATTCAAATTCCGGGCACGACATTTGCATAAACATTGTATATAGCATCACTTAAATCAACTTCTTTTAGTTTAACTTTATAATTCAACGAGTTTGTTATTTCAAAATTTTTGGAATATTCAGAATTATCATGTGTTTAGATGAACATATAAATTTATTTCATTATTTAAAGAGTTATAATTTGCATATTTGTGATAGTATTATATTAGGTATATTTGAACTTTTAAATTCAAATAATATCAACTAAGTCTAAAAATTAAATATTTTTGTCCAAATGAGTTTATTATGGGTTCAGGAGCATTTATAAATTATTTTATTATTTTAGGATTAATGATGCACAATTTTTATTAAGAGACCATAATAGAGTTTATTCAAAGTTCTGTTTCAAATAAATTAAACCAAGTATGAGAATTAAATATTTTTGCATATTCAGGTTCTTAAGATCATAAGGATTCTAACAAAATTTACTTTATTTAATTCTGAGTTCATTTGCAAAATATCTCGTGGATAACATATTTTGAATCCTTTTTTAAATTCAAATTTAAATTATAAATAGAGTTGAACTTCAAAATATTTTTGCATATTATGAATCTACATGAATTTAGATGAATTTATAAATTTATTTCACTTTATTTTGATTATTATTTAAAAGTTATAAGTAAATGAATATTCTCGGGTTTGGAAAATCTCGAAAATAGAAATTTTACCAAATTGAAAGTACGATCCTCACCGAGGATTACACTTTCCCTTTTTAGGCTGAATCGATTGAATGGTCGACAAATGGGCCCGGAGTGGCGATGGATCGCGAGGGAGCCGAGTGGTCGACAACGTGGTCCCGCCGGCAGAGGGATTCGCCGACGCAAAGCAATGACGGTAGGCTCGCTTGTCACGACAGAGAACAGAGCGGCACCTCCGGGTTCGCGCAGACAAAGCAACACCTAACAAATGAAATCGGTACCGGCATGAGCTTCAGGGCATCGATGCGCATCCAAGGGTTGTATTGGTTGCTATCGGAGATGACCGGAAGGGGTTCGCCACAGGTGAGGGGAGGCGGCATCCATGGCGACTGGTGAATGGCAAAGTCAGTACCTCCTGAGCTTCATTTTCACCACGGCAAGCATCAGTGAGGTCTAAAGGTTCCGTTTTAGCCTATAATCAAAAAGGAGAGTAAGTGGAAGAGAGTCCTCACCGTGCGCCATGAGCGGCGGAAGGAGGAGCACGGTTGCGTGGCTCGTCGGGGAAGAAAAGGAGAAATTAACACCGGGGATGGACTCTATGAGTCATGAGGATGCTTCAGTGTTGATGGTTCGGATTGATTTGGAGTTTGGAGCTTCGCGTGATGATTCTCCCCATTTTGGGTTTCTGCCGGAGATGAGGGAGAAGAAGAGGTCGAGCGGTGTCTTGGTTACGGGGCAAACTGAGGGGAGCTCTGAGGTACTCGACGAGGTGACGAGGAGCTTAAATGGGCGATTGAGGCGGTGGAAGACTGTTGTCGCGACAGAGATTTTTAGCGGGATCGGTCGCCGTGTGGCAAGCTTTGGCAAGGGCTGGCAGAGAGGAGCACGGCAAGTTGAGTTACCAGCTTGTGCCATCATGTGCCGTGGCAACGAATTGGTGGGCAAAGGTTTGCCGTGGCAGCGATTCGGCAGGGAGGAAAGAACGGCTGGGCTTCCGCTAGCGATTCAACGCACTGCAAGGGCACAACGATCGAGGTAGCAGCATGGCAGAGGGATGGCGGAGGTGTCGGCCTTGGGGCGCTGGTTACGGCGTGGTAGAGGACAAGCCAGAGAGGCGGTGCTGGCTTGGACGGCTGAGGTTGAATGGCGCATGAGACAGAGAGGAGAAGAGAGGTGAGGGAGAAAGGTCTGGCAAGTGGGCCATGGGGCCACTCGGCAGAGAAATGAAGAGGAAAGGGATGAGCGCACTGGATGATCGACACATGGCAATCCCACGGTCACGGTGAAATGGACGGTTTGCAGATAAGGCTGAAGTCAGTTTGATTCAATGATTCAAGCTGTCACCGACTCAAGATTTTATAAGAATTTTGTAGAGGTTGGACAGATGCAGATTAAGGTCCGGTGAATTTTCAGATAAAAATGCACTGTACATTTTATTAAAATTCGACTATGAACAAAGGTACGTAAATTCTAATTACATTTTTGATTTATTGAAGTGTCCAAATGAATTTATTTATTTTTGAATTTTTTCATATTTATTTGAGATAATAATGCTTCTGTAAAATTATTAAAATTTCATATTTGATAATTAAATTATAAAAATTCGACATTGCTATTTACATATTTATTCACTTTCTATTTTTGAATTTCTAAAAGATCCAAATGTAAGTTCTTATTTATGATATTTTTACCAGAGGTAGATATGGGTCTTAGGTCAGCATGGTAAAAATATTAGCTTGAGGATAGGTCTAGAGATTGCTACGCAAATCTGACAATGTCTAGATCAACTTTTCTTATCTCATAATTATCATATGTTTTCTTTTTATTTTAATTGTCTGAATTATTTCAATCATCATGATTTGGTTCTGGAGATAGCTGGGATGCTCTGAAAATTTAATACTATTTTTGTCGATATTTTACTTTTACTTTTTTACTTTTACCATTTTACCATTTCAATGCATTTAGCTTTTCTTTTAAAAGTAAAAGCTCAAGAAATTCAATCATGCAAGAAAATTCAGAAAATGGAAATTCAAATCAAGATTATATTTCAAACTCATTTTGATATTTTATTTGTTTTGATAATAATGAATTTAAGTTTTGATCTTCCTTTTCATTAAGTTTGAAATGGAAGAAATGAAATAAGAATATTGTTTAAAATCAAAATCTTGATTTCAATTACACTTTTAATTCATTTCCAGTTTTAAATATAAAACTTTCATTTTTATTTATTTTTGAATTTATAGGGCTGTTACATAAAAGCTATACACCATGAACTATAAAATGATAAAATAAATTCTTACATGTGGATCTGACCTTGAGATGTTCAAATGTGCAAAAATATTCAAATTGTGAACCATGTTTAAATTACTTGCTTTATGATCATTAATAAACCCTAAATATGGCCACCAATAGAAATGTGATATAAAATAATGAAATAATTTGTATTAATTTCCTGAAAACATCAAGAACCCATGTATGCATAAATATTTAAAATCAAACTCAATTTGCATTCTCTTTATAAAAGGAAATGTAAACTACAACAATAAGTAAATAGATAATCTATTGCAATTAAAGCTAAAATAATGCCAAACCAACTTTGAAACACTTCTAGGTTTGCATTCTGTTAATGCCTGAAAAATGAGTAAAGAATCATGTATAGTATAGTTGCAAACTCAAAATGAATCTTGATCCGATTCAGCGTTTGCATTGAGATCATTTAGACTAATTCAACAGCAGATAAAATAATTCATCTAAATACTAAAATTGGTAAAACCAGTTTAGAAACATACTACAAAGTTTATACTACCATATTCTATAAAAAGAATCTTATTTCATCAAGGTTTACATATTAATCCTATTAGCTCAAAACCCTTAAGTGTTAATTACGCACTTTATGTTTTTGCCGATTCCGTATAACGTAAACTTTATAATGCCATATAACCTATTTCAACAATGAATATAATGTCTCGTCCAAATCCTAAAACTTATGAAATTAGCCCAATAGTGCTCTCCAAAGTAAAGACTATCCTATTCTGAAGAAACAATCTTATTTCGTCATGCTTTAAATATAAATCCTGTTAACAGAATAACCTAAAGTATTATGATTTCTGAACTTTATAATTGAGTAAGCGCTCTCGGTAATAATGAGGAAACCTGTAGTTAAGTTATTTGTATCACCAGAACCTTCTCAAATGTTGTGGAAATGTTATCGAGCCTAAATCAATAGATTTAACTTGCGTAAAACTAATTCTATCTGAAGTCAATCAAAGGCGAAGAAGTATTCATTCATAATATAATATGATCATTTAAGCCTTGTCATTAGCTCGCAAAGCAGCTTTTCTAAATCCGAATAATGTAAAGAACAGCCTAGAAATGATCTTTAAGATATAGTCTACAGTAATCTAAGAAAATATTCTTCTATCATCTTGCTTTGAATCTGAATCCTAATAGAGCAAAACCCATAAGTAATAAGGTTGCTAGAAATGTATTATGAATAGTAAATCAATGAACCCAGCAACTAATGAATAATTATATTAATCTAAACAATTTTTGCATCTTGTATTCGTAAAATAAAATTAATAAATTCATAAAAGAGCAACCCTGTTCCTCGTGAAGAGTTTTATTTGTTCTTTATATCTATTTTCTTTTTGCCCTTATTGAAGTTAGTATTTTGCTGTATTTTCCGTTGATCAACGTGTAGAACCTGACGCTGTTGATCCCGTCATCTTCGATTTTCGTCGTCGTCGTAAATGACAAATAAGCAAGGCAAGCACCCCTTTGATCATATTGATCTCAGTATTTAATTTTTTTTGTTCTACTAAACCATTTTATGCATGCGTTTACTTTATGTAAATTGATATTTTATGGATTTGGTAGTTATACCTATTGTCTCGTGAATCTCCTTTGATGATTATGAACATGTGAACCTTGATAACCATAGATTAAGGTTAGGCATTACTTAATGTCATTATGGGTATATGCGTTCATATTATTCATGCTTAGCCATGCTTTAGAATCAGCAATGTGCATGATCAGATCAAAATTGTTTCCTGAAAACATTGGAAATGGCATTGTTGGTTGATGGTATTTTGATTAAAAACCCAAAATAAAACTATGTTTTGAGGTCTTCGATTGTATGCATCGCCACAAGGAAGCAATAGTTAGAACTCAAAACTTCGCACAATTTTTCATGGAATTTTAAATTTTACATGTTTTGAGGTCTTTGAATGTTTGCTACGGTGAGGTCTTCGATTGTATGCATCGCCACAAGGAAGCAATAGTTAGAACTCAAAACTTCGCACAATTTTTGATGGAATTTTAAATTTTACATGTTTTGAGGTCTTTGAATGTTTTTAGATCTTCGATTGGGCTTACTCTTTGATGCTTCTGTTCCATATTTATATAGTGATACTGCACGCTCCTCCGCTATTTATATAGGGAAGTTCTGTTAATATTTGGACTACTTGTGGTCCGTGCAATTGTTGTGTGGCCATGTAGACACCATTTGTGCATCAGTGCATCAGCATGTAACAAAGTTGAGAATGATAGGATAGTTAGAAAAATGTCAAATGGAATTATGGGAGTAAGAACATCGACATGTTTCACCATCAGTCGAGATGATGTTTTGCTTGTTATAAGATGATGTTTTGCTTGATATATGTATAATAGAAAATTGATACTATGCTCATCTTATTTTATATTTATGTATCATCCTATTTTAGAATTCTATTGAAGCGCATCGACACATTACTAGTCTACTAAAAGAGAAGTTTATTTACGTGTATAAGTTCCAGACGCGTAATCACGCCGGCCATTTATCCACGGTCCATTTATTTGCTCTCAGTGAACCGTTTCCCATTCCAAGTAGAGCAGCAGCAGTAGTCCAGGTAGGCTTCAAAAAGTAGTGATGAAAACAGATCGGATACGGACGAATAATGGTTCTACCATATTTATTTTCATATTTTTTCTCGAATACGAATCCAAATAATATCGAATACGGATACGGAGCGAATACGAATTGAATCGGATACGGTCACGGATATTTATCGGAACAAGATAACCCCTTAGATCGTGCATAAGAAATCAATGAAAACACAGAACTTTGATTTGATCAAAATATTATTCAAAATTTAACAAATCTAAGCATTTCCATTCATTTAGATAAGACATATATCCCATCATCCAGGGCATCACCATCCAAAAACCACTAAGAACTATCCATATCTAAAAATTGTCCAGATCAATCAGAAACTATATGATCCGTTTTCACTCCTATTCCCAATGATATCTAATTCTTTCGGAAAATGTGACTAACAAAAATTATATCAGTGCTAGCCGTGCATTGCACGGGGCACCCTACTTGTAGTACAATAACAATAGTGTGAACTTTTTGGCAAATAAAACAGCAATGTTCGAGTACAACAGACAACGCACCAAAACATTGGGAACAACCATTCTGCATAAATATCATGTAAATAAAAGGCAAGCTACGAATGTATCTGTATCCAATTGGTGACCTCTCTTACGCCACTGATAAAACGTCATCTACCTCGGTGACCTCTCCTACGCCACTGATCCGGAATCATCTGTGTCCATATTTCGTGGAAATTGCTGCCCAACTGAATATTGAGTTGCATGTACCAGCCAGTTCACCCAAAAGCTTAAGCTGATAAAGAAAGGTGGGCAATTCACTTATACTTCAACACTCCCCCTCACGTGCAGGCTCCCTCAGGCCTAGGACGTGGAATAGAAGTGGACTGCAATTTTTTTTAATTGCGTCAACCGGGTCTTGAACTCGAGACCTCTTGGCTCTGATACCATATTGAGTTGCATGCACCAGCCAGTTCACCCAAAAGCTTAAGCTGATGAGGAAAGATGGGCAATTCACTTATACTTCAACACTGAAGATTATTACCATGGGCCAAAACATCATTAGTGTTCGAATCAAGATACGACCTGCAAACATTAGATATATCCAATTCCCAAGCCTAAGACGTAACGCCTTTGCTACAGCAACGCCTTCTAAAGCTGGTGTACATGTAACACGTGAGAGATACAAGAAACCCCAATGAACAGATTGCAACTGCAGTCATATGAGCAACTGGAGCCAGAACCAGATAGACACCTAACGCAAAGGCGGCAACCAAACTTGTGACCGAACTGAAGGCGAAATACAGTGATATGTTAAAGTGCCAAACCCGGATGGGCAAGTCAACCATATGCATTCCAGAGAACATGAGATTGATGGTAGCTATTGTGGAGGAAATGAATGCTATTGTGTTGGCCATGATGAAAGCATCAAAAGAATACCTTCCAGCCAGTGTTGGTGAGCCACCGTTATAGTGATCATCAGCTTTATATCCTCCAGGTAGGGCAAAAGTTGTTCTGAACGTGACAGTTGCAATTAATACGGACCCAATGCCCAGAACTTGTGTTGAACTTGTCAGTTTGTCCGATGCCTTCCCTTCATCCAGTAGTTTCTCAGTGTATTGCTCTTGAAAGTGATCACACGGACGATTGCCATGCCTAGCGTTACAAATTGTTAAAGCTTCATGTATCAATTTATCAGGGTTCTGCAAAAGCAAACGAGAAGTTCAACACAGGCACTACTACAAAAGGGATTATATTAGACACATCATCATAGACGGTTTTAAGAGAAAACCGTCTGTGATGTTTTTCGGGCACATCAAAGACGGTTTGTAGATCAAACCGTCTATGATACCTAATTATCACAGACGGTTTTAAATACAGACCGTCTGTGATGTTGTTCGGGCACATCACAGACGGTTTTTAGATCAAACCGTCTGTGATTTGTGAATTATGACAGACGGGTTTATCTACAAACCGTCTGGGATGTTATGAACAACTTCATAGACGGTTGGTGGATAAATCAGTCTGTGATATTTCGTCATCACAGACGTTTTTATCCACGAACCGTCGGTGATCATACATTGAAATCTCAGCAACTGCGCGCCATACAAAAAAAGAGTACTGGATTATAGATTGCATTATAATTGAGAATTACTGCATTATAGATTGCATTATATACACAAGATCATTACAAAAACGTTATAGATTGCATTATATATAAGAAGCATTACAAAAGATCGACTAGTACTATATATACTTTAACTAAAACAGATCACTATTAGCTAGCTAGCTTGCTACGCCTCGTCTTCGTCGTCGGAGGAAGCCGGAGTGGGGTCGGAGTCCGCGGAGTCCTCGCTGCGGCCGTCCGGGTCCTCGCTCGAGCCCGCTCGATCCGGGTCATCCTCCAGCTCCCACCCGTCGCGATAGCCCTCCGACGAGTCGTAGCTTACATCGGAGGAGGAGATGGAGGCCGCGGGCGCCGGACGCCTGGGGCTGGGGAGGCGGAGGAGGTGGTGGCGCCGGACGCTCGCCCGGCACGGTGGAGCGAGGCGTCCGGGAGGGGCGCGGTGGTGGGCGAGGCGTCAGGGAGCAACCGTGGAGATGGTCATGCCGGGCGGGTATGGTTGGAGGTGGCGGCGTCGATTGGGTGGAAGAAGCGAGGAGTTCTTTGGTGTGTTGCTCATGGCTCTCTTGGTCTTGCCGTTCTTTGGTATGGAGGCGAGGCAATGATACCGAGGTTCTTAAAGGCAATGCACTAGCATTGGGAAGACAAGGGCATTAATAGCACTGGACGCGCACGCCACGCACTTGTTGTATTAGGCGACGCGATGGTCAAGTGCGGTCGAGAAGACGAAGGGTCATCATTGCGGGCGGTTTTAGTCAAAACCGTCAGTGATCGATGTGACATCGCAGACGGTTTTTAATAAAACCGTCGAGAAGTCATCACAGAGCAGTGCCATCTATAGACCGCTCAGTGATCTCGATGATATCGCAGACGGTTCGATCAAAAACCGTCTGCGATATATATGTTTATCACAGACGGTGTTATCTAGTAACCGTCTGCGATGGCGTATATATAAAGCAGAGCTCCCTTGACCGTCCTTCTCTGTTTCTTTAACATTTCCTCGACCGTCTCTGAGAGCCTGCGCATGCGATTGAGGCGTTCCTTGTGAAAGAGACCCTAGATTTGGTGATTTTATTGCAGATCCTTGTGCTCTTGGTCATCATCCAAGGTTAGTAATTGCTTCTAATCTGAATTACATTTTATATCTAGGTTGGGGAAATGAAGCTGTGTTCTAGGAGCCTGTTTGGGAGAGCTCCATTCCAAAAAAATCAGCTCCACTCTACCATAGAATTGAAGTAGGGAAGAGATCTATCATTGTTTGGTTTGCAAATTAGAGCTAGCTCCAAGAATAGATGGTTTTGGTGTGGATACCCATTTATGCCTCATATGTGTAACCAGTGGCAAAGGTGGGTAATTATTTTCAAACTTCACGAGTGGACACCCCCTAGATCTAGCTTGTTGTATCCATTTGTACGTTATGACCTAAATTCGTCATTTAACTATTGTTACATATGTTGCGTAGATGGACAGAAGCTGGATGTATGCTGAGAACCGTGCGAGCACTGAGTACATTAATGGTGTCTCCGCTTTTAGAAGAGCTGCAGAGGTAGATATGTCGAACAAGGGGGTGGAATTTATGCCTTGTCCATGCGTTGACTGCGAGAATCTCCGGATGTTTCGAAACCCAGCACAGATTGAAGCACACTTGATTCTACGAGGTTTCAAAAGGGGATATACATGTTGGACCAGTCACGGTGAAGAGCAGATTATGCAGAGAGCAAGTAGTACTAGCATGGTGGACGAAGTCGATGATACTCCGGATGATATCGACTGTACTTTCGATGACAATCTGGATCAGTTGCTACGGGATGCAGAAGGGAACCGTGATGAGCGGGACTATGTAAAATTCCGGAGCTTGATGGACGACTCGGAGAAACCTTTGTTCCCGGGTTGCAAGTCGGATACACAAGATTGTCGTCTGTGCTGGAATTGCTGAAATTAAAGGCAAGCAGCGGGTGGTCCGAGCAAGAGTTTCACAAGATTGTTGGGTCATTAGCGGATATGCTTCCTGAGGAGAAGCGAGTTGCCAACAACAACCTACAAAGCCAAAAGGTTCTTTGTCCCTTGGGAATGGAAGTAGAAAGAATACATGCTGTCCAAATGATTGTATCTGTGCGCAAACAAAGATGCAAACTTGCATGTATGTCCGTGTGTAACGCATCCAGTACAAGCGTAAAGATAGATCGGTGATGAGGTGAAGAAAGGACCTCCGGCTAAGGTGGCGTGGTATCTCGCCTATAATTCCCGTTTAAGCGGTTGTTTGCGAACCCAAAAGAGGCCAAATTGCTTCGATGGCACTTTCGGATGAGCGTAAGAACGATGGAATGACTAGGCACCTGCTGATTCAACTCGGTGGAGAAACATTGATAGGAGGTTTGAAGAATTCAGCAGGCGGATCCGAGGAATATAAGGTTCGGATTGAGCACGGATGGAATGAATCCTTTTCGGTAACATGAGCGTAAATCCACAACAGACTTGGCTGTAGAATCTCGTGTGTACAACCTTCCTCCTTGGTTGTGTATGAAGCGAAAGTACATATTGATGTCTCTACTCATCGAAGGCCGAAGCAACACAGGAACGATATTGATGTGTACCTAGCACCATTGGTGGAAGATATGAACACATTGTGGGCTCTGGGGTGCGGTATGGGATGCTCACAAGCGAGAGTACTTCACTTATGCGTTGCCTATTGTTACGCACCATAAATGATTATCCCGCCCTTGCTAACCTATCGGACAGAGTACAAAAGGAGCCAAAGCATGTACACACTGCTTGGATGACACCGAGAGTGTCTGGCTGAATCACTCATGCAAAACCGTGTACATGCGTCACCGTAGGTTCCTTCGGAGAAATCACCCATACCGCAAGATGAAGAAACAATTCGACGGCACAACTGAAGACGCTTTAGCTCCAAAGCCTTTAAGCGGCCCAGACATTCATGATATGGTTAAGAAGTTGGATGTTGCGCTAGGGAAGGGACATAAATCGAGGACCCGTGAGAAGAGCATGTGGAAGAAGAGATCAATATTTTGGGACCTACCTTATTGGCAGCACCTAGAAGTTCGACTGCATCGACGTGATGCACGTAGAGAAGAATGTTTGTGATAGCTTGATTGGTTTCTTACTGAACACTAAGGGTAAAACAAAGGACGGTATCAATGCACGGCTTGACTTGGTCGACATGGGCATCAGACCTGAGTTAGCACCAAAAGAGAGAGATAAAGGCCGAACATACTGCGAGCACCTTGTTACACTCTGTCCAAGGCTGAGAAGAAGGAAGCGTGCGATGCTTGCATGGTGTGAAAGTTCCGTCCTGTTACTCGTCCAACATGAAGAGACTTGTTTCGATGCATGATTTGAGTTTAACTGGCATGAAGTCCCATGATTGCCATGTGCTTATGACACGATGCTCCTGTGGCAATTAGAAGTATTTTACCGACCAAGGTTCAGGAGACAATCACAAGGCTGTGTTATTTCTTTAACACAATTGCTCAGAAGGTCATCGATCCCGAAGGACTTGATGCTCTGCAGGCCGAGGTGGTGATGACTCTATGTAATCTTGAGATGTATTTCCCCGTCGTTTTTGATATCATGGTCCATCTCATTGTTCACCTTGTGAAGGAGATAAAGATGTACGAACTGTGTTCCTCCGTAGCATGTACCCGCTCGAGCGGTACATGGGAATTCGAAGTCGTCGTCACGGTCGATCTCGACCAGAGGGTAGCATTATTGAAGGTTATGCAACCGAAGAGGTCGTCGAATTCTGCGTGGATTACATGGCTCAGTCGAACCGATAGGTGTGCCTCGATCCGCCATGAGGAAGGCTCGGGCACGGGACCATCGGAAGGAAAGCAATCACGCTGATGCGGTTGCATGTGCAAAAGCCCATTGCACGTTACGCAACACATTATTTGTGGCCCTATATCGGCGAGCACAAGAATTGGCCCGGTAAGAGAATCCAGACGCAAGCGGCGAATCTTTGGATCATTAGACAGCATAACCTTCACTTCAACAGATGGTTGAAGGAGCGACAACCCATTTCAGGTGAGACGCTGACATGGTTGGCAAAAGGGCCAGCTTTTACAGTTGTAACATGGAAAGGATATGACTTAAATGGGTACACATTTTACACGAGAGATCAGGACATGAAGAGCACAAACCAGAACAGTGGTGTTTGCATCGATGCACTTAATACCGCTGGATCGATGAGGAGCTCGTATTATGGGTTCATTGAGGAAATTTGGGAGCTCGACTATGTGCTATTTAAGATCCCCTTATTTCGGTGCCGTTGGGTTAACCTACAGCACGTCAAAGTTGACAAGTATGGCGTCACAACTGTGGACCTCGAACGTCTCGGATACAAAGAGGAACCATTCGTTCTCGCCAACCAAGTTGTTCAAGTCTTCTATGTAACCGACCCGTCCAACAAGCAAATGACATGTCGTTCTTCAAGTAAAAAGGAGAATTGTTTGGTCGAGAATGTGGTGGATGAGGAAGAATACAATCAGTTCGATGAGTTGCCTCCTATTGGTACAGGCGTAACAATCCGGAAGACCAACTTTGAGGAAGCTAGCTACGCACGTGTTGATCATCACGAAGGGCTAATTTTGATTAAAATTAAGCGGTGTATATGAGACATGTATTAATTAATGGGATGTATTAATTAATGGGTTTCAGATTGTCGCTCTCTCGCTTTAACTGTGAAAACTCGGTTTCGATGTTGTCGATCAAGTTCGTATGCACTCGACGAAAAATACGACAACACACACAGGAATACAGAGAAAGGGCGATTTTCCCGAACGGTTTAATGATTAAACCGCCTAGGAAAACATGTTGCGACTTTCCGGACCACGTGTGTGGGATCGTTGGGCGTGAACGGGTCCCCATCACCTATCCATCATGGAAGACGCTGACAGATGAGGAGCGCAATAACCTGGTGACAGAAATATTCGCGTCATTCCAGGTTCCACAAGATGCCAAGCCTGCACTACGACGGTACGCCTTGCTAGTGGCGGGAAAGGCGTGGAAGAACTTCAAGAGCGTCCTTGTTGCTAATTTCATCAATAAGGAAATAACTCCGTTCCAGAAATACGGGTTCATCTCTGAGGATGTTTGGAAGCAATTTGTTCAGTTGAAGACGACGGAAGAGTTCATGCAACAAAGCGCGGCTCACAAGACGATTCAGTCACGTAACACACACCCACACAGACTCGGCTCAACTGGGTAGCGGGTAAGATGGCGCAATGGATGAGGGAGGACAACGAGGCAGTCCGTAATCGAAGTCGCCGCCATTTGCCTCGATCGTGGACCAGCGTGCTCAAATCGGTAGAGCGAGGTCACAAAGACACTTCGGGCGTGGTCCTTTGCAAACCTCACGATGAGGCAAAGGTCCCAACGCCTAATATCGTTGAGCACGGAATCTTCCAGGGCTCTTTCACTTCAACAGAGAAAAGACATACTCTCCACGGCCTTGGGAAACAAGGAGCACCGGTCGTGCAGAGGCCTAGGTGTTTTGTTCCACGAAATTGGGATTCCCAGAGGACTCCGGCCACGACGAGTAGGGAAGAGAAGCAAAGCTGAGCATGAGGAAGAACTAGTAGCCTTCATTGAGGAAAGGGTTGAGGAAAGGCTTAGAGCGCAATTCGATAGTCAGCTACGAAGCCTTGAGGCAAGGTTCGAGCAAAGGGTGGCTGAGGCAAGGCAGGGACGGCAGGTGATAACCCAAGAAGCACAAGTGCAGGTCACCCCAACCAACCTTGAAAGCAGTTGTGCGTCCTCCCCTGAGGCAGAGGTGGATGAAGCCAGATTTCCTCCTAATGACAGCATGCCCATGCCGTGCAACTGCAAGTGAGGCTTGCTAACTGTGTTCCTTGCAGTCGCATGGGGACAAGCGTATCCATCCAAGTCAGGGCATTAGTACACGGTCATGTTTTACACCAGGCCACGCCAAGGTACAGTCGATGGTGTACACGAAATGTTCAAGGTCACACGCTGAATTCCCCGAACGACGAGATCGTCACACTAGGGGATGCCATCGGCACATTCATCCAGTGGCCCAAGAAGGACATCTCCTTCGACGCCTGCCAAAGAGCACCCAAGGTACAAGCAGTCCCAAAGGCACCACATAATGTGCCGGAGCTACCAACACTACCAGAGCCATGCCATGCAACGAAGAAGCCCGCCAAATCGGCTATCGTGTCCCGTCCCGCGTAGACCATTACTACTGTTAGGGCCCAGTCATCTCCTGTGCAGACGAACCTTGGTTGCAGGCCACACAGAGGCAAGGGCAAATCGAAATGTACCCCGTCAGCTCAGGACTATCCGCTTGCCCCATTGGTGCGGCAATTCGAGCTGGGCCAACCATTTGTACCAGAAGAGCGCAAGGAGACGCTTTCATTAGCCTGCGTTAGATTGCAAAATTGGTACCTAAAACAAGCTAACAAGCCGGCGGCACAACGGGTAACGAGTATCTCCGTGACCTTCCGTGAGGAGTATTTCTTGCACCGGTCTTTAGATGGCGTTTTCGTGGTCGGCTTCACCGACATTTTTGATCTATACAACCTCAAAGCGCCGACGCCTCACTCCTAAGATGCTTGGACAATGTAAGTGTGTGCAATCACTCGTCTACAATTCTCACGCATCGATAAATATCATATATATCGCCCTTGATTTTGTATATGTAGACACATGATCCACGAAGCAATAGCAAGGGAAGAATCGGTGGGTTTCACCGACCCACACATAATGTCCAAGCAAACCATTGATGAAAATAAACAATTTGTTCATCTAGCACGTGGAAAAAGTAATGCATACTTATTCGAACAAAAATTCATACTTGTACCCTACAACCCGGGGTAAGTACTTCGTCCGGATGCTATATATACCGTTGATTTCTACTATATATCTCACCTCGAACTTAGGTTCAATGGACCATGACGATATACTTGTGTAGGTATCACGGGTTCTACTCGTAATTATACCTAGATTTAACCCAGTAATTTATCTTGATTCAAAAAGGGCGGCACCCACGATTTGAAGCCTATCGAGATTTGCTCGACATGTCGCTTCGGTGTCTACAAATCGATGGGAGGGCCACACAAGAAGGGTCCGACCAATCTAAAGCATATTTTTAACTTTCCGGTGTCCGATAGTATGCAATAATCCTTCACACTCCATTATAATACCTTCGAACTAATCAAACTATTATGTTTTGGCGGTGCCTACCAAGAGCCAAAGGCCATCGACCTATGTGGTTTCTATGCTTGCCACAACATGGCACTCCTCCTTGGTGCCAAGCGCACCAATGTTATGTAGGTCTACCAATCTTGCAACAAATGTCTCTCCACTTATTAATTTATATACACGCTGGACTTTACTTTTCTCATTGACAGCTTGGCAATGCGCTGAAACTGCATTGGAACAGTGACCTTCAAGGTATTCGAGATGCGACTTTGTAGCTTCTGCTTTGCGTGGGAGGTCCTAAATTCAACCGGCAGATGCTACTCGTGGCTTAACAATTAGAGTTGTGAATTTGTTACTTAATCGTACATTATATTTGTGAACCTTGTGATGTGAATTTGTCATTTCTCTATCAATCCAATTCGCTTGAACATATATATGTCGGCTTGATTTCTGCAATGGATGAGCTTGATGTGTACATTGATTCATGAAATCGCTTTGTTTGTTGTGTGACATGTGATTGGAGTACATTTTGTAAATCTAATGTCATAATAATTAATATGCTTGTTATATTTGTACTTGTTTTTTTTCAGAGGGCATGGCTAGCAAATCGAGGCTAGCCAAAATATTGAATTTCGATTGAAAATCGAATCAACATCACTGACGGTTATAACAAAGAACCGCTCGAAAGTTATTCAACTGGCACAGACGGTTAGTAACTAGAACCGTCCGAGATATTAGAACATCACAGACGGTTATTACTTCAAACCGTCTGAGACGATACAATATCACAGACGGTTATTACTTCAAACCGTCTGAGACGATACAATATCACAGACGGTTATTACTTCAAACCGTCTGAATTATAATTTTCACGGATTTGCTGAAAACCGCTCTGCAATATTCTTTCACATCATCGACATTTGCTTCATGGCGGTGCGTAAACCGTCGTGATGTGGTTTACGAACCGTCAGGATCACTGCTCAGTAGTAGTGAGGATCACTACTATTTTCTTCGCCTTACAAGGAACAAGCATAATACTTAAAAAGGAGAAAAGTGAATTACTAATTCATAGAAGAACCCAAAGACTAATCTTTCTCCATGACAGATCTAGAGGAGTTTCACCATTGTTATTTGGTAAGTTCAACCTTAGTCTCGTGTTCTTCCGTAGAGAACAAAAAATTGGTATGACCCTAAGTCTGTCTTGCTAAGTGTAGCGCTGTGTTCCCATCATTATCTTGCATATTCAAAAACCGAGCCAACTTAGGAGTTTGGCAAGCATACGCAATTATATTTAGTTTTTTCCTTTCCACAGCAACATGAACGAAAGTCCTTCCCATAGCATTGCGCAAACCAGAGATGTCAGGAGATTTGTTAATAAGTTTGATTGCGGTCGACTACGCTCCTGTGGAGGCAGCGATGTGTATGGGAAACAAACCTTTGTTGTCTGACTGATACAATTGAATAGGGTTAGCCTGCAGCAATTGGTTCACTGGATAGTCTGCATTCAAAACGTAGGAAAACCAAGGAAACCTCCACCGGAATGTCACACGGCGTACGTGAAATACCCCGAAAATTTCAAAAATGGGTTTATGGTTTTTATTTGGATTTTTCCGGTTTTTCTTGGATTTTATTTCGGAGTATTTCGGATTTTATTTGCCACTTTCCGTTTTTGGCCACTCATCAAATTTCCGCTTTCCAAATCAGCTTCCCGCCTCCACCCCTGGCTCGATTTCCCCTTCACGCTCGGTCCAAAAATCCTCTCCCATTCCGGCCCATTTCCTTGGGCCATTCATCGCTGCGTTCCGCCGGCCCAAAATCACGCCGTTGTCTTCTTCCCCAAATCGCACTTCGCCGCCCTGGCCATATCACATCGCCGCGCACCCCATTCTCGTGTTTCGCCACGCCAATTCCATCGCCATTGAAGCCCCTGCTTTACGCCGTCAATTCCACTACAAGAAAAGTGATTATCTGTGATTTAAACGTCGTGGACGTTGTCAACTTTGTCATGAAAAACTATTTTCGTGACAACTTATTTATGGTCGCCATTAATTGTATCAAGCGCCGTCGCCACCATGTACTTTTGTGACGAAACATAAAATTTCGTCATGAAACTATAATACAAATCGTCATAGAAAATGAATTGTGTTTTTTTGGTTGGGAAGCGATCGTTGGTCCCTGGTGATTTTTCCTTGTTGCTGAAACCTCCTGGCGGTGGTGATATTCTCGCACCACCTGCGGTTGGAAGTCCCTCACGGCCAGAGAACTCCTAGTGCCTGCACTCCATCATAGCTGGAGGTTTTCCTTGTGGCGTAAGATTCTTCTGGTGACTTGAAAACTTTTGTAATCCAGAGAAATAGATGTTCGATCTTGTAGCATAATTTTCTTTTATTGCTTGACATTTATGTTTCACTATCAATTTTATTTTTCGTAGCAACGCATGGACATTGAACTAGTGTTACCTCAACTTGAACTCCATTTCAGTTCAGACAAGAGGCAGAGACCAAATAGAGTAAGTACTACACCAACAAGAGTACGCAATTCTGTGCCACCAACACCTCCTCTCCGAGGGCCCCTAGACGCATCTGAGCCGTCCATCTTCGGATTCACCCTCAAATATCCCCATCGGATGGCCTAGATGCAACTGGACACTTCGCGGGACTTCTACAAAAAACCCAGACAAGCACGTCCTTGAGCTAAAAAACTCCCGGATCGGTGATCTGGGCCATCTCTGGATCGAACCGATGGCCAGAACTGAAACCTAGATATGGGCAAGGGTGAAAATGGGTTGGGTAATACCCGACCCGTATCCTTATCTGGGATAGATTTATCCAAAATTTCGGATACGTATTCGGGTATTTTGCGTTCGGGTACGGATTCGGGTACTACCCGGATAATTTTTGTTCGGATACGGGTCGGATACAGGATAGAAAGTACCCGATAAAAATGGGTCGGATACGGGTATAAACCGGGTAATTGAAACTGGGTACCCGGTGAAATGCGTGGGCCAACTGGGTCTGGGGGTTTACTGAGCCATCTTCTCTTTGGGCCACCGCGGCGCGAGTTAGCCCGTCCACTCCACGGTGCCGAGTGAGTTCTTCCCTAACCCCTAAATCGCCCGACGCGACGCCCGTCTCGATCTCAATTCATCATTCGGTGAGTGAGACGGTGACCAGGCTCCACACCGCCGCCCCTGCACGGCGCGGCCAGGACATCAAGCCGCCGCTGCTCCTCCCCACAGCGCCTCGCATCTCGGCCACGCTGTCGCCCCTAAGTCGCCACCGCTCCTCCACGCCGGCATCTCGCCACGCCGTCACCCAGCCGTCGTGATCTCCGCCACGCCGCCCATCGCCTCTAAGTCTCCCACACCGCTCTCTGCCCAAGCCTCGGCCCCAAGCCGCCTCCTCCATGTTGTCACCTCACCGTCCTCGCCCCAAGCCCTTGTTCACGCCACCCCCCTTTGTTCTCACCTGAGCCGTGGTCAGACCGTGAAGAGTAAAGTACATAGTTATGACCAAGCAGTATTTCAATATTGTATATTTTGTTTAATCCCATTCATGACTTATTGGCTTGATACTCCCATGAATCTACTTTTTTTCTTGAAACTCTAGCGAAGTTGCTTGAAATTTGTTAAGATTCTGAAGCAATGTGGGAATGCATTATCTGAATTCAATGCCTTTGGAACATTAAAATATATCTATATAATGCTCTTCTGTTTCTGATTATGCTGGGATTTTCTAGTCTAACAGCAATAACCTGCTGAGGTAATATCTGGGGTGCGAATGACTTGTACAATAGAAATTTATATAAAACAACCTTTATCCTTGATGTTCCCTGGGGATATGGCAGGTCACCTTTTCTAGTGGTCTAGCCCAAGTATTAATTAATGCTACACAAACTGTTTGGCAATATCCTGATATAGTAGGAAAGTGCAGGTGACTACTTTTGATGATATGGAAGGTGAAGAAACGTTTGATTCATCATTCCTTGGACATGCTGATGAGGTTGTGGAGGAAAGAATTGCTGACGATGACATAATTCTGGTGAAAGGCACGAAGAACACTAGGGCGGTTTGAAGATAGGGGCATAACGCATGCATTCCATTTATGCAGGTCTCAGTTACACTTAGAGGCACAAATGACTTCATGCTAGATGAGATTGACCGGTCTTTGCATGATGCATTGTGCATTGTGAAGAGAACCCTGGAATCCAATATGGTGAACTTTTGCTGATTTTCCTTTTACCTGTTTTTCTGCAAGTGAATGTGTAAACATACTTACAACTGGCAATTGCTGAATTTGCAGAATCTTTGTTAGTCATACCAAAGGTTTGATCAATTCTATTACATGTGTATACTACTTTGCATACTGAACCACAAAAATATTAATGGGGAGCATGAACTTGTGATCGTAGGTTCTCTCTGTTAATGCTGCAATAGATGCAACTGAACTTGTAGAAAAGCTTAGGGCATATCATCATACCGCTCAAACAAAGGCTGATAAGCAACATTTTTCAAGGTAATGACAGAACCTATTATTTTCATTAGTTATCTGAATGAGCTATGGTTCTTCTATGTTACATTTCTGATGTTTGGACCTATTATCTTCTGTGAACACAAGTAGTTCTGGAACGTTGGATACTTATGTAAGTATATTATGGGATACTAGTTAGCCAGTCATTTAAGAAAACATGGATGCGCTTCAGGATATGTGTTAATTAGATTTTATGTTGAACTATACTCTATCTTGGAGTATGTGTATTTATTCAACTCTATGTGTTGTCTTATATCTTAATTTGGCTCTATGTGTTGAATTATGTATTAATTAGACTCTATATTAGACTATAGTGTTTATTGGACTCTATGTGTTAGATTATATATTAATTAGACTCTATCTTGGAGTATGTGTATTTATTCAACTCCATGTGTTGTCTTATATCTTAATTTGGCTCTATGTGTTGAATTATGTGTGATAATTGGACCATGTGTGTTAATTAAATTATTTTTATCACATACTTTGATCTTAGGTAGTTTGAGTACTATTTGACTAAAGATGAGTACCTTTTTGCTGCAGGGGAAGGATGGAGTGTGGCAGCTAGCTGGGAGGATGGGCAGGGAATGGGTAAAGAATGGGCAGAGGAAGAAAATGGAGATAGCTAGCTGCATGATCTTTATTTCCTTTTTAGACCATTATTTAAAGCTAAAGCTCATTTGTAATATGTTCTGTACTTAAGATGTGTCTTAGATGCTTATGAGAATGCGTGAGTTTGGCATTACTGACTATTAGTATTATCTGTATTGTGTTGACATGGCGTATATAATTGTATATGCACAATGCTTGGATTTGTGTGAATATATTCTTATGTATGTGCTTGATCTTGTGTCCACACACACACACACACACACATATATAGCTAGTAGTTGTGTACACTGGAGAACCCTGGCTATTGACGTGGCACTGGAGTGTTCAATGACGAAAATGCATGTCCACGTGGCAAGAATCTGTGACGAACAATTTCGTCATAAATAAAATGGTCGACGCTCATTTTTGGCCGATCGGAGTGTTCTTTTATGACGAATTTGACATTTTTCATGACGTTTTGGGTACAATTAATGACAGTTATATTCGTCATAGAAGTGACCTCTTTGCTAACGGAAATGTAAATCGTCACAGAAAAGTTGATTTTTTATGACGAAAATAAGTAATTCGTCATTGAAAACTTTCTATGACGCATTGTCTATGACAAGTTGAATTTCATCATAAATTCGTCATAAAAAACCTACAATGACGATTTCGAGACTAATGATGATGAGTTTGGACCGTCATTAAAAATCACTTTTGTTGTAGTGCCCCATCCCATCGCGCCGCGCGCAGAGGTCCACCCTCCTATCGCCTCAAGCCTTTTTCCCGCCCGTTCGTCGCCCTCTCTCTCTCCTCTCACCGCGCAAGCATTTAATCCTTCGCCAAGCTCCATTTCTCCCCGTACCGAGCTGGTGAGCGCCTCATCTCCTTCCCCGCACTCTCCTCGTTCTTTTCCGCAACTTGATTCCTCCTTTGGAGAGGTCGTTCGCCCTCACGCCGAAGCTTCTTCTCCGTCTCCGGTCCTCACCACCGTCCGGCCGCTCCCCTTTCTCTCTTCCCTATTTCTCCACCTCCCTAAGTTCGCCTTAAGCTCCTCCTTCTCTCTCTCCACTCCATTCCTTTCCTCAGCGCTTATTTCACGGTTCGCCTTCTTCTTCCCGGCCCGGTCCAATCTCCGCCACCACGCCTCCGGCCCTCCCCGAGCCCATTCTCCCCACCTTCGAAGTCACCACCCCTTCCTCTCCCGTTTCCGATAGGTCTTCCAAACTACCGAGCCTCCGTTCGCCAAATTGCCGATCGTCTTCCCCAGCTCCGGTTCCCTTTTCGCCCGCGCCGTCGCCTGTTTCTTTTGTCTCGCTGTGCTTCGGTCCCACACGCCACCACCTGCCCTGTCGCTGGTCATTTGGGCCCTTTGCCAACAGAACTCCCACCGCCGGGCCCGCCTTCGCCATTCCGCGCGTTCCACTGGCCCACACTGCCGGCCCTCCTCCCTGACGGTGGGCTTGGCTTCACGCACGTGGGCCGCAGGCCAAAATCCCTGTACAGCCCATTTCCTTTTTCTTTTGGATTTTATTTTTGGGTGTAATTAACAATTGAAATCCGAAAATTAGTTAAAAATCCTAGAAAAAATCCCAAAAATTCCCAAAAATCCAAAAATAGCCAAAAATACATATTCTTGACCGGTTCGAGCCGCTGAATCCAAAAATGATCTCCGTTTCGCCAAACCAAGTCCAGAAAATTCCAAAAATACCCCTGGACTCCGTTCCGGCCATTTTCTCTCTGATTTCTTTTCCGTTTCTTTTCTCTGTTTTGTCTTGTTCGTTTATCTATCGATTGCGCCTTCTTGCACTAGATCCAACGTCGGAGCAACCGTTGGCATGAATCTCAGAGCAGGAGCAGTACGCGGAGCTGTCGCAGGAACAAGAGCTGTTCGGGGCCAGACACGACATCGACCGTCTCTCATTAGGCGAACCTATAACCTCGCAAGGCAAGCCACACTCCTTGAACATATTGAACCCAGTTCCGTTACAATTATATGTATATATATTTCTGTATTGCATTATTTTGGTATTTTAGAAAACTAGAAAATGTGGTAGTTTCGAATGACATGCTTAGATAATACCAAATGTTAAACCCGTTGTTATGCCCTATTTCCCTTTTAACCCTAGGTTATAAAATATTGAACCACCGTAGAATAGCAATAATTATAATCTCACTCTTAGTTGAATTAGCTTAAAATCTCCGAGGGATGGCTCGGGTGATTTTCCAAAAATTGCTACGGTTCGGGGCCCCTAATTGGGCGGACCACAAGAGGTGGATGCTGGCCCAATCCCCAACCGATGACGAGGCCAGGTTGTGGTTGGCGGTGGTACTGTTGGTACCAACGGGTTGTGGTATGTCATTTGGCGAGTCTTTGGCATTTAAGGACCGATGCCTTGGGCAAAGTAAATAACTTCAGATCCTGCTCAACCACAAGTTGGGCAGCCAATCCGTTGACTTGGCCCAACATAGCTCAAGACATTGTACTCCCTTTTGAATACCTCTGAAGTAGCTCCTCGATTCTGGAAGAGAATGGGCCGCTGTTTAATCGGGTGGAAACAGGATGGTGCGGCCATCGGTTCTCACAACGATGAGGGTGTCCACCGTAACCAGCCGCTAATCCCTTGCCCCCGTGGGATCCTGGGGTACTGTGGGCCCAATTTAGCCTACTGGGTAGGAGCTAAGAAAGGGAAGTCCAACGAAATGCTATGTATCCCGGCCCGGCCGCATGCATTAAAGTTGCTTGTTATTCACGTGTGGCACTAACGATCGACGATATCTTGTGGGTAAAGCTGAGCACCTCTGCAGAGTGATATCAATGGTATTCGAATACGCCGTGCTTCCGGTTAATGAAGCTGAGTTAATTTAGGGTGATTCCTATAACTACGCCCCTGTAGCTTTATAAACAAAACTGGTCGTGAAAGTGAATTTTGCAGATAACCCCCCCCCAATGATTTATTGCTAATTATGATTTGTGTTTCAAATGTAAAATGAAAACTAATACTTGCAACTTGCATCCACAATTTAAAACCTGTGCTCGCTTTTGTTTACCATTGCATGTAATATTGAATTCCGTGTGGTTTGTTGAGTCTGTTGTAGTACTCACCCTTGCTCCTAATCCCCTAGATTTCCAAGAAGGCGATGACTCCCAGTGCGTGAGATGACGATGTTATTTGGTTTTGAAGGCCTTGATCTATCTCGCCGAGTCTTTCCCGTGGTTATTTTGGTAATGTATCCGGAGCCGCCGCACCTTTTGTAAAACTCTGCCATTAGGCCCTTAAATTATCTAGAAAATATTCAGTATTTGTTTTATGTTTGGCAATGTACACTTGGTTACCTCTGACTAATGTCCCGGTAGTCAGATGGTATTTATATCGCACCCCCTAAAAGGGCGGTCCGTTATAAGTGGTATCGAGCCCGACTTGACCAAGAGATCAAGACCTTAAGGTGGTTTAGGAATTATTTTTCAAAAAGGTTATTTAAACTTAAACAAACTGAATTCAAAATATATAAGCATATTTGCTATCCTCTCCTTTTACTCACCTCTTCTGCCTTACCTAAACCTCTGTTTCCAAAAAAGTGATTTGAGTTTCTCCTATCCTCAACTGACTTCAAAACTTCCAGATAGCGATGACGATAGGTTTCCCTCACCCTTAGAAATTCTCATGAGTCGCTTTTAGGAGGTGGACCTAACCCACTCGATTTAATTTACAAGGAGTTTCTACCATGGTAAATCGCTAGATTTAGATCGTGCCACTATAGTGATAAGTCTTTTGATAGTGTAACATTGGTCGTACTGGATCTTAAGACAGTACTGAGTATGACTCCATAATATATGAAAAACTATGTTTCCTAATCTCTGATATTTTGTGTTGTCCTAAAATATCTATATAGCCTTACCAAACTCAAAACTTCCTCCCATTCGTCTGAGCCTCTTATCTATTCATTCTACTCGTACCCCGAACTCTAAATCTTACTTATCTCCTGCTTGCCCAAAACTCCGCTGCGAGAACAGAGTAAGAATCAAATAAAGCAAGATGGTTGGATCGCCCCACAACCTAAGCGAGGAAGCGAGATCTCTGGAAAACCCAACCAATCTGGTCAGTGTTGGCCATGATGGAAAGGAATAGGCATCGAGCGAGATCGTCATGCATGCTAATGGAAAGAATCTCGTAATGTACCTACCACAATAACCCAAGGATATTCCCAAGGACAGTTCTACGGACAGTATGGAACCGCTAGAGGATCAAGATGGCCTGATTTCCAGAAAACAAGACCACCCATCTTTTCAGATTCGGCAGACCCACCTCGCAGCAGACAATTGGATTAGAGACATTCAACGGAGACTCGACACAATTCAATGCTTAGACAATGAACGAGTATTATACGCCTCGCACCAACTACAAGGATGAGCCGCCACCGGTGGATAAACTTTCGACAGAGAACTCGGACAAGAAACCACGTGGTGGAATTTGAGAAGCATTCAAAAGCCCACATCCTGCGCAGCTTAATGACAGCTAAAAGAAGAGAATTTTTGGCTCTCCGCCAAGATGAGAGATCAGTCCTGGAATACTTTCACCAATTTAACCAACTAGCACGATATGCCCCCGGAGAAGTGAATACCGAAGCCAAGAAGATGGAAAGATTCTACGAAGGTCTGCAGAAAAGTTTGAAGTTCCATATTGCGGCACTTGACTTCAAGGACCTAGCAACAATGGTCGACAAACTAATAATCACCAAAGAGATTCGGAGTGACTTAGAAGATGCTCGGAAAAAGGAAGGCACAACAACTGAGAGTACAGAATCCAATACCGCTAAGAATACAAATGCCAGATCTTACCCACAATTTCCCGGCTAAAAGACAGGATGTAGGAGAACAGAAGCCGGTACCTGCTAGGTCTCAACCCAAGAAAGGAAAGTGTCTTAATTGCAAGGGAAATCATTATGCGAAGGATTGCCCTCACAAGACCGTTGACTGTTTTCACTGTGGACAGATGGGACATTTCCGATGTTACTGCCCTAGGAGGCATTTACCATCCCGTATGGCCAAGGCTGAGACATCCAACTTTATCTCGGCAGACCGACAGATTGTGCCGTATCAACCGCCAGGACAACAACAAGAGTGGCTACAAGAAAGAGCACCCTTTGAGGACGAACCAAACCCCAACGCCCCGAGAAACTCGCAAGGATGGATAAATCATGAGTCCATCAAAGAAGCTATAGAGATCGCAGACGTCACATTTGGTAAGTTTCGAATCCAGTCTCGATGATTCTTTTAACCCTGGTGCAACCCATTCTCTCGATTCGTTGGTTTGGTTGCAAAAATGGTTTATCCTATTTCCCCCTGGACTATCTCTTATGTGTTCTGACAACTCGGTACAAGTGTAAAGATCAGAATTTAACCACTCAGGAAGTTAAATCAAGACCAGTTGCTGATAATAAAAATGGAAGAGCAGGACATCGTTCTTGGAATGAATTAGGTTATCCAGGCATAAGGCAGTAACAAGTTATGGAAGAAAATTTTATCATTCTCACGACACAACCATGGACAACAAGTGACCGTGTAAATAAACCCCGAGTTAGTGAAAAGTGAATGCAATGGCACCCTCACTTCAGAAAATGCCAAAATCAGGAATACCCAGATAAATTGACGTAAAGAGTAACCTGACCCACCATGGGAAACCAGTCAGAGATGAAACACTTTAAGATGCAAATAATATTAGCAAGAATCCATACACTCTGTCAAAATTCCAACCGGATCCTTTGGACCAGATCAAGACAACCAGCAAGAAGATGAGAAAATCCAACCGTTTTGAAAGGAAATGGCAGATACCAACCCTCAGAGACACTCGGAAGATGAACAGAACATATTACGGCCCTATAACCATATATATAATAATAAGGATATAAGAGGATTGATTTTGACAAAGAAAATAGCCAAGAATGTCCAAGGTCAGGATGTGTGTCGGAAGAATAAGGTTGTTCATCAAAGAACCACCGATTTGCTACAACCAACCCCAAACCCGAGCGAGGAATTAAGGCAAGACCAGAACAAGTTAACCCGGCCAGAAGATAGGAAGATTCAACAATGTCAAAGCAAAGAATGACAAATGCCAACTCCTCAAGAGCTTTCAGAAGATGAACGAGTAGTATTCCGGCCCTATAGCCATATATGAAATAACAAAGATATAAGAGGATTGATTTTGACAAAGAAAGCAGCCAAGGATGTCCTGTGCAGTGTTGTAAGTCAGAAGGGATAATATTGACCATCAAAAGACCGCCAGTCCACTACAACCACTTTCGATCCGAGGCAGGAAATGGGACGAGATCAGAATAGACTGCATCAACAGACAACCTAAGGACTCAACGAGGATTTGATACAATTTTAATGACAATTGGCGGACTGACCAAGGTTAACCCACTCCCATCTCAGAAAGCAGATTTTCGACGGGGATAAATTAACAGAGCTATACTTGACACAAATAACGAGCTGCGTTAAACCTAAGGAAAATTGCATCAGATTAAGGAAACAATCAACGCCCCAGTACTAGAAGTATCTACGTGAAGCAATAGGGATAAACTTGACAATTAAGTACAACTTGCAGATTGATGAACAGACAGAAAAAGAGTTTACCCAGATCATGGAAGACATGCTAAGGGCAATTGCCACAGAGCATCTTGGACCACACACTTATCATTTGCCGAACCTTCCTACAATAACTGCTATCAGATCCATCAGGGAATGTCACATCTTGGAGCCCTTACGGCAGAAGGTGTGGAACCCCATTAAATTGCACAGAGGTCAAAAAAAGCAACTTTCTGGGCCACCTGTCATTCGTAATAAAGTAACCCATGAGAAAGTCAAAAGAAAGATAAATATATATATCTACGTTTGCACAAGAGGACAAAAAGAGTATACGGCCAACAAATGTAAGGATATCAGTTCCTGAGTCAAAGATTTGACCTAACTAAAAGCGACGCCTCAAGTCAAGGCACAGATTTAGGGTTTAATAAAAGACTTACATCCAAAGAAGTTGGCCCATATCGATTTGCAAGCAGAGCAGAAAAGTAACCTACCAGTTACAGTCAAGCCCGAGATCATCTCAATGTGTTCTGAGTGTCTTAGCTAAGAAAATGCCTTCAATGATCAGGGGACCAAGTAGTCTTGAAATGAAATGATTTGCAAAGTGACTTAACCTACCGCATAGAGCCAGTTCAGATTGCAGAGACAAGTTGAAAGAGAACTCCAGAACAGAAATATTCAGAGCAAGACAACTACGGTAAAGAAAGCGCTTCAGAAGAAACCGTTTGGAAAAAGGAATCGGGACTGCAGCAGAATTTTTCCAACCTATTTCCCCTAAGGAGTAAATCTCGGGGACGAGATTTATTTTAAGGGGGGTAGGTTGAAATACCCCGAAAATGTCAAAAATGGGTTTATGGTTTTTATTTGGATTTTTCTGGTTTTTCTTGGATTTTATTTCGGAGTATTTCGGATTTTATTTGCCACTTTCCGTTTTTGGCCACTCATCAAATTTTCGCTTTCCAAATCAGCTTCCCGCCTCCACCCCTGGCTCGATTTCCCTTCACGCTCGGTCCAAAAATCCTCTCCCGTGCCGGCCCATTTCCTTGGCCCATTCCCGCGCGTGCCCGCCTAGCCCAAAATCACGTCGTTGTCTTCTTCCCCAAATCAGACCCTGCCGCCCTCGCTTGCTATCACATCGCCGCACCCCATTCTCGTGCTCTGCCACGCCAATTCCATCGCCATTGAAGCCACAGCAAAGCCGCCCGTCGACCCCATCCCATCGCGCCGCGTGCAGAGGTCCACCCTCCTATCGCCTCAAGCCTTTTTCCCGCCCGTTCGTCGCCCTCTCTCTCTCCTCTCACCGCGCAAGCATTTAATCCTTCGCCAAGCTCCATTTCTCCCCGTACCGAGCTGGTGAGCGCCTCATCTCCTTCCCCGCACTCTCCTCGTTCTTTTTCGCAACTTGATTCCTCCTTTGGAGAGGTCGTTCGCCCTCACGCCAAAGCTTCTTCTCCGTCTCTGGTCCTCACCGCCGTCCGGCCGCTCCCCTTTCTCTCTTCCCTATTTCTCCACCTCCCTGAGTTCGCCTTAAGCTCCTCCTTCTCTCTCTCCACTCCATTCCTTTCCCCAAGCGCTATTTCGCCGGTTCGCCTTGCTTCTTCCCCGGCTCCAGTCAATCTCCACCGCCACGTCTCTCCGGCCCTCCCCGAGCCCATTCTCCCCACCTTCGAAGTCACCACCCCTTCCTCTCCCGTTTCCGATAGGTCTTCCAAACTACCGAGCCTCCGTTCGCCAAATTGCCGATCGTCTTCCCAAGCTCCGGTTCCCTTTTCGCCCGCGCCATCGCTGTTGCTTTTGTCTCATGTGCTTGGTCCCACATGATCATACCGTCGCTGTCAGCCTGGTCATTGGGCCCCGCCCGTCAATAGGAACTCCCAGTAGTCCAAGCCCTTTGCCATTGCTTGCGTCCTTTGGGCCCACAGCCGGCCCTCCTCCCAAGACAGTGGGCTTGGCCTCACGACGTGGGCGTGAGCCAAAATCCTGTCAGACCCATTTCCTTTTCTTTTGGATTTTATTTTCGTGTAATTCACAATTGAAATCCGAAAATTAGTTAAAATCGAGAAAAAAATCCCAAAAATTCTCAAAAATCCAAAAATAGCCAAAAATACATATTCTTGACCGGTTCGAGCTGCTGAATCCAAAATGATCTTCGTTTTGCCAAACAAAGTCCAGAAAATTCCAGAAATACCCCTGGACTCCGTTCCGGCCATTTTCTCTCTGATTTCTTTTCCGTTTCTTTTCTCTGTTTTGTCTTGTTCGTTTATTTATCGATTGCGTCTTCTTGCGCTAGATCCAACGTCGGAGCAACCGTTGGCATGAATCTCGGAGCAGGAGGCGGACGCGAGTATGTCGAGAACAAGAGCCGTTCGGGGCCGGATACCGACATCGGCAAAATCTCTCATTAGGCGAACCTATAACCTCGCAAGGCAAGCCACACTCCTTGAACATATTGAACCCAGTTCGTTATAATTATATGTATATATATTTACATGTTGCATTATTTTGGTATTTTAGAAAACTAGAAAATGTGGTAGTTTCGAATGACATGCTTAGATAATACCAAATGTTAAACCCGTTGTTATGCCCTAATTCCCTTTTAACCCTAGGTTATAAAATATTGAACCACCATAGAATAGCAATAATTATAATCTCACTCTTAGTTGAATTAGCTTAAAATCTCCGAGGGATGGCTCGGGTGATTTTCAAAAATTGCTATGGTTGGGGCCCCTAATTGGGCGGACCACGAGAGGTGGATCTTGGCCCAATCCCAGCCGATGCGAGGCCGGTTGTGGATGGCGGTGGTACAGTTGGTACCAGCGGGTTGTGGTATGTCATTTGGCGAGTCTTTGGCATTTAAGGACCGATGCCTTGGGCAAAGTAAATAACTTCAGATCCCGCTCAACCACAAGTTGGGCGGCCAATCCGTTGACTTGGCCCAACATAGCTCAAGACATTGTACTCCCCTTTTGAATACCTACAGAAGTAGCTCGATTACAGGAAGAGAATGGGCGCTAAGCGGCAAGGGTGGAACGAGGATGGTGCGCCATCGGTTCTCACTAGCGATAGGTGTCCACCGTAACCGAGCCGCTAATCCGCTTTTGACCCGTGATCTGAGGTCTTGTGGGCCCAATTTAGCCTCTTGGGTAGGAGCTAAGAAAGGGAAGTCAGCGAAATGCTATGATTATCCTACCTACCGCATGCATTAAAGTTGCATGTTATTCACGTGTGGCACTAACGATCGACGATATCTTGTGGGTAAAGCTGAGCACCTCTGCAGTGATATCAATGGTATTCGAATCGCCGTGCTTCCGGTTAATGAAGTGAGTTAATTTAGGGTGATTCACGTGCTTCTGCGCCCAGCAGCTTTATAAATAAAAGCGGTCGTGAAAGTGAATTTTGAGATAACCCCCCATGATTTATTGCTAATTATGATTTGTGTTTCAAATGTAAAATGAAAACTAATACTTGCAACTTGCATCCACAATACTTAAAACCTGTGGCTCGCCTTTGTTTACCATTGCATGTAATATTGAAATTTCCGTGTGGTTTGTTGAGTGCGGTTGTGTACTCACCCTTACTCCTAATCCCCTAGATTTCCAAGAAGGCGATGACTCCCGAAGTGCATGCGTAGATGGCGATGTTATTTGGTTTTGAAGGCCTTGATCTATCTGCGCTCGAGTCTTTCTGTGGTTATTTTGGTAATGTATCACGGTGCCGCCGCACCTTTTGTAAAACTCTGGCCATTCGGCTCTTAAATTATCTAGAAAATATTCGCATTTGTTTTGTGTTTCGCAATGTACACTTGGTTACCTACAGCTAAAGTCCTGGGTAGCTGTGATGGTATTTATACGCACCCCCTCTAAAAAGGACGGTCCGTTACAGTACGCCCCCAATCCATGTAAATGGTGTAGCAAAGTGGAGAGGCATTCTCCCATTTTAGTCTGCTTGTTCTGTAAGGTCCTTCCATTTCCATTCCATCAACGAAAGGTAAGATGGACATGTAAAGAATAATACCTCTTTCCTCTTCCCTACTCATTTCTCTCACCTCTCTTCTTTTCTAACACAAAAATTTTAAATTAGAAAATTTTAACTCTGAAAATTTTAAATTAGATGTTTCAACTCGAAAAAATTCAACTCAAGATTTTCAATTTGAAAAAATCTGGCCTCTTTACAAAAAAATTTGCAAAATGATCTTCTCCTCGACCGCGAAATATGCGGCAGGTGGCACATATCATATACCGCGCTACAGGAGTGCAGCAATTTTTTCTACCAAGCTACCTCTCCTCAGCAAGCTCGTCAACTAATCAACTTGATTAGAAATTTAATTAAACACATTAATTATGTAATCACTTAATTAAGTGACTTCATTTAATTATAAGGATACTTAAGTCCAACCGAGCTATCCAAGCTCGGCATGTGACACACACCTACTTACCAAGCTTGGACATACTGTCGAGATCATGTTGTGCGGCAGGTGACTTGCCGAACCCGAAGGTGTCATCGTCATGATAGATTGTGATGCCGCAGTACGAGAGCACTGCTAGTGAGACTTGTCACCAGCCACATCTTCTACAGTTGGGGGATCATTTTAGCAAATTTATTCGAAATGGGGCATATTTACAAAACAATGGGTCAAGGCCAAAAAAAGTGAAAATTTCAATTGTTAGTATATCTACATACCTTAAAAAAACATAGGTATTTTTTCCTATCCTTTTGTGTGGCAACAAATCATGCGCAATCCACATTTTAGGTGCATTCAGTGCCACCCAGTCAGTTAGGGCACCAACCAAACAAACATGAAAATTTTCCAAAAATCTTTAGTTTACCCTATTTATGAATAAAATTTTAATTTCAAATCATTGAATGTTAGGAGCAACAAACTTAGAAAATTCTGACAGATAAATCAAAAGGAAAGGAGTAAGAAAAAAAGATAAATGCTACTACTCACAACAAACTTATTCACTGTTGTTTCTTCTAACACACTTTGATTTTGAAGTCAAAATTTTAGATGGTAATACAAAACTCCAGTTAAGTTAGATGGAAAAGATGTTATTGCCCTTCCTATTCGTCTTCCCCTTTCTTTCTTCACTGTCACTGCAAATGGAGGTGGCACTGTGTTGCGTCCATGGAGGTCGAGCTCTCCACGGCCGCTGCGGCTGAGAAAGTTCTAGACAAGAATCAAACCATACAATAAACAAAACAAGAAAACAAATCCATGGACTACAAAACAACTAAAAATTCAGACTAATGTATACATCAAAACCATAGCTCATATTCAAGAACCAAAAAGCTACGTAGAGTACAAAAATCTGAACTGGCTAGTAATCCTCCAAACAACAATACGATCCAGCAGCAATCCGCATGATCTGCGTTCTTAGCCTCGCCGTCCCATGCGTGAGCTAATACTCAACCTTATCACGCTCCCTCAAATCAATTAAAAAGGCAAACATTAAACACCATCCCATGTCGAGCTCCCTCAAATCGACCAAAAATAGTGGAGCACGAAGAGTAATGTCGAGCTCCCTCGAATCCCCCAAATGGATCTCATGGGGGCCAAGGAGAACCGAAGCAAAGCAGTGAGCATGACGGCAGCAGCGTGCTCGACGCCGGAGATGGGGAAGCACCGGTGCCGTTGCTGCTGGGGTGCAGGGCAACGGCCTTGCGGACTAACTATGGTGTCGAGGAGAGATCGGAGGGGCTGGGCCGCTGGGGGGCGAGGACGGAGGAAGGTAACGTGTAGGACTGTAGGGTAGTTCGGTCATTTTCTGAAAACTGATAAGATTCGGAGCACTAATAGTAGTTGAAAGAATCAAGGTCAGTAGTGGGGGAAAAAAGACAGAAAAAGTGGGCGAGTGGCATGAAAGAATGGTCCATTTTTCAGTGACAGATAATGGAATTTTCTCTTTTTTTTTAACTTTCAAATCAAAATTCTTAAAATGTACCGTATCTATCAATTGTTGATAAACATGCCTACAAATATACAAACAAAACTAAACAATGTATGATAGCTCAATAGGTACCTCTGCTCCGAATGACAGCGACATATAACGCATTTTGTTCATCTGGTTCAGAGTATGACAATTGATTGTCTTTCGTATACAATTTCAGTGCAATGTCGTACTCCCCTAGCAGGATTAGGTACAACGGTGAAGTGCCTTCGCTTGGAAAACGGGCCAATTCTGAATCCGCTGTCAGTAGAAGGTCGACTATATCTTCATCTCCACTATGGATTGCCTCATGCAACGTTGTCGCCCCACGCTTGTTCTGTTTTCTCAGCAATGCCTTCAGCTTCTCATTGCCACCTGCCTCACATTTCGCCAAATGTACAAGACAAGTCACCATTCCGTAGTTTCCGGTTCGAGCAGCACACTGCAGCGGCGTGTCGCCCATCTCGTTTTGCGCATCCAAGAGGTGTTTGGCTTTGTTGTTGATCACATACACGCTATCAAGGAAGTTATCCCCTGAGTACCCTGCCACAAGGAGCATGATGTTATTTTCGGCCAGGCTAAGACTATGTTTGGATCTCTGGACTAATTGTTAGCTGGTTAAAAATTAGTCCTAGTCTATCCAAACAGGAAGATTAATAGGTGGGCTAATTTTTAGCTAACCCCTCAACTAACAATTAGTCCATTAGTTGGTGGGTGGGAGCTAATTGGGACTAAAAGCATGTAACACGTTGGGAAAAGTCTGGAATACCCTCGCCATTATGAGGGGCAGGCATATTATGAGGGAGAGACATGACTTTTCAAAGAAATTAGCCCAACTATTAGCCATGTATCCAAACAGCTCTGGACTAATTTTAGATGGACTAATTATTAGCTGGCTAAAAATTAACTCTAGCCATTAGCTAGCTAACAATTAGCTCTAGTTCATCCAAATATAGCCTAATTCATGTTGTGGCTACTGTGTGCAATATATGTGTGAGCAGTCTATGCGTACGTACCAGATGTTGCTACCACGTGGAGAGCTGTGTCTCCCTGTGGTGTCGCTCCATCCAGGAGAGACTCAGAAAGGGGTACAGCAGGATCATGATCAACACCTTGCTGTACCGCATCATCAGGAGCTTGCTGCATCAGAAGAATCTTTAGCTCCTCGCAATGCCCACTGCTCAAAGCCATTTTCAGCGATGGATCATGACCACCGGGGAAGACGTCGCGACTTCACCTACTAGGGTGAGGGGGTTCTATGGTAGCTCACTGTTTATCAAGTCCATCATCACCGCCAGCTGTCATTGGAAGAGCTCTTTTACATTGTATTAAAATCAATATAAATCGTCCATCTTTTAAACTTAATGATTGAAATCAATTTAGATCTAGTTATACTACTACCTGTATTATTGATTGTAAAATTCAAAGAGAAGTAAAAGGGTAAAAAATTCCATCATACTATTTGTTCTCTATGGTAAAACATGTCCTATGATCCTAATAAATAGCGGATAAATAGATAAAAAGTTTCTGAAGATTACCAGGTATTCAATGAATCCAAACTACGAACGAATTAGAACAAATCTAAACTACCCTTGATGAATGGATAGGAAAAGTCTAAAATACCCTTGAGAAATGATGGTTAGATTTAATTTTTACTACCACTACTTACTACCTATATTATTCACTGCAAAATTTCTCGGGACACCTCCGTTCTCGCACAGCAGTCGGAATGTTTTTTTTCTCAAGGAAGAGCTTTAGGATGGAATGTTTGATTCTCAATGTAATATGAAAGCTATTTGACTCTCCGCAGACCGATCTACTCAGATCTACCAGCAGTTCTATGTATAATGTACATCTGAACATGACATGGTCACATGGGCGGCTTATCTATATAAATACAAGCAACAAGCTATATTTAAGGCGTTTCTTTTGTTTTGAGAAAAAAAAACCACAATAATGTAAAAAGAACAAGTCCTAGAAATTCTCTCATTAACTTTTTTAAAAAAGAAGGATATGTGCCTCTTATTTTGGTGGATTAGATTATAGCGGTACAGATTACTAATGTATGGATGTTACAAATACAGTCATGCGGTTGTATTTAATTTGAATCATAAGGATTAATTTGAGTTGTATAACAAAGATAATAGCATCTTAATATCTGACTTCGCAATTGTGCAGGTAATTACGCTAGTTATATAATCCTGAAATGACTACATAGAACTTAATCTGACCTTTAGTTAATATATTTCTTGACGCAAGGTAGCTATCTGCCGGCCGGCCCGTGGAGTCGAAGCCTCGAGCTGGCGAGTTGTCGCACTTGCCGTCTACTGGAGCTAGAGAAAATCAATGATCACACTGTATAGCCAGAGTCTTACAAGTTCCAATCATCATGATTAGACCGTTCTGTCCTAAACTCCTAATGTAATTACGTAAAACACAGAAAACGTTAAGCCAAACGACAACACCGTGCAGCGTAATGTTCGTAGAGGTACTGTCGACAAAAGCTAACGGCGAGCGCGAGCCCAAGGCTCGACTTGGCCAGCGTCGATGGCTATTGCGCTGCCCGCCCGGGTTTGAATTTTAGGATTCACCCGGGTGCGTATGAGACCGGTGTAGTCGTGTGCGTACGACTGTAGCCGACTGTTATTCTTTTTATATACTGAATGTCAGAGTTTTGACCAAATTTAAAACAAGAAAGGACAAAAGCTAACGGAGTACATAATTTCAGTTCAACTGAGGGTTAGGTTAAGTTACTTCTGCGAAATTTGCTAGGTATCTAGCTAGAGCGCTTTGGGACTTTCGTGATCAACGCATGCATGTGTAAGATGCTTCATCATCTTCACTGATATATATATATATATATATATATATATATATATATATACACACACACACACACGCCGAATAACGTATACGCCGGTTACAGCATTTCGATTTATGTAACGTGAAAATTTTGAAAAAATTAGTTATATTTTCGGTTTTCGTATTTTTTTAAAAAAAATGGGTTGGTAGAACCCGTCAGCGAATCCTAAACTGTTATAAAACTTCGACGAATCTATATTTTAAAAAAAACCGCGGTCAGGACCTGTCAGCGAATCTATATGCTACTATAAATCTTTGAGGAATCTGTGTTTTTTTAGAAAACCGTGGCTGTTTTTTTTGTGAAATTCGAGAAATCTGGTCGTATTTTCATTTTTTGTATTTATTTAAAAAAATGGGTGTCGTTAGGACCCGTCGGCAAATCTATAGACTGCTATAAACCTTCGACGAATCTATTTTTTTAAAGAAAACCGTGGTTACGATCCGTTGGCGAATCTATGGGTTGCTATAAACCTTCGACGAATCTATATTTTTTATTGTAGAGGGACCTAAAGTATTTTTTTTCGGGGTCCGTTCCGCTAAAAACACCGGGAGGACCTAAATGTAAACTGTGAAGGGACCTAAACGTAATTTTGATATTTTTTTTGAGTCTATTTTATTAAAAAATCGCCGAAAGAACCTAAACGCAATTTCTAATTTTCCGAAAGGCCTTTCCGCTGAAGGAGGCACTACTACGTAAAACATTATCACAGGCGGTTCGTGAGCGTTATCGAGACGGTTTTGTGAACCGTCAAGAATAATAAGTCTGCGTGATGAAGGAGATCATCGAGACGGTTCTCTACCCGTCTCGGTTATATATCACTGACGCGTTGTATTAATAAACCGTCTGTGAAATTAAATTATCACAGATGCGGTTATGATTTGAAACCGCCTCAGTGATAACTCAAATATCATGCAGCGGTTTCAAATCACAACCGCTCGTGATATTAACTCTATCACGCACGGCTTCAAATAATAACCGCTCGGTGATATGAACTTATCACGACGGTTTCCAATAAGAACCGCTGTGATGACCTTTTTTCCACACCCCGTGTAGAACCTCCATTAGTTATGGTGTTGTTAAATTTCCATCAATATTTCTATTGATATTTATAAGGCACAACCGATTATAGATGTTGTAATTGAATATCTGCACTTCCTATATGCATAGATAAGGCCGCCTTCTTCCAAGGCACCAACGGCTCCACGGCTTCTCCCGCCTCTTTCTTCTCCATTCAAGTCGGTGTTCCAAAGTCCTTCCGCATGGAAGACCCGACTTGCAATCACATTTGTTCAATCTTTAATTACCCTACCTAAAGTAATCTATCAAGTACATCTACAATTTTTACCAACGTACCATGTTCGATCTCCCACCGTGGCACGACAAAGGACTTCGCAAGAGCATGCCGTCCGGCCATTACTCTACACCGTGGCACTACGGTGACTGCAAGCAGCCACTTCATATGGCATGAAGCAAATCACACACTCTAGTGTGTCCGTTCGATGGAGAAGACTGGTGGTTGCCGCCATTTCGCCATGCCGTCACGGTCTTGGTTGATTTATTAGTCGAAGTTCCATCAACATTATCATAAGAAGGAGAAAAAGCGCTACAAATGTTTATATTTTAAGTCTATCCCGATCGGACAAATCTGGCTTCAATGCATATAGGAAGTGCAGATATTCAATTACAACATCTATAATCGGTCCGTGTCTCGTAAATATTGATGCAGAATACCTAAGTAGATGGAAATTTCAACAACAACCCATAAATAATGGAGGTTCTCACGAGGGTGTAGGAAAACATCTAGTTCCAACAAGCAAGATATTGTTAAGTTGTTGCATTCAAGATGAGCAAATATGTATTAAGGATAATATCATGTGACAATACAATGAATTGTACAAACAAGAATAACCACAAGTTTTTGACATATTTTCCGAATTAATGAATACCATTTGACAATTGTACAACTCGAGAACTTATAAGGCTGCGTGGAACACGCCTTTTTTATTATTACTTGGTGAGCGAGAAGAAACAAACTCTCCTCTAATGTTGCTCAAATGGGCTCGAGTCAACGCTTGGTTTTAAGCAGTATTGCTACTTTTTCATCGACAATGGTTTGCATGTTGTAGCAAACATAAAATCCACATAGGTTATTTCCGGACCTTCTTTGGTGGCATGCGCAAATAAAACCTACGATTAGTTATAGAGTCACTATTACGGGGTTTGATATAGAATTGTTGTGTATAGCGGATGCGGAAAGTTCAAATCATGTCAGTAGTTTAGTCCAATCTTTCACGTGTTTGAACGCTCTACAAGATTGCAAAAGGTTAGCCTAAGCCATTCCAATAGCAATATAAACCTGGAACAACTTACACGACCATGTACGTAGGAAACGTGATTACCTGGTGAGTAATTTTGCGATAGGTATCAAGTCGTGGTTTCCGCCACGTCCGGAATCAAGGTACTTAACCCGGTTTGTGGCTGGTTCAATTACAATGAGAACCCAGTGAAACCTACACAGGTATATCACAATGGACAATGAACAAAACAGAGTTGTGTGCACAGTACAGACCAAAGTATAGCATGTGGTAGCACTTACCCTGGGTTATGGGGTATAGTATTGAATTCTTTATCTTTTTGTGCTAGCAATGCCTCTATCACGTATTTCTCGACCATGTTTATATCATCATCCATTGTTTGCTTTGAGACTATATGTGGGTCGAGGAAACCGATCAATAGTTTCTTTTGTGTCACTTCAAGTTGCATGTATCTATATATACAAAGGCGGATTATATATATATTGGAGGATATTTATCACTATTAGACGAATGTAGACTGTGATAGCACACACTTACAAGGTCCAAAGATCTTATGAGTGCGGCGTCGATGGCGTCGAGGTTGTAGAGATGGAACAAGTCCAGAAAATCGACCGTGAAGAAGCCCCCGGCTGAGTCGTTGAATAGATGTTCATACTTGAACTTAACGCTGATACTTGTTGTACGCTCACGCTCACGCTTTCCAAATTTCTTGGGTGTACCACTTATGCAATTGTTGGCAAGGTATACTAAGTGAAGTTACGCTGCCTTTCGTTAGTAACGGCTCTCTAGCTTGTATTGTTTAGCCAACTCAGCAGATGGATAGTCAACTTGTTCTTGCCCTTCTTTCTTCTTTTTTTGCCCTTGCCTTTCTTTGTTTTGTATGAACCCTTCACGGAGAGGAATGGGCAGAAAGAGGTCAACATTATGTACATCAAGTGGAGTCTGCTCACGATCACGATTTGGTAGCCAGCCGATCGACGGCGATACAATAGGCAAATCGGATCGTCGCGGTTGTTGCATGATGAAGGGCGACCGAGGAGATGTCGCCGCTAGGCCATTGGATGAATGTGCCAATGGCATCCCCAAGTTTCACGATCTCGCTGCTTGGCGGCTTACGTAGATCGACAATTTTGAAACTATCAAATACCCGTCCACATTGACCTTGGTGAAACCCGGCTATGATGGTACCTGTGCACCATGGTCCCCTTTGGGGATGGATACGCCATGCCCCAAGCAAATTGTCGAGGAACGCAGTGCCATTGCTAATTCTCACTTGGAGATTGCACTAGCGTGGCCACCTTAATGTCACATACAGGATAAGTCCCGCTATGTTCATCTATGTCACTTGGAGGAGCGGATGCACTGTTGCTCTTATGGGTAGTGGGGCTAACTTGCGGACATACTTACGGGCTTGTGCAGATTTTTTTCTTGATTGGTGAGCCTTTCCTCGAGGATTCTTATCCTTTCATAAAATTCTTCTCTCGTTCTCCCTCAACTCTTCTCTCAACTCTCCTCTCAACTTGTCCTCCAAATTCTTTATAAGATTTGACTCGCTTCGCTTTAGTTCTCTTCTTACTTGGTATATGTGGAAGTCGCTCAGAATCCGCTTTTCCATGGAACAAAAACCCTTTGCCTCTTGTACGACCGGGGTGTTCCTTGTTTCCCAAGGCTATGGACGGTGCATCTTTCTCTCTGTCGGAAAAAAAGAGCCATCGCACGATTGTGTACTCAACGCTACCTGCAAGATGCGGACAAGTTATTTCACTTATGATGTCATGGACTAATTACGTAAAATTGGTAGTTCGATTTATATATTACCAGGCGTTGGCATTTCCTCGTCTGCAGGGTTTACAAAGGAGACAGTTATGGAGGACGTGGTATCGACCTCGCTCTCGCTCTTAGCTAGTCTCAGCACGTTGATCTCGTGATCGGCGGAAATGGCGCGATACCCTCCTCGTCCTCCTGTCCCATTGCGCCTTCTTCCAGAGCAGCAGCATGCGAGTCTGTGGGGTGAGTGTTCCTTGCTTGCAAGGCCTTGTTTGCTTCAGCTTTGTGACGCATGAATTGCTCGTGGTCTTCATCCCAACAAAATGCCCCCACGTGTCCTCATCAATGAACCCATACTTGAGTATGGAACGGATCCTTCTTGGCGTAGTCTCGAAAAGCGTATGCTTGAAGGTCTTCCATGCCTTTCTGCGCTAGCAAAGCATACCGTCGCACTAGGGGCGGATTCTTCCGAATGTTGAACGATGAAAGAATTTCCGTTAGCAAGGCATTGCGAGCCTCAATAGTCACCAACCTCCGAGGAAGATAGCGTGATCGAACCTCGCTCCTGCCACTATCCCACACATACTCGAAATGCATTCGCCGCCTTTTTTGGCTTTCTAGGGCCCCATCATTTGGATCGATCTACGTAATGGTATATCGGTCTGCTGGCCTTTTGTTTGGTCCTCTTGCGGTAGCGGGTGATTCTTCTTTTGAGGGCACATCATGTCCTTCGAGCGATGGATTAGAGGACTACATCTTCTTTACAAGTTAAAATAGTTTCAAAGTAACTAAAAGTGAAGAACAAATAAAATCACATTAGAGTGAATGAGTTTGTGGATACCATGGCTTGTTATTAGCCTTTTAAAAGAACTAGCCTAAATGGCTTGTTATTAGCCTTTTAAAAGAACTAGCCTAAATGGCTTGTTATTAGCCTTTTAGCAAAGAAGCGAACTAGGAGGTTGCCGAACTTAATAAAAATTTCGCAAAGACTCTCCCCTAAAACTAGGACATCCACATAGCAGACAAGCGTAAGAATACATATGGATTCAACCATTTGACAATTAATGAATAATAGAATGTAAGCTCGAGGATCTCACATATGAACATGTACAGATATTTAATAAAGCAATTAGCATAAAGCTCATATTGATTGTTTGAATGTTCTCGAGATGTCAAGTTGCCTTAAAGGCCCTCCTCGCCACAATGGACAAGTAATAGACTAGATTGTGACAACTTTATCTCAATAATGATTTAATACTTGATGTGTTAAGTATAAATCTACTCAATTGGTTATCTTATATGCATATTCACTAACTAAGCATATAAAGACGGAGTTTGCAATAGAGCTAATCAAATATATATATATATATATATATATATATATATATATATATATATATATATATTAGATCAAAAGGTTTCCCTGCTTTTATTCCGAGAATAAAAGCGATTTCAACAAAGTCTAGCGTATTCGAGGCGCCGCCACCATCAGAAGATCGGACAACCAGCCGTAAATCAAAACTCCACTAAACCACCACCTAAGCAGACCCTCCAAACTAATTACTGGGGCACCAAAAAACAACCACAGCACCATCGCTCCTAGCCAACCAGAACAAAGACATTTTAACTAGTTACTGGCTACTGGGCTCTAAACAACCAGAAAACAAACATCATCCTTGATCACCAGCAAAAGACCTTTTCAACCAACATCAAAAACTCGATTCTGATCAACCACTCTTCCAGCAACCTCAATCACTGCCGAACTCACACTAATCAAATATATATATATGAAAGTGAAATTGACTGCTAAGATTTGTTGTCACAATTAGTCTATTCCATCCCCTAAATCATCACTGAACATTAAGCCCACACGCAAGGTCCCCAAGCCGCAGATCGACTGGCCCCTTTGCAAGACCGAGAATAATCACAGAAAGTGTCCCAGAACTCACTAACTAGTAGAGCAACACCGAAAAATAGAGCAAATGGCCAGGCAGTGCCTCCAGATCGAGAAACGGCCTCTAGCTCGATGGCTAGTCCCCCAGAAATACTCACGGTTGAAGCCCAAAGGGGAGGACGCCGAGGGGGAGGACGCCGAGGGGGAGGACGCCGAGGGGAGGACGCGAGGCCGGGAGGACAACTTGGTCGGGGAGGACGCCGAGGGCGGGAGGACGCCGGGGAGGACGCCGAGGTCGGGGAGGACGCCGAGGGGGAGGACGCCGAGGGGAGGACGCCGAGGCCGGGAGGACGCCGAGGGCGGGGAGGACGCCGGGAGGGGAGGACGCCGAGGCCGGGAGGCCGCCTTGGGGAGGCAAAAGCGTCTCAAAGGGTTAGGGTTTGGCACGGCTGTGAATGAGCTCTCAGCGGGAGATATATAGAGGAGAGCACATCACGTACGGTTCTATAATATAACCTGCTGCAGTGATGAGATATCACGAAAGGTTCTATAATAGAACGATGCAGTGATGTTTAGATACCACGAGCGGTTCTATAATAGAACGATGCATGATGTTTAGGCATATCGCTGACGGTTCTATAATAGGGCAACCGCTCTGTGATGTTAATGACATCACAGACGGTTATATAATATAACCGCTCTCGATGAAGAGATATCATGCACGGTTAGGTAACATAACCGTGCATGATCAGCCAACATCGCTGCATCGTTATGTTAAAGAACCGCTCATGATATATACTGCTCATCGACATTCACTTGTCGCTGAGTTCATCGACTCTTGTCTGTGCCACTTTGTTGTATCTTCCGGAAAGTTGTCTTTAATGTAATATAGATCGTATCATGGTTGAAGTGGAGATTCTAATTCTCAATTCAAACCCTAAAATCTGAGAGCAATCACATACAACTATTTCCATATTGCCAAAGTAGACATGATTCTGTTCTTGTTCGCCATAGTCTACATAATTTATTTCTTGTCATCAATTATGTCTGAATGGCCATCTTTGAATCATGTATTTGGAATCATATTGATATTAACGAATAAATACGTGCTCTTATACTTGCATCTTTTCCATCAATCCAGATGCTTCACAAGCTACTTACAAAGATCATCACAATCATATATACATAATTCAGATGCTTCACAAGCTACTTACAAAGATCATCACAATCATATGTACAAAGCATGATGGGTCGTATCATCTTTACAATAGCATTAATGTAATATTATTACACATGAAAATTAGTAAGCATGATGACAATGCACCCTTCTCATAACTACGCCCACCACATGCTTATTCTTTTGTATGAAAATTAGCCCTTCATGATGATCGACGCGTGTAGCTTGCTTCCTCATGTTGTTCTTCCTCGGGACCAGGATGTCATTTCCTATAGGTGGCAACTCATCAAATTGATTGTACTCTTCCTCATCTACTACATTCTCAACTCCGACAATTCTCCTTTTTCCCTGAAGAACTACGTGGCGCTTCTTGTTGATCTTGCGGTGATATGGGTGATTCCTCCGAAGGAACCTACGTGACGCATGTACACGGTTTTATGGAGTGATTCAGCCATAAACTCTCAGATCATCTAAGCGATGAGTGCGAGCTTTGGTTCCTTTTGTACTGGCCGGACAGGTTAGCAAGGGCAGGTAATCATTTATAGTGCAGAACAACAAGCAATTACAAAGTAAAGTTCTCTCGCTTGTATCGATCCCATACGTAAAATACCCAGAACTCCACAGTGTTTTTAGATCTTCCACCAATGGAGCTAGGTACACATCAATATCGCTCCCGTGTTGTTTCGGTCCTTGGATAAGCATGCATAACATAATGTACTTCCGCTTCATACACAACCAAGGAGGAAGGTTGTAGATACTGAGATTTACGGCCAAGTGCTATGCTTACGCTGCTCATGTTACCGAAAGGATTCATTCCATCCAGACTCAATCCAAACCTTATATTTCTCGATCCGCACCGCATTCTTGAAAGCTCCTGTCGATGTTTCTCCACCGGATGGAATCGAGAGGTGCCTTAGCATTCCATCATTCTTACGCTCCTCAAAGTGCCAACGCAACAGTTTTGCCTCCTTTGGGTTCGCAAACAAACGCTTCAAACGGGGAATTACAGGCAGATACCATGCCACCTTAGCAGGAGGACCTTTTTTCACCTCAATGCTCTCGCCATCATCATCTGAATGACTCTTACGCTTGTACCGGGATGCGTTGCACACCGGACATATATGCAAGTTTGTGTACTCTTTGCGGTACAGATACAGTCGTTTGGACATGCATGTATTCTTTCTACTTCCATTCCCAAGGGACAAAGAACCCCTTGGCTTTGTAGGTGCTTGTCGGCAACTCGCTTCTCTCACGAAGCATGTCCGCCAATAGACGTAATATTAGCCAGAAAACTCTTGTCGGACCAACCGTTGCTTGCCTTCAATTTGAGTAGTTGAAGCACGGATGATAACCTTGTGTATTTCAACTTGCACCCGCGAACAAAGGTTTCTCCGAGTCCTCCATTAAGCCCCGAACTGGCCCATATTCCTGTCATCAAGGTTTCCTTCGCATCGCGTAGCATCTCGATCCAAATTGTCATCGTGCAACCTGTCCTCATCGGAAGCACAATCGATATGATCATCCGACATATCATTGACATCGCCGACGATATTAACACTACTTGCGCTTCAGATATTATGCTCTTCGCCATGATCGGTCCAACATGTATAGCCCTTTTGAAACCCTTCGAATCAAGTGTGCTTCGATCTGCTACTGAAGTTTCAAACATCTTGATTTTCGAATCAATGCACGGACATGACATGAATTGCACCCCTTATTAAACATATCCTCCTCTGCAGCTCTTTTGAAAGTGGAGACGCCATTAAGGTACTCAAGACTCAGACGGTTCTCGGCAGACATTCAACCGATCCATCTACGCTACACATGTAACACTTAGTGTTAAATATTATGCACTGTGTAGTGCGATGCACACATTCTTAAATTAATTATGCAATTACATACCTTAATTACATCACAAAGAAATAATTAACAAAATTCAAATTAATCTTCAATATAATAATGAAATTAGAACCCATTACTAATCTTAGATCACCAAAAGACTTGAATTGATCTATAAGCTAGATCTAAACAATCTTTAAATTCTATCCTTAACAAGCTAGCTAGCTACATCATGATCGAATATTATATTATGCAAATAGAACCATTACTAGCTAACCTTATTCATCAAACAACCAACACATGGTTCTACAAGCTAGATCTAAAAAATCATCAAATTCCTTCCTTATCAAGCTAGATGTTGAATATAATGCAATTAAAACACATTACTAACCAAATATCACAACAACATATGGATCCGGCCACAATTAAGCTAGATCTAACCAAACAATCTTTAAATTAATTCTCCTAACCAACCTAGATATTGAATTGGATGCATGCAATTAGAGAACTCATTACTAACCTTAGATCACCAAAATCAAATGAATCTAATATCACCCTTCAAATCAATGGCTTTCTTTTAAAAATCGCCTCACTTCTGCAGCCGCCACTTAGGATAGAAACCGAAACCCTACAAACAAAGTGGATGGAACGAGGCTCTGTTTTTACGGGCTCAGATGGTTTTATCACAGACGGTTTTATATTACAGCCGCTCTGTAATGCAAGAATATCACGAGCGGTTTCTAAATATAACCGTCAGTAATGACTATCGTAGATATTACAGGCGGTTGTGTTATATAACCGTCAGGATATCACTGACGGTTTTACTTTGAACCCGCCTGTAATGAGTATCAGAGCAATCGCAGCACGGTTATATTTTGAAACCGCTCAGTGATAGTTACATCACGCACGGCTGTAATATAAAACCGTCAGGATATTAGCACCGACGGTTTGAGTACTTAACCGCCTCTGTTGTTCCATATTACGACGGTTTTCAAAACCGCCTCGTGATCGTCAAGGCCTAATATAAGCCTCGCTGTAGTAGTGAGGGTGAGGTGGCACCTCCCATTACTCTCCAATCCTTAGCTCTATAATATATAGTATACATACTGAAAAAGACATGAAAAAGACAAGCATTTGAATTTGTCATATCTTTCATATATATAAGATGCTCCATTGTATCTTTCAAATGCAATTGAGTTTCATCTTCAAATTTTGCAGGATTGTAAAAGCTCACCTCTCCTACATATGGTAATTTTTTGATAATTTTTCAAAACTGTTACAGGTGGATTTCACGAAGTTTTCATGGTAAAGATAGTTTGCACCAAATATGCCCCATATATGTGTGTGTGTGTGTTTATATATATATATATATATATATATATATATATATATATATATATGAAGCCTTTTTCTACTCCTGTGAGTTATTACTCCTACATTGTATTTTACAACATAAGGATTGTCTCACGCAATGAGGGTATGTACGTGTAGTATACAAGCATATAAGACTAGCTAGGTAATATTTACATTTTTTTAGAGGTGGTACGATATTTTTTGAACATATTCCTTTTATGTCTATATATAAAAGTATTTGTAAAATACGCTAAAAACTATGTAGTCCTTTTAATTTTTTCATGTGGTTCATATTAGAATATCTTATAATTAGTATATGAGTATACCAAAGTGATAAAGGAGTATTTTAAGTTTGTTTAGGTAGTATTTCAGAAGTGGGAGTAACTATATATACACACCACCACCAGCAAGTCTCTTAAGTTATCATCTATCCTTGATTCATGCTTAATATTTGTGTCACTTTCAAAAAAAAAGTATAAAAGCACTTCTCAAAATGATTTCATGACATGTACAATCTAAAATAGAGGTACAACATATTTCTAAAATTATATGTTGGGGAAGGGTCTCTCGCTCCCTCGAGTCGATGTCCAAGTCAACGCGAATGTTACCGAGTTTACATATATTATACAATGACACTCGATGGTACACTTATTACGGGTCGAGGATCCCGTTTGGCTCCAAAACTTCCTACTGTACCTCCACAGCACTAGGGAAGATACAGTGTGTTCCATAGGATTATACTCTGTGACAGGGGCTTAGTGGTAAAAGTTTGACGAGTACTGATATGACAATGAAGGGTTTAGTCGTAGGGTGATTATCGAGCTATGTTATCAACTCTTCGAGTTTTTTTAAATTGACGTAATTTGATTTAATATTATTTTATTTATAGTTTTAAAGTATTTATATAATCGAGCTAACGAGCTGAGCCAGAGCCCAAGCAAAATCCAATTTCATTCAAATTAACTCATTTCAATATTTAACAAATAAACAAGTATAACTGAAACAATTTTGAACTAAGCCAATGAACCCTATCAACAAGTTTTTTTCCAGCCAGTCTCAAAAGTGAGAAGTTTCAAAGGGGGTGAGAGAACTGAATCAACTGATGTTAGGAGAGGCGGGAGTGGAGGCGATGAAGAATGTGACGAAGCTGTCGGCCCTGGCTAAGGAGGCTGTGGCCGAGGGAGTGTCATTGTGGAAGGCAGTGGAGGAGATGATAAGTGAACCAGAGTTCAAAATCTTGGCAAAATTTCATAAAATTTTGCCGAAATCTCGGATTTCGGCCTCCCGAGATTCATAATCCTGGTGAATAAATTTTAAAAAAAATTCAAATTACTACTGTACCTTATGAATTTTGGCAAAATTTCGTCTAATTTCACCGTTCTTGTCCGAAATCACCACGTATTTGGTATTTATATGACCAGATTTCAACCGGAGTGCATGCGAGGTCATAGCTCTGTTGGTAGAGTATGTCCTTCGTAAGTGCAGGATCGATTCCCAGGTTAAGGTTATTAAAATCAAAGGCTCGTCTCGTAAGCGCAGGGATCGTCTTTTGGTTAAGGGGTATTAATAAAATCAAAGGCCAGGATTCGATCCCACGACCATTCGCAGTGAATACAGTGCCTTAACCACTAGGCCAAGCTCCACTTTAAGTTGTGGAAGGAGTTAGAGATCTTTTCTAGTTTTAGGTTTGAAAAGGACCAAGATTTCTGCCAATTTTGCTGAAATCTCAATGATTTTGTCTGAAATCTCGTTTTTCCCCATATGAGAAAAAACCGGATGTGAATTTTTCTTTTTGAATTTTATCCGGATTTCGTCCAAAATACTAAGATTTCACCAAAATTTCAGATTTCGATCCCTCCAAAATATAATCCAAAAACAAAATTTCAAACCTTGCAGTGAACTATGTGCAACGAATTTGCATGATAACGTAGAGTCAAGCAAGGAGCTGACCGTGGATGTTTAGTTTGCAGTGTTTCTCTTTCGTATTTTTTTTTCGTTACCCTCTGAGAAATAATTTGGTGGGGAGCTATATGGCTTGAGACCAAAACCAGTTTGCGGGTTAGCACCTTCTTTTCATAGGAGAATAATGCCTGGAAAAATTTCTGGATTGTGAGAACAAATTGGTCTTGTAATCACCACACAACCTGTATTGAAGAATTTACCACAAATCTGTCGGCATAATCAATAATTCAGTATACATCAAATGAAGTACTGATTATACTAATGCAAATGCTTATGTAAAAGAGAGTACACCACAGAACCCATAAAACATTGTATTCTACCTCTCAGATCAAGAAAGAAAATTCTAACGACTAACAGCGCAAGTCTAACAAAAAGAACAATTTGAGTCAATTTAATAACATAAAAGAGAGAAGAAGTTGGCCCAACAACTCATTTGGAAAGGGACACGCTATCCCACGCTGATGTAATTCTCCAAATACCAAATTTCTCTTCACCTGCAAACGATGCACCCAAAATATATTAACATTGAGTCACTGAAATTTGATAAATCAGATGTTACAAGTACGAAGAAGTATACGGTGAAAGTAGACATATGATGAAAGTATAAAAGTAGGCAAATATAGGCGTTTGATATCTAGGTGGAATTCCATCTCCTCCACTTAAACGCATTTTACTCACAACCCTTTTAAAAAATTACAAAATTTCACACCTTAAGTGGAGGAGGTGGGATTTCACCTAGATCTAAAACATTAAGTTCGATTCAACACTCCTATTTGCTTACTTTCATACTTCAACTGTACATCTACTTTTACTATGTACTTCCTTTACTAGTACATCACGTGGGGAAAGTAGAAATAGTCATCCAAGACCACCAAGTTGTGACCCAACAACTCAGTTGGTACTTGAAGTCACAGATTGGATATTATCCCCGGCAGGGTTCACATTTTCATTTTGGAGCCGGTTTTGTAACCCCGGCAGTTTTGAAATTTGTAAAAACCACTCGAAAATTATGAAAAACTGAACAGTGTGGAAATTCAAACTAATTTGAATTCTGGTTAAACCAGCCTACTGAAAACCACTTGGTTTTTAAGAAAAACCGAGGGTTTTTGTTTAAAGCCGCTTGAAACCGAGCTAGGTTGGAAAAATAGGAAAAAAATCCAAAAAAGGGGAAAATTGCAAAAAATGTTGTAAAATTTTTAAAAACACAGAGAAGGCTAAAAATTAGTAAAAATGTAAGAAATATATAATAAAGGTATGTAAAAATACGAAAAAAATCCAGTATGATCTCTCCTAAATATGAAATAATTTCGACATGACCTTTGCTATATTTTAGACAATTGAAAGTTGTAAATTAGGCATTTAGTAATAATATGCTAGCAAATAATCTTTCATTGCAACACTACAATCACACAAGTGTAAAAATAGGCATTTACATAACCACATAACAATATCATTTGTAATTTTAGTACCGTTCACATGTCAACACCATTTACATTATAATACCTTTCAATTGAAGTTGTGGAGTAGGCATAGGTATAGATTCACCATTCTTCTATTGTCGCATAAATACCATGTTCGACCTATATGAACGGAATGTCAGTAAAAAATTCCACTTGCAATGAGTACAATACCATTTGCATATCAATCCAATAAATGCAAAAAATATGCATTCAAATATCAATACTATTCACATTTAGATACCTTTCATTTGAAGTTGTAAAGTAAGTATATTTTTGTCATCCTTCCCACACAAATGTCATGTTGGACCTGCATGGACACTATTTTAGTATAATATCAAGTTGCAATGAAATGAAACATTACCTTTGGGGCTAGGGTAGTATTGTTGCGTATACACTTGGTTGGCCATGATGTATTCCTCGGTGGACATCAAGGGCAATCCTCGTGTAGCTAGCAACTCCCCACCATGTAATCATGCTAACTTTGCCCCATCCATGTACTTGTCGTTTACCATTGTTGATATAACATGGCATAAAACTCAAGGTCGGGCCACTCATAGCCACATTAGGTGGGAGGTTGTGCATGAGCATCGGGGATAGCATAGTAGTAGCTGCCATATGAACCATAGCTCTCTTGCGTCTCGGTGACGCCATAGGAGCTACAGTTATCCTGTGGTGCGCCCTTTCCCTTCCCCTTAGTAGTCGTCATCTATAATTGAGGAGCACCATGGTCTATGTCATGTGTTGCATGAGAGAAATGTGACTCCCCTGTAAATTCTGATCGGTGTCCGTCTTCGAGCTGCCATTATTACTCTTGGTATGGTGGGCTCCGACGATCCAAACTTTCAGTGGAGTCATCACACCCTACAAGATGGGGCTCATCTGCGGGATGCTTCCCCTTTCCTTTGGAAGATGCTATCCTTTTTGTTGTATCCCTTCTCGGGATTGATTGGTCTTCCTCTTCCCTATATAAGTATCCACGACTATTTTGTCTACGCATTCGGGATGCTTTAAGCCCCATTGTCCTTCTCGAACACGTAGGGTGAATCGGTCCCATTACAAGTCGTGATGGAAGATGGGTGTTATTCTCTGTATCCTCCTCATCAAGTAATGGGTCACCATTGGACCTTCTTTTTTCTATCCACTATCGGATTGGGTTTGCATCGTCACATAATATTAGCTCCATAAACCGCTGGAATGGATCGTCTTGCTCAATATAGCCACCCTATCCTGATCAGTGAATCGCAAGAAAGCATACAACGGTTCGTCGACTTGACAACAGATCGAAGATTATCCCACCAGTCCATGCTTGAGAGGCAGCCATACACATACCTCCCCTCAGTGTTATCAATAAAGTGAGAGCTTACAAATTCTTCAGCAGCCATCTATTGCATGAACTTGTCTTTGCAATGAAAAAAGCTGTCCAAGAACATATAGTTAGTGCCGACACGAGTTGCATTCCACTTGACCAATTCGCCTCCAATTTACTTCTTAATCAAAGCATGAATCTTGGAATGATTGTATATCCATCGAGAGATTTTTCATGCACTCTCAATGACTGAGATGTGATCAGGGAACTCTCCAATCTCCTTCAGCATCAAATTAATGGCATGGACCACACGATGTTGCGGTGCTGTCGTGCGATGTACTTGCATACCTTCTTATAGTTGACACTATTATCCATGACAATTTGCACCATATTTGTCAGACCCACCTCATTGACTACTGAATATATTTCCTGCGTGAGCAACCAAAACCATGTACGACCATTATGTGATCTGTATGTTAATTAAATTGCAAAAGAGTACAAACAAAACCAAGTACCTTGCACAGGTACGAGGCATCTTGCGATACGCCGGTGGCATCGATGGACTTGTGAAAGAACATGGTGTTGTTTGAGTAAATCATGAAGTTAATTATGCTCAGGCATGTCGGTCCAATTTAAGATTCACACATGATTGTTACTCTATACGTAGGCCATTGTTGCATGAACTTTGTAAAGCTCTCCTTAAAGTCTGCTTCATTAGCTTCTAAATATTTTTCATCCATATCTCAACCACTCGAGGATAGGACACCCTCGCCTACAAATGAAGCATAAATGTTAGCTATGTAACAACATACAACTGAACGAATATTTTAAATCCCACTTACCATATATTTGTGTTTCCCTCACGACACTAAAAAAGTATGGACTATCTACTTTCTGCCCTATGATACCAGCAGTGTGAAAGAATTTCGGCCACACTGATCCAATGGCCTGCTTCGCACTCTTCCCCTTTTGTGTCCATTGATGGGTGTCAATTTTTGGTTGCACAGGGCCACGGGCTGTACCAACATTGTAATCTCCAATCACCGGCAATCTTTCTCGTTGCGAGGAACTCCGAAATATCTTCAACAATAGACCGTCGTGATCTCCAACATGCCCCTGGAGAATCCATTGCCACCACTGTGCTCGTACTTGCCATCTGCCCAGCTTCTAAATTCTGCCTTTGCCTTGGAGGCAGCCATGGCATGCTAGAGTTGGTCCTCCTTATCAGCATCACCAGTGTACTTTGAGCATACACTTCGTCTCGATGGGGAATCTCCAGCTACTACTTCTTTCCTCAGCATCTTCTTTCTCCTATCCTTCTTCTTATCTCTCGTCATGTCTAGCTCACGCTGAAAGTACTCACAAACGTCCACATGAACTTTACTACAATGGAGGATACTCGTACCACATCCTGCCAAGTGCTACTTCAGTCGGGTCACACCACCTCCTTTTTTCTATTTAAGACAATGCTTGCATCGAAATCCAGCACCCAACTTCTCGCTGTGCTCCCACACCACATCGACATGGTCTGCCATCTGCTAATGGAACACAATAAAAATAAACATACATAGAAATATTGCTACTTCATATCTCTCAACAAATATTACTACTTGACACTGGGCTGGAGATGCCACCCCGTGCCATCCCACCAAGAGGCAGCAACAAAATCTCCTAGCAGGCAAACACCCCATATATCTGCCATTACCAAGACTAATCATTCATAATACAAAGTCTGGTACGGATTTATATCTATGTATCTAATGCATCATACTTGTTGGTTGAATTATTCAAGTAGACATACTCAAACTAATATCTGTACTACAAATTTGTGAACAAATAAACAATGACCATTTCATCATGCACACAGTGAGAACATCATGATGAAATTAACATTGGTACTACAAGTCTACAAGTGCACACACAAGCATCAACAAAAAATAGCTATCACTCTACAACTGAGCAGTTTTCCTACAAAACCAACCGAATTTCATCACAAACCGAGCAAAAACTGATTAGAAACAACGAAATTAGCTAGCGCACTCCAAAACCGGCCATAGCTCGAAAAACTGTTCAAATCGAACGATGGTTCGCTGGCGCTCAACGACCAGATCTGGGCGGTCGGTGCTGCTTTGAGCTCCAGAGCGAGTGGGGAAGTTATTGTGTCAGTGGCGTTCTGGAATGACCAAGAAAACCAAAGTCATCACTAATGTATCCCAGGTGGGCCGGCCGATCGGCGTGGGCCAGTCGCCCGGGGTGGGCTAGCCAGCCCACAAGAGGCTTGGCTTGTGGTGAAAGCCCATAAGACGAAGTTTTCCTTTTTTATTTTCTAGATTTCGGATGGCTCAAATATCGTCTTCAAACTTCATTTTTTAAAAAAAATAACACCAAAGGTCATAAAGCAATTAATACTAATTTTAGGAATTTTGTATAATTTTTCCAAAAATTTGAATTTGAAGTTAACCAAGAAATTGAATGACTTTCGCATAGCGGTAAGAAGCATAAACTGCAGTTTTCGAAAGAAAAACTGCAGTTTTTGCAACCCCGTCCCCTGTCACCACATATTGATACTTGATACCAACTTGGTATTTTTCGTGCAAACCTGTCCGGTTGACACTAGACTGAGATATTCGATCAAAATGCCAATTGTAAAAGCAAAATGGAAGCAACTCGACAACTTCAGATTAAAATAATTTACTATACAAGTACTACTGCAAATATTGAAAATTTAGGAAATACCTTACATAAGACCTTAAGGTCATAGGGCACCTAACGAAGGTTCAGTGACCTTCATTCATTATAGTAGAGATATATCAATAGCTGGCTATAATACAAGGTCTGATGCTCCGAATTCTTAGAAGAAAGCCTAATACTTCATTCATGGAGTCTGATGTAAGGTTTCAAATTTTGTTTTTGGACTATATCTTAGAAGTAACCGAAATCCAAAATTTCGGTAAGATTTCTGAATTTTGCATGCAATTCAAAGAGCAAAATACAAATTCAATTTTTTTACCAGGATTTCCAAGATTTTCGTAGAAATTGCCGAAATCTTGACAAATTTCAATCGAATGAAAAATAGGTCAGACCATGTTAGAAAATTTTGAATATTTTTGTGGATAGTCCTGGCACAACACTAATATTCTCATAAAATATTCAGATGATGATCAAGCCTGAAAAATTTTCAAAAATTCTGACAATGCTACTGTTTTGATAAAGACTAAGTACATGTATTACTTCTATAGAGTTGATTGAACAACCAAAAAAGGTTTAAAATTTTCAAAATATTTAGAGAAAGGTTATAAGGCAATGCTTAAGCTCTCCTAAAAATTTTGGACCATGATTACACATGAGTGAATTTATAAAATTCTAAAACCATTACCATCACATTTATGTTCCGTCTGCTTTTTATTTTTCAAATATAACAAATGAAGTTCAATTCTTTTGGAAATATTTTTGTATGATCCTAGACTTAGAATGGTACCACAAATTTTCTAGAATAGATCAAGCCTGTACATTTTTATAAAAATCTAACTGTGGGCACCCGGAAGTATGAATCGATCCTCACACGTGCATTGGATTTAGAGGTGACACCTATATACTCCACTTAAGTGTATGCTCACTGTCACCTAAAAGTCCTGTGCATAGAGTATTGACTAAATGGCCCTCACCCAAACAAAAATGAGCCATATAGTTGTACCGCATACACTTACGCATCCATGGGTGTTTTGATTCCATTCCGAATAACCATACCGAGATTGAAACCAATTCATCTAAGCATAGCACTCTCCGTCCATCTCAAAACCTTGGTATCACCCACACTCACCAAGGGGAGCATGAGCAATTGCCAAAGAACGACGATCGCTCGAGTTTATGCATTAGATAGTTGAGAACAATTCGAGGTACCCAGATATGTATCTAGTGCTAGTTCCCAAGATCAATACCTAGCACCTACATATCCCGTATTCAAGATGTATCACAACACATACACATGAATCTAAGCAGTTAGAATAGCATAAATATAAACTAAAACTATTACAACTACTTACTATTACAAGTAGTGGCCGACCGGCCAAATATTAGAAGTTCAAAAGTAAATTGCAGTGGAATATAAACATATACCAAAAGTAGGACAGCGGTATGCCCATCTATAATCCATAGGCAACCGACTTGGAAAAGCCCAAGCTCATTCGTCAACGTAATCGTCGAACCGCGGAGTGAAATACGCATCGTCGAGGCATTGTTCCATACTATCGTCTATATTGTTTAGATTAAGCAATCGTGAGTACACATATGTACTCGCAAGACTTCAGTGTTTGGAAATATAGTAGATACAAGCTAGAACAAGGATAACAAGCTTCTACACTAGTCTCATTTTCAGCATAAGGTAGATTTTGTTTGCAAGTAAATGATTTGTAAAACAAGATATGAATTGTAAAGAGCATTTAATAAAAAGCTAAATAACAGTAAGTAAAGTTCATATAAATCATTTCACAGCCCTCCTTGACTATGAATAGTGAGTAAAAACAGCCACCCTTGGCTCAAGAGTTTACCAACCCATTCCAAAACCATTTCCAAAAGTTTTCACAAAAAAAAAACAAGACTATACATGACAATATTTCCCCAAGGTGCTCATGACCGCGAGTACATCTAATTAATTAGATTTTAATCTCTACAGAGAGTGTACACTATGCCCACATGACATATTCCAGCAATCATGTCAGCCATGACTCGCGATACTTATCGTACCCAATTTGCTAGACTGTGATGAAATCGTTCAACTAGCTAAAGCTTAGCCTTGCACCAATGACAGTGATGTTAAATCCTTGCCATAGTTCCGAAAATCCTGAACCACGATGGTGCCCCATCGAGAACTCTCCCCATGGCTAGGCATGCACTGTTGTATTGGAATGCTTGGGACCCAACACCTCGGTGAAGGGAGCACCTACGAGCAACATCATTACGGGTGTGCCCTTACTACTTCGGCCTACCAAAATGCAAGGTCAAACTTCAACTAATCTAGTGAGTTTAGGCTATCCCATACTAGCACATGTGGTTGCACCAAGTTACTTAAGTGATAGCATCAAGTTCGGTCCTTAATCGACCCAGGCGAGAATCTCCCCTTATCTACGCGTGAGGTCCTTTTCACGCTCCAAGTTTAAATAATAACTTGTCCGCGTCTAAATCATAAGTTTTAAGTTAGATTTTTATCAAATTACATAGAAACCATACCTCGGTTCCATTCATTTAAACCAATTTGCTCAAGCTAGATTGAAAATGTATCCCATCATTTAAAAAACACTCTAGTGAGCATGTCTAAGCAGATACATAAGATAATTCCGTAAGTTTTACCCAAATGACATTAAGTATTGTCTACCCATCACTAACTTACCATGGCAAGTATTCAAATGACAAGGTGAAGGGAATGCATACAATTGGATTTAGCTACCGATTCCCACAACATAGCAGTTTACAAAATACACGCATGCATATGGTTTGATAAAACAACATAATATTGAAAATATGGGATCAAAATGGTCAAGGGGGGTGCTTGCCTGGTTACTCTTCTTCTGGAATATAATCTAGATCGTAGTCAATGTCGTTATCAATCGAATCCGAAATATCGTCGTATGCGCGTCGAATAATAAAAATAGAGACAAAAGCAAATGACATCATATCAAATAGGGTAAAAAGAAATCATATATAAATACCAAATTAAAACTTACCAATAAGAACATGGTGATTTTGTGCTCTCAAAATCATTACTTGTATAACCGCTTCATTAGTGCTTTATTGTGTGTGAGGCTTTTTGCATGAATGTGTTCATGTTGCTTGTTGTCTGCATGTAGCTGTTGTTATGAGCATACATAGGATTGGTTATGATTTCAAGGGGCTTATTTTGTGTATTCAAGTATTTTGAATTTCAAATCCAACAGGAAAAAGTTATTTGGATTAATAGAATTAATGTATTAGTGAAGCTGTTATATGTGAATAGTACTTAACCCTAATCATACTTAGCACAAATGATGATTTTTACATGTTAGAGCTTGAAACATCATCTTACTAGCTTTCCTTACCTGTTTGTATGATAATTCATGTGGCACAAATGCTCTAACTAAAAGTTTTTTAGATTTTACTATCCACGCAAAGTATTCTGCAGCTAATCACTTAAGGGTTTTGCGCTAATAGGATTTTGAAGCAAAGAAAGTTATAAATATAATATTTTTATAGAATATGGTAGTCCATATGCTAAATTGTTTTTCTAAGCTGGTCCCTCCAAGATTACCATTTAACATGAAATATCACGGATAATCTAACCATTTTTTAGAAAAAGTAGGGAATACCACTAAGAGTGTTTTAAGGTTAGTTCCGTGATATTTCACATTTATTCGAGATATTTTCCGTATAGATAATCATTAAAGCTTAATTTGAACTTAAAGTTGTTCAAATTGATATTATTTTTGCAGAACAAGCAAGGCAATAACATTTCAAGGTCATAGGATTTGATTTCATTGGATTTGAGGTTCATTTGCTATAGTTACGACTATTTGAACCATTCAAGCATTGAAAATTCGACTAATGAGTATTAGACACTTTCTATGGTAAAACTTTGTAACAATAAAAAATTTGAAGTTTTTGAGTGCTTGAATTTAAAAATGAACCAGTTGCATTTTCCTAGAATTAAATAAAGCTTAATTTGAATTTTCCAATACTGAAAGGGTTTAATTTGACTAACCTATTCATCAAACTAAAGATTTCTAGTTTTTGTTGGGTTTCTTGTACTTCAAGGAATTTTTCTGTATTTTTTGGAGATTTTTCTGAATTTATTTGCTATTTATTTGAATTAATTCACTTTTACTCAAATTTCTGGAATTTCTAAAATCGGAAAACCTTTTCTTTTTCTTTAATCCTTCTCGGGCCGAATCTCTCTCAGCCCACTCTGTTCCATCGCCGCTGATGCTGCTCCGCTCCTTCCGCCAGCCCACTCGGCTCCTTAAGCCGCCAGCCGCCCACCTCATCACAACCCTAGCGTGGTGGCCGTCGGATCTGGCTCGGGTGCACCAGATTGTGCCACGCAATCCCAGCTCTATTGGCCGTCCGATCGTCGCCTCATGTGCGGCCGAGATAGCGCCACGTCGCTCCACCGCGCCGCCGCCGCCCGCAGCCCTAACCCTAGCCGTCGCTCTTGGATTTCACGTCGGGCCTGTCTCCCGAGGCTATTTAAGGCCCCGAGGACCGCCTCCCAAGGTTCGCCTCTCCACACCGCTCATTTTGCCCTAGCTCATGCCATCCGAGACGCCGCTGTCATCCCTCGCGCCCTCGCCAGAGTTCCTCCGCCATCCCGAGCCCTTCCTAGCTGCGTTTCTCCCTCATTTTTTTGAATTATTTTTATTTATTTGTTCTCGTTTCACGTGTAGGCAGCCTTGATCAAAGCGCAGCAAATCATCGAGCGAGAGGTAGAACCAGCAGGTGTCAATGAAGGCAAGTCTTCCTTGATCACGTTGATCCTAAATTTTATGAAAACATTATGTTGTTTAAAATTATGCATGCTTATTATTTTGCGTAATGTACTTTAAATGCAGTTTTAGGGTTTAGCTAAATTCCTGATTTGTTATACCCTCATTGACTTTAATCACGACAACCTTTGACACCCTAGATGATACTAGCTACTTTATTTGGTAATAACCAATAGTGTAGCATGGGATGGTAGATTTGCTTAGTCCAGTTTAATCGTTCGGTATTGTGCCGTTATGGAAAACCTTTCAAACATTGTTTAAACTTATTTGTGAGATTTTGGCAATTGGTATTGCTTCTGTTATTTAATTGAATTAAAGTGAAAATGGCTTAGACCAGGGCGGATGGATGTTTGGTGGGTGCAGGATGCACGAGATCTTGTAAAGTGATTGTTCTGCCCTAGTCAATTAAGGACCGAAGCATGTGTTACTATGGACCGAGCACTACTGTACAACCACAAGTCTATGTGGGTACGACCTGGCTAATTAATTTGTGCGTCTCGTTATTGGCTTCGCCATTTGGTTGAATGTGGGTGTCGGATGTAGACATTCGCAAGGCGCAAGAGGGGGCTTCTGTACTGGGTGGCTAGAACCCTAACAGCGGTGAAACATTAGCGGGCATAGTTAGTAGCGGGGTCGTGCATTGTAAAGGCCTTGTCATGATCTCTCTGCTGACAAACCAAAGAAAGTGTGTTAATTGCATAGCGACAAGAGTTGATCATGTCTTGTAGGTAAAGTTGTACACACTCTACGAGTTAAAACTACTTATAGTAGGCGTGCTTACGTCATGGGCGGGCAAGGCACGCTAGCACATTGTAAATCTTTTGGTTTTGTTTTAAATGAAAATGATGGTTTGGGAATCCGTGAGTGGTTGGAACTCTCAGGTTTTGGTTTGGCGGTTGGAGCCAGTCAGGTGGTTGGAACCTATGTAGCTGTTACGTCAAATTCATTTACTATTCTGTTACATTTTGTTAAATACTGCTTTACGAAATTACTAATGGTATTTAAAGTTAAAATTATGCTTTACGCCAAATGAACCATATTATGCCTTCAATTGTTTGGCCATGCATATAGTTATCATGCATTATGTTTCCAAGACTTGCGAGTACATTTTGTACTCACCCTTGCAACTTTCCAACTTTCCACGCACGAGTGTCTCAAGTCAAGGTGACTACGAGTTCTATGCTTGTGGTTATGATGAAGGCGATACGGACTACTAGGATGTGTACCCCAGTCGATTGCCTGTTGGGCATGTGGATTGGCTCATTCTACTGCTGCTATTTTATTTCCGCTGCTTCTTATTGAACTTAAGCCATGAGGCTGGTTTATTTGTAATAATTTGGCCAAAAGGCTAATTCGTTCTGCTTAATAAATGTTATTTGATTCGTGATATGATTGTGTTATCATCACTATTTCCACTGTGTGTGCTAGTTGTTCTTGGACTAGCACGGATATACGAGAGGTTCGGATTTGAAAATCCGGTCTGACAAACTTAAATTTTTTTATACATTTAGAATCCTTGTGACCCCAGGAGTGCAACTAAACTAGTTTTACCCAAGTTTGAGTTCTTTTGTTTCATACTTTAACCATTTGATTTTTGCATGTAGGAGAGGCATTCTACAATCGATTTTTTGTTCAACTTACATTTAAATCTAAATGTTTTTGGAAAAAAATAGAACATTGATGATCACAGGTGCATGAGAGAATTATTTCATGATTTAATGAGTTATGGTTTGTACAGTTACAACAGTAGCTACATTATAGTGAACCCAAGTTTCATTTTTAAACAATTCAAACTATGTTCAAAAGTAAATTATTTTTGCATAAATGGGTTTATTTTAGCCTCAGGAGCCTATTAGAATAATTTCATGATTTTATCATCTAGGGTTTTCAAATTTTGAATGGAGGCCATATTAGGGTTTATTTCAAATTTGAATTTAAATAATTCATACTTACATTCAGAAGTAAATATTTTTGTGTATTCAAGTACTACATGATTTAACATGAATTTATAAATTCGTTCTACCGGATTCAGAGAAAAGATGCAAAAGATATGAGAGTTTGAATAGTTGTCGGTTCACTAATTCAACTCAAACTGAACTTTACGCTTTATGTACATAGAATTCGCCTTTACCGATTCAGCCTGTTGGAACCAAGCTCACAGGCTTATTGGTGGGCTCCACTTCACAGCCTCACAAAATAGAGGAGGAAGCGGGGATCGATGCCGGCGATGGATGGGCAGAGGAGACAACCGGACGGCGGGTGGACGAGCAAGAGGAGGTCGGTGCGCACTCTTGAGAACTGGCTTGTAGCAGCAGAGTGGTGGCGAGGTGGCCTGCCTCTAAAGCCCAGCGGCGGTAGAAGACACGGCTCAATGGAGAAGATGAGTTAGCCTCGGTTCGAATGAGTAACACAGTGAGCATTAGTGAGTCAAATGAACTCCGTTTTACCTGTTATAGCTGTCGGAAGTCAACTGTGGAGCTCCGCCACTGAGTGACCGGCCGTGTGGAAGAAGGCGGCAGTGGCAGCGAGGTTTCAGCCGAAGAGAGCAACAAACAAGGTATGGCTTGAGTTTTTAGGATCACCAAGGTGCTGCACATTCAGGGAATCAAAGCTTGGCTCACCGGTGAAGAGGAAATGTCTCACGTGTGGCTTGCTTGCCCTACTCGGCTCGTTGGGAATGCCACCTGCACGAGGCTTCTGAGCAGCAGCAAAAGAGGCGAGCAGGAACTAAGTGCAAGTGCTGGGCAGTCATTTAAGAGATGCACAGCGGAGTGGGCAACGGCGGAGCGCTCAGGGTAGGCATGGGCAAGCATGGTATGGGGGTTGTCAGGCGCAGCAACCCATAGCCGCGTGGCGCACGAGCACTAAGCGCTGCGCTCGTGTGGCATGGCAGTGAGAGGAGGGGATGGTCGTGACCAGAGCATGGGCAAGGCGGAACTCACAATGCTCAGCTGATCGAGCCACGTGGCGGCCAACCTCTATGCTTGGCAGTGTGTGGTGCGGCGACATGGGCAGGGGAACAGAGTCGAGTGGCTGAAGGAGAAGGCTGTAGGCGGTTGCTCGGCTCGACATGTTGTGGCAAGGTTTCAGCCTGGATTTTCTTGCCGTGGCGGAGTTGGCATTGAATGGGTAGGTCACGTCATGGGCAAGGTGAAACGGCCGAAGTTAGCTCGCGACGGCAGAGCCTGTGCCAAATCTCTGCAGTGGCAGCCATATCGGCTGGGCCATGTTGCCGTGGCAATGAACCTGCCGAGGATGGGCAGCTTCGGCTGGAGAAAAATCAGGGGCGGCTGCCAATTTCCTGCCGTGGCAAAAGATTGCAGGCAATTTCGCTGTCGTGGCAATGTCTTGGAGATGAAATCACTGCCGTGGCAGCTTCGGTAGAATGGGCAGAGGGAGTAAACGTGGGTAGTGAAAGCAGGGTTAATGGTCTAAAGAAGCAAGTCTATGCTGTGTCGTTCTGTGACTGTCAAGTGGGGGCCAAAGGGACCAGTCAGTAAAGAAAAGAAGACTCACCTAATTCAGAGATTAGACAGCAGGTGTCAAGCGAAATGAATGTGCTACTATTTCGAGTCTTATATTTTTGGGAATTTTTTTTCAGTGATGCAGAGACAGTTTCCAACTACTATAAAATTTTCAGGTTGAAATCTCTTACAGAAAAATTGTAACAATTCTGACAATGTTAACAGCTTTATTTGTTCACTTCTATTTTTGTTTTATTTTAGAATGGAAATCGATTGAAGAATTTTTGAAACTTTTTGACAGAGTTTAATATGAGCTCAAATCTCTTGTGTAAAATTTTGAGATCATAATCTTGCATATTTATCTTGTATTAATTGTGACATTACAGGTTTCAGATTTTTATGATCTCTGTTTTTGAATTTTAAAAGGCAATAAATTTAATTATAAATTTTCAATATTTTTACCAAAGGTTAATAATGTTATGAGGAAGACTTGGTAAAAGTTTCAACCAGACATAATGTAACATCCTCTTTTTTCATAAAAATAAAATAAAATAATGCACGTAGCATTTGTAAAAATAATAATAAGATTAAAAAATATATAATAAAAATAAAGTAAAATGAAATCTTGTTTATAATAAAAACATTTGAAAAATGAGTATGTTCTTTTCAAATATTTCCAAAAACTTGATTTATAAATTAAGTTTGTTGATTTTATAAAGTCTTGTACAAGCGTCTGCTTTACTAAAAGAATTTTTGCGAAAAATTTATACATCGAAAAATTTGAAAACCAAGTTTATTAGGTTCCAAGTATTCCAAAATGATTTTGGGAATTTTTCTAAGATTTATAAAATCTCGTTGCTATTTTATCTCTCACGCCATTTCATCAAATTCATTTTATTCATCCCGGAATTATCTAAATTCCAAAATTCATCCAAAATCTGTGAAACCAACTTTATTGGGTTCCATTTATTCCCTAGTAGTTTTAGAAATTTTTCTGAGATTTTTAGACCCTTTTTGCTATTTTATCTCGCGAGCCATTTAATCTACGCTATTCAAATCCTAGCCAATGGGAGAACGCCACATGGTGAACAATGTTTATCTTCCTCATGCAAACTTCAGGACAGAGAAGCTGTTTTTCCTGTGCTTGGCTTTCAAATTTCTAACTATCATAACTTTTTCATTAGTGCACCAAATCAAGTGATTCCGGTTGCGTTTGGAAGGTGTGATCGCAAGGAATTCATTCTTGGCTCGCTTTAAACGTCCCAAAACCGCCGCAATAAGCATTCAAATCAAGATCATTATTTCTTTGATTGCGCGGCCGTTTCTCCGTCTTTTAGAGTGCCACCAACTCCTATAAGAGCGTCCCGGCATCCTCTACCCAATGCTCACTTCCTCTCTCAGTATCTCCACTTCAATCTTTTGGGAGCTCGAAGAAACCGATGTCGGTCGTCCTCCGTCGACATCATCGCGGCAACTTTTGATCCGGTGAGGCGATTGCAATTACGTTCATGTCACCGTGTGCGCGTCGTCGCCACGATCAAAAGCCCTCAATCAAATTCGGATTTCGTTGCTGGACGGCAATGAATTTCGCGGTTGAAGTTTCCGATTGGAGCGTCGTCCTTCGTTGATTTCTCGCAAACCGTTGATCCCCTCCGAAATCCGACAACACCGTTAGGTTCGTCTCATCGCGTTCTACACGGTGCTCACTTTATTTTTGCTATTCCATGTCCCAAATTTTTATTTATTTATTTCAGCCGCTGCCGTCGCCGGCATGCCCCAGCTGCACCAACTCTGGCCACCCTCCCTAGCCACAGACATCGTTATCGGTACCACTGCGTCGCGCCGTCGCCAATGAGGTCCGGCTTGCCACCCCGGTCATCTTCCTGTGAACCGTGGATTGTGCGCCGTGGATGCTCTCTCGTGCATAAACAGTAGCGATGCTACAGTACACGTGATGAACAGAGCAGCCAAATTATCTAGTTTGTACATGTTCTTTTCATTAAATTATGATTTTTGTGATTTTCGTTGCAAACTCATTTTAGCTCCAAATTGCATGAAACAAATTTTGTTAATTAGTAAAAATTAATAACTATTCACGATAATTTTTCTGAAATTTTATAAATAAATTTATTCTGTCAAATTATTTGCGGAAAATCTAAATTTATGAATTTTGTATCTCTTAAAATATGTATCCAAAAATATTGAAATAAATTTTATAAATCTTATAAAATGCTAAGTTATACATCTGGAAGTTTTCATGAAATTATGAATTAATTTGATTCTTTATATTTTCCGACTGTGTGTTTATTCGTTGTTCTTCGTGCGATAGAAACGTTCGACGTTAGCGCCGTCGCTGATCCGCAAGAAGACAATCCTCTCCTCGCCGACCAAGGCATGTTCCCAACAAATTTTCTGCAAATTCCCTTGAAGCATGTTGATCCATGTTTTGAAATGCTTTGTAGATTTACAAACTTGCATGCTATGTTGATTACAAATATATATATATATATAATGATAGATTGTAGTTAAATACCTTGATAATATGTATGCTTGCTACATATTAATCCATTTGTCCTTTGGCTGCCCTAGAATGATTAATTATAATATAAATGGCTTGACACCTTATTTAGTATAATAGTAGTGCTTAGTTATGCTAAATACTATTTGTATGTTTAATTGAAGACTTGTTACTTGAAATTCTAAATGATTGAGTGAAAATATTATTTCAAAAGGGCAGTTGGTGCTGCCAGTTTGGTAAAATAAAAGAAAAGATTTGGTATTTTAAAACTTGAATAGGGTGGAAGGTTGCAAGGCGGGTGCAGAATGCATGAGACTCGGGTTTGAGTATGTACCACCCTGGTCACCCTAAGGACCGATCCCTTGTGATTGTCAAAGAATGTACAACAGTGCAGCCGCAGGTTCCGGTATGGGATAGGCCTAACCGAGTAGCTAGTGAAAACTTGATTAAGGCATGCCAGATGGTGGAGTAGGCGTGGTTGGAGCCATAGGAGTCCTACAGGAGCAAGAGGGGGCTTCCATTATGGTTGTAGCCATTTGGCGGTGAAACCTCAGCGGGCATGACTTAGTTAAGATGTAGCTAGAGAAATGGCCTTGCGATTTTCACTTGGGGTTATATGCCAAAGGAAGTGTATGACCAAAAAGAGTGAAATATCTCTCGCGGGTAAAGCGTGCAAACTCTGCAGAGTACACAAACTATTCGAATAGTCGTACCCACGGTCAAGGGTGGACAGAGGGCGTTGTCACATGGTAGATTTTCCTATTTGGTTTCAAAATCAGATTTTTATAAAATGAAGCACGGTTGAAGCCATGAATGTTTTGGTTTAATAAAAGTCCGCGGTTGGAGCCATGAATATTTTGATTTGATAAAAGTCCGTGGTTGGAGCCACGAGGAAAAGATTTCAAAAGAAATCCACGGTTGGTGCTGTGGAAAAAGTATTCTTAAAATAAAACCATGGTCGATGCCGTGAGTTGGTCTATGTTTTCTTTTTCCACGGTTGGATCCACTACAGGGATCTTGCTCACTGTCCTCGGCTTTTCTCGACGACACAGATCCCAAAACCGCTGACACAGAGCTTGGTCGTCGGCCTGCCGACGACACAAGTCCCACGACACAGAGTCGACGACACAACTAACCTATGTCGAGGGCGAGCATAAAACCCGACGACAAAAATGCCATCCTGGGCCGACCCGACACCCAGACTTTTGTCGTCGGCTAAAAAAGGGCTGCCGATACAGATGCCACATCTGTGTCGTCGGCTCCATTGCAACCACCGACAAAGATGCCACATCTGTGTCGTCGGCTTCATTGAGGCCGCCGACAAATATGTCGTATCTATATCGGCGGCTGTATGATTGCTACCGATAAAAATGCCGCATCTGTGTCGTCGGCTTTCTCGGGGCTGACGACAAAGACCCCTACTGGGATTGGAGCCAGAACCAGCCTGGCGCTATTTTTGTCGTCGGCTTTGTCTATAGCCGACGACAAAGGTTGTAAAAATAAAAAAAATACTGAAAATTAAAAAAATCCAATTTTAACCTGCAAAAAAACCCCATTCCCAGCAGTTTTATATTCCCAATTGCCCAAAACGATCACAATATATAATTTCACACACATCACCACATTCGCATTCACCGATACAATTCACAAATGATCACCATCGACACAGATAGCAAAATGCATCAATAAGTCCCAAATTCAGCTCACATTCAGTATCTTCTGTTCATACTCTATAGTGAAGTACCTGACAAGGACCATAGCTCAGAATTACATTCCTGTCATCCCCAGTGACATCAAGGACAAATGCATCTCTTAGCAACATTGTCCTGTTTATCCTGCATTTTAAGAAACAAAATTCATGAATAGATCCCAACTGCATATAGCATGTTTAAATTCTAGAACTTACAATACACATCAAAATTGACCCAAAGCTAGAATTTTCCTAGTAAGATTTAACAGAGAAACAAGATAGCACAAGGATTTGCACTAAATTTCACAATTTGGATACGGTGCACCACAGAAGCCACAGGGATACATCATTTCAGTTCAGATAAGAAAATCCAAACATATTCGATCACATAGTGTTTAATCGACTATGCACACACACTACCAACATAACAACTGGATTTACCACTCGTAATGTGGAACATGTACCACATGACCCTATAATTCAGAATTTTAAGATTTGAGCCCATACAAGAGCACGTAGAGGGATAATTAATGTCATTTAGGCTAATGGAATACATATGCTATCCTGTGCACTAGGTTGTTGGATCAAGACTCAAAACCACACCATCCAGACCCATTTAATCATGAAACCCACCACAACCGAACCCCCATTTCTAATCCAGGACACTGAAACCCAACCTTGCAGCCCCCACTTACCAGCTCTATTACAATTTAGACCAAGGTAGCAGCAACCTTCCAATGCTCTTTTTATGTCCTGTTTATCCTGCATTTTAAGAAACAAAATTCATGAATAGATCCCAACTGCAATAAACTGAGCAGTTTAAAAATGATAAGCTAGTTATAACTTGTTACAGGTATCCTAGAATGGTCACCTGGTTAATCACAGGAGGTTCTGGGGCTCTCCCACAACCAAACCTTCTGTTGCTTTCTGTCAGTTTACTCAATTTCATAATATTTTTGTCTCCATGTGTTGAATATGACTGAGATAGACTACTGGATAGCATCCACAAGAGAAAGTCAGTTAACTTCATTCAAATTCCATGGTTTCAAAAAATCATTCAATTTTATAGGAGATTTAATTGGCAAAAGAGATGACATGGAGAAACCTTTTCAGAAGTTTGTTTCTCCTATCAGCAGAAGCTCGGGAAAGAGCTTCTTTTGGACTTGAAACCAGCTCATCATCAATGCTGAGCTTTGTCTTCAAATCATCTGGTAATGCCTGCACATCACCTTGCCAGTCAGATACCACCACAAAACTAAGCAATACAACTGGCCTTAAGGTGAACAATATATGTAAAATACAGTATATAATTAGCAAAGCACATACCATAACATCATTCAGCAGTTTCTCCAGCTGAATTTCTTCGATATATGTGCGCGGAATATAAGAACCATCCAGACCTAACTGCTCTGCGACAAATTTGACATAAAGTCTATCTCTTCCTTGCACCTTAATAAAAAAGAAGCAAGGTAAGAATGTTTGCATTTCTTGACAAGTTGCCGGGCTACGAAGAATAATGAATTGAGCAGTAGTCAAGGTGCACCCAAATACAGATCATATCGACAGAAATGCAGCAATCAACCGGCACATATGTGCCGTTCCCCGGATTTGCAAATCCGGACATTCTGTGTAATCTACACTAGTCCAGGATCGCGCTAGTGCACACAGACTAAACAGGGTTAAAGTACCACATCATACACAGCGGAATAATATTAAAGTACATCAATCACGTATATATAATCGAGTTGTTCGACCTTATGGTCACCTTACAGCAGTTTGCAGTTTGCCACACAGGGCTTACAAAAATCAGAGTAAATAAAGTTCAACAGCGGAATAATAAACGTCGTAGTGTTCCATCTTCGCCACAGGCGCTCTGACAGAGGCTTGCTCCCTAGTTCTCTGGTCCTCCGGTATACTCTTCTTCCCACGCTGGTGTAGACTCCTCTTCTGGTAAAATTTTGCCTGCAAGGGTGAGTACACACCGTACTCAACAAGTCATGCACAGAATGCAGTTCTATTACTACATGCATGGCTTGTTACAAAGGAATGGCTCCGTTGGCTATTTTGCATTTGCATCAACATTTTAAACTACTATTTATTTAGATTGAAAGCATCAAATCCATAACAATATAATAAGTTTCTCAATTGTTTTCCACAAAATTTTGGACTCACAGTCCTTAACCAATTTTCATCATCAACTCTGGCACACAGCCTTCCACCCTATTTTATTTTCAAAACACTACCCCTTGACTGTAATCCCCGAGCATTGTCCAGTACCGTGGACTCGGCTATTCGAATAGTTTTTACACTCTGCAGAGGTTGTACACTTTACCCACAAGATATAATCAACTCACCACGTCAGCCGTGAAACGCCATGCAAGAGTATGCGAATGAGTGATCATAACAAAGTCTTTCAGAAACTTCTATCTCCACCTAGGAACCTCTCCGTGTTGCCTCCACTATCACTTCCCTCACACAGAGCCGAAGTATAGGGCCGACGAACAACGTTGGATAGGGTACCAAGCGAAAACGAGCACGCTCCCCGTCTGATTACCCCGTGTATATGCATATTCTCCTTATGATTTTCTTCGGTTTGCTTGGTTCTGATTTGCTTGGTTCTGGTTACACATGACAAAGGCCAGGATAAAAACGGCTAGCCGGAACAGCATCGCCAGAGGTCGGTGTCGGTCATGGCGGTGACGGCGGCGGCGGCGTCGACGGCGCCAATGTTGGTCTAATCTTGTTGTTTCTAAATCAAGTTTGTTTCAGTTTCCGTTTTTGCTCAGATATATTTTAGAGTTTAGCAGAGTCCAGAATATTCAGGCGTTGAGTAGTATCGGCAAGTTCCCGGATAAGTAATAGTAATGCGGTTGTATTTCCTTTTAGAGTCCAAGTCGGTTAAGATATTTTGCGTGTAAACTTTGCCTATATAATGGAAGAAAATCAGAAAAGGATGTGGGCTGTTTTTGCCACATTGCAAAACTGTGTTTGAGTGCTCTGGTTTTGCGCAGCCCCTTCTTGTGTTTCTGCAGATCTGAATTTGCTCTATTCAGGTCTTGTATCGCAGGTGTGCAGAAGATTGAAGACAGAAGCTATTCAGAGGATGTTCCTATTGCTCCAATAGCCAAGACGTGGTCGACAGCGATCAGATCGGCGGATCGGCAGCGGCGCGCGCGTAGACAATGTTAGCATTAATCTTGACTAGTTAGTTTATTTGGAAGTTTGCATTAGTTAGTAAGCTACGCATGTGTGTCATGAACGTGAAGCTGCAAGTGCTTTAGAGTCTTTGCATGGAATAGGTGTATTCTCGTATAGGAATTATCTAGTCATTGCCTGCACTAGCTAGTTAGTTTGGTTAGTGCTAGTGCGAGTCGTCAGGGAATAAGTGGATTACGGCGAGAAGCTATGATCGAAGCTGCATACAAGAGAGATAAAGGAGTACTGGCTGACAGCAGCGGCGCCGATGAGAGGAGCGCGCGGTCGGCCGGACGAGCACGCAAGTGGCCGGCGAGCGCAGTCGGCTGGACGGCGTGGTCGGCAGCGGCGCAGGAAGAGACGAAACCGGCGACTAGGGACAAGACTTCTGCAGCGTTTTCCTGGAAGCGTTGACGGTAATGAGTTTAGAGAAGGCTAAGAACAATTCTTCAGGATGGCGTTGGACAAGAGAAAACTCACCCGGCTGAATAACTTGTGAAGGAAATGAAACGGACGTCGTTCGCACAGAGAAAAATGAGATCGGTAGAAAGACAAGGAAACTAAAGAAGCAAGGAGAAACATGAACCGAATGGAATAAAGGCAAGGCAGCAGAAACGGCTGGAGGAATAAAGGAAAGGTAATGACGTTGATTAAGGAAATAACACACATGCATACATACGCTTGCAGGATGCATACATGCGTGGCTAGAAAAATGGAATCGGCTGACAGGTTTTGACGTACATAAATTAAGGAATGGAACGAAGGAACGGCTGGAAGAGAAAACGTTCATGCGTGTGGAGTGAATCATGGCGCTTTAATGGAGATGGAACGGACGTGGAAACTGCAGTGATTAAGGAGCTCCAAAATGTGGTAATGGCGGAAGGGAGAGAGACGTTTTGTCTCTGGACATGCACGATTGAAGAAGGTGATCTACAGTGCAGCTCATGTGTGATCGTTATCTTATGGAATTTGAATAGTTCTGAGTGGAAAAGGCGTTCAAGGTAAAATAGTAAAATGGTCCCAAAAATCTTGGAAAAATTCTCTAAAATACTAGGGAATATTTTGAACCTAGCGAAGTTGGTTTTGTGATTTTTTGATATATAGATTCTCTGCAAAAATTCTTTTAGTGGATCAGACACTTGTACGGTTTTTATATAATCGACAAACTTAATTTATAATCAAGTTTTTGAAAACATTTAAAAGGAACATTCTTATTTTTCAATTGTTTTTATTTTAAACTAAATTTTAAATTTTTATGCACACACGAAATGAATGATCTTTATTTTATAAGATTAATCCGATAAAGCTTAAATTCGAATTAACTCCAAAAATTCCAAATAAATTCCAGACATTCCTAAAAAAATCAAAAATGATGTAAATACAGTTAAACCAAATTTCGGGATGTTACAATATGATGCTCACCTGTATGTACCTTCGGTTAAGTTGCTCCAGCCAGTCAATTTTAACAGTTGCCTTGCCATCAGAAAACACACGACTGCTTCTCTTCAGTATAGCTGCTATAGTATATCCCAATGCCATCAAACCACCGAGAAGACGTACACTGACTTCAAAAGTAATCCTTGGTGATATTATAAAAGGATTATCGGTCACCCACTCCTTCAAATTACCAATAACACAAGCCAGTTAGTGAACACCAAGCCCAACAACAAGGATTTGTTTAATGCACATAGGATAGGATAGTAAGAATGAACAAAGGTAAAAGAGGGAATATCTGAGATAACTAGATCACCATAAATCTTAAAACAAGACTGAGCAAATGCACTAAGTTAAGAAGTTCCTAATGAATATAAAAAGGTAAGTACAATTTCCACTTAGCAGACATCCACTCAAAGAGTAAAAAATTTCGGCAGCACTTCCCCTAAAACTAGGATATCCACTCAGCAGACAAAAGACAACAGTTGATATGATAACAACATAAAGCAAATTAGGATAGCCAACCAAGCACAACAACTACCACATTAATAAATTACATGACAAGAGCTTATTACAATTAGAAGCTTATCACAAACGCATATATAGCAAAATGCATCAATAATTCACAAATTCAGCTCACAAACCAAAAGAGTACATCACATTAACAATCAACAAGTCTATGAACCAGCAAAAGAAATAACTAAGTCTGTGAACCAGCAAAAGGATCAGCAAACACCCCGTCGACGAATTGATCTGTGGCCGATCTTGTGCCACTGGAATCACCTCCCTGCAGAGCATTCATCGCAGGAGCAGGCGCAGCTGAGGTGGACACCTACAAGATTAGAGGAAACCACAATTTTTAAAACTTTTGTGCATTTATGTACTTGTATGAATAGTTAGCGAAAAGTGGAACAAAATGCATTACCCCCGGTGTCAGCGTCTGCGTGAAGAACGGCGGCGGAGGTGGCATCTGAATGAATGGTTCTTACTACCATGATGATACGGATTTTTGTATGCAGTCTATAGTTGTCATTCTCCTAAATTATTAGAAATTTCGGCAGCACCTCCCCTAAAACTAGGACATCCACTCAGCAGACAAAAGACAGTATTTAATATAATAACAACCACATATAGCAACTAACGATAACCAACCAAAATATACAATGAATTCTTACTTCAACATGGTTAATCAATACATCAACAGAATAGAATTTCTAATGTATTTTTATCACGAACATTAACTAAAATATAATTTAGACTAACAGTTCCAAAAGAGCACTGTTATCAATTGCCTAGACATCAAATAGCAATGAATCAAATAGTAATGAATCAGCGAGAAGTAATGAATCAGCGAGAAGGCGATTTCATTGACATAGAAAGATATGCATGATATACATATGCCGAAAGCACCCATTGCCTAGCCAAAACTCAACCTAGCATTGATATAAATGAATTCAGACAAAAAACCGTAACTATCTGAATGTGTGGTAGGTGTACACACATATCTCTAGTATCATAACTCATAGAACCATAACTAACTGTCAGTATTCCAAGAATAATGGTTGAACCGCCTGAGCAAACTCATGCTACCACATGCTGGATCGTTAGCAACAACAACATACTCTAATTTATGGGGTCATAACAGCCTCCATTGTACAAGCATAGCTCCATGTTCGGATATTATTCAATACAAAACAATGTCAAAATTTGTAGTACCACTATGCAAAGCATGAAGAAAATTCAACCTGGTAATTCAAACAAGAAAGGAGGTCGGGCTGGTGGGTGGGTCGGGCGACGACTCGTGGAGAAGGCTTACCGAGCCGGGAGGTGGTGGCGGACAAGGGGAGGCGACAGCGTCGGGCGAGTGGAGGCAGCAGGGGGAGGCGGCGGCAGTAGGGTGGACGCCAGATGTGGCCGGTGGAGGCGGGCCAGACAGGAGGCGGCGAAATGGCAGAGGCGGTTGCCACCGAGCAGGTGGAGGCGGGCCGGTGAGGAGGCGGTCGGTCAGTGGTGGTGGCAGTGGCGGGTGGTGGAGGCGAGTGCAGGGGTGGGTGGAGGCGGTCGACCGAGGAGGCGGCGGGGCGGGTGGAGGCGGTGTGGGCCGGCGGAGGGAGGCGCAGGCGAGGAGGTGCGGAGGAGATCGGCTGGGGCGCTGGCTGGCCAAAAACCAGAGGAGTGGGAGAGTTGCGGGCGAGTAGCAGGAGAGTCCATCGACTTAGCGCACGGGGTGATAACGGCAGACCTGTGTCGTCGGCCACCCTTAGGCCGCCGACACAGAGATTAGCACACAGCACGAGCGGGCCCACTGTCAGAGAACCAAGGCAGTGTCGGCGGCTAATACAGGACCACGGACACAGATATTGGGTCACGGTAACCCTACGCACACAGCATGCACGGGCTCACAGTCAGAGAGACAAGACAGTGTCGGCGGTTGATAGAGAACCGACGAAATAGCTCACACTTGTGTCGGCGGCCATGTCAATACCACCGACACTGGGTCCCATTCCGTAGCCTGCAAAGTGTCCAACAAGACATTTTTAGGGCCAGTTTAAGGTTTTTAGAACATGCACAACCTATTCCAACTGATTGCTCGCTCTTCTTTACCTGCGGCATTTCATCGTCACAAAGAGTTCTCATCGAAAACTCAAGGGAATAACAGAGTCACCACCATCGTATGTTCTTCGATACTTTTGTAGCCTACGACGGGTCAAACGAGACATTTCTAGGGTCACTTTAAGGTTTTACAACATGCACAGCCTATTCCAGGTCATTCCTCGCTCTTCAATCGCCCAAATTGGATCGTCAAGGTTCTACTCAAACTCGAGGCAACGTGACGGAGACATGCACAGTCTTAGTCGCCACATACCAATTAATTAAATAGTAAAAAATTACATGTCATATCGATGTATGTTGCCTAACAACCATTCTAAAAGCTCTATTTGATTTTTCTTAATTTTAAAAACAACAAAAACATTTTCAAATAGATTTTCTAAATTAATCTGGAATTACTATTGTCGTAAGCTAAAATAAAACCATCAACAAAAGTTCATCTATGTCGTCGGCACAATTACTGCCACCGACATAGGCTACTTTGTATCGACGGCTGTCGCTCTCCCGACGACAAAGAGTCTTCGTGCCACTCGTGGGCCTGAGCATCCTGGTTGGTCCCACATGGCGGCTATGTTTTTCCGTCTGACATGTGGGAGCACGTTGAACTCTCTGTTTGGGGTGGAGTGCCTGTGTCGGCAGTTTTGATGTAGCCGCCGAGACAGCTCGTGTTGGCGGGATCTGGAATTCAAATTTCATCCCGCTACTAATCGTCATCGTGTTCTATATCGGCGGTTGCATATTTGCCAATCCACACGCCTTCTTTGGGGTGTATATATGTCGTCGGGTTAGATGGAAGCCGTCGACAGAGGTAAAATTTTCGTCGTTGGTCCTTTTACCGACGACAAAAATATTTCGGCCGACGACACTATTCTCATTTCCTGTAGTGGAGCTGTGTCCTAAAAAGTTTGAAACTCTTATTTCTTAAAAGAAAATAGCTTTGAAAACTGCTCTTCAAAATTCTAGGATAAAATCTTAAAAATTGGCTTTTTGGCAAATTAACCAATTTCTTCCCTTGAATTAAACTACATACTGCATTTCTTTCCAGACTTGTTGAGTATGTTGCATACTCACCCTCGCTTTTCATTGCGGGGCTGCTTATTCCATAAAGCAGATCAGGAGATCAGAGATAGTTATCCAAGAGCCTACATCCCACCATTCGACATCTGCGATGGAGGCTTTGAAGAGGAGGATTACCCAGACGTCTAGGATCACGTTTTCTCTAGTCTTTGCCTGTGGTGTTTTGGACTTTGCTTTGTCAAGTTTATTTGCCAGTTTAATGTTTCCGCTGCTATATGACCTACGGGTCCAACTTTTGTAATAATGGGCCATGTCGGCCAGTACTCTTAATTCAATTTTTATTTATCGCATGGTTAAGGTCCATACTGTTATGATATGTGTGTACTAGCTATTGATCCAGGGACTAGTATAGGTAAACACAGCTGGGGCCCGTATCCTTTTTGCGGGTTCCGACACATAAGTTATGGTTATTTTTGTAAAATTCTGCTATGCTACTGTTTTGAAGTTAAAACATGTCACTTCACTATTTACTTCTTTACCTAATTCATTAAAATCTTTTTACAACTGAAAATATGTGATGGATACTTCACAAAATTTAATAGCATTTTTGCTGGCTTTTTACTTTCATCTTTTAACCTTTTTACTTTTACTCTTTTACTAATTTCATTAATTGATTTTCTTTTGAAGTCATAAATCCAAGAGTAATTAATAAGGTTGGAAATGCTTCAAAAAATAACAAAATTCAAAATAAGATTACATTTTCAACTCTTTTTTGAGGTTTGTTTACTTGTGAAAGGTTTTAATGTAGCAACTTGTTCTTTCCTTTTTAGTTGATATACTAGAAAATGAAGTAAAAGGTAATATTTAAAATGAAAATCTTGGTTTTAGTTGAAATTTTTATTCAATTCCATTTTTAAACTTTAAACCTTCATTTTTTTCCTATTTCTAAAATTATTGGGGTGTTACACTAACGTGGTTCTATTATTTTTTATAAAACATCTCAAAATTTTGGTTTTTCAAAAAATTTCATGGAAGATGATATTCTTAAAAGGTATTGTCCCAAATCCGGTAAAAAATTTCTAAAATTTCGACTGAAATTATCAAAATTTTGGTGAAATTTGTCAAAATTTCAGTGATTTTCAACCTCCTATGAAATGATCTTCTGAGGCTAGAAAAAATTAGGAAAAGATATGAGCACCCATGGGGCAGCCTAGCTTAATTGGTAGAGTGTAAGGGTCTCAACCTTAAGGGTCTCAAGCCCCGGCTATCCCATTATTTTTAAATTTTTTCTCTATGCATTTTTGCTCTACCAAAAGAGAAAAAACTTCTAGATTCGAACCAACAACTTTGGACTTGAGCCCTCCGTCCGCTCTACCAAGTACCAATAGAGCTAAAGTCCTTTTGTGAGTTTATTCCAAAATTTTTACTTGACATCCAGTCAAAATACCCTAAATTTCGATGAATTTTTCTGAATTTTTCGATATCACTGTAGTAATTTGATTTTTGAATTTTTTTTATTTTGTTAGGATTCAGAATCTCGTCCCAGGCTGAAATTTCCAAAATTTCATTGGGATTTTGAACCTTGGTCCAATAACAAGAACCTTGATGGTCAGTCAACTTAGTGCGTCAACTTGAAAAAAAAAGAAGAAACAGTTAACCATGAGAAATATGTGGTGAAAGTGTAAATACGATTTTCAACAGACTTAAAAGTTTAAAAATTCTCCAAAAATTACCAGATCTACTAGAGGGTATGGTTTACATCTTTGTAAAATCTCAAGATCAAACTCAATTGCATTTTTAAGATACATAAAATATAAATTCTTACCGAAATAGTTTTGGAAATGATTCAAGACTAAAGACTGAAATACGTGTGTATCCAATGGAGTCTGGACTAAAGATCCAATTTTGGTCTTTAAAAAAGAGTAAAGATGCGGATCATTTTTATCATTGCATGGACCGTATGGTTGCGGTGGGCTTGCAATGGCATGCAGTGCAACCATTAAGGCCCTGCAGCCTGTTGTAGCCCTACAGCATCTAGCCCATCAAGGAATTCATGGAAATTCTACAGCCCACCCATAGCCCACAGTTCAACTACTGATTTGTGCCTCTCGAAAAAAAGGAATAAAAAACTGCTGGTTTGCTAATCGTCCAACTATGACTATGAAATGCTAATAATTCGTTCTAGTATACAGAAATGATTAGAAGCAATTTATTATCTCATAACTCATGAGAAAAAATATCATCTTAATGTATGTTGTTATTGATGCTATGTTAAACTCACATTGCTCATAAGTCAGAACTCAAACAAGGAAGTCTTCAACAAAAGAATAACACGGACAGGGACAACATTTTACAACGATGGTAGTTCAAGCTTACCAGCAGGGTCGGTTCTGGTATTTTGGGGGCCCGAGGCAAAAACTTATTTGAAGGCCCCATCCATTTCCTCATATATATATATATATATATATATATATATGTCTATCAAAACCAAAACCAAAAAATATTTAACTTCAAAAGCCCTCTCAGCCAGGGTTTTTTGTTTCAGTTTGGTACAAATATCGTCTCCCATCGAAATAGCCGAAATTTTGGAATTTCGGCGAAATTTCGGTCAAATTTCAGCCAAATTCAAACAAAATTCAAACAAAAAACAATAAAATCCGAAATTTCGCCCTTTCACTCTAGACTGAAATGGCCAAAATTTCAAAAATTTCACCAAAATAAAAATCCCTGCTCTCAGCTTCTAGGATTTCTTCTTAGCAATTACTTTCATCAAATTACTTCTTCCTCACGGCACAACGCTTTACTGGAAACGATGCCTCTACACCCATGTCATTTGCAATACCTTTGGCAATATTCAGACAAGAAGAAAATTAACTTATCATTTCTGTACTTCTCAAAGTATTCCATTATACCTTTTATTTGCTTCAAAGTAGAGACAATGCACATGGCTGGCGATTGTAGCTTTTTACTCACTTTGTTTACATCAAATAAAACATCATGCTAGATAACCATACCAAGCAGAAACTCAAAACTGCCAAGTGCATCAAATAAATTTTTTACATCACTTTTACCGCCCATAGTGTACTTACATATCTGGGGCCCCATGAATTTGGGGGCCCGGGGCGGTCGCCCACCCTGCCCCTCCTCCAGGACCGACCGCCTTGCAGATGGATCTGGGGGGCCGAAAACTCACCCGGCCAGTGTCCGTAAAGCGGTGAAGTGGGCCGCGCACCACGTGTTCTGAGGTTGGCGACCCCATTTAGGTGGTTGATGGTAGTGGATTTGACGTTGGGGAAGTCAGGCGTCGGTGGTGGTCATGGATGCTTGTGAGGAGCTAGGAGATGGCAATGGCCGTAGAGCGATGGTCAAGAAGATGGGGTTGATTCAGACGTCGAGGCACACCGGTGGCGTGGACGGCACGAGGGAGAAGAGGTTGGAGGAAGAAGCTCACTGGGGGTGGGTGGTCACGCGGCTGACGTTGAGGTGGGGCTGCAGCGATGCCACGACAAAAAGTCATGCGGATAAAAGGGGATGTTTAGGGCAACAATGAGATGACAAAGAAGGTGGAGAGGACAATTTTGAAGGGAGCACACTGATGGGGACAAATTTGGGCAGATTACTCGAGTGGCTGCTGAATGGGGTGGCTCTCCATCGATCTTGAAGAAGATGATGGGACCCGGGGGACGTACTCCATGCTTTAGGGGGACGAGAGGAGGGAGCAGGGTTGCTACTGCGGATTTTTAGAGGACTGATGGTGAGGATTGAGGAACAGGAGAGGCAGGTAGTGATATGAGCTCGGCTCAGCCCAATCCCTTCTTGCTAATTTTTAAAAATAATTTTACAAAAATAATCGTCAAAAAATTATAAAAATATACCTCTATCACTAGAAGCTCTATCGTCAATTGAATTGATAACAGATGTCTATTTTGTCACAGATTGAATTGGCCGACGAATTATTGTGTCACGGATTGAATTGACCGACAAGCTAAGGCTCCTGTCACTAAATAAAACGGCGAACCTTATCGCCAATTTATTTGACGATAGATATTCTATCGCCAATTGAATTGAGAACAGAGGTATATTTTTATAATTTTTTTGGGGTATTATTTTTGTAAAATTATTTAAAAAAATTCTCCTTGCCCAGGTTGGAGAAGGAAGAAGAAAATAAGCAAGGGCAAAATGGTATTTGTCTGACCACTTCATTGCTCGACGGTGAGCAATGGCAAGCGAGGAAGACTTCAAAATGCAATGGCACATAAGGAAGAGGTCATTTTGCAACGATGCATCGGGGATCAGGACAATTGCAATGTATATAAAAACTAGGGCGGCCTTTCGGCGTGATCTGCCACGTCATGATCATTTTTCGTAGAAACAACTTTGTTTTTTTGGCGGTATTTTTCTTAAAATTGTCGAGAAAACGCATGAAATGGCTGAAATGATCTGCGATTGCGCTAAATCGAAAGATCCTTTTCATAAAAAATAGCTGGAATGGTCAAAACGTAATTACGTTTTTTTCGGTATTTATTTAGGGCCCTTCTACTGAAAGATCGCGATTTTCTAAACCAAAAGAGCATTTTCAAGAAAAAGCGTGGGAATGACCTATCTGCGATTCGTATTTTCTGATATTTATTTAGGGTCCTTTCACGAAAGATCCTCGATTTTTCTGAATCAAAAGGTCCTTTTTGTAAAAAACCGTAGAAATGACCTACACGTAATTACACATTTGTAGAGGAACCTATATGCAAAAAAAAATATGAGCCGGCCGGCTGGCCGAGCCACGGCTCGCCCAGCGCGACGTGGCCCTCTGATTTTCCCTTGAAAACACCACTAGTGCCAGAATTGCCCTTATTCTTCCACATCCCTCTTGGTTCTCCCCATGAATCATCTCTACATTTCTTTCCCCCTTCTATGTGTTTGTTGAAATACTAGTACGTGGAACGAGTAATACTAGTACTGAAATGAGTAAAATGGAAATTAGATACAATTCCTTTTGAACTGGAAAGAGCACAAGGGTCATTTCATCTTGATCAACGGGCTTTACACTACTACGGAAAGGGCATTTAGTCTCGGTCCAAAACGCCTTTAGTATCGGTTTTGAACAGAAAGAACCATCCGGGATCGATGCTCAAGGGCATCGATCGGTTCACTCACCCGTCTTGATAGAGTATCGATGCGGTTCAATTCCTGCGTGGCGTGGCGTTAGGAACCTCGAGGACCTCATCGATCTGGCTGGTGTCTCCAAGCGGCATCTTCTGAAACCCTCATCGATCTGCTGGTTTCTCCAGCCGGTCTTGATTTTTGTATATATATAGATCTATTTCTCCAAAGAGCTATTATATATATGTGTGTGTTTAAATCACAACTAATTAAAAACACGTATAATCAATCATGCACTTTGCACGATAATTAAATCACCGAACATTCATTAACAAATTTAATTACATCTAATGTATTAAAATATGTACACATATTTGTTCTTACGCTCATCGTCTAATGTATTACAATATATATGTACACAACTTTAATTACAACTTTAGTATTTCTTTTCCTTCTATTCATCGAGATCTTTTACGCGCATCGCTCTTGCTAGCCATAGATGTAAACTCAAGCGATTCACGGTCCTTATCGAAGGGCCCCAATTGTTAAAATTTGGTTCATGAAACTTCGCCTTTTGGATTTACGACCTCATCGTAAATAAAGCCGATGAGTTGTTCTTGGATTGCTCTCACTGTCATCACGTGAGAGTTCAACCTTGTTCCGCCAAATATTGAGGCACCTATCGTTAAGTCATTAACTAATCAATACTTAAATTTGTACAAGATATAAGGAGTACCTATACATCATTAAAGCTAGTAATTATATTTACTCACCCTTTTTGCCTTTTAGCATGCGATCGGCGGCTCGGTTTGGGTGTGCATAAACTTCGCATACATAGTAGCCGCATAAATTGTTACCGTGGTGAGTCAAGATCTGCGGTGGAAAAAAGTTGAAAGCGTGAAATGGATGCAAGGAAATTAAGTTAACCAAGCGAAAAGCTAGCATTATGATATACATACACGAGGTAATTGTAATGTCAAATTTCTCCTTGAATCATACGTTTTTAGCACGGAACCGTGTGAATGCACTACACATGTGATTCTGAATTGTACATGATTAGAATTTGTTTCAAATTGAAGGAAATAGAACTAATACGATAATGAGAGGAACAAGAATTAATACCGATTGAGCATGTCGATAAAGTTTTGATACTTTTCAACCGGTCTCCTTTATGAGTCCATAATTGTGATCGAGCTCACGATCTAGCTCGATCATAAGAAGAATCCATGAAAACTATACATAGATGTGTCAATGTAGATAACTAATTAGTTCTAACATCGTGTTATGAAAAAGGAGTAGAATGAGGTGAATGCAAAACACGTGCTCAAATGAGTAGGCTAGATATATCTTTGACTTATATCTTTGACCCATTAGTGCATTGAATACGTTAGTCTTTGTTTAAGCAGGGTGGTCTCTAACGGTTGTCGCGTTGATAACTCATCGGGTCCATGAAGCCTATGTTTAAAATACGATCCCTTCTGCATCTTTGTATCTCCATGCTACATAAGAAATTAGTTAGGCTTGCAAGTTAGTATAGTACAAGGAAGTGCACGATAGTTTTTGCAAATAATTAAGACACTTACAGAGTCCAAAGAACCCATCAAGCTCACGCCGAGGGCGTCATGCGGTATAGGTCATATATGTAGTCCCACGACAATAAATTCACCTTCACCGCGAAAAAATCTTGTTGCTTAAACTTGACAAATAACATCAGAGATCATGCTTGGTCGCCTCCAAGTACCATTCATGAAATTGCCGATCTTTGTCGTTGGTGGGCAGCTCCTCATGCCCGACCAATGACCGCCTATTTTAAATAACCATTTTACTTGGGCAACCTCAATCTTTTCCGTGCCTAATATTTGATTTGCGGTAAGGCGGCTTCTTGAAGAATTTTTGCATCTCCTTACCCTTCCTCACCGACATCTTCTTCTTGGGGCATTCCTTACTCAATGTGCGCCAGAGTTTGATTGGCGAGGCATTTTTTTTCATCCTTCAAATTTTTAATAGTCATTAAGCCTTTATAAAATTCTTACCGTGCTGTGTTGAACCTTCTTCTCTCGGTGACTTGGGTTTAAGAAATTTAGTTACCTCTCCTTTTACCACCTTCTTGGTCTCCTCATCGCTCATATCATCACGGCTACTAAGTTCACCACTTCTTGGATTTGGTGGAGGACTCTGCCTTCTTGGGAGCCACTTGGCCAAGGCGGCTTGTTTCCTTGGTCGGCGCCTTCTTGGGAGGAGACGGGCTTGTATGGCGCTTATGTGAGTGGGAGGTCTTTGTAGGTCGCCGCCTTCTTGGGAGGAGGCGGGCTTCTTGTGGCGCTTATGTGAGCGGGAGGTGGTGTAGGAGTCGGCGCCTTCTTGGGAGGAGACGGGCTTCTTGTAAGCGCTTATGTCTGCGGGAGGTGGTGTAGGAGTCGGCGCCTTCTTGGGAGGAGGCAGGCTTCTTCAGGCTTATATGCTTGAGGAGATGGTATAGGAGACGGGCTTCTTATCGGGCTTATATGCACAGAGGTGGTGTAGGAGTCGGCTGAGTTCTTGGGAGGAGACGGGTTTCTTCTCGGGCTTCTTCGCGGAGAGGACACGTCCATGTTATCTCAAAAATTATGTACCATTTATGCCCACAGGATGAAATTGTGTCTTTGCCTCTCCTAGCCGTAGTCCCGTCACCTCCATGAATTTCGAGGTCAAGGTCCTCGTACCACGGGCACCTCCTCCACCGAGACCTTGGAGTATCCTCGACAGATCTGTTGACCATGGATAAGCTGCCCGGCTCTAATGGGTGAGCCATGCCATCGGGTGCCTTGAAGGTAAGGTTCCGCGCTTGGATATGCAGCTCACAAGGTGTCCGCTGTTTGATGTCGTCTACGGGATACTTGTTCAAGTCCGCTTGGCGACCCACCGAAGCCTTGCCACGCCTTGCGGGCTGATGATGTCTGGATTACTCGGAGGTTCTTGGGCCGTCTCGCTGTTGGCTCAAGGCTAGCTGCACCTCTCTTCGGATCTCTTCTTGCATTCTCTCATTTGTTTGATTGAGCGTTCTTCAAGCGCACTAAGTTGTTGTGTCTGTCGAGCCTTGCTCTCGCCCGACTCCTATAGGTCTCGGCGTCTGGCCAGAAACCAACCTTCCACGGGACAACGCCGGCGCCTGCGTGTCGTGAAATCTAAATTATGCAATACGGTGAAAATAACCAATAATTTCAATCATGCAAGTCTAGCGGTTCAAGGCTTAGATCATTTCATTAAGCGTCATGTTCATTAAGAAACCCAAATAACATCACGAGCAATACCTCTCCTTCCACCAAAGAACGATCAAATGCAGCATAACAAGGAGCAATAATGGAGTCATACAACTATTGCTCTCAGATTTAATAAATTGATGGGTTGCTCCAAATGAGCCCTCCAACACCAATTTCAGCAATATATCACAGGGTATACAAATCTGAAATTAGTGAATCTATACAATTCAGCACTGTTTAATAAACTTGATTCACTAGAACTCAACAATGGACTATGAAAAGCTCTTGAATAGTAGGGCAAAGACCAATTTGGACTAAAACAGAGTAGCCAAAGTTATTCACAACTAAGTTCCAGATTAGATCGGGGATATCACTGCGAACCAAGCCTCATAACGAGGAACTAATAACATGATAGCATGTCACATATCACAGAGAATAAAAGCGAAGTTGATGTTTTAGACACAATGATCTAAGCGATCTTTGAATCACGGAGAAATCACTAACTAACAGTTAATATTGCCTCATTTAATTGAATCATCATAGAGCAGCGATAGGAGAATAAAATCGGTGCCTCCGGATCAAGAAATCTGACCTCTAGCTCGATGGCTAGTCCCTCAAATTTCTCAATCGGTTCACTGAATCAACACCAACAGATAAAGTAATGCCAGCTAAAAAGGATCTTCTTACAGACAGCACCAAGACCATTCAGGACCTCTAAGGAAAGATTGACATAACCGAAAAACACAATACCTCAGCAACCTTTAACAAGCAACCAGAGGCACAACCAAAAAAATACACAACTCATCGCCAAACATACTCCCAGGACAGCATGCAGACGCATTTTTTGAGTTTGATTCCAGAAACCAAGCAGCAAATCGCTCAACCATTATCAAAAGCAAAGCCATTTCGACTTCCTCCAGGATGATATAAGACCCATTTCTTATATATTTCCTAGTTGATTTCAGCACCATCTGTTAGTTCTAGAATCGACAAAGACAAACTCTCAAACTTTCATCAAGTGACAAGTGATCTCATCGAATGAGGGCACAAACCCTAGGGTTGGCGGAGGCGGAGGGGAACAATGGCGAGAGCAAGGCTTGGGAGGCGAGGGCAGTGGCGGTGGGGTCGTCGGAGGCGAGGATGGCAGCAGTGTGGGTCGTTGAGGCGTCGATTCGTCGGAGGCCTTTGCAAGCAGCGGGAGGAGGAGATTGAGGAACAATGGCGGGAGTAGCAAAAATTGGAGAAAGAGGAGGTGGCGGGAGGGATTTATAGGTGCACCATCGGTCGGTTGGTGTATTCAGCAGGAGGCGATGTCATCTATCGATCGACGGATTGGAGTATCCAACGGGCACTAATGAACATCGATCCGGTTGAATACACCAACCGACTCGATAAATCATTTCAGCGCAAGGGATCGGAGCCTAGGCTTTTCTCGGTCCGGTGAAAACACCAGCAGGACTGATGTTAAAAGACTCAAAATAATTTAAGCGCCCATACTACTCGACAAGAAAGCTTCCTCCCCTTGGCTAGCAGAGGCGCTTGAGTCTGTGAGCTCTCCCGACCGTGAGGTCTCGGGTTCGAGCCCCGCTCGTGCCCCCTAGCCTTTCTTTTTCGTCTTTTCTTTTATTTCTTTTTTTATTAATTGTTTAACTACTGTTTTATTAAATAATTTTAAAAATGCTTTTACCACTTTAGATTCATTTAGTCTTTTTTAAGATTTCTTTCTTTTTGAATCTCTTTGTTTAACTATTGTTTCATTAAATAATTTGTAAAAATGTTTTTACCACTTTAAATTCATTTAGCCTTTTTTTAAAGATAGTCTTTACAATATTTTTTTCCAACCATGTAATATAAATTAACATTATAGAAAATTGTAAGAAATAAAGTAATTTTTGCACTCTTATAATTCCATTGCAAACTATCACCTTGTTATATTAGTACAGAGGGACTTTGAACAATATTGTTAGTCAAATATTAGTACAATTTGAGCAGCAAATCTGAGAAAACCTCTAGAGGAATGAGAAACTAGTATGTTAGTAGTCTATTACACCAAAAGAAAGCAAAGCAATCCTTATTTGCTAACATACTTTGCTTTTACAAGTGATCCTTCATTATGATCGCGGCGTCGTGGGAGATTCCTCTGTATCATTCAGGACACTAATGTCTCGTCCACCGTGAAAGGAGGCGGCTCGTCGAATCGATTGTACTTTCTTCGTCCGTGGCGCCTCAACTCCGACAATCCTTCTTTTACTGGAAGAACCACGTGGCGCCTTGGCTGATCGCTCTTGCTAGTCTTCTCCATACCTTTTTAGGTTTCTTGTCCATGTCCATCACATAGAATACCCGTGTCACATTATTAGCGAGCACGAGCGGTTCGTCCCTATAGGCCACTTGCTTGAGGTCCACAGTTGTCATCTGTACTTATCGATATCCACGGTATCGGTTTGACCCATTGGCACCAAAGCAGAGGACTTTTAATGGCCCATACTCCGCCTCCCAGATCTCCTCTATGAAACCATAGTAGGTGTCCATCTTGCATTTTGTCCAAGGCATCTATCTGGACGCCCTTTTTTGGTTGGTGCTCTTGTTATCCCGGGTTGTCGTGTAAAATGTGTACCCATTTATCTCATACCCTTGAAATGATATGATTGTTGTGGGCGGTCCTCGAGCCAAGAGTTTCAATTGTTCATCGTCATGCTCGCTTGCCCAACATTGCTTTTGTAACCAAGCACGAAATGGTCCATTTGCTCCATCGCGATCCACTTATCGACTTCTCTGGGTATTGGTAGCGTAGACTCATTTCGTGATCATAGATATACGAGCCACTACTGATTTGCTTGTTTCAATACCGTGAAATGTGCTTGTTTAAATGCAAGTAGATCATCGCTATAGGATTCTTTTCTCCTAAAGTCCCTTTTCCCGTAGCCTCCCTCATGGCGTGATCTGAGGGCGCCAATCGGATTCAGATCATCAATGTAACTAACACAAAACTTCGATCACCTCCTCTATCTTGACACCACACTGTAATGCAGCCTATACAGGCGAGACCGATTCTGAACATACTTCTTTAGGATACCCATGTACCTCTCGAAGGGAACATATTGTGGAGGAACACAGGTCCAAGAATTTCTATCTCTTTAACAATGTGGACCATGAGATGGACCATAATATCAAAGAAGGATGGAGGAAGATCATCTCAAGGCTAACGGACTATTGACCATGTCATCATGCGAGACTAGATACCTTATTAAACCGATGACCTTCTGCGACACGCGTTGAAGAACGAACACGACTTTATGATTATCCCTCTCGCCTAATCTGGGAGAATACCTCGCCCGCCATCGCTTAGAACAAGCTGTGTCATCAACACATGACAATCATGGGATTTTATATATGCGATTTTATTCTCTTTCATGTTTATGAGTCTCCTTATGTTAGGAGTATCGGAAGGACCTTCACACTGTTCAAGAACTTAATCATGTTTTTCTCTTCCTTGCTCGTGAGTGTAGCTCGCGGGGTGGAGGTAATGTTGTCCTTTCTCTCTCTTTTCCGGATGTAGGTGGTTCACGAGTCCCAATAGTTGTAGGTCCTTTCGTTTGCAAGTGTATCTTTTGACTTACTGTACATATCTAGGAAACCTAGTAGGTTCATTGAGACATTCTTCGTGATATGCATGAAGTCGATGAGTGGCGGACCTCTAAGTCTTTCGATGAAGGTAAGTCCCAAAATATTGACTTCTTCCAAATGGCCTTCGTGTGACCTTGTTCAGTAGGGACAAGTTTGCTACAGGACCTTTTCCAAATACTACTTTCAGATCCTTTACCAAAGAAAATACAAGCGTCCTTTGTGATGCATGGGCTTCTACGTTTCTCTTCCGTCCCATCAAAATTCTCACCCTTCCTCCATAACGGGTCCTTCATATGGAGGAACCTCACAGTGGCCCATGTACACAACCTTTCAAGAGTTTTTAGGTACTTGCTATCCGTATCCTCTAGCGATGGATCTGGGCTTTATATTCTTTGATAGATAGGCAGATAGATTACCAAGTGCAGGCGATCGTTGATGGTTCACGAATAGCAATGCCGAGAGTGAAGTGCTCTCTTTGTACTCATCCCATACACGTACACCATCGTTCCACAGTGTTAACAGATCTTCAACCAACGGTTTGAGGTACACATCAATGTCGTTTCGTGTTGCTTCGGGCCTTGGATAAGCAATGGCATCATAATGTACTTCCGCTTCATACACAACCAAGGAGGAAGGTTGTAGATACATAGAGTCACGGGCCAAGTCTTTGTATCGCTGCTCATATCGCCGAACGGGTTCATCCCATCCGTACTCAACCCAAACCTTATGTTCCTTGCATCCTCAGCGAAGTCCGGGTATGTTTTATCGACTTTCCTCCACCGGGAGCCATCGAGAAGGTGCCTTAGCCTTCCGTCATCCTTACGGTCTTCCTTGTGCGGCGCATCATCCGGGCATGCGCTTTGTTCGCAAATAAACGCTTCAATCGGGGATTACAGGAAATACCACACCACCTTAGCAGAGGTCTCTTCTTCTTCGCGCCCTACTCACACAGGTCATCACGCTTGGTCTTATACCGCAAGTTTTGCACACCGGACAAGCTTTGAATCCTCATACTCATTGCGATAAAGGATACAATCATTCGACATGCATGTATCTTCAGACCTCCAACCCCAAAGGGCGGACAACTTGTTTGGCATCGTCGTAGTTTCGGGCGGTGTGTTCCCCTCTGTAAGTAACTTATTTATGAGGCATAACAACTCGTCAATCCTTATCATACAATCCATTGGTCGCCTTCCATTGCATCGGTTCTAGTGTGATACGCAACTTTTTATGGCCTGTCGACGGTTTGGGTACAACAAGTGTTCCGTGGTCCTCCATAGTATTTGGAACTTTTCGTAATGTCTTTCATCGATGTATTCTCCTCTCCATCACGCAAAGATCTGGTCTAGGTCATCATCACCACACTCCCCAATGTATCTTGAAAGAACCGTGTTGACCAAATATTCCGGGATATTGTTGTCCGCTTCTTCTTCTTCACCGTCTTCTGTATAATCTCTTCTTCACCGTGCTTGGTCCAAAGAGTATAGTTTGACATGAAATCTCTTGTGAGCAAATGAAAGTGAAGGTGGCTGGATTTTGGCCACTCCTTCTCATTCTTGCGATCTATGCATGGACAAAGATATGTAGCAGACGTCGTGTGTGCATCGGCCAAGACGAAGAAAATCTTGCAAACCCCGCAAGAACTCAGGAAGCGTCGATCCATGTACATCCATCGCCGGTCCATCTACATTATGTTACATCAAGATAATCATTAGCTCATTTTTCGATAATGAATTGTTGAACCAAAACCTAAATATTAGCTAGATCCACACCTTCAATCAGAGCTAAATAATAATCCAAGCAAAATATAAACTCACACAACAAGTTTTTACAAACTACAAAAAGAATTGGTCGATCAGTCTGGATTCAAAATTTAGAATAAAATTCACGATGACTTTGTTTGCAAATTCTGCTCAAATTGTAACACCCTAAAAATTTTAAATTATTATTCAATCATTTATTTTTATTTTTTCTAAATCTCTAGCACTTAATTAATGATGTTTTCAAAAATAATTTCTTGATGGAAATTAAAACCAAAATTATACTAGAAGTAATTTTCTAAGTTTAAAATATTCCAAAGTATTTTTGAAAACTTTTCTCAAATATTGAACTCATTTTATATTTTCTATAAAGCCATTCATATTTCGATATTATTTTAATTCACAAATGAATTTAAATTTCTTCTTTTCCACATTAAATCGAGCTACATTATAATCCAAGCAAATTCTAAGCTTACACAACAAGTTTTTGTATCCTATTTGAAATGATCAAGCTAGATATATCTCTACATTCATAATCTTTCATCAATCATGGGAAAAGATCAAATTTTTTCATAATTCAAGCAAAAAAGAGGCTCCATTTAACACCAAATGATGTGACGAATGATGTTACTAACCTTAGTTACCTTGGTTGCGAGTAAAATGACCAAAATTTTGAAATTTGGGCAGCACCTCTCTCTATATTCATAATCTTTCATCAATCATGGGAAAAGATCAAATTTTCTTCATAATTCAAGCAAAAAAGAGGCTCCATTTAACACCAATTGAAGTGAGGAATGATATTACTAACCTTAGTTACCTTGGTTGTGGGTAAAATGACCAAAATTTTGAAATTTTGGCAGCACCTCCTCCCTTGAAGCTCTTGGCAAGCTCCTTTGTTCTTCTCGTGCGGTGAAATGATCTGGTCTCGCGGAGCGGGAGGAGGAAGAGTTTAAATCTGGAACATCGATCTGGTTGAAGGAACAAACCGTCTTGATGTAATCCATCGATCTGGGTTCATGTCATGAACCGGTACTATTTAGCTCCGCTAAATAGTACTGGGTTCAATACACGAACCGATCGATAATCATACTATCGATCTGGGTTCGTGTATTGAACCGGTCTCGATCGCCGAACTCAGAGCCGCTTGAACAGGTGATCTAACTATTAGTCGGTTCGTACTCAACCGTCTTGATGGGCGGTAGGAAAGGTCGATTTTGTAGTAGTGTTAACCTTACCAGTTGGCATTTCCCAAAGGAATTTGTAATTTTCATGGCGTAAAACCAAAAAAGAAAAAGGCAATGATAAAACCCAAAAGCTAGAAAACATTAGCGGCATGGATCAAAATTTTTCGTCAGGATTACCACCTCATCTGAAATGCAGATTGTGTCTTGCTGATATGCCATAGCAAAAGACATTCATTATAAATTGTCGATGCAAATTTGGACGAAACACCGAACTGTGAAATCATGTGTTGAAAAATTGGTTGAATGATAAAATTGGCATTGCAAAGTGGTTTCGGTTATAACATGTGTGGTGCTTGTGCATGTGCTGTTTGAGATGATTAACTGATATGCTGTGATAGCATGGTAATGATTTTGCTTGATGCAATGTGCTCGTGTGAGTGGTTGTATGGATTGACTGTGAGTCAAGTCGTGGACTTGTACTCGGATGTGTTTTTGTTTATTCATGTGCAGGTGTTGCTCGAGGGCGAACGTGGTCGATGACGGAACCGGAACTAGGTTTATGGAGGAACTGAGGTTCGAGACTAGGTTCAGAGAGGAATCGAGGTCTTGGTGGTCGAGGATGTCATGCGGGACGTTCGGGCTAGAGAACATGCACATGGAGGCTGGTTAGTCACGTGAGTATGGCATGTAGGCTGTACACGCGTGCAAGAGCTGTATTTGGCCATGTTTGGGGCAGGTTGAGATATATACAAACTCTTTTCATGTCGGATGAGTTGTATTCAATCTCTTTAGGGTTGTTCTGTATAAATAGGAGGAGGTGTCCCCTGTTTATTCTTGAGCAAGATTTTAGGGTTTGTACTCTTTTATTTTGAGTACTGTAACCAGATTAAATAAAGAGAATTAAAAAAATCTTTCTTGCAAACCTGGCATTTCAATTTGGGCGTCGCGAGAGAGCTCCTGCGGCTAGAAGTTTTCTTGCTGTTTTGATTTCCTTTGGCTTAATTACTTTTCGGCGGTTTGAAGAAAGGAGGCGTGAAGAAGATTTGTTCTTTTTGTTGCTCCCAGCCAAGAAACTGACGTGCGGCCAGATTCTTGCACTTTTGTTTTCATGGTGAGTTGCCGGACTGCATGCATGCAAAGTTAGAGAAGCTTCAGGTGGCTGGACTCGTCTCATGAAAGAAAAGACCGAAGAATTCTTTTGCGACTAGAAGGTCTGGCGTAGCTTGAAAATCTTTGTACGGCGTCCTAAGCTACATCCGTGTGCATGCAAAGAAAGAAAGAAAGAAAACGCTTCTGAAGACCAGCGCTGCTGATTTTGGTCCATCGTTGCTAAAGAAATTCAGTCCGTCGTAGTTGATCTTTCATCTAAAGTTTGGTCCATGGTAGTTAAAGTTTCTAAAGTTTGGTCCGTGGCACAAGGGAACACATCACGGAGTTTGATCTCTTGTAAAGGTATCATTTTGCGAAGATAATATCTCCAGATCCATAGATCCGATCGAGTTGATTTTTATTGGGTTAGATTCATAATTGACTCTAACTTAGAGCAATCCAACGGTGGGATCTTTGGTTAATCTCATTGTTTGATTTTGGTCCGTCGCTAGTCTCAATTTGGTCCGTCGCTATTAGATCCATATTTGTTTTAGCCGTCTTGCGAAGGATATAACTCTAGATCCATATGTCTGATCAAGTTGATTCTTTTTGAGTTAGCTTCAGAATCGAATCTAGTTTCTACATTTAAAATTTCACATCAATCCAACGGTTGGATCTTCTTGCATCTCAGTTTTAGTGAACATGTATTAGTCTTTCTCGTTTGGTCCGGCGTGAACTGATTTAGTTTTATTCTGATGAAATTTGATCCGGCGCACATGCAAAACTCTCTATCCGGTCACGAAGTTTGGTCAAATTACACATAAAAATTTGGTCGTGCATGAAATTTGGTCCGCCGTGCAAGTAAAAATTTAGTCCGGCGCAATAAGGTTCTTGCTGAATACAAATCAAGCGATCTGAGTTTGTTTGGAGTGTTTCAAAAATCATAAAAATTTAATTTAGCTTCTGCGCAATCATTCACCCCCCTTTGATTGCTAGATTAGTATATTTCAATCCTACAAGTGGTATCAGAGCCTTGTTTTTCTAATTAATCTTAACCGGTGATTAGAAACTGTAGCGATGGATAGGTATTCGACAAAACCTTGTGTTTTCGATGGTGTTGATTTTCAGTTTTGGAAAGCAAAGATGGAGGCATACATCCAAGCTCAAGGCTTTGCAATCTCGGAGAAGGTGTACAAACCATATCAAGTTCCTGAGAATGATCAAGTCAATGAAATCAATAAAGCACATGTTGAAGCAAATAGCAAAGCACGAAATTTGATCATCCAAGGATTGGGAAGAAGTGACTTCGACCGAGTGATCCATCTCAAGTCTGCATATGAGGTATGCAAATCTCTTTGTGATTATCATGAGGGATCTAACACTAACAAAGAGGTTCGTCAAGATATATATAAGAAAGAATACATGCGATTTGAGATGAAGCCTGGTGAGTCACTAGATAATTGCTTTACACGTTTCAATAAGATTCTTAGCAATTTACGTGCTGTTAGGGTTTTCTTCGATGAAGCTGCTAATGCTAGACAATTGCTTGGTGCTTTAGACATGTCTATTTGGGAGATGAAATTTACATCCATTAGAGAATCAACTGTCATGAATACACTTACTGTAGATGTTCTTTTCTCTAAATTAAAAACTCATGAATTGGATGTTTTTGCCAGAAAGAATGATCATAAATCAATTGCGTTGACCTCCCAATCTAGCATGTGTCAGAATAATGCTTCTTCAAGTTTTGCTTTGTCTTTCTTGTTCTCACTAACCGATGAACAGATTGAGGAATTTTTCGAAGAAGACTTGGCATCATTTTTTTCTCGTTTTAATAAACCTTTACAGAATGTGAGAATGAGGAAGAGAGTTGGTGGTGGCCCTCTAAGATGCTATGAGTGTGGTGATCTCAACCACATTCGTTCAAATTGTCCTAAACTTGCAGGTAAAGCATCAAGAGAGGAGAAGGACAATGACAAAAGAAAAGAGAAGAAGAAGTTCTCTCCAAGCGATAGAAAGAAGAAGAGCTTCATCAATCGCAAAGTTGTCCACGGGTTCATACGCTCTTGAACAAGTAAATTCGAGTGATGTGGATTCAGAGAGCGATGAAGATGACACGACAACTCCAAGCAAGCATGAATTGACAGGTTGTGTCTCATGGCTAGAAGTGATGAAAGTTTCACCGGGGCGATCATGATAGCGACTTCAATGAGGTAGAACCTTCTTACAATGAACTAGCTATTGCTATTGCTCGTCTTGGTTAATTGCTTGATAAACACGACAAGAAAATTAAGAAACATGATGTTCTTGTGGAATCTTTCAATGCTGAAATTGCTAGACTTAAATCTTTGATTCCTGATGATGATGCTTGCAAATCATGTGACTTGATTTACAATGAGCTTACTTTGCTTAGGAAAGAATATGTTACCTTGTTAGAGCAAGTCAATGCTGAAAAGAAGGAAAATGAGAAACATGTGAAAAATGCTAGCTGTTCAACTGTTGATTTGCTTGATACAACTCACTGTTCTAAATGCTCCATACTAGAATTGAAGTTGCATGATGCAAATGCTAGAGTTTCTCAAATGACAGATGCTCTGCTCACTTATGAGGTTCTTTCATGCTCAACCTGTCGCAAGCAAAAAGGAAAAGTGGACGTTCCCTGTAATAATTGTTTAACTTTTTCTCGAAAAGTTGATTATTTGAAAAAAAATCTTTAGAGCGTTTCACTACAGGAAAGAAAAATCTAAACATGATTTTGGATCAATTAAGAGTCAGCACTCATAATAAAGGCTTAGATTTTGATTCTTATGCTCATCATAAATCACATGCTCCCACTATTGTTAAGGTACTTGAAAGTGGAAAATTTGAAATTGTCAATGAGTCTAAGAAAACTATTTTTAAGTCTCTTTGGTGTTTTGCGTCTCTTCGTGATGAATGCAAATGTTGCTTCTGTTTCTAAAGCTAAACATCATGTTAAATATACTTGCACTCATTGTGGTAGAGATGGACATTTAGTAGATTTTTGTTTTAGACTAGCCAAACAGCAAAAGAAAGAAAAGGCTAAGGCTAGTCTAATTTTAGATAGGCATATTTTACTCCTCATTTTGTGCCTAGGGTGATGCAAACACCTTTTGTTGCTAGAAACACGAGAAAGGGCAAATCTGATTTTGTGTACAAACATACTCGTGTTGTGCCTACTCGTCGTGTGTCTCAATATTGGATTCCTAAATGCTTTATTTGTAACCCCAGTACCGAGGCCTCGACATCTTCTAGTGCTATGTAGGTTTTTCAGATGCTGGTTGGAGAACAGAAGCTTAATGGATCTTGGTCTTTTGCAAGATGGGATCAAGACATGGATGGTTCTCACCCTTGAGATGGCCTTCAAGAGCTATGTGCGATAATTCTTCACCTACTTTGTGAGCTATTTTATACACTCATGTCGTTTACATTCACAGATATCTAATTGTGGTGTGAGATGAGATGTTTGTTCATATGCACATATGTATCCCCTAGCATGTTCAATAATGTTATATCTTATATTATGCCTTTTCATGCTTAGAATTTATTTATCATGATTCATACTTGTGCTTAACTGAACATACCATGATAACTCAAACACATGTATATCATCACGTCTCTTTTGATTTCATTGGTTATTCGTTTGAGGGGGAGTTAATGGATTTTTGGTGAAAATTTCTTTCATTTGCTTGTTGGGAGGATTGTTCTTTCATATTTTTGTTTATAAAATTAATCCCATTGGGTAGTTTTTAAGATGGTTATTTTTTAGGGGGAGTTTTTGAAAACTTTGTAATATTTTGTAACATATTTTTTATTTTGTGTGTTTCTTAAATGAAAAACAAAAAAATGAAAAAGTAATGAGCATTGTATTTCATACACATATGTCATTTGAAGTCATGTTTATGTTACAAGGTCTTTGCAACTTCATATTTATGCATATATGGTGTAGTTTATGACATGACTATTTAAATAGAATGACAACATGAATTAAATCTTGTCATGATTGAACTTTCTTGGCTATCTTGATCCTACTCAAAAAGTGCTAAATATGAAATTTATCAAAGTTAAGTGCTAAAGTTCAAAAACTGATTGTTGATAAATGTAAGAACAAGGTTATGTACTGTCGCACTTCTTCTTTACGAGACTGCTTATCATTGCACTTTGATATGAACTTGGAAGAGGTTGTGTATGACCAAAACCATGAAACCTTAAGCTTATGTCTGCTTGGCATGGTTGAAAAGTAACCATGAAACTTTAAGCTTGTGACTGCTTGGCATGGTTGAAAAGTAAGGCTGATGGTGCATGTAATTCTTTGCAATTGTTATTGTTGCAATCAATAATGAATCAGTTTTTCTAGCACAAATAAAGTGCACAAAAAAATCAATGTTTTCAGGTTTTAAGATTGTTGATAAAGGAAGATCATGCCATGCATAAAATCGTTAATAGTACTTAATTTCTAGTTATGCTTACTCTACATTGTTTTTGTGTAGATTTGAGGGTGCAAGTATTTTTGATAACATACTTGGTGATGAATCACAATTGGGCATGACTTATAATGCTCAGTGCATAAAAAAAGACAAATTAAAAATAAACAAAATGATTTTGTTCTCTCTTTTGTATTCTTGATGAACCCATTGTCAAAGGGGGAGAATTTTGGAGTCAAAGGGGGAGAATGCTGGTCAAAGGGGGAGAATTTGAAGGTTTTTGGACACATATTGCACATTCACACATACACATTTCTTCTTTTTAGACAGGGGGAGATTTCTTCTTTTTAGGGGGAGATTTCTTCTTTGTAGGGAAGGTTTTCTCTCTTTGTTTTTTCGTCACTTTGCTGTTATTTTTTTTATATCAAAATTTCTTAAATATTTCTTGTAAGGTGAATGCCAATGTTCAGTTCTAAATGGTGTTGCCAATGTTTTCATCAAGGGGGAGATTGTGAAATCATGTATTGAAAAATTGGCTGAATGATGAAATTGGCATTGCAAAGTGGTTTTGGTTATGGCATGTGTGGTGCTTGTGCATGTGCTGTTTGAGATGATTAACTGATATGATGTGATAGCATGGTAATGATTTTGCTTGATGCAATGCGCTCGTGTGAGTGGTTGCATGGATTGACTGTGAGTCAAGTCGTGGACTTGTGCTCGGATGCGTTTTTGTTTATTCATATGCAGGTGTTGCTCGAGGGCGGACATGATCAATGACGGGACCGGAACTAGGTTCATAGAGGAACTGAGGTTCGGGACTAGGTTCAGGGAGGAATCGAGGTCTTGGTGGTCGAGGATGTCATGCGAGACGTTCGGGCTAGAGAACATGCACATAGAGGCTGGTTAGTCATGTGAGTATGGCATGTCGGCTGTACACGCGTGCAAGAGCTATATTTGGCCATGTTTGGGCCAGGTTGAGATGTATACAAACTCTTTCCATGTCGGATGAGGAGTTGTATTCAATCTCTTTAGGCTTGCTCTGTATAAATTGGGGGAGGTTTCCCCCGTTTATTCTTGAGCAAGATTTTAGGGTTTGTACTATTTTGTTTTTAGTACTGTAACCAGATTAGAGAAAGAGAAATAAAAAAATCTTTCTTGCAAACCTGGCGTTTGGATTTGGGCGTCGCAAGAGAGCTCCTACGGCTAGAAGTTTTCTTGCCGTTTTGATTTCCTTTGGCTTGATTGCTTTTCGGCGGTTTGAAGATAGAAGGCGCGTGAAGAAGATTTGTTCTTTTTGTTGCTCCCAGCCAAGAAACTGACGTGCGGCCAGATTCTTGCACTTTTGTTTTCATGGTGACTTGCCGGACTACATGCATGCAAAGTTAGAGAAGCTTCAGGTGGTTGGACTCGTCTGGTGAAAGAAAAGATCGAAGAATTCTTTTCCGACTAGAAGGTCCGGCGTAGCTTGAAAATCTTTGTACGGCGTCCTAAGCTACATCCTTGTGCATGCAAAGAAAGAAAGAAACAAAACACTTCTAAAGACCAGCGCTGCTGATTTTGGTCCGTCATTGCTAAAGAAATTCAGTCCATCGTAGTTGATCTTTCATCTGAAGTTTGGTCCGTGGTAGTTGAAGTTTCTAAAGTTTGGTCCGTGGCATAAGGGAACACATAACGGAGTTTGATCTCTTGCAAAGGTATCATCTTGCGAAGATAATATCTCCATATCCATAGATCTGATCGAGTTGATTTTTATTGGGTTAGATTCATAATTGAATCTAGTTTTTACAGTTAAAATTTCACATCAATCCAATGGTGGGATCTTGGTTAATATCATTGTTTGAGTTCGGTCCATCGCTAGTCTCAATTTGGTCCGTCGCTATTAGATCGATATTTGTTTCAGCCATCTTGTGAAGGATATAACTCTAGATCCATAGGTCTGATCGCGTTGATTCTTTTTGGGTTAGCTTCAGAATCGAATCTTGTTTCTATAGTTAAAATTGCACATCAATCCAACGGTTTGATCTTTTGAAATCTCAGTTTTAGTGAACATGTATCTGTCTGTCTCGTTTGGTCCGGCGTGAACTGATTTGGTTTTGTTACAGTAGAAATTTGATCCGGCGTACATGTAAAACTCTCTGTCCAGTGTGAAGTTTGGTCCGGGTTACACATAAAAATTTGGTTCGGCGCGAAATTTGGTCCGCCGTGCAAGTAAAAATTTAGTCCGGCGCAATAAGGTTCTTGTTGAATACAAATCAAGCGATCTGAGTTTGTTTGGGGTGTTTGAAAAATCATAAAAATTTAATTTAGCTTTCGTGCAATCATTCACCCCCCTCTGAGTGCTAGATTAGTATATTTCAATCCTACACGAACAAATTAAACTAGACAAGAAACAAGTTTCGTTTTCCTTTTATCCTTCTTTTGTGCGATGGAGCATTGGAGGATAATAAACCAAAATGACCAAACCATCATATCACTCTCTCTCTCTCTCAACAAGTTCACATTTGATGTTGCATTCAAACTAGAGGTGGCTAGATGGACCGTGCTAAATAGGCTGGCTTAAGGCCCCGCATTGTAAACCTTTCTGACACTAAGACAACCCAAGAGTGAATAAATCATGCCAACGGCCCAATAAGTAGGAGCTATGTTGGGCCGACAAATTTCAAAGACACCTGCTAGCCTAGCACATTACGGCAAGGCCTAGGCACAGCTTGGCACTATGCGGCCCATTTACAGCACGACATGGTCCGTTCAGTCCATTTATTCAAAAATTTAACCTTTTTAGCCATTAGAGGCTTAAAGATTCAAAAAAATCTAGAAATTCCCAATTTTTCCTATAAATAGAGTAGCTGCCACTTTATTTTTCCACCAGCAAACTTGCAATCTGTAACATCCCAAAATTTTGACATTTTAATTATTTAATATTATTTTATTGCAATTTATGATTTTTCTGAATTTTCGGATTTATTTGGATTTTACGAGAATTATTTGAATTATTATGAATTTAAATATATTACCTTTTGTTAAGAAATAATTATAAAAAGAAAAGTTTAAAATAGAGTTTTGCCAAAAATATTTTATTTAGGTCCGAAATGTCTCAAAATATTTTTGAGATTTTTCTTGGAATTTTTAGAGTATTTTTACTACCCTAAATGAATTAGTTTATTTTCTTGAATTATTTTAATTGGAAAATCTCAGAAAATACCCGTGAACAGTGTTGGGCCCGGCCCATTCTTTGTCGCATCTTAACGGTGAAATCGGGGAGTAACACCGACCGCTGGATCGGGATCAAGGGTCCACATTGATCCACGTCATTTAAGTAAACCCTAATGTTAGCGTATCGTTAGATCAAGATCAGCGTTGCTACCGCTGATCGGTACCGATTCGGGAAACCCTAAGCCGTCCGACCGTCGGATCGTGATCGTGTAGCTGCCGTTCATCGTCTTCAATCCAAACTCTCGCGCCGCCGTCTCCGAGTTGGACTCGACGCCGCCGCCGTTTCTTCCTCGGTTTCCACGCTACGCTGGGTATTTAAGGACTCCGGAGCAGTTCCCGAGGATCGCCTCAAGTCGCCGCGTCTTTTCCCTCAAGAGCCGTCGCCGGAGAGACACCGAAGCCGCCGCGAGATCTCGCCGAAGTTGTCGAGAAGGTTTCGCCGAGATTCGTCGCCGCCGGGGACTTCTTCCACCGAGCCGAACATGGATTCGAGTTCCTCAAGTCACGCCGTGTCGGATTCGCTAACTCATCCTCGCCGGGAAGCGCCGAAACGCCGTTGGACTCGTCATCGTATCCAGCTCCGGTGACTTTGCGCCACCGTCAGCCATCGTAGGATTCGAGCTCCGTGCGCCGTCGGATTGCCATCGGACGATCGGGAGTGAGCCACGTCGCCTTAGGCAAATAGTGAATCACTCCGGTATGTTTTTCACCGTTGGATTGAGATCGTATGGCTAGGATTGAGCCACGTCGTTTAAGCATACAGTAAACTGCACGGGTAATATTAGCGGTCGGATCTGGATCGGATGGTTATGGTTGGGCCACGTCATTTATGTGCACAGTGCACCGGAGGGATAAGGATTGGCCGTTGGATTTAGATCTAAGAGTTGATATTGAGCCACTTCATTAATTTACCGATAGCCGTTGGATTAGTATTCAAGGGTCCAGATTTTGCCACGTTTTGTCCGTACAGCCGAGGCGGGAAAAATCAGAATTTTCTTAATGAAAATAATTCAATTAATTCGGAATTTATGATTTTAAGGATTTTTCAGGAATTTCAAAATTCCAAATGCTATATCTTTTGCATTTTAATTCGGATTTGGGTGATTCAAATTTCTAAAAATTTGTAAAATTGAGATCTATCTAATGGTATCTTTTATTTGAATTTTTGAATTCATTTGCTATTTGGTTTTGGTGTTTATTTGCTATTTCTTCTCGATTCGCGTAGACGTTGAATTGTGCGAGGCTTTGGAGGAGGAATTAATTTGTCAAGAGCAATCTTCAGAGTAATATCAGGAGCTTAAGCAAGGCAAGTTGTGCTTTGATCATGTTCGGCCTATGTTAGGAAAAAATTGCTATTTTGCTTTACCTTATTGCACGTTATTTTATGCGTATAAATGATTTCAACTTAAATTTAGGATTAGCTACCATACCCATTGAGTTATACCCTACCTTGATATTTGTATGCCATGCTTCATTGTCACCCTAGGTTGGTTACTATAGTTGGTTAATAATGAAATCAACATGGATGGTTAGATCAGAATAGAATTGCTTAGCCATGCTACGTCATCACATATTCATGAATTATGGTTTAATAATCTTGATTAATGGAATATGGAACAATGATGATAATTTGTGTGTCATGTGTGGTCACACGATGAGATTGAGTTGTTGTGGCAAGGAGGTCACGCAACGATGTTGATTTGTGTATAGCACGTGGTGCTTGGTAATCAAGCGGGTTTGGTAATCACTTAGATTGAAGCAAGTGGCAAGGCGGTGTGCGTGGTGGGCCCGATGGGCGAGGGTATGTGTAAGTCTTGCTTTAATCAATCCTAAGGACTTAACCTTTCGAGCCTTTGACTGAGTCAATCTTGCAACCACATGTACTTATGGGGCGACCTAGGTGACTAATTTGCAAATGCTTAGCTTGAGTGCTATCGTGGTGGTGTGAGTCCTGTACAGATGAAACTCACATGGCGCAAGAGGGGGCCCTGTTGTGGTGGTGTAGCCCTTCGATGTTGAAACCTCGCCGGTAGCACCGGGTTAAGAGGATGCATTGTAAAGGCTTTGTTATAATCGTTCACCGTGGTGCATGGTTGTATCATGTGGGTAAAGTGCATAACCTCTCTGAGTGTACAAACTATTTGGATAGCCGTGCTCACTGTATTGAGCAATGCTCGAAATTACAAATCAAGGGGTAGTTAATTGAAATGAACAATCGTGGGATGGCGGGATGCCATATGGATAATGGAACTTGACTTAGGATGGAAACTTGGTTTATTTGAGAATCACTGAATCTATTTACTGCTACTATTTGTTTTACTGTCTTTTCAATCTATAGAATGTATGTGTTTACAAATGCTGCTTAGTTGCAAATTGAACTCTTGTCATACCTTTGGAATAAGCCTTGCATATAGCTATGGTAGAATTGCATTCTGTGCACAACTTGTTGAGTACGTGTTGGTGTACTCACCCTTGCTTAAACAACCAACAACAGAGGAGAAATCATTGCCAGTACCGGAGAAGGACTTTCAGGTGGACACGAGTCACTAGGCCAAGCCTCGTCAACTGCCTATGGTGTGCTGATGGGACATCTACGTCTTTTTGTTACTTTCCGCTGCAGTTATCTAAGTCTAGCCCATGTGGCTGAATAATGTAAGCTCATACACTAGTTATATTAAATAAATGAAGTCTTATTACTCTTATCGTTGTGTATGATGTGATGCTTACCGATGTTAAGCTGTGTGCACTAGCATTGATCCTGGGACTAGTGCGGTAAAACACAGTGGGTTCGATTTGGTGAAATTTGGGTCCTGACACAATCCCTTCGCTGTATTCCTTGTAAAAATTCTTTTGCTCTTGATGATAATTTGGCAAAATTCAAAATAATTTTGCCAAAAATCCAAAAAGCGTAATTGATTCGGCTTCTATCAAGAAATCAAGGTAAGAATAGTGATTTAATTTTTTATTGTCCTTATTATTTTCAATGAGATTAAATTAATAATAGTGTAATTATTTCTTGAAGTTTTCTTCGTGGAGGACCATGATTTTGCGTCCTTCCTAGCTTCTAATTTTTGGATTTCACCCGAGTAGCTTCTTGCATCCTATCAAGCTGAAGAAGATGCAGTACCTGTACCATCCTTAGGTTCTACAAGTGCCACTACGTCGGCAACCATCAGGGCAAAATGTAGCACCCTTCATTTTGCATAAAATGCTAAAATGAGAATCTATGTGCATATAATACTAGTCCCATGATCGTTGGCTAGCACGCACATTCACAACAATTGATATTACATCCACATTCTTTATTACATATGATAAGGCTAATAAGGTATTACAAAACAGAGTATATTACAGCGGAAAGAGACAAAAGTCTTGTAATGTGCCCACCCAACCCTTAGGCAACTGTCAAGGCATAATGCCTAAAAAAACTCATCAATATCCCTGAATCCTGCATCAAATTATATGTCGTCTGGAGGTTTGCTAACTTCACCTAAAAAAACAAATTAGCAAGGTTCGTACTCAACAAAACTTTTGCAAAACCTATAAATATATGCAAGCCATTTCAAAGAAAAGGTTTCTACAGTTAATTTGCATAAAGCCAATTTGAAATGTAAATACAAAATAGTAGATTGCAAACAGAATTTATGTTAAAGCAATTTAATATATAAAATAACAGTATGTAATTACGAATAAGAAAGTTCACAAACTTAGGTGACATGACCTTTTCTTTTTGTCACGTGTTCCACGCACCTTTGGCATAATAGCCAGAATGTTCATGACAAAAACCTTTACATTACCTTGGTTAACATTGCACCAGCCTGGTGACGACAAACCCATTTTATGGTGGCAAAAGATTGGTGTACATAGTACGACAAATGGTGATACACTGTATTGTCCCACTTCTCCCTATGGCATGGCGTAAACCATTATATCAGCAAACGTTATTCCCAACACCTCGGTGTGGGTGCCCCTCCGAGCAATCCATAATGGAATAGCCCATATTACTCTAGCCTACTAATGTGCAAATTTAAACTAGATAACTTAATTGGTTTAAGGTTGTTCCATACTAGCACTTGTGGTTGTACGTATTTCTTGGCCTGAAAAAAACCTATAGTTCGGTCTTTAATCCAATACGGGTGATAATCTCCCCCTACACTACGTGCAACACCTGCACCTCCGTCTATTACCAATAATTGCCCACATCTAAACCATAGTTTTATTTTCATTTTTAACCAAAATATCAACCATAAAGAAAGGTCATTACACAATATTTTTGTGATATCCAATATTTTTAACCATTTAAAAAGCATAAGGTTCTTTTAAGTATGGCTAAGCATGACCTCTAAGTGTGAGGACACCCATTTTGACATTAGGTTTACAAATCCATACTTATCAAGGAAGTTTCATGAGACTACAGGTATAGCTATCAATACCCACAATATAGCAAAGTTTAATAAACATACACATGCAATAAAACGTTTAATAAAATATTTGTGAAACTGGGATCAACATGATCAAAGGGGGCGCTTGCCTTCTTAATTGCTATTAACAATGAAGTCGTAGTCGTAACTGATATTGTTGATGATGGAATCAATGGCATCGAGTTCTACACATCGTTCAATAGAAATATAGCAAATAACAAAGTTCAATAAGAGAAAAATGAAATCAGATGAAAATTTTGAAAATTTAAAATAAAAACAATTACAAAAAATAGGTGGGTTTTAGAGTTAGGGTTGTATGATTTCATGTGCTCGATTCCAATCAATCTTATATCATTAGCAATAATGCTACTTCTTGATTTATGAATTAGTTTTCTTTATTTTATAAATTCAAGAGGTTAAAATTATGTATTTTCATATTTACAACTTTGAATATAAGATGCTAAAATTATTTGGATTAATAGGATTAAAACATAAGTTTAGGAATGGTTAACTCACATGGACTATAGGGTATGCATGTGTGAAACCATGTGCTGAAAAATTGGCTGAGTAATGAAATTGGCATGGCAAAGTGGTTTTGGTTATGGATGTGTGGTGCATGTGCATATGCTGTTTGAGATGTTTAATTGATATGCTAGTGATAGCATGATGATGGTTTTGCTTGATGCAATGCGCTCGTGTGAGTGGTTGCATGGATTAACCGTGAGTCAAGTCGTGGACTTGTGCTCGGATGCGTTTCTTATTTACTCATGTGCAGGTGTTGCTGAGGGCAAACGTGGTCGATGACGGGATCGGAACTAGGTTCATGGAGGAATTGAGGTTCGAGACTAGATTCAGGGAGGAATCGAGGTCTTGGTGGTCAAGGAGGTCATGCGGGACGTTCGGGCTAGAGAACATGCATATGGAGGCTGGTTAGTCACGTAATTACAGTATGAGGGTTGTACATGCGTGCAAGAGTTGTTTTTGGCCACGTTGGGCCAGGTTGAGATGTATACGAACTCTTTCCACGTTGGAAGTAGAGTTGTATTCAATCTCGTTAGGATTGCTCTATATAAATAGGGGGAGGTGTCCCCTGTTTAGAAAAGAGCAAGATTTTAGAGTTGTACTCTTTTGTTTTGGAGTACTGTAACCAGATTAGACAAAAAGAAATAAAAATCTTTTACAACTAGAGATTAGTTTTTCTCTTGCTCCAAGCCTAAAGGTCTTCGTGATAGTATCTTGCAGCTATTGCTTTTTTCCTTGCGACGCATCGGTGGCTGGTGGCGTTTATCTCGATGTAACTTTCAATTTCTGTCATCATTTGATTCAGTCAAGTTGCAAAGGTAATATCTCTTGATCCGTAGATCCGATCGAGTTGATTCTTTTTGGGTTAGATTCATAATTGAATCTAGTTTCTACAGTTAGAATTTTATATCAATCAAATGGTTAGATCTTTGGTAATGACTGGTCGCCCAGATTGCTAGCCTGGTCGCCCAGCTGTTAGATCGCTAATTGTTTTAGTCATCTTGCGAGGGACATAACTTTAGATCCGTAGATCCGATCGACCTGATTCTTCTTTAGTTAGCTTTGAGATTGAATCTAGTTTCTACATTTAAAATTTCATATCTATCCAATGGTTAGATCTTTAGTAATTACTTGTCGCCCAGACTGCTAGCCTGGTCGCCCGACTTCTCGCCTAGTTGCCCAGATTTAGTCATCTTACGAAGAATGTAACTTTAGATCCGTAGATCCGATTGACTTGATTCTTATTGTGTTAGCTTCATAATTGAATTTAGTTTCTACAGTTAAAATTTCACATTGATCTAACGGCTGGATCTTTAGGAATTACTATTTTAGTGAATATGTATCGGTCTGCTCGCCCAGACTGCTCGCGTGGTCGCCCGACTACTCACGTGGTCACCCAAACTGGTCGCCCAAGTGTCGTACTGGTCGCCCAAGTGCCATACTGGTCGCCTAAGTGCTCTACTGGTCGCCCAAGTGCTATACTAGTCGCCTGCATCGCTCTCTTGGTCTCCTAATCGCTAAATCGGTCTCCGATCGCGTGACTGGTCTCCCAACTGCGTGAGGTGGTCTCCCGACTTCGTAAACTGGTCTTCCAACTACGTGAACTGGTCTTCAAGCAATTTGAGTTTAAATTGGGGTGTGATCATCCAAAAAATTGATTTTAGCTTCCGCGCAATCATTCACCCCCTCTAATTGCTACATTAGTATATTCCGATCCTACAGTATGTGATATTCAACCGACCAACGCGAGAAGGGTCTAGGTTTAGATGGCTGGTTTTAAGATGTGTTCACGATTTTAAGAAGGCTTTGGTCATACAAATGTTTCATTCACTGTTTTCTTATTACTTAAGTTTGTTTACCTATGTTATGGATTTTATGGTTTATATTATGTAGGGTTAGGCTTTTAACAGGATTTAGATACCAAGCATGCTGAAACAGAATTACTTTTACAAACTAGGATGGTCTTGAGTTATAAGAGCATATATGAACTAGTTTTACTTATATTAGTACTCGTAATAGTTATGCATATATTAATCTTTCGCATGCAGAAAGCAAACACTATTTAGGATCTAGGTTTAATCTAATCCAAATATAGATATCTTTGCAAGATTAGCTAATCTAGACCGATAGCACTATGGACTTTATTTACATATTAATCACATGTATCTAAAGCAATATTACTTACATGCTTGATTTGAACTTATGAAATATTTTTGTATAAATAGGGGTATTATGGTCATAATGAGGCATAAGAATTGGTTTCACCATTTGTTTGAATTTATTTTGCACTAGTTGCAACTATTTTGATTCTTATACATTGAAAAGCTATCATTTTTTAAAATATAAATCAAACTAGACTTAATTCTGCATATCTAGGTAGATTACCAACTTTTAAAAACAATGAAATTGGTTTGAAATGATATGATCTCTTTTCGCAAAAGATATTCATATTTGAATATTCAATACATTGGAAACAACTTATTTTAGAAAATGATCTAAATAAAGTTAAAATCTACATATTTTTGCATATTTGAGTTCTTGAGGACTTAAGGTTTCTAAAAAAATGTTCTATTTAAATAGGAGCTCATTTGCATAAATTTTGTACATAATATATCTTAACCCTTTTCTTTAAATTTAAATTTCAAATTTAAAAGAGTTTGTTTTCAAAATATTTTGTATAATAAAATTTACATGATTTTATATGAATATATAAATTTATATCATTTTATTTGGATTTGAAATGCAAAAGTTATGCCTATTTGAATAGTCTATGGTTTGGAAAAAGATCTGAAATTGAAAGTTTCCATTTCGAAACTTCGCTTTGAGATGAAAGTGAGCTTTCCATTTTGGTCTGGCGCCTAAGCTATTCTTGTTGAAGCTATGGTCATCGGTTGGGACCCGTGTGTCGAGATAGGTTTGGCTTGTGAGGCGGTAGCCGATCGATGGGTCTGTGTGTCATAGATGTAACAGGTGAACGAATCCGCTTCACCACGGCTGAAGGGTGGCGAGGACCGCGAATGGATAGCGGAGAGCTTCTCACTCATTTTGCATCTAGGAGTAGGCTTTCCGTCACACTGGTGGTCGGAGTTGGGGAGCCACTGTCAGTGAGGCGGCACGCCATGGCCTACGGTGGAGGAGGGATTCTAGGAGTTCTCTGCACAAGATTTTCAAGCTATTAGCATAAGTGAACCTAGGGATTCGGTTTTACCTTCTAACGGCATCGGGGTCACTACAATACTCGCCACCTTTCACCGGTCTTGGGAAGAAAGTTCATGGCGGGGTTGTTACAATAGTCCAAAGCTAAGAAGTCCGAGGGTTAGGTTTGCGGGCTAGTAAGAAGGCCGAGCGTGAGCAATTTGAGGATGGGACTTTGTGGGTGAAGATGTGTGGTTGCTCGATTGTGGCGGAGGTGCGGCCGAAAATGAGAGAAATGGCGCTAATGGCAAGGTTTAGTAAGTGATGTGTTGGTGCATTGCCCCGGGATGGCTTTTATAGCTGAAGGGGTCGGTGAAAACATTGCAATTTGGCGGCTTGGCCGAGACGGTGCGCAAGCTTTCTCGGGTCTTTGTGAGGGTGAGGTGAGCTGGGATTTCTTGATAGGATAAGCGCCATGGCAGAGGTGGCTTGATCGTGGCCTCGGTCATGGAAAATTTGTGGTGACAAGGATGAGAGCGGTGGAGCTCTGCGTTTACCGTGGCGTGGAGAGGAGACAGAGCAGGAGAGAGGCGGAGGAAGAGTGATCTAGCGATGAGGCCCAAATGGCAAATGATCGAGAGGAAAAAGGAGTTCAGCCCTGCTCGTGGGTCCTTAAAGGATGGCCCACTTGTTTGCTCATGACTAGAAGACACTAGGTTAACTTCTCCGACAGCAGGATCTAAGAGTATTAATGAAGGCTGCACATTACGTCACAATTTTAAGAAATTTTTTCAAACGGTTTGCAAGATAAGTTTTGTTATCCAAAGAAAAATTCTACAACAAAAATATATTTATAAAAAGTTACAAAATTCGACAATGCAAGATGTCAAATTTTGCATATTCTATTTTTCATTTCATTAAAGATCAAAATGAGGTTAATATTTTATGAAGATTTGTGAAACGGTTTAAAATGACAAATATATCTTCTGTAAAAATTTTTAGATTTTTATCTTTGATATTTAAATTCTAAAAATTCGACATTACTAATTTCAGATTTAATTGCTTGCTGTTTTTGAATTTTTAAAAGCTTCAAATATAAGTTTTAATTCTTGATATTTTTATCGACATATATATTAAGTTTATGTCAGCATGGTAAAAATCTCAGATCCAGAGAAGATATTTAGCTCTTTACAAAAATCTGACAAGCACTTGATTGATATCATATCTCACGATTATAATCTTAAATGGAATGATTAGGGTTCAGGATGTTTTTAATATTGTTTTCACAATTTTTTTATATTTTGTTTTTACCATTTTACTTTTACAATTTTACCATTTCAATATGTATAACTTTTCTTTTAAAGCAAAACTCAAGAAAAACCAGTAATGCTAGGAAATTCGAAAAAAATGCAAATTCAAATTAATATCACATTTCAAATTCATTTTTATAGTTTGTTTGTTTTAGAAGAAACAATTTTTAATATTGCAATTTATTCTTTCCTCAAGACTATAATTCAAGAAAAAGGTAAAAGATGATATTGTAGATTGAAATCTTGATTTCAATTGAAAATTTTATTCTATTTCATTTTTAATTTTTAAATTTTATTCTCATTTTGAATTTTTTAGGATATTACACAAAAAGATCAAGACGCAGTATATCAGAAGTTTGGAAAGATTTTGAGCAGATTTGTGAGACATCAGACGCCGCTTTAGAGTAAAGTATGCTATTTATAAATGTTATAAGCAAAAATTAACTACAAAATCTTCGAGTGGAATTAGACACTTAAAGAGACATACTAAAAGCTTTTTTAAAAAAAACGGAAGTGGCTATGAAACATACTAAAAATGTGACGGAGCGGCCGGCCCAGGCTTAGGAGGTTGTGGCCGAGGGAGGATCTTCGTGGAAGGCAGTGGAGTAGCTGACCGTGGATGATTAGCTGCAGTGTTTCTCTTTCGAGAATTTTTTCCGTTACCTTCGAGAAATAATTTGGTGGGGAGCTTTGTGGCTTGAGACCAAACCAGTTTGTGGTTTGCACCTTCTTCAATGCGAGAATAATGCCTGGAAAAATTTCTGAATGGGGAGAACAAATTGGTCTCACAATCATCACACAACTTGTATTGAAGAATTTACCACAAATTTGTGGGCATAAACAATAATTCAGTATACATCAAATTAAATACTGATTATAGTAATGCAAATGCTTATATAAAAGAGACCACACCACAAAACCCATAAAACATAGTATTCGGACTCTACACAAGCAACTGGCCAAGATTCTCTAAAAAAATTAACATTTTCTAACAACTAACAGCGCAAGTCTACCAAAATGAACAATTGAAGTCAATTTAATCACAGAAAAAAGAGAAGTTGGCCCAACAACTCATTTGGAAAGGGACACGCTATCCCACGCCGATGTAATTTTCCAAATTTCTCTTCACCTGCAAACAAATGCACCCCAAATATATTAGAGTAGTTTTAGTAGTATATATTGTGTAGTAGAAATCAAATATAGTCATTGATTTGCTAATGGTATTTTTACTATTATACTACCGGAGAATAGGGCTGTGCATGGTATTACCGAACCGAAAAAACCATGCCAAAAAAACCAAATCGAACCGGTCAACCTGGTTTGACCGATATACGGTGTTCGGTATGGCATGGCAAATTTTCGACTATTGGAATACGGTTTTTGGGTAAAAACCACCAGTAAACCGAAATAAACCGAATACCGAAATAGAAAAAATACTTGTATAATTAGATAAAGTAATAGTCAATTGTATATAAAGTATAGTTACACACGGAAATAATATCACTAGATTTATCAAAATAATGGCCAAATGTGTGTAATATTTTTTTACTAATATATAATAGATAGAGTAATGGTCAAATGTGTGTATTAGAAACTGTATCAATGTCTAAATGACAAGTAAAAATGAACAATTCACTCTAGTTTGGTTAATATGGTTTTTATCGATACTGGATTGAAATATTATGGTATTTACCGATACTGAACAAAATTTCTATTTGGTATCACATTTTAATTACCGTATTTCTTTAAAAACCGTATTTGCTGAATCATATTTACCAATTATACCGTATGCACAACCCTACCAGAGAAAGTATAAATAAGTACTAGCTAATCTGATCCATTGAATCGAAAAGAATGAACGGTCTATATTAAATTTAGTGTATCTTAACAGAGCTCATATGTTAACATTGAGTCACTGAAATTTGACAAATCAAATATGACTAGTACATCACGTAGGGAAAGTAGAAATAGGCATCCAAGACCACCATGTTGTGACCCAACAAACTCAGTTGGAAATTGGAAGACCACAGATTGGCTATTGCCCTCATCACCACATACTGAAAATTCGATACCAACATGGAATTTTGCGCAAATTGTCTGTGTCAGGGTTCACATTTTTGTTTTGGAGCCATTTTTTGCTACCCAGCGGTTTCAAAATTCGTGAAAACCGTTCAAAAATTGCAAAAAAAATGAACGGTTTGGAAATTCAAACTGGTTTTAAATCTGGTCAAACCCCCTTGTGAAAACCGCTCGATTTTTACGAAAAACCAAGCGTTTTTTATCGAAAACCGCTAGAAATCGAGCCAGATTGGAAAAATGGGAAAAAATTCTGAGAAAGTGGGAAAAATTGCATAAAAATGTTGTAAAATTTGTAAAAATGCTGTAAAGGCTAAAATTTCATAAAAATGCAATAAATATATAAATATGATTTGTAAAAACATGAAAAAATTTCAGTATGATCTCTTCTAAATATGGAAAAATTTCGACATAACCTTCGTGATGAGGACATCACTACTATTAATACGATCAAACCTAGTTGGACCAACTCCAACACGTCATCCATAGGCCAAGAAGAGAGAGATATCAATTCCATCACATTCTGGAATCCAATTCAGCCTTCGGACACTAACCTAAAATAAAACAAGCATAAATTTTGCAAATAACGTCCGATTGGAGATTTCTTGGACTTTATTAAAAGCTTACATTGAAATCTTTATAATGAATTGGCTCCACCTAAAAAATTCTTCAGAGAACTCCGAAATCACCAAAACAAGTCAGGTCAACTTTCTAGTCCGATCCAAATCGATAGTTATCGTTCTCATCAAAAGATTGGGACACTATGATTTATCAGGTGGTATCAGAGTGCCAGGTTGCTCGATGAGAGATTCAGTACACATACCTTTCGAAACTAATTCATCCTTTACGAATATTTTGATCCCAACTGTGACTAACTATTTGATATTGCTTAGGGTTGTTCATCTTGATACATTGCATAATCTTGTATTACCATATCATACTTTCTTGTGACAACGAGTTAGGGATTCTAAAACTTTGTTCATATGGTCGGGCAGTTGCCTCAACGCGGTCCCGACCAAGAGCCGAAGAATTCCCGGCCAAAAGTTACCCTCCTGCCAGGAGAAGAAACCAAGGCGGTCTCGCTGAGCAGCGCGGACCCGACCAAGGTCGTGCATTTAGGATCTTCCTTAGATCCCAAATAGAAACTCGAGCTCGTTACTTTCCTCCGAAAGAATGCGAATGTGTTCTCTTGGGAACCATCTGACATGCCCGGAGTCCCAAGGGAAGTAATCGAGAACAGGCTAGCTGTTCGGTCTGATAAGAAGCCTATGCGGCAAAAGCTCAGGCGCTTTTGCCCGGAGAAACAAGCAATCATCCGGGATGAACTCGATAAGCTCCTTAAGTGCATTGCTCTGCGGATGCGCTGCAGAGGCGAAGCAAACCTTTGTCCCGATGTTTTCGCAATAGGCCTAAAACAGTTCACTGGTGAACTGAGTGCCGTTATCCATGATGAGGCGATTGGGAACACCAAAACGTGTCACCACGTTGTTGCGAAAAAACTTCTTGGCCGCTTGAGCCAAAATGGTTGACACGGGTTCGGGTTCGGTCTACTTAGTGATAGTGTCAATAGCCACGAGCAAGAATTTGCAGCCATTTTGACCTCGGGGGAAAGGTTCGATTATATCGACTCCCCAGGTCGAGAATGGCCATGATAGAGGGATGGTTTGAAGCACGTATGCTGGCTGATGTGCCTTGCGAGCATGAAACTGGCATGCTCGGCAAGTTGTCACGATCGACTGAGCATCGGCTAAGGCCGTTGGCCAATAATAACCCAATCGGAAGCCTTTGCTCGCAAGCGTCCGGAAAGACGGGTGAGCTCCGCACACTCCTTCATAGATATCTCTAAGAAGGAATTTGCCCTCTTCTTGAGATATGCACTTGGAGAGGACTCATAGTGCTCCTTTGCGGTACAAGGCACCCTCGTTCAACTTGCAGGGAGAGGATAGCCTTATAAGTAGGGAACGCCCAGCTTCTTCTTCGGGCAGTGTCCCATGTGCTAGATATTGGATGAATGGCGTCATCCAATTTGCACCATGCTCGAGAAGGGAGACGTTACCGCACGTCTCTGATGCCTCCTCTACAGAGGGAATGGAGGGCTTGCATAAGTGCTCGATGAGCACTCCTGCCGGAGCAGGAATTTGGGAGGAACCAACCTTAGAAAGATGATCGGCCAAGGAATTATCCTTTCTAGGGATGTAGAGTACTTCGAAATTCTTAAAATACTTCTCCATCATCCTCACTTCAATCAAGTAAAGCATCATTGAGTTATCGGAACACTGATACTCCTTAATGACTTGGTTGATGACCAACTGCGAATCGCCTCTTATAGTTAGTCGCTGCCCTTATATAGGCCGGGCCAACTCGGGTAGATAAAAGGGGTGTCATCATGCTGATCTACATACATTTAGTACACCTCCTGTGTTGTCCCGTTCCTCCAGCCTCAATTAATGCCGACGCATGGCTTCGTCCGGTCCGCCCGGGATATGACCCCTTGGTGACGGGTAGGTGTGAGGTGTCAGAGGAATGGGCTTGTAGCAGAATTCCTTGTAATCGATGGACCTGACACAGCAGACCCGCCTCTGACTAGGGGTGGCAATGGGGACCCGTTCCCCGATCCCCGGCGGGGAATTCCTCTATTAGGGGATGGGTATGGGAAGAAATCATCCCCCGCGGGGATGGAAACGGGAAAAATTATTCCCTCGTCGGGGATGGCGGGGACGGGGACAGGGAATTTTTTTCCCCGCTGGGACCCGGTTGGGATCCAAATTTAGTTTAGTCCAATTTAGTTATTAGATTGCAAATGTATTCTCTAGCCCATCATATTCACATTTTCATAAAAGGGACAACATAATCTTCAATGAATGCATGCATTCTTTTTTTTCATGTCTGTTGATATGATTTTAGAGTTAAAATGTCTATAAGATCTCTTCTCTTGTGTGAAATTTTCGCGGGGATGGGTCCCCGACGGGGCCCCGATACCCGAATGGGGATGGGGACGGGATTTTCTCCCCCGAGATGGGGAATGGGGACGGGGACGGGGAAAATTTTGGATCGCGGAGACGGGGACGGAGAGGCACTCCCCAGTGGGGAATGACCCCGTTGCCACCCCTACCTCTGACATAATACGATAGGGGAGGGAGACTTCGAAGTGAAGCCACCCCGCCCCACCTTTTGCCTTCTGCTTGCGGGCGGCAGGCGTCTCGCCACTGCTCACCCGAACGCCATGAGGGCCGGGCACCCGCCGGCGAGCGTCCTCGCCCTGCTCGCCTCAACGCCACGACGATCGGCACCGGTGGGCGGGGCATGCTCGCCACTGCGGCCAAAGCCGCCACGTGGTGGGCGTCAGGCAGCAGGCATCCTCTCCTACTCGCCGCCGAACACCACGTGGACCGGCACCTAGTGGGCAGGGCGTGCCGCCACTGCCGGCCAAAGCCGCCACGTGGGCTAGGCGCGGGCGGCAGGCGTCTCGCCCACCGCCGCCAACGCCACGTGGACCGACACTCGGCGGGCGGCGTGCTCGCCCACCGCCGCCAGCCACCACGTGGGATGGGCGCCGGCAGCAAGGCGTCCTCGCCCTCTGCTCACCCGAACGCCACGTGGACCGGCACTGTGGCGGGGCGTGCTCGCCACCGCCGCCAAAGCCGCCACGTAAAGGCGCTGGCGGCAGGCGTCTCGCCCACTGCTCGCCCGACGCCACGCGTGGGCGTGAACTGGCGGGCGGTGTGCTCGCCCACCTGCATACCAGGCCGCCACGTGGGCCACTCACGCTTTTGTGCGGCGGAGAGGGTACCCTGGCGCAAAGTACGCTGACAGTGAGGAATGCAATGGTCTTTGTCCTGTGTTGCATGAGTGAAGTGCGACTCCCTTGTAAATTCAATGGGTTGATGCTCTTCTGATTGGTGCGTGGGAGATATGGAGTTATTGTCACCACCATTGGTGTCCATCTTCGAGTTGCTATCATTAGACCGGTTGGGAGGAGATGCCCCTTTGGGTGGGCCATACGGCCAGAGTGGGCTATCCGACCCGAAGGAGGTTTGGTGTCGGGACCCGAATTCGCAATTCGGAAACCCTCTGTGTTTTTAGCACTAGTCCCATGATCAGTAGCTAGTGCCCACATTTAACAAAGATGAATATCGCAATCATCCACAACGGAATAATAAATATAGAATTCATCTATTAATATAACTTGTTGAACAACCTTAAGGTCAACTTACAATTGTGAAGCCTAGATGGCTTCAACTCAGAGTAAAACGAACAGCAGCGGAACAAAGAACGTCAGTCAATCCAATCGAGATACCACAGGCATCTGACAATGTTCAACTCCTAGATATTCGCCTCCTCGTGGAACTTCTCCTCCTTCGAAGTTGTAGTCATCTTCTCATCTGATGATTTGTTGTTTGCAAGTGGGGTGAGTATACACCGTACTCAACAAGTCATGCACAGAATGTAGTTCTATTACTACATGCATGGCTTATTCCAAAGGAATGGTTGAATGGTTCTTTTGCAATAAAGCAGCATTCACAAATAATCATAGTAGATAGAAAAGCAGTAAAACAAATAACACCCATAATAAATTTCGTAATCATTCTCAAGTAAAGCATTTCTCATCCTTAACCAATTTACATATCACATTGTCCACATTCCCATTCCCATTTTTATCAAAATCTAACCATTGACTGTAATTCCCGAGCTTTGTCCAATTCTGTGGACTCGACTATTCGAATAGTTTTGACACACTCTGCAGAGTTTGTACACTTTACCCACAAGATATAATCAACTCACCACGTCAGCCGTGAATCGCTATACAAGAGTATGCGAATGAGCGATCATAACAAAGCCTTTCAGAAACTTCTAGCTCAACCTAGGAACCGCTCCGGGTTGCCTTCACTATCACTTCCTCACACCGAATCAAGTACAGATGCATTTAACACCGTTGGACGGGTACCAAGCCGTAGCACGACACGCTCCCCATCTGATTACCCTCGTATAATCGCAACCCCGAGTATCAAAGGTGAGATATCAGAATCCTACAAAACTAGGTCTTCCCATTCAGACATGTGGTTGTACGAGTGACTCAGGTCAAAGGCTTGCAAGGTGAAGTCCTTAACTGACCAAGGCAAGACATTCTTCTCTCAAAATTGGCACACAGCCCTCACAAAACTCAACCCTCCCAGATGCCACAATGGCCCACCTGGCATAAAGCCACTTGCCACTTGCCCCAGTCTAAATCCTTTACCACCACGGTTGATTACTAAGCAACACATGCCAACAATAACTCATCATCCATGTAGAACCACACTGGTTCCACATATCAACATCATCATGTGGCAACACGTCACACCATTTCATAATCCATTGATCAACATTAACCTTTTATTTTCAAAAGACATGAATTGCGTGGCATGGCTAAGCAATTATACACAGTCTAACCAACCCACGTTGGCAAGTAATAACAACCAACTAATAATCAACCATCTTAGGGTGACAAATGAATTGTGGCATACAAATAATTATGGCAAGGTGTTATTAGCAATTGGATTGAATAACTAATCCCAAATTAATTTAAATTATTTTAATCTCAAACTAGCATGCAATAATTTGAATCAAAGTAAATTTGTAAAACTGGGAGCAATATGATCAAAGCACAACTTGCCTGACACTTGCTATTTAAACTGCTCTTCACTCTTTATATTCGATCTTTGGCTTCCTCAGCCTTTGGCTCCTTCAATCGAATGCTTCGACTTCCTAGTCCTTCGGCTCCTTCAGATGACTTCCCGATGACACGTCTAACGACAAAGAATTACAAATACAACAAAACTCAAAAGGCAATTCAAATAAACTCCAAATTAAGAATAGATTGGTACTGAACGGAAGAGCTTGAATTTAGGAACATGAACAGATTTGATCAAAGATCGGATGAAAGAGAACAGGCTTTTAGGAGATTTATCAGGAAGGAAAAGACTGATAATTAGGGGAGAACAGAGTATGTTCCAGGGAACATTCCTTGAGATTTATTAACTCAACTAGACAGATACTAACATATGGGCTCTCGATCTATAGACCGGGTCCATGAGGATGATTCGGTTCACGATGAACTAAGCTCAGGCACGGTGTTGACTTTTGTTGACTGATGGAATAGATAGAGCTGATGCGATAGAGAGAGATTAGGGTTTGATACGAGAGGGTGACATATGGGCCAATGGTCTATTGACCAAGTCCACGAACAGGTTTCTAGAAGATTAAGGTTTACAGAGAGAAGGCATCGACACAAGGTTCTAAATGCGATCGGGCTAGGATTTGGTCTGGTGTTCAGTCATACTACGATGAAGAGACTTGACGATGATGAGGTGGCTACGATATGAACAGATAGGAGCGATAGAATGGCTCGAGCATAACCTGGGTAGGGAATGACATATGTGGTGCACACATCTTCAGGTTAGGGTACTAATATAAGGTTCGGCTATACAACAAGGATACGATATATGACAACGATGATGACATGGCATCGGAGATGGTCTAGCAGGGTTGGACAAACGTGGAGCACACATTGACGGGTTAAAGTACTGATAGGAGGTTTGGTCAAACGACGAGGATATTAAATATGGTAGCGAAGAAGACATGGCATCTGAGGTGATGACAAGAACTCGGCATGGTTTAGGTTTGACTGCAGTTGACGAATTAATGGTACCACAATCTAGATCACACGGCCCACGATGAACTCGATTCATCGAGCCGGTCTTAGGTTAAGGTTATGGTTGGTCTCGCATATAATATGACGATGGGTTGCTAAATGGACAATAGTTGGGACTAGGTTACCTAATGATAACTTGGTGATAAAGGGCTAAGTTATGACATGGAAAATACAGGGTAAATTTCTACCAGTTGAATGGGTACTAACGATGCAGTTAACACACAAAATGGAGCAACAATTAAATAACTGAAACTAAAATAAATTTAAAAAATTATAAAATTAATATTGGCATGAAGGTATTGAATTTAGATGAATTTAGAAATTTGAATCACTCGATTCCGAGTTCGGATGGAGGAGAACGGATCAAAGGAAGTTTGACAAGATAGAAAATCCCGAAATTAAGAAATTGCATTGTAGCATCGCTACAGTGCTTCGTTTTCCTATTTTCTGGGCTGTTTTACAGAGAGCCATTAGATGCTTTTTGCACCAACATTACCGGAGCTTGAGGGCATGGCAGCGCATGGGGAGCGACAAAATGGAACGAGGACGACGATGCGGTGCCGAGGCAAGCAACGGCTCGACGAACGGTGGCCTAGAGCGGCACACGCAGTGCTAGGGGCGGTGGCGGCGTGCCCTGCGCGAGGTGTGGCTGGAGGAGCGGCGGCCAGAGCGGGGCACATGCGCATGGGGTGCTGCGATGGTCGGGAGCGCGGAGGAGGCGGCGGTGGTGGGAGCGACCGGAGTGGCGGCGCTGCGCACACTGCAGTGGCGGCGGTGGCAAGTGGCGCCGGTGCGCTACGGCGACGGGGAGGGCCGGCCAGTGGTGGGGATGGGGGCAGAGAGGTGAGTGGGAGCTCGTGGGCCCGACAGCCAGCCGCGGGGAGGCCTAGGGCGACGACGCCATGGACGACCGGTGATGAGCAAGATGACCCGAATGGCATGGTGCCCGAAATCACATTAAAATGCAAAATTTCCTAAAACTAGTGAGATCATGACGTAGAGCAATATCATACTAAGCTATATCTAGAAGGAATTTGATTGGGGATTACCGGTTTGGGAGGAATCGACGACGAACGGAGCCCAATTTATGATGAACGAACGCAAATTCCCGGTGCGATTCTTGACAAAACCTGGATGTTCTTGAATGGTTATGATCTACACACTAATGCGCACAAGATGACGTGAACGGAGGTCGATTTGCCTTACCGGATCAAAAGATGGCACGGTGATGCCAACGGTGGACGTCCGGCGACAGTTTCTTTGATTTTTGGAAGGGCCAATTTTCGGGAAATGAAGGGCAAGGGTGAGCACCGTGTTGGGGAGACTGAGATGCATCTTTTGGGTGGTCACACGTGACGAGGGGTGAAAAATGGGTGAGTTATGGACCAAACAAGAAACAGCAATCAAACAATTACTGCGACCGTTTCACTTGATTTCAGAGGGGGTAACTATAGGGGAATTGAAGTCCTTAACTAAGCCGACGGTTTGCAACTGACCTCACTTGATTTCGTTGAGAATTGCAAAAGATATGAGCAATTGAATATGGGGCTAGATATGGGTGCCAAATAGACTTGAGAGAGGTGCTAGAGGAAGAAGATAAATAGTAACCATGCGTATGAACAGTAATTTCGGGTGGGCTTGGCCCAAGAGTGTGGGAAAAGATTAAATCCGAATTTTGGATAATTTCTATGAATTTAAATGGAATTTCAAAGGAAGGTTTGAAATGGAATTTGGATATAGAATTGCCAGATTAATTAATAATTCAGATTTTAAAATCCACATAAAATCCGATTAACATCCAAATGTTTAATTAATTAATTTTAATTAATTTTAGCAAATCTCAAATTTGAAAAATTCCCTAAGACACAAAGAACACTGTAAAAACTAAATTTTAAATTACTTGATGTAAACAAAAGGCACATTAAATTGTTTTAGATTTAGAAAATTCTAGATTAAGCTTCATTAACAAATTAAATAGATGGAAATTTTTGAGAAGCTAATTTAATTATAAATTTTTGAAAATCCAAATTTTGGGATGTTACAAACCTCCCCCCTTAACAGAATCTCGTCCCTGAGATTCGGGCTGACTAAAGAATAGGTTCGGGGAGACTCGATCTTCGAGGCTTTCTGCACTTGCAGACAACGGCACACTTGATAGGATTGCTTCGGGGTCAAATGCTGGATAACATCCAAAATTTTGATACGTTGCTCCTTGCAGGCAAGATCCTTTTTCAACTCAATTGGCTTTAACTGGGTCTACTTTCTGGCATATGAAGACACTTCTTCCATTGAAGCTCTTGAAAGACAATCTGCACTCTTGTTAACAACTCTGACAATTCTAATTGATAAGTAACATTTTCTTTATCCACTGACACTTGATTATTTGCTTCACTTGGAAACTAGACAAGCTACTCCTGACGGCGAAAGCAACTTGCTATTCTACAGTCGTGATCAAAGATTGAACATCATTTCTGTTAAGTTGGTTCTTGAGAACAGCTCTTGATCTGAGGAACTCAAGTTGATTGATAATTGCTTCACGGCAATTCAAAGTTTTGAACGATTCCTTGATCCTTGCAACTTCATTGCCGATGATCTTCGGAGTAAGGGATATTGACCGCAATGAATCTGGCAACTCTTAACATCACGACCGAGTCATGGGATTCTGAAGGTTCTGAATTAGTTTTGTCTTATTGGACTTGTCAAAAGCATGGATAAAAATACCAGCTCTGTTGATCTGTTAGTCTGATACTATCTTTGTCGGTTTGGTTCTCGAGTAGCGACTGGAAATTCTATATCAGCTAGATATTCTTTCCATAGCGAATTAATGCTTCAATTACCACTGAAGTAAAGGTACTGGTCTTCAATATGCTAAATCAACAAATTTTGTCTTTACATCACATTACTGAGAACTCAGCCTCTATGGGCAACATACACATGAACATTATCTGATAAAGTGAATGCTCAAAGACATATCAAATCCTTTATTGCCGTTAATACTTTTGATTTAGAATTCTGGGTACATTTATTCCACAAATAGGAATTGCTAAGAGAATTCCTTGACATTACTCTTATAGACTAGAGTATGGCTTCACGGCTTCTGAAACTTATTGGTAGCTTCATCAGTCAACCATCTTTTCTTCAACTGCTTCTTGGAACAATCGGCTTCTGTTGTTGCTTCTGGCAAACTTGGGAATACAGGCTTAACCGAGGTAGCTTGAGGGACAATCTCAATTCCACAAGGTACTTTATATTTGAACGGGCATTGCTTGGCAAAGTGACCTCTTTTACGACAGGCATAACATAATCGATTCTTTGATGCTTCACCTTGCGATCTTGGTTTTATGCTTCGAACTGAACTAACTTCTAATATGACTGAAGTAAAGTGGATGCTTGATGCTTCTAGGGACATCGTTTGGCATAATGACCTCGTTTACCACAAAGGAAACATCTTACTGGTGATCTTGACTTGCTTCTTCCTTGCAGTAGCTTGCTAGATTCTTGGTATTTCTCTTTTAACTGCTCCTGTGGCAAGGCATGGGTAGATGACAACATGCCTTTCTTTACTAACTCCTGAACCACAATGGCTCGAAAATTATCTCGTTGACGTTGCATTGCAGAGGTCAATACCGAATACATAGCACACTGGCTTGGGCAATGATCTTGGCTTTCACAAAGAAAACATGTAATCTTATTATTCGGACATTCTCCAAGAGGATGGTTCCCTTCACAACTGGAACAATTGATATGATGCTCGTCCGAGGTATGTCCTATGACTCCACAACGGGTACATGCACGATCCTCTGATTTGCCTAGTTGGCAACACTTTAAAGAACAACGTCCAGATTGGTTGTGGTATGCAGGAGTAGCATATTCCCCTGACTTGGTTGCACCTTTCAACGGAGTATGAAACTCACGGAACGCAGTAGTGAATTCCTTCCAAGTGATAGTCTGATCATTACCATGGATGGCACGGTAGTTTTTCCACCAAGCTAATGCTGCACCTTCTAACTGATTGGTGGCATATATAACCTTATCTTTATCATCACACTGTATGGAAGATAGCTTCTTCTCAATGACTTAAATCCAGGTTTCTGTACTTTTGTAGAGAGGTGAATTCTTCAAAAATGGGTGGCTTGGTTTCTATGAACTTTGCAAACTTGCACTAAGAACGCACTGTTGAATTTTCAACCGGTGGAACAATGCTATTGATTTCATTATTGTTCATCTTTTGCATCACCATCTACATAAACAGAGTTTGGGTGACAAAGAACTGGTTCGAGATCTTGATGCGGCACTACTAGTACTGGGGATTGCGGTTGATCATCAACTATCCTCACATCGACATCTGGCGGTAAATGAGCTGACTTAAATCGCCGGAATCACTTGCCAAGGTCATCCTTTGAAAACTTCTCCATCTGCTGGTGTCCAAGGTTAATAGGCAAGAGGAAAAGCATAGATAAGTATCCAAGACTATTACGGGATTAGGTTTAACCCAAAACGTCAATTTACACAATCATTATTTACAACTTGGTATGGTTGCTCACAAAAGCTTAAGGGCCATGCAACACATACTGCAAACTCAGCAAACAAAAAACCAAATTAACCTAAGCACACAAGTCTAACCTCTAGAAAGGGTTACACTCCTAACTTAGACAAACGCGACTCTCACACATGAGTCTCAACGGCTACTCAAGTACTGATTCTTCGAATTTCTTGAACACTTCATCGGCACTCTTTCCTTGAGCTCGACGATTCCTGTCTTCACGATCTTAAGGTTCAGCAACGACACCCAGTGCTTCCTCCTTAGGTGTGAAACATCGTTATCTAATCCAGACTACTCTGGTAAGATTTTCAACTTAATTTAACGGGAAAAAGATAGAGACTTCAGCAAATGGAAAAAGAATAGAAGAATAAGATAATTAAGTCAAGAACTTTTATTCTTCAAGTTAAATTTTCTCTTTAGAAAATAATTTTGAAGTTCCTAAAGAACGGCCAAACTATCTAGGGTCAAGACCTACAGTCAGTATGCTCTGATACCACCTCTGTCGGGACCCAAATTCGCAATCCGGAAACCCTCTGTGTTTTTAGCACTAGTCCCATGATCAGTAGCTAGTGCCCATAGTTAACAAAGATGAATATCACAATCATACACAACGGAATAATCAATAAAGAATTCATCTATTAATATAACCTGTTGAACAACCTTAAGGTCAACTTACAATTGTGAAGCCTAGATGGCTTCAACTCAGAGTAAAACGAACAGCAGCGGAACGAAGAACGTCGGTGAATCCCATCGAGATAAAACAGGCATCTGACAAGGTTCAACTCCTAGATATTCGCCTCCTCGTGGAACTTCTCCTCCTTCGAAGTTGTAGTCATCTTCTCATTTGATGATTTGTTGTTTGCAAGGGGGGTGAGTACACACCGTACTCAACAAGTCATGCACAGAATGCAGTTCTATTACTACATGCATGGCTTATTCCAAAGGAATGGCTGAATGGTTCTTTTGCAACAAAGCAGCATTCACAAATAATCATAGTAGATAGAAAAGTAGTAAAACAAATAACACCCATAATAAATTTCGTAATCATTCTCAAGTAAAGCATTTCTCATCCTTAACCAATTTACATATCACATTGTCCACATTCCCATTCCCATTTTTACCAAAATCTAACCCTTGACTGTAATTCCCGAGCTTTGTCCAATTCTGTGGACTCGGCTATTCGAATAGTTTTGACACACTCTGCAGAGGTTGTACACTTTACCCACAAGATATAATCAACTCACCACGTCAGCCGTGAATCGCCATACAAGAGTATGCGAATGAGCGATCATAACAAAGTCTTTCAGAAACTTCTAGCTCAACCTATGAACCTCTCCGGGTTGCCTTCACTATCACTTCCCTCACACTGAGCCGAAGTATAGGACAGACGAACACCGCTGGATAGGGTACCAAGCCGTAGCATAGGCACGCTCCCCCATACAGTTACCCCCGTGTAACTGCAACCCCGAGGTACCAAAGGTGAGATATTAGAATCCTACTAAACTAGCTCTTCCCATTCAGACATGTGGTTGTACGAGTGACTCAGGTTAAAGGCTTGCAAGGTGAAGTCCTTAACTGACCAAGGCAAGACATCCTTCTCTCAAAATTGGCACACAACCCTCACAACACTCAACCCTCCCAAATGCCACGATGGCCCACCTGGCATAAAGCCACTTGCCACTTGCCCCAGTCTAAATCCTTTACCACCCCGGTTGATTACTGAGCAACACATGCCAACAATAACTCAACATCGATTTAGAACCACACTGGTTCCACATATCAACATCATCATGTGACAACACGTCACACCATTTCAAAAACACATTTCATAATCCATTGATCAATATTAACCTTTTATTTTCAAAAGACATGAATTGCGTGGCATGGCTAAGTAATTATATACGGTCTAACCAACCCACGTTGGCAAGTAATAACAACCAACTAATAATCAACTATCTTAGGGTGACAAATGAATTATGGCATACAAATAATCATGGCAAGGTGTTATTAGCAATTGGATTGAATAACTAATCCCAAATTAATTTAAATCATTTTAATCTCAAACTAGCATGCAATAATTTGAATCAAAGTAAATTTGTAAAACTGGGAGCAATATGATCAAAGCACAACTTGCCTGGCACTTGCTATTTAAACTGCTCTTTACTCTTTATATTCGATCTTTGGCTTCCTCAGCCTTTGGCTCCTTCAATCGAATGCTTCGACTTCCTAGTCCTTCGGCTCCTTCGGATGACTTTCGGACGACACGTCTAACGACAAAGAATTACAAATACAACAAAACTCAAAAGGCAATTCAAATAAACTCCAAATTAAGATTAGATTGGTACTGAACAGAAGAGCTTGAATTTAGGAACTTGAATAGATTTGATCAAAGATCGGATGAAAGACAACTGGCTTTTAGGAGATTTATCAGGAAGCAAAAGACTGATAATTAGGGGAGAACGGTGTATGTTCCAGGGAACATTCCATGAGATTTATTAACTCAACTAGACAGATACTAACATATGGGCTCTCGATCTATAGACCAGGTCCACGAGGATGATTTGGTTCACGATGAACTAAGCTCAGGCATGGTGTTGACTTTTGTTGATTGATGGAATACATAGAGCTGATGCGAGAGAGAGAGAGAGAGATTAGGGTTTGATATGAGAGGGTGACATATGGGCCAATGGTCTATTGACCAAGTCTACGAACAGGTTTCTAGAAGATTAAGGTTTACGGAGAGAAGGCATCGACACAAGGGTCTAAATGCGGTCGGGCTAGGATTTGGTCTGGGGTTCAGTCATACAACGATGAAGAGACTTGACGATGATGAGGTGGCTACGATATGAACAGATAGGAACGATAGCATGGCTCAGGCATAACCTGGGTAGGGAATGACATATGTGGTGCACACATCTTCAGGTTAGGGTACTAATATAAGGTTCGGCTATACAACAAGGATACGATATATGACAGCGATGATGACATGGCATCGGAGATGGTCTGGCAGGGTTGGACAAACGCGGAGCACACATTGACGGGTTAAAGTACTGATAGGAGGTTTGGTCAAACGATGAGGATATTAAATATGGTAGCGAAGAAGACATGGCATCTGAGGTGATGACAAGAACTCGACATGGTTTAGGTTTGACTGCAGTTGACTAATTAATGGTACCACAATCTAGATCACACGGCCCACGATGAACTCGATTCATCGAGCCGGTCTTAGGTTAAGGTTATGGTTTGGTCTCGCATATAATATGACGATGGGTTGCTAAATGGACAATAGTTGGGACTAGGTTACCTAATGATAACTTGGCGATAAAGGGCAAAGTTATGACATGGAAAATGCATGGTAAATTTCTACCGGCTGAATGGGTACTAACGAAGCAGTTGACACACAAAACGGAGCAACAATTAAATAACCAAAACTAAAATAAATTCTAAAAATTATAAAATTAATATTGGCATGAAGGTATTGAATTTATATGAATTTAAAAATTTGAATCACTCGATTCCAAGTTCGGATGGAGGAGAACGGATCAAAGGAAGTTTGACTAGAAAGAAAATCCCGAAATTAAGAAATTGCACTGTAGCATCACTACAGTGCTTCATTTTCCTGTTTTCCTGGCTGTTTTACAGAGAGCCATTAGAAGCTTTTTGCACCAACATTACCGGAGCTTGGGGCATGGCAGCATAAAGCAGATTTTATTTGCAAGATAGTAGTTCATCAAACGGTAACAAAATTGAAAAGAACACTTGATATGAATTAACTAATAACAGTAACTAAAGTTTAATACCATCATTTCATATCAATCCTTAGCCATATATAGTGAGTAAATCATAGCCAATCTTAGCTTACAATTATACCAATCCGTCACAACATAATTTACAAAAATCTTTGAAAAAACAAAGCTATACTTGACATTACTTCTCTGAGTTGCTCATGGCCGTGAGCACGACTAATTAATTAGATTTAATTAATTAATTAGAGTGTATACACTTTACCCATATAACACATTCTAACAATTATGTCAACTAGGCCTCACAATACTAGGAGGGGAAAAAAATGGTGGCAACAGGGGTGGTCGTGAAGAAAAAGATTTGGTATGGTGGCAGTGCGTCGGCTGAAGGAAAATAAGAGTAGGGGAGGCGTGTTGGCAGAGAAGCAGCGAAGGAAATGGCTGGCTGTTAGCACTACTACCATTGCTCCGCAAAGTCGCTCAAATGATCTCGCATGCGAGGTTTGATTGCGGAACTGGAATGCTCATGCGACGAGGATCGCGATGGTATGAAATGCATGAACAGATTCTTGATTCTTGGATGTGATTGGAAAGGGAGAAGTTTAGAGGTGTTCTTGCGTTTTATGTTCTTGGCGACTGGAACAAGTGGCCGGAAGGAGCAAGAAATAGGGAACGGGCCACGGGGAGGACAAGGTTGGCGGAAATTAAACAGTGGAAGAATAATTTTTTTTGTACTGGGTTTTAGATGGGAAATCATACACTCACTACAGGAAAACGTGGTTGATTCGTCGGCCAAAACTAATTTCGTCGGCCTTTTGAAAGCCGTCGAAAATAACATCTGATCGACGAAAATAACAATTTTTGCCAACGAAATTTCTGCTTTTTTTTGCGGTTAGGCCGACGAAAATAGCCAAAAAACTGACGAAAATAAGTTAATTTCGTCGGCTAAGCCAGCAAATTACATATGCCAATTAGCACCGAGAGTGGTTGGTGCATCGACTAGCAAGTTAAATGGCCCACGTAAGCGTCGAAAATAAATTTATTTTCATCGGTTTGCAGCGAAATTCATTGTATTGTCGTTTTTTTTGTTTAAATCTAAAAGCGGCGAAAATATCAAAAAGCGAAAATAGCTATTTTCGCTTTTTCTGTATTTTAAATCGGCTTTTGGCCGCGAAAATATCTTGATTCTGTAGTGACTTAAAACCAAATAAAATTCGCTTCTTTAATTTGCTGACACTGAATAAATTACTGAAGCAGCTTTTGAAAATCGAGGTGTTACAAGCTATCAATCAATCTCATCGGCTAGTGCATTAGAACCGCACTGATAGGTGAGATTGGGCTAGTGCGGGAACGGAGGTTGTACTCCCTGCTCATAGGGACCTCGCTGGGTAAGCAAGGTCTACCAACATAACGTTTCAGCTTTTGGGATGTTGTAGATCCTGAAGAGGCTATCAACAGATGGTTTGTTGTTAGAATTGGCAATGTAAAGGTTTTGTGATAAGCTCTCAAATCGGGTACCGATGGTATAGCACGATATGTGTTTACATAGTGCGATGTTTATGTCGTGCAGGTAAGTTCTATGGCCTATGCAAAGTGTACAACTCTATTTAAATAGTTGTATCCCCGGTTGTAGATGACTTGGTGAATCCTCTATAGTGGCTTTCTTATTTTTAAAATAGTATGGGAGTGTATGGATCGATGTGGAATTCATGCACGGTTTACCGGTAATAAGGGTTTTGCCGTAGTTTAATATTTCGTGGCAGCATGCCAATGATTAATTATGCTTCATATGCTTTATGTTTATTTGGTATCAAATATCAAATGCTCTTGTAACTTTCCGATTGAAAACTATTGTTGCTAATTATTGATAGCGAAAGCTCGCTTTATGCAAAATTTAAGAACTTGATAGGATATTGATTGCTAAGGTTTCTTCTAGTTAGTTGCCTGTCAGTAGGCTATGCATGCTTGCTGCACTTTGTCACCTTTTACTTTTGTTTTCGCTTCGTGCTTTTGCTATCTAAATTTATTAGGCCAGTCGGCCCTTTTTATTGTCAAAACCAATCATGTATGATTTAATTTTGGATGCTTAATATTAAGTTTTACTTGACTTCCCATTGCATATGGATGTGGTATGTTAATGTTGGATATGTGTGTTAGCGACTAATCATGAAACTAGCATGGTAAACACATAGGGTTTGTAAACGTAGTTTCCTGGTCCGACATTCATATTATATTATGTTACCAAACATATAGGTTGTTATGGATATTTAAACATGGTCTCCAAAGTATTACTTTTTATCTAACTTCTATTATATTATGTTGTATAAATAAACATATATGAAAGTATATTATATATGTTTATTTATACAACATAATATAACATAGTATATTATATATGTTTATAGTATGACGGTATGACGTTTAAAACGAGCATGTATGGTCAGATGTTACCGAGTGTACATCAAAATGACACTCGGGATTTAATGTTACACTGTTACGTGTCAGGGGACCGCGTTTGGCTCCTAATAAACTTCTCTAGCGTACCTCCACAGCTCTAAGGAAGATACCGTTACGGTTCGAAGCATGCTGGTTGGCACCTATATAAAGTTCCCTAGTGTACTGTTAGAACACTTGGGATGCTTTCCAGAATATTGCTGAGTACATCTCTACTCACTCGGGAAATTACCAACTGTTAGGGCTTGTTTGGGAACACGAATTCCCGCTGGGATCCCGGCCAGTTTCCCGGGCTGAGCGCCCATGGGGAACTTTTCTCGGGTTTGACAATACAGTCCATTTGTGCCGCAGTCCTTTGGAGTATTTGGAAATTAAGGAATAATATGATTTTTCGTTTTCAGGATTGGATAAGTGTGAAAACTGTTTGGATGAAAGTTCTAGTTCTGTTAAAGAGTTGGAGTCCTTTGTTTGTGGATACGATGGAATGCAAGATAACACAATTCTGCAGGAACCTGGAGATGATCATCTTGGCGCCTTTGCCTTTGGAATGCAGAATTTCGGCAGGAAATGAACGTTGATGACCAAAGGATGGTGGTGGCAGGCTGGTGTTTACAAGATAAGCAAAAAAGATGTGCGCTGGGAGTTGCTTGGCAAGTCTGGTGGCCTAGCGCTGGGAGTTGCATGGTCTGTGTTTTTGTTTCTTCGATGTGGTGGAGGATAAATGAGCTGTCGTTCTTGTTGTGTTGAGGAGAAAAGTTCTGTTCCCAGTAGCTGGTAGCAGCGATTGCTGGTGCATGTGTTTTTGAGCAGATGTCTGATAGGTTTTGTGTTCTGTTGCTTTTAGTTGATGCCGGTGATAATCACGGTGATGTATGGTTAATGTCTGAACTCTTTCCAGTTTCAATATATGGAACTGGGGCATCATGTTGATGTCCTCTTGATCTAAAAAAACCGGTTTTTCTGGCCCGATCCGCGTGAAATCCAGGGGAAAAAAATAATCCCCTCCCCTCCCGTGAAATTTTTTCCCCGGCGCATCTCGCAGCCCCGCAACCTCTCTCCGCCCGCCCGCGAGTCATCTTCTCCATCGCCGCTCGCACGTGAGTCGGTTGCTCTTCCTCCTCGGCTCGACGCAGCGGGCCACCAATCCAATACGATCCATCCATGGCCACCGAGCAGAAGCATGGCGGCAGCGACAAAGAGAAGGCGCTTCTGTCGTCGTCGGTGGGCAACATCCGGTGCTACTCCGGCTCCGACCCCCTCCGTCCATGGCTTCGGTACTGTACCACTCTCAATCATTATGCCTATGCCTATGCACATCCATTCCTTCCTTGTTCTCCTCCTCTACGAATTTTCTGTGATCGATCCATGTTTTGCTAGTGGGATGCGGAAGATGGAGGAGGCGCTGCCGCCGGCGACGCCGCGGGAGAAACTGCTGATGTTCCTCCAGAAGTGCGCCCAAGAGTTCAAGACGACGCCCGCAACGGAGACGATCCCCGTTACCTCCGCGTCTTGATCCAGCTGGTGAGCAACTGCTACAACCAATCCCCTTCCCCTGTTACTATTGGCTCCATGTCGATTTCATTTCACTGGTGATCTATTAGAAAGTGGTTGAGATTTGTTTTTGTTTGGTTGCAATTTATATGCTAAAATTGACTGGTATGGGCTCGAGGTTTTTCGTAGTGCCATTTTGTATGTGCACTAGTTTGATCGAGATTTCAATCTGATATAGTGATATCATACTATTATTTGTTTGTTGATGCTAGAAGTAGCATCCTATCTCGGCTTCAATGCATACAAATAGAAACTTCCTGTAATTTGCATCGTAGTGGAACAGGATATTTGATTTTTGCAAGGCAACAAAGTGGATTCAGTTTGCTTTCAGTAAATGGATTAACTATAGTGAGCTCCATTCAGCTTTGGAGCTCTTGTGAAGTTGATAACAATACTTTTTTGGATTGAAGGTCTAATTGTGACCTTTCCATTTTCTTCATGGAAAATACAAGAGCTAAAAGCACTCTTGCTCCTCGCTATTGCTCGCCGCTCAATTTAGTCCTCCAGCTATGAAATCTCTCAAGTTACTCTTTTGTCAAACGAAGAAAAAAGGAAATTAGAGGTAGCATGATTTTTAAAGGAGGATTAGTAATGATATGGTGAAGTGACGTGTTCTGGTTTGGATAAATAGATTGCTGACCTCTCAAAGTTACTGTTTACACCCGGGGAGCGACGTTAAGTAGACACCATTTTTTTTAACTAGAGGGAGTAGCAACGATTATTCGGTTTATAAGCTTAAAGCTCATAAAATTTAGGACCAAATTTACCCACTCACATAGAAACTAGTTAGATGTTTGAGGTTTTTTTTTTCATTTTTTGCCGTGATGTTATGCAACGTTTTCATTAGAGATACAACATGCTGGTTGAAAAATCGTCTCACATAGAAACTAGTCTCCTTGGATTTGCTTACCCCCATTTTTAATTTAATTAATTATTCTTTAAAGCTGCGGCTTGCAACATGGTATTACTGCTATCTAGTACTAGTACGATCTATGTCATGGGTGAGAACAAACCTCGGGATTGTTTATTCTAATAATTAAGCAGGGTGGGCATGGACATCTGGTACCTGTGCAATGCTCCATACATTTTGTTGTCTTCTCTCGATTTATTACAAATGTGAGTAGCAGCTAGTAAAGTGTGCTCAGTAGAATCTCAACCTACAATTGCAGATCAAAGGAACATAAATGAAAGTGTCGAGTTAAACTTATTAGGATTGTAAACAACTCTCTCTTTTCGAAGCATTGCATTCTTGTTAGACTAAATTTATATCATATCTTTCTTTGCAGGAAAACGGCCATTCGACAATGTATACTTGGATTATGAGCACTAGTTGGTGGAATGGCCATGCTCCTATTAATACAGACGCAGTGGTTGTTGTAGGCCTTCTTTGCATTTGCCTCTTGGGGGGATTTGTGTACATTAGCAGGTGATAATTTAGCTTCGTGTTCTGTTTTTTTTTTGGGTACAAAATGTGGAATTTTTGCTGATGACCAAGTTAGAAATCCTGCTCTAACTACAAACTACTAAGTACACACTGATCATGTTGATGACCAACAGAAATGACATAATGGTACATTGAGCAATACCCTGATTAGGAAGTTAGACTATACTTGTTCAGTTAAGCTGAGTTTCAAGTGTTGCTTTCAGTGATCTCTGAGTTTATGCAATTCTTCTCCCAATCCAGCCTGCAGGAAAGGCATTACTCAAGGCACTGATAAATAAAGTCTTTAGTTAGGATACATGTCTATTGAGATCTAGCACCAAGGGTGAACATGCTGGATCGATTCTTGCTTGGAAAAAAAATCATCCATTGTATGAATGCTTTTAACACACTTATGTCAGGTGGATCTTTGATTGTTGTATGCGAAGATTGTACATGTCAATTTGTAGGCCTTTGATTTCATGATTAGCATTGTAATTTTTTTGTTGTTACATACAATATGTGATTTGCTTAATTATAATGTTGTTTTTGAATTTTACATTTTTTGGAATTTTTTTTGCATGGCCAGGATTTTTATCCCTGTCGTTCCCAAATAGCAGCAGGGATTTTATTCCCGGCTGGGAAAATTTCCCCTAGGATTGAGGGGGATTCAATATATCCTCAAAATCCCCTCTAGGGAAAATTTTCCCTAAGTTTCTTTTCCCTTGCATCCAAACAAGCCCTTAGGTGTTACACTTGGTACAATTGTTTGACCTGGTAGTGTATTCTTCTAGACGTCGTCCCCCTTGGCCTATATGCATGGTAGACTTGGTTTTATGAAACCGAGGGACTTTTAAAAAATTGACTACAAAGTATCTATTTGAGCAAAGAAGTATATGACTACATTAAACTGTCGGTATTTTGCGTATGGATGTGCACGTCTTGACTGCTTTTCTACTCATGCATGCATGTAGCTTGGAAAACTAATGGTGGGAAAGAAATTTAGATATATCTATTACTAAAAGAGAAGTGTATTTACATGCATAAGTTACAGACGCGTAAACACGCCGGCCATTTATCCGAGGTCTATTTATATGCTGTCTAAGAGAACCTGTCCAAAGTCCAATTAGAGCAACACCAGTAGTTCAGGCAGGCTTAAAAAAATCATAAGAATCCTTGATTTTGTTTAATCTTCTATTGGGAGCAGAATTCAAACTTTATTAAAAATCTTTTGAATTTTCATTTAGAATTATTAAAACTTATGTCATTCCCCACAATAAATTCTTTCGGAAAATGTGACTAACAAAAATTATGACAATTATAGCCGTCCAATGGCACGGGACACCTGCTAATTATACAATTACAATGCTTAGTTTTGGGCAACTAAAACAACAATGTTCGAGTTGTTAGTTTAGCACATTGAAGTAACTAGCCTTCTCTCTGTTGTCTCAACGAAAAACAGAACTCCAACAATGCTTTCACCTGGCTAATCTGAAATTCAGACAGCAAGGCTAATACATTGCTGTTGTCAAGAAAGAAGAGAATTTTTGTTTTTTTTGATCGCCTTGCTTCTGCAGGCATCTTTATTTCACTTATATAGGATCAGAGCTTACAATAGATTTCGGTTTACAACTTCCGAATTGGACTCTGCACTGGACTTCTAATCTGACTCGGCTACTGTTCCGAGTCCGACACAAATAACGACTGAAAAACTGAAACAAACTCATCTGACTTTGGCTAAGTCAGAATTACTTCTAACACTCTCCCCCTTAATTCTGACTTTGCTAAACTATACTTCTGACTCCCAGAAGTTCTCTCATCTCTTCAAATTTGATCTTCCCAAGTGCTTTAGTCAAAATATCGGCACACTGTTGATTCGTTCCAACATGCTCAACAGCAATCTGTTCATTCTCGATGCACTCCCGTATAAAATGATACTTAGTATCTATGTGCTTACTCCTTCCGTGGAACACTGGGTTCCTCATCAGAGCTACTGCCGACATGTTATCAACCCGCAGCATTACTTGCTTTGGGGCACATGTGGTTAGCTCTCCGAGTAGACCCCTAAGCCAAATCGCCTGACATGCAGCGGCGGTGGCAGCCATGAACTCGGCCGCATGACGACAAGCGCAACCGTCTTTTGCTTCTGCGAGTTCCAAGCTACAGGGCTTCGGCATAATAGAAGATCATCCTGTGGTGCTTCTTCTGTCAATAGCATCACTTGCAAGGTTACTGTCACTGTAACCTACAAGTTCTTCATTGCCTCCTCTGCGATAGATAATACCCATGTCGGTTGTTCCTTTGACATAGCGCAGGATGTGTTTAACTGCTTGCAAGTGACTCTTCTTCGGTGTCTCCATAAATCTGCTGACCAACCCGACTGAGTAATTTAGATCCGGCCGGTGTGTGTCAGATAAGCGCAAGCAGCCTATTAGGCGTCGGTATTCAGTTGGATTTACCGATTCTCCGCTTTCATCCTTTGACAGTTGAAGCTTTGGTTCCATAGGATATTTTGAGCTGTTGCAGTCACTCATTCCTGCTACCTCCAGAATTTTCTTCGCATAGGCTGACTGTTTCAGCGTGATTTCATCTTTGCCTTGACTCACTTCTATTCCCAGATAGTAAGTGAGTAAGCCCAAGTCACTCATTTCATATTCTTCCATCATCTGTTGTTTGAATTTTCGAGTTTCCTTCTCATTTGCTCCTGTGACTATTAAGTCATCAACATACACACCCACGATCAGAGATCCATCTTCTGTATTACGCTTGTACACAGCATATTCTTGTGGACACTTTTGAAACCCAAGTTGCTTCAAAGTCTTGTCCAATTTGATATTCCATGCTCTTGGTGCCTGCCGCAACCCGTAAAGGGCCTTAGATAGCTTGTATACCTTGCCTTCTTCACTGGGATTAATAAAGCCCTCCGGTTGTGAGACATAAACATCTTCTTGCAATTCCCCATTGAGAAATGCTGTTTTGACATCAAGATGATGTACTGTCCAGCCTCTTTGCGCAGCTATTGCCAGAATAAGTCGAACTGTTTCCATCCTTGCTACTGGGGCAAAAACTTCTTCAAAATCAACTCCTTTTTGCTGTACATATCCTTTGGCTACTAATCTTGCCTTGTGCCTCACAACTGCACCGGTTGCATCCCTTTTCAGTTTGTAAATCCACTTCAGACCAATTGGTTTTACACCACTCGGGCAATTCACCAATGTCCAGGTTTTGTTCTTCTGTATTGACTCAATTTCTTGTTGCATTGCCTTTTGCCAAACTCTTTCTCGAGCTGCTTCTTTAAATGATGTTGGTTCTTCTAAGGCTGCCAGATGCAGGTACTCATAAGTCTGTAATCCCTTCTGTTTCTTCATATATGTCTGCCAAAGATCTCATTCTCAACGGTGGCGTCTCTGGTGAAGTTTCACCGATTGAACCTGCTGTGTTTTCCTGCAGAGTTGTCGGTGTTTGTTCAGGTGACGAAGCGGGAGTATCTTCCATACCTGAACCAGGCTGTGAGGGAGATCCAATCGTGTCTTCCTCAGCTTCACCACTTCCTTCTTCTTCTGCTGCAGGATCGTGAACAGTGAAAGCAGGCATGACCGAGCTTTCCTCTGTCAACCAACCCCAGTTGCTCTTTTCTTCCTCATTGAAAATGACGTCTCGGCTAACACATATCTTTCTGGTTGCTGGATCAAGCAGGCGATATGCTTTGCTTCCTTCTTCAATTCCCAAGTGGATCATTACCTTGCTGCGATCATCCAATTTTCGAGTGTGTACTGCTGGTGTTTTCACATATGCCTTACATCCGAAGACTCGCATTTGCTCGAGATTAGGCTTCCTGCCTTTCCAGAGCTCATAAGGAGTGGCTCCTTTCACTGCCTTTGTTGGTACACGGTTGAGGATGTATACCGCCTGACGCACTGCTTCTCCCCACAGTACTCCTGGAACCTCCATTGTTTTCAGCAGGCTTCTTGCAACGTTTAGCACAGACCGGTTTCTTCTTTCCACCACCCCATTCTGTTGTGGCGTATAGGGGGCAGTTAGGTGCCTCTGCACTCCCTGTTCTTCGCAGAAACTTGAGAATTTGTGGGAGTTGAACTCTCCACCACGGTCTGTCCTAAGAAGCTTGATCTTGCAACTCTTCTCATTCTCAGTTACAGACTTGAACTTCTTAAATGCATCAAGGGCTTGATCTTTTGTCTTTAAGAAATATGTCCACATGAAGCGGCTGTGGTCATCTACCAAGAGGAGGAAGTATTGGTTACCTGCTGCGGTTGGAGGTGTTATTGGTCCGCACAGATCAGCATGAACGAGCTCCAATGGTACTTCTCCTCTGTATTGTGCTTGTATTGGAAAAGGATTCCTGCTTTGTTTTGCGAGTATGCAACCCTCGCATAGCTGTGTTATATGCTCCAGAACTGGTACTCCCTTTACCAATCCTTTTGTCACCATGTCTCTCATGGCATGAAAGTTCAAATGTCCCAATCGGGCATGCCATAACCATGCAGGTTGGTTAATGCTTGCCATGAGACAGACAGGCTCGGTGGTTTGGAGCTTTATTTTGTACAACCTGTTGCTTGTACGGCTTACTTTCATAAGCAGTTTTCCCTCTGGGTCATATACCTTCAATAGCGCCCCATCAAGCACAACCTTGCTCCCGGCTTCAGTGATCTGTCCAAGACTCAGGATGTTGCTTCGTAAGCTTGGTATGTAATAAACCTCTGTAATCAGTCGGTGTTCACCGTTTTTGCCCTTTAGCAAGATTGATCCTTTTCCTTGTATTGGAACTGTTGAACCATCACCAAATCGGACATTTCCAATAATCTTCTCATCAAGCTCAGAAAAATGGGATTTCTGTCCCGTCATGTGGTTACTTGCGCCATTGTCCAAGTACCAAACATCTCCATCTTCATTCTGATCCTTGATGAGTGTATTCGGGATCAATTTGTCTTCATTGAGCAGAATCATACCTTCGCACATTGACAAAAACAACTCTGGGTTGTCTTCCTGTGCCTTTGTCAAATTGACCTCCTCTTCCTTTCTCTTCGGGGCTCTGCATTCTGATGCATAGTGACCATATTTGTCACAATTGAAACATTTTATATGTCTCTTGTCTTTGACGGGTCTATACTGCTCTCCGGCATCTTGGCGACCTCCCTGGTAGCCTCCGGAGTCATGGCGACCTCCCTGGTAGCCTCTGCCACCCCGGCTTCTTCCACGGCCTCTGCCACGCCAATTTCCACGTGCTCCCCCTTCTTGTTTATATGCAGATCCTCTGCCATTGGGAGGGATATACTTGTTATTTCCATTCTTCTGTTGTGCCGGATTTTCGGTTTGAGTCAGCATCAACCGTCCTTCTGAACCGCCCGAACTGCTGCTAGTGCGAGTGCGTAGTCTTTCTTCATAAGCCTTTAATCGACCAATGGCTTCCTCGAACGGCATTGTGTCCAGATCCGCAAATTGCTCAATTGAGGCAACAAGCTGGATATACTTGTCCGGCACTGAATCCAGAAGCTTCTTCACTAATGCTCCGTCTTCTAGCTCGGTGCCAAGGCTGCTGTATTTTGCTGCCATGCAGCTCAATTTTCCAGCAAACTCATCCACCGTCTCATCCTCCTTCATCCGCAAGTTTTCAAACTCTGTTTTCAGGGTTTGAAGCCTTGCTTTTTGTACTCGATCAGCTCCCAAGAATCTGATCTTCAGTGCATCCCACACTTCTTTTGCAGTTTTCTTCTTGGCAACCTGGAGGAGGACATCTTCCGGCACACACTGGAACAAGAATGCCTTGGCACGTTTGTCGGTCCTTTCTTCCACAGCCACGCCGGCCTTGGGCTCAATGGCTTCCCAAACTCCCTGAGCATCCATCAAAGCCTCTACTTTGATTGCCCAAATCGTATATGATGCCGCTGACAGCATCGGGAACACACTCGGCACTCCGCCGATTTCCTTTGCTTGCGCCGGAATTAATGCCATGAGCCTTGTGGAAGAAGAGGACTAACCTTGCTCTGATACCAAATGTTAGTTTAGCACATTGAAGTAACTAGCCTTCTCTCTGTTGTCTCAACGAAAAACAGAACTCCAACAATGCTTTCACCTGGCTAATCTGAAATTCAGACAGCAAGGCTAATACATTGCTGTTGTCAAGAAAGAAGAGAATTTTTGTTTTTTTGATCGCCTTGCTTCTGCAGGCATCTTTATTTCACTTATATAGGATCAGAGCTTACAATAGATTTCGGTTTACAACTTCCGAATTGGACTCTGCACTGGACTTCTAATCTGACTCGGCTACTGTTCCGAGTCCGACACAAATAACGACTGAAAAACTGAAACAAACTCATCTGACTTTGGCTAAGTCAGAATTACTTCTAACACGAGTACAACAGACGACGCACCAGAACATTGGAAGCAAGCATTCTGGATAAATATCATGTAAATAAATGGCAAATTACGAATGTATCTGTATCTAATTGATGACTTCTCTTACGCCACTGATAAACATCATTGACCTCGTTGACCTCTTCTGCGCCACTGACCCGAGTCATCTGTCTCCATATTTCGTCGAAATTGCTGCCCAACTGAAGATTATTACCATGGGCCAATATTTCCATAGTGTTCGAGTCAAGATACGACCTGCAAACATTAGATATGTCCGATTGCCGAGCCGAAGACGTAACGCTTTTGCTACTCCAACGGCTTCAAAAAGTGATGTGTAACCCAAGAGAGATACAGGAAATACCAATGCACAGATTGCAACTGCAGTCATATGAGCAACTGGAGCCAGAACCAGATAGACGCCTAACGCAAAGGCGGCGACCAAACTTATGACAGAATTGTAGGCGAACAATACTGATATGTTAAAGTGCCGACGCCGGATGGGCAAGTCAACCATAGCCATTCCAGAGTACATGAGATTCATGGTTGCTATTGTGGAGCAAATGAATGCTACTGTGTTGGCCATGATGAACGCATCAAAAACATACCTTCCAGCAAGTGTTGGTGTGCCACCTTTATAGTGATCATCAGCTTTATATCCTCCAGGTAGGGCAAAAGTTGCTTGGAACGTGACAGTTACAATTAGCACGGACCCAATGCCCAGAGTTTGTGTTGAACTTGTCAGTTTGTCCGATTCCTTCCCTTCATCCTCTGGTTTCCCTTTAGGAATGTATTGCTCATGAAAGTAATCAAACCGACGATTGCCATGCCTACCTTGACAAATTATTAAAGCTCTATGTATCAATTTTTTAGGGTTCTGCAAAAGCAAACGAGAAGTTCAACGCAGGGATCACTACTATTTATTTTGTCTTTCAAGGGAACAAGCCTAATACCAAAAGGAGAAAAGTGCATTACCCATCCATAGAAAAATCCAACAGGAATCTTACTCCTTGACAGATCTAGAGGAGTTTCCCCATTGTTATTTGGTACATTCAACTCTACTCCATTGTTCTTCAGCAGAGAACAAAAAATTGGTAGGACCCCAAGCTGTACTGCTAAGTGTAGCGTGGTGTTCCCATCATTATCTTGCATATTCAGAATCCACGCCAATTTGGGATTTTGGCAAGCATACGCAACTATTTTCCGTCGTTTCCTTTTGACAGCAACATGAAGGAAAGTCCTTCCCATAGTATCGCGCAAATCAGCGATGTCAGGACATTTGTTAATAAGATCGATTACGGTCAAATACTGACCTGTGGAGGCAGCGACGTGTATGGGGAACAAACCTTTGTTGTCTGACTGATACAATTGAGCTGGGTTAGCCTGCAGCAAGTGGTCGACTGGATTGACTGCACTCAAATCGTAGGAAATACAAAGAAACCTCCGCCCGAGTGTCCGTCTAGATGCAGCAAAGTGGAGAGGCGTGCTCCCGTTTTTGTCTGCTTGTTCTGTAAGGTCTTTCTTCCATTCCAGTAGTTTTTCTGTCATCTCTGCAAATGTGGGCTCTTTGTGTCAAACTAAGCAGAGTGAAGACGAATCAACCTAGTTAGTGACCAGCTACACAACGAAAAAACTCTTATGTATAGAAAAAGAGACTTGCTACACTATTGAAAAGCAACTTGCAATGTGTTCAGCCACCATGGTAATATATCTCACTCGCGGTGAACATATAGTAAAGCCCCCTCTACATTTGGAGAGACTTGGCAGAACATTGTAGCAGCGTACAAAAATAATTACTAGGTACGTTCTCTCTTTGCATCAACGAAAGATGAGATGGACATGTCAACTGAAGAGTAATACACAAGCATGGATACGTTGATGTTAAGCTAATTCACGGACGTCTGTGGGAAACTCATGCGGATGCCCACATCCAGAACATGCGCCAGCATTGTGTCCGTCGGATTTAAGTACTGCAAGTCGACTGGGTGTCGGTGCGAGTCGAGTTAGCCTCAATCTAAAAAATCCAAGGACATTGTTATGTGTCATCTTTTTTATCTACCTCTACTATACCTTTTCCTTTCCCTCTTCTATACTCAATTCCCTCACCTTCCTTCCTTTCGAACACAAAAATTCAAAATTAGAAATTTTTAACTTTGTAAATTTTAAATGGGAAGTTTCAACTCAAAAAATTTAAATTGAAAAATTTTAAGTTAGAAAGTTTCAACTCGGAAAATTTTAAGTCAGAAAGTTTCAACTGAAAGAAAAATAAAAAAATTCAAATTAGAAAGTTTCAGCTTAAAAAATATCAACTCAAATTGTTTTAAATTGAAAATTTTTAAATTAGAAAGGTTCAACTCGAAATTTCAAATCAAACAATTCAACACCAAAAACATTCAATTGAAAATTTTTTTGTTCAAAATGTTTCAATGCAAAAAACTTTCGGTTCAAAAAGTTTTAATCTAAAATTCAAGTCAAATTTTCAACTCGAAAAATTTTAAGTCGAAAAGTTTCAACTCGATGAATTTTTAATCAATTCAAATTAGAAAGTTGCAACTTGGAATAATTCAAATCAAAAAATTTTAACTCTAAAAAATTTCAATTCAAAAACTTTTGGGTCTAAAAGTTTCTATTCAACAATCTTTTGGTTCAAAAATATAAATTAAAACTTTTGAAAATGGTTAAAAATAACTATTTTCAAAACTTAAGGGGAAATTTAAAATACAAAAACTATTTTGAGTTTGAGAGGGAAGGGAATGGAGAAAGAATTAAAGAGGATGAAAGGGATGGCGTCACTTGTCATGATGAGAGGGCAACATATCCGGTGCAACCCCCCCTCCGTGAAACCACCGTGCAACTGAACTAAAAAAAGTTTTGAAAAATTCTTAAAAAATTACCATATGTAGGGGAGGTGAATCTCTACAACCCTGCAAAATTTGAAGTTGAAACTCAATCGCATTTGAAAGATATGAAAAAAACAAACAGCAAAAATGAATAGTGATGAACAGTAAAAAATCACTATTCATGCTGAATTTGTCTTTTTTGTAACTGCTAGCGTAGGACGAATTTGATCATGAAATTTTATATGTAGGTGGGGTAAGTTGAGATGTATATCCATGATTTTTTTTAGAATTTTTTGAAATTTTTTTTAGTTCAGTTGCACGGTGGTTTTACGGAGAGGGGTGATTGCACAGGATATTTTTCCTGATGAGAGAGCCTTCGAGGAGGATAGGTAGAGATGATAACACTTATCACACTTTGAGGAGAAAGAAAAGTGAGGAAAGCAAGGAATTAATTTTAGAATTGAATTATATTTATTGATGCTTTTTCTGTATTTTCTGGATTTTTTGGGATTTTCCTTGATTTTTGCTCTAATGGAAAAATCTTTACAAGTAATAGATGAATAACAAAAAAAATATAATCTTATAACAATAAAATGCATAAAATTCTGGATAATCTCAAGAAATCACTAGAACCCCAAATAATAATTTAAAAAGTCATGTCAAAGCAATTAAGTATGAAATGAAAGTCAATTAATGATTCTTGACTAGCAATAGTAAACTTATGAGCTTTGAATAAAAATAATTCAACCTTATCTCGAGCTGAAAATTTAGTATTATATTCTGAATAGATAAATAAATTTATAGTAAAAATATTAAAATAAATAATCAATTTTTTATATTTTAAAAATAATTAAAAATGGAAAACTCAAATCATCTTATCAAAATTTTTATAAATTATGTACAGAGTATTTTCGCCTGAAATTTCTAGAGCACCTGGATCATTATCTAGTCTAGTCTCAGAAAAAAATTGGCAAAATAACTGATTGCATAGATAATTGAATCATTGAACCTAACCAAGGTCAGCTCTCAACCTAATTTCTGAAATCATTCCTTGCCTCATCGACAGGTGGGACCACCCACTCCCTCTGGCCCACAGGGCAGCAACCCAGCTCACTTCCTCCCCTTCTTCTTAGGGATGGCAGTTTTACCCATGAGTTTGGGTACCCGTGGGTACCCGACCCGATAAGAGTGGGTATGAGTAGCACTTTAGACCCATGGGTTTACGGGTTTGGGTACCCGATAAGCCCATAGGATGGGTGTAGGTGTCAATTTGTACCCATGGGTACTCAATGGATATCCTATGACATGTGGGCCTATTTTTTAGAGGTATATTAGAAAAACAAACTCACTGACTGCTCGGTTGAGTCGGCTCCTCCCTGATTCCCCTCGTCCCCATCGCCTCCCTCCCCTTGCCACCATCGCCTGATTGCTTCGGCCTCCCTCCCCTCGCCTTTGCCTCCCATGGCGCCCAAAAGAAGAGAGAGAAAGGAGAGGTGAGAAGGAGATAGAAGGATAGGTGACCCCTACTCACTCGAAATGCACTGCTCCCCTGCGCGTATCCCGAGGTCTAGTGTTCCACCGGACTGAGCCATGGCCTCCGGCGTCTTCGAGGGGGGAGGAGCATGCGGCAGCCGTGGAGCCCCCCGCCTCTCTGCCTTCGCCCTTCGGTGCTCATGCACAGATCTGTGTCCTTGGGTACCCATTGGGTTTGGGCATGGGCACAGATCTGTACCCGCAAAACTTAGTGGGTTTGGGTATACGGGATTTTGTTTGGATTTGGGTTTAGGTTTAAGGTAGTGGTACCCGGAGGTACCCGCCCGATTGCCATCCCTACTTCTTCTCTGATCAGATGCCCAGGCGTAGAGCCACCTCTGTTCCTTGCCACAACAGAAGAACAACCAAAGAACTCCTGCCACGATGCACCTCACGTGAAGCTTCAGCTGCCCATACCTCCACCTTGTGCAAGCGTCGCCTGTTCTGGGCAAGATCATACCGGGAAGGTGGCTTTTATTGGCTATTTAAGCATAGCTCGATCACTTCCTGCGCCTCGCATCTTCTCTAAGCCCCATAAGTAGAACTCCACTTTGATGCGTTGTTTTCTTCCTCCACTTTGCTTGTGACCTCGCCGCCATTGTGAAACTTCTTCTCCACCACCGGCCAATCGGTGGCAAGCCATAGCGACTACTTCTAGCCATGAGCAGCTAGTAAAATGGGTAAGTTCTAGCCTACTGATGCTTGAATTGCTGATGATAGTGCTTGGTCCCTTGCTAACCGAGCTCGCGTCCACCGACCATGGTATGCCGCCGCTACCGGTGGCACACCTTTCTGTTGTAACATCCCAAAATTTTGGCTTTTTATTTAATTAATAATGCTTTATTTCTATTTACGCTTTTTGTGAATTTTCTGGATTTATTTGGATTTTCTGAGATTTATTTGAATTATTTTGAATTAAAGTATAATGTCTTTTGATAAGGATTAATTATAAATAGATAAGTTTAAAAGAAAGTATTGCCAAAAATATTTTATTTAAGTCCAGAATGTCTCAAAGTATTTTTGAGATTTTTCTGGGATTTTTCTTGGTATTTTTACTACCTTAAATAAATCAAATTAATTTTCTTAATTATTTTAAATGGAAAAACTCAAAAATTCCTGTGAGCGATGTGGGCGAAGCCCACTCTCAGGCGCGAGTACCTCCACCCGTTACGGCCCAGTCGCTCAGCCAGATTCGGGAAGCTCAATCGTCAGCCATTGGATCTTCATCGGCGGGACTTCATCAAGCCGCGTCATCCCTAGCGTTTGCAGCCGTTGGATCTCTATCGTGTGGACTTCATCAGGCGTGCCATCTCGGAAACCCTAGCGCTTCGAAGCCGTTGGATTAACATTGTGCGGTTAATAGACGCCTATACCATTTCGGAAACTTAACTTATCCGGGCTGTTGATTTAGGTAAGCGGATGAGATCGTGCCGCGTTAGGAGTGTCACGTGACCGTTCGATCACGATCGTGCGGTGCACCATCGTCGTCTTCGATCCGGACTCGGATCCGCGCAGCCGCCGCCGCCGACTCGGAGTCCACCGCCCGTACGCGTCGGCCGAGGGGTATTGAAGGATCCGGTGACCCCCTCGAGAATCCCCGTGAGCTGCCGCGTCTTTTTCCCCAAGCGCCGCCGCTCGTCGTGTCCCGAAGCAGTCGCGCAAGCTCGCTGGAGTGCCGTGAAGTCTTCCGCTGTGTTCCTCAGTCACCGAGACCTTGTGCCACCACGCCGAAGTCGGATTCGAGTTCCTCTCGTCGCGCCGAAGTTGTTCCGCCACTTCTTCCTCGCCGGAGAACACCGGATCGCCGTCGGGTTCGTCTTCTTCTTCAACCCCAGTGAAGCCACGCCGCCGCATCGCCATCGCTGAGATCGAGCATTGCCAGCCATTCGATTGACCACGCACGCACCGGATTCGCCCACGTCGCTTCGGGAAGCAGTAAACGTCTTGGGTAAGTTTCAACCGTCGATCTTGAATGGGTGGTCGCGATGGTGCCACGCCGGTTAAGGTCAGCAATGTATCGCTCGAGTAAGTGTAGCCGTCGGATCGTAGATGAGCGTCTAGGATTGAGCCACGTAGCTGAGTAAATAGGGTTTAGCTCGGGTAAAGGTTCACCGTCTGATTTAGATCGGGTAATTATCGTTTAGCCACGTCATAGATTAAATGGTGGCCATTAGATTGGTTCTAGGCGGTGGAGATTTTGCCACGTGTCAGCCGTATCGGCTCAGCACAGGGCTGACGCAATATATCGGTTTTCCTTTATAAAAATAATTCGGTTATTATTGATTTTCCAATTTTAGGGATTTTTGGATTTTTAAATCTTCCGAGGGCTCGTTCTCCCTCATACGAACTCCGATTGAGGTGATTCAAATTCCTAAAAATTTGTAAAATTGAGATCTATCTAATGGTGGTTTTTTTTAAATTTTTGAGTTCATTTGTTCTCTATTTTTGGTATTTATTTGCTATTTCTTTTTGATTCGCGTAGACGTCGAGTTGTGTGAGGCTTCGGAAGAGGATTTCGCAGCACAAGATCAATTTCCAGAATAGGACCAGGATCTTAACCAAGGCAAGTTGTGCTTTGATCATGTTGAACCCATGTTTGCAAAATTGCTATTTTGTTTTTACCTTATTGCATCTTATTTCATGTGTAAAAATGATTTCGATTTAAATTGGGACTTAGCTAGCGTACCCATTGAATTACACCCTATCTTGTCAATTGTATGCCATGATTCACTTGTCACCTTAGGTTGGTTTACTATAGTTGGTTAAACATGAAATCAACATGGGATGGTTAGAACGGAATAGAATTGCTTAGCCACGCCACGTCATCACATGTATATGAATCATTGATTATTAATCTTGACTAATGGAATATGGAACAATGATATTAACTTGTGTGTCATGTGTGGTCACACAAAGAGATTGAGTTGTTGTGGCGAGGAGGTCACGCAACGATGTTGACTTGTGGATAGCACGTGGTGCTTGGTAATCAACCGGAGTTGGTAATCACTTAGATTGAAGCAAGTGGCAAGGGCAGGTGTGCCAGGGTGGGCCCGATGGGCAGAGGGTATGTGCAAGTCTTGCTTTAATCAATCCTAAAGACTTAACCTTGCGAGCCTTTGACCTGAGTCAATCATGCAACCACATGTCTGTTATGGGGCAGCCTAGCTGATTAATTTGCAAAGTCTTAGCTTGAGTACTACCGTGGAGGTGTGAGTCCGGGTATACGAAGGAAACTCAGATGGCGCAAGAGGGGGGCTCTGTTGTGGTGATGTAACCCTTCGGTGTTGAAACCTCAGCGGGTAGTACTGGGTTAAGATGATGCATTGTAAAGGCTTTGTTATGATCATTCGTCTGTGTGGTGCATGGTTGTATCGTGTGGGTAAAGTCCATAACCTCTGCAGAGTGTACAAACTATTCGGATAGCCGTGCTCACGGTATTGAGCAATGCTTGGGGATTACAGTCAAGGGGTAGTTAATTAAATGGACAACTAAATGGGATGGCAAGATGCCATGTGGATGATGAAACTTGACTTAGGATGGAAACTCTGTTTACTTGAGAATCATTGAATCTATTTATTGCTATTATTTGTTTTACTGTCTTTTCAATCTATGTATTGTATGTGTTTATAAATGCTGCTTTACTGCAAATAAACCCCTAGCCATTCTTTGGAATAAGCCTTGCATATAGTTATGGTAGAAATGCATTCTGTGCACAACTTGTTGAGTGCTTTTGTACTCACCCTTGCCATCAACAACAAACAACAGTGGAGGAATCATCGCCCGTGTTGGAGGAGGATTTCCAAGTGGATACGAGTCACTAGGCCAAGCCTTGTCAGTCGCCTATGGTGTGCTGATGGGACATCTACGTCTTTTGCTATTTTCCGCTGCATTTGTCTAAGTTTACATTCAGTATAGCCCATGTGGCTGAATAATGTAAGTGATCATAAGATCATACACTAGTTATATTAAATAAATGAAGTCTTATTATTCTTATCGTTGTGTATGATGTGATGCTTACCGATGTTAAGCTCTGTGCACTAGCATTGATCCTGGGACTAGTGCGGCAAAACACAGTGGATTCGAATTGGTGAATTCGGGTCCTCACATGCGCTCACATTTCTCCATAGCCGAGACCTCCCAGAGAACCGCCTCATCCTCCGCATGCTCACTGGACTCTGGCCGGCCTAGCCATGCCCTCCCCTCGCCGCCGGTAGACTCCATAAGCGCCAGCCTTGCTTCGGTTCTATAAGGAGAGAGAAGGTAAGGTTCAAATATTTTTGCATGCTACCTTTTCACAAAAAGTGTCATCGCCCAATGGTAAAGCCTCTTCGCTGAAGCAAGACATCCACGGTTCAAATCCTAGAAACCATAATTCTGTTTTTCTTTTTGTTTCTTCATTTACCTTTTATATCTTTTGCTAGGAAGGTCTAAATAAGATCAAATAAATTTATAAATTTGTGTTAGATCATGAGGATTTAGAATATGCAATAAAATTTAAATATTCACTACAGATTAAAGCATTATAATCAAGTTTGTTTAAAGCCCTTTTATGTGCCATGTAGCAATTATAAAAATCTTAGCTCTAAAAATCATGAAATAATTTTCACATGTTCCTACAGTCAGAAATATTCTATTTTTACAAAAACATTTAGGGTTGAACTCAATTTGAATTAAAAAGAAAGTATAGAATGCCTCTCTCACATAGAAAATCAAATAGTTAAAATTTGAATCAAATGAACTCCAATCATCACCAAACTAGTTTTATTATACACTTGAGATCACAAAGATTCCAAATATGTAAAAATATTTAGGTTTTAGTAAAGTTAATATTAAATGTTCAATAGTCGAATTTTCAATAATTCAATTGTCCGAATAGTCATAACTTTCACAAATAAACTTCAAATTTAACAGAACCAAATCCTATGACCTTGAAAAGTAATACCCTTACTGGTTATTGAAAAATACCTTATATTTGTGCAAATTTGAATTAAGTTCCTATTAGGCCTTAGTGATCACTTATATGGAAGATATCTCAGATAAAAGCAAAATATCGTGGAATCAACTGTTAAACACTCTTAGAGACATCCCCTACTAATGCCAAAAAAATGAGTTAATAATCATGTATAGCGCAGTCGCAAATTAAATCGGAAACTGAACCTCTACTGCGTCGACTTTGTGACCACTTAAGCCTTTTTAGTGGCCTGTAGAATAACACGGCTAAATGTAAAAAATTGAAAGAATGGCTCAAAAACACTCTTCATAATATGTACTACCATAATCAGGAAAAATATTCTATTTAAGACTTCCTCTGTATATAAATTATGCTGATACAAACACCCTTCGTGAATTAGTCGTGCAGGAAACTAAACTACTTAAGCTTTTTCGACAACTCGTAAAGCTTCTCGTTTAAATGTAAATTTTGGAAAGATCAGTGTAGAAACATTATTTGGTATATGGACTACCGTATTACAGAAAAACATCTTATTTACAACTTGGTTTTCAACTAAATCCAGCTAATTCAAATCCCTTAAGTGTTAATCATACGCTTCACCTCGCCGATTCCGTATAGCATAAACTTTATAATACCACATAAACTTTTTCAACGATGAATATAATGTCTCATCCAAACACTAAAATTTATGAAATTAGCTTAGTAGCGCTCTCCAAAGTATAGACTAATCTCGTTATGAAGAAATAATATCATTTTATCATGCTTTGCATATAAATCTTGATAGCTAAATAACCTTAAGTATTATGATTTTTGAACTTTATAATATAAATAAACAAACTTAGCAATAATGAAGCAATCTATAGTTAAGAAATTTATATCATCAAAATCTTCTTAAAAACGATGAATATATAACTAGTAACCTAACTAAATAGATCTAACATATTCGAAACCGCTTTTTAGGCAAAATCGATTATGGATTAATAGCTATTCATTCATATCATGCAATAAGGTTACGAATGCCTTAACTCTATTAATCTAAATAATTTTTGCATCTTGAATTTGAAATTATAAAAATAAAAGTTCACAATTTTAGCTTCTTGAATTCGTAAAACAAGAATAAATAATCTATAAGAGAATCTATGCATTACTCAACCTAAAAGCTATTAATGATACTAATGCGTAATCAACTAAAACATGAAAATATTAAATCATTCTACCCAAACTCTAAAATATTCCTATTTTCTTCAGTGAGTTTTTATTTGGTTCTCTATCTGTCTTCTTTTTGCCCTTATTGAAGTTTGTTATTTACTCTTTATTGCTTTTAGTCGGTAATGACGTGTAGAACCCGATGCCTCTGATTCCGTCGTCGCCATAATCAGCCACAACCTCGACTTTGTTGTAAACAAATATTAAACAAGGCAAGCACCCCTTTAATCATATTGATCCCAGTATTTAATTTTTCTTTTGTTTATCAAATGGTTTCATGCATGCGTTTATTTTCTATAAATTCGCTATTTTTTGGTACTGGTAGATATACCTGTTGTCTCATGAAATTTCCTTGATAAATATGAACACGAGAACCTTGATAACCATAGATTAAGGATAGGCATTACTTAATGTCATCATGGGTATATGCGCTTACATATTATTCATACTTAGCCATGCTTTAGAATCAACAAGGTAGATGATCAGATCAAAATTGTTTCCTGAGAGTTTAAAATGGATGGAAATGACACTGTTGGTTACTGGTATTTTGATTAAAAACCCAAAATAAAACTATGAATTTGACGTGGGTGATTATAGGCAAAAGCCGGTTGTGCAAAGGGAAATGCACGTAGTTTAGGGGGAGATTATTGCCCGTGTCAGATTAAGGACCAAACAATAGGACGCTATTGATCTAAGAAATCCGTGCAACCACAAGTATTGTGATGGGGCAGCCTTAACCTATTAAGTTATGTAGATTTAGCTTTACACATTGGAAGGCCGAAGTAGTACGGGCTCTCCTTTCAAGGTTTGCTCGATGGGGTGCCCTCACCGAGGTGTTGGGAGCCACACTTACCAATACAACGGTATACACCATGCTATGGGAAGTTCCAATATTTCTATGCTCTGAATTCTTCTATCATAGTATGGGTTTACCGTCTCGGTGCTGGTGCAAAGTTAAGTCCAGGTAATGTAACGGTTATGTTATGATCTCTCTGCTGCACACCAAAGAAAGTGTGCTAATAGCTTACACAAAGAGTTGATCATTTCTTGTAGGTAAAGTTGTATACCTCTGTAGAGTGAAAATCTAATCGATTAGCCATGCCCGCGGTCATGGGCACTGGGTGAAGTCATTCCAATGTTAGATTTCGTAATTTCTGAAAATGGGTTTTGGTTTGAACTTGTTTTAGCAACTGTTGCTTTATGTCAAAGGACCGACATTGTTAGACTTCATTATTAACCTCTGTTAAAAATATCAAAATTAATAATTAAATTTAGTACCTTTTAGAATTTAAAAATATAAATCATGAAAATATGAGATCTACAAAGACAAAATTAATAGAAAATAAATAATAAATATTTTAATCTGAACATTTTTACACAAGAAATATTAGCCCGTATCAAACTCTCTAAAAAAGTATAAAAAAGTATTGACTTCATTTTCACCCTCAAATAAAATAAAAACAGAAAATAGCAGATTGATCAGTTCGCTTTGTTAGAATTTTTTGTAAGGTATTTTAATCTAAAAACTTTACAGTAGATTGGAAACTGTCTCTAGATCATTGAAAAATGTTTCCAAAAATTCGAGGCACGAATTAGTCAATACCACTAACCCTGTAAGGTATTTTAATTTGAAAGCTTTACAGTAGCTTGTTCAATACCCCTAACCCTGTCATGTGAAGTCAAAGCTGAGTTAGTTTCCTTGTCTCTCATTGCCTATGGGCCTTTTGTTCCTTTGGCCCCACTTGGCAGCCATAGAACATCAGCCCACCTCTTCCTTCTCCTTGGCTAAGTCTGAAGCTGGTCACTGCCTTCTCCCTCTGCCCATGTCTTCCCTTGCCCTTCTCTTACCGCGGTAAGGAATCGATTTGCCACATCGCGCCACGATAGAGGACCTCCACGTGGCATCACCAGCCAGTCAACCTCGCTAGCTCCGTCGACCACCCATGCCATGCTGCTTTGCCTCGACCTGTCGGCCATTTCTTCATCGTGCCCTGCAAGTCCATCTGACACCGCAATTCTGGCCGCCATGCCGCTCGGTTCACCCCCGCATCTCCCACCCCCCAAAGCACTACCATAGCCCGGCCATAAGGGCCGCTGAGTCAATCCTCATAGCGTCACAAACCTCCCTGGAACCCTCACTACTACAGAAATGATTTTCCTAGACACCAAGGATTTCTTTCCATAGGCGGATTAAAAGGAGAGCCGCCTCAAATGGTGAGGCGGTCCAGGGGTTAGAACACTTTGTGTAAAGGTATCTTCACAGCGGCTCTCGTAAGAAACCAGCTGCGAAAATATTGATCTCTTCACAGGCGGTGCCCTTTAGATACCGCCTGTGGAAACTATGCTCTTCACAGGCGGCACTCTTAAGAACACTTTGTGAAAATTGCGATCTTTACACGTAGGCTTTCTTCTGGTCATATGCGAAATCGCGATTTCTCTGATGATGCGTTAAGCAAGCCGCCTTAGTTAATTATATTGATGGCCTAATTAATTAAGGAACCCCCTGTGGTGATGTTAAGTCTTTAAAGGTGTAGTTCTTAAACAAACTGCCTGTCCAAATTTTGTAAATGCTTGTCTACATATCTTGTGACGAAGGAGATGCGGTATGCGTTTTTATATGCGTCGGATCATCCTTTGTTCTACAATACCGCAAAACACGAAATCCAACGTCCGAGCAATACTCGGTATGAGTTTTTATTGGCGTATCGGATCATCCGTTACGTTACAACAGCGGCTTTCTACGAGAGAAATCCAACGTCCGAAAAATACTCGGTATGGTTCTTTTGGCCTTTGACAGATCATCCCAGTAGTCTTGTTTTTGCTTGATCGTTATTATTTTACGTAGGCCGTTGTCTTAGGGAGCCGCTGTGGAAACTTTGCTTTAAAGCTCGAGCAGATCATTCTCTCTGGCGGTTCGAGTGCCCCAAAATTGTGAAAACAAGGGGAGCTAGGTTTTGAACTTGAAATCCTTGGAATAGTTAACTCTCTAAGGTAAGAGCATCTCATTTTTGACATTTGTAGAGGTTTATATATCTTGTGGAGAGGAAGATGTAGTGTAGATAGAATGTGCATGGGAGAGGGTTGAAGCTTGGAGATTGGCGCCCTCTTTAAAATTCGTGATTCACTTTTTGACACCTGGTCCTTGTCATAGACTCAGATGGACCCACATGTCATAGACACATCACCAAAACCAACGAATTGAGTGTCCTTGGACTAATTTTTTCTGTTGAAGCCCTCACTTTCTAGATCTGAAGCAGATCTTGTATCCCTCCCTCTCTCTAGAGGAGAGAACGATCCCCTCGCTAGATCTAGAGGGAGAGGACCTTACATTCTTTCGTGATTTTAATAAAATCATTTTATAGTATTTAACTTAGGGTTCTCTTGTTAAAGTTCTATCTAAATAATTAACATTTCAATCTGATTTTCTGTTTCATGTTCAAGATGGAAAGGGCATGGATGTACAATGCCCCAAGAAATAAGGGTGTATTCCTCAAAGAGCTCAAAACTTTTATTAAAGCCACTCAGAAGGACGCCTGGACTAAAAAGGAAACAGAAATACTTTGTCCATGCAAACACTGTAAGAACATGTAGGGTGGGGAGATTTAAGTGTAATCACAACACACGATCATGAGAGGTTTTATAGAGGATTACACATGTTGGTCCAACCATGGCGAGCAACGTACATCGCAAACAACCGATGATGTTGATCCCGATCTCGTGGATGATCGAAGTGCCGGAGGCAACACTAATGGTTTGGGAGATGAAGCTCACGTGCATGCTCGTTTGCTAGATGATGGTCGCATCGCTGATGTAGAGGAAATGTTGCGCCATGCCGAACCACAGGTTTTAAAGGAGATGATAGGTTTAGATAATGTTGATCGTTACACAAAGCAAATGAATGATCTCGTTATATAGCGAATCAAGGGTTGTCCTCCGAGTTTACGGTGTTGCATACGGTCTTGATGCTTCTCTGGTTGAAGGCTAGCAATGGATGGTCGGACAAGAGTTTCACCGATCTTTTGAGGCTCTTGGCGAAATACTTCGAAGGCTAATGGATTGCCCACCTTGCCGACGAGCACTTATTTCGCGAAAAGCTTATCACTCCGATGTCATTGGATGTGCAAAAGATACATGCATGTCCGAACCATTGTATCCTCTTAGTAAAGATTACACGGACTTGGATCAATGCGGTGTGCAAGGTGAGCGGTATAAGAAGAATGATGACTCCCACGGCGATGATGATTCTTCACCTAGCACTCGAAGAATAAGAAGAACAAGAATAGTACTCTGGTAATAACGAAGATGACACTTCTTGAGCACGGACAAGAAGAAAAGAATCCTTGTGTTGGTGATGTGGTACTTGCGGTTATTGGCACTGAAAGCGTTTGTACTTTCGAATGAGAGGGACTCCGAACTAATGGGTTGGCATTCCGACAAACGCAGAAAAGATGGAAAGATTCGACACCCAGCCGATGGTAGACAATGGAGAAATTTTGGTCGCATGTATCCAGATTTTGGCAACGAACCCAGGAATGTAAGGTTCGCACTGAGTACCGATGGTATGAATCCTTTCGGTGAATGGAATGCCACACATAGCACTTGGCCAGTAGTCCTGTCCATCTACAACCTTCCTCCATGGCTATGTATGAAGAGAAGGTACCTAATGTTGTCCATTCTTATCCAAGGTCCGAGACAACCTAGAGTAGATATTGATGTGTTTCTCGAACCACTGATGGAAGATATGGCCATGTTGTGGCATGAAGGGGTCAGTGTGGGATCGGTTCAACAACGATACTTCACACTAAAAGCCATTATTTTTGTTACCATCGGTGATTACCCCGCTCGCTAGCCCTATCGGGTTGATTAAAGGGAAGACGACTTGTGTAGTATGCATGGATGAAAGCGTGTCGATGTTCCTTCCATGCTCCACGAAGTTAGTGTACATCTTGGCACCATTGTTTCTTCTTGAAAGCTCACAAATACCGCAAGATGGGCAAGTATTTTGACAATACGGTTGAGAAGGTGTGGCTCCAAAGCGTAGTGGGAAAAAAGTGTTTGAAATGGTCCGAACATCAAGGTGGTTTTCGGAAGAAGCCGATCAGGGCCAAAAGAGGGTCGAAGAGGAAGAATACCGATGAGGAGGTTCCTCCGCCTGTTATCCTGTTAAAAAAGATGTCAATTTTCTACAAGTATTTGCCCTACTGGAAGGACATAGAAATTCGCCATAGCATCGATGCCATGCATGTCATAAAGAATGTCTGTGAAAGCGTGCTAGATCTCTTGTTGGACATTCAGTACAAGACAAAAGATGGTCTTAAAGCTCGTAAAGACTTAGTAGTACTTAAAATCAGGAAAGAACTACACCCTCAAGAAAGAACACATGGAAAGTATTACCTTCCCCGAGCAAGCTACTCTCTGATAGCTAAGGAGAAAAGATCAGTGTGCAAGTGCTTACGTGGGGTCAGAGTCCCGTCTAGTTATTCATCCAACATCAAAAACCTAGTATCGATGAAAGATTTAAAGATAAGTGGTATGAAGTCTCACGACTACCACGTCATGATGACACAAATGCTCCCAATTGCAATCAGGAGCATCAACTCAACATTTGTAAAGGAGGCCATCACATCAATGTGTGTCATTTCGCAATGCGATTTCACGAAGGTGTCGATGATGAGCAATTGAGCTATCTGCAGAACTACATAGTGGAGACTATAAACCAACTTGAGATGTGCTTCCTCCATCCTTTTCGATATCATGCCGCACCTCTTGGTTCACCTTGTCGAGGAGGTAAAGGTCTTGGGACGATATTATTACCTTTGGATGTTTCCATTTGAGAGGTGGATGGGCTTGCTTAGAGCTTACAATGGAATCGTGCTTACCGGAGGGTTTCATTATTGAGGGCTACAATCTTGAGGAAGTCATTGAGTGTTGCACGGATTACTTCATGCTTACGGAAAGGCCGATTGGTGTGCTGTCCCTCGACATGAGGGAGGTTGGTAGTAAAGGGACTAAGGGAAAGAAAAGATTCATCGACCATGAGTACAAGAATGTGGACCAAGCACATTTCACCGTCTTACAACACTAAAGATAGTGGAGCCGTGACGTGGAGCAACACACGGAAGAGCTTGAAAGAGAAAATCCGGGGCGCCAAGTTGATTGGATCTGACGAGAGAATAAGCGCATGTTTACCACATGGTTCAAGAACCAAAACATACCAGATGATGAGGACGAAGATACAGAAACATTGAAAATGTTGGCTCATGGCCCATCAAGTCTGGTAACATCATGGCTAGCGTAGACATCAATGGGTACACGTTTTATACCATTCAAAAGGACAAGAAGATGTTGGCCCAAAAACAGTGGCGTTCGGGTAGAAGCCATAGATGCGACAGAGGAGAAGAACACCTACTATGGAATCATTGAAGAAATTTGGGAACTCGACTATGGAAGGGATATGCAAATCCCCGTATTTCGCTGCAACTGGGTCAAACATCCTAATGGCGTGGAGGTGGACAACTATGGGTTCACAACTATCGACCTCAACAATCTTGGCCACAAAACTGACCCCTGGATACTAGCTTCTAAAGTCTCGCAAGTTTTCTACATAGCTGACCCCAGTAATAAGAAAAGGAACATAGTTGTTCCCGAAAAACAAAGGATCGTTGGAGTTGACAATGTGCACGACGAGGCAGAATACAATCAGTTCGACGACCTATCGCCTTTTGGAGATCCAGAGAGGATCAAACTTGTAGAAGAAACCCTCGATATTTCAATGATGCCATATATGCGTGATGATTGCGTTGGAAAAGTTGTTAAAGGCAAATAGGGACATGTTGTGTATAAACTTAATATGTAATAGAACTTATATTTTTATTGTACTTGAGTAAAAGCTGTTGTGTGAAAGTGCAGATAATATCTGATAGGTAATTCTCTATTAGGCGGATCATCTCAGAACCGAAATAACAGAGGCCCAAGGAAGCTAAGAACTATTCGTCCGGGACAATAATCCGTGCGGTTTTTCTCAACTTAACGGGCGTCCGTTATGTGAATCTTAGCCGAGGCCTCCGTCGTCCGCGATTCGAGGCGTCTTTATCTTTTCCTATACGGATCGTCCGGTCTTCGTATTGTCCACGCTCCGTTATTGTATTTGTTGGGTGCAAGCACACCGCTACACAAGATGATCCGATTCTTTTTTCATCGGTGGCGGACCATCCACCTTGCAAAGTCGAATAGAGGCATTGATCTGATCAGATGATGTCCAAAACACGCCGTACATTCAGAGAGACCGCTGTGGACCTCAGATATCGACCGCACCTAACTACTCCTCTCTCGCCTCACGCCGCCTTGCACCGCAGTTTCCGTTCCTTGCGACGTCGTACTCCAATCCTCAACCCGCCTCGGCGCGCCACACGCCGATTCGCACCACCGTTTTGTCGCCACGACAAATCCGAGCCCTCGGTGTGACGACTCTCCTTCACTTTGTGGCGGTGAGATCCACATCCCTCTGGTTTCTTTGGACTCCATTCAAATACATATGAATACGATGCAAGTTCTTGACATTCAACAGTGCAACTTGCGGATGGTAGGAAAAAGGAAGGAAAAGAAGTTGTTGTCTTGGTGAGAAGGCTAAGAAGTCCAAGTTCTGAGCAAAGCAGAGCGAGTGAGATGGCTGCAGATGCAAACTTGGCTCGAGCATCTTGGCGTGGCGCCAATTGCAGATTAGAGATACCTGAGTCGTCGGCGGAGGGTCGAGAGGAGGGGGCACTCAATTCACGAGAGGTGGTGTGGCACCTCCTCGTCGTTCTAGCTGCGTCTTTCTCGTGGTGGTTCAACATCTTCCGAGCACATTGCTAGGCGGTGCGTGCTCGTCCCAACATAGTTCCGCATGAGGAGGAGACTGGCAATGAAAAGGAAGAGGACGAGGAGTACCATGTGCCACATCCTGGCCCTGAGATAAGACTTAGAGACCTTCGGAACCTCTCATCCCGGAGGGTAAAGACCCTTCGTTTCTCTGATGTCATTGTCTGGTTTCCGCTAGCCAGAGAATTTGGAGTTCATAGGAGGTTCTGGACGGTTCTTCAACAGAGCTTCTTTATTACGTCTGAGAGAACTTCGGGTCCGATTGAGCATGCACAGGGCGCTCAACTTCACCTCTTTGCAGAGGGTCGCGGGTGGGGTGGGCGTTCGAGACACTTGACCATTTGAAGGTCTTACGGTATTGATGAGTTTGACACGGTAGTGGAAAAGTGGGTCGAGACTTCTATGCCACGAGCTTGGATCGACCCGAACACATGATACATTCAGTTCATGCCTGACGAGAACCCCGGAGGGTGTCTGAGTCCACCGCTTGAGTTGTTTGGTTTTGAGGAGGAGCCCCGAACTTTGCATCGGTGGTGTCGCAGACGGCACACTTGCCTTATCGCTAAGGCGGAGGTGTTTCCGACAGATGATCGATTCGCTCTTCTGCTCGGCGCAGTTCCCGTTGGATCGCCGCCATCGAGACCGTCTCACTCTCGAGGCAAAGCGGTCCACATGGCTTTGAGAAGTCATCAGTTGCGAGGATTGGGAATGCCGAGGCGATCACTAGTTTGGCGATGGCTACTTTATTCGATCCTATCTCACGAGCCGTTCGACATTCTCGACTTTATCATCGTGAGATTGAAGATGCTATTGCAGATGCTATGAGTTTGGCGGACAACAACCATTTGCGCATATAATTTCTTACATATGCAGTACCTTCACTCGAGCGAGCATCGTGAGGAGTACTGGAAGGGCGAGTTCGTCTTCGTCGAGACATGCCTCCATCTCTTGACGACGAGCACGAGAGGACAGCGTTCCATGAGGAGGGCTCGGGAGCGGATACGAGGCGAGAGAGACCGCTCAAGGGAGGACCGAGCACTAGCGAGGAGAGAGCATCTTTGGGTTGGCGCGGATCATTGATATTGATTGGGATGGCGACGACGATGAGGAGGAAGACCACGAGTACTTTCCACGGTCCCGAGCCCACGACCACGAGGCGGTGGATCGAGGCTCATGCACGAGGACCGAGATGACTCACCTGCACCGTCGGCAACTCTGACGTGACACCGGTGGCTGCGGCTTGTTTCTCGGCCCTCCGAGCTTTCTCACGTGCTTGCTTAGATTATTGAGTTGCGAAGTCTCGGCGGCTTCAATTGCCCAACAATGAGACACAGACCCAATTACTAGAGGAGATGAGGTTGCATCGTGACGACCAGGCGACTTTGGTACACGGTCGGTGCAAATGGCTCGGATGTTCACTTTCTTCTCGGTGCTTTGGTCGGTTGTACAATGCAGTTGGACCTATTAGTCTTGGCGAAGACAACTCCCGAGACCCCCAAGCCCGTGACCCATAGCTTTGCTCCTCGACATCACGCTAGCCCATCGGTCCGATGGTGACGAGAGAGACCATTTCAATATCATGACCTCCACGAGCACATGGCGACTTCTGTTGTAGAGCGCGAGGCTGATCCAGCTCCGGCTCCGATCTTTGGGCATTCCTAGCCCGAGAACGTACAGACACGTAATGCTGAGTTGATTTTAGTGGTGTTAGCTCTTGTCGGATCTTCATGTAAGGACGAGTTATCTGAATGTTGCGCCACTCGTAGTTGTTCCTTTCGGTGTAATCAAAGTTGAAGTTGGAGTTACCAAAGTTTGTGGAGTCGGTTTCGATGGACGTATGAATACTCTACTGATAGTTTCATAGCCCTGCACTTGTGACTACAAAAGATGATGGTGATTGTCGTAAATAGCGAGCGATCTCGATTCTTCAATGGAGTGCGAAGTTTAGTAAACGCTCGTCGAGGTACATCAACCAAATTGCCGATGGTGGTGTTCTGACTTCACATGGCGGCTTTGAATGGTCATTTTGATTGCATGCAATTGTTGATTGACTTAGGTGCAAATGTCTCGGTGCCTCATTTTCCCTCGGCACTCGGCAAATTTCATAGGGTAGCGTACTCCTTTGCATTATGCAGCGGTGGGGGAAATGCGAGTGTTGCCGATTTCATTGAAAGGTGCTAGCAGTGACACTCAAGCGCAATGGGTGGCTTCCATTGATGTTGCTAGGATATTTGGATGTCGTTGCTTGGAGCCATTACTTTCTCCAAATTCACACTCAAGTGTCCCTGTATTTCAACCATCAAGTTATTTGTTTTGCAACTATTGCAAGCAGCCCAATGGAAGGATACATATGGCTGGATATTGCACATGCATGGGAAACCATGGGAGACAGTATATGTTGGTACAGTTAGTGGTGCATCACAAGATTATACCATACAATGGCGGAGATTGGTGCAAGAAGGAAGTTTATGATTCTCACACTAGATTGGCATTTTTGATGCAGTTGCTTGTCATTGAGCAAGAATTTCCATGGGATCCTGGTGACGAAAACTATATGCTTTTCAAGTTCAACTTTCTGAAAATGATTTTGGCAATGGCAAGAACAACTGGCATAGCTTGCATAGGCTTGATATTAAGTAAGACTTGCAGTTACCATGGATCTATAGTTTGCGATCATCGGCTTAGGGCAAGCCGCATTTCAGCGAGAGGAATGTCATGGACGCAAGGGCTTGGATGGGCTGCAACGTAGATGGGCTTGGATGGTTAGGCGGGGATGTAAAAGAGACAGCAGAATGCAGACAAGGATTGGACAGAAGAAAAGGCATATTACTCTTCCTCTCATTCTCTGCTCTCCTGGCTTCTTTTTCCCCGTCTAAATCATCCTCTGTTCTTCCCCAATCCTCCCAGATACTTGGTAATTTGTACTCAGAGATAGCAGGACCATAACAGTTTAGTAGCTTTTCAATGGCTTCTCTTGCCTTACCAAGAATGAGCGCTTTTGTTGCGAATTAGTAGTATTTTTGGACTAATTACTAGTCCAAAATTTCATTAATGCCAAAGATGCTAATTACTTTTGTAATGGCAATTGGAATGATATTAACTCCTATTTATTTATTATCTATGTTACGCCGATGCGCCGAGATGTTCTATGGATACAAGCTATTTCATGTTCCAAACGCAAATTTAGTTAGCCGATGCTTATTCCTCAGATACCGTCATTGTTTCTTCTCCGAGAAAAGAAGTTGACGACCCGTAGGCCTTCCACCTCCACGCGGCACAACTGTAAATATTAATAGGCTCAAATTGATGTCATTGCAATCTGTTTTGTAGAAAGATGGGAGATAAAGAATTACTCGCCAAGAAGGCATGTAAGAGGAGCCTACTTGCAGAGCTCGGTGCTAATACGCCGCTGCAAGAGGAGGGCGATGCCAGAATGCAGCAAGACTTGGCCGAGAAGGATGATGCAGACCACGCGGTGGAAAGAACACCGAGCCCATCGTTGTCCTTGGGCAGCGATGGTTCCTCGTCATCGTACAAGAGCCCTAGCCAGTTCCATGCCCACGACCGAGAGCGGGCGTGGGGAAATCGACTCGACTATGATCCCAATGAAGAGGTATTAAGAAGAGTGAGCTTGTTTTATTTGTAGCTTGGCGTGGACATAATTGCATTTCCTTATGTTTGCGTATTCCTCGTGTTTATTTCTATGAAGAGGCGGAAGGTGATCACGCCGACTAGGCTGCGGTTCAAGAGGTAATTGAAGATACCTCGGGTATGTTCCCGTGGATTCCTCTGCTGCAACAACCACGACCTCGCATAAACGAAAATGGGGGGAACGAAGTAGGAACAAGTTACCGGTAGGGACTTGGTATATCACGGAGGTCGGTCCTTTAGGAGAGCCCCTAGCACCTCGTGAGGCACTATCCAAGTTCCGAAATAGCTACGGCTATCCTGTCAAGGACAATGTCTCCGTCACGATTGATAACTGGACAAAGGTGGCTGACGCGATAAAGGCGCACCTGTGGACCGAGCTGCAGAAAATCATAAGGTTCCCCCCAGAGTATGAGGCCATCGCTAAGAAGAATGCCTTGGACGTGATGGGGAAGAGCTTCCGGAACTGGAGGTATGAGCTGAACAAGTACTTTGTGAAGACGGAGCGGACACCATTCGAAATATGGAAAAATCACCGTGGGTGAATGGGCGGAGTTTGTCGGCGAAGACCTAAGCTTAAGCCGTAGCATTGGCGAGGTGTCTGATGCCCTCGTGAAGAAGAACAAGTACCCCCATCACCGTGCGCAGTGGGTATGCCCCTAAGATTGTTAAGTGGAGGAATAAAGAAGAAGAGGAAGCCCGTCTTTGGGATAGAAACCCATTGACGAGCTGTAGCGAAGCGAGGCAGAAATTGGGTCCTAGCTCGCCAACCCAACAGCAAGAAGGGTCGCAAAAGCACGGTGGACCCTGCGGTCCTGGAAGTTTCGGCCAAGCTGCTGAAGATCTCGCACGAGCAAGCGGAGGGATCTTTCGTGCCAGACTGGGAGAACGACGACCTAACGACGGCGTTGGGAACCAAGGAACACCCAAGTCGCACTCGTGGCGTCGGAAGTCGAGTGGGCTTCAAGCATGGGTTCCTGGAATATCAAGACCAATACAAGTCGTGTCAAAGATATAAGAGGACCATGGCTGATACAATAAGACAACTGGCCCAACAAGAGTTTTTAAGACTGTCAAGGAGGCAGAAAGGGCGTTACAAGCGCGGTCGGCTGACAACCCGAGCCCGGCCCACATCTGGAGTAGCATCGGGTCCACGCCAATCCCAACGCCTCGATATCCTATGGATGATATCACAGAGGCAACCAAGTGCAAGCTCTGTGCACATCTGGAGCAAGGGGGCTTGGTCGTCGAGCTTGCGGAGGGCATGGCATATCCGGGCGCTGTGATACACAACCAACCTGTCTCGATTGGTCACGCAAAGGTGCAAGTGGACATCATGCTTGTTCCGTGCCTTGGCTTGTGGAAGCTACCATTCACACCCACGATGATGTAGAGACCATCAAGATGCAGATTGGGTCATTTATTGTATGGCCCAAGGAAGATATTGCATTGATACAAGAGAGGTCGAGACGCCAAAGACAAATCAAGACATCCTACCTCTTCCAAAATTGCCTACACCACAAACCGCATCTTCTCTGGTGGCTGCTTCACCACTAGCAGCATCTTCTCCGCCGTCGGCACCTTCACCACAGCGCGCATCTCCGTTGCCGGTGCCTTCACCACAACGCACATCTCTGTCGCCGGCGCCTTGTGCACCGCATGCTTCACCTCCGTTGCCCCAACCGTCACAACGCGCCTCATCTTCGGCGATGTTGTTGGTTGCAAAGAAAAATAAAGAAGTAGATTGCAATCAACAGAGTACCACCAAGTCAAACAGGAGTGCCAACTCTACTCGGGTACAAACCACGCCTTCACTAGAGACTTATGAGCATGGCAAGCCATTTCTCCCCATGGAGCAGATCAACAAAGGACCATGGGAGTTGAAGAGATTCCATGGCTGGTACTTGAGGGCATCTCGTGTTGGGGTGAAGGGCATTCAAGCCACCGTCCCTCGGATATCTACAAACACGAGGATACTCACTACGTGCGGATCGATTTTTGTGACTTACAGCAGATGTTCCGTTTTGGAAAACTTCGACATCAACATGATCGTGTGTGGTGCACGTAAGTTGGCCATTGACCTACCCTACATTGTTATATCGGCTCTTGCGATAGCAAGTGCCGATATAACATATTATAACGACATATCATTATATTGCATTACGATAGCATAATAAAAAAAACCCCAAATGTATAGTAGTTGAGTGCCAAGTTGAGTTCCTCTTTATAGTAATGGCTTGTTAGATCATTCAAAATTGGCGAGAATCCATATAATTTTCACTAAATCGTAAGTTGGCGATTTTAGTGGTTTTTTCCTTTAAATAAAGTTAACTTCTGCCGTCACGTCGAACAAGATGCATTTTACCAAAATCGATATTTGCCAAAATGTCATGTTTCCCACATTCAAGATATAAATTGGCGCATTGACCATTGTCTTCGTGTAGAATGCAATATACCGATGCTAAAAGATGGGAAAACGTGTCGGGCTCCTTGAACCCGCACGGATTAGCCACCGAGCTTAAGAGCAGACTCAATGAAAAGCGTTGAAGGATAAGGGGCGGCGGAAGCAGAGATAGAAGAAAAGCGATAGTCCACGACCGAGATCGCCAAGTAGATCTGGGGCTATACATATCAAAAGCAATGCTCCAGATGCAAGACAAGGACGTCATAATGGCTCTCTACAATTTTAAGTAATCTTCTCATTCGTCAATCGTTGCTAAAAGTTTAGTTTGCACCATAATCACTCGTGAAACTTACATAAGTTTTCGTTGCAGCGATCACTTCATTTGTTTCATGCTGTACCCGAAGCAGAGCAGATATATGGTCCTTGACTCATCCAGAACCCCACCGGAATCTTACAATGAATTCACCCGCGTCTTAAATGCGTAAGAAATATATATACACAAACATACATAACATAACGTAATTTGTTTTATGATATGATAGTTACTTGTTGTTGTTGACATTCGAGTAGGGCTTTCAAGAATTACACGAGCAAAAAAAAGGGGGGCAACATGATCCTGCGAAGGGGTCAAATAAGATGCTTTGCTATGTCCACCCATGGGTAAGAAGACACTTGTAATGCTTCAACATAATTGCACTAGTAAGGAAGGGTATTACCAACTGTACTAATTCCATACATTATTATTTGATTTGAAGTGCCACAAGCAACCTCCAGGCAGTGTTCTTTGTGGATACTATGTCTGTGAGTTCCTCGGGATCAGCGGGAGTCTGAAGCAACCCCGGGGCGTAAGCCTATACAAATTAGTGATTCAAGATTATTTATTATCCGATTCTCAATTTCACTATTGTTTAACCTCTTTATTGCCTACTTTATTATCACGGTAAGAAGATTGCAAAGACCACTTTGGCACTCATCGATGATGACCTTTGCAATGTACAAAGGACATGTGCCGTTCATTCATCGTGAAGTCATCCATGAGAGAGGTAGTTTCTTTTACCGGGAGGTGAAGTGGCGAAACATGCTATACTTTGTAATTGGGAGAGCGAGGATAGGCGGCCGTGAACACTAAAGTATATATAATAGCCTTGTGTATATATTTTTTTGAAAGACAACAGTTTGTAATTTATATTAGATAGAGAATATCGAGGAGTACATGGCGTGGATATCGCACTGGAGAGTTTACAAGGAGAATATCGAGGAGTATATATAACCTTGTGTATATAACCTTGCATATATATATACACATAATGCAATTATGATTTATATGTGCTTTGTATATATAACCTTGTCATTGTTATGTATGGATTTGTCTTTGAGCAGGATGTGATTGATAGAATGTATGCATTTATTAATATTATAACATAATTAACATAACATTATTAAAAAGATTCTCTGGATGCATGCAATTGGACGACTTAAGCCGGACTGTGAAAATGCTTATTTTGCGGTAGTGTGCTAAACACCCGACTGCACAAATAGCACTTATCCAGGCGGGCAGCTTAAGAAACCGCCTGTACAAATAAGAATTTGTGCAGGCGGGTTCTTAAGCCGTCCGCCTGTGAAAATGCATTTGTACAGGCGGGTGGCTTAAGAACCCGCTTGTATAAATATAGCGATTTCCACAGACCTTCAGTTACAGGCGGGTGCAAAAACGCCTTAAAAGATGGGTTACCACCCGCCTGTACAAATATTTTCTGTAGTAGTGCCTCCTTCACAACAATTACCCAAAGCTCTACCGAAATGTCGCCCGACACCTCTATTGCTGGCAACAGCCAGAGAAATGGTGGAAATTTCTTTAATTCTATCGACACAAAATCACCCTGTACCCTCATGAGCTCACCCCATAGCCCAAATTTGGCCCCCATCACCTGACTCTTTGCAGCCTGGGACTCCTCCTTATCAACGGGCGGTCGCCGTTAGTGAAGCTGCTTGATCAACCATCGGCCCAATAAACCAATAAAATGGAACGCCCTAGTCTCCTTGATGCTCACCTCAAGCTTGCTTAAGCCTAATCCACTTCCATTCACTGGATTTCAGTTCTGTTAAGCCTCCTGCTGGACAAGCCCGGTGGTGCGCTATTCCTGATCATCGTTGGCCACAAGCAAGACGTCCCCTAGACTCCTGGCAGCACTCTCTGGCTCCTCTGCCTGCCAGCCAGTTGCCCCTCTATTCTCTCTCATTGCACTGTGGAGCCCATTGTCAGCCAGACTCAACCGAGTCGGTCTAATTGGTGAAGCCGCTTTCAGTTTAACAAAACGTATTTTCACTTTTTAGAACACTTCTCAACAAATAGGTATTCATTAGTTAAAAACTTGTGCATTTTAGCTTCGAATTCAGTAAATTAAATTCCTAAAATTATAATAAATCATTTAGTATTTGAATATGCATAAATTTTTATTTCTAACCCTAAGTTTGAATTATTTAAATTCAAATTTGAGATGAACCTTAATATAGTTTGTATACAAAAACTGGAAACCTAACTCTGAAAAATATGAAATAAATCTTTAAATGCTTCTAAGGTCATAATGAACTCAGTGGTGAAAAAATAATTAATTTTCAAACTCAATTTGATATGGTTACTATTGAAAGTATATAAACCATTAATCCAAAAATCATGAAATTATTTTCATAAGCTCCTGAGACCACAATAAACCTAATTTTGTAAATATATTTAATCTTTGAACAAATTTTAATTAATTAAAAATCAAACTTGAGTTTACCTTAATCTAGTTCTTTTGCAAGTATATAAACCATAACTTTTAAATCAAGAAATAAATTTTATAATATTCCTGTGGTCATTAATGTTCCATTTTTTCAAAAACATTTAGGATTGAACTCAGTTTGAATCAAAAAGTGAATATAGAAAGCCTCTCTTGCATAGAAAATTAAATAGTTAAAATTTAGATGGAATGGACTCAAATCTTGGTAAAACTACTTTGGTTATACTCCTGAGATCACAAGGATCCCAAATATGTAAAAATATTTAGGTCTTACTATGGTTAGCAACATATGTTCAATTGTCGAAGTTTCAATACTTGAATAATCTAAATAGTCATAACTTTCGCAAAAAAACCTTCAAATTTGATGAAACCAAATCTTAGTACCTTGAAAAGTGATACCCTTTCTGGTTATGTAAAAATATTTCATATTTATGCAATGTTAAATTAAGTCCACATTAAGCCTTAATGTTCACTTATATGAAAAACATTTCGGATAAAAGCAAAATATCACAGAACCAACTTTAAAATACTCTTAGAGACATCCCTTACTAATGCCTGAAAAATCATTCAATAATCTTATAAGGTATAGTTGCAAACTTAAAACATCTCGTTTAAATACAATTATTATGAAGATCAGCCTAGATATGCTCTTTTAGATATGGACTACCATAATCTAAAAAAATTTATTACAGCTTGTTTTTCATCTGAATCCTACTAACAAAAATTACCCTAAGTGTTATCATCCCCAAAAACACATCATATGAATAGTTGAGCTGAAGAAACCTTTAGCTAAATTACTTGTGTCACAAGAATCATCATATAACCTTTTAATTGTAGCCAGAAGCCCAGAATTGTAGACCCAACAAGTATAATTAACTTTTTATGCAAAACATACTTAAGGCTAAGTACTATTCATACAAACACCTTAACTAATGTCTTACTTTCACTAACCCAAATAACTTTTGCCTCCTCAATTCGAAGTTATAGATACTAAGATACATAATTTTAGCCTCTTGAATTTGTAAACAACCTTATGTATGTTCACAGCTATAGCTTCTTGAAATCGACGAATGAGAGTAACTCATTCATCGAAAAGCCTCACATAAACTAAGTACTAACAAAATCCTTATGCAAGTGATAATTTGATAACCCCAAAATCACCATGTTCTTCTTGGTAAGTTTTAATTTGGTATTTATATCTGATTTCTTTTGCCCTATTTGATATATTGTTATTTACTTTTGTTGTGGTTCTTGTTATTAAATGCCAGAGACACCGACATTTCGGAATCGGTTGACAACGATTCCGACTACAACCCCAATTACAACCCTGATGAAGAGCAACTAGATAAGCACCCTCCTTTGACTATATTGATCCCATACTTTACAATGTTATGTTGTTTTATCAAACTATATACATGTGTATATGTTATAAACCTGCTATGTTGTGGGAACCAGTAGTTACTTCTGATTGTATGCATTAACTTTACCTTGTCATTTGATCACCTGCCTTTGTAACCTAGTTATGGTGTAGACATTACTTAGTGTCACTTGGGTAATACTTGCAAATTAATATCTTATGTACATGTTTAGACATGCTTACTAGAACATCTTTTAAATGATGGGACACATTTTGTATCTAGCTTAAGCAACTTTGTTTAACAGTACGGAACCGAGGTATGGTTTCTATGTAATTTGGTAAAAACTTCAACCCAAAACTTATGGTTAAAACGTGGGCGAGTTATTACTTAAACTTGAGGTGTGAGGAGGGTCCTCACACATAGATAGGGGGAGATTTTTGTCCGGGTCAATTAAGGACTTGACTTGATTCCATCACCTAAATGATTTGGTGCAACCACATGTGCTAGTCTGGGATAGTCTTAACTTATTAGATTAATTGAAGTTTAACCTTGCATTTTGGTAGGCCGGAGTAGTAAGTGCACACCAGTACGGTGTTGCTCGTAGATTGCTCCCTTCATCGAGGTGTTGGGGCCAATGTATTCCAATACAACGATGCATGCCTTGCCATGGGAAGAGGACCTGATGGCGTACACCATCATTTAGCACAACATGTGTTTGTTCAGGATCTATGGAACCATGCCAACGATTTAACATCACCAGGACTGGTGCAAGGCCAAGCTTTAGCTAGTCGAACGGTTTCATCATAGTCTAGCAAATCGAGTATGGAATGAATCGTGAGGCATGGTTGACATGATTGCTAGAATGTGTCATGTCGGTAAAGTGTACACTCTCTGCATAGATTAAAATAGATCTAATTAATTAACCATGCTCGCGGTCATGAGCAACTTGGGAAAATATTGTCAAGTATAGTCTTGTTTTTGCAAAAACTTTTGGAACTGGTGTTGGAACAGGTTGGAAAACTTATGAGCCAAGGGTGGATGTTTTTACTTGTCATTCACAGCCAAGGAGAGTTGCGAATTGTTGTATATGAACTTTACTTACTATTATTTAGCTTCATATCAAATACTCTTTACAATTCCGTTATCGTTTATTGGAACATACACATGCAAAAAAATCTGCTGAAAATGAGACTAGTGTAGAAACTTGTTATCCTTGCTCTAGCCAAGCATCTACTATATTTTCATACACTAAAGTCTTGCGAGTAAATACATGTACTCACTGTTGCTCAATCTAAATAATATAGATGATGGTATGGAAGAGTGCCCTGACGACTCATACTTTACTTCGGGGCATGATAACTACGTTGATGGATGAACTTGGGCTTTTCCAAGTCAGTTGCCTATGGGTTAACGAATAGGCATACCACTGTCCTTGTTTTAAATTATGTTTATATTTCATTACAATTTACTTGGACATGTAATATTTGGCTGGTCGGTCATGTATTTGTAATAACAAGTAGTTGTAATAGTTCTAGTTTATGCTTATACTATGCTATCAGCTTAGACATGTATGTATGTGATATGATTCATCTCGAATACAGGATATGTGGGTGTTAGGTGTTGATCTTTGAAACTAGCACTAGACACATATCTGGTACCTGAAATTATTTTCAACCATCTAATGGATGAACTCGAGCGGTCATCGTTCCTTGTCTATTGCTCGTGCTCCTCTCGGTGGGTGTGGGCAAAATCAAGGTTCTGAGATAGACGACGAGTGCTATGCTTGGATGTGTTGACTTCAATCCTGATATGGTTGTTCAGAATATAATCAAAACTCTTTTGGTTGCGTAAGTGTGACGGTACAACTAAGTGGCTCAAATTTATTTGGCTGAGGGCCATCTAGTTAATACTCCGTACATGGGGCTTTTGGGTGACAGTAAGCATACACTTAAATAGAGTATGCATATCACCTCTAAGTCCAACGCACAAGTGAGGATTGATTCACATTTCTAGGTGCCCATATTAGTCATTCAACTAATCACATTAATTATGTAATCACTTAATTAAGTGACTTTATTTAACTAAATTGCTGATTGAGTCCCAATCGAGCTATACTATCTACCGAGCTTGTTTTGCGTGGCAGGTCCCTGATGTCGAGCTTATGCTACGCAATAGATGACCTACCGAGCTCATAGGTGCCGTTGTCATGATAGATTGTGCTGCCATAGTACGAGAACACTACTGGCGAGACATGTCACTTGTTACGTCTTCTGCGGTCAAGAAGGGGAGTATTTTTGTAAATTTTTCAAAAGGGGGCAGATTTAGGGAAAAAATATGTTGGTGGTAAAAACGCAAAAATTTTGATTATTAGTACATCTACATATCTAAAAAAACAAATGTATTTTTCTCTTTCCTTTCGTGTGGCAACATATCACATGCAATCCACTTTAGATGCATTCAGTGACAGTCAGTTGGGGCACACCAAATAAACATGTAAAATTTCCAAAAATATTTTATTTATTTACTTATGAATAAAATTTTAATTTCAAATCATTGAATGTTAAGAGTAGCAAACTTAGAAAATTCTGACAGATAAATGAAAAGGAAAGGAGTAAGAAAAAGATAATGCTACTGCTCACAACAAACTTATCCTTGTTTGTTTCTTCTAATACACTTTGATATTGAAGTTAAACTTTTAGAGGGTAATATAAAACTCCAGTTAAGTTAGATGGAAAAAGATGTTTTTGAGGTCGAGCTCTCCACGGCTGCTACGTCTGTGGAAGTTGTAAAAGAGAATCAAACCAAACAATAAATCCAAAAAAACAAAAATACAAATCCATGGACTGCAAAACAACTAAAAAATTCAGATTAATGTACACATCAAAACCACAGCTCACATTCAAGAATCAAAAAGCTACGAAGAGTACAAAAATCCTCCAAACGACAATAAGATCCAGCAGCAATCCACCATGATCTGCGTCCTTAGCCGCACTGTGCTATGCGTGCCCTGTATTACCCCACCCCAAATCCTGATTCAAGCTAATTCTCACCCTTATCAAGCTACCTCAAATCAATTAAAAGGGCAAACATTAACCACCATCCCATGTCGAGCTCCCTCGAAGCCCCCAAATGGATCTCATGGGGGGCAAGGAGAACCGAAGCAAAGCAAGGTCAATTTTCAGTGACAGATAATGGAATTTTCTCCTTTATTTTAACTTAGAAATCAAAAATATTAAAATGTACCATATCTGCTAATTGTTGATAAACATGCCCACAAATATACAAATTAACAGAACTAAACAGTGTATGGTAGCATAGTAGGTACCTGAGCTCCGAATGACAGCGGCATGTAACGCATTTTGTCCATCTGGTCCAGAGAATGACAATTGGTTGTCATTCGCGTACAATTTTAGGCCAATGTCGTCCTTCTCTAGGAGGATGGCTAGGTACAACGGTGAAGTGCCTTCGCTTGGAAAACGGGCCAATTCTGAATCCGCTGTCAATAGAAAGTCGACTATACCTTCAACTCCACCACGGATTGCCTCATGCAACACTGTCTCTCCACGCTTGTTCTGTTTTCTCAGCAATGCCTTCAGGTTCTCATTGCCACCTGCCTCAGAGGCCAAACGTACAAGATAAGACACCATTTCGTAGTTCCCGGTCCGAGCAGCACACTGAAGTGGCGTGTCGCCCATCTTGTTTTGCACATCCAAGAGGTGTTTGGCTTTGTTGTAGGTCACATTCACGCTAACCATGAAGTTTTCCCCTGAGTACCCTGCCACAAGGAGCACGATGTTATCCCTGGCCAGGCTAATTCATGTTGTGGCTATTGTGTGCAATATATGTGTGAGCAGTCTATGCGTACGTACCAGATTTTGCTACCACGTGGATATGACTTTGTTTGAGTGTATCTTCAAATTAAAAAATTGAAGGATATTTTTAGGATATTATATGCCATCTTCTCCATCTACCTTCACCCTTTCCTCACCTCTCTTCCCTACTCACTTCCCCACCTACTTCCTTCTTCTCTAACATAAAAAATTCAAATTAGAAAATTTTAAACAGGAAGTTTTAACTCAAAAAAATTCGACTCGAAAAATTTTTATCGAAAAATTTCAAATCAAGAAGTATCATGTCAACAAGTTTCAACTACGAAAATTTTCAATTCAAAAACTTTCGGTATGAAAACTTTTTGTTCAAAAATTTGAGATTCGAAAAACTTTTGGTTCGAAAGTTTCAATTCAAAAACTTTACTTCTTATTCAGAAATTTGGTGGGAAATTTTGAAAAACAAGAACTATTTTGAATTCGAGGGGAAGGGAATGGAGAGGATTGGGTAAAGGAAGAACATGTGCCACTTTTCAGAATGGGAGAATGTCCTCACCCAAATTTTGATGAGGACACTCCCGAATGAGCAATTCCTAATTCATGTTTTGACTACTGTGTGCGCTATATGTGTGAGTAGTCTATGCGCACGTACCAGATTTTGCTACCACATGGAAAGCGCTGTCTCCCTGTGGTGTCACTCCATCCAGAAGCGACTCTGGAGTGGGTACATGAGGTCGATGAACACCTTGCCGTGATGCATCAGGAGGAGCTTGCTGCGTAGCTGGGCCTCCGTTGGTGTTGTTGCCAAGCTGATCAGTACCTCCATCGGTACTAGAAGCTTGCTGCTCGGTAAAAATTCCATCGGTAGCATGGCCAGCTGGCTGCTCCGTGGCCTCCTCGACCACGACCTCTAGTGCCACGTCCGCTGGATGCACCACCGGTGAATCTCCCCAGTTCAGAAGTTTCTTTAGCTCCTCGCAGTTCCCACTGCTCAAAGCCATTCGCAGCGAGGGATCCATGACCACCGGGGAAGACGTCGCGACTTCACCTACTGGGGTGAGGGGGTTCTGTGGTGGCTCGGTGTTGATCGGCTCCATAGCCACCACCAGCTGTTATAGGAAGAGAGGGGTTCTGTGGTGGCTCGGTGTTGATCGGCTCCATGGCCACCACCAGCTGTTATAGAAGAGAAATTTACGGTAAATAACATAGGTAGTAAGTAGTATTTGCAGAAATCAAATCTAACTGTTCATTTCTCAAGAGTATTTTAAATTTTTTCTATCTATTTATCAGGGGTATTTTAGGTTTTTTCTAATTTTTTCACAATTTTTGATTCACCGAATACCTGGTGATCTTCAGAGGCCTTTTATCCATTCGTCAGGATCATATGACGTGTTTTACCCTAGAAGACAAATAGTATGATAGAATTTTTTAACTTTTTACCTCTCTAAATTTTATTGCTAATACTACAAGTGATAGTATAACTAGATCTAAATTTATTTTAACCATTAGATTTAAAGAAATAGATGGATTATATTTATTTTAATCCACTGAGCTCTGTAGGAAACCTCCGTTCTCGCATTGGAATCGGAATGTTTTTTCCTCAAGTAGGGATGGCAATTGTACCCGCGGGTTTGGGTACCAGTGGGTTTTGCACCCGATCGAGTCGGGTTCGAGTTTTAATTTTTACCTATAGGTTTTTTGGGCCGGGTACCCGAAATGGGTTCGGATCGGGTTCGGGTTATAATTTTCACCCGTGGGTACCCATCGGGTACCCGAAATACCGCACATACCCATCGGGTTCCGGGTACCCGCCGGGTTTGGGGTCGGATTTCAGGTACCCACCGGGTTTGGATCGGATTTTTGGGTTCAGGTTTCTTGTCGGGTCGGGTTTTGCAAAACCCACACCCGACTCAACCTATTACCACCCATATACTATACAAACCCGTCGGGTACCCGTCGAATTTCGGGTACTCGCCGGATTTAAGTTCGGGTATAGTTTTTTACCCGATAGGGTATTTGAGTTCGGATCGGATTTTTCAATTCGGATTTCGAGTCAGATCGAGTTTTGTAAAACCCGCACCTGATCCGACCTATTGCCATCCCAATCTTGAAGGAACAGGTTTAAGATGGAATATTTATTCTCAGGTCTAAGAAGACGCGAAGACGATGACGAAGATCGAGTCCACCCGTCAGTCCACTGTACTGACAGTACTGATTTAATACTGTTGTCGGTGGAGAAAGTGGCGTTCATAACGTCATAAGATCAATTATTGTGAGTTGTGGGTCCATGAGGAAAGAATCTGTCTTTTGTTGCCTTCATCTCAGGCTCAGGGCTCAGGCTATGAGGCTACAAGCCTACAAGGATTTTCAAAGTTCATATCTAGCAGAACACATCACATGGCTGGCTTTGAGCCCAAGAAGGGTGTGGGTTCGAATCCCCTGGGACAAAGAATTTTTTTCACATTTTGTCGAATGTATTCCTTACATATGATCTAAGAATGCTCAAAAAAATTTGAACACAAATCCGGTCTGAAATCCTAGCTGTCCGGCTCAAAATGTCTCAAAACCGGTTTGAAATAGCGAAATCTCGTCGAGATTTCTAAAACTACTGTAGTATTTTTTAATTTTTTTTATTTTCTTAATCCTCTGGGAATTTAAATCTTGCAGGGGGCCAAAATCTGATATTTTATCGGATTTTGTCGAATTTTGTATCCTTGGATCAGACCGGAATTAGGTACTAATGCATGCAAGTGTACGTATCAGGCTATTAGCCATATCTCGGAGCAAGCTGTTCTCTCTCCAGTCTCCAACGGGACAGCCTGTCATTGCTGGGCCCAGGGGCGAATCCATTGTTGGGGCTTGTTGGGGCTCTAGCCCACCTCCGCCCAGCGCAAGAACCCCCTCCCGTGGCAGGAAGCAATCGGCCTTAGCCCTCAGCCATTCACATTTCATAGGAAGAAGAACTGAAGAAGAAGAATAAAAAGAAACAACAATAATACCATATTGGGCTAGTGGGCCAGAAATTAGATATGGGCTTAGTGTAGCACATCAACGGGAACCAAAAGTTACAGTAGCGCAGCAATGGGAACGGGAAGACAAACAGTACTGAGGCCGTCTCAGGCTCTCAGTGTCTCTCTCAGGAGTTGGGCGGAAGACGTACAGGCGGGGACACGGGGTCGAGGTTGGGGCACCGACGTGCCGTGCCAGGAGGACCGAAGGAGTGGAGGACCGAGCCACCGAGGCCGGAGACGAAGTCGAGGTCGGGGCTCCCGGAGGAGTGGAAGACCGACCACCGAGGTCGGAGACAGAATCGAGGTTGGGGCGCCGCGTCGGGAGGATCGGATCACCGGAGGACCGAGGCCGGACGGCCCGGACTTGAGGTCGGGGCGCCGCACCGCCGCGAGGCCAGACCGAGGCCGAGGAGGCGAGGACCCAGGAGTTCGTCGCTCAGACTGGAGGACGAGGCGGCGAGGCCGGACGCCGGGAGCCCAGGAGGACCGAGGCCGAGGCCGAGTCGCCGACGGAAGGAGTGAGGACTGAGGACCGAGGAGATTGGAGTCTGGTCGTCTAGACTGGAGGAACTAGAAGGGGAACGACCGAACGGAGGAACCGAGGAAGACTCAAGAGTCAAGACCGAGACCAGTGAGGCACAGAGGTAGTGAAGACTGAAGACCCACGGTATAAATTTCCCCGATTCAATCCAATCCCCAACAGTCCACAATGATGTATCTATTATTCTATTCATTCATCTGTTCATTGTCCGATTGTTTATTCACCTGTCTATTCAGTCCACAGATCATCGACCATTCGACGCTTTCAAGAGATGAAAAATCGTAGAGTAAAATTACGTCATACTCAGTACTAGTGCCTTCGTAAGTTTTATTTCAATTTATAATTTATAAGTATTGACAAATTGAAATTGCTTTACTAAGTTTTATATTTTTATCTATAGGTCGTCGAATGGTCGATGATCTGTCCTCACATATTTATGTCATTCTATCCATTAGTAAGGTACCACACTTGTTATATTTTGATTATTCACTTTGTTTCTTTTCTATTTGATGAATACTCATACCAGGGGTACCCCACAGCAAAGTATACATCAATTTCAAGATCGTATTTCTCTCAGTCATCCGGGCACAATGGCAGCGAGGCTAGCAGCGATGCGGAGTGCTGGAGAGGGTATTACCGAAGTCTCCATCCCTCACAGATGGGATTATCGCTCAATATTGGCTTAAATGCCAAATGAGCCATCTTGGGCCCAGCTTTTCGGCCTAGGGGATCACGAAGGATCCCCGGTCCCGATCGAGCCCATCAAGACGACTCCGACCTGGCCTCGGGTCAGGTGCCCCTGCCGGCTCCGACTTGAACCCGGGTCCGGCGCCCCAGCAGGCTCCGACCTGGCCTCAGGCCGGGGCTCCAACGAGCTTGAACCCCACGCCCTCCGTCACGTCAACGGTCGATAGCGGGCTGGTCACCTGCCCGGCTGAAAGGACAGTCGTGCTATGACGGGTGGCTCCTTCCCAAGGCGGTCAGGGGGCCGCTAGAATAAAGCACCCGTCCCATCGCGCCGTCTGCCAGGCACACAGAGGGCAGGCGCGCGCCTTCCCAACGGAGCGCTGTCCGTTATGTCTATTGACCCCAGCATGGGATGAACAGGGATCCGTCAATCACCAAGACCGAAGACCGGGACTCCCGGGCGTAGCATACCCCTACCTTTTTCCTCCAAAACTCCCGTGTAACCTGCCCCCTCCGCCTATATAAGGGGAGGCAGGGCCCTCAAGGAGGGGCATCGAGGCATCAATCGATCCATCCATCCCTTCTCGTGTAATTCGGTTCGGGCCTTCCGACTCAGGCAAACACTCCCGAGTTCCTCCACTCGGACGAGCGCTAAGGGCCTGTCCTCAGCTCTCGCTTGTAACGTTGTGCAGTCCGCCGCACCTTGAGCAATACAAACCACCGCATGAACTAGAAGTAGGGATATTCGACCCGAACCAGTATACATCCGGGACTCCCGTAGTCTAACCATTCAAGGAGAGGGGACGCGCGACCCCTGTACTTACAAATTTACTTTCGGGTATACGAAACACCGACACTATTTATGTATGAATTTGAAATTTGGTTGACAAAATGACAATAGACCGGTAGATGTATCATTAGTATGTTTGTCTTGAGTTAAAATTTAGACATAGGAGCCCCCTCTATTTTCATTCTGGATTCGCCACTGGCTGGGCCTACGGGAGCATAACACCAGGATGGGGATGGGAACCATGGATAGAAACATGGTTGAGATTTTGGTTTTCGGATTTAGACAATTTGCAGAGTACCGGTCGAATGGGAGAATTCAAAAAAGTTCAAAATGTTACAGTGATCTCATTTTTTTTTGGGCAAGATCTCGGTATTATCCGCTGGTATCTCAGGTTTGTGACCTGGATTTTAAATTTGGATGACCGGATTTGGCCGAATTTGGGTCAATAAACCTTTAAAAAGTGATTTCCCATGATAATTTATCGAAAACCATTTTTTAGACATTTAAAATTTCGGCAAAAGCATAGTCAGATTTTTATAAAATTGTAAAAGGCTTATTATGCTATGAGAAATTTATAGTACCATATACAGAAGTGTAGGTTCATTAAAAAAAAATTCAAAATATTTTAACTTCATTCGTTATATTTAAAAATGAAAAATAGAATAAGGATAAACGAGGTAGTAACCATGTTAGAATTTTATAAATTTTGTTGAGTTTGATCAAGATTTGAAATTTTTATGAGAGCTTAAAAATCTTTGAAAATACAAAAAATTAATATCAGAGATGGTTCTAGACTAGAACAGTCTCTGATGATAACGTCATCAGAGATGGTTTTAACCTAGAGCTGTCTCTAATGAGGGTCTGTGATGATATCTCTGTGATGTTTGAATTTTAAAAATTAGTTAGACTTGATAATCATCTGAAATTTTTATGATAACATTATTAATGTGATAGGAACATGCACGAAAAAGTTCAAATTTTTTTGACATCGTTTGAACCGGATTTCACTACGTGTAATTTGGCCGAAATCTCGGTAAAACAGGTTGTGATCTCAGATTTCCCAGTGGAAAAAAAACCAGACTTGAAATTTCATGTTTATATTTCGTCCAAAATTTGTTCAAAATTCGGAGATGCGACCAAATTGCAGTCTCCGGTCACCTTTAGGATATGGAGCGAAAACGAGAATGGGAACGTGTGGACCAATAGGTACAGTGCCTAGCCTGCTATAACTTTTTGTAAGGTTTCACCGGTGCATCTACAGTATATGAAATTTTAAGGGCATCATTTAATCTCTACTGTATAAAGTGAGAGTTTCTTCCCACGTCATTTCATCAAAATTACCCACCTTTACCACTGCTTTTTAATTACCCACTTTTACCACTGTTACTTCATCAAAATTACCCACCTTTGCCACTGTTCTTTAATTACCCACCTTTGCCACTGTTCTTTAATTACCCACCTTTGCTACTACTCTTTAATTATCCACCTTTGCCACTATTACTGTTCTTTGTAAATAAACTTTTTATCGCAAATTGAGTTTCCGTTGCAACGCACGGGCACATAGAACTGCAACTTAGACCCTATAACGTAGTTTCAAGAATGAGGTCTTCCGTCATACGAAAATTTACAAAAGGCACCTTAAAATTTTTCTGATTGCTATGGTTTACTCTTGTAGACTTTATATAATTACTAGGAATTATTGTTCTGTTGCTTTAATTCGTCTATAACTTATAGTTTCAAGTACAAAAACTTTTGTATATGAAAATTTACAAATTGCACCTTAAAACTTTTCTTATTATCACGGTTTAGTCTTTTAGATTTCTGCCTAGTATTGTTTTTCTATTGTTTTAATTCGTTTGTATGAGTGATTGTTGTTCCGTTATAATGTACGGGCACTCGGCTAGTATGACACATATGAGTGAGTCTACCATAGAAAAAATGTCAGAATGTTTAGTACATATTGACGGTACCTACTGTCATCAAGGGGCTATTTGGTTTGAGACCAAATTTGCCAAATCAAACCTTAGCAAAAATTGGCATGCCAAAAATTTGGTCACCAAATTGGTTGCCAACATTTGACCAACAATTAGCAAGAAAATGAACTAGGGGTGCCAATGGAGAAGAGAATCTAGCCAAAATTTGGTTGCAAACCAAATGCTTGCCAAATTTGGTCAACAAATTTAATCAACACTACCAAAATTTAATAAGGCAAACATTGGCAACAATTAGAAGCAAACCAAACAGCCCCAAATACTTCTACATGGATGCATGCATTTGTACATCTCTGATCTCTCTCGTGACCCGCGAGCAAGCCGTTCTCTCTCTCTCTCCAATGGGACAGCCTAGTTGCTGGGCTCAGGAGTCAGGACTGGTATGCATGTGTGTTCAGACTGGAATCAAATACTTCTGTGTTAAATATTTATCGTTTTGAACATCCGCACAATATCTAAAATATAGATTTGACAACTAATTTTTATTATAATAAAGTTACAAAATCCAATAAAATTATAGTGTTATGTAAGAACTTTTCGAGATACATCTGTATATATGGATTTCATATATCTAATTTAAATATTGGAAAAAATATTAATAGTCAAAGTTTTCAAAAATTTATCTATAACTATGTAAAAACCATAACTATTTGTGACCAGGGTGAGGGCATGCATTTTGCATCTCTGATCTCTCTCGTGAACAAGCTGTTCTCTCTATCCAATCAGACAGCCTCTAGTTACTGGGCCCACGAGAACTTAAGACATGGATGGAGATGGAAACGTGAGGACTAATAGGTCTAGTGCCCATGGAACCTGCCATATCTTTTTGTTAAGGCAAGACACAGCGGGAGTTTTATTATCACTAGATCAATGCTCGTATGTTGCTATAAAAAATAAAATTAGTAACGAGACATAAAGGTCAAGCAATAAAAGAAAAATATACTACAAGATCAAACATCTATTTCTTCCGATTACAAAAGTTTTTATGGTTTCTTCTTCGGTATAAATTAAAACCAAATATATTGTACGTAGCAATATATATTACCAATCTAAAAAATCAATATGGAGTACATGGACCCCGGGGATCTGCAAGGCAGGACTGCGAGGCCCGACTGGATAAGGCTAGGCCAGGCTGACTGCATAGAAACGGAAGATATCAGGGTTGCGGCAAATGTACAGAACAAAGAAGCCCTGAAGATAGTAACCGATCCTGATTAGGTAGGATACAATTGTAATCTAGGCTGGTACCAAACGGATAAGTGCAGAGATATAATCTCCACCTTGTATCTGACCGGGACTCTCATATGTAAAACTGCACCCCCTTCTGCTATACAAAGGGGGCATGGGATCATCAGACCAGATCGCAAGCTATAGGCTAGACATACATATAATCCCAGAGCGCAGGACTAGGGTATTATCTCTCCCGTGAGAGCCCGAACCTGTATAATTCTTGCGTCTTGTGCTACCATCGAGTTTGGATCCGATGCCTAGCCCCATTTTCATTATTACCAACAACAAACGTCGACAGTTGGCGCGCCAAGTAGGGGAGCGTTAAGATCAATCTCATCAAGCTCGATGGCAATCCTCAGCGAGGTCGTCGCCACCTTCACTCCCGCCTAGGTGTTCCGTTTCGGAAGCCTGGACTTCATCGCCGATAATTTTGGCAAGCTTATTCTTTCGGATTCGGACAAGATCCAATCTGGAGGTGATTCCGCTGTTCTACCAACCGGGCAACCACTCGGATCAAGGAGGCCCAAGGCCATCTCTCCCCGGACAGTAAGCCAGCAGATTGTTCCCCGATCTGGGCTTGGTCCAGTCAAGAACGATCCCCAAGTGGAGAAAAGCTTCGGCAAACCACTCGGATCCAAAGGTCAGCCCGATCTGTCTTGTTGTTTTCCTGATTCAGAAAGCAGGACAAGGGACCCTCAAGGTTTTCACGGTGTCTTCATGATAGAAGACCCAAGGACTGATTCCCAGCAATAGAAAGATGCCGCGGATGCCGTAGAAGCAGAGCGCCTACAGCGTGAAGCGAAGGAGGCACGTGCCAAGTCCCTCCAAACCAGAAGGCGCAATGTTAATGAAGACATTTTGCAAACAAGGATGGGGAACCAATCGGTTTTCCATACTCCTCAACAGAATATCGTCGCCTCAAAGACACTGCTCGATACCCTGGGACCAATGCTTGGTCCTGATAGTCCCGCTGCCCTGATTGTGGCCCAAGTCAAGGCCATGGTAACGGCGGCGGCGATTCAGCAACATCAAGAAGACCCAGGGGAGAAAGAGTACTCGTGTTCCGCTAATCACTCAGGCATGCGGCGACTTTGCATCGCAGATCCGGACCATCGGTTAATTCGACCGAACTTCGTCGGGGTGAAGACGCACGCCGGAGCATCAGCCGTGACCTTCGCTTGGATCTAGACGCCAGACGACAGGAACGTGAAGATAATGAGCGTCGCTGACGCAAAGATGACTACGAGCGTTTCGGCATCAATCATGATGACCGGGACGACCGCAGAAACCAACAGCGACTCGACAGGGGTGAGGAAGAGGACCGACGAATTAAATCTCCACCTTACTACTCCCCATGTCGGCGTAATGGGCCTATTGATGGCATCCGTGCCTTTACTCCCGGCTTCGCCGAGTGGTTTGGCCCGAGGGTTTCAATCCCCAAAGCATCACCAAATTTGATGGAGAAAGAGATTCAGAAGCTTGGCTGTAGGTTTATTTCTTTGCAATTAAGGCAGCCGGGGCGACCACAACGTAATGGCAAATTATCTACTAGTCACGCTTACCCCTTCGGCTCAGGCTTGGTTCACGGAACTTCTAGCGAATTCTATAGATTCCTGGGGAGATCTTTGTGAGCAGTTCATTACCAACTTCCAAGGCACCTATGAAAGGCCTGGGACTCAATGGGACCTATATCAACTCCATCAGAGGAAAGACGAGACTCTTCGAGGCTTCATCCGGCGATTCATGCAGAAGAAGAACACAATTCGAGACATCTCAGAAGCTGCCGTCATTGCAGCTTTTTAGAAGGGTGTCAGCGATCCCGACTTGATTAAGAAGATGTCTCAGAAGCCGCCGACTACAGTAAAAGAGATGTTTGATTTAGCAGATCGTTATGCAGTGGCTTCGGATGCCTTGGCCGAGCGTCAAGATGATCGTCCCCAATAGAAGGACAAGAAGGACCAGGTTGAACCGTCCAAGCAGCGGGATAGGAAACGAAAGCCCGAAGAGCTGGTTGCATAAAAAATGAAGCTCAACTCCGAGAAGTGCATCTTTGGAGTCCCCTCAGGAAAACTACTTGGATTCATAGTATCGCAGCGGGGCATCGAAGCAAACCCAGAGAAAATCAATGCTATCCTGAAGATGAAGTCGCCGACTAGCCAGAAAGACGTCTAAAAACTCACAGGATGCATGGTAGCACTCGGCATGTTCATTTCACGCCTAGGATCGCGGGGGATGCCTTTTTTAAACTTCTGAAGAAGCAGGGCAATTTCCAATGGACTTCTGAGGCGCAGCAAGCTTTCGAGGATATCAAGACGTTCTTGTCCTCGCCACCGGTACTGGTCTCACCAATGCCCGAAGAACCCCTTCTGCTTTACATTGCTGCAACGACTCATGTAGTCATTTCGAATCGTTGTAGAGCGGAGGAAGGTGGCACCTCAAAAGATTCACGCTTGATCTACTTTGTCAGCGAGGTGTTAGGGGAATCCAAAGCAAGGTATCCTCAGGTGCAGAAACTGTTATACGCCATTTTACTTACATCTCGCAAACTCAAACATTACTTTCAAGAACATTCAATTTCAGTGGTTACCACTTTTCCGATTGGGGATATACTCCATAATCGGGAGGCCACGGGGAGAATTGCAAAGTGGGTAGTCGAGCTTGGAGCTTTTGAAATCTCTTTCAAGCCACGAACTGCCGTAAAATCTCAAGTGCTCGCTGACTTCACCGCCGAGTGGATAGAGCTACAGACTCCCACGAACTCTGAAGAACTAGAGTATTGGACAATGTATTTTGATGGTTCCCTCATGCTTAGCGGCGCGGGAGCTGGTGTGGTGCTCATCTCTCCGACGGGAGATCGCCTGAAGTACGTCCTTCAACTCCATTTCCCAGCTTCAAACAACGCCGCCGAGTATGAGGCACTCATCCACGAACTCCATATCGCCATATCCCTTGGCGTTCGACGACTGACAATACGCGGAGACTCCATGTTGGTAATCAATCAAGTGCAGAAAGACTGGTTATGCGTCGGTGACAGCATGGCCGCATATTGCCAAGAGGTGCGGAAGCTCGAGGACAAGTTCGACGGGCTGGAACTCATCCACGTACTTCACCAAGACAATAAAGTAGCAGACGAGCTCACAAGGTTAGGCTCCAGTCGGGCAATAGTACCGTCCGGAGTATTCGTCGAAGAACTCCACAAACAGTCAATAAGCCGACAACAAGAGTCAGACAAGTCAGAGGAAAGACCGGCCGAAGAGGAAGTTTTGGTTATCAACCCTGACTGGACAACTCCATTCTTAAACTACCTGTTAAAAGATGAGCTTCTCGAAGATCGCGTGCAGGCAGAGCGCATCACACGTCGATGCAAAAGCTACATGGTAGTCGGGGAAGAACTCTTCCAAAAAAGTGCCTCTGGAGTCCTACGGCGCTGCATTTCAGAGCAAGAAGGAAGAAACCTACTCAGAGAAAGCCACTCGGGGATTTGTGGACATCATGCAGCGTCAAGTACCCTGGTGGGCAAAGCTTACCGCCAAGGCTTCTTCCGGCCGACTACTGTATCAGACACTGAAGATATTGTTCGTACCTGTGAAGGATGTCAATACTTTGCTTGACAGATACATGTATCGGCGTAGGAGTTACAAACTATTCCAATCACCTGGCCATTTGCAGTCTGGGGGCTCGACATGGTTGGACCCTTGAAGAAGGCTCAAGGTGGTTTCACTCATCTTTTCGTCGCAATTGATAAATTCACGAAGTGGATTGAGGCTAAACCCATCGCCACAATCACGGTGGCCAAGGCTAAGGAATTCTTCCAAGAAATCGTGGTAAGATTCGGTGTGCCAAACAGGATCATCACGGATAATGTTACTCAATTCCGGGGGTGAAGAATTTCAAGATTAGTGCGACGAGGTCGGCATCAAAATTTGCTTCACCTCCGTGGCCCATCCAAGGAGCAATGGACAGGTGGAGTGAGCCAATGGCATGGTTTTGCAAGGGCTAAAAGCAAAGATTTTTTATCGTCTCAAGCCTTACGCAACGCACTTGGTAAAAGAATTGCCTTCAGTGCTCTAAGGACTGAGAACCACTCCCAGCAGGGCCACCGGGTAGTCACCTTTTTTCCTAGTATATGGCTCGGAGGCGGTCTTACCTACCGAGTTGATGTTCGGATCCCCACGGGTTCTAAATTACAAGGAGGCCAAGTCGGAAGAAAACTGGACGGAAGACCTCAACCGACTGGAGGAAGCTAGGGAGATTGCAGCAATCCAGTCGGCCAAATACCTCCAGGGCCTGCGCCGCTACCACAATCGAAATGTTCGAGGCCGTGCTTTCTCCAAAGGAGATCTAGTCCTAAAAAGGAATCAGAAAAGCGAACATAACCTCTCCATAAGCTGGGAAGGCCCCTACATCGCCGATGAGGTGACACGCCCAGGGGCTTACAGACTCAAGCGTGAAGATGGCGTGGTTCTTGGCAACATGTGGAACATAGAGCAGCTACGTCGTTTTTACCCTTAATTCTTGTACTTTAAGTTGTGATATTTATAAATGAAATTTCTTTTCTTGACTTGCTACTCAATTGATATCCAATTAAGCGAAGAAGTCGGGGCTACCTAATAGTGTTATGCATGTCTTAACCCTTTTCTGAGACATTTTTACCTCTCTTCCCTAATGATTGTGGCCGAGTCTGGGAGCGTTAACTCCAAATCGTGAAACTCTGACCCCACAAATGACGAACTCTAGCTACTCAAAACGCGTGCTTGGGAAAAATGGCCATGAGCCGACTCCCGACGCCCGGGAGCTAGACTAGTCGGGCAGAGTGCTTAAACGTAAAGGGTAAAAACCACTCGGGCAAAACTCCAACGATCAGTAGGGAAGAAAGATTAAACAACATAAAGATTTCATTAAAAACATTTAGGTCCGGATATACTAATACATTACACGAGATTTTTTTGCAGGGACCTAAAACTTAAGCACGACACGCGCGCCCTACTGCATCAACAAGAGCATCCTTCGCCTCAACAAGCTTGACACGGTTTAATCAGTAGCGTTGGGCAATGACGTCGCGAACTCTGACCTCTTCCTCCCATGAGTTTGGCTAGCGCAAGTTTGTAATCGGCCCAGAGTTCGGCGAGGAGGGCCTCCTACGCATCGGGCGTTGGCGGAGCCTCATCTTCAAAACCAAAGATTGGCTCCTCTGCCGGGGGAGAAGATGGCAGGGCCTCATCGCCAGACAAAGAAGATTGAGATGAGGAAGCCATTGAAGATCTAAAGAAGAACGTCGAAGGGAGCAGAAAAAGAACGAAGAGATGGGCGATCGCTCATGCAGCGGTGACACCCTTATATACCCAAGGCGCGAAAACCAAACGGTTTTCAATAAAAGCTAGCGCGGGAAGTCGAAGCATCTTGGAAGACATGTGGGTACCAGAACTTGAGGTGGCTGAGAAGATGTACGGTCACAAGATATCAAATCAGACACAATGCATGCAAGTATTAAGTCAGAAGCTTCTCAAGACACAGTAAAGCAATTAAAGGCCAAAAATGGCTCAGTCACCAAGCGTTCTTCACCAAGACGCAAAAGACCAATTACAGATCAAACATCAGCAAATGAATAGTCACGTAGGACCCAAGTCCAGATTCTCTACTAAGGCGGCGGAGGTGTCCCTAACCTCATCAAGTAGGGCAGTGGCTTGGTTGTCATCGACGGTGCAGGCAAAGCCCTCCTTGACGGCCTCGAGCTCTACCCGCGGATACAAGGATTTCACGATGGCCAGAGCTTGGCTGGCACCTGTGATCGTTGTCTCCTTAAGGTGAGCTAACAACTTCGTGGGCCCTTCCGCCAGGATCTGGATTGTAACATCCGCATCACTGGGCCCAGCTTCACCAGGACTCAGGATTTGCAATATTGCCTCGGAGCCCTCCCGGAGTTTGTCGACTCGCGCTTCAGTAAACTTGATCTTCTCATCAAAGGCGCGATACTGAGCCTGCGACTTGATCCGGTACTCTGCAAGACTAGTCGGATCAGCCCAAAGGCACCAGAAACACAACAAGAGCAAAGGATGAGTCGGGAGCAAACCTTCCAGCTCCTGTTCCAGCTTATCTGATTTTGCTTGGGCCTTACGCTCAGACTCCTCCAGTTCCTTGGTCTGCTTCTGGGCAGCCTCAAGCTCTTCCTGAAGTCCTGCGATGACGAAGACCGAGAATAGAACAAGAAAAATGAATCAAGGGGCAGAGTGCCGAAAAAGGCATTCTAAGGCAGTCAAATAGGGCAATCACCACGAGAGGAGCTCGTCAAGTTCAACTTGTCCGCCTCAGTGGCTTGAACTTGGTCCCGGAGCCTTTGTAGTTCTGCTTGGCTCTCGCTCCGAACCCTGTCCAGCTCCCCCTGGAACTCAACCCGAACTCGCTCGAATTCACCCTCATAGTCCTTCCTCATTTTTGTCTTCGGGAGAATCTCCCGGAGAATGGCGTTCCTCTTCTCAGCGTGCTCTCCCAGAATCTGAAGGCAACAGAATGAGGGATAAAACCACTCTACGAAATGAAGATAAAAAAGAAGAAAACTCCAAATCAACTCGGCAAAAGGAACTCACATGACCCAGTCGTGCACAATCAATAATGTGATCAAAAAGCTCCTTCCCCTCCTTCTCCTCATCCTCGTCAAAAAAAGAGGTCCACTCGCCATCCTCACCGAAGAATCCAACCCACATTGGAGATTTTGGGCGAGGAGGCTGTGGCCCTCGAGGAATTTCCTCCGGCGGCGGAGAGGGGCAGTCAGCAGACCTCGGGGGCGCCATTTGGCCGGCCGACTCAGGAGGAGTACGCGACGGAGGACAGTCCAGATTTGAATTCGCCCCTGCGTCCTGGGCAGTGGAAGCAGCCAGTGGAGCCGTTGCGGCGGGCTCCGGGGCCACTTCGGGGGCGGTGTGTGCGACATCAGTCGGCTTCCCAGCCCCTGGCTAGTTTGAAGCACCCTCGGAGGCGGCCTCCTGGTCCTCGGCCTCCTGGACCTCCTTGGGTGGCACATCCACATGAACTTCATCGACGGGCTTCCTAGAAGAAGAAGTTGTTAAGACACGATCCGCCTAAACAAAAGGAAGAATCGACAAAGAAACCAACCTGGTGGATCTTTTTATCTTTATTCCTGGGCCCTTCCGAGCGGTGGGCCCACCTGAAGAAGGGTCAGGCTGCACGCGAGGCACGGACGATGACGGGGCTCTAGTCGGGCATGTGGGCGGAGGCACCTCATCGGCCAGGCACTAGGTTGGGGGAGCCTTTGGGCTCTCAGACGGCTCGATGACGAGGAGGTCACCGGCGAGACACGCGGGGCCGTCGTGCCACGAACCTTCGGTCCCCCCTTGGTTGCACGTTGGCCGCCGACTGCCTCCTTTTCTTCTTGGGCACGTAGACGGCCAGCGCTTCCCTTTTCCCGCGGGGTCTTCAGCTCCCGCCGTCTTATCTTTCTTCGCACTTGACACCGAGGGAGAAGCGCCAGTGGGATGTTTCCATTTGGCACTCTTGTGCACAAGGAACTTCTGAGCGTGGCGCATCGAGAAAAGAAAGCGTCGCGACCCCCGCAAAATCAGACCGCATGAACACGTTTGATCACAGTTGGGCAAGGGCCGGAAAACTCAACCTCGGGAGTTAAAAAAGCATCTTACTGGAGGCGGAGGATTCGACTTGTTGAAGGCTTTCGGACATCCGTCATTGGCAATCTTGACGCCCGGGGCGAAGAAATCGGCCAGACGACCAAGGAGTGCTTTCTTCAAAATATTCTCAGGAGCTTCCCGGGTAGAATCGGTCACCCCTTCATATTCGTATCCTGGGTTGACTCGCTCCATGAGGGGTTGCACTCGGCGGGAGCCAAAGTTGAGGATGATCGCCACTCCGGTTAGTCTGTTCTCATTCAATTCGGCAATCATCCCCATGAGATCTTCCACTTGGTCCATCCCACCATCAGAGGGAAGCGAGGTCCAATTTATCGAGGGTTTGGGCGGCGCTCCGGAAAAGGCAGGCAAAGAAGGCTTGGGGTTGGAATAGTAAAACCACTCCTGATGCCAACCTTTGTTTGAGGTTTTGAAGGGAATGACGAAGTAGGACTTCTTCAGACCCTCTCTCAGCTGAAATCCAGCGCCCCCGACCACTTTGGGGGAACTCTTGCGAGGGAAAGGCTTGAGGAGGAAAAGATGGCAAAAAAGATTGAAATGCGGGCGAATGCCAAGAAAGGCCTCGCAGAGATGAATAAAAACAGCGATTTGAATAATGGAATTGGGATTGAGATGAGTCAATTCGATTTCATAGAACTCAAGAAGACCATGGAAAAAAGCGCAGGCGGGAAGGCTGAATCTGCGCAGAAAGAAAGAATCAAAAACAACCACCTCCTCGGTGCGAGGCGTAGGGCAAGATTCACCCGCAATAGGATGGGCGGAGAGCAACACCAACGGCGGCAAGATGCCGCCAGCTACCAACTCCTCCAGCTGCTTTTCTGTTGTCACTGAAGCGGCCCAATCCTTGGCCGAGACCGACACGGGAACATCTTGGGAGGAAGGAGAAAACATCTTCCGGCGAAGAAGCTAGCAGCTGCGTCGGATTGGGGGCGCGAAAGAAACTAACCCTAGCGGCGAGGTTCGTAAGAAGGCGCGCTGAAAGAAAGAAGATGAAGAGGCAGGTGAGAGCAGTGTGCAGAAAACCACTTCGTCCGCACCAAGTCTCATTCTTATAGGGAGCGATGCCAACTTCCGCCTCGAGCGGGAAAAACGCTTCGCCTTTCGCAGGTCCTGAGGATGCCCTAGGGCACGCTTCAAGATGGGCCGAATGTCATGCACAGTAACTACCGTGCATAGGCGTTCCTGGGCTGAATTCAGTTTGGGATATGGTACGCCCCATGATGGGCCAAAAGCCAAACCACCGCGTTAGACGGAATTTGGGTACTTTCCAAACCAGATCATGAAAACTCCTTATGATATGCCTCATGAAAGGTCGAACGCTGGTCACCGTTCAAAACGGAATTAGATATCATAAGGTGATTCAAAATAAGAATCCCAGAGGTATGCCTCGTGATAAGGCCGAAAGCCGTACACTGCAAAAAGTAGGTGCGGGTACCGCTTGGATAATTCATTGTATACCTCATGACAGGCCAAAAGTTGTGCGCCATGGCACACAGGTACCACTCGGCTAAAAGCCAACTTAAGCGGAGATATACTCCAAAGCGAGTCGCATGCTAGTTCAATAAAATTGGGCCAGATACCACTCAGAATACACACATGTCGAACTTTATCGAGTCCTTCACGACCTCTTTGCTTACAACAGAGCACTCGGCTGAAGGCAAAACCAGTTGGGAAACCCTGTCAAGAAGATGGCAACCTGGTTGCAAAGCACTCGGAGGCTACTGTGGAGTACATGGACCCCGAGGATCTACAAGGCGAGAATCACGAGGCCCATTGGATAAGGTAGGCGAGGATTTGCATAGAAATGGAAGATATCAGGGTTGCGCCAAATGTGCAGAACAAAGAAGCCTTGAAGATAGTAACCGATCCTGATTAGGTAGGATACAATTGTAATCCAGGTCGATACCAAACGGATAAGTGCAGAGATATAATCTCCACCTTGTATATCCGACCGGGACTCTCATATGTAAAATTGCACCCCCTTCTGCTATATAAAGGGGGGGCGTGGGATCATCAGACCAGATCGCAAGCTATAGGCTAGACATACATATAATCCCAGAGCATAGGACTAGGGTATTATCTCCACTGTGAGAGCTCGAACCTGTATAATTCTTGTGTCTTGTGCTACCATCAAGTTTGGATCTGACGCCTAGCCCCATTTTCATTATTGCCGACAACAAATGACGAGTACTCATACCATGGGTACCCCTAGCGGCCCAGGATGACGAATGGGCCGTCCCAAGCCCAGCTCAGGCCGAGGGCCTCTCCAGGCCATGAAAGGCGCTTGTCCCCGACCAAACCGACTAAGGCGGTCAGACCGGCCTTGGGCCTGGGCGTCCGTAAGATCCGACTGTAGGCGGTCAACCTCCGCCATGGGTCGAGCGCCCCACAAGTTCCGACCAAGATAAGATAACTTCCACCGAGGCTCAGAGGCCAGACCATCACCGATCAGCCTCAAGTTGGCCACCTGCCCCACGTACACGGCAGCTCAGGGTGACCATGCTGGGGCAGGTGGCTCCTTCCCAAGGTGGCAAAGAGGCTGCCGAAGTCAAGCACCAGTCTCATCATCCGGTCATGCACAGTGGAGAATGTGCTCCTTCCCGAGGCAGCACCGTTGCCAGGCGCTACGACGCCAGCACTTGACAAACGCATGGAGAGTAGGTGCACCACTTCCTGAAGGGACAAAAAAAAGCTGCTCTGTGTGTCTATCGACCCAGCATGGGGCGAGCAGGCACCGGACCATCGACCAAGACTGAAGACCGGGACTCCCAAGCATAGGATACCCCTTTCTTTTTATTTCCAAACTCCCATGTAACCTGCCCCCTCCGTCTATATAAGGGGAGGCAGGACTCTTAGGGAGGGGGACGACTGAGAGAATCATGACCCTTTGGACGACTTAGATGGCTTGAACGCTCCTATAGCTTCGAGCCCTTAGCATCCTTAAGCCTTCGAGCTCTTTCACTCGGACGAGGTGGCCAAGGCCTGTCTTTAGCCCTCGCTTGTAACACCGTGTGTTCATCTGCACCTAAAGAAATACCAACCCACCACACGAACTGGAAGTAGGGATATTCGGCCCGAACCAGTATACATCTTGGGCTCCCCGAGTCTAACCATTCAAGGAGAGGGAACGCGTGGCCCCTTGACTATAAATTTACTTGCCGGTATACGAAACACCGACAACAAACGTCGACAATCAATCAATCATTTTTTCCCTTTTTGCAATTTATATTACTAGCTCGCGTTCCTCTTCCTCTCGCCATGCCCGCAGCGCACGCTCCTCGGTGCCGTCGATCTCGTCTTCCTCGTCGCCTCGCTCGTCCTCGTCATCCACCGCCATAGGGCGACAGGGGCTTCCCGAGCATGGTATTGCTTCTGGAAGCCATCGCCATTCCGGACCACTGGCCGCTACGTGATCGCGCTCGGGGCGTTTGCCGTCTTCGCCACGGCGTCCGCCGTCCTCCTCGCGCTCGCATTCTTCCTCCTGCCGAGCACGCCATGGCGCGCTGTGGAGTCCGTCTTCCTCGTCGCCTACTTTGTCACGCACGCCATGGCCGCATAGTCAGTCGCCTTGGAGAAAGGGGCCACCGCCGCCACCCAACCTTTGCATCTCCACGTCTTCTAGATCGCCACTGCCCTCGGTGCCGCGTTCTTCTCCGCTTCGGCGGTGGTCCGTTGCGCCGACGGTTCGCTGCTCTTCCCAGATGACCCTCTCGCCTTTGCCAGCCTACTCGTCTTCATGCCTCTAGCGTACCTAGCCATCACTGGCTTCACCGGCCATGAGACCAGAGCCCATGAAGGTGAACCAGAAAACACCAGCGCCGAGGCGCCCTCCACGCCATGCGCCGCCGCGTTGTTCCTCTCTGTCGCGACGTTCAGCTGGATCAACCCGTTTATCTCCAAGGGGTATGCCAATAACTCTCTTACCACCGACGTCCCACCGGTGTTACCAAGCAATTGCACCGAAGCACCGTACGCTTTGTTCACGTCCAACTGGTCGGTGCTGGGGTCACGGCACCTGGTGGGCGTCGCGTTCTGCCCTTCGCCGGCGCGATTACTCGATCATGGCGCTCGGCCTCCTGTGCCTTGCGGCCATGTACATTAGTCCGTCACTTATTGATCAGTTCGTTGAGTTCATTCGCCGCGACGACACGACATGGGAGATCTTGAATGAATTCCCTTGATTGATTCTGTGAAAACTGTACAACATATATAGAGTACAAAAGGAATGATTGGCGGCTATTAATTACCAGCGATGTCGAGGATTTTGCTATAATAATCAGCCATATTTAGAGAGATATGGCTGGCTGTAAATCAGGAAAGAATAATTAGCTATAATAACTGACCATTATTGGAGATATGGCCCAAAGGAGGGCTAGGAAGAATAGACCGTTGCCACCAACTGCAAATTTATATTAGTAGAGAAGAGATTTAATGAGGTGGCACATCAGCAAAAATAGTGACATGGCAAAGAAATTATAAGGAGAGAGGAGACGAGTTTCATCTGGTTGAAACTAGGTGTACACCGTTTCCAACACATTGGAAACCGAATGAAACTGCACTGAGAGCACATCATTTTATCCCACGCATTCCCATGCACTGAAAACGAATGAAAATGCACCAAATGGAACATTTGATCACAACACCATACAACAATTAAATGCTATGGCTAGCCTATAAAACCGCAAAAAGAAACTGTGCATTAGGAGGCCTTATTTCATTTATCAACCCAAACCCCTTTAGATGATGTGATACTCTTAGAAACCATGATATAAAATTTGCCACTATGAATGGCCTAAGGTTACACAAGGGGCATCCATAATTCCACAGTGTATGGATCTCTTAAGGGTGCGTTTGGTTGGGTGTACGAGGGTGAACCGAACCGTCCCGTACAGGATTTGATTCTGATTTTGCGTTTGGTTGGTTGAACGGAACCATTTGGTACAGGATGAGATGATACAGATTCTTGAAATATTCCAAAAAGATGCTGCACCATCCCGTACGGGAAATTTGGCCGAACCAATTAGTCTAGGACAGAATCGTTCACTCGCACCATCCCTCAAACCAACCTCATCCCTTAATCCAATCTCATCCCTTCAACCAAACATCATCTTGTACCATTCTGTATCATTTCATCCAAGTAACCAAACAAAATCTTGTATCATTCTATTCAAGCAACCAAACACCTTCCCTGTACCATCTCATCTAGAATCATCCCATCCATCCCGTACCATCCTATTCCATTCACCCTCGTATATCCAACCAAACGCACCCTAAAGGGATCATTTAATACGACGCATGTGAGTGGGCCTAACATAGAAAAGATGCCACAATGTTTTAGTACTTACAGGTGGGACCTACATTGAGAAAAAAAACCACCATCTCATACTATCGTTCCCTTCCCATCTCTCTCTCCGCTCCCTATCCTGGAGACCCGGATCGAGGCAGCCGCACTTGACGATGCCATCAATGGAGAGTGGGAGAGTGTGGAGTTGCAATGGCAATGCGGTGATCCCAGAACGTTGCATGCCAGTCAATAATTATTGGGGAAAATTGTCATTGTGCCACTCTGGACATGCGGCTTCACCCAAATGCCATTATTAACGTGGCAATCGCCAAAATGCCACGTTCAATCCGCGGCAACTCGTTTCCATGCCATTTTGGAGTTTTTTGTGCATTTACCAGATAAAGGCATGGGGAAATGACCTCTTTGCCCTCGGCACTGTGCATCGGGCTAGACTCGGGCTAGATGGCTCGACCCGACCGACCAGACCCCATTTCACCCGCGCCCTGCCACTCCCCACTTCTCCACTACAGATCCGGTGGCGGCGGCGGCGATCGAGCGAGCACTATCTCCGTCGAGTCTCGGTCACATTCAAGGCGTCGAGCGGAGGCGCAGCGGGTCGGCGATGTCGCAAGCTTCCGGTGCAAAAGGGGCCTCCTACGGCCCGTCAGGTTTGCCTCTAGTAGACTGCCCTAGGTGCGGTGATTCTATTTTGGAGCTCGTCTCTCGATCAAACAACAATCCTGGAAGGGTTTTCTTCAAGTGCCGTAGAAATGAGCAACATGTAAGTGCTTATAGTCTTTTCTTTTGTAATTGGTTTACTGGTTTTTCTTTTTTAAGCTGGATGTTTCGTGTTTGTAGATGCGTGGTAGGTGTGGATTCTACATGTGGAGGGAGCAATATGAGAACTTCATTGCTAATTCTGTTGGAACTGATGCATGCAATGAATCTGTTCATGAAGGGGTAGATGCACCTTGTAGAATGGAGAATGGAGATGCTGACATTGATAGAAGAATTTCAAAGTTGATGAATATTTGTCAGATTTTGGTTGTAAGCAATGTGCTGATTGCAGGGTTAGCTCTTCTTGTTGTAGCAGTGTTGATTGTGAAAAATATGTAATAGTGAGAAATGGAGTGATTTCTGTAATGTATTGCAATTCAAGAACAGCTTTTTGTAATGTATTGCAATTCAAGCAGTGACTTGTGTAATGTTGATGACAGTTATGCAATACAATTGTTTAAGTGCCAATACAATGTTTGATTTGTGTAATGTATATCACTTACAAGGAGAAAATCAAGACAATGTTTGATTTGTGTAATGTTGGCAAGGCATTAGAAGCATCACAACATTACAGATATGAAACATTCCAGATAACTTGGTTGAACCAAACGAGAACCAAACACCCCATTTTTCCATCCATATGCATCAAGCATTCCAGATGACAGCACTGTTTGGATGCTACAAGCATCACATCAATGTTTGGATGCTACAAGCATCACAAAGCAATGTTTGCATTACAAAAGCTGCTTGATTACAACCATCACAAAGATAAGGTTCTCGATTATAAGCATCACAACAAAAGTCGTCGAGATAAATTTTTTCAAAAAGCCCATATCGGTCGTCTTCTTCTTCTTAGGGTCAACTTTTTGTATTTGCTTGTCTTATTTGTCTGTCTTCTTAAAATAGGAAGATCTCTTCTTAGGCGATTCTTTGACATGCTTGTGAGGTACTAGCTGTTTGACTACCTGCTTCTGGGGTACTAGCTGTTGCAGTGGCTGTTTGGTTATGCCCTAGAAGTGTGCTTAGGCGACTGAAAAAAGGAAGCATGGTATCAAAAAATAAGAATGGCATGAAATGACTAGAGAATTTGAAGCAATTACCTCCTGGTTACCACTCGTGGTTGTCATGAACAGGAGCTTTGGTGGTTGATCACTTGTCTTTGCCATACCTTTTGCTCCTAGGCTTTCTTTTCCTGCATCACAAGATGTTATCAGTTGCAAAAAAAAAACAGTTGCTTGATATACAACAAGAATTGTAGCTTGCCTTTTCTTTGTGCCGTTTAGTGGACACTTATAGCTTGCTTGTCGATGGCCAACCTCCCCGCATCTCATACACTTGATAGGGCCTCTCAAAGATTGTTTTCTTTGACTTGTCTCCTGCTTGGCACCAGATCATCGCCTCCTCTAGAAAGCTTTTTATCCTCGGTTTTCTCGCCTTCCAATGACCTCTTTGCAAGTGGTGCACCCACTGAAATAGAGGATCCACACGGCGCTGTGTCTTGTCGGCATTGGTTCAATGAGGTGGCATAAGCGCACCTTATATCTGTCAAGACTGAAGTACTCATGGACATAATCCTGAATGTTGAATGTCCTGTGAGTAGTGATATCGCTGAGCATCATCACAAGGCTTGCACTGTGCTGCCACTCCATACATGTACACTCATGTGAGTTTTCCCTAACCACATGCTGTCACTGAGTTTATCCCACACCTCTGCCACTACTTGGTCTGCTTGGACCACTCTCGTGTCCCAACCCCTAGTTCGGCCTTGATCTGCTTAACACCGCTGGTAGTATCCTGCCTTCTAACCTCTCCCAATCCTTCTCCTTTTGGCCCAGAGAACCATGATCATCTCCCTCGGCTTGTCACCAGTCAACCACAGGAGATCCTTGATGTCCCTAATCCAATTATTAAAGCATTCTGCTAAATTGTTATTGATGTAATCACATTTGACATCTGATTGAACATGCACCTCATCCATTTCAGAGGATGATACCTGTTCAAATACTCCATGACTTCAGGGCATTTTGTCAGAACAGACCCCATATGGTTGTCAAACACCTGAACCATATATGCCCTTGCTGCAGGTACATTTCACGAAAACTATTTCCATGGAACTTCTTCATGAAGTTTTGCATCAGTGTCTAAAGCACTCCCTCTTCTCTCGCATTAGGAAAAACTTGGCTAAACTGCATTTTCTAACCCTTTACAAGCATCTGTACATATGGCTAACAGAGGGAGGTCTCCTAGTGCTTTGTGCAGCTGAGTCATGAACCAGACCCAATTATCTTCTGTCTCAGAGTCAAAAAACCCATAAGCAACTGGATACATCCAGTTATGTCCATCCAAAGCTGTAGCAGCTGCCAAGTGCCCATTCCACCTCCCATTTAGGGCAGTGCTATCAATGCTAAGGTAAGGTCTACATCCCCTAAGAAACCCCTCAGTGCATGGCCTTAGTGCACAGAAAAACCTATGAAAATACACTCTCTCATCTACACATCTAGTGTCTATTTCTACAACACTTCCTGGTGACCTATTTAAGACCTCTGCTTTCCATCTATAAAGCAATTGGAAGCTATCTTCCCAGCTACCATACATCTCCCTAAGAGCTTTTTGTAGCCCTTTCCAAGCAGTGTCATAAGTGATTGTTACCTTATAATCATCTTCGAGCTTTTTTTGCAGCTCCTTGGCACCAATGTTAGGACTCCTCCTCAGAATAGGGAGAGCCTTGTCTGCAACCCATGATTTTGTGGCTGTTGTACCCTTTACCCTACTGTTAGATGTGCATGTGTGCTCCCCTTGGAGTACTGAAACCTGCAACATGATATCAAGAGGATAAAAGAAATCAACACATACACAATATTGGTCAAATAGTTAGTACAAATGCAAAGCCAACAATAGCATAAAACAAATCAGCACAAACACAACATTAGTCAAATAGTTAGTACCATGATGGTTTTAAGATCACTCCTCCTATGCCCAACAATCCTCCAAGGGCAGCCTTCAGCTTTGCAGTACCCCCGAAATCTTGTCTGATCACTTTTTTCAACCCCCAAATCAAACTCTTCATTGATAGCATACTGCCTTATAGCAAGCCTGAACTCTTTCATGGAGGGATATAGCACACCTAGATCCATTGAGGGGTGATCCTTGTCATAAGCAATAAATAGTTCATCTGGGTTGAGATCATCAACATTAATCCTTGCATCCTCAGTATCATCAACAAAACCACTGTCCCTCGGGTCCCTCTCATCCTTTCTAGCATTGTCTGTTCTGTTGTTCTCATCCCGTAATCCCAGAAGCGTATAAACTTGATCCTCACTCAACTGCTCAATTCTCCCTTCCTCATCTTGTGTCTCTTGGATCCTTATATTATCCCAATCTACAGGGGTGGCCGGAATCTCTGCCGGAATGTCACGCACTGGAGTGGGCACTGGACTGGGTGGAGGTGACCAAGCCGGAATCTCTGCCGGAATGTCACGCATTGGACTGGGCACTGGACTGGGTGGAGGCGACCAAGCCAGAATCTCTGCCGGAATGTCACGCACTGGACTGGGTGGAGGCGACCAAGCTACTCTGCCATTTCCTCCCCATTTACAAGGAGATGCGCTCTTGGGTCTCCTCTTCGACTTAGCACTCATCCCGTCGACCGCAACTCCCTCCCCTACCACTCCCACAACTTTCTAACCTAGGGTTTCATGCACCGGCAAAAGCATTAAAACTGCACCGTGTAAAAGCATCAGCACAAGGCTAGATGGCTCACCTTTGCAATCGACCAGAGACTCGCCGGAGAGAGTGCTCCTCGCGGTCGCCGTCGCCCTCGCCGTCGGCGTCGCCCTCATCGTCGCCAGATCTGGAGTGGAGGAGGAGATGGGGATTCGACTCAGGCAGAGCCTGCGTGGGGTCCGGTCGGTCGGGTCGAGCCATCTAGCCCGAGTCTAGCCCGATGCACAGTCGAGGGCAAAGAGGTCATTTCCCCATGCCTTTATTCGGTAAATGCACAAAAAACTCCAAAATGGCATGGAAACGAGTTGCCGCGGATTGAACGTGGCATTTTGGCGATTGCCACGTTAATAATGGCATTTGGGTGAAGCCGCATGTCCAGAGTGGCACAATGACAATTTTCCCTAATTATTGATACACAACATAAAATCACTGTATATCGTACAAAATTCCCTTAAACAACACTATGACGTACTAGTTCGTGTGTCATTATATTTTTTTAAGCGTAACCTATTCAGTATTAAATTTATGTGAAAGGATTTATCGCATCGAACACGGAGGTTTGAACCAACACACTAGGCGTAAAAATGCGAGCCCTGGAATGAAGATTAGAGATCAGAAGGTAATTATTAGTATGGTTGTCACGTCGGCATGAGCCCTCGAAGATTAGAGATGAAAAGGTAATTATTAATTTGGTTGTCACGTCAGCATGCATGCAGGTTCCTGTTTGTTTCGGCCATGGATACCAATTACTAGTGCATGAATGCATGCATGTGTGTTCAGACTGGAATTAAATCATCATACTATATATATATATATATATATATATATACATATGTACATATATATATATACATATGTACGTATATATATATACATACGTATGTATATATATATATGTATGTATGTATGTATATATGTATGTATATATAGGAAGTTTTTCCTTACTCCTAGAAGTACATACTCTCACCTCTAATATACCACTTAAATGAACGCTTTATACTCCTTTATCACTTTTGGTATACTCCAATAATAATTCTAAGATACTCCAATGCAACATGGTTGAAAAAATTTCATGGGAACCCTTTATTTTTTTACTACATACTCTTTTCCATATGTAAAAGGAATAAATAAACAAATATTGCTATAAATGGTGGACTTTAATGAAATTTTTCGTGGAACTCACTTTACAGTATCTTATAATTAGTATTAGAGTATGCTCAAAAGGATAAAGAGGTATAACAACATCATTTAAATGGTATACTGAAGGTGGAAGTACGTACACCCAGGAGTATGGAACCATTTTCCTATATATATATATATATATATATATATGTATGTATGTATGTATGTATGTATGTATGTATATTAAAGGGTCAGGATTGCGGCCTCACTGTCCAATTGCTAGCGCCGCATAATACGTCCTTTAAAAATTAAAAATTATGTTTAGGTCCTTTTGATGGTTTTTTAATAAAATAGACCCGAAAAAATCCAAAATTATATTTAGGTCCCTCTGCGATTTATATTTAGGTCCTCATTGTGGTTTTTAGCGGAATGGACCCTTGAAAAAAATATTACTTTATGTCTCTGTATGGTTTACGCTTCGGCTCCTCTCAGCGGTTTTTAGAGAAGCGGACTCAAAAACAAAGATACGTCTTGACAAAAAAAAATATAGATTCGTCGAAGGTTTATAGCAGCCCACGGATTCATCAACGGGTCATAGCGGTTTTTTTAAAAAAAAACAAGAAAACCGAAAATACATAAAAAAACAGCCGTGCTTTTTTAGAAACAGCACAGATTCATCGAGGGTTTATAGCAACCCATAGATTCACCGGCGGGTCTTGACGACCTTTTTTTTTAAAAAAAAGAAAACCCAAAGTACGACCAGATTTCCCGAATTGTGTTAAAAAAAACAGCCGTGATTTTCTTAAAAAAAACTCAGATTCGTCGAAAGTTTATAGTAGCCTATAGATTCGCCCATGGGTTCTAACCGCGGTTTTCTCATAAAATAACAGATTCATCGAAGATTTATAGTAGCATATAAATTCGCTGTTGGGTCCTAACGACCCATTTTTTTTACAAAAAATGTGAAAACCGAAAATACGACCAACCAAATTTTCCGAATTTTACACATTGCGTCGTTGTACATGACGCAGCGTAGTGCGTTACCCAAGCTAGTATAAATTATAGCGCTACACTTTGCCGGCCGGAGGGAGGTGCCACGTCGCCTCCCTCGTGGCTAGGTCCTCCGAAAAATTGTAAATCGTATTTAAGTCCTTTTGTCGCGTTTAAGTTCTTTCGTCGGTTTTTTAATACTATAGACCCAAAAAAATTACATTTAGGCCCCTCTGTGGTTTACGTTTATGTCCTCATGGTTTTTAGCAAAACGGACCCCGAAAAAAATATATTTCTTCAAGTGCCTCAACGGTTTACGTTTGGCTCCTCTCAGCGATTTTTTTAGAAACGGACTCAAAAAAAAAACGTACCGACCAAAAAAAAAGATTCGTTTATAGTGACCCACAGATTCACCGACGGGTCCAAGAGACCTTTAAAAAAAAGGAAATACATAAAAAAATGCGGCCGCACTTTTCTTAAAAAACACAGATTCAACCGCGATTTCTCAAAAAAAACACATCGACAAAAAAAACACAGATTCATCGAAGGTTTCTAACAAAAAAAACAGATTTGTTGAAGGTTTATAGTGAGCGACCTTTTAAAAAATGGAAATACATAAAAAAAAATGCTGCCACGTTTTTCTAAAAAAACATTGATTCAACCGCGATTTTCTAAAAAAATACACAGGTTCGTCGAAGGTTTATAGCAGCCTATATATTTGCCAATGTGTCCTAACCACTGTTTTCTAAAAAAAACACAGGCCCACGGATTCGCCAACAGGTCCTAACGACCCAATTTTTTAAAAAATTACAAAAACCGAGAATACAACCAGATTTCACAAATTGCGTAAAAAAACAACCACGGTTTTCTGAAGAAAAAAAACAGATTCGTTGAAGGTTTATAGCAGCACATAGGTTTGCCGACGGGTCCTAACGCAAAAAATAAAAATACAAACAAGATTACATTTATATCCCTCCGCGGATTTCTCCCAAAAACAAAAAACACAGATTCACCGACGATTTATAGCGGTCCCAGGTTCGCCGACGGGTCCTAGTGTAATGCCGCAAATCTCTTTTACTAGGGTTTTCGGCCAGAAACGTTTTCCACCTTCGTGATTCAAGGATTCGTATTCGGTAGAAAATATTTATCGTCGCGCTTTTGAAGCTTTTAATCAAGGTTTTGGAAATTTTCACTAGTTTTCGGTTGAGGATCTTTCGTCTTTGTTTTGTTTGGCGGTAAGTGTCTTTTCTTGACAAATTGTCTTTTCGCGCCAAGAATTGAGATGTAATTGGTTCGCACTAAGGGTTAAAAAATTGGATTTATATTTGTAGGAGGGGGTTTTTGGGATTCCACCTCCCTCACCTAACCTTTCTCTCTCCCTTTCTTTATGTGTGGTTGTCATTTGCTTGGAGGCCTGCCGATTTTTTCCCCTCTCCTCTGGCTCGATCTCTCCCAGGGGCTAGCGCTTCCTCTCCAAGCAAGCAGCAGCATCATTAGGCGCCCTTCCACGGCTTCCAGCCAGGCGCTTCCTCCCTGCCTCCCCTCAGGCGCCCTTCCTCCTTGAGACCGAGCCGACCTCCTCAGAGCCTCTGGCCGGCGCCGTGCTCCTCCCCCTGGCTGTCTCCCCAAGTCCGGGTGCTCCCTCCCTGCGCCTCCAGCTCTGCCGACTCTCCTCTCCTCTCCTCAAGAGCAAAGAAGATCAAGAGCAAAGAAGACAACCTGGCACAAGAAGACATCTGCAGACACCACACCAGCGGAGCATGGTTTTCCCCCTTCCCTTCTTGGGGTGAGCACTCAAACTAATTGAAATTGTGGTGTTGGTTTCTAGTATGCATGCCAAGTGTTTGATGAAATGCTTAGCTAGGTTTCCATGAGGATGAAGTGATGGTCTCTTTTCTCCCTGATTTGTTTTGCTAGAGAGTATGGTTGTGGTCTATCTTTTGGTATGGAATTACTGCATGGTTATGTATTATAAATATGCTGTTATAATGATTTCTTGGAATCAAAATGTTATGCATATTGGTATGGGTGGTTTGTTCTGTGTAAAAGATGCTTCCCTTACTATTGGTATTAGCTCATCTATTACAATCATGAATAAAGATCTGAAATGTCTTAAGGCCTTATATGACACATTTGGTTGTGAATCTTTGGTTAATGAGCAGCCATCCGGCAGTGTGCAGCTGGATCCTAGTTGATTAAATATGATTGCATTGGTGTTTGCCTTTTCCCTATTGTGATCACTAAAGACTTGCGTATGCGTTGTATATGTGGATTTGTTACTGATGCATACCAAGTATTTATGTATACCGGTATTAGATTCTTGAGGATTCTACGTGTTGTTTATGGAATGATATATATATATATATACACACACACACACACATATGTGTGTTATTTGTATATGAGCCCTGTAATGTCATCCTTACATTGATAATGATTGAGAATATTATGTTGCGACTTCATCCTTATTACTTTTTGTTTGGCTCAATTCAAATGTGTGAGTTAAGAATTATTTACTGCCATCCGATTAATTTTGATTGCATTGGTGTCTCCATTTATGCTGATGGAATTGTTGGAGGCTTCATAGATGGGTAGTTTAGATGGTCTCATACTTGTACCATAATTCTTGGTTTAGCTAATGCTAAAGTTAAATGGGTGTCTGATGTCCTGGAATTCATTTGCACATGATTATATTTTGACCTTCTATGCAATGTGGCCAATATGTATTGTAGGCAATGGAATGAATGCTACTGTTTTGTATCTTAGACAGAGAGTAGTGCATATGTTTACAAGTTGCATTTTCCTGAGATTAAGTGGCACTAGTTCTAGTGATTTTGTTCAGGTGGTTTGTTGCCGTAAATTATAATGTGTGTATATGTTCTAAATTCAGGCTTTCGTTAATCCTGGGAAGTCATGCGAAAGCTAAGATTCCAAATGCCGCTCCATTTTTCGTCGGTAAAAGGCAAGTGCAACCCGTATATCCTTTATAGGGTATTTAGTTCATTGCTTGTGTTATGTATATGCTCACCCTATGGTTGCATTTGTGTTTATAAGCTCGTCCAGGAAGGTAATTGTCTTTTGATGAAAAGGGTAAGCAATTTGATACAAATGCATCGTTGTTTGGAACGTGTTATGATTTGTTTGATGAACTTTATATGCCTTGCTATCATTAAATTATGATGCATCCCTGGTTTGAATGTTATGTGCGATGGTTGATGAACTCCGTCTAGATGCCGTGTTGACTTCTTGCTAAAGCTTACTTTCATATTTACGTTCACTAGTTTGATAGGCTAGTGGGGATACTGAAAGTTTGGAATTGGATTGCGACAATGGATTGATGTATGATCAAGATAGATGGAATTAGTAATTACTCGAGTAATGGTGATGTGATTATGAATATGAATGTTGAGGAGGTGCTTACGAGTGTTGAGGATGTGATTATTGAGTGTTGCGAAGGTGATTATGAGTATTGAGAATATGAATATGGAAGTTGATAATTTGGATATGATGTTGAGAATGGTAATTTGTGGATGTGAAAAATGGATGTAGTATGCAAATTTGTTTGCGTCAATTGCATTTGTGCATTCATGATGGAAGAGGTGACCCATTCGTCATGACCTCTGTGCTCACATGTAGTGAGCACGAAAGTCGTCGTAGTCCCATATCGTGGTTGTATGGGAGCGAGTCGATGAAGTAGGCACCCTCCACCACGGGGTGGAAGGGAATGAGAGGTGCACACCGACGGGTGTGCACTCGGCCATACCCCAGTATGTGCTAAAGAGGAGATGAGCATGCATGATGCATCATATGCATAGAAATTGTGCAATCTGCATTGCATTGTCAATGATAGATCATGTTTTATGAGTTGATTATGATGTATGGAGATGAGATTCTTCTTTTGTATGGCATATTTGTATCTGCATTGTAATGACAATGATGGATCATGTTTTATGTATTGGAATTGTTAATTGTTGATTGATGTGAATGAAAGCATGGTTGCGTCGCATTATTTAGCATTTCATTGCCCTGCATTGAAGTTGTTATTTGTTGATTTATGTGAATGAAAGCATAAAAGCATTTCATTACATCATGTATTGCGATTGATAGATGTTGATTGATGAGACTGGAAAGAACAGGTTGAGAGTTGAGTCGTGGGCTCAACCAGAGTTGATTTCCGAGGCATGGGTAAGGTTTTGTTACATTGTCGAGTTGGTTGAGGTAAGTGGGCTATTCTTGCTCTGTTCTTTGGATGTTTGATTAATTAATGGTTATTTAAATGATGAAGTAATCGTGCTCTTACTTTTTGGATCTTTTATGAATTCAACTGTTTCCTTTACTTACGGATGTCAATTTAGGTAACTTAGCTACTTGATGGCTTCTAATAGTTGCATTTTAGTCTAATGCCTTACTTTTTACTATTGTTGCACTTTGCTGAGTCTTGGACTCACGCTTGTTTGCTTCCTGTTTTAGGTATTTGAAGTTGACTCACCGGGATGGGAGTAGAACACGTGCACGACTTGATCACCCGCAACCCATTTAATTGTTTTGTAAAAGCTGGTTGTAACTAATGCAATTGTATTGTGTTGATCGTCGTTATGTAGTTGGTTATTCTTGAAATGAATATATGATTGATTATCTAAGGACCTGCTAGAATGATATCATATATCTGTATATGTTTTTCTGTCTGCTGAGTGGATGTCCTACTTTCTAGAGAGGTCATGCCGAATTTTTTCTAAATTTCGGTGACTTAGTTTTTATTTCTTGCGTCTTGTTAAGGACACTCTGCACAAGTATGGTTCCGGGGTGTTATACCTAGCGACCCTTTTTTTTTAAAAAAAACAAGAAGATCGGAATTACGCAAAAAAATGAAAATACATTTGCTTTCTCCCAAAAATAGGAACCGCAGCTTTGTAGATGGTTTATAACAGTACACAGATTCACCGATGGGTCCTAGTGACCTATTTTTTAAAAAAGAAACACAATAAACCGGAATTACGCCAAAAAATGCGAATATATTTAGGTCCCTCTGCGTTTTTCTCTAAAAAACATAGATTCACCGACGGCTCTAGCAATCTAATGATGCGCCGATAGCTTCTAGCAATCTATTTTTAAAAAAAAATAAGAAAATTGAAATTACGCAAGAATTATGCAAAAAAAACGAGAATACGTTTAGATTCCTCTACATTTTTCTTTAAAAAAATAAAGATTCACCAACGGGTTCTAGCAATCCAAAGATTTGCCGACGGCTTTTAGCATTCTATTTTTAAAAAAAAACAAGAAAACCGAGGTTACCTCTTTTTTACAGAAATATCCGGCGAACGAAATTTCGCGCGAAGCAACATCACGACCGATTTTCCTGAATTTACGTCGACCACGTGTCTGTATTCTAAATTTAAATGCGATCTGGCGTAGCGCGTGGTACTGGCTAGTACTACTAATGCAAGGATGCATGCATGTGTACATCTCTGGTGTCTCCCGTGAGCAAGCTGTTCTCTCTCCCCAATGGGACAGCCTCTGGTTTCTGGGCCCACGACTGGCACACATGCAATGCAAATACTAGCGCAAGAAAGCATGCATCTGTGTTTAGACTGGAATCAAATACTCCCCTCGTCCACAAATATTTATCTCTAAAATATAGATATGACAATTAATGTATATTATAATAAATTTATAAAACCTAATAAAGTTATAATATTATGAAAGTATCAAGATACATCTGCACAAATGGATTTCATGTATCTAATTTAAATATTTGAAAAGATGTTGACAATCAAAGTTTTTAAAAATTTAACTATATCTATATCAAAATGATAACTATTTGTGATCAAAGTGAATACTAATGCATGGACGCATGCATCTTGCATCTCTGATCTCGCTCGTGAACAAGCTGTTCTCTCTCTAATGGGATTTCCTCTGGTTGCTGCGCCCAGGATGGCCACATGCAACGCAAATACTAGCGCATGAAAGCATGCATGTGAGTTTAGACTGAATCAAATACTCTCTTCTATCATAAATATTTATCGTTTTGAATATCGACAGATCTCTAAAATATAGATTTGATAACTAATTTCTATTATAATAAAATTATAAAACCTAATAAAATTATAAAATTATGAAAGTACTTTTCAAGATACATCTGCACATATGGATTTTACTTTTCGAGATACATCTGCTCATATGGATTTCATGTATCTCATTTTAATATTTGAAAAAATACTGACAGTCAAAATTTTTAAAAATTTATCTATAACTATTGATAACTATGTGTGACCCGAGCGAGTACTAACGCATGGATGCATGCATTTTGCATCTCCGATCTCTTTAGTGAGCAAGCTGTTCTCTCTCTCCAATGGGACAGCCTCTAGTTGCTGGGCCCGGGACGGGCACATGCAATGCAAATACTAGCGCATGAAACTGTTCATATTGTAATCAAATACTCCCTCCCATCATATATGTTTGTCGTTGTGGACATTCATACAGTCTCTAAAATATATATTTGACAATTAATTTTATTATAATAATGTTATAAAATCTAATAAATTATAATATTATGAAAATACTTTTCGAGATACATCTGCGTATATGGATTTCATGTATCTAATTTAAATATTTGAAAAGATATTGATAGTCAAAGTTTTCAAAAATTTAATCATAATGCCCAAAATGATACTATTTGAGCCCGGAGTAAGTACTAATGCATGGATGCATGCATTTTGCATCTCCCATCTTTCTCGTGAGCAAGCTGTTCTCTGACTTCTCTCTCATTGGGACAACCTCTGGTTGCTGGGCCCAGGACGGACGCATGCAATGCAATTGCAAATACTAGCACATCAAAGCATGCAGGTGTGTTCACACTGGAATCAAGTACTCTCTACCTCATAAATATTTGTCATTTTGGATATCAGCCTCTAAAATATAGATTTTACAACAAATTTCTATTATAATAAAGTTATAAAACCTAATAAAATTATAATATTATGAAAGTATTTTTAAGATACATCCACACATATGGAGTTCATGTGTCTAATTTAAATATTTGAAATGATATTATCAATCAAAGTTTTTAAAAGTTTAACTATAAATATGACCAAAGTAACAACTATTTACAATTGGAACGAGGAATAATGAATGGATGCATGTATTTTTCATCTCTGATCTCTCTCGTGAGTCGTGAACAAGCTGTTCTCTCTCTCTCCAATGGGACAGCCTCTGGTTGCTAGGCCTACGAGAACTTAGCATGTAAAATGTTCTATATCAGCAGTCTCTAAGTTTTGCCATGTAGGATAAAAAATAATGTGGATGAGAGAGAGTGCATCTAGAAAGTTGAGTTGTCTCTTAATCTAGAGTCGACTCTAACATGAGAACCAAGACAGGTTGTGTATGGGAAGAAGCTGTCTACTTATAAATAAGTTGTATATACCATTGTATGGGTTGTCTCTAACACTGTCTATAAATAACATGTTAACTTATTATAGACAATAGTTGTCTATACTATTGTACATGCTCGATATGGACGGAGATGGGAACGTGTTGACCTAAGTCTAGTGCCTGCGCACCCTGCCATAACTTTTTGATGAGATTGCACGTATGGACATCTTAAAAGGGACCATTTAATATGGCGCATGTGAGTGGGTCCAACGTAGAAATGATGAGCGAGCGAGCGCACGCGCCGACGACGCAGGGTTCAAAATTTCGCTGAATTTTAGTGAAATTTCGCTTTTCGGGGCAGACCGAATTTTGATGTACCGGTCGAATTTAAAATTTTAAAAGAATTTGATTTGCTACAGTAATTTCAGGAATTTCGGCGAAATTTTGGGTTTTAAATCCGGATTTTGATGTTTTAGGGCCGGATTTGACCAGAATTGGTCCAATAACCCCTAATAAAGTGATCTTACATGAAAATTTGTTGAAAAACTAATTTTTTGAGATTTTTAAAATTTGGGCAGAAACACTGTCAGATTTTTTAAAAAAATTTACATGCTTGATAATGATCTGAAAAATTTATGGTACCATTATTAGTAGTTTAGGATCATACAAAACAATTTTTAAAATAATTTAACATCATTTGTTATCTTTAAAAAATCAAAAACAGAATGGACATAATTGGGACAGTAAACTTATTAGATTTTTCTAAATTTTCTCGAGTGTGATCATGATCTAAAATTTGTATGATAGATTAATAATTTCCTCAGTACCATTCTATAAAATTTTCAAAAAAATTCAACTTTCTTTCTTTGCTCAATAAAATCTATCAATGCAGTAAGCACTGAACTTAATTTGTTGTATTATATTTCAAAAATCAAACAGAGAAAGAACATATATGGCACTGTGCCTTATAAGAATTTTATAAATTCAATGGAGAGTGATCATAATTCAAAAATTTTATGAGATATTAAGAATTTCCTTATCACCCTTATGTAAAATTTTTAAAAATTTTAAACATTTTTATTGCTAAAGTAAATCTATGTATCGATCATCGGCCTTTTAACAGGATAGTAGCACTTTTTGAATTTTTAAAAATTCATGACACTTTATCATCATATGAAAATTTTATGAGAATATTATGGATGTGTCAGGACCATTCAGAAATTTTTTTAAAATTTTATAACCTCGTTTGTTCTAATTTTCATTCGGATGAAACTTGTTGCTCAGCGCTTTACCAAGATAGTACCAATGTTTGAATTTTTAAAAATTCCTCACATTTGATCATAATCTGAAATTTTTACAAAAATATCAAAAATATGTCAGGAATCTCCATAAAAAATTTGAAAATTTTCTAACATCATTTGTACTATTTTTCATCCGGTTCAAACTTGCTGATCAACGTTTCATCTACATTGTACCAATATTTGAATTTTTAAAAATTACACAGACCTGATAATCACCTGAAATTTTTATGACAACATCTTAATGTGTCAGGAACCTTCAAAAAAATTTCAAAATTATTTGACATCGTTTGGACCAATTTTCAGTCAGTGCATTTTTGCCAAAATTTCGGGTAATTTCGGCAAATTTCGGGGTAATTTCGGCGAATTTCGGTGCCAAATGAACCGGATTTGAATTTTTCTTTTTGAATTTTGAACAGATTTCGGCTGAAAAAACAAAATTTAGCCAAAATTTCGGATTTCGGGCATATCCGATTTTTTTTGCTAAAACAAAATTTTGATCCCGGGGACGACGCTGAGGGGAGCGCCTGTGTGGACCTGAACGCAACGTAAATAGGGAAACAGGAGGACATTTCCGCAGAAAATATGACGTGACACGGGTCTCTGCTACGAAAGCTGCGAACTTTAGGAAAGATATATTAGCCCGGTCACACGCAACACAGTGTTATACGAAATTTTGTCATGTTACGCTGTGCCTTATGAATTTTAGGATATTTGGTCGAGCGATAAAAAAATGAGTAACATCGACGTGGGATGATGCGTTCCTTTTCTTTCTTTCTTTTTTTATTTTCTTTCCTGCCTTCTTTCTTTATTCACTATACCATGACATATTATTCGCGTCTAACTGTGCGTCGGAAAAGACCCCATATAGCGACAGACAGTCCGTCGGTAAAAAGTATTACCGACGGATTAGAGTGTCGGCTAAAGTCCCGTCGGCAAAAATCTTTACCGACGGATCTTCTATTACCGACGGACAGTCCGTCGGTAATGAGGACTTTTTGCCGACTAACATAACTTTACCGACGGACTTCGCTTTGCCGTCAGATGTTAGTTTTTGCCGACGCACTTGTTTTTCCCGACTTACAATGTGTCGGCAATGTCTAGTATTGCCGACCTTACGATCGTTGCTGTAATCAGATTGCTTCAAAAAAAAATAACAGCATATAATTCATCCAACTGAGACATGACATGATATAATTAAGCATCAATAAAACATGATAGTATAATTCAAGCATTCAAAGTATATTACAATTACATATCATCCAACTGATAGCATATCATCCAACTGAGACAATAACAATTACATAACACCAAAAGTATATTACAATTACACCATTTAACATAGCTGATCCCCAAAAGATATAGTTTGTACAAGCATATATATAACACCAAAAGAGAGGTATGGAGTCTCCACGCGCATGAACTGGAGGTGTAAGAATCGTTGAGCTCGCCCTTCCTTTTTACTGCGAGAAAGAACATTTATTGTCATCAAAAGATATATAGATCAATAATGCAACAATACAGTTGAAGTAGACAAAAGGTGAAAGAGAATCATGAAATGAGCAAATTTCAAACAATGATGGACACAAAACAGGGACATGTTACTTGAATGGCTCATAATCAACACCACAGCTACAACTTATGGTGGAAGCACCATTTAATCTCTCTCTCTCTCCATGAACTGTTTAGTAGGTTGTTCATTCCAACATATAACAGCAACAGCAGCACCAGGAACAGCTATCTGCTAAACTGGTTACTTGTAGTGTAGTGTAGAATATATCACATATAGACATATATATATATCCTCAATTCCTGATCATGTTTTGGACTTGAGCTTGGGTAATATATGTGCGATTTTTAAAGCAATCTCTGGTAGTAATAATTCAGAAGGGATGTGAGAGTTCATTGATAGATCTATGTATGATCACCGTAGAAACCTAATTAACTAGGAATCATTCCTCGGCGTTATACGCCGCGCGCGTCGTTCAAGGTGTGCTTATGAAATGTATCTAAGGACGTTGTTAACAACTGCGGCTAAAAAAAGCAAAATAAAGAGACGCATTGCACAACACCTACTTCACTGATTTATACACATATTAGTGGCGTAATAAGCAGCTTGATCCTAAGTTAATGGCTGCATGTAACAATACACACAGAAAAAGGTTATTCTGTGCGATCACAAAGCAATCATCGCGAAAACACACAAACAAAAACCTTAAGATACGCCGACAAGCAATTGTTTTCTTACAAAGTCTAGCCACACTGTGTATAGAGATTGCGGAATAGGACCTAACATCTTTAGCATTTTGCCTACAGAGGAAAAATATGTTTAAAATCTACTAATCGAATAAGAAGAAATGGTAAATTAAATTAATAAAGAGCAGAAGAAAGATTGTATTACCCAGACAGGTGAACCGTTCTTCTAGCATCAACTATGATTCTGTAAGGCGAGGCTGCACAGAGCCACAGACGATAATGGGGGCTGTTTAAAATCTGCTTGGATGTTCGGTACCCTAACTATCGTTCTGCATTCTTTGAAGATTGTGGCTTTATAGCAGCACCTGAAGAACCTAAGAATGGGAAAAAGTGAAAAGGAAAGGTAACATAGAATGTTCAGAACTGTAATCTGCTTGTGCAAGGCATTTACAATCTGATACTAATCAAAATAAATATCAGGAAGAAAAACTTTTTTGCATTGGTAAATCACGTGTTTGTTTCATAGAAGAAATACTGATATTTCATGGCAACTTTTGATACGGGTACTATATGTATTTTGTGCTAAGCAGTAATGAGAAGCAGCTGATAGATGTTTAGCATATATATGCATAAATAAAGCAGAGAAAACCTATACTGGTTGTAGCAGAACCTAGATAGCTTATTATTCACGAATATATTTCAGCAGAGCACATTCTAGCATGGCAGGTTAAGTCTATGCATAAACTTTATCCAGATATCTAAATAAGATGTACAGAAGATGTTTTTGTAAAAGAACAAACACTTCCATAGTATCTGTACTATGAAACTCTGAATAAATATGAGAAAGATCTTCTAAATGAGAGAAAACCTATACTGGTTGTAGCAGAACCTAGATAGCTTATTATTCACGAATATATTTCAGCAGAGCACATTCTAGCACAGCAGGTTAAGTCTATGCATAAACTTTATCCAGATATCTAAATAAGATGTACAGCAGATGTTTTTGTAAAAGAACAAACACTTACATAGTATCTGTTTAGTAATCAACGCTAATACATAAAATATATGTAACATGGCTTGATGAAAGAATTCAGTATAACTGAAAGGAATTGTAGAGGTACATCATGTACGGAGTTTGCCCTCTTGTTTTGTGATATTTTTTGAGCTAGTCTAAACTGTGTTGAGATCAAGCTTTTTAGATCGAAGTGATATGTTTCATTTACGTCAAACATGTAGAAATGAAAGTACCACGTGGGCGATATACCATGCTAAGGCGAATTCTGTTGGCAAAAGAATGCAATGTGTTGATGGTTTGGTGAATGGAAATACCTGATCAAGAGCAAAACAAAATAGGTTTTGATATTATATGATACGCAACTAAAGAACATCTAGCTTACCTCTTTCACGTTCTCAACAAGTCCCAGCTTGGCAAATTTACCTACAACACAATAAATTATGACCATTTAGAGAAAAGGACAAGAAAGTCCATCTCATTACCACAGGAATGTTAGTACAAAATTATAGATAAATCAAAGATCAAGTTGTTCACCGTGTGGCAAAAAACCCAAACAAATGTAAAGATAAATTTACCTAGGTTCGCCAAATTAACGCGAGGCAATCGAGCCGAGCCGCGAAAAAAAAAAGGTGATGTGGCACGATCGGCAACGCAGGAACTCTTCAAACTATAGGAAAGGTAGTATTAGACAGTAAAAATATATTGCTTCCTCTTGGTAGAAAACCATAGAAGGTAATAAGATGAGATCCTGGATGTTTCCATAACTGAGATAACATTGCTTCCCTGCCTCACATGGTCTAGACAAAGGAAACTTCAAAGATTTTGTAGCTTTATCCACTCGGCCATAGTTAAGAATGTGCGGAGATACCTACAGAAGAAATGAGAAAGCATACATGAGAAAAAGATTTGTAGACTATTGAAAGAAAAGTTTGGAACTAATTCAGGGACAAAGTTACAAACCGAATGATTCAGAAGCCCAGCAACAGGAACCAAGCAAGTTGCTAACTTCCCGCTACTTAAAACAATCATCATACTGTTAGAATACCATAATTCACATGCCCATAGAAAATTGTCCCAAGTATATATGTCTTGTTTGAATATATCAGGATAATTTGTGCACAACATCGGAAATAACTCATTATACTGCTGCCACAAATGCTGAAATAAAGAACCAACGATTGCTTCATATCAGTTGAGTAGTGACTTACAGAATTAAGAGAACAATATCACAATGGCGTTACCTGCCTAGCTTGCATCAACTCGTCAAAAGAAGGGTTCCTTCTAATGCAGTAAGTGCATCAATTCCAAAACTCAATCCTGGAAATGCACACTATGAAATAATTCTTGAAGTTGAACATGGACTAACTTAAATGAACTACAAATACCTGTATTGAAATTTGCTGGGAGTGTCTCAAAGTATATCTTAAACTTTGAAGATAGATTACACCGCTCTTTCATGCTCCATAGCAATAGCATAGTCTCTGCAGTGATGTTATCCAAATCTTTTAATGCAAGAAACTGCAAACAATAGAAAAGTATTTACTAATGAAGAACAGGAACTGTTGGAACATATAGCCCGCACTTTGTAAAATACGCCAAGCATATGAATTTTAGTTTGACCTATAGCCGGATACACATCATGCTCAACATCTGACTACAATAGGACATGGAAAATATACAATTTTGTAGTTCCTTGATGGTTCCATGCCAGCCAGAACTATTTTATATGACTAAAAAAGAATTATGGGTGTTAATGAAACGTGAAAATGGGATTAACACGGAAGAGTATACCATGTCAGACTGACATAGAAGTTCCTCAGATATGATAAAGGACTCTGGAATTTCAAGAGCAATATCCCCCACGCTTATATTTTCAGAAGCCAACATTCCTCTCCCAGATCCTTGAAAAACTAAAATTTTTGCAATCAGATAAAAACAGGCATAATGGTGACAACAAATATCTATGAACACAAAGTTAATTCAAGTGAGGTAAAGATGAACAAACAAATCACGTGAAATAACTGAGAATTCTAGTACAGGACTACAAACCTATCTTGCATTTCTATGACATCTACCAATAATTCAGCTAACTCAACGATTTGGTTGTTTGTCATGCAGCCAATAAAACTATAGTAAGTTTCACATTAGAATAACCATTGTCACCACTTTTTGCTAGAATAACCAAACGTAACAGCGTGCTACAAATTACCAATTGCCCAGAAAGTTTCCTAACTTTTTTTTCTTTCACTGACACCTCCCTTCTTCCTCAAGCACAATGCTATGAGTATTTCTCCCCACTGAAGTCGCCAGCTCTTATATTGAACAAGAAACAGGTTTCTTCCAACATCATAGATAGATTACCAAGAAAAGTGTTCAAAGGTCATTTCTTGTAGGCTATAATTCTACAGTTCCATTGGTTTCACACAAAATCTGTTGTAGCATACTTGCAGTAATAACAAGATATGCTATGATACAACTCAGAATTATATCCTCAGCGTTAGGTATCTAATGCACCACAACAACAAGAAAGAAATCGATGAAATTATGTAACGAAAATCTTTTAAGCATTTCATCGAACACATGGTGAGCAAGCTATACCTTCACAGACTCAAGGAGGAGGAAGGAGAGAGCAGCTCGGCTCGGGAGAGAAAAACACCTATTGGGAGGAGAACCCGAGGCAACGCAGGCAGGGGCTATTGCCGCCCGAGGCTTCGTCGTCGCGGCCAGAGGTGCCGGAGCAGACCAAGGGCCGCCACTGGGGAGGACGACCAGGTGGCAGGCTGCAGGGGGATGGGCCCGCCTTGGGAGGCTGGGCTCGCGGCCATGGAGGAGCCAGGAGGGCGAGCTCGAGGGCGGCGCCGAGGGGAGGCGACGCCTGCCTGGGAGGGGCGAGGAGAGCACCGGCGGGGAGGCTCGGGGAGCACCGGCGGAGGAGCAAGCGACAGGCGCCAGAGAGGAGAGGAGTCGGTCGGCGCCAGAGAAGTGGGCGAGTGAATCACTGGGGCGGCGGGAAGGAGAAGTGGAGAAGGAGGAGGCGGAGAGGGGACGGGAGGAGGAGGCGGAGAGGGATTTAGGGTTTTGGCGCGAGAGGACGGGAGGAGAGGCCGATCGATTTGGCGTCTTGGAGAGATCGAGTGTACATGGAGGGGATATTAGGGTTTTGGCGCTAATTTTTTCGCCTTCCCCAGGCGCGCCCGAAAGAATTACCGACCCTATTTTTTTCGACTGACGGTAGGTCGGAAAAACGTCATACACTTTTGCCGACGGACTATAAGACAGGAAAAATTCAGTTTTACGATGGACGGTCCGTCGCTAATAATAAGTGTTATTGCCGATGACTAGCCGACGCTGTATAGATAATTCCGATTGCTCATCGATTGCAAACTTTTGCCGACTTCTTTTCTGTCGGCATTTACCCACTATTGCCGTCGGACGTCCGACGGCAATAGTGTGCTGTGGTATAGTGATTTGATGGATCCACTAATTAATTACTTAAGCAAGGAATGGTTTATATGTATGCAGTCCATTGTGCTATAATTGGCTGACCAGTGGGTCCTATCAAGTGATTAGTTAGTCGATTAGAGAAGCTCCTAATAATTCATGCATGCATGCATGCACACGATCCAGCAGGAGGCCACCTTCTATTCTCTTATTACTTTGTACTTCTATGTATGTAGTGGCTGTACAGCGGGCCATCCTAATTATTCTTAGTTAGCAGTTAATCAGAATTAATATTCTTAACCTCTGCGTCCAGAGGTTCGGCCAGGTAGCAGGTCACTCATGTTTCCTTGATACAATTTTTTGTTGGTTTGAGTTAAAAGGCCTCATATGGATATGGGCCACATGTCATCAAGTCATGAACTAATATATTAATTGTTTAATGAAGTGTTTTTAAGATTACATAGATGTGTTCATTTTCCTCATATTTGACTGAGGTGTTCGCCTATATAGGTCCAACCCACGTAGTACTTTAAGCATTATTAAATATTTAGGCACATCGATATTTTATTGCCACTGGAATAATTATCGTCAGACTGTTTGATGATCCTATATGTTATGTAGTTCACGTATATCATAACGATTATTATTTCAATATAATTCACACCCTTTAGTCATTTTTTATGTTCTAATAGATTTTAGCTCGTCAATGTATTTTATTTATTTGATGCTATTATTTTTTATGTAATTATTTACTTTTATTTAATCTCAGCATAAAATCGTTGTCAACACGGAGTATAATTTGTACTCACCCTTGCAACATCCCCACTTCCACAGAGGAGTGTGTAGAAGTTGAACATGACTACGAGTTCTTTGCTTATGGTTATGACGAAGGTGATCCGGAATGCTAGGTCGCGAACACTAGTCGATTGCCTGTTGGCAAATGGATGGGCTTATCCTGCTGCTGTTTATTTCATTTCCACTGCTACTTATTGAACTCAACCCGCGAGGCTTCTTATTTGTAATAATTGGCCATAAAGCTGATACTTTTTACTTAATTAATATTAATTGATTCGTGATATGGATATGTTGTCATCACTGATTCGTGATATGGATATGTTGTCATCACTGTTTTCACTATGTATGCTAGTTTTTCCTGAACTAGCACAGGGCTATACATAGAGGGTTTGAATTTGGTAATCTGATCCCGATGGAAGTGGTATCAGAGCAATATCGACTGTAGGTTATGATCTAGTTAGAATGGCAAAGCTTAAGGACTATATCAAAAATAAGTATTTACAAAAATTATAAGTTTTCTTGCTACTACCTTACCGTTCTTAGTGTCTTGCCTTTTGTTTTATTCTCCTTTTGTTTAAAAATCATTTTGCTGATTTCTCTCTCTTCAAAATTTATGGATGCCATTCATCAACTTCTATGCTGAGAAGGACAGAGAATTCTGTGAGCAGCTATGGTTTATGCTTCAGGTGCTTGGTCATGTTCATCACTCGAAGTATCAAGGAATCACGTTCAAGGAGGATGGTCAAGAGTTTTGGAGGGTTAAAGTCACCATCTTCTTAAAGAGTCACTTGAGGGCCGATAGACCTTATCACTTCATTGTAAATAGAGAGTCATACAAGCTGGGATGACATGATGCTGCCAGGGAGGCAGTTGCTCGTCTTGGACACATCTTTCGCTATGAGCTTCAGCATACAGCCTATCGCTACTTTCCTTCTCGAGAGGAGAACGAGCCATTCAATCAGCTCAGGAATGCTGATGAAGAGGAGGATACCACTATGATCCACATGGCAGCCCTCATCAAGGTGTAGGACAATGCTTATGTGATACCACTATGATCCACATGGCAGCCCTCATCAAGGCGTAGGACAATGCTTGTTCATGTGGCCATGGAGCTGATGGACACCTACAAGAAGTTGCAGGCAATTTAACAGGAGATTGCTCGGCTGAAGGAAAGTCAAGCTGCTACTGCAGAGGCGACCCAGAGCAGGAAGCGTGAACACTCTGGTCTTCGCACAACTCCCCGCAAGGTCTCTTGTCCACCAGAGGTCCGCGTGACTGCACCAGAATATCAGAGTCTCTTCACCCCTGCAGGAGTAGGAACTTCCACTACTACTGGACCGCATCACACCAATGATAGTGTTAAGAAGTACTGGACCCCATCACACCAATGATAGTGTTAAGAGCTTGGGTTAAGCATAGAGCCTCTCATTTCAATAAAGGAAATTATGGACAACTCTAATTATTTTTTCATGTCTCATCTGTGTTACAGAACCTTGTAGTTTAAGTAAATTTTAATTTACTCTATATACTTTTACACTGTATTTCAATTAACTCCAATGCACTGATTGGGCCCTAAGTTTTAATTGAAAGTGATATACCGGTGGAATCTGAGTGTCATAACGTGAACATTCCTGGTGGCATTCACAAGGCAAAAATGGATCGAGCTGATGCTCATCGGGCACAACTGAGCAAACCATACATACAATCGACGGTCATGCTAGAAGTCAGTTGCTTGAAAAATAATGCGGATTACTGTAGTGGTACAAATAATTGTCAATTATCTAAGATAATACCCGCTAACCTATTCATTCACTGAGCAAGCGGAAATCCTTTTGAAGGAAGCTATTCAGGAATAGCTCGAACGGTTTTCCCTTCAGGAACAAACATAAATTTTACATGTCTACTCTTGTTAGTAGAAGTAGTAGAAGAGGAATCGTTGAGAAAGATTTTTCATTTGAATCTTGCAAAAAAGTTTCATTTGAATCATACACAAGTGATATCGCTAAATCTGAAAATTGCATACCAAATTTGCATCTAATTAGCAAGCCGCAGAAAATCATACCACAAGTTGCGTGCGTCCACATATTTGTTGATGATTCCATGCTTCAGATAAGATCCTCCAAGTCACATGCATACACATGCACAGATTCATAAACAAAAGATCCTCTAAGGTGGAGTGGCCATCACCACAAACTATCCTTTTATCTATACTACTTCTGATTGCGACTTAGTGGCAGCGGTCCATTCTCTAAACCCCTCCCCCCGGCCCTACTCCCTTCCGGAGATCTACCCCCACCCCCCGCCGCAATCCTTGCCTGGAAACAGATCACTCCTGATCTGCCCCCCCCCCCTCGCGCTCAATCCTCCTCCGCCCGCCACCTCCCGATCCCAATCTGCCCCCACCCCGCCGCAATCCTCCCCATGGTGAGTCGCCCCTCTGCCTCTCGGCACCCACTTCACCCCTTCGCCTCCCCGACGCCCACATTGTTCTCTCCTCTCTCTGTACCGATGACATGAGAGGGCATGGTGGCAAGGGTGGCGGCGGCGGTGACGGAAAGACGGATCTGGAGGGCGCCGACACTATCACCCCAGCCCCCGCCAACGATAAGTAGAGGCTCGCAAGCCGGTGGTACTCTTCGGGTTCGACGGCAGCGATTGTAGCGGCATCATCGCCGCGTCGATTACAGGTCAGGCGTCTCCAGTGGAGGGGTAATTAATGCCGCCATCGCCTACGGTGTCTACGACGGCGGCAAAGGGCCATGCTCCAGGGAAGCCGGCTCCGACTTGGGCTCCCTCTTTAGGAACGGCAAGAAGTTGAGGTCGATGGAGTCGGATGCCCGGCCTAGCGGCTACACAATCGTTCCACGACGGCACCCACCACCACCGCCGACCAATCGAAGGAGCAGCAAGACCAAGACGTGGTTTTTTAGCTCTCCGCACCAAACTAATCTCAAACCCTCGCCCAAATTTTAGGGTTTGGGGGGAATCAAACCCAGTCGCCCAAAGCCACAATCCGCAGACGAGATAATATGAGCTCCGTGCAAGATCCATTCTACATCGTCTGAGAGGAGATCCAGGGCTCGGTAATTCTTTCTCTCCTTGTTCTCTACCCTTCCTCGCTTCTAGTAACTGCAAACTTGTTGTCCTGTACACACCGATCAGAAATTCATAATTCGAAATTTGAGATTACATGTGCGTCCGTGTTTGTCTAATTTTTGCTGAGCATGCAAATTATGCCCATCGGCCCTGTTTTCATGGACTTGTGGTCTAATTTAAATATGTTATGCACCTACTCCAGAGTAGCCTGGTCTGGCGTGTCCAATGGACTTGGAAGAATGGGAGTAAGTGACGGAGGTTCTGTCCATGAAAGCAATCTCATGTTACTTACAAACATTCTTGTGACATGAGGGAAGAACTACAATTATGTGCAAGAAATATATTAAGGCCATGTTTGGATGGACTAAAGCTAATTGTTAGTTGGCTAATGGCTAGAGCTAATTGTTAGCTGGCTAATAATTAGTCCATCTAAAATTAGCACAGGGCTGTTTGGATACATGGCTAATGGTTGGGCTAATTTCTTTGAAAAGTCATGTTTGCCCCTCATAATGGCGAGGGTATTTCAGACTTTTCCCAGCGTGTTACATGCTTTTAGTCCAAATTAGCTCCCACCCACCAACTAATGGACTAATTGTTAGTTGAGGGGTTGGCTAAAAGCCCACCTATTAGTCTTCCTGTTTGGATAAACTAGAACTAATTTTTAGCCAGCTAACAATTAGTCCAGGGATCCAAACGTAACCTAAGTGTTTGCTTTACCACACTTTTGAATAATTTTTGCAGTACAAGGTCTTTTTGTTTTGTATATAAATATGTAAAGGCAACATACACTACACCATGACACATTTTCATCAACAGTGTATCTGTCGGCAAAAACCACATATTGCGACTTATTATCGTGTCGGCAAAAGTTATGCCGACAGAAAATAACTGTCGTTAGAAGTCTGTCGGCAAAAACATTTGCCGATGATATATTTTTACCGACGGATGATCGACATTGTTATAAGACTTTTGCCGACAGATATACTTTTTCCGACAGACAGGGCTTTTGCCGACAGATAGTCGAGGAAGACTTTTCTTGACAGATAGTGCGAGGTAAGACTTTTCTTGACAGATAGTGCGAGGGTAAGACTTTTGCCGACGAGATAGTCGATGGTTATAGAATATTATAGATCTAACTAATAATTAATTCATATGTACACCACATTACAATGAAAATGATTGAATTAATGCATCCGTTCAACATGATTCAACTTCATCCAACTAGAACACACAAATTTTGTCCATCAAGTAATACATCCATTCAACACAGTTCAAATTCATTCAAATAGAGTAAAATACAAATTTGTTCAAAAGTGTCATGGTTCGTACAGTTAACCATCTATCATTTACAAAAGAGAACCCTTCAGGATCTTCATAGCTAGGGTCAACTATCTTCCACCCACATGAGGTGTTCAGTATACAAAATGATAACTTTGTATTCATACAACTAGCTAGTAATTTTAAACAAAAGCATCTATATAGATGGGCATGATGATAACACTAACTTCCTCGGTCCCTCTAACTCTACCTGCAAAGAAAACACTTCCAAATTTAGTGCAAGCACGTGAACCATTTGTAGATCAAGAATAATTTTAGATCTTTAACATGCAGATATGATGCTTCATGTAAACCATCAGGAGAACAAAAAGAAGAATCAATTTATTATCTTAATGTTTGTACCAAATGATGGGAAAAGGAGTCAGCAAATTAAAGCAACTAAAGATGCTCAGGAAATTAAGATTCACTAGTGATGAAATAAACATATAGGTACAATTCCATACAGTATCGATGCTAACTACAAAATCGCAGGTAAAATATAACCAAATAAGCATGAACGGCTTTTCATGAACTGACAAGACAAGGTCCAAAATCTGGATCATTTTCAATCCATTGCATGTACAGAATATTTTACAGAAGAAAATGTTAACACAAGTTATGTGCCTCCTCCAAAATATCCTCATCTTAGGCAAATACAAACCAAGGATTCCTATGCCATCAAATATCAGACAAAGGGATCAAACATTTTTACCCATGTGAGGAAATGATAATTTCTGAATGTACACATTCAACATGTCTCTTACTTCTAAAATCTTGTAGTGGTGTTTTTTTTCCTTTTTGCCCTTCCACAGCGGTTGATTCTAGAAAGCATTGTTGTTTCTTACTCAAGAAAATTGCACCACCTACACTTCGCTTCTACAGAAGCCCATACAGAACTGGCAACCAACCAACTTTGAGATGATGTCTGACGGAAGAATAGAAAATTCTGTAGCATCATTACATGGAAAATGTTGGCAAACAACATAATACAAATAATTAATTAATTATCTTCAACTGTGAATTGTTCTAGGACATGGACTTACGAGACATGTATTTGTCTTCACATCAGTCAGTCAGCCTTATTGAGAATTAAATATATGAGATTAATGCCAGATCCTTGGAATGCAAGCAGCTACAACTGCTATCGTGCAAGTAATCCTATGTAATATAATTGGACAGTGAGGATAAAATGAGAACTTACCAATATGAGGGGAATCACTCCAGACAACATGGCATGGAGCAAGATCATCATCTTCTGAGCAAAACATAAGAACCGGACCCAACCCCTGCATGAACAGTCAACGAAAATAGTTCATATGACTAGAAAGAATGATATGCAAAAATCACATAGGCAAAACTGGACTTACCGCTTATGAGTATAGAGTGTGCCAGTACTCTGCACGCTGAGCTTCAATTCTGCTTGGGAAGAGAGTATCCATTCCAGATGCCAGGGCCTTTGCCATCCATGAAAGTAACATGGATGGTTGAGATGAATTGCCAGTCACAGGATTTTGGAGAAGTTGGTTGCCCATATCACTGACAAAATCTACTGGGCCAGAGTCATAGATTTGCCCACAGATACAGTTTCTCACTAACCGACAGTCCTTCTGCATAATGGCCAATTTATGTCAACAAAGTCAAACAGATTTGCAAAGAAATTCACAGCTGTATGGTGGATCATAAATATCTTGACAGCAAGATATGTTCAAGTGAAATAGACCAAACATATGCAGAAGAAAATATGCTAAAAGTACCTAATCCTTATGATACGCATTTGCTAAAAGTCTCCACATATAAATTACCAGAACAGTCAAATTACAGTTTTTAATAGGTTCCCATATGTGAATTTTCAGGAAAAGAGAAAAGAAGGAAATAGCATACCATGGTCGCAGCTCCTTCACATTTTCCATCTAGTAGCTGGAAAAGCCAAGAAAATTCAGTCATTTCAACTGTGAAAAAGGATAAAAGCGAAAGAAGTATGGTGCCTAATAATAGGCAAATGATTGCAACTACAAATAGATAATAGTTATGGTCATATCATAAGATCACGTGTGTACCTGAATAACCTTGTACATGCATCCCTTTGAGCCACCAGAAAAAGAAGCAAGAACAGTTGGCAGTGGCTTTAATTTCAACTAGGTAAGTTTGCGCGGCGGCACGCCGCGCAGTGGGCAGCAACGTACATAGATGATTTTCTGGGCGAATAAAATAATAGCAGTAAGAATCTAATTATTTTTGGAGGGTAAGCATTTGATGATTGGCTGGAGGATCAGTTTTACTTGCCATATCAAAAGAATTCAATGTATCTTGATAGCCGTAATGTAGGAGATATGAATGAACAATCCTGTCACAAGTGTATGGTACATACACATAAGGCGTGTCAACCTATAAAAGAATTTACATATGAAAAAAGGGAGGAACCAAGCAGCACAATAATTAAACAATTTAGTGGAAGCATGCTTAAAATAAGGCTGGATGGAAATGAAGATGGTAAGCAACAAATTAGATCACACAAAATGATAAATCTCAGAAAAACACAACATAAACAGTGTTAGTAAAGACACTGATATCCAGATTATACATTCCCTCTAATGTACATCTTCCAGCACAATAAAATTCTAACAATTTGGATATAGGGCCCAAAAAAGGAGCCCAAACCAACTACAGAGGATTTATACTGTGTTATTCTCACCCCAAAAGAAACAGCAACAAGCCAACAACAACTAAAATACTAATCATTTGCAATCAAACTTATAAAATAAGCATCATTCATTATGTATTGAGGGAAAGGTGTACCTTGTAATGTGTCAACAAGCTATTCCAATGTAGCTGTTTGCTTAGAACCTTAGGATTGCCAAGAATGACTATACCATACCGGGCACGAGTTAATGCAACATTTAACCTGCGTGGATCATTAAGAAACCCAATACCCTGAAAGAGCAAAGAAAATGGTATGTCGCATCAATTCACACGACCAGGCACATAACAGTTTGCTCACCAAGCATGAACAGAACACATACAAACAAAACTGTTCAGCTATTGCAGAATATATATGAAACGCATTCGGCACAACAAAAATAAATGCATAGATGCTTCATACAATAATATACTAACAGTCTTGGCAGCCTCAAGTGTAAACTTCTATTGAGTTTCCAAAACATAAGTAGAACTTTTACTGAACGGTATGCAAATGGCTATTTACTGATCTCCAACAAGAACAACCAAAATAAATTGTAAAAGTATAAATAAAAATAATCAAATTATCCTGCTAACTCGATCCAGTAATTACTTGTTACCTGCTCATCCTCGAAGAAAACAGTCACAACCACCAAATACATAAAGCAACAAACCTGGCACTCCATGGCTAAATGTGACTCCTCACCAATAGAATTCTGAAAGGTTGTCAATAACTTACATTTCGTCCTGCTTCAGGGCTACATGAATTACATAGAAAGTGGAAACTAACCAGACGAATTGCCCCATCTGTCACATTCCTGTACCCTAGCTTGAAATGATGATGCTTCCGTCCTTAAGTGAAAAAGGAAAAACAAATGATCTTGTAATCAAACAAAGCACCAATATATAGGTAGCACCTACCAAGTATCTCTTCAGTAAATAGAGTCAGGCCATCTGAAGTCGCACTATCCGTCACAACGGTAGTTCCTGGATGCTAGCAGTAGAGAGCAATGAATTAGTCAGCGGCAAGCAATAGCCTAATGCGAAACATAATTGCGGCTCAGCAAAACCTAACCTCCTCAAGAACTATGGCAGGCATGAAAGCAATCAATCGGTCTAGGTTCAACTGTCGACAACTGGAGCCAACGACAGTTACAGGAGTCCCATTCAAAATAGCTTTTATACAATCTTCCAACAATACGAAAAGTTTATCATACAATAAATAACACGGTTCCTGATCAGCAATAAGGCTATGTACTACGTAGAGATGGCCACATGGATGGAAAGTATAGAAGCAATGGAAACTCGAAAGGAATAAGATCCGATTGTAAATTGTAATGTGTTGATTTTCTGCAAGTTCTTACAACTATGGATTTTCTGTATATATAACACACACAGAAATAAAAGAATATTGGATGGGGGTGGGTGTGGGTCGAATATCTTTGCTACAAACTTCTAAATGAAATTAAACAAAACTAAATGAAATTAAAAAAAAAACCTTAAAACCTAATGGAAGAAGGGATTAAGTTTTAAAATATCATCTCTTGGTAAAATTGATTCTACTTCCCAAAAATAATCCCCAAAAATCGTGCCAAACCATGAGCGTGCATAGATCTTGTTACCACAATGCAAACCTTTCACAATCCTCCAAAATAGCTTAACCAAAACAATCAATCCTAATCAAACTCCCAACAAGCAAGCTATCTTGAAGGAATCGATTCAGGACTGAAGTTGCCCTGGAATCACTGTAGCTTCAACATATCTAACCAGCTCTTTGCTGACATTACGTAGTTATTTCTACCAACAGCCAACGAGGGAACAATATAAACAATTACATCAATTCTCAAGCTAAGATAATTAACACGCGGTGATGAAACCATCCAAGAAAAGAGTGCCCGATTCAACACTACTGACCCAACCGATCAACTCCCCATGATTTCAGCAGACACAAAACTAGCAAGCGATCTCTAAAATTAAACCTAACCGCGGCTAAAATTACACTCCACGGGTGACAACAGAGGTTACAGAACTACAAGCGGCCACTCCCACAAGCCGAGACGAGCAATAGCTCGGCCATGTCAAACCACTAACACAAGCAAAGGCGTAGGAGAGGGCGGGAGGGAGCGGCACTCACAGAGCGACGAGGTCGGCGTGGCAGACGAGGCAGCGCTCCACATCCACGCGAACACCACCACGACGCCCCTCGCCTCCGCCGACGGCGACGGCGGAGTTGGCGCCCAGTAGAAGCGACTGCCGCAGCCGGGCCACATGGCCAACGATGCTCTCCGGCCGAGGAAGCCGAAGCAGGAGAGAGGCGAACAAGGGTTTGTCTGTCGGGGCGGCGGCGCCGGTAGAGGAGGGGGGCGCCGGTAGAGGCGGAGGAGAGCGACGGGCGGAGGAGAGCGACAGGCGTCTTTGGCTGGCGGCGCGGGCGACTTCTGTCGCTGGGTGAGTTTGGGAGTTCTGGCGCGGGAGGCAGCACGTGGGGGGGTGACCGGTCGGGTTTGGGGATTTGGGGGCGCGGCGGGGGCGGCGTGGGGGGGAAGGCGGCGGCGGGGGCGTGGGGGCGCGCGGGAGGCAGCGCGTGGGGGGGCGGCTGGTGGGATTTGGGGGAAGGCGGGGGCGGCGCCCGGGGAGGGGGACGAAGGCGGGGATCTGGGGTTTTGGGGAAAAACCTAGCTACCGCGCGCGCCGATCGAATTTCATTTGCCGCGCTTCATATTTGCCGACAGATAATCAGTCCTAACATATTTACCGACAGACCATTTGACCCTAAAACATGATATTTACCGACACATAATTAGTCTTTAATACATATATAATTGCCGACAGATAATCGAATCCTGAAAGATGTATTACCGACAGATAGTCTGTTACTTCAATTTGCCGACAGAGAGTTTGTTGGTGGTCACGTATTATTTCCGACAATCATCTGACGGTAATATTGTGCCATGGTGTAATGATATCTAGTGCTAAAGGTGATTTCAGTGCTAATATGCTAAAATCTAATCTGGACCTTTGAATCAAGTTTTGAAGGTTGAGATCTACTGAGGTGAAGGTCAAGCAACTCACTCAATTAATGCTTTCACATTTGAGGTGGCAAACAACCCATTATCACTACTACGGGATAGAGCATCACAACCGGCCTATTAGAAGCGGTTTGGTGCGAACCCGTTGTGATGTTCGCACCAGAAGCGGTTCGTAAACAACGGTCGAGAGAGGCTTTGAAGCGGTTTGAGACACGAACCGCTTCGAATGTTGAGTTCTAGAAGCGGTTCTTATCGCAAACCGCTTCGATTTTTAGAAGCGGTTTGAGACAAGAACCGCTTCTAGAACTCAACATTCGAAGCGGTTTATATCTCAAACCGCTCGAAGCCCTCCCGCAAGCATCATTTAAACCCTTCTTCCTCCCCGAGCCAGTGATCGATCGAGCAGAGAAGAATTTGGCCAGTATTGTTTCTTGGGAGGTCTTGTCCAAATTTTTAATTTGGGGTGATTAGCTCAAATTAAGTGTTTCAAGGTTAGTAACATCATGTGAACATCCTTCTCACCTAGAGATTGCTATTTTTTTCAATGAATGTGGAGAAATCTTGAACTTTTAAGCAAGATCACCATGATCAAAAATTAGTTTTGTATGCTTGTTTTTGTTGTTGTATGAAGATGTAGGGTGGAGATCTAGTTCAAAATATGACATTACACAAGGTAAAGGTGATTGGAAGCTTTAGATCTAGGTGGTTGTTGGATTTAGAATCTTAAATATCACAATATTGCAAAGAAGTAATTATTGGTGTATGAAATAAAATAGAAAAACATGGGTAGAAGGATACAAAAATAATTACAAAGGTAGGAAGGGATACAAAATAATTAGAAAGGTAGGTCTTTAATTGGATGACGGTGTAGGTGGAGGTTTTTTTTGTTGGGTTTAAGTGGTGTGGGATATGTATATCCCGGGTCCACCAGGCAGTCCAATAAGGCCCAACCAGGAGAAATTGGGCCATGCCGACTGGATAAGGCTGCGGGTTGCTTGGGCTGAGCGAAGCACAAAGAATCAGGATAGACCTTAGTTAAGGAAACCGAGTCGTATTGGGCAAGGGATGATTGTGATCCAAACCAATACAGGTTCGGGATAGAAACCCTACTTCGTATCCGAGTAGGACTCAATATTGTAACCGCCCTTCTCTGTTATATAAAGGGAGGGGGCGGGGTACTCCAAAGACAGGACATCTCATTAGCGAATAGCTACCCTCATATAATTCGAGCCGCAGGACTAGGGTATTATCTCCATCGTGAGCCGAACTGTATAATTCCTGTTCTTGTGCTACCATCGAGTTTGGGTCCCACAGTAGCCCCCTTTTCTTTATTGTCGGTAACAAGCGTCGGCGGTTAGCGCGCCGGTAGAAATGCGCTAGGATCAATCGCAGCAAGCTTGATGGCAATCTTGAGGCATGACCACCTTCACGGCTCGTATTTCGCCGGAAGCTCGGATTTCATCGCCGATTTACTTTGGACATCTTTCGTTTGAACTCGGACGATTCGATCTGAAACCAATTCGAGGTTCTCTTAGCCACCAACCACTTTCGGATCGGGGCGGGTATAGCCATCCGTCCTCGGGCGGTAAGCCAAGAGTCTGGTCCCGTCTGAGTCGGGACTAGCTAATGACGACCCCGAGTGGTCAAATATACAAGAAAACCACTCGGATTCACGGATCGGTACTTTTCGTCTTCCTGCACCTCCGTCGAGAGGGCGATCGCGAAGCTTCCCAAGCCGTCAGCGCGTTTTCGTGATCGAAGAGCGCGACAGACCCTCAGCAGAAGGACGCGGCAAATGCTACGGAGGAGAACCATCAAGAAAACCACGCAAGACACCTCAAGAACAGAGGCCGCAGTGTAAATGAAGAAATCTTACAGACGAAGACGGGGAATCAGTCGGTTTTCCAGACTCCTCAGCAGAACATTGTCGCCTCCAAGACGCTTCTTGATACTTTAGGACCATTGCTTGGACCTGATAGCCCGGCCGCTCCGATCGTAGCCCAAGTTCAGGCTATGGTTGCGGCGGCGGCGAGCTTCAAAGAACACCAAGAGGCGCCTTCCGTACTCGCCTCGTCAACTCTCAAGCGAAAGCGATATCTGCTCGTAGTAAATCGCCACCGAGGAGCTTCGACGAGAGAGGGCGCTTCGCACAACATCGCGAGGACCTCCGCGCAGAACTTGAACGCCCGACACGGCGTGGCGAGAAGACGAAGAACGCCGCAGCGAAGAGACGACCATGAACGTTTTGGCATTATCCACGACGACCGAGAAGATCGCCGAAACCTTCGCTATCACAATGGAGGAGAAAGTGATGGTCACCGAGCAAGGTCGCCTCACCGACGTTCTCCACCAAAAAGAGGCAATGGCCCAATTGAGGGCATCCGGGCTTTTACCCCTCGCCTTCGCCGAGTGGTTTGGCCCGAAGGATTCAACCCAAAAAGCATCACCAAATTCGACGGCGAAAGAGATCCAGAAGCTTGGCTCCAAGTCTACTCCCTTGCGATCATGGCAGCCGGGGGGAATCACAATGTGATGGCCAATTATCTCCCGGTCATGCTCACCTCTTCGGCTCAAGCATGGCTCACAGGGCTCCCGGCGAATTCCATAGACTCCTGGGAGGAACTCTGCGAACACTTCATCACCAATTTTCAGGGCACTTACGAGCGACACAGGAGCGAGTGGGACTGTGCCGGCTTCGCGGAAGAAGAGCGAGATGCTCCGAGAATTCATCCGGCGCTTCATGCGAAAGAAGAATCGATCGGGGACATTTGGAGGCGATCATCGCAACATTTCGAAGGGCGTCAACGACCCGACCGATCAAGAAAATGTCTCGAAGCGCCATCCAACGTAAGGGAGATGTTTGAGTGGCGGATCGATGCATAACGACCTCGGATGCCTTAGCCGAAGGCAAGATGATCGCACGTCGGAAGGACAAAAGGATTCTGTTGAGTCGTCGAGACAACGTGATGTAAAAAGGAAGCTGAAGAAATAGTGGCGGCGAGCAAGACCGATAACGAGCGCCACGCAGGCGACAACTATGAAACGGTGATGGAGGCGATATGCCCTTTCACCCAAATAGTAAACATGCAGCGAAGGATTGCTTCACATTAAGGAGGTTTGCGGAGAGTCCGTATATGCGCTCGCAAAAGCGAAGCAAAGGAGAAGGAAAAAAAACAAGATCCCCGAAGATGACAACGGAGAATATCAAAAGATGGAGCAGAACTCAATTACATCTATGGGGTTCGATGGCCTATGAGTCAAAGCGAAGCGAAGCTCACGGAAAGAGACGTCAACGCCATCATGCGGTATGCCTCGACCTCGGATGGTCAGAGGTCCCCATAACCTTTAGCGCTCGACCACCCAGATCATATCCCGTACCCCGGAAGGTTTCCGTTGGTATTGGACCCGGTGGTTCGCAACATCAAGCTCAAGAAGGTACTGGTAGACGGAGGAAGTGGACTCAATGTACTCTTCTCCAAGACTTTCGACGAGATGAAGATTCCCGCTCGAGTTGAAGCGAGGCTCATCACCCTTCCACGGGTAATCCGGAACTTCTTCGGTACCACTTGGCCAAATCACTCTTCCGGTCACGTTTGGAACCAAAGAGAATTTCCGGACGAGATACCTTAACCGAGTGGTGACTTCGGGCGGCATATCACGCCATGCAGGAAGGCCCGCAGCGATTCATGGCGTGCACACTACACCTACCTTGTCCTAAAAATGCCGGGACCAAGGGGTATAATCTCCGTACATGGCGATGTCAAACAGTCGTTTGTCTGCGACAAAGAAAGCTGCGAGATGGCTGAGGCTCAGGAAATAGCAGATGATAGAAAGAAGATCCGACAGCGACGCGCACCAAGAAAGCGAAGGAGAAGTACCAAACCAGAAGCGAGCTAAGACAAGTTTGAAACTCAAGAGGGACCAAAAGGTAATCCTTGACCCGTCGAGCTTACGCCAGACGGCTCACGATCGGGACAGGCCTCGCCCCCAAATAGGAAGACGCGCTCGTCACATTTCTTCGGGCCAACCGGGACATCTTCGCGTGGAAACCATCCGACATGCCCGGTGTGCCCAGGGAGGTGATCGAGCACTCCTTAAACGTTGATGAGAAAGCCAAGCCCACCAAACAGCGCCTCCGAAGGTTCGCTCAAGACAGGAAGGAAGCCATCAAGGAAGAAATCACGAAGCTATTAGCAGCAGGCTTTATAAAAGTGTACCATCGGTAGGCTAGCGAATCCGATGACTTGTTCGCAAAAAGAATAAAAGCTGGCGCATGTGCGTTGATTATACCGATCTCAACAAGGCTTGCCCGAAAGATCCTTTCGGGTTGCCTCGTATTGACCAAGTGGTAGACTCCACGGCAGGGTGCGAACTCCTTAGCTTCCTGGACGCCTACTCAGGATATCACCAGATTAGACTAAAGGAGGAAGATTGCATCAAAACTTCGTTCATCACTCCGTTCGGAGCCTTCTGCTATATCACAATGCCGTTTGGTTTAAAGAACGCTGGCGCAACTTATCAGCGCGCAATACAGCGGTGCTTTCACTCTCAGATCGGGCGCAATGTGGAAGCATATGTTGACGACGTGGTTGTCAAGTCACGGGCAAAGGAAGACCTCATATCTGACTTAGCCGAAACCTTTGAAAGCCTAAGGGCCTACAAGATGAAGCTCAACCCGGAAAAATGTGTCTTTGGAGTCCCATCAGGGAAATTACTCGGATTCATCGTTTCACAGCGAGGCATCGAGGTAAACCCAGAAAAAATCGACACAATCCTGAAGATGAAGCCCCCAGCCAGTCAGAAGGACGTTCAGAAGCTCACCGGGTGCATGGTGGCACTCGGCAGGTTCATCTCCCGACTGGGATCTCGGGGAATGCCTTTTTTCAAACTTCTGAAGAAGCAGGGTAATTTTCAATGGACCGTTGAAGCTCAGCAGGCTTTCGAAGAGTTGAAGACATTTCTGTCATCTCCGCCTGTTCTGGTTCCACCAATACCAGAAGAACCCCTTCTGCTTTACATCGCCGCAACAACTCATGTAGTCAGCGCGGCAATTGTGGTAGAGCGGAAGGAAGAAGGGCACCTCCAGAAAATCCAGAGACCTGTCTACTTCGTCAGCGAGGTTCTAGGAGAATCAAAGGTATGCTACCCGCAAGTACAAAAACTATTATCGCCGTTTTGCTCGCTTCACGCAAACTCAAGCACTACTTCCAAGAACACTCAATTACGGTGGTTACCACCTTTCCGCTTGGGGACATACTCCACAATCGGGAAGCCACCGGGAGGATAGCAAAGTGGGCAATCGAGCTCGGGGCCTTCGAAGTCTCCTTCAGGCCACGGACGGCAATAAAATCCTGAAGTACTCGCCGATTTCACGGAAAGTGGATAGAGCTACAAACTCATGAAACATCGAAGAACTCGAATATTGGACAATGTACTTTGATGGATCTCTCATGCTCGATGGCGCGGGGCGGTGTGGTCCTCATCTCTCCAACGGTGGCGCTGAAATCGTCCTGTGAGATCCACTTTCCGACATCAAACAACGCCGCCGAAGCTGAAGCACTCATCCACGGACTTCGCATTGCGATATCTCCAGGTATTCGGCGGCTAACAATTCGAGCGACTCCATGTTGGTAATCAACCAAGTCCAAAAAGATTGGTCGTCGTCGAAGACATCATGACAACTATCTTGCCAAGAGATCAAAGCTTGAAGACAAATTAACGGATTAGAACTTATCCATGTGCTCCGCGACAACGAAGAGGCGGATGAATTAGCAAGGTGGGTTCCACTCATGGCCGTGCGGTGGGGTATTTGTAGAAGAAATCCACAAGCCTTCAATAGGCCAAAAGCGGAGCAAAACAAACCCGGAAAAAACGGCCGGTGAAGGCGAAGTCACGGTCATCAACGCGAGTGGGCGGCTCCTTTCCTCAATTATTTTAATTAAAGGACGAACTCCCAGATGATGGGGCGAGCGAAGCGAGCGCATCGCGGCGTAAAAAAGCTACGTAGTGGTAGGAGAAGAGTTATTTCGGAAGAGTGCCTCTGGAGTCCTGAGGAGATGCATCTCAGAAGAAGAAGGAAGGAACCTACTCAGGGAAATCCACGCTGGAATTTGCGGACATCATGCGGCACCAAGCACACTGGTGGGTAAAGCATACCGGCAGGGCTTTTTCTGGCCGACTGCCGTAACAAATGCAGAAGACATTGTCCGAACCTGCGAAGGTTGCCAGTTTTTTGCGCGACAAATACACGTACCTGCCCAAAAGCTACAGACAATTCCAATCACCTGGCCATTCGCAGTCTGGGGGCTCGACATGGTCGGCCCGTTGAAGAAAGCTCAAGGCGGTTTCACTCATCTCTTCGTCGCGGTGGATAAATTCACAAAATGGATAGAAGCAAAGCCAGTAGCCACAATCACGGCGGCCAAAGCCAAGGAATTTTTTCAAGAAATAGTGGTAAGGTTCGGCGTCCCGAACAGGATCATCACGGACAACGGGACCCAATTCCGGGGAGAAGAATTCCAAGACTGGTGCGACAAGCTCGGCATCAAAATTTGCTTCGCCTCCGTGGCTCATCCAAAAAGCAACGGTTTGGTAGAAAGGGCAAATGGCATGGTGTTGCAAGGCTTAAAGGCACGGATCTTTGACCGTCTCAAACCGTACGCCACTCGATGGGTAAAAGAATTGCCATCGGTACTCTGGGGGCTGAGGACCACCCAGCGAGGCTACGGCGATCCCCTTCTTTCACGGTCTATGGTTGAGCGGTCCCGCTAAGAGTTGACCTTCGGATCTCCTCGGGTTCGGAACTTCAAGGAGGCCGAAACAGAAGAAAGCAGAATGGAAGATATCGACAAAGTAGAGGAAGCAAGGAAATCATTGTGGTCGATCGGCCAAATACCTCGAGCCCTATTGCGGTATCATGATCAAACGTCCAAAGCGGGCATTCTCCAAGCGATTTGGTTCTAATTAAAAGCCAAAAGCATGAGCACAAGTTATCTCCGAGTTGGGAGGGCCCCTACATCATCGATGAAGTGACGCGTCCGGGGGCCTACAGGCTTAAACGAGAAGACGGTGCCATAATCAGCAACTCATGGAACATAGAGCAGCTGCGTCGTTTTTATTCTTAAAGCAATTCGAATTTTGCTCTTTTCTTTCAACTGACTTGCTACTCAATTGTTTCTCAATTAAGCAGTAAGTCGGGGGCTACACCTAATAGTGTTGCGCGTGCGCAACTCGGCTGTGAAGGTTTTCTGCTCCAAGGAACGTCATGTATCGGAGTTTTATTCAGTTGACTTGCTACTCAATTGTTTCTCAATTAAGCAGTAAGTCGGAGGCTACACCTAATGGTGTTGCACATGTGCAACCCCGCATGCAAGTACAGTCCTTACCTTTCTTACCTCTACAATCGCGACTCAATCCGAGTGCTCTAGACCTTCAACTATGAAATCTTGACGAAAAAAGCTTAGTCACCTAAAAGCACGCCTGAGGGGAAAGGCCATGCGCCAACTCGCGATGCTTGGGGGCTACGCATGTCGGGCAAGGTGCTCAAACATAAGAAGGATAAAACCACTCGGAAAAACAGAAAAAAGATCGGAGCGAGGAAAAGAAAAGGCGGTCGCAGATTAAGATAGCCTTACAGAAGGACCAGCATTGTCCACATCCACCAAGAATATATACATCAAAAGTACTACTACAAAAGGAGGCCGCCTTTCTACGCCTCTACGCCCTTCTCGCCGGCGCGCGCCTGGGTAAGCCGATAAGGCGTCCACGGCCTAGAGAGCCTTGGAGCGGCCCGATCAAAGCATCGGCAATGGCGGTGTCGGGACGACGCCTTACGCTCGGTAGCTTCCGCCATGACAAGGTCGAAGTCAGCCCAGAGCTCGGCATAATCATCCTCGGGCTCCACGGGGGCGTCATCCCCAAAGTTGAAGATGAGGTTCGCAATCCATGGCGCGACCGGCGGGCCTGGCGACTCGGGAGAAAGAGGTAAGGGCGAGAGATCCTCAGAAGAAGAAGAGGAGTCCATCAAGAAGAAGAGGGAAATGGCCTGCAAAAGAAAAAGACAAGACCGTCAGCCGCCATTTTATAAAACACCAAAAAGAAGAAATTGAGAAAGAAGGAAGACGAACGGGCGAGAAGCTTCAAGCAAGGAGAGGCACAAACCGAAGGAAAGCGGTAGTCTTGTTGTAAAATGGAAAACCGAGGCCAAACTGTTCTTATCTGGTAGCGTCGATCCGGATGGGAGACCTGCCTCCGCTCCAAGCGACGCCTGTCAATTAGGCGCGAAACGGTTCACCTTCTAAGTGTACTTGACGCAGTGAGTCAAACGCCATAATGAACGAAGACTTCGAGGCAGCCCAAGAGACTTAACGGGCCCAAGCCCAGTGGACACATCAAAACAGAAATTGGATACCTCATAAGGCAAAATCGGGCTAAAAGGAAAACGTTTCAGCAGAGGAACATGAAAGCACAAAGACAAGTAAAGTACAGACAGGAGAATCACACAGGCACCCAAGTCCAAGTTCTGAACTAAGACAACAGCGGTATCCTTAGCTTCGTCCATAAGGGTAAGAGCCTGATTGTCATCCACATTGCGGGCGAACCCCTCTCGGATAGCCTTGAGCTCTACCCGCGGGTATAAGGATTTGGTGATCGCCAGTGCTAGCTAAGCGCTCGTAATTGCAACATCCTCCAAATATGCGATAAGCTTCCCAGGCTTCTTCCAGTAGTTGGGCGGTGATCTTGACGTCATATGGAACATCGGTGGTGCGGCTTCATCGAGGTCAAGGCATGCACATCTTCTCCGCACTCACTTGAAGGCGATCGGTCCGCTTCAAAGACATTGGATCTTTTCATTAAGTACCAAACCGAGCTTGAGTTGGCGGTGTCTTCTGAAATACCGATCGGATAAATCTCGGTGACAAAACAAAAACGGCAAAGGCGAGAAGACAAACCGAGAGCTCACCTTCAAGTTCTCTTGTTAGCCTGGCAATCTCTTCTTTGGCATCTTCTTCGGCCTTCTTCAGTTTTTCCCTCTGAGAAAGAGAGGACTCGAGCCTCTCTCGGAAGTCTGGGAAGACGATAAACGGGGCGTCAGAGGACGAAGAGTAGAGCCGGGGCTCAAACCACTCGGATAAGAAGAATACCATCAGAGGAGTTGATCAAATGCAACTTTTCAGCCTCAAGGGATTGGATGCGGCTTCGAAGTCCTTCCAATTCCTCTCGATTCTCCACACGGGCGCGCGTGAGGGCCTCCTCCAGTTCGTTGCGGAGTTGCTCAACCTCAGTGGCATAATCCTTCCTCATCTTCATCCTTGGGAACAGATGGCGAAGAAGATAGTTCCGGTCCTTGGCAAAAGACGCCAGGCGCTGGAGGCGATAATGAAGCTCTAAAAGATAGGCAAGGAATAAGACTCTTTAAAGAGGGGTAGCACAAACAACTTACGCGACCAAGATGGTGACAAGTGGAAGCAGCTTCGAAAAACTCCTCCCAGTCCTTGTCCTCGTTCCCGCCGTCCAAGATAACCACATTTCCATCATCATCCGTGAAGAGAAAAAAAGCATGATAGAGTTCCTGAACAGTGTGAAGGTCCCTTCCGGATACTCCTCGATTGTAAAGAGACTCATAAACACGAAGAGAATAAAATCGTACACATGAAATCCCATGAGTATCTTGTGTTAATGACACATTGCTTCCGATGGTTTGTGAGAGGCATCTTGCCCGAGTGGGTGCAGAGGACATTCACAAAGCTGTGTTCTTTTTCAACGCGGTTTCACGAAAGGTCATCGACCGGATAAACTAAGTAAGCTGCAGGATGACGTGGTACAAAGTGTGGTTAGTCTTGAGATGATCTTTCCTCCTGCATTCTTTGATATTATGGTTCATCTCACTGTTCACCTTGTCAAAGAGATAGGTATTCTCGGACCCGTGTATCTACACAACATGTTCCCTTCGAGAGGTACATGAGTGTGCTAAAGAAGTATGTCCGTAACTGTTCTCGTCCGGAAGGATGCATTGCCGAGGGTTATGGGACAGAGGAGGTGATTGAGTTTTGTGTGGATTACATTAATGATCTAAACCCGATCGGCGTCCTATATCACGCCATGAGGGAGGCTACGGGAAAAGGGACACTAGGAAGGAAAGCAATTGCATGCAATGATCTTCTTACATTTAAGCAAGCACATTTCACGGTTTTGAAACAATCAACCGTAGTAGCCCGTATGTCCTTGAGCACAAGAGTATTCTCGCGCGATTTCCTGGGAGGTCGAGGATTGGATAACACTGAAGCACATGGATTCTTTTCGTAACTTGGTTACAAAAGTACATCCTTTTGAAAGGGTCGGACAATGAGCAGTTACTAACGCTTGGCTCGGGGACCATCTAGTGAAATCGTGACATTCAAGGGTGCGAGATAAATGGTTACACATTCTACACGGATCGGGATAACAAGAGCACCAACGCAATAGCGGTGTCCGTATAGACGCCGAAGACAACAAAGGCAAGGTGGATACATATTATGGTTTCATAGAAGAGATATGGGAGCTTGACTATGGACCTTTGAAGGTCCCTCTATTTAAGTGCCAATGGGTCAAACTGACTCCAAGCGGCGTGAAGGTCGACAAATATGGTATGACAATCGTGGACCTTACGCAAGTCGGCTATAGGCGCGAACCGTTCGTCCTCGCGAACGATGTGAGACAGGTCTTCTACGTGATGGACATGTCAAGCAAACCTAAGAAGCAGAAGGACAAGCAGAAAGATTGTAGTACTAAGCCAAAGCGACACGTGGTTCTCCAAGGCAAGCGAAGGATTGTTGGAGTTGAGGGCGTCCGCACGAGGAAGAGTATAGTCGATTCGATGAGATCCCTCCTTTACCGTGAATGTCGACATAAGCCTCGTCAATGACACGGATGTGGATACTCCTTTAAATGCGTCGCGATCATAATGAAGGAACACTTGTAAAGACAAAATGCGTTACTACTTAAGATGTACCACTCTTGTATGAACTATGTATATGTAACACGGGTCTTCTCTTATGAAGTGTTTGTTTGGAATGAATGTAAAGTGGTAAAAGCTTTTTTAAAAATTATGGAATGAAACCAAGTGCTAAAAGCCTTTTTAAAAATTATGGAATGAAACCAAGTGCTAAAAGTTTTTTTAAAATTATGGAATAAAACTAAAGTGCTAAAAGCCTTTTTTAAAATTATGGAATGAAACTAAAGTGCTAAAAGCCTTTTTTAAAAATTTTGGAATGAAACTAAAGTGCTAAAAGCCTTTTTTAAAAAATTTAGAATGAAACTAAAGTGCTAAAAGCCTTTTTAAAAATTTTGGAATGAAACTAAAGTGCTAAAAGCCTTTTTAAAAATTTTGAAATGGCTGAAGTGCTAAAAGCCTTTTTAAAAATTTTGACATTAATTTTACAAGCGGTTGGTACTAACAACCGCTTGTATATAATATTACAAGCGGTTGATAATACCAACCGCTTGTAGAAGATCTGATAGAAGGTAAAAAGAATGGCCAGGGGGCGCGAGCGGGGTTCGAACCGGGTTGGACGAGCCCGCACACTCAAACGCCACGCGCTAGCCAGGGGGGAGGAAGAGATCTTATCAAACGATATGGGCACCATATTCTTTTTAATACAACCGGGGTAGCACTTCTACAAGCGGTTGGTATTAATAGCCGTTTGTAGCTTGCTCTCTACAAGCGGTTGGTAATATGAACCGCTTGTAGATTTCTCTCTACAAGCGGTTGGTAATATCAACCGCTTGTAAAAGTTCTCACACTACAAGCGGTTCATATTACCAACCGCTTGTAGAGATATTTTACAAGCGGTTTGTAATACCAACCGCTTGGAAAAGGCCGTCCACAAGCGGTTGGTTTTAAAAACCGCTTGTAGAAGTGAGTTCCCTTTATAAGGAAGAGACCAAATTTTTCTAAGTCCCCGCGCTCTCAGTCCTGAAATTTTTCTAAGTCCCCGCTCTCCAGACCTCCTGTGTCGCCGCCGCTGCCTCCTGTGTCTCTCCGACCGCGGTGCCGCCGTCGCCTCCGTCGAGACCCCGCGCCGCCGTCCTCGTCGACGCCACCAAGCCGCCGCCACACCGCCGCCACCCCGGAGGACCGAGGTACACCTGTGCACGCGTCGTCCTCCCTCTCTAATTCGGCTGCCCACAAGGTGTTCGGTGAAATGCCCAGTAGGTGTAAAAACGAGTTTTAGGTGTGGTTGTGGGTAACTGGGTATGAACTGATTGGTATCTAGTAGTGGTAGGCTGCGGCTTTAATCCAAGAAAGGGCAAGAATGGCCGAATGGGCTTGCTCTGTGGTTTTGGGTGGAACTAGTGTAGTGTAGTTGTGTTGCATTGCAATGCCTCTGATGGATCTGCAGATCTTTATGTGCATTATGTTATCATTAAGCTAGGATTTGCTTTAGATGGTTGGCTTGTGGCTTCATCTTTAAGTTGTCTTACATATACACATGCATATCTGAAGTATGAACCATGTGGAAGTAAAGAAACAGAGCTTGTTTTGAGAATAAGATAATCAAATCTCCTGCTGAGATCATTTGTTAGTTGGATGCAACTGGCTGTGGTATTCAAATATTGCAACTGGCTGTGGTATTCAAATATTGCAACACATTACTGGAATTGACGCTACTGTTATGCTTTCTCATTCCATTTTGTTATTCTTTCTCATTCCATTTTGTTGACTACTAAACAATAACCAGAAGATGCTAACATCGTGTATGAATTCTTCCATGATTCGAGCTTAAGGCTCATGCTTTTATATGTTCTCTCTCTAACCTGTAGCCTGTTTATTTTCAATAAGGTAAGGTTGTCACAAATTGTCGGCGGTATGCAGCGCCAAGAGACAGGGGCCCAACTCATATATTCTTTAGAATATTATTGCTTTTAATTTGCGGTCTTTGGTCAAATCGACGGGACCTTCTCAGCAGTCGGCTTTGATGTCGCCTATGGGCTCATAACGGCCGACAACGCAACAATACGTTGCGGCCGTTGCAAGCCCATAAGCGACATCAGTGCCGACTGCTCGAGAAGGTCTGTCGATTTTTCGGACTTGCAAATTCAAAAGCATGGCTACCGAGAGCATCGATACCTTTGGTGAAGAAGACCACGAGTGGCGTGCTTGGTTGACAAGGGGTGATTGCTCTGCTTTCCTTTGGTGTAATAGCCTACAAACATTTTAGTTGTGGATTTATAACCTTATTTCATTTTTGAAAATCATATTAGTATGGAATAAGAATGATTCATTATTTTTTGTTAAGCAAATAAGTATATGTGAATTGTCAATTGTATATGTATCATGTGAAATGTAATGTGGAAGTATATGTGAATTGTCAATTGTATATGTATCATGTGAAATGTCAATTGTATATGTATCATGTGAAATGTATAATATTATATTTGTATAAGTATATGTGAAATTGTATATATATCATGTTTGTGTTGTAATCTGTAATATGGTTGTTTATGTCAACATTTTTTGAATTAGGATAGATGGCATAACCGGACGTGGTGACCCTAATTTCGATCTTGGGAGAACAGATTCTTGTTGGACTCCATCGTATTTGGGTAGCATCGAAGGTGATGCTAACGCTGCTACTACGGTGAGGCCGCCGAGGCTGCAAATGATGAAGCAATTATTTGGAGCCGCCATCCGTAACACTTGGTTCTGGCGAGGATGAGGTATAGCTAGAAGAATATAATCCCTGTGGACATGCTAATTAATCGTGATTCATTAATATAATACACTCTGACACGTTTATACATATGTTTGTGTATTTCAAGCCCGTACATCGAAAGCAACCAACCCAAGCATCGGGGACCTAACAAGAAGCCATCCACAAAGCACGTGTTTACCGATGTTAACAACGAAGGATGCCGATTGCCCTCTTTCAGGCAGCTTGGGCGTACAACAACGCTTGCGGTTATCACGTGAGGATCAAGTCCCAATTAGCATCGAAAATGGGCGAAGTTCCTCAAGCTACCAAGGACATGCTCGGCAAGATATTAAGGAAAATTTCACATTTCCTCAAGGGTCGAAGATAAGGCCAAGAAATTCACTTTGAAGAAAATGGCAACCATGTTTCAGCGTGGAAGACGCTCTCGGCCGCAAGTATGTGCGAAGGAGAAAGACCCGACTTCAACCAATTTCCTAAGTTTGGCGGATCACCGCAAGCATTCGAGGAGTACAAGCTGCCAATCAAGGCCAGCCGCGAGTGAGAAGAACAAGGCCAATTCACGGATGAAGAAATACCACCACCATCTTGGCACCGGTGGATACCTCAAGGGTGTACGAAATGGGAGAAGCGAAGCGAAATTAATGGCGAAGGGCGTCACACGGCTACATGGAGTGGGAGAGCGCTGCGCAATTGGTTCATGGGTCACGGGGAGCCTTTCAGATGATGGCAGCTTGGTGATGGCACCGGAGTGCAAGAGCTGGTCGAAGGATTGCCAAGCCGCCGAAAGCGCCTCGGCGAATGCGTTCGTGCGGATAGGAGAATGATGCGCTAACACATGCCCTTCAAAACCACGAGCACCGGGGCGGACACGAGGTATGGGCAAGCATACGCCGTGGAAGTATGGTTTCGCTAAGGATACGAATACGTCTGAGGCGCAGAGAAGCAAAGCAAGAGAATCATATAAAGTGTACCAATTGGAACAAGAGCTCAGAGCAACCCGAGCTAGCATCGGCGACATAATTGCGCAACAAGTACAGATTGCCCTCGGCAACCTTCGGGACTAGGTCCGAGCAATCAGCCGGATGTCGTGGTCGGCCCCTCTGGCGGCGGAGTAATGCAGCGTCCCACCGGGCCCCTCAAGCGGAGAACTTGCTGCCAGCTACCCGTGGATGACATAAGGGTTCGCCGCCGGTGTGAGCTACATGTTGATCGCCGTAACCTTTCCATCAAGGTGGCTTACGGCATGGCATTTCCGGTGGAAGCGGGGCGGATGTTCCATTGCAGAGATACCCGGGTTACTCGAAGGTTGCGGTGGAGGAGGTCTTGAGCGGATTTGTGAACTTAACCTCGATATTCTTTGGAAGCGGCGTGACCAAGCTTGGACAGGCCCTCCACAATCATCATCTGGCGCAAACAGTACATCATATTTCCAGATGGTGTGGAGGTGTCATCTCCACCACGGCAACCCACGCCTCCTCAATGTCACCTCCACGCAATGCCTCGCCGAAAAAAGCAGCACGCCTCCTCCACCACCCGCTCCATGCGAAGCCCTACTCCGCCACCACCATCTCAAACAAAACGACCCCCGGAAAACCACGCCTCCACCATCTCCTCAGGAAGAAGCTCTCTAGCGAAAGGCTCCTCCACTGCTTCAAGAAGGCCTCATCCATCAATCAACAAAGATAAAGGAACCTCCAAAGAGGGCATATGATATGACTAATGAGGAGAGTGACGCGGTCATGAAATCAGAAGTGGCTGCACACTTCACCAAAAAAAAGCCAGAGCCAAAGAAGGTACCGATTGATCCAAAAGCGGCGCAACACTTCGCGACATGCCGTGCAAAGCCGCTGCCTGTGTCGTCCAACTATGAACGGACAATAATAAAGACTACACAGAAGAATAAACGTGGTCAGGCGGCAGCGGGAAAGAAGAAGAAAGACCAAGCTCAGGAGAACCTCGAGAGGTTTATGAAGGAGGCAGGAATCAGTTCCACAGCTGCTGCTCTTGGATTAGATGATCTTCCAATGGCAGAGGTCAAATGGCAATATCAGTTGGGCCGGGAGCTGATTGACCCTAAAGAGATAAAGGATCTGCCAACCAAGATGCGGCAATTTCACGAATGGTACATGACAGAGTCCGCTCAGGGAAGAGCGATGTTCCCCCTCCGTTTCAAAGAAGAAGATTTCTATCGCGGGGACAACAGCATATGGCTCGAATTCGAGGACTTCTACAATATTTACCATGCCGACTCCATCAACGTGTCTCTCATGAGCTGCTGGTGCCTGTAAGTGTCAAGCTCATACCTTTACCATGTGCTTCCTCGTACAATAAAATTGCAACTCTTAAACTTATACCTTTCTATGTAGAATGGAGATACAACGGTGTAGAAAAGAGAACATCTTCAACGTGGGCTTCATCGACCCAGAGATTGTTAACGAGTACGTCTTTGGATTGAACCATGGCCGAAAGGATATTGAAAATTACATTCTCAATGCATTCTTGGGACAGCACTACAAACCGTACATATACGCCCTTCAACCAGATGCGTATATATACAACCTCTCGTTCTTATATTTTCCAAGGCATTGGTAATACTACTAGCTAGTTACATATATGTTGTAATACATGAATAGGTATCATTTGGATCCTTCTTGTCATCAAGCTTGATAGCGACGGATCGTTGTTCAAGACTCAAAAGGACTCGGTGGAAAATTATCAATATATCATTGACACCCTAAACAGTATATAGCACATATATATACGATAGTTTTCCTTATTATATATATTGAAATACCTTGCTAATTCTAACTCGATAATTACTACTCGTATATAATAACGCATCACTCGGGGCATTATGCAAGGTTAGAAAGAAGGAACAAGGAGATTTGAGAATGAATTTGATGTACAAATAAGCACTCGAGTGCGTATTAAAGAATATTAATATGCCGTAACAGTTTTTCATCCCAATAATAATTGTTTTCTTTTAAATTTCATCGCGGGTTCTAAAAGCAGACGCAAGGAAATAACTTATGTGGCTATTATGTGTGCCACTATATGCAAAGTATTACCCATGGCGATGTCTGACAACCAACGCCGAGGTAGTGTGAACATGTCAATTTCTTAGTACTTAATTACACTTTAATTACATGTCCAGAGATTTATTTACTTCCGCTTTGTCATTAACATCGATGAGCAAGGCGTGATCCCGCCGCAAGATTCTGACAATCCAAGAACAACTCATCGGCTTTATTGTCGGCGAGATTGTATCCACCAAAGGCGAGTTCCACGCTTGGTTGGAGATCTTGTCCTGAAATAAAGTCTGGTGAACTGACATCAACGTCGACCATGGGCACAAAGAGCGATGCACACAAGAAATGAGCTCAAGATTCACCCTTTTATTCTTTGAAACTTGTAAAAGTGGCTTATTATTTCATGTGTACGTTCATCACTTGTTCATTTTTTAGTCTATTAAGTTCGTATTTTTCTGTAAATGAACCTGTAATTATCTGAATGAGTACGCATGAATAATATATATTTAATTATTGTGTCAAAAAACTCCTGCAGATTCTATTTATTTTAATTGTCAAAATCTATATATATCAAAAACCCATCTGAAAACATATTCTATATTGAATATAATCAAAAGCGTTGTCTTTGTCGGCCTCTTCACAAGCGGTTGGTAACTACAACCGCTTGTGGAGAGAGTCTCTCCACAAGCGGTTAATAATACCAACCGCTTTTGGAGATCCTCTCCTAGCGGTTGGTAACACCAACCGCTTGTGAAAAATGTTCAACGAAGCGGTTGAGGAACTGCTTGTGATACCCGACGGTATCACTCATGGTTGCTTATTGATACCCGACGGGTATCACTTTCATGATTAACCAAGCGGTTCTAAAACCGCTTCAAAGCGGTTTGAACAGCTTGTGCATGCCCGATCCACAGCGGTGTATCATAAATGCTTTTACACATAGTGGTTAGTTAAATCTCAACCTTCAAAACTTGATCCAAGGGTCGAGTTAGATTTTAGCATATTAGCACTGAAATCACCTTTAGCACTAGATATGTTGCCATATGTAAATGTGGATCTTGAGTATGCTACCTGATGCACCTCTAGCATGATAGTGAGTTAGGCTTGTAATTTAGTCCCTTTGACCTCACAACTTAAGGCCCTTTAATAATTTTGACCATCAAGAGTGATATTGATAGCAATTGCATTGAGATGTGACATATTGAAGAGAAGAAGATAATACTGATGATCAGATGGTTCTTCTCCTCTTGTGGATGGTCTGATGAGGCCGGTCACATAGCACGAACAGGTGATGACACAAACGGCCGCCTGAGACAAAGCGGCAACGCGACGGCGAACAATGACGGCAGACCTTGACAGCGGCAACACGCCTGCAATGCAGCGGTGGTGAGCGAAGACTAAACACGGGCAGCACAAAGAACACGGATGGGCGGTCGGTGCAGATGGCGGCGCAGACGAGCGACGCGAACACTAGGCGCCGCGGACGGACAACGGCACGGACTGGGGACGGTGCGGACCGGCGACAGCGCGATGGCATCGACGCGGACGAAGACAAGGCGGCGAGGACGACGGCGCGAATGAAGAAAAGGCGGCGCGGACAACGCGCGAATGAAGAAAAGACCAGGCGGCGCAGAGATGGCAGCGCTTTTGATTGGATCGTGGGTGGATTAGGGATTAAATTAACCCTAATCCTAACCCTAATTTCTGCTCTGATACCATGTTACTAACCTTGAGGTTTGAGCTAATAATTCTCCAATAGGTTGACATAGATATATATAGCCACAGTATGAGCCTAGATGATATGGGCCTTAACAGAAATCATGTCAATAGAATTGGTTAATTTTTTAATTTTTCGACAGGATGGTTGAATTTCTATTATAATGCTCATTTTGAACTTTTATTATTATTTTTGCTGTTTTGTGCATCGAAAGAAATAATCGCAATGTTTGTACTTTTCCTCTTTTTCAGGTGGTTATATTTGTTGGTCATAAAGAAGAAATGCACACAAAACATTAGTTTTGAAATACCTCAAAGATATCTTAAAGTAAAGCTATAACATCATCGAAGCATTCAAATCTAACTAAATTATTACTAATTAAAGCTCATTTTATTTACGAGAAAAAATTGCCAACAGGTTGTGCTATACATGGTTCATAATGAACTTAATGGCGAATTTATTCATCATATGAAAAAAGAAAGTATTGTTCCTCCTCTCAAAAGGGTTATAACTTATACAGTCAGGGGCAGATCTACAGGGTATGCCGGGTGAGCCACGGCATACCCTGTAGATTCGGCCCAATACTATCCATAATGCCGTCATTATCTTATATAGTCAACTTGTGAAGCTCATAACTTTAGATCTGTAGATCCGATTGAGTTGATTCTTATTGAGTTAGTTTCAAAATTGAATCTAGTTTATACAATTAAAATTTCACATCAATCCAACGGTTGGATCTTCAGAAATTACTGTTTTAGTTAACATGTATCAGTCTGTTTTTTTGAAACCGAAGCAGTTTTTATAATTTGTTTAGGGGTGATTTGAGAATAATAAAAATTTGTTTTAGCTTCCGCGTAATCATTCACCCTCCTCTGATTGTTATATTAGTGTATATCGATCCTACATGTGATTTGAGTGCAAGACTGCTAGTTGATTTATAGAGTAGAAACAAATATAATTGCTACTTTGCTAGAGACTAGAGAGTTGCTTGTTGATGCATTGCTTTTTTTGTTTGTAGAGTTGTTGAATTATGAAGAGGAATGGAGACATTGCATCTTTTTCGGAAACATGCAACAAAGAAGGCTTCTTTGCTTCATCTCTTTTAGGAAACATTGCAAAATCGAAGCAAAAGAAAATTCTTCTGCTTCATCTCTTTTTGGAAACATTGCATCTCTTTTCTAGAAACGTTTATTGAGCGAGATATTTTCTTCCAAATTGATGAAAATGACATAATCAAGAGTTTCATGGCTATTAGAAGGCGGAGGCCAGACAAGAAGGACAAGAAGTAATATTGTATTCTTTGAACTATTGTAGGTGTGTGTCGGCGTATTCCACCTGACAGGCCCGTGATCTACAGACCGGGTTTTGTTCGGTAGGAGGGCGTCTTCGCGGCTGGCTAATCGAGAGGATGAAAACCCTAAAGGACTCCCGCACGGAGGGTTCCGGCGTCTACGAACTAGGGAGAACAAGAGATTTTTACCGAGGTTCAGGCCCCCTTGTGAGAAGGGTAATAACCTTACGTCCTGCTAAATTTCTTATGAGGTGTTTTGAGCCAGTACAGAGTTCTTGAGTTACAAGTTCTTCTGCTAGCCTTTTCTAGTATTGCTTGGTCGATTGATCCAGGATCCGATACCCCTTCCCCATGCACCCGATGGCCCTTATATAGACCAGGCTAACGGGGTAGGTACAAGGAGGGTCATCATGCTGATCTAAACACATTTAATGCTCCTTCCCGTGTTGTCCCGTTCCTCCAGCCTCATTAAATGCCTACGCGTGCCTTTGCCCGGTCCGCCGGATGGGACCCCTTCGTGACAGGTAGGTGAGAGGCGTCAGAGGAATGGGCTTGTTGCAGAAACCCTTGCAACCGATAAGCTCTTTGTGGCGAGCTGCCATCGACATGGTGCGGCGGAAGGAGCCGAGGCGGCCACCGTCGCCCACCTTTTGCCTTGCGATGGGGCGGCGCGGCGTCTCTCGCCAATCGCCACCCGCCACGTGGATCGGGCGCCGGACGAAGCAGGCGTGCTTCGCCCACTCGCCGCCGGGCGCCACGTGGACCGACGCCGCCGGCGGCGCCGTGATCGCCGCCGATTGCCAAGCGCCACGTGGGGGGCGCGGCGGCAGCGTCTTCGCCCTCGCTCGCCGGGCGCTCGTGGACCGACGCTTGGCCGGCGAGCGTGATCGCCGCCGATTGCCGAGCCGCCACGTGGGTCGGCGCCGGCAGCAGGCGTGCTTCGCCCACACTTCGCCGGGCGCCACGTGGACCGACGCTGGCGGCGGGCCGTGATCGCCGCCGTGCGAGCCGCCACGTGGTGGGCGCCGCGGCAGCGTGCTTCGCCCACACGCCACCGGGCGCCACGTGGGTGGCGTCGGCGGCGAGGCGTGCTTCGCCACACCTGCCGCCGGGCGCCACGTGGACCGACGCTTTGGCCGGCCGTGATCGCCGCCGATTGCGAACCGCCACGTGGATTGTACTTTAGGCGGTGGGGAGGTACCCTAGCGTATATCGCCGAAGCGGTGTGTAAGCTTCTTTTATGCATATTTCATACTTAAAATGTTCAAACTATTTATATTGTAATTTATACTTTTATTATCATGTTTTTAGTTATTTTATACTCGTATGCGAATTTCTCGACAACATTTGTAGTTGTTTACGAATTGTTCATTGGATTTTACCGAATTGTATATTATAGTATTAGCTCGGCATACCTAACCTAAAATCCTAGATCCGCCACTGTTACAATTAAATATTCATGTCCACAAAAGTAAATTAGTGGCATTGTAAATTATGTACTTATTCTATAGATCTTTATGATATGACACATGACAGCCATACAAGAATGTGGAGTTAAAGATTAAACAATTAAGTATTAACTAGCCAATATGTTTCATGTTAGTATTAGTAAAGGCCTAAAGGCATACTTCAAATAAGAAAAGATAGACTTCCAACCTAACAAGTATTTCGTGACTTACTGGGTGCGTCTTTCGAACTTGGAGGAAATACACTGACAAAAGGTCCTGAATGTACATCTCCCCATGCACATAGGAAGGCAAGGTCTCATGTTTTGATCCAATCATATCAAGTGCAATCCACTGCCAGATAAGTTTTTCCTTATCAATAACAGATCCTTTTGGAAATAACGATAAATATAAAAAGCATAGTTTTAACGCTGAGGGCATGTCATAGTATGTTTGATTGAATGGTGAAAACATTTCGATTTTAGGGAGAATCTCCTCTCCAATTTCCATATTTCTTCATCCTTGCAGCTAACCAGACATCCATGACTTGATTGTGCACCACTGAACCAAGAGAATGAGCTAATGCTGGTATTCCTTCACATCTTTTCACAATTTGCTTCCCAATTTCCTTTAGGCCTGCATTAACATCATCTCCATCCCCAAAAGCCCTTTGAGAAAATATAGTCCAACAATCATCTTCGGATAAAGGAAGCAATACGTATGGTGAAACAGTGTGCATTAGCTCTGCAGTTATTTCACTGGAGGTAGTCACTAAAATCTTGATGCGCATGCTTGTACCCCTCAGCATTTCCTTCAATTCATCCAACCGGCTTTTATCTGTGCTACAATGGCCATCCAAAACAACTAGACAACTTTTGTCATGAAGTACCTCTTGCAAACGAATCTTTAACAACTGGAAATTTTCATGAATCTCATTGTTGGTATTAACTTCTGAATGTCTTTCTCCTTTTGTTTCATTAGCTTGAGAGATTATATCAGTAGCAATCTTTTTAAGGTCCATTTTTCTATTTAAGTCGACCCAAATATGAAGATCAAAATTCCAACCTTCTCCATGGTCATGGAAAAGCAATCTGGCAAGAGTTGTTTTCCCCAAACCCACAAGGCCAACTATGGGAATGATAGACAACGTTTCTGCATTATTTTGCAAGAGAGAGTCCTTTATTTTTATTTTGTCATTATCTCTTCCAACATATGCAGCTCTATCAAATTCTCCTTGATTATCAATTTCCTCAAGATCACACTCTACGTGCTGCATCAAATTGAAAATGGCAGAATCTTCTGCTAAAAGGTCCAACCTTCTTCTGAGTGTCTTCATTATATTCCCTCTACTGCTATGCGAGAGAAATGGACTTGAGGAACAAAATGATGTTGCCTGCAAATTTTGTTTTTAAATGATCACTCAATGGCATTCGTTGCCAGTTGCAGGTCATAAATGGAATCCATAGTAGAATTGCCTACAAGACACTGTAAAATGTTGGCATTTGCTCAAGAACACTCCAAAATCATGGTTCGGCTAGAACACAGACTCAACCAATTAAAATAATATTTTCCTATGTTTTGGAAAGAGAATATATCATGTATGCCCAAATTGCCCATGTTGTTTTTAATCCGAAAAAAAAATATCAAACTCACTCTAAAAAATCTGAGAGAAAACAGAGATTGCAAATAAAGCATTTTGAATTCAAATAAATTATTTTTGGATCGTGATCGATGTCTACTTAATCACAATAAATACTTTTAAATGCAGAAAATTATAAAAGGCTTTTAAAAATTCATAGTAATTCTATAAAAAAAACATTAAAACTTAGAAAAGACATTCTAAATAAATTTTAGCCAAAAATGAAAATTTTGGGATGTTTCAGGGAGAAGGGAGGAGGAAGAGAGGTTTTTTATTTTTTAAAACAATTCATAAGGTAAATTAGATATTTTGCACACCTTCTCACTCCTACTTGCTTAGACAACATTACTAAATGGCTAAATGCCCCAGTGTGTTGTGGCAAATCACCATAATTTTAAGGTATATTCTAGCCATACCACGATTTTGGAGCGTCCCAGGGCAAACCACAATATTTTTTTACGATGTCATATAGCCAATTTTGCCTAACTTCATAATTCAACATAATTGCTAAACAAATAAAATCTCTAAATTTATGATGTAGCATAATATTACTGCATGGTGCAGTAGTTTTAACAAAAAAAAAATAGATGATGCAAATATAGCCAATGTGCGTGCCGCTAAATCATCATTATACAAAAACATAAATATGCTAAAAAACCTACTCCGCTACAATTCTTCTACAAACTATTTAAAACATTGGCAGTAGAAATATATGGCATGAGCAAGTGTAACACTGCAGTAACCTGAAGTTGCATTTTCGACTCAAAACAAACATAGAAGTTTTAGTAATCTGCACTAGTAGTTCTACAAAGAGGAATGCCTAGGCAAACCATTTGGGGATTGGGACTATCGAACCTTTGCAATACAGCCCCTCCTATGAGATCCGATGCTATTGTGGTCTTCAAATTCGTCCAGGAGATCCTCCATGTCGCAAGCGATCTGCTTGATATTCATCATCCATTCCTGCACCTCCGTAGGCATCTTAAAGTACTGCCTATCTACACTCGCCACCACATCTTGCAACCTCGCCAGAGTTCGCCTCACATGCGCCGTGCCCTCGTCTATGTTCGAGGGCAGCTCCAACAGGCCAGCGTTGGAGGACAGCCGGCGGAGCAGCCGGTCCACGACAGCGCTGGCGGCGGCCATATGGCATGGGGAATAGGCGATTTTGGTATTTGGGGATATAGAAGAGGCGAAGACGATGACGAAGACCCAGTTTGCACATTCGTCAATCATTGTCGGTGTGGATGAGAAAGTGGCGTTCATAATAATTAGGCCATTCTCAGTGTAAATTTTAGGGCATGTACCGTGACATTTATTAGGTCATCTATTAGCTGCCAGATCATGTCAAGATCTTAGAGCATCCTCAAGGATACCATTTCAGTATTTTGCTTAGGTGAAAGAGAGAAAATAAGGAGAGATGTAAACCGATTACTAATTTAAAGTCAAACTATAACTGATTTCAAGGTATTTATTATCTATTACATGTGGGCTAATATTTAATTTTATAGACAATGTTATAGCTAATCTATTGAAGAGATTATCTATATACTATTTATAGATGATATGAATATTTCTTATAACTAGTATCATTGGAGATGCTCTTACATGGACGGAAGTAAATGAGGAGGGAGAACGAAGTCATCGTCGGCTCGTGCTCCCAGATTTCATCGCTGGCAAAGTTTCCGTTGTATGGGGCGTTGCGAGTCATCGACGAGGGTGAATTAATCTGGTGCGGCGCAGGAGGAGCCTACGATGGTAGGTAATTTTGGCGCTATTATTTTCCACTGCGCACCAATTTCTTTTCCCAACCCGCGCGCCATTCTCCAAATACCGTCTCACGATTTTCCCCTCCCGTCATTCTTCAAACCCCTCTCTCGATGGATCCGGCGGCGGCACTCGCAGCAGGCTTCTCCAGTTCGAGGGTGGCGGGTGGTGCAACGACATGCCGTCGTGCACAGAGAGAGCCGGGACGCGGCGAGGGTCCACCCGGTTCATGGCCTAGCTCGAGGTCTTCTCCGGCATGCTCAGCAACGATCCGGCCATGAACCCAGGTACGACCAATCTCAACTTCGTCTGAATTGTTTGGACTGTAAAAGTTTGTAATACAAGTGCAATGGCCAAACTCAGCAATCAATCTGGATCGCATTCATTATATATATAACCAAGTAGATTACACACAACGGCCACGTTCCCTGGATGTGCGTGAGCTGGAGAATACGCACGAAGCGGTCTTTGCCGAAACTATCGCTAGACCGTTCACAACTGAATACACGTACTACACCCTCTAATGTTACAACGCTATAACACTGAATTTTAACAGCCTCCCTCAATCACAACACCGGTTTACCAGGTTGAGATTGTCACAGATAGCGTTGAACGGTGCTCTTGATAATGCCTTAGTGAAGACATCTGCGAGTTGGTCCTTGGACGAAATGAAGCAGACCTTGAGAGCTTTCCTGGCGACCTGTTCTCGGACAAAATGATAATCCACTTCGATGTGTTTCGTCCGTGCATGGAACACAGGATTAGTAGTCAGATACGTGGCTCCCAAGTTGTCACACCAAAGAATCGGTGCACAATTCTGAGATATGCCAAGTTCTCTTAGAAGTGTCTGAATCCAAACAACTTCGGCTGTGGCGTTTGCAATAGCTTTATACTCCGACTCTGTACTCGACCTGGACACCGTGGACTGCTTCCTAGAACTCCAGGACACCAAATTTGGTCCTAGTAAGACTGCAAATCCACTGGTTGACCGTCTGTCATCTGGGCACCCAGCCCAATCAGCATCGGAGTAGATATTCAGAGTATTGTCATCAGACTTGATAAACTTCAGACCTTGACTGCTTGTCCCTTTAACATACCGAAGGATCCTCTTGACTGCAGCCCAGTGCCTGTTTGTTGGAGACTGAATAAACTGGCAAACACGATTCACTACAAAGGAGAGGTCAGGTCTGGTAATCGTCAAGTATTGCAGACCACCGACAATGCTCCGGTACTGAAATTGTGCTTCTCCAGTCAGTGGTGTTCCTGATTCTCTTGAGAGCTTTTCTGTAGTTGCCATGGGAGTGGAAATCGGCCGACACTTGTGCATGTTTGCTCTTTTAAGTAGATCATGAGCATACCTTCTTTGAGATAAGACTAACCCTTGTCTATCTGCTTTCACTTCAATGCCCAGAAAATAATGCAGTTCACCCAAATCTTTAAGTGCAAATTCTTTTGTCAACTGCTTGATCAGGTTGTCTGTTGCAGCTATTGAAGAGCTTACAATGATGATGTCATCTACGTAAATAAGCACATACATTGTCAACTGCTTCGCCTTCAGTACAAAGAGAGATGTATCTGACTGTGAGGCAGTGAAGCCCAAAATTTGCAACTTCTGTGTCAACCGAGAATGCCAAGCTCTTGGGGCTTGTTTTAGACCATACAACGCCTTCTTAAGTTTGCAAATATAGCCTGATGGAACATCTAAACTTTCATAGCCAGGAGGCTGCTTTATATATACCTCTTCTTGAAGTAAGCCATGCAAGAAAGCATTCTGTATATCAATTTGTCTGAGACTCCATCCCTTGGACACTGCAAGTGAAAGAACAACCCTGATTGTTGCAGGTTTGATCACTGGGCTATACGTATCAAGATAATCCAGGCCGAACCTTTGCTTGAATCCTTTGGCAACTAACCTGGCTTTGTACCTTTCAATGGAACCATCAGCTTTCTTCTTGATCTTATAAACCCATCTGCTATCTATCAGATTAATACCTTTCCTGGGTGGAACAAGAGTCCAAGTTTCATTCTTCAGAAGAGCAGAATACTCTGTGTCCATGGCTTGTCTCCATTCCTTGTGTTTGAATGCTTCTACAAAGGAGCTTGGTTCTGTTGTAGGTGCAGACTGAGAATGAGTTGTAGTTCCTGCAGCATACCTGATTGTTCCATCTTTAAACTCTCTAGGCTTAACTATGTTGTCTTTCAGCCTGGTGCGCATTGGATGACTGGGCTGCTGTACTGAAGTTTGTTCAGACTCTGGTTCTGCTTCAAGATGTTTAGACAATACTTGATCTACTTCATACTGTGAACCTGCATTTTCAGGAGTGCCTGCACCTAAACCATCGTCAGCAATGTTAGTTAGTCCATAACCAGTAGGAGATTCACTTGTTGCTGTGCCAGGCGAAGGTGCAGGTGATGGAGAGGCAGTATTGGAACCTATTGTCGGATTTCGGTTAGTCAAGAAGTTTTTAGAATAGTATGTATTGAATGGGAGGACAGTTGGTTGATGCTATGAAGTTTGGATTGAGGATCTTTCTTGATCAGACAGGAGCTCAAAAGGAAATACATTTTCGTCAAATACCACATCACGGGAAATGTAAACTCTCCCAGTTTGTTGGTCTAGGCATTTATACCCTTGTGGTCTGGACTATAGCCAACAAAAACACATTTCTTCGATCTGAAGCTCAACTTTCTAGGATTGTAGGCTCTTAAATTCGCCAACAAGCGCAACCGAAAACTTTTAGAAACTTGTAGTCTGGTTCAACGCCAAGGAGACGAGATACAGGGGTGTTATTGCCTATGACCCGACTGGGCTGTCTGTTGATCAGGAAACAAGCCGCCGAAAAGGCTTCATCCCAAAAGCGAATAGGCATATGAGACTGAGCAAGAAGAGTGATGCCTGTCTCAACAATGTGCCTATGTTTTCTCTCGACAAGCCCATTTTGCTGATGAGTATGAGGGCTAGAAATGTGATGTCTTATGCCTAACTTGTCAAAGAATTTGTGGAGCCGGTGATATTCACCTCCCCAGTCCGATTGGACTGTCAGAATTTTCTTGTTCAAGAGTCTCTCTACATGGCATTGGAATTTCATGAAAATGGACTCTACATCAGATTTGTGTTTGAGAAAATAGATCCAGGTAAACCTGCTATATTCATCAACAAAGCTAACATAATATTTGTAGCCATTTACAGAGGTGAGAGCTGGTCCCCAGACATCTGTGTGAACAAGTTCAAGAGGACTAGTTATGGAGTGAATAGAGGAATAAAATGGCAATTGATGAGCCTTGCCTTGTTGACATGCATCACATACGGCTGGCTCTTTATTAGAGGCTACAGAAATATTATTTCTAGCTAGGGCTTGATGAACAACTACTGAAGTGGGATGTCCCAGACGTCGGTGCCACAGATCTTCAGTATTCTTGGCAGTGAAGAAGGCTTGTCTAGAGAGTTTATTTGGAAAATGGTAGAGACCATTTGTGTAGCTTCCTCTAAGTAGAGTGGTCCTCGTTGCTCGGTTCTTGACAAGAAAATAAGTGGGGTAAAACTCAACAAAGACATTATTATTTGTGACTAGTTTGTGAATGGACAAAAGGTGAAGATTTATATGTGGGACATGAAGAACATTTTTCAGAGTTAAAGGATGATGTGCAGTAGCAACAACTGAATCTCCAACATGGGCAATGGACAAACCTGCACCGTTGGCGACCTACACCCGATCGTTGCCAGTGCATCGTTCCTTCGTCGTCAGGCGCTCAAGGTCATGTGTCAAGTGGTCGGTTGCTCCAGTATCTGCATACCAGTTTGGATCGATCACATAGCTTCTGGTAGAGGCTGCTGCAGCTGCAACCCTTGTATCATTGGCGACGTAGTTCTGGTCGAAGCGGTGGTAGCAACGTGACGCATCGTGATTGTCACGGAAGCAGATCTGACATGACTGCTTCTGTCCACCTTGGTTGAAGCTTCCTTGTGAGGTGTTTCTCCCTGCACTGCGTCCTCCTGGAATACGGCCACCACCGTTGCTGCAGCCGCGCCTGTGACCACGGCCACCACTCCGAGGTTGAGTCCTGCTCACCTGATTTACTTGAGGAGTGGAGTTGGTGTGCTCGAGCCTCAACTCATAGCTGAGCATGTGGGCATAAACTTCATTGACGGTAACCACATCTGTTCGCGTCGTCAGGCTGGTGATCAGAGGATCAAACTCTGATCCCAGCCCTTGCAGCATGTAGGCGATGAGCTTGTCATCTTCGAGCCTCTTGCCGATGGCGGCCAGCATGTCAGCGAGGCCCTTCACCTTGCGGAAGTAGTCGCTGACACTCAGATCCTTCTTTTGGATCGTGGCTAGCTGCATCCGTATCTGCATAATTTGCGTACGGGAGCTTGCTGCAAATGTGCGTTCGATAGCACACCAGACCTCACGAGCAGTGTTATAGCCCATAACCTGTGCAAGCACGCCATCTGTAAGAGAGGACAGGATTGCGCTCATTACCAGTTGATCTTGTTGATACCAGAGATTAAACTCTGGATTGGCGACGATGCTTGGAGCCCTGTCGGTGCCATTCTGTGTGAGGGTAGGCGCTGGTTGTATCACAGTGCCGTCGATGTAACCCATCAGCTTCTGGCTTCGCAGGTACGGGAACAGCTGTGCTGTCCATAGCAGGAAGTTGTCGCCGGTCAGTTTCACAGTAATCATGTGACTGAAGGCTGGAGTACTGATGACGCCGGTCTGTGCGATTGCGCCGGCGACAGAGGTTGAGAGAGCGCCGGTGGAGCTCGACATGGTGGCCTTGCAGTGGAGAGCTTTGTGGATTGGATCGTGGCTCTGATACCATGTAAAAGTTTGTAAGACAAGTGCAATGGCCAAACTCAGCAATCAATCTGGATCGCATTCATTATATATATAACCAAGTAGATTACACACAACGGCCACGTTCCCTGGATGTGCGTGAGCTGGAGAATACGCATGAAGCGGTCTTTGCCGAAACTATCGCTAGACCGTTCACAACTGAATACATGTACTACACCCTCTAATGTTACAACGCTATAACATTGAATTTTAACATGGACAATATGCAATATTTGTAGTCATGTTAGACGAAATTTATAGTAGTTAATATGTGACTATTAGTTTTGTTACCCAGCAGCTCGAGTCTTCATCCTTCTGAAGGCAAGCTTAGTTCCTGACTGCCACAGAGATTTTACAGTATTGCCCTTTCTTTTACTTTCCAATTAGTAGTGCCACTCCCTAGCTTATCGAAATGCGAATTGTCCTAGTTCATCATCATATTTGACAATATTAGAGATTTTTCACGCGCTTTTTTGCCAACAAAATTGAGCAGATTTCTACAACTGGAATCGCGTGAAGCTGCGCTACTGCGACGGTGGCTCCTTCTCTGGTGATTCAGAGTTCAAACGTGGCGTATGAGCCCCTCCCTCAAATCACAACTCAAGTCAGCAAGTGTATATAAGTTTCTGCATTCTACAGCAGTTTCTCACTGTTTCGTGTTTGCCACTTTGCAGTCTTCAGTCCTCTACTTGAGAGGTCAAAGGATATGGGATGCTATTATCAGTGATCTCCTTCCAAAGGGCCTTGCAAAAGCTGAAAAGGTTCCTTAATTCTCCTCCAAACCTGTGGTTTCACCTCGGTACTTTCTGCATAAACATCATTTTTTTCCCAATAATTAAATAAAGCTCGGATGGCAAAATGAGTTGTGCACTCTAACTGGTTACTTCAAAAGTTCATTCTGGTGATTAACAAACAGCAAAACTCAGTCTTTTTTAAGAGTTAGTCCTGTGATCATTTTATGGTTTTGAGTAAGTTCTGCTTCTGCATCCTTCAGGTACTGCTATCAGGCTGCTCAGCAGGAGGCCTAGCTGCATTCTTCCACTGCGACAACCTCAAGGAGCGTCTCGGAGGTGCTGCCACGGTGAAATGCCTGAGTGACGCCAGATTTTTCCTTGATGTGTAACATTGAAGGCTAATTAAGCAAAAGTTTACTTTGGCTGCCTGATGCTTTTAGTCGTTGTGTTGAAAAGAACATCATGTCATTTTGCAGTGACGACATTTCTGGTAACAACACCGTTAGGCCTTTCTTTAGCAGCCTAGTCGCTTTGCAGGTCATGTGAGATTCTGGATTAAGTTATTGTCTGGAGAAATTCAGACTGAGTATTTGTCCTCATAGCATTCAGATTGAGATTACATTGAACGAACACCTGTGATATTCTAGATTTAAGTTGCTGTCTTCAGGACATTCTTCAGAGTTCTGAATTTGTCTGCAGGCCTGAGAAGTGCAATGTTGACAGCTCTAAAATAGTTTGAAGGTGAACTGAAGGTAGGGATGTTCATCAATTCTTGCTTTGCGCATTGCCAGAGTGAGCTGCAGGACACATGGTTCGCACCAAGTTCCCCCAGGTTACATAATAAGGTGCTAATAATATACCAGAACAAGCTGTATGTACCTTTTTTAGATATGGATGGTGCTTTGGTTAATATATGTTGGAGTTTCAGACCATTGCAGAGCTGGTTGGTGATTGGTTCTTTGAAAGGGGTGTTGCCCAAGAAGTCGACTGCGCCTATCCTTGTGACTCAACTTGCCACAACCTTATACCATCTAACCAGGTTAGTTTCTTTCCTGAGCAGCTGTATTTTTTGAACAAAACTACACCATTGGCTTGTGTACTGTCTCAAAATACAGTTGTCATGTGCTTGCACTTCAGGCAAAATGAATGAATCTGACCAATAATGCTTCAGTGATTATAGGAATCGGGGAATTTAGGAGTTTGGCAGCTGGTCAAAATAGCAAAGATATCCTTTACTCAGTGAATAAACTGAAGGACTGAACTCGGTGAACTGCACTAAATTTTATTTTGCCATCTCTACATGTGAACAGACTGCACTGAATATTCTACATGTGAAAGCTAAATTTTGACTCGGACTCTTCTATCATGTGTGAATAGCTGCGTTATGTGTGAATGGTCTGAATCGGTGAATGACGTGAGTTGCTGCATCATGTCTTTCGAGTAACAATTGATATTTATATTTATGCTTCGATAAGAAATCCATGTGCCTTATTTGAGTATCCATCATGTATTCTCTTAAACAAGCTACAAAATGGCTACAAAGATCATATGTATATTTCATCACCATGGAGCAATAAAGGCCTTGCATGAATTAAACAGTACACAGACAGCCTAATAGACAAGCCACTGTACGAGCTGTCTCTTCTACTGTCTGTATGTGATCTTCAAAGCACTTGCAGATGACAGCTGTCTAAACCATTGTACATGCTCTTATGGGAGTTTCGTTATCATTAAATAAGATGTTATGTAGATAAAAGTTGTGACATGGCAATAAATTTATGAAGAAAGAGGAGAGTTAAGTTTCATGGGAATGAAACCTGGTGTACACGGTTACCAAGTGCTTTGAAACTAGGATGAAACCTCACTGAGAGCAATTTGTTTCATCTCCACACCTTTTCTAGATCTCGTATAGTCATATTGTAGTGTGTTGGATATAATTGCAAGTGGCTACACAATTTATATGGCACATTTGATCACAATATCATGCAACAATTAAATGTTATGTCATACCTATAAAACTGCAAAATGAAACTGTATATTAAGAGAAGTTGTTTCATTCATCAATTTAAACATCTAAATATGACGTGGCACTATCGAAAACCATGTAACAAAACTCTCTACTGAGAATGGCCTTACACCGCGTCATCGTCATCTTTCGAACTCGCTTTTCGAGCTCGAATTTTTTTTAAATAATATATTTTTTAAAGAAAATTACAAAAATAATATGCCAAAAAAACAATTACAGAAATGCCCGTCTGTCGCAATTTGGAATAGATACAAAGAGTCTGTTGCAATTCAAAATTGCGACTAACGGTATAGTCGCAATTTGGAATTGTGACAGTATCAGACTACGTGTCGCATAATTCCAAATTGCGACAGAGGCTGTCATGATCTCTCGTCGCAATTTGGAATTCTGACAGAGGCTTAACCTGGGCACCCAAGGCCTTGACCTCATTTCTCCAGTAGCCTTGAGCCTCGCCATTTTCGCACCGCCGCCAGAGAAAAGAGGGGAGAGGAAGAGAAGGGAGAGGAGGAGAGGGAGAGGAGGAGAGGGAGAGGAGGAGAGGAGGAGGAGGAGAGGAAGAGAAGGGAGAGGAGGAAGAGAAGAGAGGAGGAGAGGAGAATTTCGTCGCGGGTTGAGGTAAAAAAATTTTTGTCATCTTTTTTAATGTTCATTGTAGCGATCAAATTAGGATTAGCAATAGAGTAGTTTATTAGGGTTGAAATATAGCGTTGAATTGTATTAGAAATTAGAAAAAAGATTGTATTAAGAATTAGGGTTAGCAGGAAATGATGTAGTGATTTTGAATTTAGCAGGGTTAGCAGTAGTTTATTTAAATTCACGATTTAGCGATCGGATTGTGTAGAGTTTTAATTATTTAGTAGCTAGTATACGGGATTTCGGTAGTATTAGTAGATTTATAGAAAAATGATTTAGTGATTTTGAATTTAACAGGGTTTGCAGTAGTTTATTTAAATTCACGATTTAGCGATCGGATTGTGTAGAGTTTTAATTATTTAGTAGCTAGTGTACGGGATTTCGGTAGTATTAGTAGTTTTATAGAAAAACGATTTAGTGATTTTGAATTTAACAGGGTTTGCAGTAGTTTATTTAAATTCACGATTTAGCGATCGGATTGTGTAGAGTTTTAATTATTTAGTAGCTAGTGTACGGTATTTCGATAGTATTAGTAGTTTTATAGAAAAACGATTTAGTGATTTTGAATTTAACAGGGTTTGCAGTAGTTTATTTAAATTCACGATTTAACGGGATTGTGCCGTGTGTTCCCAAAACCCGCACAAGCTCTCTCGGCACGTGGTAGGTTAACAGTATCGGTGCGACGTTAGCCAACCTGCGCAATAGCAAAAATATTTTTCATCATAGAATAAAACGATATTACCTGTTGTAATACCAAGTATGTCGTCGTATAAGTAGATTAAGAGTTGAAATGTGGTAACGTTTTGTTGTGCCATCATTAAAAATCAATGGAATGTTTGGCGGTATGGACGAGCGAGTAGAATTTAAAATACACTACAGAGAAGAAGTCTGCAGATGGGTGCACAAGGGTGGAACTTAGTCATTTTCAATTGTTATGGCTGGCACATCACGTCTTTGGTGGCGTTAAGTGGGGCACGGTTAACGAGATGGTTGTACAACATGTTCTCGTTGGATAGGTAATTGCATGATCTGAAGTCGCGAAGTTGGGGTCTCGGAGGCGGGATTACACGTCTTGGGAGTTAGTAGAACTGAAGGGCCAAAGTCACGGAGCTCGTACATAAGATTGGCAACTAAAATGGTTGGCCATTAGTGTTGTTGACGCAAGCATTTGAGAAAACCAATCTTGACCATATGATGCAGGAGGAGGCTGGTGGTGATGAACTAGAGGAAGTTGGGGAGAGTAGCTGAACCGAAGGTATGCGAGATGAGGATGTAAGATCGAGGATGAGCCTAGAGGGGGGTGAATAAGCTTTTCTAAATTTTCTATCACTAAAATTCAAGTTTAATGATTTCTAAGAACTAGGGACAATTTTAATATGTTTAATACTTAACAATTCTAGTGATCACAAAATGATATCCCTACACAAGTATATCAATAGCTAAGCAAGTAGCACAAGAGAATCAAATTGCTAGAATTACGCAAGAGTAAAACCAAGCAAACCACAAATGATGGACAAGTGAATTTATCCCGTGGTCTCGGAGACTTGCCGGTCTCCCCTACTCCACGTTGAGGTGACTTGAATTTCTTCAAGCCGGCTCCTCTCGCTTGAGCCTTCCCCGATCACTATCGGTAGCTCTTCCCCGCTTCGGGTAGGCGAGCTCCTTGCCTTCACACCGATTGGCCCTTCTCACAACCTTCTTCGAGAAGATCACCAATCCCGATCGCCTCCAAGCCGTCTAAGAGGCGGCAACCTCCAAGAGTAATAAACTTGACGTGGGCTTGAAGCTCAAGAGTGCAAATAATGTGGCTCAACTAATGCAATACTTTTAATGCACTCAATTTTCTCTCTAAGAACTCAAAAGACAAGAATTGAATGCACAAGAGTGTGGAGAGTGTTGCTAGGGCTCAAGAGTATTCAATGGAGTCACCAACCAGCCCCTAGCACAGGTGAGGGGGTATTTATAACCCCCAACCACTCAAACTAGCCGTTGGATAAAAGAAATCATGTAAAATCTGTATGGCCAGTACTACCGCCCTCTAAGGGCCGGTAGTACCGCACCTGGGGTCCAACGGCTAGACGGCGCCATTAATGCTCTGACACGTAGCCGTTGCGCGCGAAAATTCCATGGCCGATACTACCGCCCTTGGGGTGCGGTAGTACCGCACCTTGCCATACCAAAAGATACTGCCTCTGTTAAAAAGCTACCGGCGGTGTTGGTGCGGTAGTCTGCGAATCTTGTACTACACTCCTGACTTCTTGATAGTGCCGACCTCGAGGATCCGAAGGATAAAATAAAATTTACTTTATGTGATATTGCTACTGCCAACTAACCTCCGGTAGTACCGCACATGCGGTACTACCGCTCAATATATGCGGTAGTGCCGGACTCAAGGCATTTTTCAGGATTTGATTTTTCTCTCGAATGCATGAATGTCTAGATTAACTGTTGAGCCATATTAAGTGCACATGTAAGATTCAAAACCCAAATCAAGTCCCTCTTGATAGTACGGCTACTATCCTATCAATCCAATTTTCACTTCTAACTCCAAGATCGGTAAAAAGATTATAAAACATTTCTTTAGCTTCCTTTGCGCGTACTCCATCCTTTTTGCATTTGTGAATATCTGACGTCCCTTGAACGATAGTTTTTCCTGTTTTCAACTTAATCACTGCAAATAGCGTTAGTCCCTTTCGCGTGATTGTCATTAATTACCAAAACTATTGGACACACGGGGCCTAGATGCTTTCAATCTCCCCCTTTTTGGTAATTGATGACAATCCTCAAAACGAATTGAAGTAAATTTTGATTTTTGGGTGAGTGACCAAAACGCTTGATTACTCACACCGCAGGATTCTTATTTAGCAATATTTTGTCTTGGGAGGGCAAAAGATATTTGAATCAAAATATTGCTAAATGAGAACATAACTCCCCCTACAAATGTGCTAGGAATAAGCAATAACAAATTGCACATTTGTATGATGATATTATGCAATGAATAAACATGACAGTGTAAAGCGAAACTCATAAGAGAAGATAATTTAACAAAAGAGCGCAAAAGATCATAAAATCGAGTTCAAGACCGAGTTCACAACATAAATCCAACAAGAGGCAAATGACGACATAAACAACCACAAGTTAAGAACACTGCAAGTTCATTACAATAATGCAATAGAGATAATTGTAACTAAGATAACTAGGATAGTCTTTGACTTCAATTCTTCAAATTCTCCCCCTTTGTCATCAAGGACCAAAAGGGGATCGCCAACATGCCGTCTACTCTTCACCATTGCCAGGAGCAGAGCCGGGCGACGGAGGAGGAGACCACGGAGACCAGTCGGATGGCGGAGGAGGGTGATAGAAAGGGAACACTTGCGCCATCCGGACGGCAGCTTTAGTAAGGCGATGGTATGAGCGATAGTGATCAAAAGAAGTGCTAAGTGTATCCAAGCGCTCTCGGACCTCCTCAACCATCTGCTGATTGTTGTACTGGAGCTCAAGAACAAGAGCAAACTGGCCTGCATATATGATTCTTGTCGCGCAAACCCTGCCATCATATCAGAACGAAGAGTCTCCAGACTAGCAAGGTAGGCATCGGGCACGGAGGTAGCTTGAGCGACTTGGGCTTGGGCTTGGGCTGCTTGCTCCGCTTGAGCCCTTGCTTGAGCGGCTTGTTCGGCAATGTGATGAAGCACTTGAGGTGGAGCAACCCGAGGCTTATACGGCTTATGAGTAGTAGGGGTGGCACTGTTATACTCAGCAACTCTCCGGATTAGAGCCATGATATATGGAGCGCAGTAAATGGTTTCCCCCTTTCTTTAGCAGACTGAGCCATCTCCCTCAAGATGAAATCCACCACGTCAAAATTTTCTTTCGCCACGATCTTTGCAATAACATTCCAAGCATGGCCTCTCACGGCATCGAAATTGCCACTCTTTGGATGAATAGTGACACGAATGATTTTATTGACCATGCTTGGTTGGAGTTGCAGACCAGCTGAGTTTCTAATTCTGAAGGTATGAGATTGATCATAGAAAACTGCAGCATGATCCAAGGTCAAAGGAGGCGCATCGTGGATTTTAGGATACCGACTATGGAAAATTCCCAAGGCATGCTCAAAATCATCCTTGGAGGCAGTGAACTTGGTAGAGTCGGTCATCCAGGTGATTTGCTCAAAGTTGTCATAAACATGGAGGGTAGCATAGAACTGTTTAATGATCTTTTAATGATAGTCCGTTCTTGTGCCAAGGAAATTGTACAGTCCAGCTCCTCCAAACAGCTTCGGAATACCAACAAACTCAGGCTGCTCACGGATGTGTTTCCAATTGACCCAATGCTGATTCGCTAAGTCCTTCTCCAAATATATTTGATCATACACCTTTTGCTAGAAAAGGGAGTGGAATTTTGGGTTGGTGACGGAGCGAGGCTGAAGACAGTGATTCTGAGCCCGGATGGCATAATAGTCATCGCCCTTAATTTGAGAAGGATCACTGCGATGCCTTCCAGCTTGAGGAACCACTTCCTCTTCCTCAGAACTTTCCTCATGCTCACTCTCAGTCTCATCGTCACTTCCAGTGATTTGAGGTGCAGCTGCGGGGACCTTTCTCTTCTTAGGCTGGGAAGGCTTAGCCGGTCCTTTTCCCTTAGCCCTTGTGGTTCTCATGGCAATGGTGAAAGAGTTGTCGCTGTCTCCGCTGTCCGTGTCCGAAGTTGGAATGCCGCGACCCTTAGTCGTCTTCCTTGTGCCTCTACCCCCACCAGACGGGCCAACTCCAGCAGTCTTTCTGCGAGGCATGATCTAAAGAAGTTTCAAGGAGTTTAGGAAGTGAGCATTACACAAGATGGATTTGGCATGAAAATAAATGAGGAAACGTGAACATTGTAATGGAACATTTCCTCAAATTGCTCAGAAAATGCATGCTGCAACTTCATGGCGGCACTCATTCTTTGAGCAGGTAGTACCGCAAAGTCGATACTACCGCTCTGAGGTCTTGATAGTGCCGCCAACGCGATGCAAAACGCAATTGAGTGGATTTAAGGAAATGTCGCAGTTCAAAACTTTAAAAACAGGGATTAGGGATTGATAATAGATAAAGGACATCTATTTTACGCCTAATCCACGGAGATTTTGCCTTATTACAAATGTTCACACTCCAAATCTTCATCCAAACCCTAGAATGCTCAAAATGAGAGAATGGACAGGGATTGATGAAGAAGACTTTTACCTCTTGGAGGAGAAGAACACAAGGATTATTTTCAATGGAAGAACCCCCACAAAACTTCAAGATTTCGAAGGAGAAGAGTTTTTAGGGTTTGAGGGGGAGAGAGAACAAGAGAACAGGCCGCACGGGTGGAGATGAGAGAGAATGGCGATTTCGGTGGAGAGAGAGAGAATAAGAGAGAGAAAAGAGAGCCAGGCGGTTGAATTCGGGTCCCCACCGAATTACGGGCCGAGCGGTACTACCGCCCTCGACCCGATAGTACAAGAATCGGTACTACCGCCGTGACGGCCGTGAGTGCGATAAAGGTGAAGACGAGGGGCCCGAGGAAAATTGTCGCGAAATTGCTCGTATATTGTCATATCATGTATGAGTATATATTAGAGCAATTTCAACCGAGAAGACAAGCACGAAGAAAAAACTTTAAATGCAATCAAATAAAGAATCATATTTTGACTTGTTTGAGTTGAAATACCTCATAAGAGACTAGAAACATGAGCACTCTAGTTCTATGGGCAAAACTCAAGATGTGCTTTAAATAGATCAATATAGATCGGAATTTTGTGTTTCGATCAAATTTTAAAACAAAAGCTTTGTTTTTCGTTATACACACAAAGAGGATATAATATGATAGAAAGTTCAAGAGAAGAGATTTATTGCAATAATAGATTGTAAATGAAGATTTTAAGAACCTTTATAAAATAAATATTTTTCAACTAATTTTATTTATAGGTATTTAGTTTCAAACCTTTTAAAGATAGATTGCACTATTTTGATTTTTCACAACCTTTTTGGGAATATACTATGTATCAAGAACATAATACTCCCCCTTAATGTGAGACACAACTAGAAGAGCAAACATCAAATATAATCCAAGAACCAACCAAAGAAATACATTTAGGCCACATTAGAGATATCTATGACATTTAATTCATTTCTCAATTTGCAAAATCTAGCCTCATCTAAGGGTTTAGTGAGTATATCCGCTAATTGATTTTCGGTCCGAATATAACTAATCTCAATATCTCCCTTGCCAACATGATCTCTCAAGAAGTGATGGCGAATATCTATATGCTTAGTTCTAGAGTGTTGGACGGGATTATTGGCTATTTTGACCGCGCTTTCATTATCACATAAAAGAGGCACCTTTTTGAAATTTATTCCATAATCCATTAGAGTTTGCCTCATCCATAACAATTGAGCGCAACAACTACCGACAGATATGTATTCAGCTTCGATGGTGGATAAGGCTACGGAATTTTGTTTCTTGGAGAACCATGAAACTAGGGATCTACCTAACAATTGACAACTCCCGGAGGTACTTTTCCTATCCACTTTGCAACCCGCATAATCCGAATCTGAATATCCAATTAAATCAAACTTAGCCCCTTTAGGATACCATAACCCAATATTTGAGGAATGCTTTAAATATCTTAGAATTCTCTTTACGGCTACTAAATGACATTCTTTGGGAGATGCTTGAAAACGAGCACACATGCAAACACTAAACATAATGTCGGGCCTAGATGCGGTAAGATAAAGCAAACTACCAATCATAGATCTATAGAGCTTTAAATCTACCGGTTTACCTCCTTCATTTAAGTCGAGATGCCCGTTTGATGCCATTGGAGTTTTGATCGGCTTTGCATCCTCCATACCAAACCTCTTAAGAAGATCCTTGATATATTTGGTTTGGCTCACAAATGTTCCATTCTTGAATTGCTTGATTTGAAGTCCAAGGAAGAAGCTTAATTCTCCGATCATAGACATCTCAAATTCCCTAGACATCATATCAGCAAATTCCTTGCAAAACTCTTCATTAGTAGAACCAAAAATAATATCATCTACATAAATTTGGCATACGAAGAAATCTTCATCAATTATTTTTGTAAAGAGTGTGATATCAACCTTCCCAATTTTGAAACCTTTAGATATTAAAAAATCTCTAAGCCTTTCATACCAAGCTCTAGGAGCTTGCTTGAGTCCGTATAGCGCCTTAAAGAGTTTGTAAACATGATTAGGATATTTGGAATTTTCAAAACCGGGAGGTTGTTCTACAAATACTAATTCGGATATTTGTCCATTTAGGAAATCACTCTTTACATCCATTTAAAACAATTTAATATCAAAACTAGATGCGAATGCAAGCAAGATTCTAATAGCCTCTAATCTAGCTACGGGTGCGAAAGTTTCACCGAAATCTAATCCTTCGACTTGAGTGAAACCTTGCGCCACTAATCTAGCTTTATTTCTTACTACAATTCCATTCTCATCTTGTTTATTTCGAAAAACCCATTTTGTGCCAATTACATTATGTTCTTTAGGTCTTTCTACTAAAGTCCAAACATCATTACGAGCAAAATTATTTAATTCTCATACATGGCATTTACCCAATCCGGATCAACTAGTGCTTCATCTATGTGAGTAGGTTCAAATGAAGATACAAATGAATAATGCTCACAAAAAGAAACGACACGGGATCGAGTTTGAACACCCTTACTCACGTCACCCAATATTTGATCTATTGGATGATCTTTGGAGAGGCCATGATGAATCCTTTGAGGCAAAGGTTGAATTTGTTGCTCATCATTTTTGTCATCTTCATCATTTGTTTGAATTTGACTTGGTGTTGCGAAAGTTGAAGGCTCAACTTGAGTAGATGAAGGTTGATCATGTTTATCCACTTCCGGCTTCACATCTCCAATTGTCATATTCTTCATAGCTTCTCTTAGGCCTTCTTCACCTACATCATCCAAGTTTTCTTGCTCTTCTTAAGAGCCATTAGTTTCACCGAATTCAACATCACATGTTTCTTCAACAAAACCTTTATTTTTATTAAAAACTCGATAAGCTTTACTATTTGAGGAATAACCGAGCAAGAAGCCTTCATCGCAACGACTTTGAAATTTTGAGAGCCGAACACCCTTTTTCAAAATATAACATTTGCAACCAAAAACTCGAAAATGAGAGATGTTCGGCCTTCTTCCAACAAGAAGCTCATAAGAAGTCTTTTTCAAAAGTCGATGCAAATAAAGTCTATTTGTTGCATGGCAAGAGGTATTGATGGCTTCCGCCCAAAAACTATCGGAAGTACCATATTCATCTAGCATTGTTCTTGCCATTTCAATTAATGTATGATTTTTCCATTCCACAACTCCATTTTGTTCCGGAGTGTAGGTTGCAGAAAGTTCGTGCTTTATTCCAAGTTCATCACAATAATCTTCAATTCTTGTATTTTTGAACTCGGAACCATTATCACTATGAATTTTCTTTATTATAAAGTCAAATTAGTTTTGAGCCCTTTTTGCAAACCTTTTAAAAATATTTGAGGTTTCGGATTTATCGTCTAAGAAGAAAACCCATGTATATCTAGAATAATCATCAACAACGACTAAGCAATAAGAATTACCTCCAATGCTCTTATAGGTTGTCGGGCCAAACAAATCCATATGTAAGAGCTCTAATGGTCTAGATGTGGACATGATACTCTTTGAAGGATGAGAACTAGAAACTTGCTTGCCGACTTGACAAGCACTGCAAAGTCTATTTTTCTCAAACTTCACATCTTTCAAGCCCACAACTAAATCATTTTTGAAAAGCTTTTTAAGTTGAATCATCCCAACATGAGCTAGTCTTCTATGCCATAACCATCCCAAAGATGTTTTTGCCATTAAGCAAGTTTGAAACATGAGTCATTTGAGGTGAAGTCAACTAAATACAAGTTTCTGAATCTAAATCCTTTAAACACTAGCGAGTTATCATTTTCTTTAGTAATAACAACACCATTTTTAGAGAAAGTGCAAACAAGATCAAGATCACAAATTTGAGCAACGGATAGCAAATTAAAATTTAAGGTTTCAACTAAGGAGACATTTGAGATGGAGAGGTCACTTGATATAGCAATTTTACCTAAGCCTAATACCTTTCCTTTGCTATTATCTCCGAATGTGATCTTGTCATGTTGTCCATTTCCCGAATCAAAGGTAGTAAACATTTTCCGATTGCCAGTCATGTGTTGAGTACATCCGCTATCCAACACCCAATGCCGTCCACCGGTGTTGTAGTTTACCTACAAAAGAAAATCAAGCCTTTATAGGTACCCAAATTTGTTTGGGTCCTTGGAGGTTAGTGACCAAGGTTTTGGGAACCCAAACGGCTTTCTTTCTTTGGCCAATTATCGGGGTCCCAACAAACTTAGCGAAAACTTTACCATTTCTATCCCTTTTAAGTACATAGCACGAGTCATGAACATTATTTTTAGATGTTTTGCTTAAGGTACAATCATTCGCTAGATGTCCTATTTCATGACATTTATAACAAAATTTACCATTTGATTTCACAAAGCACGGAGGCTTGTTACTTATTTTCTTGTTCTTTTTAGGAACATATCATAATCCCTCTTTATTATAAGAACATCTTTGACTACCTAAAATTTTATTTAGGGTGTCCTTTCCCTTAAAGCATCTATCTAAACTTTTGTTGAGTTTATTTACTTGTACTTTGAGTTCGTTATTTTCTACAATTAGATTTTCATGACATGAGTTTGTACTTGAACATGGTAAATCAATTAAATTATCACATGAAGTAGATATGCTTAATTTTTCTACATGAAGTGAGGTATTTGCTAGTCTAGGCAAATCATTGATAATATTACATTCGATACCAATATCATTTGTTGATTTTGAAATATTATTGGCAAGTAGAATTTCATGAGCTTCCTTTAGCTCCTCATAAGAATTTTTGAGAGAAAGAAATTCTTTCCTCAAAACCTTAAATTTTGATTTCTCTTTGCCAAGATATTCATTTAAATCTTCAAGCATGTCCATTAGATCATCATACAAAGGTTCATCATCGTTATTTGAATTTACCTTAACGTCTCCTTTAGCCATAAGTCATAGAGGAGTGACGAATGGTGACGATGCCTCTTTGATAGCAATGCCGGGGAGTCCCTTCTTCTTTGAAGGTGCTTCGTCTTCGGATGAATCGGAATCCGAGTACTCCTCCTCGGAATCCCACTCACCAATGTGGGCTTCATCTTTGCCATCCTTTTGAAGCTTCTTGAAAAGTTTCTTCTTTCCTTGAAAGTACTTCTTCTTCTTGGGTGACTTATCCTTGTCATCCTTCTTCTTAGGGCAATGCGAGGCGATGTGTCCCTTTTCATCACATTCATAACACGGATATTTGCATCTGGGTTAGTGTTAGAATTTTGTCCTTTCTTGTACCTTTGCGGACCGCTAAAGCTCGATCGCCTTCTCATGAATCTCTTCATCCTTCTCACAAGGAGTGCAATTTCCTCCTCGGTGTCCTCATCTTCGGAGCCCTCATCACTTGACTCCGCCTTTGCCTTGAAGGCGATGTTTTTCTTCTTTCATGAGCTTTGTTCTAACAATTCTTCCTTGTCTTTCTTGTATAACTCATTTGTGATGAGATTGCCAAGAAGTCCGGTAGGCGTCATCCTTGGTAACACCGGTGAGTTGAGGAACAACGTCACCAAAGTCTCGTACTTCTCTGGAAGAGCCCTAAGCATTTTCTTGACAACATCAACATCACTCAAGGTCGTACCAAGACCCTTGAGTTCATTAACAATATTGTTTAATCTAGAATACATTTCATTTATATTCTCATGAGGTAACATAATGAAGCTTTCATATTTTACTCTAAGCATGTGTAATTTTGCTTCTTTAACAGTGGATGTACCTTCATGAATTTCCGACAATGTATTCCAAATTTCATGTGCGGTTTCTAAATTACTTATACAATTAAATTCATCCGCATTCAATGCACCAAAAATAGCATTCATTGCTTGAGCATTAAGATGAACAAACCTTTCATTTTGTTCGGCAGATGGAGCGGGATCACTAGTAACAACATAACCTTCATTAACAATTCTCCATATATTGGGATTCATAGCTTTAAGGTACACCGTCATACGAATTTTCCAATATGCGTAATTTATACCATCAAAGAAAGGAGCTTTTCCAATTGAAATTACCTCGTTGGCCATCCTTGCCCTCTAGGCGGTAAAGCCGAAATAGAGAGACCAAGCTCTGATACCACTTGTAAGATCGAGGATGAGCCTAGAGGGGGTGAATAGGGTTTTCTAAATTTTCTATCACTAAAATTCAAGTTTAATAATTTCTAAGAACTAGGGACAATTTTAATATGTTTAATACTTAACAATTCTAGTGATCACAAAATGATATCCCTACACAAGTGTATCAATAGCTAAGCAAGTAGCACAAGAGAATCAAATTGCTAGAATTACATAAAGAGTAAAACCAAGCAAACCACAAATGATGGACAAGTGAATTTATCCAGTGGTCTCGGAGACTTGCGATCTCCCTACTACGTTGAGGTGACTTGAATTTCTTCAAGCGGCTCCTCTCGCAAACCTTCCCGATCACTATCGGTAGCTCTTCCCGCTCTGGTAGGCGAGCTCCTTGCCTTCACACGATTGGGCCTTCTCACAACCTTCTTGAGAAGATCACCAATCCCGATCTGCTCCAAGCCGTCTAGGAGGCGGCAACCTCCAAGAGTAATAAACTTGATGTGGGTTTGAAGCTCAAGAGTGCAAATAATGTGGCTCAACTAATGCAATGCTTTTAATGCACTCAATTTTCTCTCCAAGAACTCAAAAGACAAGAATTGAATGCAAAAGAGTGTGGAGAGTGTTGCTAGGGCTCAAGAGTATTCAATGGAGTCACCAACCAGCCCCTAGCACAGGTGAGGGGGTATTTATAACCCCCAACCACTCAAACTAGCCGTTGGATAAAAGAAATCATGCAAAATCTGTATGGCCGGTACTACCACCCTCTAAGGGCCGGTAGTACCGCACTTGGGGTCCAACGGCTAGACGGCGCCATTAATGCTCTGACACGTAGCCGTTCTTGTTGAAAATTCCATGGCCGATACTACCGCCCTTGGGGTGCGGTAGTACCGCCCCTTGCCATACCAAAAGATACTGCCTCTGTTAAAAAGCTACCGGCGGTGTTGGTGCGGTAGTACATGCGAATCTTGATACTACCGCTCCTGACTAATGGTAGTCTTGACATCGAGGATCGAAGGATACAATAAAAATTACTTTATGTGATATTGCTACTGCCAACTAACCTCCGGTAGTACTACCGCTCAATATATCTTGATAGTCTTGGGACTCAAGGCATTTTTCAGGTTTGATTTTCTCTCGAATGCATGAATGTCTAGATTAACTGTTGAGCCATATTAAGTGCACATGTAAGATTCAAAACCCATATCAAGTCCCTCTTGATAGTACGGCTACTATCCTATCAATCCAATCTTCACTTCTAACTCCAAGATCGGTAAAAAGATTATAAAATACTACTAAAATTTTTATACCCTCATTTCTTTAGCTTCTTTTGTGCGTACTCCATCCTTTTTGCATTTGTGAATATCCGACGTCCCTTGAACGATAGTTTTTCCTGTTTTCAACTTAATCACTGCAAATAGCGTTAGTCCCTTTCGCGTGATTGTCATTAATTACCAAAACTATTGGACACATGGGGCCTAGATGCTTTCAGAGGAAACTGATGTTCCAAATCCAGATGTTCAGGAACCACAGGGCGTGGCGAGCGAGGAGAAAACATTGAATCGTTGGTTGATGTAATGGAGCGAGAGAGCGAGTATGACAATTTGAGTACAAACCGCGAACGGACGAAGAGCATTTCCCTCTGGTGGGATGCATGCGATTCGATAGATTGGTGGTCAACGAGGGTGAACACTTCCCGTGGCAGTCAGATAGGAATGAGGTGAGGCAAGGTGCCATTTACAAGAATAAGAGTGAGGTTCAGGAAGCAGTGACAGCATGGGCAATGTCGCTTCGTAGAACCTTTAAGGTTGCGAAGTCAGACCAGCGGACGTATGATGTCAGATGCCAGATGGAGGGCTGCCAATGGCGTGTGCATGCGTACCAGCCTAAATGGGATACCGTTTGGAGGCTGCAGTGTATTTTCTAGTTGCCCTGAGAAGACTCTGACATTGCAGTGTATTGTCTACTCAGCCTAAAAAGACATTGACGCTGCAGTGTGTTGTCAAGTCTGCCTGAAAAGCCTCTGAGGCTGCAGTGTATTTTCTAGTCGCCATGAAAAGACTCTGAGATTGCAGTGTATTGTCTACTCGGCCTGAAAAGACATTGACGCTGCAGTGTGTTGGCAAGTCCGCCTGAAAAGGCTCTGAGGCTGCAGTGCGTTGTCAACTCGGCTGAAAACCGTGGGACACAATCTTTGGGACGGAGGCTTCGTTAGCCGTGTTTGCTCTCCGAGTGCCCTAAGGCCTATATAAGAAGGGCGATGTGTTCTAAGAAGCACGAGGAGAGGAGGAACAATCAATGTGAGAAGTCTCTAAGATATATCTGTTCATTTTAGGTCAGGATCAAGTCAAAATGCCGTGGCGTGCAAGTTCAAAGGGAAAGGGCAAAGCAAAACAAGAGGGAGGCTCTTGACCTTGCAGCGCCTGCGTTCGAGGATCTCTTCCTACCGGTGGGGTTGTCGCACCGATGTGTTTGTGCGGAGATCCTTGCGAGCTTGTCCGCTCATCTGAGCTTCAACTTGGAAGATCGGTATTGGAAGTACCGCAACTCTGGTCGACCCATGGAGAAGAATTTGGGAGCTTCGCCTTATGGTAATAATCATACGAGTTTCCTAATATTTCTACATGGAACTTTCCTAATTTCTATTTCATGCAGTCGCCTCCGCCACTGTGTGAATTTATGCGGTGGTACGACGAGGAGATCGACCCGGGGGACCGAAGGCTCCTTGATGAAGAGTTCCAAAACCGGGAGTTCAGGAGGCGGCTCCAAGAGGATCGGACGCGGTACGTGAGGAGGCATGTCGGAAGGAAGCGGATGAGAAGGAGGCCGAGAAAGGAAACGAGAGAGGGCACGTCGTGCCAGAGAAGCCCCACCGGAGGCATGGGACAAGGGGAAGTGGCCTCGATGCACTCAGTAGACGTCTCGTTGTTCGTTGTTCGTAATGCTCCTCTAGTTTTATTGTTCTTCATGCACTATGTAGGCTCTCACTACTTTCGTTGTTCGTGCTGCTCCTCCCGTTTAAAGTCGTAATAAAGAGATTGACCTACCTTATTATCCGCACAAAATTCTGAGCTCAAATTCCCCATTTCTGCAAACTCCCTCTCGCACCCCATGAACATTATCACGTACGGTGTTCGCGTTTACGATTTGAGATGGCGAAATTGACAAAGGGGACATCATTGTCACATCTTAAATCTACATTGAAAATTGTATGATGGTAAATCTCAAATATGTCAAATAAATATATAAAGTTAAACATTTCTTCGTAATACATTATATTTCATAGGTTGCCTAAATCCTTTGCACAAGCCTTCCATTTAGGTAAAGTACCATCGGACCATGGCCCGAAATAACAAATGATTTGATTGTATTTACCTCCTTGGTTCTAGCGAATGCGGAAAAAACATTCATCTTCAAATAAGTAAATTGGTGTTTGCAGCATCTTCAATTCAATAGCACCTTCATTCACTTCGACATACCGCATTTTCTAAAACATTGCTTTCTATATAAGAATCTTGATGCGATCGATGTTACTTATGTTAACACTAGGCGTATTGCTTTTCATATTTATCGATAGCAAAACAAAAATAATACACATCTAATTACCCTCGTCCAATATCTTCTAATATTTATCGATGATTACATATATTTTTTTGCAAATTCTAAATCAATGAATTAGTAAAAAATTATCTAAGCGAATTATTACAAAATTTTAAAAAATTCAATTGATTAAGTGCATAATTCCAATCATGACAGAGCTATATTATTGAGACAAAGATGTATGTCAATTTGGAATTGCGACTATAGGGTATTTTTGTCAATTTTTTTCCGACATATTATTTCTATCTTTTTTTACAAAAATATATTATTTTAAAAAAATTCCATCTAATTGCCCTCGTCCAATATCTTATAATATTTGTCGATGATTACACATATTTTTTTTTTGCAAATTCTAAATTAATGAATTACTAAAAAAATTATCTAACTGAATTTTTACAAAAGTTTTCAAATAAAATTTTGATTTCAGTCGCATTTCCAATTTGCGACAGAGTTTTTGTCGCAAATTCAAATTGCGATAAGTCTCTGTCGCAAATTCAAATTGCGACTAAGCCTATGTCAATTCCAAATTGCGACAGAGAAGTATGTCAATTCCAAATTGCGACAGACGGGTATTTCTGTAATTGTTTTTTTTGCATATTATTTCTGTAATTTTCTTTAAAAAATATATTATTTAAAAAAATCCAGCATATACGAGCGAAATTAGCGAGATCAGAACTGTTTTTGACTAAATTTGAAACCTGCACCGCTAAGACCGACTTTTGTGAGAAAATTTGGTCACACCGCATGATGGCTGGGCCCACCAGTGCTTTCATGGAGACCGCAACATCTGTCCCTCAAATATGGATCGGTGTAATTCCTATAGGACTGTAATTTAAACTGCCTCTACACATGTGGAAACAGTTTTTGGAAAATTTTATACAGTTTTCTTATCCAGTCTAGACCACCTATTTTAGATCGAACAGTCCATTAAAACTGTTTAAGTTGCAATTTTACTGGGACTATGCTCCACTCCCTCCTCTTGCCCGATAAGAAATGCCAGCTTCATGTCACTATCGCTCCAGCAAGACGGTCGCTCCATAGTCCAAAAGCAAAAGCATGCTCGGGGCAACTTCAAAAAAACAGCTGTTAGACTATCACCAGCGATTTCCCTTCCCAGAATCCCTTCCCACCCCCTGACGGGAATCCCTTCCCAGATTTCCATCCCTTCCCAGCATACATCTCCAACAGCATCCCTTCCAGATTCCCTTCCCATCCCTTCATCCATATTTTAAGCAAATACTTTAACCGCCAAAGTTTGTACCGTATTTTATCTGAGGCGTGTTGACTTGTTTATGATGTATTTCGTACATTTCGCGAACGAAAAAAATAATTTTATAATAAATTAGGTTGCGTAATATAAAAAAAAGTTAATTTGCATTATTGTTACAAAAATAGTATATACATAATTTTAATGTGTTGCTTACTAGACAAAAAGTAGCATGTGCTGAGGTTCCTTGTCCTGGAAGGAGCTGTCACTTGCCCACAGTTGCCTTCTCCAGGAAGGAGCTGTCACTTCGCCACAGCTGGCTTGTCCTGGAAGGCGCTGTCAATTGCACAGAACTGCCTTGTCCTGCAATGAGCTGTCATTTGCCCCCAGTTCCTTCCATGAGAAGCTACCTCCAACATCCTCCATAAAAAGGGGAGGCAGGGTGACGAGAAACCATCAACACAACATTGGGTTTGAAGGAGGTTGTGTGTAGTTCTGACTTCAACTCATTTGAGAGCTAGCGACAAGCATGAGTCGGTTTCCTGGTGGTCCGAGCATTTCTCGGCGTGCTCATCAACTTATGTTGCTGGAGGAGGAAGAGGACGATGTGCTTGTGCAGATTTGCATTGAGGAGGAGGCAGCACAACAGAGCGTCCCACGGTGGGGGGGCTCAGTTCGTCCAAGGAAGTAGCGATTGCATCCACAGCGAGTAGTGCATAGTTGAGGTCGATGGAATGGCAACACTGTGCCGGGCTGAAATTCTCATTGACTATCTTCCTAAGAGCTTCGACCTCCAACTCAAGTTTGTCTTTCATGCTTCGGAGACATGCTAGGAGTGTTTGCTGATCCATCTACAGAAAATAGTATATGTTATGCTGCCTACAATTACGAAAAGAATGCCTTCAACTGACTGCTAGTAGCACACAATAGCGCTGACTGCAACTACATGTCTCACAAACTGCATACATATAAACTTGATAAGTTATGCTGCTGTGCATAGTTGCAAATGGGAGAAGCAGCTGCTGTTTACAGTGTGAAACGGCACATTTCATCGCCAGCTCTTGACCTCCTAACTGGGACCAGATGGTAAACACAAACCAAATATATACTACCAGAAATATAATTAACCAACATAAAAGAAAGCATAAGATGCATAGACAAAAAATATGACAATGTGCAGTATCATCAGAAAAGAAATGCCTTCTCATTCACAGCGCAGGGAATTAAGCAACATAAGATTTATTTCAAGGTTTCATCCCCTCATACTGCAAAAATAAAACAGAAAACCAAATCGTAAAGAAAAAAGAATAGAGATGCTGTCTCATGGAATCACATGCAAAGATGAGACATACAGTCAGCATGAATTTCATATATACTGTAATCATGACAATCCTGCAAGCATTAAAACATACACACACTATCAAGCATATCAGATTTTGCTTCCAGATTTTCATATAGTCTCAGGCTACCAGATCACAAGGTAGATGCAGAGTAACGATTGGCCACTACAATTTCAGAAACAGGGTACTCACATTATAAGGTATTTACAAAAGGCAGAATGTACCAAAAGAATATTTCAAAATCTAAATGCCATATAAAAGAGAATAGTGGGGTGTGTAATCATATTCCTACATGTCTTATGGTGGAGGACCATGGACACATCAAATTTCCAGTGCAATTTTCAGTACTCAACCAGGTAAGAGTGGAACTTTTGAGGTCACGTTAATACTTAGAAATGTTATTCAGTGTATTTCGCATATTTTCAATTATCTACTATAGCCTGTGGGTTATGGCCAATTTTGCCACATGAGAGCAGAACTTGTTTTGTGGGTGCCTCTCAAGGACCAAGGTTCCACCCTTCTGCCACATTTGGAACTAGCTTCAGAACTAGATATGGTGTTAACTGATTACCAGCCACATAGCTTCGTTGATGAACCAAGCCATCAGTAGTTCGCTGCTTGGCTAGGTTGAGGCTGAGAAGTCACCTCAGATAAGGATAAGGCCCTTTTTTTATCCCTTTGTAACATTTCTTCTAAAAATTGTTTACATAAGCTTTAGAACAAAATACTAATCTGAGACAAGCTCAAACAAATATTTCAGTTTGACCTCATTCACGCAAACCATCCAGTGCAGTGCCTATGGAGGTCAGGATGGAAAAAAGACAGCCTAACTAAGTAAAAAAAAACACTGCAGTAGTGGCGTTGGTGTTCACAAATTATATGGCATGCTTGCCGTTACAGAAAGGGCTGATTGTTCTCCTTGAAGATAAATGTGTAACTTAGTTGATATATAAGACATAAATAAAGGTAAAGTGGAAAATACGAATCACTCGTTGAACATTCTGACCTGGATGTGTATGTTTCACAGTGAAATTCTCACTCCAGGTGGTGCTGTTACCGCGCAAGATGAAAAACAGGATAGGTGAATGCCAATAGAGTTCCTAGATTATATGAGCAGTCAATTAAGCATTCGGCACTTAAACATGCGCTATCCTTCCTTTGAGGCTAAGAAATTCCACATATGTGCCCTGCCAAATCGCGATAAATCAAAAGAGAGGCTTTCTAAAGTCTAAAGTCTAAACTGCGTTGATATGGGAAACACATATCTCTGATTCTCATTAACGTGAGGCATGGGGGTTCAGTTCAACCACCAAAATTTTTGGAAAATAAAGTGCTATTAGTACTCCACCACGCAGCAAACAAATCAGCAACAAATTGGATGGACTGGAGCATCCATCCCAAAACGGAAGATTTGGATTAGATCGCTTACAGCAAAGAAAATACAAGAACAAAAATCAGTCGTAGAACAACAATCCAACCAAAGCCAGGGTTTCCTCACCAACAGGATAAGAAATCAATCAAGTCCGGACCAGATGGATCTCCAGCCCCCACCCCAAGCCAGTCCGGAAGAGCGGAGGACGACGGCGACCACTACGAGGAGAATTCGCCGAGGTGGCGTGGCTCGGTGGGAGGAGTCCGGGCGTGTTCGTTGGAGCCGTTCGACGATGTCGGCGAGAGGATTTCAGACAATCGGAAGCCAATCGCCTCGCCGTCGACGGGGAAGAGGAAGGATGACTCGAAGACTATTGCCATGAGCGTCACTACCAGATCAACCCTACCGTCCTTAATGGGGCGTCGGCAACCCAGCATTTCCACAAACAATAGCTCGGCATCATCCAATCATCCAAAATGTCGGGAAATTTGGGGAAAGCATACCTCGCGTCCACGCGGCGTGGATCTGAGCTCATCGGTGAAGATGCCCAGCGCTTCCCTCTTCACAACCGCCGGGCGTTACTGCCGCCTTCCGCCGCCCGTTGCGTCGGCTGACTCCATAGCCTCCGCCCGGTTCGCGCCGCTCGTGAACTCTTCGCCTCAGCAGCGCACGGCCCTCAACGGCTCGTCGAGTCGGCGGAGAGGAGAGGGTCTCGACCGATTGGGATTCTCTCTCTTGCCGGTCCGCGAGGAGCAGGAGGATGCATTGAGACCTCCTCGCCATCCGTCGCTCTTTTTCCCATCGTGAAGGGACGGGAACCGGGGCGGAGGGCGCTGGTGATAGTCTTAGCTGGTTTACTACCAAGCGAGTAAACTATATCATCTATAAAGTCTACTAAAAATTATCTTTAGAATCTATAAAAATTTTATATCTATTTTTATACAGCACCAAATATAGCAATAATTGCATCTTCAGAGTCTATAAAAATTATCAAGCTTTCTTTAATTACAAACATGGTTTATTCGACCATCTCATAATTTTAATCTGTAAACTACAGGTGTCTTGTCCGATTACGGTGGCTCACAGGGCTGCACCTTACAAATTTCATATGTATTTTAGTACTTATCATAAACCAGTAAAAGAAGACCGTTTGAGCATCTCAAATCCTAATTCAAAATTTATCAGTTCATCTTGAATTTTAATTCAGTCGCATACTATTTTTAATTTAATAATTACTGCAAGACTGCCCTTTCACGACGATTCGTGGGACAACGAGCTTACAAAGGCCATAAGCCATTCTCAGTGCAAGTTTTATAGGAGTTTCATTTTCATTAAATGAGATGCTACATAGACAAAAGTTGTGACATGGCAACAAATTTATAAGGAAAGAGGAGAGTTGAGTTTCATGGGAATGAAATCTAGTGTACACGGTTACCAAGTGCTTTGAAATTGGGATGAAACCCTACTGAGAGCGATTTGTTTCATCTCCACATCTTTTCTGGATCCCGTATGGCCATATTGTAGTGTGCTAGATATAATTGCAAGTGGCTATACAATTTATATGGCACATTTGATCACAACACTATGCAACAATTAAATGTTATGTCATGTCTATGAAACTGCAAAATGAAACTGTGCGTTGAGAGGTTGTTTCATTCATCAACCCAAACATCTAAATATAACGTGGCACTATCGAAAACCGTGTAACGAAACTCTACACTGAGAATGACCTAACTCTTAACTTACTCAACTAAATTCACAAAGTTAGCACTCTACCGAAAGATGAAACTGTTTTCTACATCTCTCATTATACGACAAAATCCTAATTACGAAACTTTCTATTTTTAGTCTGGTAATTACCAGGACATAGTTTTATGGTGATAATTTATTGGATAGCAAGCTTAACAACATTGTATCTTTTAATATATCCAACCAAACTAAGTGTTTAAGCATTCTATGGAAAGATAACACAGTAATATACGATTATCTAGTACATCATATTCTCATATTATCCATCTAATGTGCCCAGAAAGTATTAGTGCTAAAGGCAACATCAATTGATTTACTTAGCTGGTGGTAAGAGATTTAGTAGAAAAACATGAGATCCAAACCTGGTCTAATCTAGTCTAGATCTGATCCAAATATCTATAGATTCAAAATGAGTCTAATCTATTTACAGTTTTCAACTGACCTAATCCAAAAGTCTAGATTGGTTCAAACCCATTAACACCCTACTCACAGCTACAAGCTCCTGACTTGCAACTCTAACAGACGACAAAGCAACGACAGCTCTGGATCTAAGACCATCTCCAACGCCGTCTGCTCCCGACTCCCTTCCCCGTTGCGAAGGGAAAGCGAGCGCGAGGGCAAGCCGAGAAGCGCTCCAAGCGTGTCCCTTCGCGGACGGGAGAAGCACGGGATAGGAAAGAGACTCCCGCGCGCGCCGGTTCCTCTCTCCCTTCCCTTCGGCCTGTCCCGTAGCGCGGAGGACCAACGGCCTGCTGTTCGCGCGTTGGCTCGGAGATTGCTGGTGCCTCAGAGGAACGCTTGAGGCGAAGGAGCAACGGGCGGCGGCGACCGGAACTCAGCCGCGCATCCGCAGGCAGCGGAGACGACGACGAGTCCAGCGGTAGGTACACGTCTTCCACCCCCGGATCCGACTAGGAATGGATCTGTGATGAGCTGGTTGCAATGGGTATCGAAGAAACAGCTCATTTTGGCTTCGATTTGGATTAGGGTTTCGATTTGGGTTGTTCTACACACGGGGAGATGCGGATTTGGGTGACTAGGGTTACATCCTGAGGTATATTTGCATGCTCGTGTGCTCTCTTTTTGATCCGAACTGGTACAGATATAGAATCTCACTCAACCAGATATGCGATTCACATTGCAAGCTCGGATGACTAGAATCCCCTTGACTCTTGTGTTCATGGTACACCCGGTGATAATTGTTCTTTCATTTAGTCCGCCGTACTCTCATCTCACTGGTCATGTTGCTCAAATGGTAGATAGTATGTGATATTTGAGATGTTTAATTCGAAAATAAATGAGAATTACAAAGTGACTGGAGATAGTTCTTACAATTTAAATTAGCATATTTACAATCTGGTACATAAGGGTAAACTAACAAATTTACATGTCTGAAACTAATTGATCGGTAAATACATGGGCACTCAGCTTTGTTTTTTAAGATAATTAGTTGGTTACCATTCTGTGGTCCTCAAACAAGAAAAGATCAGGGTCGTATGCTGCCTTATATATATCCTCAATTCCCTATTAAGTTCTGATGGATCCTCCCAAAAATCCTCTCCTGTTGGCCGAGTAGGATCAACACGTGAGAAGAGTAAAGATCAGGGTCGTATGCAATCACGGCGGCTTGAGGTAATGTTAGCCTTCTAGTTCTCATAGAATGAGAACTTCCTTTGCAAGATTCCATAGTTGTTTTTGTATGCGGATGCAAAATCATAGCTTGTTAACATTTTATTGGCTGAGCTTCGGATATTGCTACTGTAGTATCCATATGAATTATTACAAGTTTGTTGCTTTATGATCAATATGTGATATGTTGGCCCCATTTATTACTTTCCTTTGCCATGATTAATTTGGGTTTTGATTTCTTTTCTTGTTTCTGTTCTACGGAGATTGAGGGAAGTGTAATACATATAATGAAGGCACTAGCGAGCCATCCATCTACTGCACCAAGTTTAATTGAAGATGATGCTCTACAACTTCTTTTCCACATGGTTGCAAATGGTTCACTGACTGTGTTTTCTCAGTTCAGGGAGGGTCTTGTTCCTCTTCACACAATTCAGGTAAGTTCAGGGAGGGTCTTGATTCATTAGAAGTGGAAGTAGCCGCACCTTCAAGTAGCCAGCGCATTGATAGTTCAATGAAACAAGGGAGTTCTAGACTTGAGATCAGTGGAATTGTATGGGATATGGAAAGGTTGAGAAATCTCTCCTTACAATTGTCTGGGAGGAAGCTAATATTTGCTTTTGATGGAACATCATCAGATGCTTTTCGAGCATCTGGGACTCTGTCCTTGCTGAATCATGTCGATCCAACTTCTGCTACTGCATCCCCAATAGGAGGTGCGTGAACTTCCAGCTATTTAATTTATATTTTGTCTTTCTGAATCGAAATGTGTCAAGATTCAATTAGTTCTTCATATTCACAGGTATACCACAATATGGACGTCTTAGTGGTGATGTTTGTGTGTGTAATCAGTGCACAATTGGTGACACTGTTCAAACAATTGGTGGGATGCCTGTTGTGCTTGCTCTTGTTGAAGCTGCTGAAACTAGGGATATGCTGCACATGACACTGGAATTGCTTGCGTTATCTCTTCAGCAGAGCCATCAAAATGTGAAGGACATGCTGGCCTTGAGGGGGTATCATCTTCTTGCACTTTTCCTGCACAGGAGAATGTCACTATTTGATATGCAATCTCTAGATATCTTCTTCCGTATCGCTGCCTGTGGGGCTTCCTTTCCTGAACCACAGAAATCAAATATGAACCGAACAGCAAGCTATGCATCTGGAATCTCACCAGACGCCAGTTTTGACGATCTTACCTTACCTAAGTTTGGCGATGATGTGTCTTCTGTTGGATCACATGGAGATCTAGATGATTTTTCAGCTCAAAAGGATTCATTCTGAGCTTGAGAATGCTGACTTAGCTGGCGAGACTTCTGAGTTCATAGTCTTGTCAAATGCTGATATGGTTGAACATGTTCTCTTGGACTGGACTATATGGGTTACTGCTTCTATATCAGTACAAATAACTCTTCTGGGATTTCTTGAGAGGATGGTATCAATGCATTGGACTAGAAATCACAACCTCACTATATTGCGTCGAATTAATCTTGTGCAGCATCTTCATGTTACTTTACAACGTGGCGATGTTGAAATTCCTGTGCTGGAGAAGCTAGTTGTGCTGCTTGGTGTCATCTTGGAGGATGGTTTTCTAGCTTCCGAGTTAGAGCTTGTTGTAAGATTCACTAGTAGATGAGCTCAGAAACGTAGATGAGCTGATGTATGAATCACTAGTTTTAACTTATGCTATGAATGCGTATAAATTCTGAAGAGCAATGCTATGCTTAAAATGTACTTTTAAAACACTGCTTTGTTTCTGTGTTTCTTCTCGTCGCAATTGGTGGTATCAAGCAGCACAAAGAGAAGAGTAATACATAAATGTACTGGCAGCACTGAGAACAAACTTTTTACGAAAGGTTACCGGTCACTTATTTATTGAACCTAATGAATGCAACCCCTCAATATATAGAATTGCTGGGTTGGATGAGAGGGGAGGAGGAAAAGTTAGGTATTTTTGGGACGGGAAGGGAATGGGGAAGGGAATCTGTTGGAGTGCATTGTTGGCAAGGGAATGGAATCTGAGAAGGGATTCCCTTCAGGGGCTGGGAAGGGAATGAAACCCTGGGAAACGGTTGGAGATGGTCTAACTAAATTCATGCCGTCCATGCCTGTCAATCTCCATGGACATCGGGAGGGTGTAAGCACTCAACAATTGGAATAGTGAATTCGTTTGCAGCTGCGATAATTAGCCAATAAAGTGAGAATTGGATTGCACCGGCTGCGGCATGCAGAATTGTGACATGGTTTAGTGCTTAATTACGAATTCCTTTGGCCATTGGTGGCAACGTTTGATACAACAACGAATACGTCCTCGGCGGCGGTGTATGACTCGAAGGTGGCCGGTCGAATTGGAGGATATTAGGTTTAGGAAAAAAATTGTTAATACCCTTAGAAAAAATATATTTAAGTTCGTGATGTCTCGAGAAACCAATTAATAGATTTAAGCTCTATTTGTTTAGGTTTAGTTATTTTGGCTTATAGTTTAAAGCTAGCTTTTTGACTTAAACAACTTAAAAGCTAACAGCTTTTGTACGTGATAAAGGTGGGTAATTTTACATAACTTTAGTATTATTAGTCTAAAATCAACAATCAATAAGCCAAAAAAACCTCTCTCTAGCAGTTTTTAGCTTTTAGTTATATGGAGGCTTATAGTTTTTGAAAAGTTCAGATAAAAAACTGCTCGTTTGTTTAGGCTGTAGTTTTTAACTTTTAAGCTAGTAAAAAAGACCAAACAAACAGGGACTTAATTTTTAGGACAGAACTAGCGCTCGGACGTCCGATACTGTTCATTTAATCGGATGCCTCTTGCAACATTTTTTTCAATGCTTGAAACATTTTTTCTGACGCGTGCAACATTTTTTTCAACGCTTGCAACATCCGTTTACAGTACCGCATTTCACTGTTTGTCGAAGAAAAATGTTGCACGCGTTGACAAAAAAGTTACACACGTAGAAAAAAAATATTGCAATGCGTCAGACATCTGAACTATAGCAATTCCGTAATTTTTACTACCACCCTTACTACCAGAAATATATGTTGTAAAAATTCCCTAATTTATAAGTTCGAGGGCGGAAGTGGCACTTCTAATGTAACTTTCCTTGTTTTATTTTATTAAGAAAACTCGATGACTTGGAAAAGTCAGGTCAAGATGCCAATCACTCGTTCCCTCCTGCGGTCCTGTCTTACAGCATCCTTTGTAGAAGAACCCTTTTGGTTGTCGTTAGTCGACTCATTATCTCCTCCCCTTCTTCCCAGCCATGGTTGGCACCGAGATGCTTGTGGCATAGCGGTGAGCCAGGTTGCGGAAGATCAACAACATCGTCGGCGTCCGCAGGTGAGGTTAAGCTGTCTTGCAATTTGATGACGATCTGGAGAGCATAAAGGACACCCTGGTGTACCTTGAAACCAATTGAAAGATCAGAGAATGTAACGGACCGCCCTTTTCAGGGGGGTGCGTATAAATACCTTTACTGATCACCGGGAATTATTGTAGGTAACCAAGTGTACATTACTGCTGAAATAGCAAAAGTGAACATTTGATAGATAAATTATGGGCCTAACGGCCAGAGTTTTACAAGCTGTGCGATTAGCACTGAATACATTACAAAAACTCCACAGGAAAGGCTCGAGCAGCTAGACCAAAGCCTTCAAAACCAAATATTATCGCCATCTACGGTCCTCTGGAATCCATCGTCATCTTGAAATTCTAAAAGGGGGATTTAGGAGCAAGGGTGAGTACACAACCGTACTCAACAAACCACACGGAAATGTTCTGAATATTAAATGCAAGGGGATTTCAAGAAATTGGCACTAAGTTCAATTATTTAGTGGATGCATGAACTAGAACCTTAACTTAGCTTATATATTACATTTGAAACACAAACCAATACAGCACATTCCGCATCATCGAAATGATGCCAACCACAGAGTTATTAATAAAATCCAGGTTACGGTTAATTTATTATTAAAACTACTTAAGCTCAGTTACCGGAATCACCCGAAATTAACCCAGCTTCATTAACCGGAAGCACGGCGTATTCGAATACCATTTAGTTCACTCTGCAGAGCTACTCAACTTTACCCACAAGATAATCAACGGCCATTGATGCCACCGGATTTAACACGCAACTTTTATGCGTGCGGCCCGACCGAGATTAACATAACCTTTCATTGAATTTCCCCACTTGAGTTCCAAATTCCGGTAAGTTTAAGCTTTTGTTCCTCAGTCCCAGTGCCCACAGACCATGAGCTGACGCAATTTGGCGTGAGGACACCTCTGGTTGTGAGCCGGCCATGGCAGCGCCATTCCGTTCCACGCCCCAAACCCACGCGATACAACCTGTAGTCATTCAAAGGGGAAAAACAATATCTTAAGACTCGTTGGATCAGTCAATAAGTGACCGCCCAACTTGTGGTTGAGAGAGGACTAAGTTATTTACTTTGCTCAAGGGGGTTGATCCTTAAATGCTGAAGACCAGTCCACAACCCAAACAACACCGGCACGGTCCCTTCTACCCATCACACATCATCCCGGGCCTGGTCCTCAGTTTTGAAATAAGCCCCAAATCGATATTCGGGGTTTTTGAGTAATTAAATAAAAGTAGGGATTATAGTTTTAACTACCCTACGTGGTTCATTTCATGATAATCTAGGGTTGACAAGTGAGTATGGCGAAATCAACATGGTTTTAATCAAGGGGGGTGGGTTTTAACTATTCATGTCATTCTAAATTAGCTCTTTTTAAATGCTACTCTATATACAGTCAAGTGCAATTAACTACATTTAGATATACAGTAAATATATGAAAAATGGGATTCAACATGTTCAAGGAGTGTGGCTTGCCTTGCGAGCCGAGGGTTAAATCTAATGGGGCGTAGTCGGCGTCGAGTCTGAGTTGAGCCGCTCGGCTCTGATGCACGATTCAACGTCTGGTCTGCTCAGGATTTGCTCCAATGTTGGATCTAGAGGCGGCGAACTTAATAAATAAGCGAATAAAACAATAAAAGAAAATAAAAAGCGGAAAAAGAATCGAGAGAAAAATGGCCTAACAAGGCTCAAGGGTATTTTGAAATTTTCGGACTTGGTTTGGTGAAAGCGGAGATCATTTTTGGACTCGATGGCTCGAACGGATCAAGAATATACATTTTGGCTATTTTTGGATTTTTGGAATTTTTGGAGGAATTTAAAATTTAAATCGGATTTTCGGATTTAAAATGGAAATCGAAAAAAAATGAAATTGGAAAAACTTTTGGCTTTGGGCTGCCTGATCTGCGATTTTTTTAGCCTGGCGCGCCGCTTGTATTGGCGCAATGGGCGGCCAGTAGCCAGAGGCGGCTTTGACAGGCGGGACCTCGGCATAAAATCGTGACAAAGCGGGCCCAGCCTTGAGCAATGAGGACAACGGCGGGCCCAATCGGCAGAGGAGAGCGCGAACCTTGCGAGAAGGGCCAGTGGCAGCGAGTGGAGGAGAGGGCTAGCGGGTGGGGTTGAAATGTCAGCGGGACGGGGCAGAGCAGGCGAGCTGCGGTGGGGAATTTTGTCGGCGTGCAAGAAAGCGGCAAAGCGATCTGCGACAGCAGCGGCGAGGAAAAAAGTGGCGGCGGCCACGAGGGCTCCACAGCGAACAGTGGTGGGTGAAATTCTTGAAGAAAGCGAGGCGGCGGGGCCACGGAGGGGACCGGAGGCGTGGAAGAAGAGCTGTGGTGCGGCACGGGGAGGGCACCTGAGGCGGAAGGGACAAGCGGGAGAGGTTGAGGGGAGCTTTGCGGGTTTGGTGCGCCGAAAATGGCGAGGGAGCGGGGCTTTTTATAGCCTCGGCGGAGGAGTGATCTGGTCGGAGGAGAGAGGCGGCAAAATTTCAACGGCAAGGACCGCATGGGCGGTGATGGGGATGACCGCCGCAGGTGTGGAGTTTCACAGTGGAGCGATGAAGCGTCTGGCAATGAGCTCTGCGCGGCGCATGGCGGAGGGGACAGGAGACGAAGCGGCGCATGGGTGGCGCCAGCGGCGCCGCGAAAAATTGGTGTCGAGAATGGCCGGACTGGTGAGGAAAAAGCGGCATTGGCGTGTCGCGAAATCGCGGCGAGTAGCCGGCGGCGAACAAAGCGCCGCAGTGGAGGTGACGCGCGGCGGTTGAAAAATTGGCGCCAGAAACGCAAGTGGCCGGCGAATCGATCTTGGCGTGGCGAGTTGGTGGCGGAGGTGATCGGACGAGCGGGGCTGCCGAGGCGTGGAAAGTTTGGGCGCGGAGGACGGCGGGGCTGGTGCCTAAGTAGCCTCGCTTCGGTAGTGGGAGGAAGAAGAGAGGAGGAGAAGAAGGAGTCGGCGAGGCTTGAAGGGCGCATCTGGCTGGATCGGGCCGAGCAGCGGAGCGGAAGAAATCAAACGGGCCAAGGAACAGGAAGCAGGCCAGGAAAAAAGATGAAAAGGTAGACGCGAAATTCTTTGAGGGAGAAACAAAGTGGGCCGTCTTGAAATAATTAGTAGGAGGAAAAATCAAATTAACTGGCGGGAAAGAAATAAGCGGTAGAAATTTAAATTTGTGGGAAGAAGGGTTGGGCTGCTCAAAAATGAATCGGGCGAGAGAGCAGAATGAAAGTCGGAAGGAAGGAAGAAATGAGAATTGGGCGGGCGAATGAATAGGCGAGGCGAAATCGACCTAGGAAAAAAAGCGGTGGGGAAAAAAGAAAAGAATCGGCCGCTACTTGGTAGAAATCGTCTGTGAGACAAAGAGAAAAGACCCGTAGAAGGATTTTGAGTCGGAAAAAAAAGCAGTGAGGCGAAAATGGGATCTGCCGAAAGGGGAAAGCGCCCAAAACGAAAAGAATTCCCGAAAGGGAAAGGAGACTGGTTTTAGCAAAAGAAATTCGAATAAACTCTAAAAATTTCAAACAAGGCTCAAATAAAAGAATAAATAAGGTTTTGAAATTTTTGGGGTGTTTCAACCTACCCCCCTTAAAATAAATCTCGTTCCCGAGATTTACTCATCCTAGGGGCGTACGTTGGGAAATTTCTGCTGCGGTTCCGATTCCTTGTTCTTATGGTGGGTTCCTTAAAATAATTTCTGGCAACACTCTGCATCTTCTGCACTTTCTGATATTCTGGTCTCTGAGCTGTCTTTTGGTTGCCTCGGAAAATCTGAAGATACCACTTGTAATTTGATATGTCACTTGTGACATGACTGGTCATTTAGCAGGTCCAAATCTTTTGAACGGTGGTTGGTCTGCCGGTTGTCGAGGGTAATTCCTGAGCTGGGATTCCTGAAATCACTGTGGATCTGAGCTGACTCTGGCATGATGGTGACTTGTAGGTTATTATTCTTGCTTTCTTGAGGCTTGATAGGGTTCAACATATCTGGATATATTCCTTCTAAATTCTGAAATCTGAGCATTGCCCTAGAGGTCATTACTTCTGAATAGACAAGATCTTCATTCTGGCGACTAACATTCTCCTGCTCTGGTCTTCCTAGTCTTCTTGCCGTTCTAAGGTAGCTTTTGGGTCTTCTTTACTGACTTCCTCCTGGGTTTCTGATTCTGACACCACTTCCTTCGAAAATCACTTTAATCTTTTTCATAAATATCTTCCTGAACTTCATTCTTGTCATAAGATTATCTTAGTTGCAATGGGGTGGGTTACCTTGTCAACCTTTTAGTTGTCACTCAATACTCCTGTATCCTTGTCCTATCCTTTGAACATCTTGGTGAGGAATTTATCCTGATCTTATCTCAACTTCTGTCCAGGGAAGGGGAGTTACAAATAGGCTAGCAGTCTTCTGAGGGTCATCCTTAATCCTTCTGTCATATGCCACTGCAGGGTTCATTCTTGGTTGCTTTCTTTGTCAAAATCAATCCTCTCATATCCTTATTATTACATATGTAGTTATAGAGCCTCAATATCCTTTGCTCAGTTGGTGGAAGCACTTGCGGGGTTGGCATCTGTCAGTTTCTGTCTACACTGTTAAACTTCTTCATCTTCTTGTTGGGTTGTCTTGACTTGATCCAATGGGCTTGGTGGGATCTCTTTCAAGGTTATGGGTCTGATACAACTTGAGGTTTTTCTTCCATTTTTGACTGGCTTCTCGTGGTGAATTAAGTTACTTCCTTGTCCAATTTGGCTGGCTCTTTTGGAATAACTGGCATCTTGGGTATCTCTGAGGTGGGGATACTGATTCACTTTCTGCTATGATGACTGACTGTCCCTGATTATTTGTAAGGGTGGTGGTTACTCTTGTTGATCTAATACTGTCTGATGCGGAGTTGACTAATCCCAATCTTACGGTGACATTCAGATCTTTCATTTTCATCCTTAGCAGGCTGATTATGAGCTTAACTTCTTTGAATGGTAAGTCTCTGGGGTCTTCACACTTGAACCAAACTGCTACTAGGTTCTCCGGGGGTTGGAATAGAAAAGGTAGGTAAGGGGAAATGGACCAAACCATTTTTGCAAATAAGATCCAACAAAACCAAGGAATGGGGCTGCTTTTGGGTTAAAAGAATTAATGAGGCTGATGCTGAACTTGATACTTACCCATGATGATGTCCGCTGCACTGCTGGCTTCCTTTCCGGAGATATGATGGATGCTTTGACGGAGGCTCTTGGAAATATCCTGGCTTCTGCCACTGGAGTGCTGTTCTGACTTTACTGATGTCTTGTCTTGGAGTAAACCTTGGGATTGTGGCGGAGGTTGGTATGGGACTAACTGTCTTTCAACTGGAGGGGAGTATGATGCTTGAGTTCTGGCTACTTCTGAGGGCAAGTGTTGTCTTGGGCAATTTACTCTGATATGCCCTGTCTGTCTACAGTGAAAACATTCCATCTGATTCATAGGGCAATTACTGGCATAATGGTTTCCGTTGCATCTAAAACATTGTATTGTGCTGGATTGCGTTGAGGTGGGGGTTGGTCTTGATCCACTCGTGACTTGTTTCTTTGCATGAAATCCGAAAGTAGGGGCTGACATCCTTTGTCCAAATGATCCTGAGCTTTGCATCCTGAACTGCTGTGCCTTTCTTTTTCTGGTGTCCTCTAGGTCATTCCGAGCTTCTTCTGTGGAAATCAGCTTATCTACCATTGTTGACAAATCTTTGAAGTCAAGAGCTACGATATGAAACTTCAAATTCTTTTGCAAACCTTCAAAGAATCTCTCCATCTTCTTTGCTTCGGTGTCCACTTCTCCTGGGGCATAACGCGACAGTTGGTTGAACTGGTGGAAGTATTCTAAGACTGTTCTTCCACCTTGGTGTGAAGAGATAGAAATTCTCTTCTTTTAGCGGCCATTAGCCCTGCAGGGATATGGGCTTTCCTAAAGGTCTCTTCAAACTCAGTCCATGATATTTCTTGTCCGGCTTTTTAGGCTTGGTAGTTCATCCACCATGCGGCAGCTTGTCCTTGCAATTGATGCGAGGCATACAAGACTCGTTCCCTGTCGGGACATTGAATTGTGTCTAACTTCCGCTGAATATCTCTTATCCAATCATCAGCTGCTAGGGGTTCTGTTGAACTTGAGAATATTGGTGGTCTTGTTTTCTGGAAGTCTGACCATCTTGTCCTTCCGATACTTCCATCTTGTCCATAAAACTGACCTTGAGGGTGTTCTTGAGGTCTAGAGGTTAACTGTTCTAGGACTCTTTCCATCAATTGAGTTTGGTGCATCTCGGCTTGGTGGCGGTTCCTTTCCATCATGGCGAGCACTTGCGCCAAGCTTGTCACATTACCGGTTGGTTCATCTTCATCACTGATGTTGTGGTGTGGCTCAACTCCCACCATATTTGCTTATTCAGTTCTGCAGCAGGTTTTAGGCAAGTAGCAGGTAAGTAAGACTTAGATTTTGAGGTAAGGGGAGAATGAATAGGTAAGGGTTTTAGACGAAAGGAAGGAATTTTTGAGTTGGGTAGGGTCTTAAGGATAATTATTGCAAACCAAGATAACAGAGATTAGCAAACATAGATTTTCATTCAATAAATAGGGGATGAATCGTACATGGATACCGTTTTAAGGTTCGGTACGACCCATTTTACAATACCAAAAGCCTAATACAAGGGGTACACATTAAACTAGCGATTTACTCGCGCGGACCCTAGTCGTCGACTTCTGAATTGCCTCCACCATCGGACTCTTCTCCTGCTGATGGGTCATCTGTCAGCTCCTAGTTGTGAATCTCTTCCATCAGCGCATCAATCTCATTCCATGCAGTCATCAACTGCTGATGCATCTCATCGCGCTCTTGCAGAGCACGGATGAGGCTGACCTCCTGCTCCACGATGAACCTGGTCATATCCTTCACGCGCGGGTCTGGACTGTCGTCGGGGATGTTGATCATCACTTCATCGGGCTCCGGGTCATCTTGCGGGACCCAAGAGAAAGGACTGTTGTTGAACTGACGTTGATAACGATGACGCAGGTACCTTGCCGCCTTCCTGGCAGCATCCTGAATGGCCTCTCGCTCCACGCGGCGAAAACCTCCAAATCTTCTCGGTTCTTCAGGGCGAATCGGCATTGGCGGCAAATCCACCCAAGACTGCCATTGACTGCGCATTCCTCCCTGGAACTGCTCTTCTGAATGGAAAACTGGGCTATCCTGAGCACCGAGAAACCTCATCATATCCCACAATCGGTCTGCCCATCCTCCAAGCGCCTCTGGGTATGGGTGAACTCTGTGCACCATCTGCTGACATGAATTTTTGAAGTTAGTTAAGCACAGAAAACTCAAACACATTTTTGGAAATGGAATTCGGGGTAAGGTAGAAGAGGCGGGAAATAGGAAGATAGCGATATTGCTTAAATAATTTTGTAACCCTTTTGGTTTGTAAGTCAGATAGATTTTCGAAAACGTTTCCTAAGCCACCTTAAGGTTTTGATCTACTGGTCAAGCCGGGCTCTGATACCACTTGTAACGGACCGCCCTTTTGAGAAGTGCGTATAAATACTCTTCTGATCACCCGAATTTATTGTAGGTAACCAAGTGTACATTACTGCTGAAATAGCAAAAGCGAACATTTGATAGATAAATTATGGGCCTAACGGCGAGTTTTACAAGCTGTGCGATTAGCACTGAATACATTACAAAAACTCCACAGGAAAGGCTCGAGCAGCTAGACCAAAGCCTTCAAAACCAAATATTATCGCCATCTACGGTCCTCCGGAATCCATCGTCATCTTGAAATTCTAAAAGGGGGATTTAGGAGCAAGGGTAAGTACACAACCGTACTCAACAAACCACACGGAAATGTTCTGAATATTAAATGCAAGGGGATTTCAAGAAATTGGCACTAAGTTCAATTATTTAGTGGATGCATGAACTAGAACCTTAACTTAGCTTATATATTACATTTGAAACACAAACCAATACAGCACATTCCGCATCATCGAAATGATGCCAACCACAGAGTTATTAATAAAATCCAGGTTACGGTTAATTTATTATTAAAACTACTTAAGCTCAGTTACCGGAATCACCCGAAATTAACCCAGCTTCATTAACTGAAAGCACGGCGTATTCGAATACCATTTAGTTCACTCTGCAGAGCTACTCAATTTTACCCACAAGATAATCAACGGCCATTGATGCCACCGGATTTAACACGCAACTTTTATGCGTGCGGCCCGACCGAGATTAACATAACCTTTCATTGAATTTCCCCACTTGAGTTCCTACTTCCGGTAAGTTTAAGCTTTTGTTCCTCGGTCTGACTACCCACGGGCCATGGCGACGCAATTTGGCGTGAGGACACCTCTGCTGTGAGAACCGCCATGGCGCGCCATTCCGTTCCACGCCCCAAACCCACGCGATACAACCTGTAGTCATTCAAAGGGGAAAAACAATATCAAGACTCGTTGGATCAGTCCATGAGTGATCGACCTAACTTGTGATTGAGAGAGGACTAAGTTATTTACTTTGCTCAAGGGGGTTGATCCTTAAATGCTGAAGACCAGTCCACAACCCAAACAACACCGGCACGGTCCCTTCTACCCATCACACATCATCCCGGGCCTGGTCCTTAGTTTTGAAATAAGCCCCAAATCGATATTCGGGGTTTTTGAGTAATTAAATAAAAGTAGGGATTATAGTTTTAACTACCCTACGTGGTTCATTTCATGATAATCTACGGTTGACAAGTGAGTATGGCGAAATCAACGTGGTTTTAATCAAGGGGGGTGGGTTTTACTATTCATGTCATTCTAAATTAGCTCTTTTTAAATGCTACTCTATATACAGTCAAGTGCAATTAACTACATCTAGATATACAGTAAATATATGAAAAATGGGATTCAACATGTTCAAGGAGTGTGGCTTGCCTTGCGGAGCCGAGGGTTCGCCTAATGGGACGTAGTCGACGTCGAGTCTGGAGTTGAGCCTCTGGCTCTGATGCAGTTCAACGTCGCTCTGCTTGATTTGCTCCAACGTTGGATCTAGCGTGAAAAGCGAACTTAATAAATAAACGAATAAAACAATAAAAGAAAATAAAAACGGAAAAAGAATCGAGAGAGAAAATGGCCGGAACAAGGCTCAAGGGTATTTTGGAATTTTTGGGACTTGGTTTGGTGAAACGGAGATCATTTTTGGACTCAGTGGCTCGAACGGATCAAGAATATACATTTTTGGCTATTTTTGGATTTTTGGGAATTTTTGGGATTTTTGGAGGAATTTCGGGAATTTAAATCGGATTTTCGGATTTAAAATGGAAATCCGAAAAAGAAATGAAATTGGAAAAACTTTTTGACTTTGGGCTGCCTGATCTGCGATTTTTTATTACAGCGCCTGTACATGGCCCAATAATGGGCAACCAGCGCCTGAGGCGGCTGACAAAGGGACCCGGCATAAAATCGCCAACAAGCGGGCCCGAGCCTTGAGAGACAATGGGGCAATGACAAATGAGCCAATCGACAGGAGAAAGCGCGAACCTTGCGAGAGGCCAGTGACAGAGTGGAGAGAGAAATTTGGCGGGTGGGGTTGAAATGTCGGCCAGGGGCCAGGCGAAGCGAGGCTGCGGTGGGGATTTTGCCGCGTTCAAGAAGGCGACCAAGCGATCTGTGAGCAGCGGCGAGGAGGGAAAAAAGTGGCGTGCACCACGAGGGCTCCTGGCGAACACTGGTGGGTGAAATTTGCGGAAGAAAGCGAGGCGGGGGGCCTGGAGGGGCCGGAGGCGAGAAGAAGAGAGTGGCCTGACGGGAGGCACCGAGGCGGAAGGACAAGCGAGGAGAGGTTGAGGGAGCTTCTGGGGTTTGGTCTGTAAAAATGGCGAGGGAGCGGGGCTTTTTATAGCCTCGGCGCGGAGGGGAGTGATGCGGTGCGGAGGAGAGAGAGCGGCGACGAAATTTCAACGGCAAGGACCGCATGGGGCGGTGATGGGGATGACCGCACGGGTGTGGAGTTTCACGGTGGAGCCGGTGGGCGATGCGACGAGGCGGCAGAGCTCTGCGGGCGGGCGCATGGCGGAGGGGACAGGACGAGGACAGCCGGCGCATGGGTGAGCGAGCGCACGGCGAAAAATTGGCGTCGAGAATAACCGGACTGGTGAGGAAGAAAGGGCGGCAATGGCGTGTCGCGAAATCGCGGCGAGTAGTGGCGGCGGAACAAGGCGCACGGTGGAGGTGACGGCGCACGGCCGGTTGAAAAATTTGGCCTGAGAACATGAAGTGGCCGGCGAAGCGATCTTGGCGTGGCGAGTTGGTGGCGAGGTGATCGGACGGCGAAATGCCGAGGTGTGGAAAGTTTTGGCGCGGAGGACGACGGGACCGGTGCACGGAAGCAGCCTCGCTCGGACCGGTGGGAGGAAGAAGAGAGGGGAGGGAGAAGAAGGAGTCGGCGCTTGAAATTTGGGCGCATCTGTGTATGGGCCGGAGCAGACCAAGCGGGAAGGAAATCAAACGGGCCAAGGAGCAGAAGCAGGCAGGAAAAAAGAAAAAACAGAAGCGAAATTTCTTGAGGAGAAACAAAGGTAGGCCGTCTGAAATAATTCGTAGGAGGAAAAATCAAATTAACTGGCGGAAAGAAATAGCGAGCGAAAATTTGGTTGTGGGAAGAAGGGTTGGGCTGCGCGAAAATGAATCGGGCGAGAGGGAACAGACGAAAGGTCGGAAGGGAAGGGGAAGAAATGAGAATTGGGCCGGGCCGAATGAATAGGCCGAGGGCGGAAATCGGCCTAGGAAAAAGAGCAGGGTGGGGAAAAAGAAAAGAACCGGCCGGCGACTTGGGCGAGGGAAATCGTACGCAGGGCAAAAGAGAAAAGGGCCCGCCGAAGGATTTTGAGTCGGGGGAAAGAAACGGCTGAGGCCGAAAATGGGATCTGCCGAAAGGGGAAAGCGCCCAAAACGGAAAGAATTCCCGAAAGGGAAAGGAGACTGGTTTTAGCAAAAGAAATTCGAATAAACTCCGAAAATTTCAAACAAGGCTCAAATAAAAGAACAAATAAGGTTTTGAAATTTTTGGGGTGTTTCAGAGAACAACTCCTTGAGCGGCAGGCGAACTTGCGGCTTTGGTGGGCAGATCAAGTCCTAGCTACGACATCGAAGACATCGTCGATGGATACTACTCTTCAAGGAGCAGTTTGAAGGAAGCAGCTATGCTCAAAAGGTACACGACTTTGCTTTGATTTTATCCTAATTAGATAATTTCTTGTATAATTGCAACTAAATTTGAAGAATTTGTATGGGGGTTACTGAAGGTAGACGTAACCTTTTGTCATAACTAGAAGGATACCCGTGCCTTGCAGCGGGAATTTATAGAAATTAATTTGTTGGTTGTAATGTTTAAACAAATCATGGTGAAAACATGGTAGAGCCCAAAAGTATTAGTAGACAGTGCAAATGACCGAACATCTATGACACTCAATTTTCATCCAAAAGTTGTGGACAATAGGGGTGATGTGGCTGCATGAGAGGAGAGAAATATTATTGATTGTAGTTATTGGGGACTACCTGTTTAATATATAGATTTCACCTTAGGATGCTCAGAAGATAACCTTTTATTATCCATATAATTGATTTTTGGATCTAAATTTACAAGATGTCTTAGTTGGTTTCCCTTCATGAAAAGATGTGTTTGTAGGTCAATAAATCTTGATGCATGCACCAGCAAAATTGATTGATAGTTGCTTCATAAAAATTCAACAATGATGACCTTTGTGGATGCGGCTTATATTACTTCACTGTTCACATGATTGATTTTTTTCCCGTTGTTAAAATTGCTTGGTATTTCTTAGAGCAACAAAAGTACCTGAGAATTGTCACAATGCTTCTATGCTCTCCTAAAAGGTAAAAAGCACAAATTTTAAAGCGTGTTGGGGGACCTAATTTGCAACCACCCACTACTCGACTACAAACAATATTGCTTTAATATTTATGCAGTTCAGTTTTGGGGTCGATAATTTTTCACTTTTGCAGTGAATGTAGAACACTTCACATATAGATCCAAAATAATGAGCATATAAGCTGGAGTGGAACAAGAAAATTTTCTTGAAGGTGTGGCCAAATGGTATTGAATCATGCCTCGCCAAAAAAAAGAAGGAATAAATTATTGAGAGGCAGTAGGAAAACTATTACCAAGGATAGTTCTGCTTCCACTCCTGATATAAGAAGCAACAAATCATCATGCAACTGCAATCTTAGCCCATTGTTTTAGATTTCCATTGTGCCATGGCCTATAATTGTACCATCATTTCTTCAGTTGCCTTTTGCCGCTCACACTGTGATCACAAGCTTCCAGCTTTTGTTAAAGATATTAATTTTTTAGTAATTTTGTTGGTAAACTTTCAGGGATCATTATTCTGCTCACTTTCCAATCCAATGCTTTCGAAAGTTAGCATGGTTTATAAGATGAAATCCAAGAGAGAGTTGTTACAGACAAGGCAACACTTACCTACCCAATATCATTTTGTGAGATCATGTGATGAAAAATTGGCTGATTGGTGAAATTGGCATTGCTAAGTGACTTTGGTTATAGCATGTGTGGTGTTTGTGCATGTGCTATGTTGATATGATTATTATACTGGTGATAGCATGATGGATTTTGTTTGATGCAATGCGCTCGTGTGAGTGGTTGCATGGATTGACTTTGAGTCAAGTCGTGGACTTGTGCTCGGATTCGTTTGTTGTTTATTCGTGTGCAGGTGTTGCTCGAGGGCGAACGTGGTCGATGACGGGACCAGAACTAGGTTCATGGAGGAACTGAGGTTCGGGACTAGGTTCAGGGAGGAATCGAGGTCCTGGTGGTCGAGGATGTCATGCGGGACGTTCGGGCTGAAGAACGGTGCACACGAAGGCTGGTTAGTCACGTGTGTGTGGCAGGTGGGCGTCTGGCGTGCAAAGTTGTGTTGGGCCATGTTGGGCCAAGTGGAGTTGTATTCGAACTCTTTATGTTTGCTCAGTATAAATAGGGGGAGGTGTCTCCTGTTTATGGGAGCAAGGAATTAGGGTTTGTACTCTTTTATGTTAGAATCTTGTTAGACAAAAGAAATAAAAGATTGCTTTTTGGGCGGCGGCCGTTTTTTATTCGTGTCTTCGTTTGGCGGCTGGCAAGGAAAAAGCAACGACGTAGGAAGAAAAAGTGACTAGCGGCGGTCGTCGTGGCCGTGATCCTCCCACGGCTGGACAGCTGCTCTGCTGCGGTGACTAGAACTCCTTGCGGCGATTAGTGAATCGCGGCCAGAAATTTCTAGTCGCTTGGTGACTCTTGTGACTTGCGGCCAGAGGCTCCTGCAACGAGGGAATTGCTGGCATGTGGTGACTAGAAGCTGTCGACTAGAAGATAGAGCCCTGCACTTGATCGTTGCTCTACATCAAGACTGAACTTCATCTGTTGAGTTCAAAGCAAAGAACTGGAATCACGAGAAGCTCCTAGCGTCAAAGTCTGGAGGTCCTGGCCGTGACTGTTTGATCGTGCATGCATGCAAGAAAAGGAGACGTCCGAGCGCTGCAGTAATTTCGGTGCTACAGTACCCACGTTGCTACAGTAAATCACGGATTACTGTTCACGCATGATACGCTATGGTACCGATTTCTGACCCTATTTGCCCAATTTCGATTTAGTAGATTGAATCATTGTCTTTTTTATTCAACAAGTTTAATTTTGATTTGATCCATCTAAAACCTTCTTAGGGCATTAATTTAGTGTTCCTCAAAGTTTTGTTGGTTAATCTTTTGTAGATTGTGATTAATCACGAAATTAGGGTTTGCTTGATTTTCGTCATATTCTGTCACAGCAAGTTTGCAGGATTTATAACTTTTGATCTGTAGATCCGATCGACCTGATTCCTTTTTTGTTAGATGCGTATTGGAATCTAGTTTATACGGTTAAAATTTCACATCAATCCGACGGTTGGATCTTTAGGAATTACGATTTTAGTGAACATCTGTTAATCTGTTTTTTGTTGAAACCGAGAGCAATATTTTATAATTAATTTAGGGGGTTTTGTGAATCAAGAAAATTTTGATTTTAGCTTCCGCGCAATCATTCACCCCCCCTCTGATTGCTAGTTTTATATATATCGATCCTACAAGTGGTATCAGAGCAAGGTTTTTCTAATTAATCTTAACCGGTGATTAGAAACCGTAGCGATGGATAGGTATTCGACAAAACCTTGTGTTTTCGATGGTGTTGATTTTCAGTTCTGGAAAGCGAAGATGGAGGCGTACATTCAAGCTCAGGGCTTTGCAATCTGGGAGAAGGTATACAAGCCATATCAAGTGCCCGAGAATGATGAAGTCAATGTAACCAATCAAGCACATGTTGAGGCAAACAACAAAGCGAAATCGATCATCCAAGGATTGGGAAGAAGTGACCCGACCGCGTGATCCATCTCAAATCTGCATATGAGGTATGGAAATCTCTTTGTGATTATCATGAGGGATCTAACACTATCAAAGAGGTTAGGCAAGACATATATAAGAAAGAATACATGCGATTTGAGATGAAGCCTGGTGAGTCACTAGATGATTTCTTTGCACGTTTCAATAAGATCCTTAGCAATTTACGTGCTGTTGGAGTTTATTTTGATGAGGCTACTAATGCTAGACAACTGCTTGGTGCATTAGACATGTCTATTTAGGAGATGAAAGTGACATCCATTAGAGAATCAACTGTCATGAGTGACCTTACTGTAGATGTTCTTTTCTCTAAGCTAAAAACTCATGAATTGGATGTTCTTGCTAGGAGGACTAATTATAAATCAATTGCATTGACCTCTCAATCTAGCATGTCTCAGAATAGTGCTTCTTCAAGTTTTGCTTTGTCTTTCTTGTTTTCACTAACCGATGAACAGATTGAAGAATTTCCTGAAGAAGACTTGGCACTACTCTCTTCTCGTTTTAATAAAGCTTTGCGAATGTGAGAATGAGGAAGAGAGTTGGTGGTGGCCCTCCAAGATGCTATGAGTGTGGTGATCTCAACCACATTCGTCCAAATTGTCCTAAGTTTGCAAGTAAAACATCAAGGAGGAGAAGGACAATGACAGAAGAAAAGAAAGAAAAAAAGTTTTCTCCAAGTGATAGAAAGAAAAAGAGCTTCATCAATAAAAAGGTTGTTCATCGGGTTCTTTCCGCTCTTGAACAAGTTAATTTGAGCGATGTGGATTCGGAGAGCAGCGAGGGCGATGCAACTCAAGCAAGCATGATTTGACAGATTGTGTCTCATGGCTAGGAGTGATGTAAGCTTCACAGGGGCGATCATGACAATGGCGCAATGAGGTAGAACCTTCTTCACGATGAATTAACTATTGCTGTTGTTCGTCTTGGAAAATTGCTTGACAAACGCGATAAGAAAATTAAGAAACATGATGTTCTTGTGGAATCTTTGAATGCTGAAATTGCTAGACTTAAATCTTTGATTCTGATGATGATGCTTGCAAATCATGTGACTTAATTTACAATGAGCTTACTTTGCTTAGGAAAGAACATGTTAGCTTGTTAGAGCAAATTAATCTGAAAAGGAGAAAAATGAGAAACTTGTTAAACATGTTAGTTGTTCTCTTGTTGATTTGCATGATTCAACTCCATGTTCTAAATGCTCCACACTTGAATTGAAGTTGAATGATGCTAATGGTAGAGTTTCTCAAATGACAAATGATTTGCTCACACATGAGGTTCTTTCATGCTCAACTTGTCGCATAGCGAAAAGGAAAAGTGGACGTTCCATGTAATAACTGTTTAACTCTTTCTCGAAAGGTTGATTACTTGGAAAAATCTTTAGAACGGTTCACTTCAGGAAAGAAAAACCTAAACATGATTTTGGATCAATCAAAAGTCAGTACTCATCACAAAGGTTTAGATTTTGATTCTTATGCTCATCATAAATCACATGCTCCAAGCTGTTGTGAAGACACTTGAAAGTGGAAAGTTCAAATTGTCAATGAGCCTAAGAAAACTGTTTTCAAATCTCTGGTGTGTTATCTTCTACTATGGTGAATGCAAATGTTACTACATTCCTAAAGCTAAACATCATGTTAAGTACACTTGCACTCATTGTGGTAGAGATGGACACTTAGTAGATTTTTGCTTTAGGCTAGCCAAACAGCAAAAGAAAGAAAAGGCTAAGGCTAGGTCTAATTTCAGGAAGGCACATTTCACTCCTCATTTTGTGCCTAGGGTGATGCAAACATCTTTTGTTGAAAGAAACATTAGAAATGGCAAATCTGTTTTTATGAACAAGCATACTCGTGTTGTGCCTACTAAATCGTGTGTCTCGATCTTGGATTCCCAAATGCTTTATTTCTAACCCCAGTACCGAGGCCTCGACATCTTCTCGTGCTATGTAGGTTTTTCAGATGCGGGTTGGAGAACACAAGCTTAGTGGATCTTGGTCTTTTGTGAGATGGGATCAAGACTTGGATGGTTCTCACCCTTGAGATGATTTTCAAGAGGCATGTGCAATAATTCTTCATCTACTTTGTGAGTTATTTTATACACTCATGTTCTTTACATTCACAGATATCTAATTGTGGCATGAGATGAAATGATTGTTCATATGCTCATATGTATCTCTTGGCATGTTCAATAATGTTATATTTTATATCATGCCTTTCATGCTTTGGATTCACTTATCATGATTCATGCTTATGCTTAATTGAACATACCATGATAACTCAAGAACATGTATATCATCATCTCCTCTCTGTTGATTTCATTGGTTATCCATTTGAGGGGGAGTTAATGCTTTTTGGTGAAAGTCTCTTTCGGTTGTTTTTGGGGAGGTTTGTTCTTTCAGCCTTTTGTTTTTAAGTTTATTCCCTTCAAGTGACAATTTTGTGGAAGTTTTTTTAAGATGGTTGTTTTGAGGGGGAGTTCTTTGAAGGTTTTGTAATATTGCGTAACATTTTTTTTGTTTCATGTGTTATTTAAATGAAAAACAAAAAAATGAAAAACAGTAAAAGTACTGAGCATTGTATTTCACACACATATGTCATTTGAAGCCATGTTTATGCTACAAGGTCTTTGCAACTTCCTGTTTATACATATATGGTGTAGTTTATGTAATGACTTTTAAATGGAATGACAACTTGAATTAAATCTTGTCATGGTTGAACTTTCTTGGCTATCTTGATCCTGCTCAAAAAGTGCTAAATATGAAAGTTAAGTGCTAAAGCTCAAAAAGTGATTGTTGATAAAAGCAAGATCAAGGTTATGTAATGTCGCACTTCTTCTTTACGAGACTGCTTATCATTGCACTATGATATGAACTTGGAAGAGGTTGTGTATGACCGAAACCATGAAACCTTAAGCTTGTGATTGCTTGGCATGGTTGAAAAGTAAGGCTGATGGTGCATGTAATTCCTTGCAATTGTTGTTGTTGCAATCAAGTAATGAATCAGTTTTTCAAAGCACAAATAAAGTGCACAAAAAGTCAATATTTTCAGGTTTTAAGATTGTTGAGAAAGGGAGATCATGCCATGTAAAAAATCGTTAATAGTACTTGATTTCTAGTTATGCTTACTCTACATTGTCTATGTGTAGATTTGAGGGTACAAGTACTGTTGATAGCATGACTTGGTGATCAAGTTGTTACATTTGTGTATGATTCATAATGCTCAGTATATATAAATAAAGGAAAACATCAACATAAAGGGGGAGAAGTTTCTCTTTTGTTCTCTTTTTGCTTTCTTGATGAATCCATTGTCAAAGGGGGAGAAGTTTGGAATCAAAAGGAGAAATTTTTGGTCACACATTGCACATTCACACACACATTTCTTCTTTCTGTTAGGGGGAGTCTTTCTTTTTGATATGGGGAGATTTCTTTTTAGATAAGAGGAGATTTTTGTTCTTCTTCTTTTGATCACATTACTTCTTTTTTAAAAAAATAGTGTTGCTATTGTAAGGTGAATGCCAATGTTCGTTTCCAAATGGTGTTGCCAATGTTTTCATCAAGGGGGAGATTGTGAGATCATGTGATGAAAAATTGGCTGATTGGTGAAATTGGCATTGCTAAGTGACTTTGGTTATAGCATGTGTGGTGTTTGTGCATGTGCTATGTTGATATGATTATTATGCTGGTGATAGCATGATGGATTTTGTTTGATGCAATGCGCTCGTGTGAGTGGTTGCATGGATTGACTTTGAGTCAAGTCGTGGACTTGTGCTCGGATTCGTTTGTTGTTTATTCGTGTGCAGGTGTTGCTCGAGGGCGAACGTGGTCGATGACGGGACCAGAACTAGGTTCATGGAGGAACTGAGGTTCGGGACTAGGTTCAGGGAGGAATCGAGGTCCTGGTGGTCGAGGATGTCATGCGGGACGTTCGGGCTAGAGAACGGTGCACACGAAGGCTGGTTAGTCACGTGTGTGCGGCAGGTGGGCCGTACGCGTGCAAAGTTGTGTTGGGCCATGTTGGGCCAAGTGGAGTTGTATTCGAACTCTTTATGTTTGCTCAGTATAAATAGGGGGAGGTGTCTCCTGTTTATGGGAGCAAGGAATTAGGGTTTGTACTCTTTTATGTTAGAGTACTGTTAGACAAAAGAAATAAAAGATTGCTTTTGGGCGGCGGCGGCCGTTTTTTTATTCGTGTCTTCGTTTGGCGGCTGGCAAGGAAAAAGCAACGACGTAGGAAGAAAAAGTGACTAGCGGCGGTCGTCGTGGCCGAGATCCTCCCACGGCTGGACAGCTGCTCTGCGGCCGGTGACTAGAACTCCTTGCGGCGATTAGTGAATCGCGGCCAGAAATTTTCTAGTCGCTTGGTGACTCTTGTGACTTGCGGCCAGAGGCTCCTGCAACGAGGGAATTGCTGGCATGTGGTGACTAGAAGCTGGCGACTAGAAGATAGAGCCCTGCACTTGATCGTTGCTCTACATCAAGACTGAACTTCATCTGTTGAGTTCAAAGCAAAGAACTGGAATCACGAGAAGCTCCTAGCGTCAAAGTCTGGAGGTCCTGGTCGTGACTGTTTGATCGTGCATGCATGCAAGAAAAGGAGACGTCCGAGCGCTGCAGTAATTTCGGTGCTACAGTACCCACGTTGCTACAGTAAATCACGGATTACTGTTCACACATGATACGCTATGGTACCGATTTCTCCTATTTGCCCAATTTCGATTTAGTAGATTGAATCATTGTCTTTTTTATTCAACAAGTTTAATTTTGATTTGATCCATCTAAAACCTTCTTAGGGCATTAATTTAGTGTTCCTCAAAGTTTTGTTGGTTAATCTTTTGTAGATTGTGATTAATCACGAAATTAGGGTTTGCTTGATTTTCGTCATATTCTGTCACAGCAAGCTTGCAGGATTTATAACTTTTGATCTGTAGATCCGATCGACCTGATTCCTTTTTTGTTAGATGCGTATTGGAATCTAGTTTATACAGTTAAAATTTCACATCAATCCGACGGTTGGATTTTTAGGAATTACGATTTTAGTGAACATCTGTTAATCTGTTTTTTGTTGAAACCGAGAGCAATATTTTATAATTAATTTAGGGGGTTTTGTGAATCAAGAAAATTTTGATTTTAGCTTCCGCGCAATCATTCACCCCCCCTCTGATTGCTAGTTTTATATATATCGATCCTACACATTTCATTTCACATATTAACTCAGCGGTGAATTTTGATGAGAAGCAAACGACATCATACATAAATAATGATGTTACAATTGTCGGAAGAGATGGAAACTTGGAACATCTCATTGACATGTTAATGCAGAAAAATGTAGATGAGCTTTCCATTATTACCATAGTTGGGCCTGTGGGCCTTGGGAAAACAAGCCTTGCGCAGCTAGTTTTCAATGATGCCAGAACAAAGGCAATCAGCTTCAGGATTTGGGTTCACGTTTCCATAGGCAATGTCAACCTTGAAAAAATTGGCCAAGATATTGTTTCACAAACTACCGAAAGGATTGAGGGAAACATGCAATTGCAGTCAATTAAGAATGATGTTCAAGCTATACTGAATAAGTATAGCTGCTTAATAGTATTAGATAGCTTGTGGGGTAAAGATGCAGAAGTGAATGAACTGAAGCAGATGTTGCTAACAGGTAGACACACAGAAAGCAAGATCATAGTGACCACTCACAGTGATAAAGTTGCTGGGCTGATATCCACAATGCCACTGTACAAGCTGTCTGCTTTATCTGAAGAAGATTGTTTAAGTGTATTCTCTCAAAGGGCAATGACAGGTTATGGTGACCCACTGTTCAGAGAATATGGAGCAGAAATTGTTAGAAGGTGTGAAGGCATACCCTTGGTAGCTAACTTTCTTGGATCTGTGGTGAATGCTCAACGACAAAGGCGTGAGATTTGGCAAGCTGCGAAGGATAAAGAAATGTGGAAGATAGAGGAAGATTATCCTGAAGACAAAATTTCACCACTATTTCCATCATTCAAGATAATATATTATAATATGCCCCATGAGCTAAGATTATGCTTTGTATATTGCTCAATCTTCCCTAAAGGATCTGTCATAGATAAGAAAAAACTTATTCAGCAATGGATTGCACTTGACATGATTGAGTCCAAACATGGAACCTTGCCACTTGATGTAACTGCTGAGAAGTACATTGATGAACTTAATGCAACTTATTTCCTTCAAGTTTTAGAAAGGCATCAAGTAAGTTCTTGGATTCATACCTATGCTATTACTTGCTTTGTCTTATACATGTCCTAACTGGTGAACCAGCATTCCAGAAATCAAATAATTCACAAGGATCATAGTAGCTTGTATCGTTATTTCTATTAATAGCTTGTCGATAAGTTTTGGGTAAGAAGATTTACCATGAAATAAAGCTCACATAGGAACATTTTGTTACAAGTTATGATAATTGTTTCACTTTAGCTTGAATCCCATATATAAAACACGCCTAAATTGTACTGTAATGTATTCAGGACCCAGGTTGGTGCCTTGATGCATGCTCATCTGGAGTACTTCTTAAACTTCGATCAATATAGTTTCTCACAATGCAAAATGTGATGAAAGCATACGCATTATATTATGTACTTATGGTTTAATATTTTGCATCAAACTGCCATGGTATTAATATATTGAATAAATCTTACAAAAACTATGCACTTCTGTTTGTTGAGCTAGTTGATTTACTAATCTATTTATTCTTCCCTAAGATCAGCTAAAATGTGATTGCACCAGGGCATGACTAGCCTATGCCCAGAAAATTATATTTCAATTAACGAGTTGCATGATAAGTTGGGAGTTATTATGGTTTAGAGTAAATAAGATAATTAACCTCCTCTACAGATTACTGCAGAAAGATCCAGTGCTTCAGAGGAAATGCTCCGCATGCATGATTTGGCACATGATCTTGCTAGGTCAGTTGCTAGTGAAGATATCCTTGTGATTTTAGATGCTGAGAATGAGCACAATACTAGATATTGTGATTACCGTTATGCACAGGTGTCTGCTTCTAGCTTACAGTCAATACATAGCATGTCTTGGCCTACCAAGGCAAGGTCACTAATTTTCAAGACTAGTGATCCAGAATTGGAGCATGTCAGTGAAGTTCTTTCAGTGAACAAGTATTTGCGTGTTTTGGATCTCAGTGGATGTTCTGTTAAGGAAATACCTGCTCCTGTTTTTCAGCTGAAACAACTCAGGTACCTTGATGCTTCAACATTGCCCATTACAGCACTCCCTCCCCATATTAGTAGCTTTCATAAGCTACAAACATTGGATCTTTCAGAAACTGAACTTACAGAGTTGCCACACTTCATCAGCAACTTAAAGGGGCTGAAATATTTGAATCTCCAAGGTTGCCAGAAACTTGAACAGTTGAATAACCTTGATTTGCTGCATGATTTACATTACCTAAACTTGTCATGCTGTCCCGGTTAGAAGCTTCCGGAATCTCTTGAAAATCTTACGAAACTTCATTTCTTGAACCTTTCTGAGTGTTCTAAGCTTCCCGCATTACCTAATGGGTTATTGGAATCATTTGCTAGCCTTTGTTCTCTCGTGTATCTAAACTTAAGTGGTTTTGAGTTCCAAATGCTGCCCGACTTTTTTTGCAACATTTGCTCACTTCAATATTTGAATCTGTCAAAATGTTCTAAACTTGAGGTACTCCCCCAATCATTTGGCCAGCTTGCATATTTGAAAGGACTAAATCTTTCATTTTGTCCTGATCTTAAACTTCTTGGATCTTTTGAATACCTTACTTCTCTTCAGGTTTTGAATCTCTCAAACTGCCCTAGGCTTGAACATTTGCCACCGTGCTTTGACAAGCTTAGTAGTTTAGAGTATCTTAATTTATCACAATGTCTTGGACTCAAAGCATTACCTATATCACTTCCAAACCTTAAAAAGCTCTGAAATCTTGAGGTTTCTGGGTGCCAGGATTGTATAGTACAATCCTGTTCTCAAAGCTCCGGAAGTTCCCAATCTCATCAACGCTCAGAGCAAGCCGAGAAAGTCAAATTAAGAAGTAGTGATATCTCAGAGATCACTCCTGATGAGCCGGCAATTAGAGATCTTACAAAAGAAGCAAATGTTTCAGAAATTGCTGAAGTTGAATATCTGAGGAATAATCTGAAGCAAAAGTTGTCTTCTGCCTCCCACTTAGATGAAGATAGAAGTGAAGATCCTGAAGTTATTACTAAGGTAAACATGTCATGTATGTTTTCAAGAGTAAATAATAACAATTATCTGCTATTTACTTTGAATTCATGTCTTACAACAACACTTGTTTTAGTTTTGCTAGATCGATTCCTGGTGATTTAGAAAATTTGAACCATTAGTGTTGTTAGCAATTAAAAACACTGAAGAACTAATAGCTTCGTGTAGTTGTACTCGAATTGAAAATTGCTTTGTTTAGTGAAGGTATCTAATTGGGTACCAGAACACTGATCACAATCTTTTTTATTAGTTTTTAAAATATCTTACAGAAAATTCCCAGAGGTCTGCATGTTCTAAATTGATTTTCAATAAACATGTTATAATGTCATGCTAATTACTTCCAATGTCCTTATTCCTTGCTGTAGCCAAATACAACTGGAAATATACAACTGCCTCCAGGACACCGGATCTCATTGTCTTCGTCTCATTTTTCTTCCTTTGCATCAAGCTCAAGTGCACCATTTGCATCCGTCTCCTCTTCGGATGTGTCAACTATTAAGCATCCAGTGTCTAATGAAGAGACAACAGGTATGATACTCTGGATAGTTTTACTCCTAATTTAAACATCTGAATAAGAAGTTCAGCTTCTTAATTTCACAAATATTACAACGAACAAAGAAGGCATACTCCTTTTGGTTCAAAAAAAATGACATTTTTTATTTGCACTGTCTTCATGGTACAACTTTGGCTCAAGACATTTGTTATAATGTGTTGATGAAAAATACAACTTTATACTCAAGACATTTGTTATAATGTGTTGATGAAAAATACAACTTTATATTACATAAGTATTTTGAATGGCAAGTATGCATGTATAATTTCTTTGTGACCAATTTAGATATTCATGAGTACAAAGTTGTTAAATTTAGACAAGTTTGATTGGTGCAGATATAAAAAGGAAATATTTTATATCGGGCAAAGTATCATATTAGAGGTTAGAGCATTCTACTATGGGGAAACAAGGAAGAGCCAAGACATTTAGAAATTAGAACATATTGATGTTTGTTAAATTCAGAGCCCACAGTGGTTGACTAGTTACTTCATTTATTTTGTTTACGTGTGAGTTTTGATAGGTTTTCACCCCATGAAAAAATGCCAAGAGTCTCATGGGTCGGTAAAAGATGGTCTGATTACTGAAGACAATGTATCCTCATCGGACACACTGGTACAACTGCATGAAGCGGCCACTGTAAGACACAGTGATGACAGCCATATAACTGACTGTAATGGATTATATGAGTTCAATGTACGATGTGATGGCAAACCAAGGGGTTGTCGCACAACAAACCAGCTGAAGATAACAGATATGGAACTTATTAAGGGATACGATCACACCGAATCAAAGTTGTTGGAGTGCACCCCATGTGAAGAAGCAGAGTTGTTGACTTAAACAGAGAGTAACTGGGGTGTGGTGGAGCAGGGACCACTCCTTAAGGTGTTAGGATGCGAATTCGTCATGGTCTGCTCTCAACAGTCAACACCGCGGTTTGCCTTATCAGCTTGGTTTCCACAGTTGTCAGTGATGGGATTTGCCATACAGAAACAGAACAAAGCGAAAAAAAAAAGATTTTCCATCCAGCAACAGTTGGAGGGATTGTTATGCGAATTAATGAACAATAGATTTTGTGTATGGAAGAGATGGTGTTTCGTCAAAGCACTTGATGTGGTGTTATTTCAGGTGTCTCTGGTTCTAGTGATTGTTCACTTCGTTAATTCTTCAAGATTTTGCCATCAGTGAAGTATCATGTTTTAGGTGCAAAATATCTGTGTTGATTGTCAGCAGACTAATGATAAAAGCTTGCTCCATGGAGCTTATTGTGCTTTCCCTTAAAGAGAAGGTTGAGTTGTCCCTCGAAGTTTCTCTCCATGGAGCATTGCCCATGCTTTTCTAAAAAAATTACATGGGCTATTCTCTTTCAGAATTGCATTTCAAAATTGATTATTTGCAAATTAATGAATAATAGATTTCCATAGACAATTTTTCTAGAACTAGTGGGGTGCTCATGCATTGCAACGGAAAACATGTGTACGCAACGCACATGGTTTCTTTTCGTCATTAAGAGAGTAGATGCAATACTCACACTTGGTACACAATTATAGAATGCAAAATAGTTCTTAAATATCTAATTGAAGACCACAATTACAAACTTCCATGCACATTGTCTACAGTTTATTTATTTGAGATTCATGCTAGGGAAGTGAGCGGGAATGTACTGATTAGATATAGATCATGATCGTCCAACTGGTGTGAGGGTTAACTCCTCTTTTTATTAGTTAAGATAAGAAATAACTGAAATGCACAATTTCAAAAGAAAGAAATAGAGAAGCATTGACCGCATGTTATTTGAGTAGAGCTATATGCGCCAGATGTTGTACTTAGTAACTGGCCTGTCTTTCCAGGAAATAGAAATAGAAAATGTTAAGCGCTTGTGATTTCATATGATGGGGACTGATACTCCAGACTTTGGAGAAAAAGCGCATTCATAGGTTGATCGCTTTTTTTTTCTCCAAGAGCAAAACTCTTCATTTAATAAGTGAACTACAATCAAGCTGCACACATTGCAGCAAGAAATCTGGCACTTGATCAGTCCAAGTACTCAGTGTTCTAGTTTGGGAGGCTTGCTTAGCACAAAAATGTGCAGCTGAGTTCTAGGTTGATTGCTTATTATTGAGCGCGATATGCTCTGCATAATTCTGTACTGAAATTATGGCAAATAGGCTAATAGTTAACTTGTATTTGTAGAATTGGTCAAGAGAAATAAAAGACGCTACTTAGAGCATCTCCAGCAGCCTCGCTATTCGACTTGCTTCCTTATTTTTTGGTGATTCACTGCGACTGTACAAGCTCCAACAATCTCGCTATCTTCGTCCCCAAATTTGGCGTTCCTTCGCGCAACCGCTCGTTCCTTCGCGGGACCGTAGGGACACCGGCGAGGCTTCCTTCGCATTGGGCGCCTCCTCCGCTGTCGTCTAGAGCACAGCCGTCGATCACTGCCCTCCCACCACCGACTCCGAATCCGGAGGAGGAGAGGCAGAAGGAGGCTTCTCTTAGAGAGACCATCAACATCCAGGTACTGTTTGCTCTCATCTTCTTGCAGAAATCGAGCAAGAAAATCGTGGATCACGGTTGCTTTTTCTTTGCTCGGAATTAGAGTTCTCGGTGCACAAAGATGGGGGGTTTTGCGGCTGCTGGTGTGATCCAATTGGTTAATATTGATTAAATTTGGTTAGGGTTTGCTGCTTCCGAGGGCGACCAGAACTGCGGCCTCCACTCTTCTCCACGGCTCTCTCGATTCGCTCTCCAGATGCTTCCAAGCCCTTGAGTCGTCCCTCTTGCGGCGGCGGCCGCCGCCGTCGAGTGTTTTCCAGAGGCACCTCTCCGACGTGTCCTTCCAGGCACAGGCGCTGGACACCCGCGTCCCCGCCACGGTCATCACCGGTTTCCTCGGGTCCGGCAAGGTCGGCCTCGCTTACCCGCCCTTCTCTTCCGTTCCCTTTTACAGTGTTGCTAACTGGAGCAGTAGCCTATTCTGAATTCTAGTCCCGCTTCAAGTTCCCTTTTACTTGGACAGTGCCCGATGACATTGTCCAGTAATGGTAATGTGGATTAGGAAGATTTTAGAAATTGATTCTCTATCTTTAAAATCAAATACAACCTGTGTGGATTTAAACTGAGGAGTGTGCCTCTCCATGGTTCATGAAGTTTTAAATCACATACATGATTGATGATGCTATATAGTCTATAGGAGACTGATGGTTGTCTGTTAAGGTTGGCTGATTGCTTTTAATCTATCTTTTGCAGACAACCCTCCTGAATTTCATTTTGTTATGGGTCAACTGAGCCCATGAACAGTACCCACGGGCACAGTAGCAGCAGTCCAGATTGCTTAGAAAATAAGAAATCAAGGGTTAGGTTAGATTAGTTACTATAGATAAGAGATTAGTTACTATAGATAAGATTAGTTACTATAGATTAGAATATTGCTTTCTTAGACTCCAAGTTAGCCATCCTATAAAAGGGATGTCATGTATCACTTTATGCATCTAAGTAATGAGTAAACCAAGTCTCTAGCAGATCAGGCACTGCCATCGATAACTGGCCGATGGCTCCGTACAGCCAAGGTGCTAGCTTCGATAACAGCTCGTTTCGCCCACGTTAAGGGCCCTATCTCATCCCCGTTGCGTGTGCGGATCGTGCACGTAACAATTTGGTATCAGAGCCGACGATCCTCCTACCACGGTGACCATCGAAGATCGCATCTCCAACCTCCGCGCCTCGCCGACCGAAGGCCCAACGCTTCATCTCGTGCGAATCTTCCAAACTTCAACCTTGAGGACAAGGTTGATTCGCAAGGAGGGGATAATGTTATGGGTCGACTGAGCCCATGAACAGTACCCACGGGTACTGTTCACGTGAACAGTACCACGGGCACTGTAGCAGCGGTCCAGATTGCTTAGAAAATAAGAAATCAAGGGTTAGGTTAGATTAGTTACTATAGATAAGAGATTAGTTACTATAGATAAGATTAGTTACTATAGATTAGAATATTGCTTTCTTAGACTCCAAGTTAGCCATCCTATAAAAGAAATGTCATGTATCACTTTATGCATCTAAGCAATGAGTAAACCAAGTCTCTAGCAGATCAGGCGCTGCCATCAATAACTGGCCGGTGGCTCCATAGAGCCAAGGCGCTAGCTTCGACAACAGCTCGTTTTGCCCACGTTAAGGGCCCTATCTCATCCCCGTTGCGTGTGCGGATCGTGCACGTAACACATTTTAACTTCATAGCATGGGAAGAGGATCACGGTCATTGAGAATGAGGTAATTTGAAGCTTCCCCTGTATCTTGATGCTCTTTTTTATCCGTTGTCATACCTTGTACAGTCAGTTATGCATAACATGAATTTCAGATCAAGTTTACTGTTGTTCTCCTTGTGTTTGATATGTTTTGCAATATATCACTATTTGCATTGAAGTAGTTCCATTTAACATCAGAGATCTAGTGGCGCTATGTAGAATCAGCAATGTTTTGTTTTTTGCATATAGTTTGGTGAGGTGGATATTGACAGCTCCCTTGTTGCAAGCCATTCATCGGTTGCTGAGGACATTGTAATGGTGAATAATGGCTGCTTGTGTTGCACCGTTCGAGGGGATCTTGTAAAGATGCTTCTGAAGTTGGTGAAGCAAAAGGGAGACAAGTTTGATCATATTGTTATTGAAACAACAAGTGAATCTCATTGGATCAAATCCTACAGTATAGAATGCCATTTTTTTAAAACCTGAAAATGCATGATTTCTTTTGATGTCTAAACAAAGTCAGTGTCAATGTCCAGGTCTTGCAAAGCCAGGTGGGTTGTAAATGAGGCTGTAGAACAAGTTGCTTATGCAGACCGGATTATATTGAACAAGGTATTGGGTTTATACAAGGCATCAATACTAAAAGTTATTTAATCACATTTATTTTATGCATTTTCTGGTTTAAGAATACAACTTTCAAAATGCTGCTTCTTTTTCTAATGTTCATCATTGCAGATTGATTTGGTTGATGATACAGAACTGCAGGCATTAATTAACAAAATCAAGTTAAATTGGTAGAATGCATTCCTTCAGAAAAAATACAAGATGATGGGTTTTGTACAAGCTGAAATGGTTTTCTTGTTGCAGCTCATTAATGGGATGGCAGAAATAAAAAAAAAGCAAAGTTTGGTGGTGTTGACATGGATTTTGTCCTCGGAATTGGGGGCTATGAACAAGGTATTGGTGTTGACATGGTTTCCTTCGTGTTTTGTATGTTTAATCAAAATTTTCTGATGAAGAAATGGTGGCAGGTAAAAACTCAACAAATGAGATGGTAGCCAGATCTTCACCACAGATATTGTGCGTGTGCATTTTCTTTTACATTCTCCTTTTCTCAATCCGTTCAGTTTACTCTGTTCACTTGTAGGGCACCATCATGATCATGTCCATGATTCGGCTGTCTCTAGTGTAAGTATTGTTTCAGAGGGAGTACTTGATCTTGATGAGGTAAAAGTCTACTTGTGGGTTAAAGTACTGAATATATTTGTTTAAAATGTACGAGTCTTGGGCCTTTAGCCCTTTGCTGTCACAAGGCTCCACAACAAATCAACTGATATATCACTACTGTCTTTGTAAGGTGAACGATTGGCTTGAGAGACTGGTCGATGAGAAAGGGGAAGATCTGTACAGATTGAAGGGTGTTATATATGTAAATGAGTCGATTGAGCGCTTTGTCAGGAACTAGCCAGTAACTGATACCGGTTCGGGCAATACCCCTGGTGAATGTGTGCATCAATTCCTGTGTTACATAGCTATCTTGGTATGCCCTGTGAAATCATTTGTTCTAAGTTATGCAATGGTCACCAGTCACTAACAGAAGTATGTAATTCTGGATGTTATATCTATAAATGAGAAAGGGGAAGATCTGTACAGATTAAAGGGTGTTATATCTGTAAATGAGTTGACTAGGTGCTTTGTATTTAAGGTTATCTGATCTAATTGCTTTTGTTGTCTATTTACTTCAGTGAGTCGACTGGGCGCTTTTGTCGAATGGGCATGCATTTACAACCTTTTCAAATATTGTGCTGTTCCTGTCATGAAAAAATCGGGTCTGCATATTATCTTTCTATTTTGTTTACATGTTATCGATAGACGAGAATAATATGGCCGTTAAGATGACCGTTAGAATATAGCCGTTAAGATGAACATTTGAATATAGCCGTTAAGATGACCGTTTGAATATAGCGGTTGCTGTTATAACTGTTATGTGAAATATGATTAGAATATAGGAGAGAGAAAATAAAGAGTGTGATATGGAGAGTGCTGTTGGAGAGGGAGGAGATATGGAGAGTTTTTTTTGGAGAGTTCTGTAAATCTGACTTTTGGAGAGTGAGATTTAGAGAGTATTGCTGGAGATGCTCTTAGGATTTCATACCATAGGGTTGCTTTTTAGTGAAATTAAAGATTGCACATAAGTACATAACCCCTTTTTTTCTCAATGGAAAAGGACAGAGATTGCATATACCCTTGGGGCACGAATTCGGCACATGTTGGGATAGCTCAGCACTAGATTTCTTTCATAAATAGGTTTTTGCTAAAAATGAATTTTAATGGGAATTTGAAATTTTGGTTTGATTTTGCTGGTCATCAAGGATGGTGTTTACAGAATATGTTGTTGGAAAAAATATATATGTAGTGACGTTTTAGAAAAATAAGAAAGTGTTGAATTTATTTTTTTATTTTCTTAATAAACAATTCATTCCAGAGCTTAGACGGTTTTCTCTATTTTTTTTACTAGTATATTTTTAGTGCTTTTTAAAGGTAGAAGGATATACGAGAGTATTCCACCTGACAGGCCCAAGTCTACAGACCGGGTTTGGTTCGGTAGGGGGTGTCTTTGATAGCCGGCAAACCCTAGCAGTGGGAAACCCTGGTACCTCTCACACTAACGAATTCTGGTGTTCAAGATTCAAAGGAACACAACGATTTTACCCAGGTTCAGGCCCCCATGGAGAAGGGTAACAGCCTTACGTCCTGCCTGATCTTGTATTGCCTCTCAAAGACTTGGTTACAGAGTTTGTGGATGACTAGCTCTTCTGTTGAGCCTCTCCTACTGTCTCTCTTCTTTTTTCCTCTTCCCTCTCCCTATGTCCTAGAGTGCCCTTATAAGCATGGGCTTACACGAACCGACTAGAGGAGGGTGCCGTCATCATGCTTATCTTACATGCATTTATTACGCCTCTATGCTTGTTGTCCGTTCATACGCCCTAATTAATGCCAGCGCATGCCTTCGGTTCTTCGGGATGTGACCCTCTGTGTGGGGTAGGTGGAGGCGTCGGAGAAAGGGCTGTAGTAGAATTCCTTGGAATCGGCGTGCACGGTACAAAGAACTGCCTCGACATGGTACGACGGGAAGGAGACTTCGAGGCAAGCCATCGTGTCCCACCTTTTGGCATGGCGGCGAACAAGCGGCGTGCTTTCGCCGCCGCTCGCCAAGCCGCCACGTGGGCTCGGCGCCGGGCGGCGGCGTGATCGCCATCTGCCGCTTCGCGCGCGCCACGTGGCCGACACCGGTGAGCGGGCGTGCTCGCCGCCGCCGCCAAAGCCGCCACGTGGCCGGGCGCCGTGTGCGGCGTGATCGCCCACCGCCGCGCGCCGCGCCCGTGGGCGACACCGGTGAGCGGGCGTGCTCGCCGCCTACTCGCCAAAGCCGCCACGTGGGCTGGCGCTGGCGAGCAGGCGTGGTCGCCCACTGCGCCGCGCGCCGCCACGTGGATCGACGTCCAACAGACGGGGTGTAAACACCCACCCGCTTGCTAGACCGCCACGTAGGCCACACACGCTTTTGTGCGGCGAAGAGGGTACCCTGGCGTAAAGTACACCGACAGTAGCCCCCGGGCCCACCCAAGAACGCACCTCAGGGCCCCTTGAGATTTTCCATTAAATGCCGGTGCATTCTTGGATGGGGCCATCATTTATCAGGATGCGACCGCCTTGATTCTCGTGCTTCATCGCATCCGCCGATTTTTGGGGACCCGATACGACGCACGATCTTGCCTCTTCACGAACCGTCGGCGCGAGTGGGGGTACTTATAGATTCATCCGCACCAAGCAGTTTACGCTTTCAGCACTTTTCGCAAACTTCATCTTCTCGTTCCAAGTTCCCCTCGCTTTTCACCGCTTTTGCTTCCATGGCTTCTTCTGGTTCGCCTTCCCTCCCCGCTTCCACGGTGGACTCCTACACGGTGGGGAGACTCCACACCATCGTGCCGGAGGGCCCTCTCCACTTCCGGGCCGGGACCCCCACGCCACAGTGCCCCGCCGACGAGATAATCATCTTCACATGGGGTATTATGGCGGGCCTGGTGCCGCCCTTTTCTGACTTTTTTCTCACCGTCCTCCACTTCTACGAAATCCATCATCTTCAACTCACCCCCAACTCCATCGTCTTCCTCGCCACCTTCGCACACCTCTGTGAAATGTTCATGGGGGTGATGCCGAACCTTCCTCTTTTTCGCTACTTCTTCCTCTGCCATGCCTCCTCCGACGGCGAACTGCTGGGGAGCTGCCATTTCCGTCTTCGGGACGGGATGGCTGCTCGTTACCTCCCCTTCCAGCCCAGGTCAAACTGGAAGGCCTGGCGCACCGAGTGGCTGTACGTCAATGACGACAGTGGCATCGATGCCCTGGGGGTGCCCGCCGGGCCAGCGGCGGTCACCGAGAACTGGAACTCGCCCGTCGAAGAGACGGCGGAGCTCCTGGCAATGGCGGCCCGCATCAACAACCTGCGGGACGCCGGTTTAACTGGGGCGCTGGTCGTTAGGGATTTCGTATCCCGAAGACTCAGCCCCCTCCGCCGCCGTATTCGCCCAGCATGGCAATACACCGGCGACGACGACATCACCCGCACCTTTCTGGCCGTAAGTCTTCATTGCTATCTTTTAGCTTTCCTCGGCATTTATGCTTCTTCTGTGTTGCTCCCTACCAACCGGCAGTCTCTTTTTTTTTATTTAACTTTGGCCAGGCGCGGGAAACTTGGACGGGCCACGCCTCAGCAGGTGGCTCTCCGGGCTTATGGCGGCGACCCCCGCCGGCCTAGTCTTCCCCTCATCAGCCCGGCCATTCGCCGACTTGGAGCCTGCGGAGCGCCTAAGGATCGTCAGGTTGCTGCCGCCGATGGACTCCACTGGCCTTGCCGTGGTGCCGCCGCGCGCCCCCCTGACGATTAGGGATGCGCCACCTCCCACTGATCGGGCGGCGGGCAAACGGCCACTCGTCCTGGACGCTTCAAATCCGGGCGCGAAGAAGACCCGCTATGCGGGCGAAACCTCCGCCGCCACCAGCCCAAGGGTGGCGGTACCTTCGCATGGGGCGGTCGCATCAGCCGCACCAATTGCAACATCGACTGCACTAGCGCCGCCGCTCGCGGCGCCAGTATCTCCACCTCCGGCGCCGCCAGTACCATCGCCACCGACGCCAATGCAGCAGGCATCGGCCTCGACAACGACTACGGCGCCAACTGCTACGGCACCAGCTCCAACTTCACCTCCTTCACCGACTCCTTCTGTGGCGCCGATCCCACCTTCCACGGCGCCACTGCCTTCTGCCACGGGGACCCCTGCCGCCGCTCGACAAGGCGGGCTTGAGGTCCCAGGCGGCTTTCGGTTGAGGCGGCGCCAGGCGACCCCTCAAGGCGCTCGATGGAGCCGATGCGCTGCACTGCGAGGCAGCGGAGGCTCCCGCTTAGATGCCGCCGGCCGCTGCCGCCCTCAGGGCCGAGGCAGGCAAGACCGACACCGACGCCCCGCCACTCGCCCCCGCTGCGTCACCGTACTGCTGTCGCCACGCCAGCCGAGCTTTTCACGAGCTCGACGATCTGACGCGCAAGATTTGGCGCGATCCTAAATCACGGCCGCCGGACATGGATGTAAGTTCAACCTTCATTAGTTATGTTTTGGTGTTAATGACAAATCTAATATTGAGATTATCCCTTAATGCGATTTTGTTACTAATGACAAATCTTATATCAAGACTAACTCGTTCATTTAGAATATCCTTGATTAGTCTCATCGCATTAAAAATAGAAAACCCAAGGTATGTATGTGTATTCTTTTAAGTATAAATTGCATACTTTGGATTTAAGTTAAAGTATGAATGTCCCTATTATATTAACCACAAAATGTGCATCATGTTTCCCAATCCATATATTACATGGATGCACACACTTAGGGGGAGTTTGTAGTTTAACTTGAAAGTCTCTTTGTATTGATCTAATTCTTATTAACACATATAAGGATCAAGACATAGAAACTAAATCCGTGAGTATATGGTTAAATTGCCTACGTATAGTATACTCATGGTAATATAGAATAAACCCCACATGGTAAACTCATGTTTATTCTATAGTTGATGATTTAGAGTAATGATCATTTCCATATAGCCTACACATAATGGATCATTACTTTTCATCAACATGAGTATATGAAAACTTGTGTAGTTAATATATACTCATATCAATTTAAATGATAATTTAAATTGAGTTCATTTGTCTTATTAATCATTAAAGAACATTTCATCATGTGTTGATGGTGTTCCATGATTAATTAAAGACAAATGCATAGTTTTTAAGTATAATAAAGCATGTGTTGCATTATTGTACTTAAGACACATATTAATCATTCAAATTGATTTAGGTTGTGCTCAATTGATCTAAAGGCATCCATTATGTGTTAATGGAGTGCAAGAGATAATTGAGACAACCATGCATCTTGGACTAACAAGTTTTATGAGTTGTGATTGAGTTAGGTCTAAAGATGGATGAGATGATGAGAACGGGACAAGAACGGCATCATGAGGTGATGGGCGTCAAGAGTGGATCCCGAAGATAAAGAGGAGTCGAGTGATGATCCCGGGGGAGTATTAGTGAAGATCATAAAGACCCCAAAGGGGATTGCTTGCGTGCGGCGGCAAAGGTATAACTAGATAGGCTAAGGACTTTGTAGTCTTTGAGTCTAGTTTTTATCGCCGTACTATTAAGAGGGGTTGTCTCCTAGCTTGAGCTTCATCATGTGTTAGTGATCTCAATCCGCGTTCACTCGAGTTCAAATCATTTGGATTTGGTTTTTGCATAAGGGTTAACCATTTAGCATGTGTTGCGAATGGGTTAAGCTTATGCTTGGTTGTTGTTGGTTTATGCTCGATTTGCATATGTTGCAAGAGGAAGAGCATATGCATTTGGTTTTCGCATAATGCTTTGATTTGCATGTGTTGCAAATAGGATAAGCAATATCGTTGGCTTTTAACGTGAAGTTTATTTTTGCATGTGTTGCAAATGTTGAAGCCTCATGTTTTGTTTTGATTTACAAAACAATCTTTCTTAATCTATGTGGTTTTGCATGGAGCTAAGTTTTGCATGTGTTGCAAAAAGTGAGAGCTCATGCATTGTGTTTTAGCTTGTGACTTGATCATGTGTTGATCATCACAAAGGCTAAGTAAAGTTTATGGTTTGTGTTTGCAAAATGTGATTTTGCAAAATGTTGTTTTGTTATTTGCAAAAGTGGTTTGCAAATAAGCTAGAGGTTATGGGTTTCAATCCTAGAGTATGTGTTGGCATTTGCAAATGTGTTTTGCAAAGTGTCGGGATCATGTGTTGTTCCTTACATGGCTAGAGGATTGATCTTATAACTTTTTGGGTTATTTGCAAATGTGTTTTGCAAAAGTTATTTTGATCATGAGTTGATCATCTTGGCTCAATATTTGATGTTAGTGACTCTTTCTAGCTTGTAGTCATGCCTTTCATCAAGTCTATCGAGGATTTGAAAATCGGTTTTAGACTTGAATGACTACATTAGAGTTTGGTTTTGGTGATATTTAAAAATATCTATGGGTGCTTAAATCATGAAAATGGGTGGAGATTGTAGCCCTCATGATAAGCTTCGCATAGAATCAAAAATCACCCAAATCGGAGTTCGGAGTAAAAAGTTATGAGTGTTTTTGTGGCTGGACGAGTGGTGTGACCGGCCCCTGAGCGGTGTGACCGGCCCTAGGGGCGGTGTGACCGGCCCCTGGGCGGTCGGACCGCCCGGGCGGTCGGACCGGCCCCCCTCCGTTGTGTTTTCTCCAGAAGCTCTGATTTTCGGTTTTGAGGGCGGTGCGACCGGCCGAGGCGGTGCGACCGGCCGTAGGGCGGTCCAACCGGCCATGTAACGGTCGAAAATCCGACCGTTGCCCTGTGAGGGCCGGTCGGACCGGATGAGGTCCGGTTGGACCGCGTTTTTCCTGATTTCGCCCATTTTGCCCCCAAACGGCTAGTTTTCTTGTGTGGGGTATAAATAGACCCCTTGGGGGGCTTGGGCAGATGGTTGGCTGTGTGTGGGAGTGTTTTGCATGTGTTGCTCTTTCTCCCTTTGCCTCTTGAGCTTAAGAGTGAGCTAATTGCATGTGTTACAATTAGTGAGTGGTTTGAGAGCCTCTTGTGCATGTGTTGCACTTGAGGGAGTCCTTGTGCATGTGTTGCACTTGGTGATCACCGGGAGCGCATGTGTTGTGCTCGGTGAAGTTCAAGCGGAGGAGCGGCTTGTTACTCTTGGAGGTTGCCGACTCCTAGACAGCGTAGGCGTCGTGCGCGGGAGCTCTCGAGGTGTGAGAAGCCCCGACGAAGTTTGTGAAGGTTCGGGTTGATCCTACGCGCGAGCGTGAAAAACCACGACTAGTGGAAAGAGGCGGGTGCTCGAGCGGGAGCCGGTCCAAGTGTGGGCTTGCCTCAACGTGGACTAGGGGAGACCGGCAAGTCTCCGAACACCACGGAAAAATATCGGTTGTCCCTTGTCTCTTTACATTCAAGTATTTATCTTTTGCATATTATTGATTGCTTGAATTAGAATTGCTTAGTATTATTGATTTGATCAATTTAGCAATTCATACATAGAGACATAATTTAGCTAGTGCACTAGTGAGCCTAGTTGATTTAGGCTTTAATTGACAAAACCATTTATCGCTTCCGCATATATCTTTGATTAGGTTTTGACTTAGGGGTGTATAAGTGCGAATTGTTTAGTGAGCGATTAATTTTGTAAAACGCCTATTCACCCCCCCTCTAGGCGCATCCTCGACCCTACAAGTGGTATCAGAGCCACGGTCACTCTCATTTTAGGCTTAACCGTCTAGAGAGTAAAAAGGATGGCAAATAGAGGTTTAGTGCACTCCACCGATTCATATATATTTGATGGCTCTAATTATGCTTCATGGAAAATATTTATGATCAGTCATTTTAAATCTTTAGCCCACAAATTTGGTGGATCGTAGATGTCGGCTTTTCTTCTCCACTAAATGATATTGCTCCAACTAAAGGAGAGGAGAAATGCCTACATCTCGACGCTCAAGCAACTAATGCTATTTTTAGTTTTGTGAGCGTAGATGTTTTTAATATAATATGCAATCTCAAGAGCGCTCATGAAATGTGGACTAAGCTTCAAGATGAATTTGAATCATCCACAACAATTGAGGATTGCATTGAGGATGAAGTGTCGGTCGATGATTATTCAACGTCAACGTCGACTGATGAACCGACATCTCCATCAACCTCAACTTCCGCCTCAAGCGACGATAAGTATCAAATGCTATCTTCTCTAACTCGTTGCTTCATGGCTAAAGGTAAAATTGAGGTAAATGATGATAACGATGATGAGCCCTCTTATGATGATTTGATGAACTTATTAGAGGAGCTCAATGAGTATCTTGGGAAAGAGAAAGCAAAATATAAAATTTTGAAGTTTGAGCATGACTCACTTCAAAACGATTATAATGTGCTCAAAGAAAATCATGAATCCCTCCTTCTCAAGGAACTCATTAAGCCAAGAGTGGACATAGGAATTCAATGTGATTCAATTGATGATTTGCCATGCTCAAATGTTAATTCTTGCATTTCATCTAAAATTAATATGTCCACTTCTTGTGAAGATTTAATTGATATACCTTGTTGCTCTAATGAAATTGTTTCAAGTTCCTCTATGTGTTTAGAGACTAATCTTGTAGAGGAGAATAAAGAGCTCAAGGAACAAGTCACTAAATTGAGAAGTGACTTAGAGAAGTGCTATAAAGGGAAGGCCACCCTCGACGACATTCTAAGCAAGCAACGTCGCTCGCAAGATAAGAGAGGGATTGGCTACATCTCCAAGAAGAAAGTGAATAGCAAGACAAGGCACAACGCAAGACACACGAAGAACATCAAGTGCCTTGGATGTCATGAGAAGGGTCACTATGTCTCGGTGTGCCCAAACCAAGAGGATGTCAAGTCTAGGACATCAACAAAGAGGCAAACCGGCAATGAGCAAGTCAAGAAGATCAAGAGAGGTCCAAATTGCCAAACTTGCTTTAATTGCCGAGAAAAGGGACACATTGGTAAAAATTGTCCTAAAGGTAAAACTCCTAAGCCAACTCTCTACAATGATCATTATTTGCTTAGGAAAGACAAAAATGGTAATGTGTTTGCCAAATTTATCAATTCTCCTAAGTGCTTACAAAACAATAATATTCATTTGCTTAGGAGAAATAAATCTAAGGATGTGTATGCTAATGTTGTTAGTACTCCTAAGTCCACTCAAAACAATGCAAGTAATTTACCTAGGAGAAATAACGATAGCAAAACATTTGCTAGATTTACTAGATCCTCTAAGCCAATGCATAACTTCAATTACCATATGCTTAGAAGAGATCAAACTAGAAATAGCTTTACAAAATATCATTGCCCTCCTAAGCATTCTCATAAAAATGCAAATTATTTGCCTAGGAGGAATAATTATTGCAATTCTATTTCTAGTCATGTTAGTCAATTTAAAAATGCTAAAGTTAGGGCCATTTGGGTTCCTAAATCAATCGTGACTAACATTGTCGGACCCAATAAGAATTGGGTACCAAAAATCGCCTAAAAGATTTTTAGGTGATATTGAGATGGATTGGACGCTTGCTCACTCAAGGATTACATTCGTCTACAAGTGGTGTCAAGCTTGAAGAAAATCAAGTCCATCATGAGCCAATGCCATCTCGGTAACAAGTATTTAAATTGATTACTATTTAGCTTCTAGCCTTGTGTAGGTTTGGATGCATTAGTATTAATGAAAATCAATTTAGAACTACTTGTTGAAAGAACTTGCTCTCGCCTCCTACCTATTCTCTCATTGCAAATCTTGAGCAAGTTAGGAAGTGGCACATTTAGGGGGAGTGTTAATTCATATTCATGTGTATCACATCCCTATGTGTGCCCATATTAATATAAGTGCATATATATATAATTTCAAAATCAAACCATTTAGCCGAAAGTCAAAATTTTGTATACTATTACTAATCTTATGAAAAACTAGTTGTAAAATGGATACAAATGATTTTAAAATGTTTTTTCAAAGCTTTTGGCTGTACAAAAATCTATTTTGAAAAGAAAATGAGTTTTAACTCTAAAAGCTAGTTACTAGTATCTTGATTTGGATTTAAACTTATAATTTTCATAGAATTAAAAGTAAAAAGATTTTGAAAAAAACTACAAAATGAAAATCCTAGAGTTGGTCATTATTAACAATTCTCATATTCAAAAGATTTCCAAAAGACCAATCTATCAAAAGTTATTTGATTTTGAAACTCACCCAAAAACTATACTTGACCTATATTGGTCACATTATAGCACTTTGTGAGTTTCACCTCTTAGATCGGATTCTTAGCCATATCTTGGTTCCAAATGGTATTTCAAACTCATACATACTAATTCCAATCAAATATCTTCTCATTTGATACTTTGAAAACTATATGCATGAATATCCTTCATATGAGCCTCTTTGGTCAAAAGTCAAAATTTTTGTTTAAAAGGCCTAGATTTGGGAAAATCTTTATAAAAATTCTTAAATATGTATTTCAAATGTTTTACAATGCTTTCGGAGTGAAAATTCCTATTTTAGAAACAAAATAGCAAAATTGGCCTCAATTGGATCTTATATGATCTTGTTTTTGAATTAAATGAAATATTTTCATAAGTTAAAATCTATTGAGTTTTTGAAAAAGTGGTCAATACAAAACTCGTAGGTTTGGTCATTTCAAGCATTTCTCTAGTTCAAAGTTTTTCCAATCGACCAACCGTTCAAAAGTTATAGTCGTTTGAATTTGCCCAAAATCCTTCACTTGACCCAAAACGACCTATTCTTGCATATCGTGGGTTTCGCTATTTGAGTTGGATTTCTTTGTGTTTATTGGCTTGAAGTAGTATTTCTAACTTATACAAAGCCATGAAAGTTCAAATCTCTATGAAATCCAAGCCGGATTGCATTTTGAGCATTCAACGGAAACTTGACTTCTTTTCATACCTATCAAGCGCAATCCGCCATATCTTTTGAAAGAAATGTCCTTTTAAGGAAATTATTTTTGAGAAACCTTCTAAATAGTTCAAAGTTCATTTCTGGAAATTTTCAAACCTTTTCGACTTTATTTGAAAAAGTTTTGACTTTTCTTCTCTTTGAGTAAAATTCATGCCTACAAAGCAAAATTCGGCATATCTTTTGATTGGAGACTCCTTTTTAGAAAAGTTTCTTAGGAGTCTAAAGTATGTTTCTGCACAATGTCAAATAATTTCAACTTCATTTGCAAAAGTTATGGCTTTTTCTCACTTTGATCAAATGCTGAAAATTCAGACTTTTGCATGATTTTGAGCTGATTTGTGATTTTTGCATCTTCAAATCAGAGCATAATTTGAGAGAAACATCTTTGTAAGAATTGATCCTCAATAGTTGGTCTATAACACAAAATTTTATTAGATTTTTTAGACTTCATATGAGCAGTTGTTCAGCCCTCATTTAAAGCCTAAATGAAATGTTAAAATCTGAAAACCTGAAATTTCAGCTTTTGAAATCCTTGTGGTTTTCATATCTTCAAAGTTGTTTTAAGTTGAAAGAACCTCCCAAAACAAAACATACGTATATTTAGATGTATTAGCTCTATGATTTACCTTAGAATCTTTTTGGAGCTTGTTTAATCGAGTTTTGTGTATTTGGAAGATGCTCTCATTTTGGCTATGTCATAATATCAAGTTGGATTTCATTATAAATCTTGGCTAGAAACATTCTTGATACACCAATCTAATCCATGAAAATTGAAATTGCATGAAATCCAAATTGAATTGCATTTTGAGGCTTTTCGTGAAAATCAATTTCCTTTTATGCCTCAAAGCGCAAATTGCCATATCTTTCAAAATAAAATTGCTTTTTGGAAAATTCTTTTTGCAAAACCTTCTAATTAGTCCAAAGTTCATCTCCTCAAAATTTCAAATTATTTGAACTTCGTTTGAGTCAATTTTGATAAAATTTGCAAAAAGTCTGGACTTTTCAGCCTGTCAGGGCCGGTTACACCGGCCTGAGGGCGGTTGCACCACCCCATGGAGCGGTCGGACCGGCCCTGGAGCGGTCGGACCAGCCATGGCAAGTCAGGTCTGAAATTTTCAGAATTTTTTCGACCTTTGCTTTGGGATATCTTTTGATTGGAATGTCCTTTTTCAAAAATTCTTTTTGTAAAAGTTTCTTATGATCCCAAAGTTCATTTGTGCAAAATTTTAAAAGTTTCTCAACTTATTTGAAGGCATTTTCAAGTGGTATCAGTTATGAGCACTTTAATTTATCTAAAGAGTGATTTTCACTTGATCTTTTGAAAAGACAAAACTTGTGCAATTCAAATGCAAATAACTCCATAATTCACCTGTTGAATATCTCAGGGAGTTTATCTATTGCAAGTTTTGGGCACTTAATAGCTTCCAAGTGATATCATATCTTTATTTTGCTCTGATACTAAATCTTTGTGATTTTATTGATTCTTTTTGAGCTTTGCTCTCTTCCGATACCCGTAAGTATATATTGCTTTGATTATATTGCTCTGATACCCCTCAATGTTATCGATAATTCCTTCAAGTGGTATCAATTCTTTGTGAATTGATCCTAAGTGGTATCAATTGAGCTTTTATGCTTTCCATATGCTTACAAGTGGTATCATTGAGTTTCTCTTTTCTCCGAGTGGTATCATGAATCTTATTGATTATTTCTTATAGTGATATCCTTGATTATTTGGATTCCTTTTTAAGTGGTATCATTGAATTCAATTATTTCCTACAAGTGGTATTTCATTGTCTATTTGTAGCATTACTCCGATACCCACATTCTTGATTAAGATTTTTCCTCTCAAGCTAAAATTGTAAGTTCAACCGCCTAAGATTTCTCTGTGTGAGATTCTTTATGAGGTGAAATACATAAAAGAGGAAAATCTCTTGTTGAGCATTGTTCTTCAATTAAAATTTGAAAATATTCATTTCCTTTTGGATCTTCAAGCAAGCCCTTGAGATTAATTTTACAAGTTGTAATACTGCAATTCTTTTGTAGGGGTTAGGGCTAAAGATTTGGTTTTTGGAGGGGTGTTTTTGGAAATTCACCTCTCCACCTACCCATTCTCTTCTCTTGGATTTGTGTGGCTGTCATTGCTCCAGGACAAGCTGCCCTGCCGATTTTTTCTCCCCAAGCCAGCAACCGATTCCCCATTTTTCTCTGGCTGCTGGCGCCCAAAAGGGTGAGCTCCTCCCTGCCCAAGTGTTGCCGATCCCTGCCCATCTCTGCCGATCGCCAGCTTCAGGCCAACACTCCCTTGCTCCCTTCCCCCGTTTTTTCTTTGGTTGAGCTGCCTTTGCCGATTTCTTCCTGGCTCGGCAGCACCACCAACCGAAGCAGCGCGCAGCAGGAAGTGGCGTTTCCCAGGTCGGCAGCTCCTCCAGACCAAGTGCGACCCCAGCCCTCCTGCCGATCTCCCTGCCGGCTGCCTCCTCCCCTTCCTGGCGGTGCCCCTCTTCTCTTCCCCTTGCTGAGCAGCAGCAAGCAGCGGCAGCATCGGCAGCAGGAGCAGCTCCAGCAGCAGTAGATCCAGCCGGCACTTCCTCCTCCTTCCTCTCCCTTCTTGTGGTAAGTGGAGGTGGGGGTCTAGCTTGTGGATGCATGGTTGTAGTTAAGGTGTTTGAGGAAATGCCTCACATGCTTAGCCCTAGTACTTGTGAATGTATGTTACAATCATGCTTGTAGTAGTTGCTAGTACTCTATTGCTTGGTTCTAATGATAATTTTGGGCATGCCACCAGAGTGTAGTTGCTGGTTTACCCACTTTGATCAAGCTTGTACTAAGTAAATTTAGCTAAAATGAGCTTTCTCTTTAGGGATTGACGACTTTTTAGTGGTTACTTCATCCCTGATTCAAATAAAATAGGTATTCTAACTGTTTTGTGCTTATCTACATGCATTTATATGCTGAGTTTGTTAGGTTGGACATTGTTTAGCAGATAACTCAAATTATCTATTATTCCTTCATTAACCCCGCTGTAACGCCTTTTCATATAGTTCCTTGATAAATGGTAAAAGTTTTAGTGATTGAGTTTGATGATTGGTTAGATATGTGGTTAAGTTTGTTAGAATCATGGGAAGGAATATGGTTAATTTTTAAGGTGTTGAGAGCATAGTGAATTTTAAAGGATGTGTTTGATTTAGGAGATCGGTTGTTGGTTTATTCTGTATTGGTCAGTATACTTGAAGGGTTTGTGGTTGAATTGGTGCTCCCTTAGTTTTTCATTATGTTTAATAGTAGAGAATTTGGAGTTTAAATTGGTTTGGCGTAGATTGAAATTTGCGTGATTATTGATTGAAAATGAAATGTTGGTTTTGTTTAGAAAGTTTAGGTAATTTATTGTTGTTAGTAGTGCTAAGTTTGTTATGGAATAGTTTTTTTTGAAGTTTGTTGGATTGTGTGAATAGGGTTATGATGTTTGTTATAGTATTTATTGTATAGAGTTAGAGTTTATAGTTTTGTAAGTTTGAATTGTTTTTGCTTTTCTTGTAGTTACGGTGATCAATTTTGGATTTAATTTGATTTGTGTTGAGAATTCTTGTTTGTACTTCTTAAGCTGTTGATTGAGTGTTTTGAAGTTCATGTTATAGGTGGGAGTGTTATTAGATCAGGTGTTTCTTTGGTGTATTTGAAAATTTGTTTGGTTTGAGGAATTGATTGTCAATATATTTTTGTTGTTATTGAGATTTTGGTAGGTGAGTTGTTTGATATGGTTGATTTGAAGGTTTGTTATTGCCTTTTTGATTGATGTTTGGAAGTTGTGATTGGATTGAAATTGTTTTGTGAACGTTTGTTGGAATATTTATGTGGTTCTTGGATATGATTGATTGATTTTATGTTAAGAAATTTTGTTTTTTAGGTGGTGTGATAATTTTGGATGTTTTATTAAGTTTGTGAGTGTGTACTTCCTGATTCTTGAGTTTGTAGGTATTTTGTTAAGTTATATGGTTTTGTGAGTTTTTTGGTAATGTTTTGTGGATTGTTGCATTGATTGTGATAATTTATTATTGATGTTTATTTGTGGATTTGAAGTTTATGTAAATTGTGTTGTTAATGTTAGGTTAGTTGGAGTTGTATGAAGGTTTGTTGGTTTGGATTTGATTATTTGAGTTGGTATTTGAATTTATGACTTTGTAGTTGGTTATTTGGAATTTGTGATTGTTGTTTAAGTTTTGAATGTGTTTATTAGCATTTTGTATTCTGATTCTCGCTTTAGTGAGTTGTTTGGTTTAAAGATTTTTGTGTTATATGTATTACTATTTGATTGAAATCGTTAAATTCATTCTGATGTTGATGTACTAAAAATGTTTTAGTTTTAGCTATGTGTTATTAATAATGGTTTATTGTTTATTGGTGGATTATGGATGTCTTTGTTATGATTACTAATGAGTGTTAGTTGATAGGATAAGTCTATTTTTGTGTTAGTAGTTTGTATTTTGTTTGAGTTGTAATTGATTGTTGATTTAAAAGTATGGTTTAGATTAGATTTAGTTCCTGATTAGTATAGTGATTGTATGTTAGATGTTAGTATTAGTTGATGATGTAATTTATTGTAGCTGTAGTTATTTGTAGTAGCTAATTTTTATGTCTGCATTAATGTCATTATTATGTTATGTGTATATGTTGATCATGTTTAGATAGTTTATGTTTTATGTTGAGTTGAGTCTAGATTGATGTGTAGTAACTGTGTTTGTGATCTAGTATATTGTGATAGTAGTCTTTAGTGCTTTGAGGGAGTTTGGATCTGATTATATTGGATGTTGATGTAGTTTGTGAATTTAGTGTGTATGGATCTATGTGAGATTGTTCTGAGTTAAGTGTTGAGTTTAGTGATTGTTTCGATTTGTAGTCTAGGATTTGTGTCGTTTAGATTGGATGTGTGATAGTTATTGTGAATGTTTAGTATGATGATATGATTGTGTATGTTTGGTTAGTATGTGATGTCTGTAATGTGAATGGATGGATTCGATGATTTGTTGGTGGATGTTATGATTGTCTATGACTGTATTGATTGAGTTGAGTATGTGCGTATTATGCTCTGATGTTTGATGAGTATGTTATAGTACTGATGGGATGGATGTTGTAGTTTGGTAGGTAGTGATTTGACTGTTATATTCGTCTATCATGGATGTGCATTGTTCATGTTGTGATCTATTGATGTATGTTAATAAGTTAGCTTGAATGTTGTTGTAGTTTATTCGTGAGGTTGTATGAGTTTTAGATTGTGTATGTGATGATGTGTGCTGTATTGATGTTCTTATTGTTTTGATTGTATTGGTTTGATGTTGTGAATTGATGATTATCAGTATAGGTTGAATTTGTATTAGTTATGTTTCGTTTGATTGAAGATCTAATGGTTGGTCATGTATGTTAATGTGATTGATATTTAGTAGTCGTATGTTGCGTTTGATTGCGGGTTTCATGTGACTAGTGATCTGTAGACGGTAGTCATGAGCTTTAGTTTGTTAGATGGTTGTGTATCGTGTGTTGATGTTTGTGGACTATGAGCTGATTTGTTGATTTGTTGTAATTTTTATGTCTGCATTAATGTCCTGTATTCTCGGTTTAGTGAGTAATGCGTGCTTGCTGCCTATATTCTCATGATCAAATAGAGTGGTTTACGATTCGATGCTTATGATGAAAGACATGGAAATGGGATTATGTTGATTTAAGTTATGATCATTCGCTAGGTGGGTATCATCCTAGATTTAGTAGGATGTTATCTTGCCCCCAATTTAATAAGAGTTCTTTCGATTTGAAATGTATGTGTCTTTATGTAGCCAAGTATATCTAGTTCTGATTTAGTGGTGAAGTGTGACTAGCGATCCTATTTTTGGTATAGTTCTGTTCAAGTTGTTGGTTTATAACGCATACATGTTTGCGTGTTGATTGTTATCAAATCTACTATTTAAAAAGGGATGGAACGCCAGGGCATGCAAACATGTTATTAGATTCTCAAGTTGTTTGAAATGTTGATTAAACATATATATATATATACAAGCTTCCATTAGTATGAGTGATTAGTATTTATCTCTAGTGATTGGTAATAAAAGGGGTAGTAGGAGAAGATTAAAGGCGAAGATGGTGGTCTTCTTGCTTCCTTATCTAATCTAACCTTCTCTTTAACGTCATTAGATGGCAGCCCGTCGATGCTAGCTCAAGGAGAGGGTGTCCTCGGGGTGGTCTCGACCCACCTTGCCTCACGCGTCGGTAAAGGCAAGTACACCGAAATGTGTGTTTAATGGAGTTGTTCGTTGTTATTTATCTGCTCATAGCTAATTTCTATTGATTGTGGCAAGTATGAGTTATATTGGTGATCGTCCTTCATGGACGTGATTAGTCCTTGGATTCAGGTGGTCACTAGTAAGCCTTAATCTCGGTGAGTTTACTGTACCTTTGTTAGTATTGCAGTGAGTAGCGAGAATGGGTTACGGTGTACTCGTGGTTAATTTACAAGAAATGAATTTAATTGTGCCTAGTCTCGGGAATTGAGTTGAGTATGTTGATTGAAATGTGTTTTAGTTGAGTATGTTGATTGAAATGTGTATTCGTTGAGAATTGTTGGTTGAAATGTGTTTTAGTTGAGTGTGTTGGTTGAAATGTGTTTTAGTTGAGAATTGATGTTGCATTCTTGCATTCATGATATGCATTCATAATGGAAGGGGCGACCCATTCGATCACGGCCTCTGTGTTCACGTAGTGAACATGAAAGTCCTACCTCGTAGTCCCAATCATCGAGGTGAATGGGAGCGAGACAAGAAGAGTAGGCACCTTTCATCTTCGGGATGGAAGGGGCGTGAGGGTGCACACCGACGGGTGGGCACTTTCGGCGATCTGGAGATGCGTACATGGAAATGAGCATTCATGTGCATTGCATCATTAATATTGAGTGTTGTGGTAAATGGTGTGTTATATGGATGGTGATTATGGTAATTAAAGGTTGAGTCGTGGATTCAACCCATAAAGGGGAGATTGAATTGAATTGATGAATTAGCGCATATCTTTTCTTTGCTTTGCTAATTATGTTGTATGAATATCGTGGATTGAAATTTGAGTTTTGAACTCTAATAAAGTTGAGGAAAATGGTTTGAGCTGCAACAAGGGGTGATTGAGTCGGAAAACGTTGTGACTTAGAGCCACGTGATGCCTCTTTTACGTTGAGTGGTTTATTAGCAAGTTGATGACTTGATTGCGGTAAATTTTGGGTATGGTCAAGTTATTGCTTTAAATGGGTATGAATGCTTGTTGTCCGGATATTGTTTTATTTGCATTACTTGCTTTTATGGTTAAGTTTTTGTTTTACTTACGATAAATTGGGCTTATTATTCTCGTGTACTTTGCTGAGTTTAAACTCACGCTTGTTATTTAATGTTTGTAGGTGTTCAAGCCGGCATGCATGGATGGGGGTAGTAACACAATCACATTGCATCACCGTCATTCCATCATATCAATTATAGTTCTGTTCTAGCTCATGCAAAATTTTTGTAAAAGATTATTTGCGGTTATGTTTAATAAATTCTCGTCTGTAATAATTATGTGGTGAAGTTTATTAAATTTCTATAGAATCGTGATTGGTTAACTAAGGACCTGCTAGAATGAAATTATATTGCAAATGTTTTCTGCCTGCTGTGTGGATGTCCTGGTTTTAGGGGAGGTGCTGTCGAAATTTTGTAAATTTCGGTGGCTTGGTTTTAAACCAGTTTTAAGAGTCAGAGGTTAATTCCTGTCTTTTCGCTAGAGGTGACATTAGTTATTCAAAGTGTTGGTAGCATCCGTGGTGTGTTTAGCGCCGGGGTGTTACAGTTGGTATCAGAGCGGGCTTCAGGTCCGTGGTGCTTGGATGTAGTGAGTAATTCTAAAATGAATTAAAATTTTGCTGTATGAAAGTAGAAACATGATTTAGGTTGAACCTTTAAAATGTGGCCCTAGGGCAATAAACTTAAAATTTGGAATAGCGTAGTACATTAATTTAAAACTTGACACACTCAGGTGCACAGTAAGAAGGGATGGGTATCATTGCATTACGCTTAAATGTTGCATTTTAGTTTTGATGATTGAATGTTAAATTATTGTGCATATTGCTTTGATTATGGAAAGGGTTGTTTGAATCATTATGTTTTCGTCCTCATACTTTATCTGCGTTAAGGGTCTTGGATGTTGGTGAGGCCGGTTAAAGCCCCCTTTGAAGTATGAGAACCTCTCGAGGTGAGGGTTGTTGTTTGTTGCGGCATAGTTTAGAGATTGAGTGAAGAAGGTCGGTTTCTTTTGGCTTCATTTCTTTGGAAGTAAAGAGGACGGTTTGGCAATGAATTCCTTCGGATTGCTTTCATCCTTCTAGAGTTCGGTTTCGTTGGTTTTCTTTGGTTTTGTTGGTTATAGTGGGTTGACTTGTAGAGAAAATTATTGTAGTTGTTGTTCTCCATTTAAAGAAAGTGATTGAAGTTTATTTGGTGCAAACCTTAAGTCGTATAGATTTTTAGTGTTAAGGTCTTATCGGAAAGGATTTGGTTGATCCTTTGTTTTCTTCCTGTATGCATCTTCCTTAGTGGAAGTTGTAAATCTTGAGATTTACTTGAAGAGCTTTTGTATGCTAGAGTGGGCATTTGAGAATCGAGTTCCTTTGTGATTTATGGATGGATTTCCCTAGAAAGGAAATGTTTATTGGTGTTGTTTATATTTGTAAGTTGTCGCGTTATTTAAGGGTTTGGGGCTTTAAAGGAAAAAAGTGTTATTCGGCCGATTCGCTTTTCCTTTCCGTGAATTTATTTGTGTAACTCCTTTCCTTCGTGGAATTTTGGAGTTGAAGATTGGTTTGGAGTTCTGTTGAATGACAGGGATTGAGTCCTGTCATTTTTAGTTGGGTTTTCTAGGAAGAAATCTTGTGGCAATCAGGGTGAGTTGTGGGTTGGTTGAAGATCTTCCCGTAAAAGTTTAATAGAAGGATTGTGTTGTTAGGGTAGTTGACCCTAATTTGCTAGATGTTAAGGACTCTAGTGTTGGTTTTGGTAACCCACGGTTATGAGTGGAGGAATGGATATGGTGTTTGGGTAGGGCTAGTGCTGATTATGATGACGAAGGAATAACAAGTTTGAATGAGGAACTTGTTTTAATTTGGTGATGGGATTAAATGGTTTCGAGGTGTTCTCAGTGGTCGGATTGTGTGGAGTAATAATAAGTTTTTTATAAGGTGTGGCTGGTATAACCTAAGTCGAGATTGTAATTATAGTGCGGAGGATTATTGGATTGAATCTTTTGGAGCTTGGTTTGCTCTTTAGCGGCGGATGGCCTTAGAGCCATTTTGGCGAAGTATGTCGCGGGGAGACCTTGTCTAAATTAGTGGGGACTTGAATAGTTGCTCTAATGTGCTCCTTGTGTTATTGTCAAATAGGAAATATGAGGGCAGGCTAATCTTACTAAAGGTTGCTTTGAAAAGCGATCACTTAGAAATAGGTTAAGAAGTGGTGATGATGGACATGTTGATTATGGATAAAATCTCAACCTGTTTCCCTTTGATAAGCATCATGGGGGAAGAACTGGTTCAGCGTAAGTAATAACCTTGTAAGCATGGATGTAATCAAGGGATGAAAGATTATGAGGAAGAAAGAGTTCTTAATTATGATTTGGTGTGATGATAGTTTTGGACTACTCCAGTTCATTGAATTTCGCCACTCCGTGATCGTGGCTAATTATTGGCTCAAGATATGATTACGGAATTTACACTCAGAGTGTATGAATGGATTGTGCCTTTTTAGTAACTAGAATTTGATGTCTTTAGCTTGTTATGTAAAAGAAATAAATAGATGTAACAGAATATGTTGGAAGCTCTTGAGCGAGAGATAATGGTATTAATAGTTCGATTGGAGTTGGACTTAAATAACTGAGAATAATATGTGTGAACGTGTTTAAAAGGTGAATCGTTTGATTAAGATATAAGTAATTATTGTTGGTAGAAGTGAGTTGCCCCCTTCAATTGGGATTATGGGATGTGCTGTTTCTTAATTGAGTGTTGTCCCGATGTGAAGATTCATGCTTTGGAATTTAAAGTGATGGAAGTGGTTGGCCGATAGAAAGAAACCTTTGTTTTCTTCGGTTTGTGGGACCACTTCTGCAAAAGTTCTTGTGGTGCTATTCTTTTGAGCTGAGATTGAGAATCGAGATTCTCTTTGCCTTCCATTTGATGCGGGTTCTTGGTGTGAATAATTTAAAGATTCATGCTCTTTGTTTTCGTTCTTCGGGCAAGATCGTCCTAGAAGGAGAACCTCGTATGGATGGGATTTAATGAAGTCCTAATTTGGGGTTAAGTGTTATTGGTATAGGGATTTAATGTGGAGAGTGCGGAGAGGTGTTCCTTGTCGTGGTTCTGTCCTTGTAGGAGGATCATTTGATCACCTTGTCCCTGGGTTGTGTGGGACTTTGTTGTTGGTGGACTGGGTGGAATCAGTCACGGAATGCCTTATTTCCTTAAGTTGTTGGAACCCTCGGATTCATGGGTTAGACTCAATGTGGGTCAGTCGGAAATGGATGGTTCAGTTGTGAACTTTTTCTTTGAGTGGTTGTCTCGTTGTATGAGACAAGTTTGAAGGAAGTTCAAGTGCAATGTTGTGTTATGAGGGATTATGATTAGTGCCCTGTGGGGCTAATCATTTCGATAGTAGAGAATGATCCTTGATCCTGTTGTTTCCAAGGGCAACTGTTGAAAAGGTAAAAGTTGTGTTTTGATTCCTAGAGGATTCTGGTGTTAATTGATGAGAATAAGTGGTGTATTCGGATTTGGTTGGAAGTTTGTTGGATTGAGAAGCCTTGTGGGTCTCCGAGGTTTAAGCTTAGCGACCCATGTTATAGATTTGATATGGTAGGCTAGCTCGCTTCGATGATATGGCTTGAAAATGGCTATGTGGTTATAAAGGTTAATCATTGAGGAGAGATGTGAATCATGGTGTTCTTGGTTCTTAGGAGGTTTGAGTGTAGAACCCCAACTGTTCAGTCGAATAGAATTTAGTGGTTCGGTGAAAAATTTTGGTTGGATGCTTAATACAGTGGTGTGACTTGTAGTAATCGTGTCATCATGAGTTGATGATTTATGGTATAACCTGGGAATTTGGCTGTCTGCCCGGTTCCATTAGCGCCTCCGTGTGAGAGATGTGAATTCTCAAATTGAAAAGAGAAACGACTCGAGTTTTGGAGGCTTGTGCGCGTGAAATGCTCAAATTTGTTTTTGGGGTGGTTCCGCTTTGTCAGTCTATTTCCATTGTTCTTGCTGGTGTTCTTGTGGTGGTCAGAATTCGAGGTCGAATTCTGTTAAAGGGGGGAAGAGTGTAATACTGCAATTCTTTTGTAGGGGTTAGGGCTAAAGATTTGGTTTTTGGAGGGGTGTTTTTGGAAATTCACCTCTCCACCTACCCATTCTCTTCTCTTGGATTTGTGTGGCTGTCATTGCTCCAGGCCAAGCTGCCCTGCCGATTTTTTCTCCCCAAGCCAGCAACCGATTCCCCATTTTTCTCTGGCTGCTGGCGCCCAAAAGGGTGAGCTCCTCCCTGCCCAAGTGTTGCCGATCCCTGCCCATCTCTGCCGATCGCCAGCTTCAGGCCAACACTCCCCTGCTCCCTTCCCCCGTTTTTTCTTTGGTTGAGCTGCCTTTGCCGATTTCTTCCTGGCTCGGCAGCACCACCAACCAAGCAATGTGGCCGAGAAGTGGCGTTCCCTGTGGCGGCTCCTCCAGACCAAGTCGACCCCCCCCTCCTGCCGATCTCCTGCCGTGCCTCCTCCCTTCTGGCGGTGCCCTCTTCTCTTCCCTTCTTTGAAGCAGAAGAACAAGCGGCAAGATTTGTCAGCGGAGCAGCTCCAAAGAGATAGATCCAGCCGGCACTTCCTCCTCCTTCCTCTCCCTTCTTGTGGTAAGTGGAGGTGGGGGTCTAGCTTGTGGATGCATGGTTGTAGTTAAGGTGTTTGAGGAAATGCCTCACATGCTTAGCCCTAGTACTTGTGAATGTATGTTACAATCATGCTTGTAGTAGTTGCTAGTACTCTATTGCTTGGTTCTAATGATAATTTTGGGCATGCCACCAGAGTGTAGTTGCTGGTTTACCCACTTTGATCAAGCTTGTACTAAGTAAATTTAGCTAAAATGAGCTTTCTCTTTAGGGATTGACGACTTTTTAGTGGTTACTTCATCCCTGATTCAAATAAAATGGGTATTCTAACTGTTTTGTGCTTATCTACATGCATTTATATGCTGAGTTTGTTAGGTTGGACATTGTTTAGCGATAACTCAAATTATCTATTATTCCTTCATTAACCCCGCGTAACGCCTTTTCATATAGTTCCTTGATAAATGGTAAAAGTTTTAGTGATTCTAATTTTATATCGCATTAATGTCCTGTATTCTCAGTTTAGTGAGTAATGCGTGCTTGCTGCCTATATTCTCATGATCAAATAGAGTGGTTTACGCATTCGATGCTTATGATGAAAGACATGGAAATGGGATTATGTTGATTTAAGTTATGATCATTCTGCTAGGTGGGTATCATCCTAGATTTAGTAGGATGTTATCTTGCCCCCAATTTAATAAGAGTTCTTTCGAGCTGAAATGTATGTGTCTTTATGTAGCCAAGTATATCTAGTTCTGATTTAGTGGTGAAGTGTGACTAGCGATCCTATTTTTGGTATAGTTCTGTTCAAGTTGTTGGTTTATAACGCATACATGTTTGCGTGTTGATTGTTATCAAATCTACTATTTAAAAAGGGATGGAACGCCAGGGCATGCAAACATGTTATTAGATTCTCAAGTTGTTTGAAATGTTGATTAAACATATATATATATATACAAGCTTCCATTAGTATGAGTGATTAGTATTTATCTCTAGTGATTGGTAATAAAAAGGGGTAGTAGGAGAAGATTAAAGGCAGAAGATGGTGGTCTTCTTGCTTCCTTATCTAATCTAACCTTCTCTTTAACGTCATTAGATGGCAGCCCAGTCAGTGCTAGCTCAAGGAGAGGGTGTCCTCGGGGGTGGTCTCGACCCCACCTTGCCTCACGCGTCGGTAAAGGCAAGTACACCGAGCTGTGTGTTTAATGGAGTTGTTCGTTGTTATTTATCTGTTCATAGCTAATTTCTATTGATTGTGGCAAGTATGAGTTATATTGGTGATCGTCCCTTCGCGGACGTGATTAGTCCTTGGATTCAGGTGGTCACTAGTAAGCCTTAATCTCGGTGAGTTTACTGTACCTTTGTTAGTATTGCAGTGAGTAGCGAGAATGGGTTACGGTGTACTCGTGGTTAATTTACAAGAAATGAATTTAATTGTGCCTAGTCTCGGGAATTGAGTTGAGTATGTTGATTGAAATGTGTTTTAGTTGAGTATGTTGATTGAAATGTGTATTCGTTGAGAATTGTTGGTTGAAATGTGTTTTAGTTGAGTGTGTTGGTTGAAATGTGTTTTAGTTGAGAATTGATGTTGCATTCTTGCATTCATGATATGCATTCATAATGGAAGGGGCGACCCATTCTGATGCGGGCCTCTGTGTTCACACGTAGTGAACATGAAAGTCCTACCTCGTAGTCCCAATCATCGAGGTGAATGGGAGCGAGACAGTAAGAGTAGGCACCTTTCATCTTCGGGATGGAAGGGACGTGAGGGTGCACACCGACGGGTGGGCACTCGGCAGTACCGGTACGTACATGGAAATGAGCATTCATGTGCATTGCATCATTAATATTGAGTGTTGTGGTAAATGGTGTGTTATATGGATGGTGATTATGGTAATTAAAGGTTGAGTCGTGGATTCAACCCATAAAGGGGAGATTGAATTGAATTGATGAATTAGCGCATATCTTTTCTTTGCTTTGCTAATTATGTTGTATGAATATCGTGGATTGAAATTTGAGTTTTGAACTCTAATAAAGTTGAGGAAAATGGTTTGAGCTGCAACAAGGGGTGATTGAGTCGGAAAACGTTGTGACTTAGAGCCACGTGATGCCTCTTTTACGTTGAGTGGTTTATTAGCAAGTTGATGACTTGATTGCGGTAAATTTTGGGTATGGTCAAGTTATTGCTTTAAATGGGTATGAATGCTTGTTGTCCGGATATTGTTTTATTTGCATTACTTGCTTTTATGGTTAAGTTTTTGTTTTACTTACGATAAATTGGGCTTATTATTCTCGTGTACTTTGCTGAGTTTAAACTCACGCTTGTTATTTAATGTTTGTAGGTGTTCTGAAGCCGGCATGCATGGATGGGGGTAGTAACACAATCACATTGCATCACCGTCATTCCATCATATCAATTATAGTTCTGTTCTAGCTCATGCAAAATTTTTGTAAAAGATTATTTGCGGTTATGTTTAATAAATTCCCTGTCCTGTAATAATTATGTGGTGAAGTTTATTAAATTTCTATAGAATGCGTGATTGGTTAACTAAGGACCTGCTAGAATGAAATTATATTGCAAATGTTTTCTGCCTGCTGTGTGGATGTCCTGGTTTTAGGGGAGGTGCTGTCGAAATTTTGTAAATTTCGGTGGCTTGGTTTTAAACCAGTTTTAAGAGTCAGAGGTTAATTCCTGTCTTTTCGCTAGAGGTGACATTAGTTATTCAAAGTGTTGGTAGCATCCGTGGTGTGTTTAGCGCCGGGGTGTTACAGTTGGTATCAGAGCGGGCTTCAGGTCCGTGGTGCTTGGATGTAGTGAGTAATTCTAAAATGAATTAAAATTTTGCTGTATGAAAGTAGAAACATGATTTAGGTTGAACCTTTAAAATGTGGCCCTAGGGCAATAAACTTAAAATTTGGAATAGCGTAGTACATTAATTTAAAACTTGACACACTCAGGTGCAAGTAAGAAGGATGGGTATCATTGCATTACGCTTAAATGTTGCATTTTAGTTTTGATGATTGAATGTTAAATTATTGTGCATATTGCTTTGATTATGGAAAGGGTTGTTTGAATCATTATGTTTTCGTCCTCATACTTTATCTGCGTTAAGGGTCTTGGATGTTGGTGAGGCCGGTTAAAGCCCCCTTTGAAGTATGAGAACCTCTCGAGGTGAGGGTTGTTGTTTGTTGCGGCATAGTTTAGAGATTGAGTGAAGAAGGTCGGTTTCTTTTGGCTTCATTTCTTTGGAAGTAAAGAGGACGGTTTGGCAATGAATTCCTTCGGATTGCTTTCATCCTTCTAGAGTTCGGTTTCGTTGGTTTTCTTTGGTTTTGTTGGTTATAGTGGGTTGACTTGTAGAGAAAATTATTGTAGTTGTTGTTCTCCATTTAAAGAAAGTGATTGAAGTTTATTTGGTGCAAACCTTAAGTCGTATAGATTTTTAGTGTTAAGGTCTTATCGGAAAGGATTTGGTTGATCCTTTGTTTTCTTCCTGTATGCATCTTCCTTAGTGGAAGTTGTAAATCTTGAGATTTACTTGAAGAGCTTTTGTATGCTAGAGTGGGCATTTGAGAATCGAGTTCCTTTGTGATTTATGGATGGATTTCCCTAGAAAGGAAATGTTTATTGGTGTTGTTTATATTTGTAAGTTGTCGCGTTATTTAAGGGTTTGGGGCTTTAAAGGAAAAAAGTGTTATTCGGCCGATTCGCTTTTCCTTTCCGTGAATTTATTTGTGTAACTCCTTTCCTTCGTGGAATTTTGGAGTTGAAGATTGGTTTGAGTTCTGTTGAATGACAAGGATTGAGTCCTGTCATTTTTAGTTGGGTTTTCTAGGAAGAAATCTTGTGGCAATCAGGGTGAGTTGTGGGTTGGTTGAAGATCTTCCCGTAAAAGTTTAATAGAAGGATTGTGTTGTTAGGGTAGTTGACCCTAATTTGCTAGATGTTAAGGACTCTAGTGTTGGTTTTGGTAACCCACGGTTATGAGTGGAGGAATGGATATGGTGTTTGGGTAGGGCTAGTGCTGATTATGATGACGAAGGAATAACAAGTTTGAATGAGGAACTTGTTTTAATTTGGTGATGGGATTAAATGGTTTCGAGGTGTTCTCAGTGGTCGGATTGTGTGGAGTAATAATAAGTTTTTTATAAGGTGTGGCTGGTATAACCTAAGTCGAGATTGTAATTATAGTGCGGAGGATTATTGGATTGAATCTTTTGGAGCTTGGTTTGCTCTTTAGCGGCGGATGGCCTTAGAGCCATTTTGGCGAAGTATGTCACGGGGAGACCTTGTCTAAATTAGTGGGGACTTGAATAGTTGCTCTAATGTGCTCCTTGTGTTATTGTCAAATAGGAAATATGAGGGCAGGCTAATCTTACTAAAGGTTGCTTTGAAAAGCGATCACTTAGAAATAGGTTAAGAAGTGGTGATGATGGACATGTTGATTATGGATAAAATCTCAACTTTGTTTCCTTTGATAAGCATCATGGGGAAGAACTGGTTCAGTCGTAAGTAATAACCTTGTAAGCATGGATGTAATCAAGGGATGAAAGATTATGAGGAAGAAAGAGTTCTTAATTATGATTTGGTGTGATGATAGTTTTGGACTACTCCAGTTCATTGAATTTCGCCACTCCGTGATCGTGGCTAATTATTGGCTCAAGATATGATTACGAATTTACACTCGAGTGTATGAATGGATTGTGCCTTTTTAGTAACTAGAATTTGATGTCTTTAGCTTGTTATGTAAAAAGAAATAAATAGATGTAACAGAATATGTTGGAAGCTCTTGAGCGAGAGATAATGGTATTAATAGTTCGATTGGAGTTGGACTTAAATAACTGAGAATAATATGTGTGAACGTGTTTAAAAGGTGAATCGTTTGATTAAGATATAAGTAATTATTGTTGGTAGAAGTGAGTTGCCCCCTTCAATTGGGATTATGGGATGTGCTGTTTCTTAATTGAGTGTTGTCCCGATGTGAAGATTCATGCTTTGGAATTTAAAGTGATGGAAGTGGTTGGCCGATAGAAAGAAACCTTTGTTTTCTTGGTTTGTGGGACCACTTCGCAAAAGTTCTTGTGGTGCTATTCTTTTGAGTGAGATTGAGAATCGAGATTCTCTTTGCCTTCCATTTGATGCGGGTTCTTGGTGTGAATAATTTAAAGATTCATGCTCTTTGTTTTCGTTCTTCGGGCAAGATCGTCCTAGAAGGAGAACCTCGTATGGATGGGATTTAATGAAGTCCTAATTTGGGGTTAAGTGTTATTGGTATAGGGATTTAATGTGGAGAGTGCGGAGAGGTGTTCCTTGTCGTGGTTCTGTCCTTGTAGGAGGATCATTTGATCACCTTTTCCCTGGGTTGTGTGGGACTTTGTTGTTGGTGGACTGGGTGGAATCACTCACGGAATGCCTTATTTCCTTAAGTTGTTGGAACCCTCGGTTCATGGGTTAGACTCAATGTGGGTCGATCGGAAATGGATGGTTCGGTTGTGAACTTTTCTTTGAGTGGTTGTCTCGTTGTATGAGACAAGTTTGAAGGAAGTTCAAGTGCAATGTTGTGTTATGAGGGATTATGATTAGTGCCCTGTGGGGCTAATCATTTCGATAGTAGAGAATGATCCTTGATCCTGTTGTTTCCAAGGGCAACTGTTGAAAAGGTAAAAGTTGTGTTTTGATTCCTAGAGGATTCTGGTGTTAATTGATGAGAATAAGTGGTGTATTCGGATTTGGTTGGAAGTTTGTTGGATTGAGAAGCCTTGTGGGTCTCCGAGGTTTAAGCTTAGCGACCCATGTTATAGATTTGATATGGTAGGCTAGCTCGTTCGATGATATGGCTTGAAAATGGCTATGTGGTTATAAAGGTTAATCATTGAGGAGAGATGTGAATCATGGTGTTCTTGGTTCTTAGGAGGTTTGAGTGTAGAACCCCAACTGTTCAGTCGAATAGAATTTAGTGGTTCGGTGAAAAATTTTGGTTGGATGCTTAATACAGTGGTGTGACTTGTAGTAATCGTGTCATCATGAGTTGATGATTTATGGTATAACCTGGGAATTTGGCTGTCTGCCCGGTTCCATTAGCGCCTCCGTGTGAGAGATGTGAATTCTCAAATTGAAAAGACACACGACTCGAGTTTTGGAGGCTTGTGCGCGTGAAATGCTCAAATTTGTTTTTGGGGTGGTTCCGCTTTGTCACCTATTTCCATTGTTCTTGCTGGTGTTCTTGTGGTGGTCAGAATTCGAGGTCGAATTCTGTTAAAGGGGGGAAGAGTGTAATACTGCAATTCTTTTGTAGGGGTTAGGGCTAAAGATTTGGTTTTTGGAGGGGTGTTTTTGGAAATTCACCTCTCCACCTACCCATTCTCTTCTCTTGGATTTGTGTGGCTGTCATTGCTCCAGGCCAAGCTGCCCTGCCGATTTTTTCTCCCAAGCCAACAACCGATTCCCCATTTTTCTCTGGTCTTTGGCGCCCAAAGGGTGAGCTCCTCCTGCCCAAGTGTTGCCGATCCCTGCCCATCTCTGCCGATCGCCAGCTTCAGGCCAACACTCCCCTGCTCCCTTCCCCCGTTTTTTCTTTGGTTGAGCTGCCTTTGCCGATTTCTTCCTGGCTCGGCAGCACCACCAACCGAAGCAGCGCGCAGCAGGAAGTGGCGTTTCCCAGGTCGGCAGCTCCTCCAGACCAAGTGCGACCCCAGCCCTCCTGCCGATCTCCCTGCCGGCTGCCTCCTCCCCTTCCTGGCGGTGCCCCTCTTCTCTTCCCTTCTTGAGCAACAGCGGCCAGCAAGAAGATTTGCGGCGGAGAGCAGCTCCAGCGGAAGAGATCCAGTGGCACTTCCTCCTCCTTCCTCTCCTTCTTGTGGTAAGTGGAGGTGGGGGTCTAGCTTGTGGATGCATGGTTGTAGTTAAGGTGTTTGAGAAATGCCTCACATGCTTAGCCCTAGTACTTGTGAATGTATGTTACAATCATGCTTGTAGTAGTTGCTAGTACTCTATTGCTTGGTTCTAATGATAATTTTGGGCATGCCACCGTGAGTGTAGTTCTTTGGTTTACCCACTTTGATCAAGCTTGTACTAAGTAAATTTAGCTAAAATGAGCTTTCTCTTTAGGGATTGACGACTTTTTAGTGGTTACTTCATCCCTGATTCAAATAAAATAGGTATTCTAACTGTTTTGTGCTTATCTACATGCATTTATATGCTGAGTTTGTTAGGTTGGACATTGTTTAGCAGATAACTCAAATTATCTATTATTCCTTCATTAACCCTGCCAGAACGCCTTTTCATATAGTTCCTTGATAAATGGTAAAAGTTTTAGTGATTCTAATTTTTATGTCTGCATTAATGTCCTGTATTCTCAGTTTAGTGAGTAATGCGTGCTTGCTGCCTATATTCTCATGATCAAATAGAGTGGTTTACGCATTCGATGCTTATGATGAAAGACATGGAAATGGGATTATGTTGATTTAAGTTATGATCATTCTGCTAGGTGGGTATCATCCTAGATTTAGTAGGATGTTATCTTGCCCCCAATTTAATAAGAGTTCTTCGAAATGAAATGTATGTGTCTTTATGTAGCCAAGTATATCTAGTTACGATTTAGTGGTGAAGTGTGACTAGCGATCCTATTTTTGGTATAGTTCAGTTCAAGTTGTTGGTTTATAACGCATACATGTTTGCGTGTTGATTGTTATCAAATCTACTATTTAAAAAGGGATGGAACGCCAGGGCATGCAAACATGTTATTAGATTCTCAAGTTGTTTGAAATGTTGATTAAACATATATATATATACAAGCTTCCATTAGTATGAGTGATTAGTATTTATCTCTAGTGATTGGTAATAAAAAGGGGTAGTAGGAGAAGATTAAAGGCAGAAGATGGTGGTCTTCTTGCTTCCTTATCTAATCTAACCTTCTCTTTAACGTCATTAGATGGCAGCCCAGTCAGTGCTAGCTCAAGGAGAGGGTGTCCTCGGGGGTGGTCTCGACCCCACCTTGCCTCACGCGTCGGTAAAGGCAAGTACACCGAGCTGTGTGTTTAATGGAGTTGTTCGTTGTTATTTATCTGTTCATAGCTAATTTCTATTGATTGTGGCAAGTATGAGTTATATTGGTGATCGTCCTTTGCGGACGTGATTAGTCCTTGGATTGGTGGTCACTAGTAAGCCTTAATCTCGGTGAGTTCTTGTACCTTTGTTAGTATTGCGTTGAGTAGCGAGAATGGGTTACGGTGTACTCGTGGTTAATTTACAAGAAATGAATTTAATTGTGCCTAGTCTCGGGAATTGAGTTGAGTATGTTGATTGAAATGTGTTTTAGTTGAGTATGTTGATTGAAATGTGTATTCGTTGAGAATTGTTGGTTGAAATGTGTTTTAGTTGAGTGTGTTGGTTGAAATGTGTTTTAGTTGAGAATTGATGTTGCATTCTTGCATTCATGATATGCATTCATAATGGAAGGGGCGACCCATTCTGATGCGGGCCTCTGTGTTCACACGTAGTGAACATGAAAGTCCTACCTCGTAGTCCCAATCATCGAGGTGAATGGGAGCGAGACGAAGAGTAGGCACCTTTCATCTTCGGGATGGAAGGGGCGTGAGGGTGCACACCGACGGGTGGGCACTTTCGGCGATCTGATGCGATACATGGAAATGAGCATTCATGTGCATTGCATCATTAATATTGAGTGTTGTGGTAAATGGTGTGTTATATGGATGGTGATTATGGTAATTAAAGGTTGAGTCGTGGATTCAACCCATAAAGGGGAGATTGAATTGAATTGATGAATTAGCGCATATCTTTTCTTTGCTTTGCTAATTATGTTGTATGAATATCGTGGATTGAAATTTGAGTTTTGAACTCTAATAAAGTTGAGGAAAATGGTTTGAGCTACAACAAGGGGTGATTGAGTCGGAAAACGTTGTGACTTAGAGCCACGTGATGCCTCTTTTACGTTGAGTGGTTTATTAGCAAGTTGATGACTTGATTGCGGTAAATTTTGGGTATGGTCAAGTTATTGCTTTAAATGGGTATGAATGCTTGTTGTCCGGATATTGTTTTATTTGCATTACTTGCTTTTATGGTTAAGTTTTTGTTTTACTTACGATAAATTGGGCTTATTATTCTCGTGTACTTTCTTTGAGTTTAAACTCACGCTTGTTATTTAATGTTTGTAGGTGTTCGAAGCGGCATGCATGGATGGGGTAGTAACACAATCACATTGCATCACCGTCATTCCATCATATCAATTATAGTTCTGTTCTAGCTCATGCAAAATTTTTGTAAAAGATTATTTGCGGTTATGTTTAATAAATTCCCTGTCCTGTAATAATTATGTGGTGAAGTTTATTAAATTTCTATAGAATGCGTGATTGGTTAACTAAGGACCTGCTAGAATGAAATTATATTGCAAATGTTTTCTGCCTTCTGTGTGGATGTCCTGGTTTTAGGGGAGGTGCTGTCGAAATTTTGTAAATTTCGGTGGCTTGGTTTTAAACTAGTTTTAAGAGTCAGAGGTTAATTCCTGTCTTTTCGCTAGAGGTGACATTAGTTATTCAAAGTGTTGGTAGCATCCGTGGTGTGTTTAGCGCCGGGGTGTTACACAAGTGGTATCTAATTTCTCAAGTGGTATTCATTTTGGGTTCCTCGTTTAACCCTATTAGGCAAATTTGTTGGATTCTTCAAAAGAATCATGTTGAAAACTTGCAAAGCCTCATAAAATGAGGAGTGAGTTATTTGAATTTGTTTCGAATTACCCGTGTGATACCCTTCTTTGCTTTTATTGCCTATCTTTTCAAGTGGTATCCAAATCTCTAAATATGGCCTATGAGAACAATTAAAATTGATAGCCATATTTCAATTAAAACATGTTTAATTTGGCATAAAATTTCTCAATTTCCTAGCCAAGGTCATTTATGTTAATTTCAATTCTTGTATGACCTTTATTAAAAAGAAATGATCAAATGCCAAAAAGGGGAGATAATGATAAATGAAATGACAAAAGGGGGGAGAAATAATTAGAATATCCTTTTAAGATAGTTTCTCAAATTTTTGGTGTTTAATGCCAAAAGGGGGAGAATTAGAAGCTTAATCTCATTTGGTTTAAAAAGGGAGCGTAATATGATTAAGGGGGAGAATTAATTCTCATATGCATTCTAAATTGTCAATGCCTATTGTTTAAAATATGCATATGTATTCAAATGGCTTAAATTCTCTCAATATCTTAGTTTTTAATCCAAATGTGCTAATTAAGCTTGGATTTGTCATTAATCACCAAAAAGGGGGAGATTGTAAGTTCAACCTTCATTAGTTATGTTTTGGTGTTAATGACAAATCTAATATTGAGATTATCCCTTAATGCGATTTTGTTACTAATAACAAATCTTATATCAAGACTAACTCGTTCATTTAGAATATCCTTGATTAGTCTCATCGCATTAAAAATAGAAAACCCAAGGTATGTATGTGTATTCTTTTAAGTATAAATTGCATACTTTGGATTTAAGTTAAAGTATGAATGTCCCTATTATATTAACCACAAAATGTGCATCATGTTTCCCAATCCATATATTACATGGATGCACACACTTAGGGGGAGTTTGTATTTTAACTTGAAAGTCTCTTTGTATTGATCTAATTCTTATTAACACATATAAGGATCAAGACATAGAAACTAAATCCGTGAGTATATGGTTAAATTGCCTAAGTATAGTATACTCATGGTAATATAGAATAAACCCCACATGGTAAACTCATGTTTATTCTATAGTTGATGATTTAGAGTAATGATCATTTCCATATAGCCTACACATAATGGATCATTACTTTTCATCAACATGAGTATATGAAAACTTGTGTAGTTAATATATACTCATATCAATTTAAATGATAATTTAAATTGAGTTCATTTATCTTATTAATCATTAAAGAACATTTCATCATGTGTTGATGGTGTTCCATGATTAATTAAAGACAAATGCATAGTTTTTAAGTATAATAAAGCATGTGTTGCATTATTGTATTTAAGACACATATTAATCATTCAAATTGATTTAGGTTGTGCTCAATTGATCTAAAGGCATCCATTATGTGTTAATGGAGTGCAAGAGATAATTGAGACAACCATGCATCTTGGACTAACAAGTTTTATGAGTTGTGATTGAGTTAGGTCTAAAGATGGATGAGATGATGAGAACGGGACAAGGACGGCATCATGAGGTGATGGGCGTCAAGAGTGGATCCCGAAGATAAAGAGGAGTCGAGTGATGATCCCGGGGGAGTATTAGTGAAGATCATAAAGACCCCAAAGGGGATTGCTTGCGTGCGGCGGCAAAGGTATAACTAGATAGGCTAAGGACTTTGTAGTCTTTGAGTCTAGTTTTTATCGCCGTACTATTAAGAGGGGTTGTCTCCTAGCTTGAGCTTCATCATGTGTTAGTGATCTCAATCTGCGTTCACTCGAGTTCAAATCATTTGGATTTGGTTTTTGCATAAGGGTTAACCATTTAGCATGTGTTGCGAATGGGTTAAGCTTATGCTTGGTTGTTGTTGGTTTATGCTCTGATTTGCATATGTTGCAAAGAGGAAGAGCATATGCATTTGGTTTTCGCATAATGCTTTGATTTGCATGTGTTGCAAATAGGATAAGCAATATCGTTGGCTTTTATGCGTGAAGTTCACTTTTGCATGTGTTGCAAATGTTGAAGCCTCATGTTTTGTTTTCATTTACAAAACAATCTTTCTTAATCTATGTGGTTTTGCATGGAGCTAAGTTTTGCATGTGTTGCAAAAAGTGAGAGCTCATGCATTGTGTTTTAGCTTGTGACTTGATCATGTGTTGATCATCACAAAGGCTAAGTAAAGTTTATGGTTTGTGTTTGTAAAATGTGATTTTGCAAAATGTTGTTTTGTTATTTGCAAAAGTGGTTTGCAAATAAGCTAGAGGTTATGGGTTTCAATCCTAGAGTATGTGTTGGCATTTGCAAATGTGTTTTGCAAAGTGTCGGGATCATGTGTTGATCCTTACATGGCTAGAGGATTGATCTTATAACTTTTGGGTTATTTGCAAATGTGTTTTGCAAAAGTTATTTTGATCATGAGTTGATCATCTTGGCTCAATATTTGATGTTAGTGACTCTTTCTAGCTTGTAGTCATGCCTTTCATCAAGTCTATCACGAGGATTTGGAAAATCAGTTTTAGACTTGAATGACTACATTAGAGTTTGGTTTTGGTGATATTTAAAAATATCTATGGGTGCTTAAATCATGAAAATGGGTGGAGATTGTAGCCCTCATGATAAGCTTCATAGACTCAAAAATCACCCAAATCGGAGTTCGAGTAAAAATTATGAGTGTTTTTGTGGTTTGGACGAGTGGTGTGACCGGCCTGGCGGTGTGGCCCCCTAGGGGCGGTGTGGCCAGCCTGGGCGGTCGGACCGCCCGGCGGCCGGGCCGGCCCTCCGTTGTGTTTTCTCCGAAGCTCGATTTTGGTTTTGAGGCGGTGCGGCCGGCCAGTGCGCGACCGGCCGTGGGCGGTCAACCGCCATGTAATCGATCGAAATCCGACCGTTGCCTGTGAGGCAGTCGGACGGATGAGGTCGGTTGGACGCGTTTTCTGATTTGCCCATTTGCCCCCAAGCGGCTAGTTTTCTTGTGTGGGGTATAAATAGACCCTTGGGGGGCTTGGGCGAGATGGTTGGTCGTGTGTGGGAGTGTTTTGCATGTGTTGCTCTTTCTCCTTTGCCTCTTGAGCTTAAGTGAGCTAATTGCATGTGTTGCAATTAGTGAGTGGTTGAAACCTCTTGTGCATGTGTTGCACTTGAGGGAGTCCTTGTGCATGTGTTGCACTTGGTGATCACCGGGGCGCATGTGTTGTGCTCGGTGAAGTTTAAGCGGAGGAGCGGCTTGTTACTCTTGGAGGTTGCCGACTCCTAGGCAGCGTGGGCGTCGTCTTGGCGGGAGCTCTCGAGGTGTGAGAAGCCCGAGCGAAGTTTGTGAAGGTTCGGGTTGAGCCTACGCTACGGCGTGAAAAACCACGACTAGTGGAAAGAGGCGGAGTGCTCGGCGGGAGCGGTCCAAGTGTGGGCTTGCCTCAACGTGGACTAGGGGAGACCGGCAAGTCTCCGAACACCACGGAAAAATATCGGTTGTCCCTTGTCTCTTTACATTCAAGTATTTATCTTTTGCATATTATTGATTGCTTGAATTAGAATTGCTTAGTATTATTGATTTGATCAATTTAGCAATTCATACATAGAGACATAATTTAGCTAGTGCACTAGTGAGCCTAGTTGATTTAGGCTTTAATTGACAAAACCATTTATCGTTTCCGCATATATCTTTGATTAGGTTTTGACTTAGGGGTGTATAAGTGCGAATTGTTTAGTGAGCGATTAATTTTGTAAAACGCCTATTCACCCCCCCTCTAGGCGCATCCTCGACCCTACAATGGAGCCCGGACGGCAAGGCAACTGACGGGGGCGATCGACGAGTTGACGCGGGAGCGGGTGAGGGCGGACGCGATGATGGCGCAAGAAAGGGCCACCGCGGATGCCCTGGCCGCCATGCAGCAGCGAGCGGAGAGGGCCGAGGCGGCACAGCGGACCGCTGAGTACGAGGCTGCTCGTCTCAAGCGCAACCTTACCACCATGCTCAAGGAGCCTTCAGTACAGATCAAAGATGCACGAACCCTTGGGCGTAGTCTTTGAGATGCCCCTCGAGACACCGCCTGCGATGACGCCCGTGACCAACCGGGCCGCGGGCGCCGGGATTGCCGCCGCTCTAGCCGCACGCTCCACTAGGGAGGGGCAAGAGGTCGCGGCGGTGACTGCAAGCTTCGTGCTGGCATGTTGGGCCAGCCGGGACGCCTCCCTGGATCCGATGGCGGTGGTGGAGACCGGCATCATGGGGGCGCCGCCAGTGAGGCGCGTGGCGGCCGCCGAACACTTGGCGAATAATCGCGCGTGCGAGGCGGTCATGGACGTCTCCACCCCGGTGGCGGAGGAAGAAGGCGCCGGCGATATCGACGTGGGCGATGAGTGAAGGACCGGGCCGCTGCTTCACTCCTTTTGCTCTTGTTTGTTTTGTATGAACACTTTGCTCTTTTGTTCTTGGCGTCTGCCCGCAGTGCTTGTTTGATTTTGCATGCTGGAATTGCTGGGCAATCGGTCTGGCTTGTGACTCAAGCAATCAGGCGACCAGCCCCCAAGCGCTGGGCGACCAGCCGGAGTCTTCGGGCGACCAGCCCCCAAGCGCTGGGCGACCAGCCGGAGTCTTCGGGCGACCAACCCCCAAGTGCTGGGCGACCATAAATTCTTTTTCTTTTTGATGCAAGGCAGTGTAGCTTTAGTTTTTGTGTCCTTGTCGCTTCCCCGAAATATGGCCTATGGCAATGTGCGGTAAGGCAGTTAACCCCCAGGAAGGACATTAGGCCAGCGGCGCTTGTGGGGACAACCAGCGGTGCTTCTGAGAGCCAACCTGAGGTGTGCGGACCACATTTGAGCACCGTGCCAGATCCACTTCCTGGTTGCTTGCCCTTACCCAACACATATACCAGGCATAATTACGGACCGACAAAGAATTTCCAAGGTTCAAGGACCAATGACCCATATGCAACAGATTGTCCCGTAGGACACAAAAAGAGGGGTAATGACAAAGTAAAGAACTCTTAAGATAATAACATTACCAACAACCAGCGACCGCTGATCGAAGTGAATCGCTGGATACCCACAGTCTTTCATGGATAGAACTTCCGCAACAACTCTACATTGTAAGAATTCGTCAATTCCTGTCCATCTTCAGTGGCTAACCGGACCGCCCCGGGTCGAGATACTGAGACCACCTTAAAGGGGCCCTCCCAGGGGAGCGGCTTATACAACCCAAGCATCTTTGAATCTGCGCAAGACCAGTCGCCTTGCGGTGTTCTCTCAGAGACCCGGGTGGCATGGTATCGCCTGAGGCTTTGTTGGTACCGGGCAGCACGAAGGGCGGCCCGATCTCGAACTTCTTCCAGAAGGTTGACGTCTTCTTGCCGAATGTCTTCATGGCCTTCTTCGCTGAAAATCGAGACACGCGGAGAGCCAAACGACAGCTCGGAGGGGAGAACAGCCTCCGCCCCATATACCAGGAAAAAAGGCGTCTCACGATGGCTTGTGGGGAGAAACGACCTTCGATCCAGCTACGCCCCACAGGTGAGTCGATCAAACGCTCTGGTCTTGAGGCCCTTCAGTACTAATGCATTGGCACGTTCAGCTTGACCATTGCTCTTGGGGTGAGCAACCGAAGCAAAGCATACTTTGGTGCCCATTTCATCACAGAATTCCAAAAACGCCGCGCTAGTGAACTGAGTTCCATTGTCGGTGATGATACGATTGGCAACTCCAAAGCGGGTGAATATCCCATGCATAAATTTAACAGCAGCGGAAGCCGTAATGGCACGTACTGCCTCAGCTTCGACCCACTTGGTGAACTTGTCGATAGCGACAAAGAGGTGGGTGAAGCCCCCTGTGGCCCGCGGGAACGGACCCAGGATATCCAGCCCCCAGACCGCGAACGGCCAGGAGAGCGGAATGGTTTGCAGGGCTTGGGCCGGTCGGTGGACTTGCCTGGCAAAGAATTGACAGGCTTCGCACGTCCTCACCAGCTCGCAAGCATCCTGGAGGGCAGTAGGCCAATAAAATCCCTGGCGAAACGCTTTGCCTACAAGCGTTCGGCCGGACATATGGCTCCCGCACATGCCTCCATGGATATCAGAGAGCAGGGCGCTCCCCTCTTCCCGAGTGATGCACTTCAGTAGAATTCCGTTTTTGCTCCGGCGGTATAGGTTCCCATCCACCAGAGTATAGCACTTAGCCTTGCGTGCTATTTTCTCAGCTGAGGCATCATCGTCGGGGATCACTTGGTCCCGCAGGAAGGTTAGGATCGGATCCATCCACTGATCTTCCCGGCCAAGTGTGGCGAGCACTCGGTGTTCGCCCGGGTACTTTGCTAGGCCAGGCATTTCCCTAGGTGCTGGCTCGGCGATCTGCCGCCTTCCCTCCGGACACAGGGGCCGAGGCAAACAGCGCCTTCCCTCCACTGAGCTGGAGGCAACGGCAGCGCGTTGCCCTCCCCACCTGAGCCGGAGGCCTCGACAGCCTTGCCGTCGTCCCCACCTGAATCGGGGGCTGCGACAGCGACACCATCATCCCCACCTGAACCGTGGGCTGCGATGGACGGTCGCGATAGTCTTTCTTCGAAGACCCCGACCGAACAGGAGCCCTTGCGGATGCAAGCTGAGACAGCCCATCCGCAAGGTGGTTATCGCGCCGGGGGATATGAATATATCTCAGTCCTTCAAAGCGTCGCTCCATTTTCTTGACCTCCGCCAAGTACACCGCCATGGTGGGATCGGGGCATTGAAATTCCTTCCTCGCCTGATTGATGACCAGCAGAGAATCGCCCTTAACTTGGAGACGCGGATGCCCAGCGCCGAAGCAATGCGCAACCCTGCCAGCAGACCTTCATATTCGGCAATATTATTAGTAGCTTTGAAATCGAGAGCAACAATATATTGAAGAACGTCACCAGTCGGGGAGACTAGGGCAACACCAGCCCCCGCGCCCTCCAGTCTGAACGAACCATCAAAAACAAGGTCGGGGAGGCGTCACGGGGGTTTCTTCCGCCGAGCAAGCGGAGTCCATTCAGCAATGAACTCCGCCAACTTTTGACTCTTAATGGCGGTGCGAGGAACAAACTTGAGATTGAACTCCCCCAGTTCTACTGACCACTTAGCGATACGACCTTCTGCTTCACGATTGAACAGGATCTCTCGCAGGGGGTAGGCCGTGACCACAATAACTTCTCGTCCTTGGAAATAGTGCCGCAGCTTCCTGGACGCCACCAGGACCGCATACAACATTTTCTGAGCCTGAGAATATCGCGTTTCCGCTTCATGCAACACTTTGCTGACATAATAAACCGGCTTCTGGACACCTTCTCTTTCCGCCACAAGAACGGCGCTGACCACTTCAGGAGTAGCAGCAATGTACAATAGCAGCGGTTCATCTTGTACAGGGGAAACTAACACTGCAGGAGAAGTGAGATATCGTTTCAAGTCTTCAAAAGCCTTCTGCGCTTCATCAGTCCATTCGAAATGGTTAGTCTTCTTCAATAGCTTAAATAATGGTAGGTTTCTTTCTCCCAACCGGGCGATGAACCGCCCAAGAGAGGCCAGACGACCGGCCAAGCATTGGACCTGCTTGAGCCGTACTGGCGGCTTCATATGCTCAATCGCTGCTATCTTATCTGGGTTGGCTTCAATACCCCGGTTGGACACCAGGAATCCCAACAGCTTACCGGAGGGGACGCCAAACACACACTTTTCTGGATTCAACTTCAAACAATTCTTCCGGAGATTGGAGAAGGTTTCCTCAGTCTTGAATCAAGTCTTCAATCTTTTAACCTTCACAACGGTCATCAACGTACACTTCAAGGTTCCGCCCTATCGTGGACGAAAAGTAATGTGCATAGCACGTTGGTAAGTAGAATCGGCATTTTTCAAACCAAAAGCCATTCTAACATAACAATAAACACCCATAGGGGTTACAAAAGCAGTATTTTCTTCATCCTCCACCGCCATGCTAATCTGATGGTACCCAGAGTATGCATCCAGAAAGCATAATAATTCACAACCTACTGTAGAGTCAACAATGAGGTCGACTCGCGGCAAGGGATAAGGATCCTTCGGGCAGGCCTTGTTAAGGTCGGTGAAGTCGACACACATTCGCCACTTCTGTTGGATTTTTAACGAGCACGAGTTGGCAAGCCACTCGGGGTGAGTAACTTCCTGATGATCCTGCGCCAATAACTTTTCTACCTCTGCCGAATCGCATTTTGCGCTCGGAGCTTGCCGCGGATCTTTTGCCAACCGAGGCGCGCCGGGGGCGTAGCGATCGGTGCTCGATCACCTCCTAGGGACCCGATCATGTCGGGGCGCGCCAAGCAAACACGTCGACATTACACTGGAGGAAGGTGACGAGCGCGTCTTCCTATTTGGCGCTGAGGTTGGCGCCAATGTTGACGGTTCTGCGGGGCTCGCCCTCACTCAGGGCGACCACCTTAACCTCACCGGCAGAGCCAGGCGAGGCACGGGTCCGGGCCTGAGGGGCTCCCGAGCAGACGGCGTCTGCACGCCCGGCGCTGGTGGTGCCAATCATATCAAGCGCAAATTTATGGCGGCATAAAGCTTGAATCGATCCACGGATGGTTATGGGGCGGCGAGCCCAGCATTTCACCACCATGTGCGGCGTAAAGAGTCACCGCCATGAACTTGGCGAGTGGTCGGCGAGCAAGGCATTGTAGGAAGATCAAAATTGGTGACTTCAAAGTCCACCACTCGGTCGATAATTGTCTCTTTCTCCAAAAGTAACGGAGGCGACTTTGCCCACGGAATCGCCCGACTCCGGGGCTATTCAAAAACGGCGGACGGGCTCGAGATCTCTGCGGGATCGAAGAGCGGCTGCAAGTGGAGGATAGGAGGCTGAGAGAACTCCCTCCGTCCACCAACACCCGACCCAGCCGGATGTTCCGGATTGTGGGCGACACCACAATCGGAAGATGCCCCAGGCCAGTGGCGCCGTCAGGGTGGTCGGCCTGACTGAAGATGATCGTCTCCTCCGACCATTTCAGCATTCGACACGACCCTGAACCTGACCCCGTGGCACACACCTCCCTCTTCAACCGCTTGCAAGCAGTGCTCGAGCGGTAAACAGAAGAACCTCCTCCATAAATATACGCCATGACGCGGTCCGCCTGCTGGAAAGCAAGCGGGGCGGGGTCTTCATCTCGATCATCGTCACGAGGGCGACGCTCATCGTCGCGAGGATGACACTCCTTAATCCGCCGCTCCACCATTCGATCCACGACCTGGCAGCTGTCCAGGTCATGAGTGTCAGTTCGATGAATTGGGCACCAAGGCCCTCTTTCCTTCCGCCCACGGCGGTCGTTCCTACGACCACGGCGGTCATCACGCCGGTCACGGCGATCATTCCGCCGGTCACAGCGATCAATACGCCGATCACGGCGACCACCGGGCCGCTCACGGCGGTCACGCCTCGGCGACCCAGAGTCATCGCGGTCGCGCTCGGCGGCCAAGACCCGCTGGTCTCTCCTGCCTCGCGCTTCCGCGCCTTCTTGCTTGGTGGGCCAGCACCCTTCGAGGTCCCGGCATCATCTTTGCCTCGGCCACCCTGGGGACCAAATCCTGGCCCCCTCGCCTCCGCCGCCCGCGCACACTTATGTGCGAGGGAGAATAGCTCAGAAGTGGTGCTGATGGTACGGGTGGCCATCTTCTCCTTCATCTTGCGGTCGCGAACGCCTCTCCGAAAGGCGATAACGACCAATTGCTCCGAAATATGGGGGATCGTGTTGCGGCAGTGGCAAAACCACCGGATAAAGTCACGCAACGACTCCCCTTTCTGCTGCTCCAAAGCATGCAAATCGTCCTCCACGCCCGGCTGCGCGAAGGAGCCTTGAAAATTGGCGACAAAAAGGCCGCACAATTCCTCCCACGAGTGCACCGACCCCCGCGGGAGGTTCAACAACTAAGAATGGGCAGAGCCCGTCAAGGCCGTTGGGAAATAGTTGGCCATGACCTTTCCGAATCCACCAGCCGCTCGCACCACCGTTGTATATATTTGCAAGAACTCCTCAGGGTTGGTGGTGCCGTCGTAACTTTCTATGGATGCTGGGCGAAACCTCTCAGGCCACTCCACACGGCGTAACCGCCGGGAGAACGCTTGATAGCCAACACCAAAAACAGAACCCGGCCGCCCACCGGGAGCACGGCCCGGAGAGCGAGGGATGGGGCTCTCCGCTGAATCGGAGGAATAGCCCTCCTTCCTGGGCCGGTGGCGAGGGCCATGAGAGGGACTCTCATCCTCGAGAGGCCACACCTTGCACGCGCCCCGCTCTGAGTGGGTCTTGTGGGCTGCACGGCCATGAGATCGCCGGCCGCCGGCGGGATTCATCAAGATGACTCCTCAGGTCCACACGGTTCCTCTCGGAACCGAGACCGACGCGTCGTGCGCCTCTTTCTTGGCCCTGGCCCGCCTGGCCAGGACACCTATCCCCAGGGCGGCTAGAGCCCTGCGAGCTCTCAACCAGCGCCCTGGGTGGCGGAGTACCACCAGAATTCAGCCGGTGGGGCCCTACCCGAAGTTGGGCTGCCCCCACGAGGCCGGCAAGATCCCGCAGCCACAAATTGGCCGGGGAGTCTCCTGCAAATTCCACCGGAGGGTGGTCCAGGAGGAGACTGGCCGCATGCAGATTCTGAGCCGGAGTGGCTGCTTCCATGGCCAACCGGCGCCGCACCGGATGGCCCGCCGCCCGCAGGGGCACCACCGCCACCATGAAGCGGAGTAATACTTTCTTCTGCGATCGGCGAGGCTGGGACACTCTCGAATATGGCCCGACTCTCCTCCTCGATCTGCGATCCGCCATCTCGGATGCACTGGCGAAAGAAAACACCAAAACTTGCGGAAAGATAATCGGAAAAACCGACTGAGACCCTACAGCGCGCCCACCGGCGTATTCCACAGACAGCCCAAGTCTCTGACCGGGTTTGGTTCGGTAGGGGGGTGTCTTTGATAGCCGACAAACCCTAGCGTTGGGAAACCACGGTACCTCTCACACTAACGATTCTCGTGTTCAAGATTCAAAGGAACACAACGATTTGACCCAGGTTCAGGCCCCCATGGAGAAGGGTAACAGCCTTACGTCCTGCCTGATCTTGTATTGCCTCTCAAAGACTTGGTTACAGAGTTTGTGGATGACTAGCTCTTCTGTTGAGCCTCTCCTACTGTCTCTCTTCTTTTTTCCTCTTCCCTCTCCCTATGTCCTAGAGTGCCCTTATAAGCATGGGCTTACACGAACCGACTAGAGGAGGGTGCCGTCATCATGCTTATCTTACATGCATTTATTACACTGTCTGTTGTCCGTTCATACGCCCTAATTAATGCCGCATGCCTTCGCCCTTTCTTCGGGATGTGACCCCTCTGTGACGGGTAGGTGGAGGGCGTTAGAGGAAAGGGCCTGTAGTAGAATTCCTTGGAATCGACGTGCACGTACAAAGAGCTGCCTCGACATGGTACGACGGGAAGGAGACTTGAGGCGAAGCCATCGTGTCCCACCTTTTGGCATGGCGGTGGAACAAGCGGCGTGCTTTCGCCGCTTTGCTCGCCGAACCGCCACGTGGGCTCGGCGCCGGCGGCGGCGTGATCGCCCACCTACTCGCCGCAGCCACGTGGGCCGACACGATGGCGGGCGTGCTCGCCGCCGCCGCCAGTCGCCACGTGGGTTGGGCGCCGCGGCGGCGGCGTGATCGCCCACTGCTGCGCCGCCACGTGGGCGACACCGGTGGCGGGCGTGCTCGCCCTTTGCTCGCCGAACCGCCACGTGAAATTTGGCGCCGGCGAGCGGCGTGGTCGCCACTGCTGCCCCAGCGCCACGTGGGTGGACGTCCAGCAGGCGGGTGTAACCACCCACCGCTTGCTAGACCGCCACGTAGGCCACGCGCGCTTTTGTGCGGCGAAGAGGGTACCTGGTGTAAAGTACGACAAGATCTTTTTGAGTTTAGTATAGTCATATATATTTATAAGTATACACTTGTTTAATTATATGTACATTAAAGTTCACTTATAATATTACTCTAAATACATAGTAGTACTAAAAAATATAACATATAGTTCGATAGGCTATATTATCAATTCTACCGGTATGACTAGTATTGACCAATATCGAAGTCGAGATGGTTAGTATTAGGCCGCTATAGCCAGTATCAGGCTGGTATCAAGGCCAGTACGATATATAGGGCTACTTCATACTAGTTTAGAAGCCGAGATGGTACAACCAGCCATACCAGCCGGTATGTACCGATATTTATAATTATGCAACCAACTCCTCCTTAAGGTTTCAATTAGGACAAGTATTGTTCAACATGAGAGTAAACTCACACACAGCTAGGGATGGCAATGGGGACATTCCCCGATGGGGAGTGGTGCCCCGTCCCCGTTTTCAACAGGAGGAAAATTCCCTGTTCCCCGTCCCCAACCCTGGTATCAGGGGCTACCTCACCCCATTCCTCGACCTTATCGGGGTGTCGGGTCCCCGTGGGGATACCCGGCTACATACTTAACTACACAATAGTGACTTTTGAATTTGTTAGTATGCGTATATTAACATAAAAAAACAACCATTGAACTTATGATGTACCATGTACCATATCTTATAAAAAAACTAGTACGCAAAATACAGTAAGAACAAAATGAGGTGCATCAACTGACCTTAGCGATTTCAGGAGGTTGTCGAAAAGTGAGCTAGTAGTCAAAGTCTCAAAGATGCCATTGAAAGCAGGGCATGGCAACCATCTATAAACTCAGTGCAAAAGGAGTCAATCATAATTTCCATCAACATTTCTCAATTTTTCCTTAGATTCAAGAAAGGCTGCAATCATGATTCCTAAAGTACCTTTCCCTTCCTTCATTTTGAATTGATGCTACAATGATATCAGGAGGTTCGATCCAAAGAATAACAACAGATAATATGTGTATAAGGTGTTTAATATGTGAATCTCCATTATCTTAGAATAGAGGGAATGTGCTAAGATCAACTAAAAGAGATCAAATAAACAATTATTAACATATTTTGCTGGTTGAGATAGTATTAAGCAGCTTTTCATGAATATCAAATTTGTAGATTATGGGAGATTAAACAAACAATGAATGTTTGAATGGTCTGGAATTGAAGATAATTTTTTGCTTCCATTTCTTGAAAGATGTCAAGCCGAAGGTAGACCATAAGGCGGCAGGCCGATGGGCGGTGGCACGGCAGCGCCTCTGCTAGGCTGGGAGTTCGAGGCCGACGAAGTAGACTGAATTCGAGGCCGAGGAAGGAGAGTAGGAGATCGAGGGAGCCACAGAGGAGATGTGGTGGCAGATTGAAGGAATGAGTTGGCCTAGAGGGGGGGTGAATAGGCAACTTTTCAAATTTTTAACTCCTTAGTTACAAATGACTATTTAACTAAAGTGAATAACTTAGCACAAAATATAACAAAGGTAAAACTCAAACAATGATAACAGTGAAAGCAACACAAATGGAAGAAGAGCACAAAAGAGACACGTATTTATCCTATGGTTTAGAGCCCTTCTCCTACTCTACGTTGAAGCACTTCTCTCGAAGTATTGCTTCTCCAAAGCTAGTCGCAATAGCTTTGGTCTCCACTCGGGTAGCTCTTTCACCACTCCAGTGAGGTGAGCTCCAAACCTTTTCACAAATAAAGTGGCCTTCCACAAGAACCTTTGGACATGTCTCACTTTTCACTTCATTCAAGCTGTCTAGAATCACCAAGAACCAAGAGTAATAAACTTTACACAAGTTCTGTCTCTTGGTACACTCGCAAATCACACAGCTAGACTTAAGCTTGGAGCTAAAACACTTGGAAACTTGAGGATTTGAGTTTTAGAGTGAAGCACAGACTCCTTGTAAGAATGAGAGCTATTTTGAATATTTTAAAATGTCAAGGAGTTCATCAAAAGGAAGTATATACTGGTATATAGCTCAGAAAATGCTTATATATGCATTTGGAATGAATATAGCCATTACACCTACCACTGTGACCGTTGCAACGTGTCAGAGTAATAAAAAACAGCTAATACATGTTTACAACGGACTAAGTAAAAAGACTTAGCGATACTGATCATGTGTACCACGGACAAATTGAAGACATTTACGACGGACCAAAATATTTGGTTCGTCATACATGGGAGTTTAGAGGATTTGGCCCGACAAAGGAATGAGAATCTTACATGCACACCAGACCAAAATATTTGGTCCATCGTAGATAGGTTTTACAAGGATCAGTAGCCAAGACACAAAATGGGTTCAACCGAGAGTTTTGCTTTAGTGGCAGACTAAACTTTGAGTTAGTAATATCTGGTCCGTCAAGAATGGAAAAACTCTCTAATAAGGATATATTTTTAACTATGGATTTAAATAAGTAGAACTTCAAGGTTTGGTCCGGCAAAAAGCTAAGATTTTGAACGTGTGCCGGACTAAAAATTTTGGTCCGTCAAAGATGGAAGTTAGAGAAATTTTGGTCTGCAAAAGGAATAAGAATTTATCTGTATGCCAGACCAAATATTTTGGTTCGTCATAGATGAAAAGAGCTCGATTGCAGGATTTCTTGAAGAACCTTCCACTACGGACTAAAGTATATGAGAATAGAAAGTTTGGTTAGATTTGCGACAGACTTAGGAAATGAGCAACTGAATTTTAGTTCATCGCATACTTGGATCTTTGAATGAAAGAGGATTTTAATTCAAGGAACAGAATGACTAAGAGTTTTAACTCCAAGAAGTCTAATTTGACTTAGCCTTATGATCCAATGTACTAACTTGTGCAAAGTCCCCCTTTATAGTACAGCCAAACTGTAAATAATCCTAGCTATTTGGCTTGAATCAACTCCCAAGCCAAAAACTAGTAACAAAGTACCTTAATCTTGTTGGACCAACTTGCTTCACCTATGCCTTCAGCCCATGCTCTTCATAGCTTCAAGAATTATTAACTCGGTCATCAACAACAAAACTATATAATAAAACATGATGTAAGAATTGAGGGGGCCTAAATGCTATCATGGATCTAGAAGGAGACTGTGACAAGCCAGTGGTAGATCTAGAGGGACAGTGCGAGGTGGTGGGGAAGGGACAGTGTGTCTGCATGGGACTCTAGGAGGTCCAAAGCAACCAAGGTGAGCTCCCCCTAGCTTTACTAGATCCCAACCCCCACGATGCAGACTCTAGTGAACCCCTCCATCGACCTGCCATTGGCAGCGGCGTTGACCCTACAGCCCCCTCCGCTAATTAACCTTGTTGCAGCCCAAGTCTCCGACTATCTTCTTCACCTAGGATGGCTGTAGATCTAGAGGGACCAAGGGAGACTACGGCATCTGGTGGGTCGTCGGCAGATCTGGATCCTCGAGGGACGGTGCGAGGTGGCAGGGGAGGGACAAGGGATTGGGGAATTCGGGATAGGGTTGTGTGAATGGTGATTCAAGAATCGAGATGGTGTGCCATATGCGGCCTGATAAACTGAATCAATGATGGGCCTGATGGCCTGAGGTGGGAGACTAACCGGGGTTAAGTATCAGGAATAGGGAGTAGTGGAATGATTCCCTGATGGGGACAGCTTCCCCCTTTTCTATCCCCGTGAGGGAAGAAACTCCCCCTATCACCGTCCTCTCATGGGCGAATGCCCTATTGGGGAACGGGAAATGGGCCTATTGCCATTCCTACACACAACCCTGCATCACACATTTTTCCAGTTCTAGTCAGGCCAACCAGCAAATTAAGCTCGAACCTCTGGAGGTAGTAGCCAGGTGCTTGCTTCCAGTAATCCAGTTCTTCACGTATCGCTGCGATCAATGGCAGTTTTGGGCCATGGCCCGCCCCTCACCAGTCGAATTAACATTTAGTTTAACTTGAGCAGGTAACGCCCATGAGACATGAGTAGGGCTGGCCAAAAAAATGTTAAAGCTTGAAACAAAATTTCTTCGATTATAGTGGCTAGTAGGTTTAAAATCGAAATGAGTCTATTTCCAGCAGAAAAACTTAATGAGGCACGGTTCGGCTCGACAGTAGCTCATTATCTTGAATTTGAAATAACCACTTAAATGATAAATAAAATAATTTTACGTTGAACTATGCTAATTTCAAAAGAATATCGATAATAGCTCAACTCGATAACTAGTCCTACCCACGAGACTCTATTGGACCTTCTTAGGCCCAACTCGTCGGAGGCTCGGAGTGACTAGAATTGATAATTTGATGTGCTCTCTCTCCTTGGTAGTTGCTACAAGTGGTATCACCTTCTTTCCTCTACTTCCCTTTATCTTCAAAGACTATCCCGTCATGGCACGTGATGTCATCCTCTTTCCTCCTTCATTCTTTTCCTCTCAAATTCAAAATAGTTTTGTATTTCAAATTTCCGTCAAGTTTTTCAGACCATATACATTTAAAAGTTTTTTCGTTGAAACTTTTTTAACCGAAAGTTTGTCGAATAGAAACTTTTCGAACCGAAAGTTTTTTAGTTGAAAGTTTTTGGACATGAACCTTTTCGATTTGAATTTTTTCGAGTTGAAACTTTCTAAGTTAAACTTTTCTAATTTGAAATTTTTTGAGTTGAAATTTTTTTATTTAAAATTTTTGAGTTGAAAATTTCTAGTTGAATTTTAAATTGAAAATTTTCGGACAGAAAGTTTTTGAATTAAAAGTTTTCAGAGTTGAAACTTTTTATTGAAACTTTCCAACTTGAAACTTTCTAATTTGAAAATTTTCAATTGAAAACTTTTCAAGTTGAAACTTTTCGATTTGAAATTTTCTAATTTGAGAATTTTTTATTAAAAACTTTTCAAGTTGAAACTTTGTAATTTGAAACTTTCTGATTTAAAATTTTTTGAATTGAAAATTTCTAATTTAAATTTTTTTCGAGTTGGAGCTTTCTAGTTTGAAACTTTACGATTCAAATCTTTTTGAGTTGAAAATTTTCAGTTGATTTTTTTTCTGAGTTGAAACTTTCTGTTTAAAATTTTTAGAGTTAAAATTATATAATTTGATTTTTTTGTTAGAGTGAAAGGAAAGTGAGTAAGGTGAAAATGGACGAAAAAGATGACACTAGTACCCTTTGAGGATGTTCTTAAATTCTAGTTTGAGGTTACTAGTCGTAGCCTTGAGAATTGCCTGCATGAACTAGACAAGAAGAGGAAGACTTGGTTCTATGACTCATTTTTGGCCTGATTCTACGACGTTCCTCGTCGCTGCTCCGCTTGGAGCCGAAATCTGCTTCCTGTTCACCGGAGATGGCCAGATTTGACCAGATGTTTTCTGAATTGGAGAGAATGAGTGAGCTTGGTACAAGAAAAGCTGAAGAACTAGAGGAAAATGATGATGCTGTGTGCTTATGTATGATTTGTGAAGCAGGCAGTCAGGCAAATATTGAGAACCTTTCAAAGTTCAAACCACAGTGTGTCACATGTAGGAAAATATTTAATTCTCAATCCTACGAGACACTAGCACCACTAGCTCAGTAGTAAATCTCAAATCTAACAAACATAAGGTCTTGGGTTTAAGTCCTAGTCATGATTTTTTTTGTAACTATTTTTTTTGCATAGTTCTATGTATGAAAAAATTATAAAAATTTTTGTGGATAGTCAGAAAGCATTGATGATATTCTCATAAAATTTTTAGGTCCTAAGCAACCATAACAAATTCTCAAAAAATGTGGAAGTTTTACTTCACATTAGTTTTTTTTTTTGCATAGTTCCAACCATGCAAAAATTATAAAAAAAATTTACATCTTTGGAAAGCATCAATGATGCTCTCATAAATTTTTTAGATCATGATCAACCATAAAAAGTTCCCAAAAAATTGTGAATGTGGTATTTCACAGTTTTCGGACTTTAAATGGCGATGCTTATACCGTATATAATTTTGATTGAGCAATCAAAACAGGTTGAAATTTTTAAAACTTGCACACAATATTTCTGAGGGAATTATTAATCTCTTATAAAAATTTTTGGTCATGATCAAACTTGAAAAAATTTATAAAATTCTGACATGGTTACTACCTCGTTTATGCTAATTCTGTTTTTTTTATTTTTAAAAGATAAAAATTTCTGTATGATCCTAGACTTCTTAAGGTGGTACCATAAATTTTTCATACCATGACAAAGCTTATTCAATTTTATAAAATTCTGTCAATGTTTCTACCAAAATTTTAAAATGTCTCAAAAAATAACTTTTTTGACAAATTATCATCAAAGATCATCTTCTTATGAGTTATTGATGCAATTCCGGTTAAATCTGGCCATAAAATCTTGAAATCCGGATTTAATTTTCGAAATTTTGGCCGGTTTGGCCAAAGGTTCGCCAAAAAACCAAAGTACTGTAGCAATATTAATTTTTTTCAAACTTTTTAATTCAGCCGGTAATTTAAATCTCGTTGTGTCCTAAAATCCGAGATTTCGTCGAAATTTTATTCCTTGCTCCCGCTTCCTCCCTTCTAATACTAAATTTACTCAGCGCGAAAAAGAATCGAAGATTACTGGAGCGCCTGTTCGTCCTTGGGTCCGTCCATTCCGGAATACGGACCCATTCGCCACCAGAACCCAGCTTCAGTGCCTCCATTTCCTCCGCGGTTAGATCTTGTTCTTGCGGTTTCTACGTGCTTCCACTTACTTGCTAGGTCTAAAAGATTAAGGAAGCAAAGATTTGAAGTTTATTCATATTCCAGGGACTTGTTCGAGCGCATTTGTTTCTTGATGGGAAGCAGTAATCAAGAACCGGAGGTGAGCCTCCAAGCGGACGGGCGGCTGCAGAAGCCTGCGTTGGGATTCATAGCCTCATACAGATCCCGGGCAAGATTCAGAATTCTCTCAAGGTTCGCTGGTTGCTTCTTGATCAGCGAAGAATTTCTTTGTTTTTGTGGGGTTAGAATTGGTTGTACGGATGTGAATTGGCTGCTTGGATCTTGTAATAGGTGCATTTTGAGCTTTTCTTGAAGAAGGATAGTGGTGGTCGTCGTGGTGGTGTAGGGGCTGAAATGCTGTCCGGGAAGGTGAAAGAGTCAGGCTGGACAAGCAGCTCTAAGCTTGGAAGAACAATACTAGTTGGTCTGATGAACCTCCAGAAATCAAGGTATTTGGTAACGAATTGTGGTGGAAGGCTTTGATATCCTTGTAGGTTAATAGATGGTCTTAACATTGAAAAATAAAATGCATTAGAACCTCCAAAGATTGAAACTTTCTTTTTTACTGGAACATCCCTCATTTTGATGTATCCAGTAGGTTGTTGAAATAATATGGGATCCTAACCTTAATATGATCAAATCTTTACAATTACAGGTGACTGTGCTAGAAGGCTCTCTTTGTAATCTTAATCTGAGATTTAAGGCAGGATTACCACCGGATGCAGTTTACAATATTATAATTGATCCAGAGAACAAAAGAGTGTTTAAAAATATCAAGGTGTGTACAAACGTTATTTTACTTGTTCAGAATGACCAAGCCCAAATGGCCTTGTGATTGTTAAGGGAACTATTGAACACTTCAACTATATTTTTAATTATTCTCCAGTGCAGATGTCTTGAAAATTTTCTACCAATTGCACTTGAGTTTCCGTGATAAAGAGAAACTATATAATGTGTTTGATTTCAATTTTTTACAATTGTACTTCTAGTTAAGAACTAGTCACTCAGTTGTTGTTTCTTGTATGGCACTGTATGGAGTGAAATAGTTCTGATGTATTACATTGTTTATAGCTTAAGCATTAACACCCCAAATTTTTAGATGATGTTCATTTATCATACATTTCTTGGGGGTCCATCCATTAACTAACCTAAGAACTGACTAGAATAGTGCTGTAAACATACCCTGCCTATGGTTTGTCAATTGACAGATTTAACTTGATATCCGGTGTTGTTGCAAAGTGCTACATGTTTGTTTACAAAGTGTGTAGGGAAACATATATTGGACTCCTTAATAGTATAACATAAAACATGTGGGCCCATGTATCTTGTATAATTGTGGCATCTGCATGATTTCCCAAATTTGGTAACTGATGGTAAACAATCCAAGAAATTTCTCTGAAGAAGAAAAGGAACTGGGGTATCTTACCCAAGAGCAATGCACTCATGCGCAAGATACTGTTCCACTTTTCAGGAAGTGATATCAAGGAAAGTCCTGCTTGATGAAGGATCAAGGAAGTGGAGCAGGAAGCAATATGGAGAATCCTCTGGTGGTCTGGCATCTTGTCAGTACATGTTTTTGTTGACCAGAACAGAAGAAATCACACTGTGAAAACTTAAAAACTTTTCCACAAACCTTTGAGCAACACGTGCTATACACTGCCTGATATGTGGCTTCACGTTAAAAACTTTTTGCAGGTAAAATTCATACAAGGACGAACAGGTTTTATGAAGAAGTTGAAGAAGTTCGAGGGTTGCTGGAATATAGAGCCCCTATTTGTTGACAAGGAAGCATGCTTTCCTCTTGATCCATGTACATTGGAAGAATATGATTCTTGTAGTGCTGGCAGAGGAAGAGTTGGATCTACCATTACGTTGGATCAGCTTATTGAACCTGCTCATTTACCCCCACCACCATGGTATTTTAGAGGGATTACTACAAGGACAACCGAGATGCTGGTTAATGACCTGATAGCGGAAACTGCTCGGCTGCGTGGTATGGCAAACAACGGAGATGACGAGCAATATATTGAAGAAAATTGCGATGTTAATAAAGATCTTCTAGCAAAAGATAGTGTTGATATTAAGGAAAGATGGCGACAGAGAAGGAAAACTGGATGACATGGAAATTCTCTTAGATCAACAACCCAACCGTTGTAAGATAAACTGTAAAGAACCGATAGTCCTAGGATGGGCTCCATATTACGACCAAGTTAGTGCATCCTAATGTTACTACTATTTTGTTGTTGTAGTAGCATTCACTGAATTTTGGATTATTGATGATGACATGTGGCTAATAATATCCTGTCTTATTTATCATTTAGTTGATAACGGATTCTTTCACGATCATGTAGTAAGATGGCTGTTCTACAGTGTATAGTTGTTACTGATGAATAAAATTCTACTTCAGTCGAAAGCTATCCCTCAATTAGTATGAAATGAAATTGCTTGAACTGCACGTATGACCTGCATGTTTGGCATGCATATTACAATGTTGTTGTGTTTTTTTTTTCAAAACTAATGTTTTTGTGTGAGAATGTGTTAGCTTGTGAATTGAAGTCTGTTGAAAACTGAAGCTGGTTAGCTGAACAGATGCCAATTACTGAACGTGACCCAAAATGATGGCTAACTCAAAGTCAGTTGATAAACAACCGGTTCATCCTTGTCTAAAGCTGTAAGCCAAGAAAAGCCTCCAATTCCTTACCTTCCATGCCATTCTCAAGGCGACACCCTTTTGCAAGAAATCAACAAACCAAGAAACCTATGAAACTAAACACTACGTAGCATCCTGTCCGATGCAAACACCTACAACCTTTGTCTTCCATCGAGCCAAAGGCAGCCATGTCCGGCCAACCGCCACCACCGTCGACGTCGTCGATGCCGCTGCAACCACAACCGTTCCGCTTCTGCTTCCTTACAGAAGAAATGTAGCCTCGTCCCGCCAGCAACCACGGCCACCATCAGGTCCAATGCCAGCCTCTCTTCTACCTCAGCCGCCAGGGGCAGAGCCAGGATTTCAGGTAAGGGGGGGCCACATGGATCAATAAAAAAATATCATAGCACCCATAAAAAAATATCATTACAATATCGATGCATTTAAATTTAAATATAGCATAACCACATGTCCACATAAGTGAAATATGATATATTTTTAAATAAGAAACTTATATCTCTATTAACTTAAATTTAGTTCTACGAGTACCTAGAAGATCATATAAGTCAATAAATTCATCTGAACTAATTTTCGCTGCTAGTTCTTTTTCAACGTAAACTATCATACAATGTCGAAGAAAATCATCTCCTATTTTATTTCGAATGCGAATCTTGACAAATTTCATAGCTGAAAATGCTCGCTCTGTTGTTACTGTTGACACCGGAAGAGTTATGAATAATCGTAACAGTCTATTAACCATTGAATAATGGGAAACTTTACCTGTTTTATATAGTCCATTTGTTAAATTAGCAAGAGATATCAAGCATTGCATACATCAAGTTGAGAAAAATAGAAGCTTTACCTGTTTTGTATAGTCCACTTGTCAAGTCAGCTAGAGTAGCCAAGCATTGCAGCTCCGGATGGTTGCATGCATCAAGTTGAAAGTGTGGTAATTGACTCTCTAATTGAGCTCATTGAACTTATTTACTGTTTAGTGTTTACTAATGCTAGACCTTTATTTACTGTTTAGTACTCCCTCCATCCAGCAAACAGCTTCGTATTTGACTCAGGCATAGATACCAAGGCTCAACGAAAAGTCAGGCGAAATTGCATGCATGCATCATAAATTCTTGCATGGGCTTTGATGCAGCATAGTGGCGCCTCGTTTCTCAGCCACATCCTCGCGTGAAGTTTGCATGCATGCAGGTCCAGCGAAATTTTTTTTGCATGCATGCATATTACATTGCTAATTTGCGAAGCTCCCACGGCAAAACGAGGAGGCAGTGCAAATACGTAGATCAATATCGGAAGAAACAAAAAAACTTATACGAAGCTGTTTGCTGGACGGAGGGAGTATTTACTAATGCTAGCTAATTACTAATTATTAAATTTTATTTTTGTTAGGGGCGGGCCCTGCTGCCCCCCTCTCCACTCTCGTCGGCCGCCACCATCACCAACTCCGGCAGATACTGCGCCTTGAGCGTCGCCTTCTCTCGGTGTGGAGGAAGATATCCTTATCCGAACGGACTCAGACGATGAATCAGACACGATTCCGGTCCAAGCCTTGGACTCGTTGCAACTGCGAGGAGCCAGGTCGTCCATGGTTGACATGGAGCTGACGCTCACCAGGTCACCACCGCCCACGGGTATATAACTTCAAATATAACTTAAGTATGGATTAAAGAAATGATCAGTAGGTATAACTTTCTGTAAATTTGTCGTCCAATAGAATCAGAGCAAATGGAAGAGAACAAGAGAAGGAAAAGAATCAAAAGAAAAAGGACGTGACTAGGGCTGAGACCAGTGGCGGAGCTATAAATTTTTTTGAGCCTGGAAGCCTGCAAGTTTTTGGCCTAACAAATACCATCACATTGTGAAGAAATCCTCCAATCCATATTCTCAACCATAAAAAAAAATAAGTAAAAAATTAACATAACTCCTACTTAGATATTAGGTGAAGGCCTCCTTAGTCGTCTGCTCACCGTGCACTGGCCACGTTGCACTGACCTCTCTCCCTATTCTTTATTAGCAACCGGTCATAAGCTAGAGGGACCCTCATGATATACGATATACATAAGTATTAAATCACTTCATTAATCTTGTTAATTAAGAATTGCCCTGAAAATATTGAACTCAAGAGAAGAACAGGCAAACAGAATTCCTCCAATCACCTGTAAGAATCCCACCAAGCATTGGGTTTGTAAGATCATAGTACATGATATATTTGTGATGAACAATTGGCGAGATTTTGATATAATGAATAAGTGGTAAAAAGAGTTAATAAAGCTAATGTGGATCAACCCCTACTCAGATCAAGTTAATAATGCTTCTCGATTTGCTTTTTTGATAGGAGAGTTGGGAGTTGTGCATCCCATGAGCCTGTTTTGAGGGGGAGTTTCCGTGCCAAGTCTTTTACTTGATGAGCTTGCTTTATCATATTTCTTTATATATTATGTAATTGAGCTGATATATGATAATCTAAATTGCTTTACTTGAACTAAAAGTAACATTGCGGAATTCCTTGGTTTGATTGTCTATAGCTAATATCCTGTGATATCTTGCTCCTATAGGCTTGATATTGAATCTTCTTGACAAATTTAGGTTATGAAGCATGTGTGTTTTCAGCTTTACTCTTTCATAGACCATTTAATCACTTTGCATGTTTACAATAAAAGAAAAGGGAAAAAGTAAAAAAAGGCTCAAATCTGCTAGAAGGCTCAAATCTAATTCAGTAAAATTTCGAAGGTAATAACTTTAGATCCATAGATCCGATTGAGCTTATTTTTATTGGGTTAGCTTCCAAATTGAATCTAGTTTCTATAGTTAAAATTTCACATCAATCTAACGGTGGGATCTTTGGTAATTACTGTTTTAGTGAATGTAGGTTAATTTGTTTTTGTTAAAACCGAAGCAGTTTTTCCTATGTTGTTTAGAGAGTTAAAGAATCACTAAAAATTTGTTTTAGCTTCCGCTCAATCATTCACCCCCCTCTGATTGATGTCATCCGATCCTACAAGTGGTATCAGAGCAAGGTTAAGGTATGGCGTCAGATAAGTATGTTAATCGTCCTCCTATGCTTAATGATTCAAATTTTCCTTATTAGAAAAGTCGCATGCAATCCTATATTGAAGCTCAAGTTAATGATGTTTGGCGCAAAGTTTCTACTGCATATGATGTTCCTGATATAGTTACTAATGATAATAAAGTAGACGTTGATTTGAATGCTAAAGCTAAAAACTTGATTTTTCAAGAAATTTCTGAAAAAGAATTTGATCGAGTTTCTCATTTACGTTCTGCATATTCAGTTTGGAAGACATTATGTGACTATCATGAAGGTTCTACTAAGATTAAAAAAGTGCGCAAAAATATTTACCAAAAGGACTTTTCTGATTTTGTAATGAGACCAGGTGAATCAATTGATGATCTTTTCTCTTAATTTGAGAAAATCTTGTGCAATTTACGTGGTGTTGGAGTTAATAATTCAGTTGAGGATAATGCTAGTAAAATTTTGAGATCTCTTAGTCTGAATGGCGCATGGTTGTTACGGCAATTAATCAAACTGTTGATTTGGATACTTTGACCATGGATGATCTTTATTCTAGGCTGAAAACTTATGAGATGGATTCTTTATTACCTAGAGATGATAAGTCCTCTACACATGCACTTGTTGCTAACCCCAGCACTTCGTCTGGATTACCATCTTTTGGTTTCTTGTCTGCATTGGCTTCTTTTTTCAGATGAACAGTTTGAGATGCTTCCTGAAGAAGATCTTGTGCTCATCTCCTCATATGCTTTTAAAGCACTCAACAATGTGAGGAGGAGGAGGCGTGGAGGCACAACTTCGGGGTCCTTCAATTACTTTGAGTGTGGCCTCCCCGGGCATATAAAAGCAAATTGTCCCAAGTTGAAGAAGAAGGAAGGAAGGGAACCAGCACAACGCAGCTCAAGACGCACTACCCCTAGGCGCTTCAATTTTCGAAAAGTTGATAAGAAAGTCTTAGCCGCCATAGAGGAGTGTGATCTTAGCGATGTGGACTTTGAGAGTGATAATGAGCCACATGACAAGAAGAAGGACAAGAAGGGAGATTCTGATGATGACTTCACCGGCATGTGTTTCATGACTAGAAGGAATAGCGACAACGACTCCGATATTGATGAGGTGAGACCTTCTTATGATGAGCTTGAGTATGTCATGGTTAAATTAGCTTCATAACTTAAAGAGTCTAAGAAGGCTCTTAAAGAAAAAGATCTAGAAATTGATAGTTCCAATTCTGAAATTGCAAGGCTTAGATCTTTAATTCCCGATGATGATTCTTGCAAATCTTGTCATGTGTTACAATATGAAGTTATTGCATTAAGGAATGCCCATGCTTCTACTCTCCATAAATTCGATGATCAAATTGCAAAGAATGATAAATTCGAAATTTGTTTTACTTTTGGTACCGCTATGCATGCTCATGTTGTTGATGAATTGTTTCTTACCAAGAACTATTTGAAAAAGATAAAAGTTGCCTTATATGCTAGCTCTTTAGTAAATGCTTTATGTTCTAGAAAATTCAAACAACTTAAGAATGCTAAGTGTGCTGCCAGTGTTAAGCTTGATTCAAATTTGCCTTGTTCTAAATGTTCCTCGCTTGAGTTAAAATTGAAAAATGCTTATGGTAGAGTTGATCAATTGCAATGTGACATGCTTCAACATGAAGTTTTTTCTTGCTCCAATTGTCACAAACAAAAAGGCATTGTTGATAATGTAGGAGAACGCGGTGCTACGCTAGCCGAAAACAAAAATTTTCTACCGCGAACACCAGGATACATGCGAGTCAAAGATCATAGAGCATTACCCTTGGAGCACGTTAGCAGCGGAAGTAGAGTGGGTGAAGCCTCCCCGCGTGCTCGAAGCCTCGTCGTAGTCGAACGTATTCCATCGCTTTCGCCGAGTGCTTGCGAGATCACCCGAGTGCTCGCCGAGTGGTCTCCGGACCGCCTGAGTGCTCGCCAAGTGATCGCCTGAGTCCTTGACGTCTCCTCTTCGCGAGTGCACTACGTAGCGGATGAAGATGTGCACGCGCAGGTTGGAGAGGGTGAAACCGATCGCCGATCGGCCCGAGGATGATGCAACGGCGCCTCTACGGTATCCACACGTCCAGGGGTGGAACGCCGTGCGCCAGTGTGCTAGCACCACGCATGACGGCTAGGGTTTCTGGCGGGGTAGAGGTCGACGGCTAGGGTTTCGTGGTGGGGAGAACCACCTGGCAGCACACCCCATGCCCCTTTATATAGAGTGCACTAACGGGCCTTCTACAATAGAAGCCCATTAAGACTCACGCTAATGGATCTTCTCAAGAGAAATCCATTAGGGCGCCAGAGGATCCAAATCCATGTAAACCCACTAATGGATCCAATCCATCGACATGATCCAACCCGTTAAGTGTGTGACCCGTTAGGTTCATGCGCAAACGGCCATGGCCCTGGAAACCTCTTTTCCAGACCATCAGACAACAGTGGTTCCTAGCAGGACATGTTGTCCCCCGAATGCACAGAATGATCGTATCGGCTGAACCTTGATATACTCATATACCGATCCTTTTGCCACGCGATACCAGTCAAGCTCAAGGCAAGATGTGTGCCATCCTTGTGGTAGCTCGACCCATTCACTCGTCAATGTAATGGATATAATTCGTGATTAACACTTTAATCACTTTGGCATGGCCATGCACTTTTCCTTATCCATCCACACCGAGGGGCCCAGAGATATCTCTCCCGTTATCGAGGAGGGGCAAATTCCATCTTGATCTCTTATATCTCACGTCATGTTTCATGGCATACTTGTAAGCTACCTTTATAACTCCCCTGTTACGGAGAAGCGTTTGATAGTCCCAAGGTATACAATTACACATGCTGAGAATCAATAAGAATCTCAGGTCGAAGGATCGTATAGGTATACCACTCAAGAATACACCACGATGGCACTTCTAAGATAACAATCTCATTAGTGTCTTGGAGTGGGTCTATCCAACCCCATGTTCTCTAACATGTGCCCACATTATTGATTTGATATCTCCATATCTATGGTATGTGAAACATTACCATCAATCAATACATGTCTTTGGTCGATCACTATTGTCCCACATAATGATATGTGACCAGGATCGTTTAGAATAATATCATATAACCAATATGTTTCACAATTAAGTCATACTCAATGAACAAAGGAATGACATTTATTCATGGAACTGATAAGTACATGAACACAGACTTATGATACAATCATCTCACATGATCGCCTCTAGGGCATATCACCAACAGATAATATTTGTGATAATTGTGTTTCTTTAACAAAAGAGGTTGCTTATCTTCAAAGTTCATTGCAACGTTTTTCTGATGGTAAAAAGAACCTCAACATGATTTTGGACACATCCAGAGTAAGCACATATAATAGAAGACTAGGCTTTGATGCACATGCTTATTCTAAATCTCATCCACCAACATTGTTGAATGTAATTGAAAGTGGTAAATTTGAGGTTAAACCTGAACCTAAAAAGATCATTTTTAAATCTGCTGGTTTTATATCTAATTTGTCAATAACTAGTGCAATTACTTCATCTTCTAAAACAACACCACCTGTGAAGTACAATTGCTCTTACTATGGTAAAGATGGTCATTTAGTTCAGTTTTGTTTTAGACTTGCAAGAAAACAGAAAAATGATAGGGTAACATATTTTCCAAAGTCTAGGTGGCCAAAGCCACTTTACGGATCGAGGCGGACGGTCGACAACAAAGGTAAGTGGGCATTCAGACCGGGTGCACCCAAATTCGAAAGGTAAAGGTGGTACGAATTTAATTTGTGCTTTTATGCCTATTGGTTCTGCTAGTCGTATGTCTCGGTGCTGGATTCCTAAATTTCTTTTATCTAACCCCAGTACTGAGACCTCGACATTCTCTTTTGTGTAGGTTGTGCGAGAGAGGAAGGAGAACATATGGTTCATAGATTCTGGATGTTCACGTCATATGACTGGTGATTCAAAATGGTTCTCCTCCCTCACACAAAGTTCAGGTGATGAGGTCATCACTTTTGACGACAATTCAAAGGGACGGATTCTTGGAAAAGGAATTGTGCAAGTCAATGAAAACATCATTCTCAAGGATGTAGCTTTGGTAAGTAAGCTCAAGTATAATTTGCTCTCAGTCTCTCAATTGCTTGTGAAGATCTTGAGGTGAGATTTAAGAAAAACTCGTGTTGTATATTAGATGTTTCTGAAAATCTAGTATGCAACATCACTCGCATTGATCGCTTGTTTAAAGGTGATTTTTCATATCCAACATCCAAAACAACATGTCTTGTCTCCCAAGTTTCTAAAGATTTAACTTTTTGGCATTGTAGACTTGGTCATATTTGTTTTGATCATCTTTCACGCATAAGTAAATCAAATTTCCTTAGAGGTTTGCCTGAATTAAAGTTTGATAAAACAAGTGATTTGATTTGCTCCCCCTATCAACATGGAAAAATGACTGCATCATCATATTTTCCTATTTCTGCTGTTATGACTAATGCCCCAGGTCAGCTTCTACATATGGACACTGTTGGACCTGCTAGAGTGAAATCTGTAGGAGGTAAGTGGTATGTTCTTGTAATTGTAGATGATTACTCTACGTACTCTTAGGTATATTTCATGTCTACCAAACATGAAGCTTTTGAATTTTTCAAGAGCTTGCATTAAGGTGTTCAGGAATTGCAGAAGCATAAAGTAATTAGGAGTGATAATGGAGGAGAATTCAAGAACACTCTTTTTGCTTCTTTTTGTTCTAAACATGGAATTGAGCATCAATTTTCTTATGCTCGTGTTCCACAACAAAATGGTGTAGTTGAGAGGAAAAATCGCACATTAGTTGAGATGGCTAGGACTATGCTTGATGAATATTCAACTCCTAAGAAGTATTGGGCTGAAGCTATATCTACTGCTTGCTATGTTTAAAATAGAGTATTTTTAAGAGCAAAGCTATATAGAACTTCCTATGAACTTCATTTTGGTCGTACTCCTAGCATCTCTGATATGCATGTTTTTGGTTGCAAGTGCTTCATTCTCAAACATGGAAATCTTGATAAATTTGAATCTAGATGCTCAGACGGACTTTTTCTTAGTTATGCTCTTCATACTCGTGGTTACCGTGTGCTGAATTTAGAGACTAACAAAATTATTAAGACTTGTGAAGTCACTTTTGATGAGGCTAGTCCCAGTACTAGACCCGACTCTTTAGGGACACAGGTGACTTGCAGTTCTAAAAGTATCTTTTTGGAAGAAAGTGATGATGAAGACGAAGATGACAGTGGCGATCAAGTTGGAAACCCAGCCCTGTCAGACCGGCCACAGGAAGAAAATTTGCCTGCGTCTTCTGAAATTCCTCCAGCAACTACACCATCCTCACGTGGTGTTGTACATCAGGCAACTCCAGAAGTTTCTGCACCAATGCACATACAACGTAGACATCCTCCTGGATAGATGATTGGTGAGTTAAATATGCGTGTGCTTTGAGATAGGTACAATACTAATGCCTCATATGCTCATATTGCTTTTGTTGCATCATTTGAACCCCAAGATGTAAATCACGCTTTATCTGATGAGTCTTGGATTAATGCCATGCATGAGAAACATGAGAATTTTGAGAGTAATAAGGTTTGGGTCTTAGTTCCACCTCCTTTAGGTCATAATATTATTGGAACTAAATGGGTTTTTAAGAATAAACAAAGTCAAGATGGGGTTGTTGTAAGAAATAAAGTTAGGTTGGTTGCTCAAGGTTTTACTCAAATTGAAGGACTTGATTTTGATGCAACTTTTGCACCTGTTGCTAGGCTTGAAGCCATTAGAATTTTGTTGGCCTTTGCTGCATCTAAAGGTTTTAGATTGTATCAAATGGACGTCAAAAGTGCTTTTCTAAATAGCTTTATTTCTGAAGAAGTTTATGTCAAACAACCTCCTGGATTTGAAAATCCAAAATACCCAGACCATGTTTTTAAGTTATCCAAAGCTTTATATGGTTTAAAACAAGCGCCTCGAGCTTGGTATGATCGACTTAAATCATATTTGCTGAAAAATGATTTTGAAATGGGCAAAGTCGATAAAACCTTGTTTACACTCAAGCATGGCAATGATCTATTATTTGTTCAGATTTATGTGGATGATATCATCTTTGGAGGTACTTCTCATGCTCTTGTTGCCAAGTTTTCAGACACTATGAGCAGGGAATTTGAGATGAGTATGATGGGTGAGCTCACATACTTTTTGGGCTTACAAGTCAAGCAAACAAGGCAAAGTATCTTTATTCATCAAACGAAGTACACAAAAGATCTCCTTCGACGTTTTAAGATGGAAACAAGCAAACCAATTTCCACACCAATTGGTACAACAACTATTTTGAATCCGGATGAAGAAGGAGAACCGGTTGATCAAAAGGAGTAACGAAGAATGATTGGATCGCTTCTTTATCTCACTACTTCAAGGCCGGATATACACTTTGCGGTGTGTTTGTGTGCTCGTTTTCAAGCTTCCCCACGTACCTCTCATCGACAAGCGGTAAAACGAATTCTTCGCTATTTACAATCCACTTTAGAGTTTAGCTTATGGTACTCTTCATCATCATGTTTATCACTTAGAGCCTATTCTGATGCTGATTTTGCGGGTTGTAGAATTAATAGGAAAAGTACCTCTGGAACATGTCATTTTATTGGTACATCTTTCATTGCTTGGTCATCTAGAAAACAAGTTTCTGTTGCTCTTTCAACTGCTGAATCTGAATATGTTGCTGCTGCTGCATGTTATGCCCAGGTGCTTTGGATGATATCAACTTTAAAGGATTTTGGATTAATTTTAGATAGTGTTCCACTTTTCTGTGATAACACTAGTGCCATTAATATTGCTAAAAATCCAGTGCAACATTCTCAAACAAAACATATTGATGTTCGCTATCATTTCCTTCGAGATCATGTGGAAAAGGGAGATGTTGTGTTGCATTTTGTTGATTCTGATTTGCAAATTGATGATATTTTCATAAAACCACTTGATGCTTCTCGATTTGCTTTTTTGAGAGGAGTTGGGAGTTGTGCATCCCATGAGCCTGTTTTGAGGGGGAGTTTCCATGCCATGTCTTTTACTTGATGAGCTTGCTTTATCATATTTCTTTATATATTATGTAATTGAGCTGATATATGATAATCTAAATTGCTTTACTTGAACTAAAAGTGACATTGCGGAATTCCTAGGTTTGCTTGTCTATAGCTAATACCCTGTGATATCTTGCTCCTATAGGCTTGATATTGAATCTTCTTGACAAATTTGGGTTATGAAGCATGCGTGTCTTTAGCTTTACTCTTTCATAGACCATTTAATCACTTTGCATGTTTACAATAAAAGAAAAGGGAATAAGTAAAAAAGGCTCAAATCTGCTAGAAGAAGCTTGTTAAAATTATCAAAATATACAAAAGCTTCAAGATGTGTCCTTCAAGCATGCCATTCCCTAAAAGATAAGATGTATGCTTCAAGCATGCCACATGCAATTTATTGTTATAAAGATTAAATTGGTTTACTAGATTGGAGTTGAAACTACTTGCTTGCCCCTGAGTTGTTAGTTGCTTCATTTTTTGGCCTTGTTTTTCTGCTGAGAGTTTGCTTAGTACTTGGCTATAGTTGATTGAATTGAGGTTGAGATGCATGTCACTCCCTAACTTGTTAAATTATTTTAAGTTCATGTATTATGATTATTATATGATCTATAAGGTTATGTGATCGAGTGAGCTTATTTTTTCTTGTCTTGGCACTCATTTGTTTTCCTTGATGAAATCATTGTCAAAGGGGGAGAAATAGTAAAGCATACATTCAGGGGGAGAAGAGAAAATGTTTTTTTCTCTCTTCCAAAGGGAGATGATGTTTCTTTTCACCTTGTGCTTTTGAGCCGAGTTGTGCTTTTTACACTTTACTTTTATCATATATGTTTTATACTTTTTGGAGGTGTTGCCAATGTGTTCATTAAGGGGGAGATTGTAAGATCATGGTACATGATATATTTGTGATGAACAATTGGCGAGATTTTGATATGATGAATAAGTGGTAAAAAGAGTTAATAAAGCTAATGTGGATCAAGTTAGGATGAACTTGTTTCCGGAAGATGTATTCTTTGTCTTTGATGCGCAGGTGAAGCGAGGAGATGATCGTGGTGTGTGACGAGGGACCGAGACTAGGATGGGATTTCAGGTCGAGTCGGTCGGTGATGTCCTTTGGATGGTCGTGCTCTAGTTTGGGCGCATAAAGATGGTGAAGACGTGGAACGGGGAAGTTCTACGCAGACTCTGTCCGTGGTGTGGGCTATACATGTGTTTGTTTAAGTTTTAGGCTCTATGTGTTATTGGGCCAATGGATATGCATACGGGTATTTAATAGGAGATTAGGGTTTTTATTTTGGCGTGAGTCGCTTTTTGCTTCTGGCTATTGTGTTGGCCGGCGGCTTGAAGCATTGCGGCTGGACGTTTTTTTTTTGCTCAATGCATGCAATTCTTGCGTCGGTGGTTCTGGTGGCTGGAAAGAATAGAGTGCATTGCGGCTAGAAGTTTTTTTCTTTCCTGGTGCCGTTGTTCTGGTGTGGAAGCCTTGTGCATGGTGTTTTGATTTCCTCGGTTGAAGGAAAAATTAGTCCAGTGACACTTAATTCGTTGGTTTTTAGTTATGTGTCTATGATATATGGGTCCATCTGAGTTTATGATAGTGGGCTAGGATGTCATAAAGTGAATCATGAATTTTAAAGAGTATCAGTAGCGCCAATCTCCCCTCGGTTGAAGGCCAGACAAGCGCTCGAAGTTATCTCCTGGCGGCTGTGACTCACGGAAGGCAATCACTAGAAGATTGCCTAGCGTTTGCATGCGTGACTGGTCAAAGGATTCGTTCCCTACGCCAAGTCTGAAGGTCCTGCGCCTGGGTGCGTTTTAGTCCGGCGTTCATTCGAGTTTAGTCCAGCGTTGGAGGATCATCTGAAGTTTGATCCGGGGTCTAAAGATCAATTCCCGTCATTATTGTTTCAATCAAAATTGCAAAGGTAATATCTTTAGATCCATAAATCCGATCAAGCTGATTTTTATTGGGTCAGCTTCCAAATTGAATCTAGTTTCTACAGTTAAAATTTCATATCATTCTAATGGTGGGATCTTCAGAAATTACTATTTTAATGAATATGTGTCAGTCTGTTTTTTATTTGGTCCGACGTCTGATTCAGTAAAATTGCGAAGGTAATAACTTTAGATCTGTAGATACGATTGAGCTAATTTCTATTGGGTTAGCTTCCAAATTGAATCTAGTTTTTACAGTTAAAATTTCATATCATTCTAATGGTGGGATCTTCAGAAATTACTATTTTAATGAATATGTGTCAGTCTGTTTTTTATTTGGTCCGACGTCTGATTTAGTAAAATTACGAAGGTAATAACTTTAGATCTGTAGATTCGATTGAGCTGATTTTTATTGAGTTAGATTCCAAATTGAATCTAGTTTCTACAGTTAAAATTTCACATCAATCTAACAGTGAGATCTTTGGTAATTACTATTTTAGTGAACGTAGGTTAATCTGTTTTTGTCAAAACCGAAGCAGTTTTTCCTACATTGTTTAGGGGGTTAAAGAATCACTAAAAATTTGTTTTAGTTTCCGCTCAATCATTCACCCCCCTCTAATTGACGTCATCCGATCCTACAGGGTTGGGACTTAGGAATTGGACCCAGACACACAAATGGGTAGAGTAAACAAAACAATTCAATAGATATGTTACATAGAAAGTATTTTCATTTTAAGGACGAGCACTTTTTTGTTTTATGCCAAGATCAACAGGTAGATACATTAACTCATCTATTCTTCAATTGCCCATTCAGTATTGTATGTTGGAATACTATTGGACTATTTTGGGACAATACTCAGGATACTGTTCTAAAGGTACAACGTTCCAAGAACAACTTTGACTCTATCTTATACATGGAAATTATTATTATCGCCCCTTGGGTAATCTGGAAACAAAGAAATGAGAGGATATTTCAGAATATTGCTCCGAGTATACCAAACTGGAAAAGAACATTTTATGTATGAGCTCTCTCTACATGTGCATCGCGTAAAAAGAACAGCATAAACAAAGCTTATTTAATTGGCTAGACTCATTACCTTGATCTCTTTCCTAGTATGAGATTTTTTCTTTCACTCTTTGTATATCATCGTATTCTTTATATATATATATATATATATATATATATATATATATATATATATATATATATGTTACAAAATATTGTTTAATGGATGTCCATAACCTCTTTTTAGGAGAAACTCTCATGTATCAATTGAAGGAGAAACTCCATGCCATTACTATGAAACCTACATAGTATCAATTCTTGTAACTCTTTATTTAGTTCAAATCTCTCATGTTACCTATAAATAGAGGGTTGTATGCATGAAAGAATAGAACAAGAAAGAAAGAATTCCCTCTACTTCTACATTGTTCATATTTTGAGTAATCCACTATATTGTTCATACTTTGGGTAATTCATTAGTTATTTTATATCACGTTATCAGCACGACCGCCTCTAAAAGGCTATCGTAAATTTCACATACTAAAAATACTTTGATCGTCGTTTTCTAAGGTAAAGTATTCTTTCAATCCCTATTCTATCTTGTTTAATTTACACACTATAATTCATAATTTGCATTTCTATGTATTGTAGTTTACTATGTCGAATCTTGCAAAACTTGAATTCATGGCTTTGGATATTACGGGCAAAAATTATTTGTCTTGGGTGCTTATGCCGAAATCCATCTAGATGCAAATAGCCTCGGCGAAACAATCAAGGAGGGAAATTAGGCGTCTAACCAAGAAAAGGCTAAAGCCATGATCTTTATTCGCCATCACCTCCATGAAGGGTTAAAAGCTGAATACCTTACGGTGAAAGATCCCCTTATTCTTTGGAAATTGTAATTCTCCCTAAAGCTCGATATGATTGGTTGCACCTGAGGTTGCAAGATTATAAAACTGTTTGTGAGTATAATTCAGCCATGTTCAAAATCACTTCACAACTTTTGTTGTGTGGAGAAAAGGTTACGGATGAGGAGATGTTGGAGAAAATATACTCCACATTTCATGCTTCAAATTCGCTCCTGCAGCAGCAATACTGGGAAAAAGGGTTCAAGAAATATTCTGAACTTATTTCTTGTTTACTTGTGGCTGAACAAAATAACGAGCTTTTGATAAAAAACCATGAGGCTCGTCCAACTGATTCAAGTCCATTCCCTGAAGCGAATGCGACAAGATATAATAATAACAATAGAGGGCGCGACCGAGGACGTGGTCGTGGTCGTGGATATGGACGAGGTCGTGGTAGAGGAAATTATAATGTTTCCTTAAAAAATACAAATGGTCCCCAGAAGAGGCAAGAAAAGGGAGATATAGGAAAAAATGAAAATTATAAACATGAAAATATATGCTATCGCTGTGGAGGCAAAAATCATTGGTCGCGTAACTGTCGTACGCCAAAGCACCTCGTGGATCTCTATCAACAATCGCTTGAAAGGAAAGAGAAAAGGATAGAGACCAATTTTGCCAATAGTAATGGAGATAATGAATATTTTGGCAAAACTCAAGAAGAAGACAACGGCCAACATGATACAACTCATCTAGATGTCTCTGATTTTCTTATTTAAGAATAATTTTTTAAGTAGTTATTTGTACAAGAATAAATTTTATATGTTACATCTTTAATAATACAAACATGTTATGTTTTTTTGTTCGACAATAAATATAATATATTATGTATTGAAATATGGTTGTAATGTTTCATGTATTAATAAATTTTATGTTATAATGCTCATTTATCTTATTAAAATTTTCTTTTGAAGTGAATGGAAAAATGCTGGTAAATGGTGGAGATATATGTGTTGTAGACAAGGCAACAACACATACTATTCTAAAAATAAAACGTATTTTCATGATTTAACGATGCATAATGGAAGTATCAATACCGTATCCGGGAGTGCAAATTTGATAGAGGGCTCTTTAACGCCATAATATTATTACTCGGTAAGACAAAAATAAGTGTGAAAGAAGCATTGTATTCCCCAAAGTCTCAAAGAAATCTATTGAGTTTTAAAGATATCCGCTAAAATGGATATCACATTGAGACAATTAATGAAGGAAATAGGAATACCTTAACATTACAAATATGTCATCGGGTAGGAAAAATGTATTGGAAAAATTGCCATCATTATTATCTGGTTTGTACTATACAAAGATTGATAAAATTGAATCATATATGGTGGTAGACCAGAAGTTTACCAACCATAACGAATTTATTGTATGGCATGACCGATTGGTCCATCCGGATCAACAATGATGCGAAAATTATAAATACTTCGTGTGGACATATGTTGAAGAACCAGAAGATTCTTCAGTCCAATGACTTCTCATGTGTGGCATGTTCTCAAGGAAAATTGATTGTAAGACCATCACCAGCTAAAATAGGGAATGAATCCCTTGATTTTCTAGAGCGCATACAAGGAGATATATGCGGACCTATTCATCCAGCAAGTGGTCCATTTAGATATTTTATGGTTTTGATTGACGCATCGACTAGATGGTCACATGTCTCTCTATTATCAACTCGCAACCTGGCATTTGCGAGATTGTTAGCCCAATTAATAAAATTACGAGCACAATTTTCAGATTATCCTATTAAATCGATACGTTTGGATAATGCTGGTGAATTTACCTCAAAAAGTTTCAATGATTATTGCATGTCAATTGGAATAAATGTTGAGCATCCTGTAGCACATGTTCATACACAGAATGGTCTTGCAGAATCACTTATAAAACGGCTCCAATTAATTGCGAGACCGTTACTTATGAAATCAAAACTCCCAACATCAGCTTGGGGCCATGCTATTTTGCATGCAGCATCATTAATTCGCATCAGGATAACAAGTTATCATACTTCTTCTCCATTACAGTTAGTATTTGGAAAAGAGCCAGACATATCCCATCTAAGAATTTTTGGTTGTGCAGTATATGTTCCAATTGCTCCACAAGAACGCATGAAGATGGGACCACAAAGAAGGTTGGGAATATATGTTGGGTATGAATCCCCTTCTATAATAAAATATCTTGAGCCATTAACAGGAGATTTATTTACAGCTAGATTTGCTGATTGTCATTTTGATGAATCAAATTTTCCAACATTAGGGGGAGAAATGAAGCAGCTAAATAAGGAAATTGTTTGGAATGAATTATCATTATCTCATTTTGATCCTCGCACAAGACAATGTGAACATGAAGTTCAAAGGATAATTCATCTACAAAATTTAGCGAATAATTTTCCTGATGCTTTTACAGATTTGAAACGAGTGACAAAGTCACATATTCCAGCTACTAATGCTCCTGAAAAAATTAGTGTCCCAGAAGGACAACCAGCTATTGCAAATGAGACAAAACCTACCATAAAACGTGGTAGACCATTGGGCTCGAAAGATAAAAATCCTCGAAGAAGAAAAGGAGCTAAAGATAGTCAAGTTGAGGAAATAATAGCCCAAGAAAAATCTCCTAAAGAGATGAATAACATGACTAATAATACTATTTCAGAAGAAATACAGGTACCTGATTCTACACAAACTGAGATCTCATTAAACTATGTCATGTCAGGAAAACTTTTGAACCGTGATATTTACGTCAATGATGCATTTGCATATAATGTAGCGCTAGAAATTATACACGGTAATGAGGATCAAGAACCTCGATCAATCGAGGAATGCAAACAAAGAAATGATTGGCCAAAATGGAAAGACACAATTCAGGCAGAATTGAATTCTCTGACAAAGAGAAGTTTTGCCTCAGTAGCTCGTACACCCAATGGTGTAAAACCTATTGGTTACAAATGGGTCTTTGTGCGAAAAAGAAATGAGAAAGGAGAAGTTACAAGATACAAGGCACGATTAGTTGCCCAAGGCTTTTCCAAAGACCGGTATAGATTATGAAGAAACATACTCTCCGTGATGGATGCAACAACTTTTAGATATCTTATATGTCCGCAATGAAGGAATGCCTTGACTTGCGTCGATGGATGTTGTTACAAAGATACTTATATGGATCACTAGATAGTGATATTTATATGAAAATCCCGAAGGATTCAAACCGCCGAAGCGGCGAGGTTCTCGAGAACAATATTCAATTAAACTGAGAAAGTCATTATATGGATTAAAACAATCTGGACGAATGTGGTATAATCGTCTCAGTGAATATTTGATAAAAGAAGGATACACAAACAATTCTATTTGTCCTTGTGTATTCATAAAAAATCTGGAGATGAATTTGTGATAATCGCTGTATCGTTGATGATCTAAATATGATTGAAACAACTAAAGGGATCTCAAATGCAGTTGAATGCTTAAAGAAAGAATTTGAGATGAAGGATCTTGGAAAAACAAAGTTTTGCCTTGGATTGCAAATTGATCATCTTAAGAATGGAATTATTATTCATCAAGCGACTTATACAGATAAAATTTTGAAACAATTTTATATAGATAAAGCACACCCTTTAAGTACCCCAATAGTTGTAAGATCGCTTGATATAACTAAAGATCCTTTCCGACCTCCAGATAATGATGAAGAAATTCTCGGCCCTGAAGTGCCATATTTAAGTGCCATAGGTGCACTTATGTATCTTTCTACTCATACACGACCTGATATCGCATTTGCAGTCAACTTATTAGCAAGATACAACTCATGTCCTACAAGAAGACATTGGAATGGCATCAAACATATATTTCGTTATCTTCAAGGTACAAATGATATGGGTTTATATTTTTCTGATGCATACAAGAAAGAGTTAGTTGGTTTTGCAGATGCAGGGTATCTATCTGATCCCCATAATGGTCGATCACAAACTGGATATGTTTTTACTTGTGGTGGCACTGCTATATCATGGCGTTCAATGAAACAGACTATAGCAGCAACATCATCTAACCATGCAGAAATTTTGGCAATCCATGAAGCTAGTAGAGAATGTGTTTGGTTAAGAAATATGACAGGGCATATTAAAAGATCATGTGGCTTACTTTTAGACAAGGAAGAGCCTACCATTATATATGAGGATAATGCAGCATGCATCTCTCAACTGAAGGAGGGATATATCAAAGGGGACAGAGTGAAGCATATATCACCAAAATTTTTCTTCACTCATGACCTTCAAAAGGATGGTGTTCTGAAAGTCCAGCAAATTCGCTCATGTGAGAATCTCGCTGATTTATTCACAAAGGCACTTCCCACTACAACGTTCAAGAAATTGACCAGTATGATTGGACTTTATCGATTCAGAGATCTTAAATGATCAGGGGGAGTGAATATGTTATGTACTCTTTTTCCCTTAACCATGGTTTTTTCCCACTGGGTTTTTCCTTGGTAAGGTTTTTAACGAGGCATATATATTCATAAATTAATGGACATCCAAGGGGGAGTGTTACAAAATATTGTTTAATGGATGTCCATAACCCTTTTTTAGGAGAAACTCTCATGTATCAATTGAAGGAGAAACTCCATGCCATTACTATGAAACCTACATAGTATCAATTCTTGTAACTCTTTATTTAGTTTAAACCTCTCATGTTACCTATAAATAGAGGGTTGTATGCATGAAAGAATAGAACAAGAAAGAAAGAATTCCCTCTACTTCTACATTGTTCATATTTTGAGTAATCCACTATATTGTTCATACTTTGGGTAATTCATTAGTTATTTTATATCAATATATATATATATATATATAGAGAGAGAGAGAGAGAGACACACACACACACAAGATACCAACACCTACCTTGAGTGTTTATCTCGGGATCCTCTCTCGATCTAATTTTAGGGCATACAATGCATGCAACAGTAGAGGATGGATGGAAGAATGGCAGGTAGGGGTGGATAATGAGTCAGTTGAACTTTTTTCGAGCTTTCTTCGACATTGATTTATTCTTATTTATTATAGTCTCTTGTATTGTTTGAGACCAAACTTCGAACCGAGCTTAACGAGCCGAGCCTAACAAGTCGAGCCGAAGTTGACTCTTGTTCCAAATCAACTAATTTTTATTTTAAAAGAAAAATGAATATAATCAGAGTAATTTTGAAATGAGCCACCGAGCCAGCTCAACGAGCTTTTTTTTCCCAGCCAAATTGGCAGGCATGGACAGATGGACTGTGAGAAACAAAAGCGAGATCCAAATCCAAACCGACTGGCTCGCGCGGATTGATGAAGATAGCTTGGCCTAATGTCACTCACGGACTCACCGCAGGGGCGTCCATGTGTGCTGTCTGCTTAGCCCCACCCGGCTCCTTCGTGTCGTGTCGCCCTGGCTCCTAGCTCCCTCGTTGTCAATGCTATCTTTGCCTTCCCCTCTTGCTGCAGTGCATGAGAAACAAACAAATACACGCACACTCGCACTCCCACTGCTACTCACAGAGGAGAGATTTCAATATTTGACACCTTTTAAACACGAATTTTTCAATATTTGACACCCTGACCCACTGTCATTGACTCAGATGGACCCACATGTCATACACAGAACCTAAAAGACATACGAATTAGGTGTCAAATATCGAAATACCCCCTCACAGAGAGGCCCGCCGCGCAAGCCTGGGCAACTGCCCAGGGTCACCAGGAGGTGGCTCCTTGGCTGGGACATCTGATCCGAGCACTAGCATAGTACACCGCTTAGCTTGGAAAAATTAAGTATCCAACACCAAATCATCACCTTGTAAAGATCTTGCCCTCTGGTTGTTGGATCAAATTCCTCTAATCGAATCATTTGTTGCAACAAAAAAAAAATCATGAATTGGGATTTCAGAGCTTGCAACAAGACATCCCTTAGATCGCGACAAGAACAAATCAATCGCAACAACAAATTGTAGAATAGTAGTGTCAATGTTGATAAAACAATATTCTCATCAAAATTGGGTGAAATCACGAGTATAAAATTTGGAGGTGTATTAAAACTAGTTTAGAAATAGCAAACAAACAATTTTACACAGTTGCAACATTGCAACATTTGAAATTAAGAGTGTTAATTCGCAACAAACTGAAAATATTAAGCAACATTTCCATAATTTTATTATAAGTTTCTCAAAATAATTTTATAAAATTGTAACACCACAGCATTAAAAAATAAGAGTTATAATATTTTTCAAGTAAAGATGCAACTACCGGAAACAGTAGTGGAGGCTCAAGCAAACTGTAGAGGGGGCCACTCTTAAGAGAATTACAATGAAGTAGATGACGCCACCCTAATTTCCTTGGGGTTCAGATAAGTGCTGGAGGGGGCATAGCCCCACTTTGGCCTGCACAATTCTCCACCAGTGATAGGAAACAGATCTACAATAAATGGAGAAAGGCAGCAACACCTGGGGACAGTTCTTGCAACAATGGACAAAAGGGTTGCAACAAGAAAGGAGACAGATGCCCACACTACCGCCTCATTGCTGGTCAGCTCAGGGTTGCCCTGGGTGAGGCTAGCTTAGCATCACCGACTCATCACCCCTTGTTCACACCATCCTCCGCTCACCATCAATGCCAGCTCCTCCCACCACAGCCTGCCAAATCTAGCGAGCTCCACCTGCGATGACAACAGATCTAGCAGGCTCCGACTACCTCTTAGTTGGAACTCCGGATCACATGACCCAAAACCCTTTATGTACAATACACTATTCCCATGATCACTGAATAGTACACAATCAACATCTTTATTTTTATTGTGGATGCCCTAAGGGCATTTTCCCACTATTTATCGAGAGTTTGGGATGTAAAGAAAACATTTTGGACTTTGAGGTGAAATTAGACTCCAAATAGAGCTGAGGCACTAAAAGTTGACCTTTCTCAATATCTCATCATACCGTTATTTTCATAAAGTTTCACATCCTCGTTCTTTTGTAATATTTATGTAATCATATACATAAATTAATCAATAGCCCTTCAATTGGGTCCCTATGGTACGCAAGGAGTTTACAGTAGGACCTGAATAGATTGTGAAACTGCAAAGAAGTACAAAATGGCCACATATGGTTGCTCGCATTGCACCAGCTTGTAACAATTTTCTGCTGACACTTGGCAGTGGCTTGCAACAACGCTTGTGGTTTTGTGCTCAATCTTCTTGTTTGGCACTTTAGCAGCCTATTTTAGTGTCACCAGATATGGAAAAGTTGAACTCATACATACTTGAAAATTATTTATATGCAACTCTCGGCGTAGCCAGACTAGGCACAGCCTGGGCTTCTTTGGAATTTGGAATGGTACTGTCCCTCGAGACGGAGCACCAACCAGTTCTTCTCATCAGACAGATGCAGCACAAGCTCTAGAGATAGAGAGAGATCATCAGTCTATATAGAGTTTACAAGGTACCATTTTTTTCATAAATTTCTCAAATATTTCAATGTATATCCTAATAAACTCGCTCTATATATATTTTAAAAAATAGAGAGGCCTTCTGTAAAGTTGAGGACCTGTTCTAGCCCTTCGAAAAAGTTAGAGATCCATAACGGATCAAAGTTGGAGGATCAAAATATGACTATACCGAAAACAGAACTGTAAATCTACATATGCCTGGAGAAAATGAGCAACAGTATTTTCCAATTTTCAGTGCTGTACAGTAGGAAAACTGTATGCCAAGCTGGCAAACAAGCAGATCAATACTACTAACGTTTAGTTGGGGGCAGTTTTTCCATACCGGTTACTCCTGTTCCTGCTTGCGAGGAGAAGGGCATGTTAGCTCGGCAGAAGGGCATGTTAGCTCGTCAGAAGATTTTCGTTCTTCCCTTCCTCTGCTGAATTTATGGGAATACGCCTCACCATATGCCGAGTCAAGAACCTCCCAGTCACCGAATCTTGGAACACGTATTTTATCAGTTGGACCGAAATAGTGGTGGACCCAGGTAGAAATTATAGGTGTGGCTACCTTGAAGTAGTACTAACTTATCATACTGTTGGGTCCTACCTATAAGTTAAATTTGTTAAGGTATACAGTATATACACACCTAGATTGTAGGTGAGGCCGCAACCGCCGTACTTTTACCGTCTTGCTTTGTGCGTGCTTTGTATTGGGGTTGCCGTCCCTTGTTTTCCACTCCCAAGATGCAGAACTTACACGTTGCTGTTTGAACAGGAATATTAGTAAATATTATCCATCTATGCATCATTTTATCATTATTCGTTACGATTCGGAAGTAAACAAAAACAGCAGGATACTCAATCTTCGTATTGAAGATTGTGTTAAGAACTTGGGATTAAGGATAGAGCCTGTCATTTCAATAAAGGAAATTATGGACAACTCTAATTATTTTTTCATGTCTCATCTGTGTTACAGAACCTTGTAGTTTAAGGAAATTTTAATTCACTCTATATACTTTTACACTGTATTTCAATTAACTCCAATCCCCTGATAGGGCCCTAAGTTTTAATTGAAAGTGATACACAGGTGGAATCTGAGTGTCATAACGTGGAGTGAACATCCCTAGTGGCATTCACAAGGAAAAAATGGAGCCTGTGCTCATAGGACATAACTGAGCAAACTATACGTACAATCGACGGTCATGCTAGAAGTCAGTTGCTTGAAAATACATATAAAATGTTTGTTTTTCTCCATATATAGTTTGATCGAGAATAAAAATATGATGTTTTATAGGGACAGAAAACGATATTTTGCCAATCTAACTGACTAATTGGGTTATGAAACTTTGTTTGATGTTCTACTGCAAGATATTAGCACACTAGAGGGTTTTGCCACCTGTATGGCGGCCCCACCCCGTATACCAAAAACATGGGTTTACCTTATCTTTAGATCCTCGGCCTTTATCTATGTCCTCCGTACTCGGAGAAAGAAGCTTTGTAGTGTGTTTCAGCAACATCATTGCCCTCTTCGATCTCTAGCCTAAGGATGGCAATTAGATGGGTACCTCTAGGTATGATTGGTTGTGCAACTAAACCCACTAGACTTATCAGGTATAAATCTGTGTCTATACTCAAACCTGATGGGTACCCATGGGTAGCAGTCTATGTTGAAAACAGAAAGTTAACATGGACTATAGGTGACCAATGATACGTCAGTTTATTTATTTAATCAACACATCATAATGGTCTATAGATGACCAATGATATTATAAGTTAAATTGAATATATATAAGATATTTGATGGCAAATACTGCACCATTCTATAGTGTTTTCATAGATATTGTATTCGGTTTCGATGAACAAGATAAACATTAGAGTAAAATGTGGGACAATGATATGTAAACTCATCAATGACTAAGATAAGATAGGAAACTCAATTAATCTGAATTTAACTCAGTAATATAGCATACACTTAACACTTGTGACTACAATGATAGCATAGATGTCAACACATAATAAAGCATCGTCTAAAAAAAGAGTATGATATATACACAACAAATTCAGAGTATGATATGTGCAAACAAATTTAAAGCATAATATATGCTCAACAAGTTTCTGAACATAGTATTGCCTTTTAAAGCCTCATGTGTGTCTTAAGCTCTCATTTAGGTAGTTATGGTTTTAATTTTCTAATATATATCTTATAAAAAGTGGGGTTCACATGTTATAGGATACCCATCGGGTACGTATGGGTACAAATTGACACCCACATCTATTCTATATCCTTATCGGTACCCAAACCCGAAAACCCATTGATCTGAAGTGCTACCTCTGTGCCCACCCTTATCGGGTCGGGTACCCACAGGTACCCAAACCCATCGATAAAACTGTCATCCCTACTCTAGCCACGAAGCCTCGAAGCAATCTCGAGAAAACATCGTTGCTCGATGAGACTGGTACCATTCAAACTCACTTCACCGATTCCCAGCAGACTATTTGCAAAGTACGAGCTTAAATTTTGCACAAGCTACTCCTCACGATCTTGAATCATCGTATAGGAAATCACATTTGTAGATGGGAGACATCGTACGACATGTTGAATTTGTGACGGTTGTATAGTGCTAAAGTGTAGCTTTGAGAATTTTTGGAAGTTTAATTTACACATAATTGACTTCCATCATGAACAACTAAGTAAATACTCCATCTTTTACGCAACGTAAGTCCAAAGGCCTTGTATATAATAAGAACCGTGTTACCCTATTAAGATTAATAGTCCAACCACTTGAACTAACATGTGCACCTAGACGGTTGGAGTTTTCTTGGCTCCCTCTATTTTCATATGTGTGACGGGTGGAGGATCTTGTATTGGGGAATGCATTGCATGAGTTGAGATGTATATTGCCAAAAGGATAGATATCACTGATATAAAATAACTAATAAATTACTCAAAGTATGAATAATGTAGTGGATTACTCAAAGTATGAACAATGTAGAAGTAGAGGGAATTCTTTCTTTCTTTCTTTCTTTTTTGTTACTTCTTTCATGCATACAACCCTCTATTTATAGGTAACATGAGAGGTTCGAACTAAATAAAGAGTTACAAGAATTGATGTTACGTAGGTTTCATAGTAATAGCATGGGAGTTTCTCCTTCAATTGATGCATGAGAGTTTCTCCCAAAAGGGGTTATGGACATCCATTTAAAATAATATTTTGTAACACTCCCAATTGGATGTCCATTAAAAACCTTACCAAGGAAAAACCTAGTGGGAAAAAATCATGGTTAAAAGAAAAAAGTACATAGCATATTCACTCCCCCTGATCACTTAAGATCTTTGAATCGATGAAGTCCAATCATACTGATCAATTTCTTGAACGTTGTAGTGTGAAGTACCTTTGTGAATAAATCGACGAGATTCTCATATGAGCGAATTTGTTGGACTTTCAGAACACCATCCTTTTGAAGGTCATGAGTGAAGAAATTTTTTGGTGATATATGCTTCAATCTGTCCCCTTTGATGTATCCCTCCTTCAGTTGAGAGATGCATGCTGCATTATCCTCATATATAATGGTAGGTTCTTCCTTGTCTAAAAGTAAGCAACATGATCTTTTAATATGCCATATCATATTTCTTAACCAAACACATTCTCTACTAGCTTCATGGATTGCCAAAATTTCTTCATGGTTAGATGATGTTGTTGCTATAGTCTGTTTCATTGAACGCCATGATATAGCAGTGCCACCACAAATAACAACATATCCAGTTTGTGATCAACCATTATGGGGATCAAATAGATACCCTGCATCTGCAAAACCAACTAACTCTCTCTTGTATGCATTAGAAAAATATAAACCCATATCATTTGTACCTTGAAGATAACGAAATATATGTTAGACGCTGTTCCAATGTCTTCTCATAGGACATGAGCTGTATCTTGCTAATAAGTTGACTACATATGCGATATCAGGTCGTTTATGAGTAGGAAGATACATAAGTGCACCTATGGCACTTCAGGGCCGAGAATTTCTTCATCATTATCTGGAGGTCGGAAAGGATCTTTAGTTATATCAAGCGATCTTACAACCATTGGGGTACTTAAAGGGTGTGCTTTATCCATATAAAATTATTTCAAAATTTTATCTGTATAAGTCGCTTGATGAATAATAATTCCATTCTTAAGATGATCAATTTGCAATCCAAGGCAAAACTTTGTTTTTCCAAGATCCTTCATCTCAAATTCTTTCTTTAAGCATTCAACTACATTTGAGATCCCTTTATTTGTTCCAATCATATTTAGATCATCAACATATACAACGATTATCACAAATTCATCTTCAGATCTTTTATGAATACACATGGACAAATAGAATTGTTTGTGTATCCTTCTTTTATCAAATATTTACTAAGACGATTATACCACATTCGTCCAGATTGTTTTAATCCGTATAATGACTTTCTCAGTTTAATTGAATATTGTTCTCGAGAACCTGCTGCTTCTGGCAGTTTGAATCCTTCGGGGATTTTCATACAAATATCACTATCTAGTGATCCATATAAGTATGCTGTAACAACATCCATCAGACGTAAGTCAAAGCATTCCTTCATTGCCAGAGAGATAAGATATCTCAAAGTTGTTGCATCCATTACGGGAGAGTATGTTTCTTCATAATCTATACCAGGTCTTTGGGAAAATCCTTGGGCAACTAATCGTGCCTTGTATCTTGTAACTTCTCCATTCTCATTTCTTTTTCGCACAAAAGACCCATTTGTAACCAATAGATTTTACACCATTGGGTGTACGAGCTACAGGCCCGAAAACTTCTCTATTTGTCAGAGAGTTCAATTCTGCTTGAATTGTGTCTTTCCATTTTAGCCAGTCATTTCTTTATTTGCATTCCTCGATTGATCGAGATTCTTGATCCTCATTACCGTGTATAATTTCTAGTGCTACATTATATGCAAATGCATCATTGACATCAATATCACGGTTCAAAAGTTTTCCTGACATGACATAGTTTAATGAGATCTCAATTTGTGTAGAATTAGGTACCTGTGTTTTTTCCGAAATAGTATTATTAGTCATGTCATTCATCTCTTCAGGAGATTTTCCTTGGGCTATTATTTCCTCAACTTGACTATCTTTAGCTCCTTTTCTTCTTTGAGGATTTTTATCTTTCGAGCCCAATGGTCTATCACGTTTTATGGTAGGTTTTGTCTCATTTGCAATAGCTGGTTGTCCTTCTGGGGCATCAATTTTTTCAGGAGCATTAGCAGCTGGAATATGTGACTTTGTCACTCGTTTCAAATCTGTAAAAGCATTAGGCAAATTATTCGCTATACTTTGTAGATGAATTATCCTTTGAACTTCATGTTCACATTGTCTTGTGCGAGGATCAAAATGAGATAATGATAATTCATTCCAAACAATTTCCTTATTTAGCTGCTTCATTTCTCCCCCTAATGTTGGGAAATTTGATTCATCAAAATGACAACAAGAAATCTAGTCTGTAAATAAATCTCCGTTAATGGCTCAAAATATTTTATTATAGAAGGATTCATACCTAACATATATTCCCAACCTTCTTTGTGGTTCCATCTTCGTATGCTTTTTGTGGAGCAATTGGAATATATACTGCACAACCAAAAATTCTTAGATGGGATATGTCTGACTCTTTTCCAAATACTAACTGTAATGGAGAAGAAGTATGCTAACTTGTTGGCTTAACGTGAATTAATGATGCCGCATGCAAAATAACATGGCCCCAAGCTGATGTTGGGAGTTTTGATTTCATAAGTAACGGTCTCACAATTAATTGGAGCCGTTTTATAAGTGATTCTGCAAGACCATTTTATGTATGAACATGTGCTATAGGATGCTAAACATTTATTCCAATTGATATGCAATAATAGTTGAAACTTTTTGAGGTAAATTCACCAGCATTATCCAAACGTATCGATTTAATAGGATAATCTGAAAATTATGCTCGTAATTTTATTAATTGGGCTAACAATCTCGCAAACGCCAAGTTGCCAGGTTGCTAGTTGATAATAGAGAGACATGTGACCATCTAGTCGATCGCCAATCAAAACCATAAAATATCTAAATGGACCACTTGTTGGATGAATAGGTCCACATATATCTCCTTGTATGCGCTCTAGAAAATTAAGGGATTCAGCCTCAATTTTAGCTGGTGATGGTCTTACAATCAATTTTCCTTGAGAGCATGCCACACATGAGACGTCATTGGACCGAAGAATCTTCTGGTTCTTCAACATATGTCCACACAAAGTATTTATAATTTTTCGCATCATTGTTGATCCAGGATGGCCCAACTGGTCATGCCATACAAGAAATTCGTTATGGTTGGTAAACTTCTGGTCTACCACCATATATGATTCAATTTTATCAATCTTTGTATAGTACAAACCAGATAATAATGATGGTAATTTTTTCAATACATTTTTCCTACCCAATGACATATTTGTAATGTTAAGGTATTCCCTATTTCCTTCATTAATTGTCTCAATGTGATATCCATTTTTGCGGATATCTTTAAAACTTAATAGGTTTCTTTGAGACTTTGGGGAATACAATGCTTCTTTCACACTTATTTTTGTCTTACCGGGTAATAATATTATGGCCTTTCCGGAGCCCTCTATCAAATTTGCACTCCCAGATATGGTATTGATACTTCCATTATGCATCATTAAATCATGAAAATACCTTTTATTTTTGAGAATAGTATGTGTTGTTGCACTGTCTACAACACATATATCTCCACCATTTACCAGATTTTTCCATTCACTTCAAAAGAAAATTTTAATAAGATAAATGAGCATTATAACATAAAATTTATGAACACATGAAACATTACAATCATAATTCAGTACATAATATATTATATTTATTCTTGAACAAAAACATAACATGTTTGTATTATTAAAGATGTAACATATAAAATTTATTCTTGTACAAATAACTACTTAAAAATTATTCTTAAATAAGAAAATCAGAAACATCTAGATGAGTTGTACCATGTTGGCCGCTGTCTTCTTCTTGAGTTTTTCCAAAATATTCATTATCTCCATTACTATTGGTAAAATTGGTCTCTATCATTTTCTCTTTCCTTTGAAATGATTGTTGATAAAGATCCACAAGGTGCTTTGGCGTACAACAGTTACGTGACCAATGATTTTTGCCTCCACAGTTATAGCATATATTTTCATGTTTATAATTTTCATCTTTCCTTGTATCTCCCTTTTCTTGCCTCTTCTGGGGACCATTTGTATTTTTGAAGGAAACATTATAATTTCCTCTACCACGACCTCGTCCATATCCACGACCACGTCCTCCGCCGCGTCCTCTATTGTTATTATTATATCTTGTCACATTCGCTTCAGGGAATGGACTTGAACCAGTTGGACGAGCCTCATGGTTTTTCATCAAAAGCTCATTATTTTGTTCACCCACAAGTAAACAAGAAATAAGTTCAGAATATTTCTTAAACCCTTTTTCTTGGTATTGCTGCTGCTGGAGCAAATTTGAAGCATGGCATGTAGAGTATATTTTCTCCAACATTTCCTTATCCGTAACCTTTTCTCCACACAACAAAAGTTGTGAAGTGATTTTGAACATGGCTGAATTATACTCACAAATAGTTTTATAATCTTGCAACCTCAGGTGTAACCAATCATACCGAGCTTTAGGGAGAATTACAGTTTTCTGATGGTCATACCTTTCCTTTAATTTGTTCCAAAGAACAAGGGGATCTTTCACCGTGAGGTATTCAGCTTTTAACCCTTCATGGAGGTGATGGCGAATAAAGATCATGGCTTTAGTCTTTTTTTGGTTAGACACCTTATTTCCTTCCTTGATTGTTTCACCCAAGCTATTTGCATCTAGATGGATTTCGGCATCAAGCACCCAAGACAAATAATTTTTGCTCGTAATATCCAAAGCCATGAATTCAAGTTTTGCAAGATTCGACATAGTAAACTACAATACATAGAAATGCAAACTATGAATTATAGTGTGTAAATTAAACAAGATAGAATAGGGATTGAAAGAATACTTTACCTCAGAGAACGACGATCAAAGTATTTTTAGTACGTGAAATTTACGATAGCCTTTTAGAGGCGATCGTGTTGATAACGTGATATAAAATAACTAATGAATTACTCAAAGTATGAACAATGTAGCGGATTACTCAAAGTATGAACAATGTAGAAGTAGAGGGAATTCTTTCTTTCTTTCTTTCTTTCTTTCTTGTTACTTCTTTCATGCATACAACCCTCTATTTATAGGTAACATGAGAGGTTTGAACTAAATAAAGAGTTACAAGAATTGATGTTACGTAGATTTCATAGTAATAGCATGGGAGTTTCTCCTTCAATTGATGCATGAGAAATTCTCTCAAAAAGGGGTTATGGACATCCATTTAAAATAATATTTTGTAACAATCACCTCTTTGTAGTAGAGTTATCTTAAAATAATAGTCTAACTAGAATTTTTTTAACAATACATTGTTTTTAAAATTTCAAAAATATACGTAAAAAAAATTACATAAATATACCCTTGTTGGTTGTTGGTTGGGCGATCACACACAAATATCGCCAACCAATGAGCAACAGGAGGCCACGTCGCACGATGAACAGGAGACAGAGCGCCACATCACGCGCGTGAGTCTCTATCACCCATTGGTCGGGCAATAGTCTAAAAATCGACCGTTCAACAGGCGACAGGGGGAGCACGGGCTTCTGTCGCCCTACCAACAGGCGAAGAGATGGTTTTAAAAACCGATTGCCCAGCACTGTTGCTCATTTGAGCGAGCCAGCGGCAGAGAACAAAAAAACAAGAGAAGAGAAGAAAAAGGGAGGAGAGGAAAAAAGGAAGAGGGAGAGGAGAAGAGAGGGAGAGGAGAGGAGAGGAGAGGGAGGAATAGGAGGGACTGCATGACAAAATTGAGGTAATTTTTCGTTGTTTATTTTTTTAGCAGTAAATTGTGTTAGAGTAGAAATAATTTTACATCTAGCTAAATTGAGAGGTTACGGATAGATCTAGTGAATGTAGATGTTTTTTACCGATAGAAGTATGTCGATATATTTCATGGGAATGTAGTTAGATCCAGGTAGATATATATTATTAGAAATGTAGATGTTTTTTACGGATAGAAGTATGTCTATATATATTCATGGGAATGTAGTTAGATGTAGGTAGATATATATTCTTAGGAATGTAGATGTTTTTTACGGATAAAAGTACGTCGATATATATTCAAGGGAATGTAGTTATTTTTCTACAGATAGATCTATAGTTATGTTAGGTGTCACAGTATTTTTTACGGAAAGTAATTAATTTGTGGGTGAATGAATGAATTTGCAGATATGGCAGAACGAGTTCCATTTAAAATCTATTATGGAGAAGGTGTTGTAATGCATGGTTTGGAGGGTGCGGATCTAAGTAACCTCTAGTATGTGGACAGAAGTTTGAGTAAGGTCGAGGAGCACATATTTTCTTCTGTGTTGAAGTGGTTGTATTATACTTTTCAGATGGAACAAGAGAAGTGTGAGCTGAAAGTATTTTGCCTATGTAGTATGCAAAACAACCCTATTTATTAGGAGCTAGTTGAGCTGAAGGGAACCACATCGTGGAGATCATATGTGAGGGGCAGAGCAACGGGGATGGAATCGGGTGCTTTTAGTGCAAGCATATGACAGGGATGTTGCTCCCAAACAGTTGGACACCGGTGAGTGTAGTCAGCCTCAAAACGAGTTCAGTTTTGGTGATACCGAAATTGGAGGATCTAGTCGGGAGCAGTTTGTTTAGCAATGCAATGAGGGCATCATTTGCCAAAGTGGTGAACAAGTTGAGTTTGGGGAGGATGATGAAAATGTTGGACAAGAAGCGTGGGGGCAAATAGACGAAGGTGAGCAAATTGATGAAATAACAGCTAGGATGGAAGAGGAAGACCGTGATTACAGCAGAGCAGAAGTGGAAGACGACGATGAGTCAGATGAGGAAGATGGAGGTACGGAGCCAGTTGTGCCAGCTGAGTGGAGTACGCATCAATTTGATAAGCTGGTTGTCAATGAAAGCAACGATATACCTTGGCAGTATAGTGACAATGAGGTTAGGCCTAACATTATATGCATGACAAAAGAGGCTGTGCAGGATGCTGTGAAAGATTGTGTTTTATCATTAAGAAGGATTTTCAGGGTTAAGAAATCCACCCCAACCTGCTACGACGTGGTGTGTGAGATCCATGGGTGTCCGTAGAGAGTACATGCGTACAAGCCCAAATGGGGCACCCATTGGCTATGTTCGAAGGTTGAGCAGTATAGCTGTATGACTGAGGAAACACTGATGGCTCACAGGAACCTATTATCCGGGTATGTTGTGAACATCATGTATGCAGAGATAGTGGAGAACCTGAGTTTTGAGCCCCGTGCTATTATCCGAACAATCGAGAACAGATATCAGTACACAATTAGCTATGGGAAGGCATGGAGGGCAAAACAGAAGGCATTAAAAATGAGGTTTGGGAAGTTTGAAGACTCGTACCATAATCTACCCGCACTGCTCAGTTGCATTCAGGGAAGAAATCCTGGCACTTACTATGATTATCAAGGCTGTTCGTCAATCAAGTGGCCAACTAAAAGGCATCTGAGGAGAGTGTTCTTCGCATTCAGAGCTTGCATTAAGGCATTCTATTACTGTCGTCCATTGTTGTGCGTAGACGGCACATTCTTGGTCAGGAAATACAGGGGACAAATATTGACACCTGTGGGTGTTTATGGAAACAACCAGATTCTGCCTGTTGCATTTATCTTTGTAGAAAGCGAGAACTATGAGAGTTGGTTGTGGTTCCTACAGAACTTGAAGATCGGGGTGGTCAAAACTCATCAAGATGTGTACGTGCTGCATGACAAGCATGCTGGTCTGCTTAGTGCTATCAACCAGTTGCAAATAGGGGAAGAGGAGCCATTTTCATGGCCTGACTTGTAGAGCCGATGGTGATGAGGCATTTGGGTGCAAACTTCTATAAGCAATTCAAAAACAAGAAACTAATGAACATGTTCAAAAGGCTTTGTAAGCAAAACCAAGTGAGCAAGTTTTGAACTCTGTGGAAAAATATTGATGAGCTGACAAGAAAACACAGGAGGAGAAGGCGAACAAGACTAGTGGCAGTGAAACACCGGAGCAGGCGGAGCCTCTTTTCCCTCTGCCCACAGAAGATGAGGCCACTAATCGTCGTCGAAGGCAAAGGCCAATCAAATGTTTCTCGGACTGGATCAAGCACGAACCAAAAGGGAAGTGGTCACTATTACATGACACACATGGTGCCAGATACGGTGCGATGACCATTAACTTTGCAGAAGTTTACAACTGGGTAATGAGAGGAATGAGGTGTCACTACAGGAATCCGACCTATTTACGTCGGCTAGAAGCCGACGTAAATAGGTTAAAAACTGACGTAAATACCTATTTACGTCGGCATGCCGACGTAAATAGGCCAACGTAAACCGAGCGACGTAAATAGCACGTATTTACGTCGGTGCCGACGTAAATAAGGTTTATTTACGTCATCCTCTAGGCCGACGTAAATAGGAATAGTAGTCCATGTCCGGCTTGAGTAGAGCTGACGTGGCACTTATTTACGTCGGCCTCAGGCCGACGTAAATAATGTCTACATCATCATATTTACGTCGGCCAGGCTTTGACCGACGCAAATAAGTATTTACGCCGGCCAGCCCCGGCCGACGAATATCGGGAGTTATTTACGTCGACTAGCCCTGGCCGACATAAATACTGGAGACCAAACAGCCAAATATCAGATCTGGACAACTGGATTTGGACAGCAGAAATATCAATTCAGTAGAGCAAAAATATCAATCCATTCATATCATTCAGGACAGCAAAAATATTAAGCCTTTCAACCATGCATTCATATAAACCAATATCAATCCGTCTATTTGCATACAACACATAGAAACTTCAATTTGCATATAACACATAGAAAGTTCAATTTGCAAACATGACATATGCATGACATAGTTCAACCATACTACTCATTGTTCATACAAATATCAATTTGGCGGAGTATCTTCAAAATGATGCCCACTACCGGCGTCGCCTCCCGAGTTTAAGAAGTCGCCAACCGACGGCGTAGTCCTCAAAGAAGAAGCGCCGGTGCCTCCAACATGTGCATCCGGTGTGCGGGCCGTCGAACCCTATATCAACGAACACATGTTAGAGATAGCTAGATTACGTTAAAACAAATTTAAATTGTTCGATGATACCATGTTAGGAGATTGCGAGGTAAAGAAGGGTGGAGATTGGAACGAGGGAAGATTCAGTGGTCGTCCGAACTGCTGCGCCATATATTCCTACCAAACAAATGTAATTGGCATGAATACAATCATCGACATATATCTAAATTAAAACATGTATACATAACTAAAATTGAAGCATATAACCGAACAAATATAATTGCCATGAATATATAACTAAAATTAAAGCATGCATACAATCATCGACATATTAAAGAAAACTTGCCAAGTATCTTCCACGAACAGCAACTCAAAGAAGCTTGCAAGTATCTTCCACTTAACAAGAACTCAAAGAAAGATCGGCCTAGGCACGGAGGGCGGTGACCTTCTCAGCAGGGGCGGCGTCAGTCCGGGCACACAGGGCGGCGGCCTTCTCGGCGGGCGTGACATCGGTCCGCCGAACGTCGGCGGCAGCCTCCGTCGTCCGAAGCGCGGGCGCGCGCCTCCGTCATCGGGCGGCGGCGCGGCGGTGAGTGCGGTGATGGCAAGCGGCGCGGAAGGCGGCGTCGTCTTGCGGCGGCGGCGCTGCAGCGGCGGCGGGCGACATGTCGGCCTGGCGGGCGCGGCAACGGCGGCGGTGTGAAGCGGCGGCGGCTGCTAGCGATGAACGCAAATGCGGCTTAGGGCGAATGCGTGTGGGCAAGGCAACTAATTAATCGGTCAGCCCATTTACTTGGCCGAGCTAGGGTCGACGTAAATAGGCCACGTGACCAAGTATTTTGTGGATAGGCATCAAGCTGCTGAGATAGTAATGAGAGATGAGAAGTTTCTGTACTCTTCCATGATTACTAAATACATGGATGAGAAGAGTCAGAAGGCAGCCAAGCATAGAGCTATCAAAATTGGTGCATGAACACTGGGCTTCGAGGTGATCTGCAAGGATAAAGGATGGCGTAGAACCAACCAGAAGGTTGTCACCCAGGAGTGCATCTTACAGGCTGATTGCAAATGCTCGTGTAACAAGCCATACCTTTTGCATAGGCCATGTTCTCATGTGATAGACGCATGTGCTTTATTTGGAATGCAACCTGGTACATATCTATCTAAATATTTTAGGAAGAAAAGGGTGATGACAACTTAGAGCAAGGAGCTTTATGGTTATGCTGTTGTGGGTTCTTTCACCACAGCTCCTAGTGTTGATGAAAGGTTCTGGGTCGCTGATTTTGATGCGAGAAGATGGAAAGTAGGGCGTTGAAAAACAAGGTGTATCAGAAATGACATGGATGAGTCCGAAGCTGAGAAACGCGTGAAGAAATATTCATTGTGCAACTAAACAGGACATACGTTCAAGAACTGCCGGGCACAAAACGAAGATGAAGGAGGAGATGGCAATCCGACGGTGGGGGAAGGATCGTCGTCTGCAAGGAGTGCTGCACGATGCCATCGTACCAGATGAGAAGCGATTTGAATTATCATATGCCATATGTCAAATTTATATTTTATCGATGTAATGTGTGTTGTATGAACTCTGTTTTTTACCTAGCTGTAAGCATGTTGTATGTAGTTGTGAGTGTTATGTCTTGACAAATTATTGGAATTGTTTCAATATATTGTTATGATGCTTGTATGATTTTATGTGCGTAGTTGTTTCAATATATTGTTGTGATGCTTGTATAGTTTTACGTACGCTTTTGTTTCTACATACATTTTAATTATAACTTTCATTTATGTAATTTGCAAGTATAACTCACCAGCATGGATGTTGACGAGTGGCCCTTTGAGTTGTTGGACCTGGTCGTTGATCGTCATCACCTTGCCCACTTCGCCACTGCTTTTCCAGAGGAAGGAGGGGATCCTGTGCAGCTCGGCGTTCGTCGACCAAGGACACCACAGTATTCCTGGGCACTCGATACTCGTTGGACCCCTGTAACATATTAGTATTTAAATATTTAAATATATTTGTTGTAGTATCATGATTAGTGTTGTACTGATATTAATTACATTTTTTTATTTCTTAGGCTTCAAGCTTCAAGGTTGCTGCTACTCGCTCGAATGGTGGAGGACATGGGTCGCCGGTTCACGTTTGACAGGTCCTTGATCACCGCTCTGGTGGATTGGTGGAGGCCGGAGACACACACCTTTCATCTACCCGTAGGGGAGATGGCGATCACTTTGGAGGACGTCTCGTACCTCCTCGGCCTCCCGATTATCGGTGACCCTGTGGTGCCCTAGGACGTCGACCCGACGTGGCACCAATTGTAGCTTAACCTTTTGAGTGAATTAGTTGGTGTATGTAACTCAACATAGTATCAGAGTCAAGAGGTCTCGAGTTCAAGACCTGGTTGACGCAATTAAAAAAAATAGTTGTAGTCTACTCCATTCCACATCCTAGGCCTGAGGGAGTCTATACATGAATGAGGGGATGTTGAAGTATAAGTGAATTGCATGCCTTTCCTCATCAGCTTAAGTTTTTGGGTGAACTGGCCGGTGCATACAACTAAATATGGTATCAGAGCTAAGAGGTCTCGAGTTGAAGATCTGGTTGGCACAATTAAAAAAATTGCAGCGCACTTCTATTCCATGTCCTAGGCCTAAGGGAGTCTACACGTGAGGGAGAGTGTTGAAGTATAAGTGAATTACTTACTTTTCCTCATCAGCTTAAGTTTTTGAGTGAACTGGCTGGTGCATGCAACTCAATGATAACACAAACACAAGAAGAAAGCCAACATCAGTGCAGCTTTCCATCTAGCTTTATTCAGTTGAAGTGAGCTGATAATACAAGAAACATTGGGCATAACCCATATATTAACTAGTTTATGGAGTGGGTAGTAGGAATTAGTTAAGTCTAGCTAGCTAGCTAGCTAGTAGCAGTATGTACTCCGATCATATCGTTGGTTAACCTAACTAGCTGTGTGCTACTCTTGGTAGTAGAAATTAGTCGGTATTAAGGTCGTATACGAATTGACGGCCGGTTCGTGCTGCAGCCTGAAGTACAACAGAAGCACAAGATATGCCAATCCTACTGGTAAGAACCAAGAAACCAATTACCCTACCTTTCTGTTGGGGAGAGGCAACGGCAACCACCCCTGTGGCCCAGCGTGGGGTTAACGACGCAGCACCAAGCAAGGCCGCCTGGACTCATCGGTGGAGAGAGCCAATGTCAGGCCCCTCAGCAAATCCGAAACTGAATAAGATCAATTAGACAGAGACCTGAACTTGCAAAGCAAATAAAAGCATCTAGCAAAGCAAACAACCAAGAACTACAGCTAAGAATACTTTAAATATGAGGAATGGGATTTGCCTTCCTTTCATTTCTTCCCAGCTTTCACCGTAACAGAATGATTCGCTTTGCTTTTACTTTAAGCGATACAAGAGCTAGAAATGACAACATAAGTACAACAGTAAATCTCGGTAATTACTGTTGAAGGCATTTAGCCGTTGGATGGAACTAAATAGATCTAAGTCTTTCTCAGCCGTTGATGCACACTTAAAGGAAACCGGTCACTTGATAGCTTAATTTGTTGCCATCTTCACACTGTTCTTCACGTTCCTCTCGTGCTCCTGACAATCTCCCCCTTCTGAAGCCAGTGCTTGTCCTCAAGCGACGAAGCGCGGAAATGTACTGCGAATAAAACTAGCATCTTCCCATGTCGCATCCTTTTCAGACAGATTCAGCCATTGCACCAACTATTGAGTCATAGCATTTCTTTTTCGAGGCACCAATTTTCTATCCAACACAGCTACGGGTTCCACCTTGATTCTGCCTTCTCCATCCACTAGGGGCACTCCAGGTAAAGGAACAGCATGCATTCCCACATGTTTTTTCAGCTGGCTAACATGAAAGACTGGGTGTATGGCTGATTCAGTTGGCAATTGCAATTTATATGCTACAGCCCCTACCTTGCTCAATATGCAGAAGGGCCTGTAGTATTTCAATCACAGCTTGAGAGATCCCCTGAGGCCAAACAGATTTTGCCTATAAGGCTGGATTTTCAAATAAACCATATCTCTGACTTCAAAGTTGCGTTCGGTTCTCAATCTGTCTGTAAATTTTTTAATGCGGCCTTGAGCCTTATGCGAATTGTCCTTCAACTTCTTCATCATTTCAACTTTTCCTCCAAGGTAACTTTAGCTTCTTCGGACAATCCACAGGGCAAGTAAAATTCAGCGACTTGTGGGGGCAGATAACCATAGAGAGCTTGGAATAGAGAGACCCCCAAGGAAGTATGATATGAAGTATTGTACCACCATTCCGCCAATGTGAGCCAGTTCATCCATTTTTTGGTTCTTGGAAGACCATACTTCGCAAATAAGCCTCTAAACACTGGTTGACCCATTCGGTTTGTCCATCAGTTTGTGGATGGTGAGAAGTACTGAACCGGAGCAACATTTTCAAGGCCTTCAACATTTCTTGAAATAGTTTGCTAGTAAATTTACGGTCTCTATCCGTCACAATAGCCAATGGCATGCCATGCAGCTTGAAAATGTGATCCATGAAAGACTGAAATACCTGTTGCACTGTGTAGGAATGAGACAAAGCTAGAAAGTGTGCATATTTTGTCAACCGATCCACCACCACCAATATTACATCCTTTCCTTTGGAGCTCGATAAGCCTTCAATAAAATCCATCGAAATATGAGTCCACGCCATTTCTGGTACTTCCAAGGGGCTGAGTAATCCAGGAACATGAATGCATTCGGTTTTAGTTAGCTGGCACACTGGACACTCCCTAACAAATATCTCCACACTCTTCCTCATTTTAGGCCAGTAAAACAATTTCCTTAGCCTATGGTGTGTTGCTCTTGTACCCGAATGACCTCCAATGGCCGATGAATGAAAGGCTTTAAGTAACTCAGTTCTGAAATTGTTGTTGTCTCCCACATAAATCCTCTCTTTGTATTTGATAACCCCAGCTTCTAGTTTGTATTGATCTTGGGATGAAGTATCTGATTGCTGTAGGTCACTCAGCAATTTCGCAGCTACGGCATCATTTTCATAGCTACCCTTAACATCGTTAAGCCATTCCAGGACCACAATAGTAACAGCAACACAAGAATCAACTGGCAATGATGAATGTTCCTTTCTTGATAATGCATTAGCAGCCCTATTTTCTTGCCCTCTCTTGTATTCAATTTTAAAATCAAACTCTAATAACTTGAGCATTAGCTTGTGTTGAATGCCCTTTGCCAATTTTTGTGATGTGATGAATTTCAAGCTCTGTTGATCCATTTTGATGATTACCGAACTCCCCAAAAGATAGTGCCTCCACCTTTTAAGAGCCTCCAAAATTGCAATGGCTTCCTTATCATACACCGATTTTGCAGCATTTTTAGCACCCAATGTTTTGCTATAATAAGCTATGGGCCGACCTTCTTGCATTAACACCGCTCCAATGCTAGATCCACTAGCATATATTTCTAATTGGAAAGGTTTACTGAAATTCGGCAAAGCAAGAACTGGGCAAGAGGTCATGATGATCTTCAAGTCTTCAAATGCTTTGGCTTGAGCTGGTCCCCACTGCAAACATCCTTTTTAAGCAGGTCAAACAAAGGTCTGCACAATTGGCCATACCCCTTGACAAAACGCCAATAATAACCTATTAAACTCAGAAATCCTTTCAATTTAGTGATCATATCAGGTGTCGCCCAATTAAGAACATCAACGATCTTCTTTGGGTCAGTAGAGACTCCAACAGCACTGATTACATGGCCTAAGTAGTCAATACTGTCAACGGCAAGCACACATTTAGTTTTCTTGGCTACCAGGTGGTGTTCCCTTAAGCATTGTAAAGCAATATCTAAATGTATCAAATGATCACTAAAGCTCTTGCTATAAATAAGTATATCATCAAAGAAGACCAGAATAAATTTCTCAAATATTCAGCAAAGACAGCGTTCATTAAGGCTTGGGAAGTTGGAGGGGCATTTCGGAAAGCTGTCTTTGGAATGTCATCTTCATTCATCCTTATCTGATGATACCCAGATTTTAAGTCCAACTTTGAAAAAATTACCGATCCATGCAATTCATCAAGCAAATCTTCAATGACTGGCATTGGAAATCTATTTTTAATGGTTTGGGCATTAAGTTGTCTAAAGTCAACACACATTCGCCATGCACTGTCCTTTTTCCGGATCATCACTACTGGAGAGGAGTACGGACTGTTGCTGGGCCTAATTTCCCCTGATTTCAGCATATGTCGAATGATTCCCTCAAGTGCTATCCGCTGATAATGAGGAACACGGTAAGGCTTAAGATTCAGAGGTTCAGCACCAGGCTTTAAGTGAATGATGTGGTCACAGTTCCGTTTTGGAGAAAGACCTACAACATCAGTAAAAATGTCCATATACTTACTGAGAATAGCTTCAATCTCACGAGGAATAGTCCACAAAGACGCCGGAGTGTCGAATTCAAGGGCATTCACTTGAACAAAAATCCCATGTGTGCTCTTTGCTGCCAGCTTCTGTAACCCTTCAGCAGTAAGCATATAATTGGACGTTTGATGAGTGAAATCCAGAAAGTGAATAGATCGCCCATTCTTGGTAATCGTCAGCAACTTTTCTCAAAGGTCTAATGTAATTGGACTGTGTTCAAAAATCCAGTCTGCACTCAAAATGATATCATAGTTTCCTAATTTTAGTAGTTTAAAAGTATTACTGAAGGTAGTATTCTGGGCCTCATATTGCAGATCTTCCACTTCCCGCATCAGAGGAAAGCTCTCCTCCTCCTGCAACAGTAACTTTCGAAAGCGGCGTTGAGCTAAAGGTGTATCCATTTTTCAAGGCGAAATCATAATCCATAAAGGGATGAGTACTCCCACTGTCCACCAATGCAATGGATTTTGTTCATCCAATATGAATCATCAATGAAAAAGTAATTGGTCCATGAATCCCATGAGCGGCAAAAGTTGATATTTGCATCACATGTTATGACGGTTCCACTTTAGTTTCCTCAGTTGGGCTGCCTGGAGCTGTGACAAATCTAGGGGTTTCTACCAGAGTTTCTTCCATTTATAACTCAGGATTGTTTCTTCACCCTGCATCAGCAAGGTGTGCAAGGCATTTCTAACTCTACACTGAAAATGATGCCCAGGAGTCCAGGGTTCATGACAATGCCACCAGGTTCTCCTTTGTTTTTTTGGTTGATTCCCTTGTCTAGCTTCTTTAATCACTACTGGAGGATGGGAAGTATTACTTGTTTTCGGTGTCACATAGTTTCTTTGCTTGGAACTGCTACTCGTATGCCCTGATTTCCTAGCCAAATATGCTTTTTCTTCCAATCGTGCATACCAATATGCTTCTAGGAGACCCCTAGGTTGGTGACTGCACACATTGTATTTGATTTCATCCTTCAAGCCTCCAATAAAACAACTCAATAAATAGGTCTCTCGAAGATAGGCATGATCTCTTCTCACCAGTTCCACACATTTTTCGAAATAGTCAATATATTTTCCAATAGTGATGAGGTGCTTGATCCCTTGTAGTTTTCCACCGCTTCGTGAGCAGTGGCTTCGAGAACCTATGTAACATCCCAAATCTGATCAAGTAAATAAAGTGGCATGCTTTGATTCTTATTGTACTTTGGAATTTCGTATTGAATGTATTTCTAGAGTATAATCTTCTTTTCCTAAATATTATGTTAGTAAAGTCTTTTAAGGCCAAATCAAGCACGTCAATGAAACTCAAGGAAACACCAAACAACATGCTATAGAAAATAATTTTATAAAATACTAGAGACCAATAGATGAATAAAAATAAATTTTCCAGAATTTTGCATACCATTTGTGTAGCTTAAAAATTCAAATGCAGTTTTAAACCAGTCAAGTTTAGAGAATTACTGTTCATAAACAACAGTAGAGAATGAGGTAAAACCAAAGAAAATGGAAAGTAGAACCTTCGAACTACCTGCTCAAAAATTTACAAAAATTTTCAACCAAGCTAGCACCTCTTGCCAAGCCTGCCCAACTACCAGGTCATTTCTTCACTTGAATTCACCCAACTATCCAAAGGAGCCGTTGCAACTAATGAAACCTCTGGCTAAGCCTCTAGCAGGGTGGCCCCATGCGTGCCTGGACCCACTGACCAGCCCCTCCTCTCCTCTCCTCTCCCTCTCTCCTTCCCCAGGCTCCTGCCCAAGTGCTGCCACGACAGTTCTCTCCTCGCCTGCGTGCTGCCTCGGCACAAAACATTCGCCACGCGGCACGTTCCGCCGAACCTCGTGTGCTCCGCAGCCCATACCTCTACCTCGTGAGTTCCGTTGTTCTGCCATAAAGACCGGCAGCTGATCTCCAAGCCACCCTGCTCTCTGCACCTTATTTCCTCCGCTGAAATCTCGCTGTGGCAGGGGCGGGGCAGCGAGCCGTTCCTCGCGCAACCAAGCTCGGGTGAGCTCACAATCATTCCATCTCATCACGGATCCTCTCCTAGATTCTTAACCATGCTCCTTACCCCTTTGCAGCCAAGCTGAGCGCTGTTGCTGTGCCGCAGTCGCTTCCTCCTCAGTGCCAACACGAAGCGCAGGGAGGGAAGCAGCACCATTGAGCTAGCCCGTGAGTTTTTCTGTCGCCTCATCTCACTATTGACCTCGCCTCCAGCTCTTGATCTTGCTCCTCTAACTTGTCGCAGCCAAGCTGAACTTTTCTGCTCCACCGTCGCTGGCTAGCCGCGTGCCCCAGAAGCTAAGCTCTACCATTGCCAATGAAGCCGTGAAGCTCTAGGGTAAGTGGAGATAGGCTTAAATAATTTGACAAGGGACTTTGTCACAAGTGACACCATAGTCCAGTGGTAGAGTTGCTCAGTTGCAACCGAGAGATCCTGAGTTTTGCATTTTGTTTTTCCTTTTTGCCTCATGTGATTCAAACCCTCATATCTTTTGCTAGGAGTGTCCAAATGAAGCAAACTTAGTTTCTAAATTTGAGTTAGGCAATAAGAATTTGAATTATGCAATAAAAATTTATGAGTTACTTGCAGTATAGTTATCCAAATAGCGATTAAATAAAAGCCTCTTTTTAGGTGTTGTGAAGCAACTATGTGATATAAGGTTCCAAAAATCATGAAATAAACCAACATGCTCATGTGATCATTAGTGTTCCATTTTTGTAATAACACTTAGATTCGGATGTAAATTGAATCAAAAATCGATTGTAGAAAGCCTCTCTTGCATGCAAGAAACAAATGATTAGAATATGAATCAAATCAGCTAAAAATGTGGTAGAATTAATTTATTTACACTCCTGTGATTGCAAGGATCATGTTTATATAAAAATATTTAGATTTTACCTTTGTTTGCATTATTTGCTTGATAGTCGAATATTCAATGCGAGAAACGTTCAGTTGGTCGTAACTTTAGCAAACAAACCTTAAACTCGACAAAACCAACTTCTATGACCTTGAAATGTTATGCCCTAGCTTGCTATGCAAAAGTAATATCAGTTTGAACAACTCTGAGTTAAGCTCATATTAAGCCTTAATGACCATTTATATGAAAAACACCTTGAACAAATGTGAAATATCACAAAACTAACTTTAAAACACTCTCAGGGATATTCCTTACTAATGCCTGAAAAATGATTAGATTATCCTCTTCAGTGCAGCAGTAACATCCCAAAATTTCATTTCAAAAATAGGATAAAAAATATTTTAATTTATTATTTTTATCGGTTGTCTCAAGTTTATTTGTCTCCTCTTTATTTTCTGGATTTATCTAGAGTTCAAAAGAAAAGGACTTTTGCCTATTTTTAGAAAAACTTAAAACTATTTCCTTAAAAAAAACCCTATTTCCTTAAAAATATATCACAAGGAACTTCGGTGAATTTTCCCATTATTTGTTAAAATCTTGATTTCAAAATCTTTCCAAAAGTCTCATCAATTAAAAATATAGTTTGGAGATAAAATAAAAGATTTGATTTTGGTAAAACTATCTTTGTCGACGATCGGGATCGCCAACCGCAAGAAGTGAGGTGGGGGTCAGTGCGTTATGGAACCCGAGCCGCGTTTCACTCGAACGGAGGAAGAAAACAGACGTGATGATGGTCGGAGCAAGACGACAACGAGCAAGAGACAAGAGTTTATACTGGTTCGAGCCCCTGTGAAGGTAACAGCTCTACTCCAGTCGCCTTGCGGCGGTGATTCTAATTATATCGGTGTGAAGGATCGAGATGGCGAACAGAGGGGGGGTGAATGGTCGCAACTAAATTTTCCCCAAAATACTCCAACTAAACCCTTGAAAAGATCGCAAAGGAAATCGTGAAAACCCGAACAACTAGACAACTATGTGTACCCCTAGCATGCATGGATGAGTTCCATAGAATATGTGGGGATTTTTCAATCACAATACTGGTTGTCAAGTGTCCAAAGAAAAGAGGAATCAATTCAAATACTTCTTTTCTAAAAGAGATCAAGCCAAGACACAAAAGTCTCTTTTAGAAAAGCAAAAGCAGATATTTCCAGAATCTATCTTTAATTTGAACAGGAGGTTGGTGGGTTTCTGCTGCTCAAAAAATTATGAGAAATTTTCTACCTATGAGAAGATGAGTCGTAAAGCTCTCCACCAAAATTCAGATCAAAAAGCCAAGTAGAAAAATCATCATAAATCTATGAACACAGACAGTCAGAAACTTCGGGCAGAAAATTTGGGGCTCAATTTTCACCTCATAGCACCCAAACGGTGAAACCAGTGGACTCCAAACTTTTTCTACAGATGGGTATAGGAGTCCCGCACAATCTCCAATAAGAATTACTCAATAAGGTTTTGTCTAGATTTTTCTAAAAATCAAAGACTAACTACTGCGCGAAGAACAAGTTCTGGACAGAACTGGAACTTGAAAGAAGAGATGATCTCTACTCAATCAAAGAGTGCAAAAGAGATGTAAAACCATATGAACACACTCAAAACATCGAAGATCAACATTTAGAAGGAGGGGAGGCAAATCCAAATTGCATGAATATAGATTGCGGGAAAGTAAATGCGTAATGTAAATGCTGAATTTAAATTGTGTAAAGTAAAGACATAATGTAAATGCGGAATTTAAATTCACAATAATGTAAAGAGATTTCTTTGTATTTCTGGTGGGAAGGTTTACAAAGCCTCACTTCATGTGGGCAAAGCTCAAAGGAGCAACTCAAAACCTTCAAGGGGAGGAGGCCACCCCTCCACCCTATTTATACAACTCTTGGGTCACCTACCACCCTTGGATGAGTCCCTCAACCCTAGGACACTCATCTAAGGGCTAGGATTAACCCACTCATACAGCCATGCAAGGGCTAACCCAAAACCTACACACATACCGGGTTTTCTTGCACGGTTTTCAAAGCATACTACATAGACCCGCTAACCTATCAACTAGACCGCAATCCGACGGCCCTCATTGATCCACGCGGCATCTAGCTAGCATCATCTCCTTTCCTTATCTTCTTGGCTTGCACGGACTCCGTCTCCGGTCATCTTCCGGCGATCTCCCGACCGTCTGGACCTCCGACGCTCCTCGCCTAGTCCCGATCATCCTCCGCCTCACCATGACCTAGCACCGTCGCCCTGCAACCATCAAAGACAAGGAAAACCTTTCACATAGCAATGCCCACAAATATTTTCAATGATTATCTCAAAATCATTAATCACTCATAATTTTACTCAATGGTTCGGTGCTACCGCCCCCAGGTTGATAGCACTAAGAAAACCAAGCTCAACACTTGTCAATTACTCATCACACACAAGGATAGACCTCCACATGGTCTTTCACGGTGTATAAGAGGGTGTTTACAACTCAAGATAGTAATGGTGATTCCTAGCTCGAGCTGCGGTGTGTGCTGTGTTGTCTTCGTTGTCCTGGAGCTTGTGTGTCCTTGGTCTTTATACTTCCTCTGCACACAACGGCCGGGAGAAATCCTCGGGAAGAGGCCTTCGTGCACCTTGAGGGTCGGCAAGAATCGCCTTAACTTGCTGCGACTCTGAGTCATCCCCACGACCGCTCTCGTAACTCACACCAAGTGCCGATCCAAACCCCGAACGAGATCCCACCCGAGCTCGAGGTCGAACGGGGTCGAGCTCGGGTCCACAACGCTCTAGGTCGAGCGCCCAAGATGCACCAGTGTCGTGGTCGGGCCTTCCGAGCTTAGAATCCGTGACCAGCAGACGGCCGGTCAAGGAGCACCCACCCCTCGTCAGCTAGCCCCGAGGCTCTAGGTCGGAGGAACTCCTAGGACGACCTCGAGCCTTTATCTCGAGACGAGGCAACCTTCGCAGATCCTGCTCCTTGGCCGAGGCCCAAGAGACCACAAAGCGAGTCTTTGGCCTCGACACCGGCGACTTCCGGACTTCTCGATGCTGGTACGGATGTGAACAGTTATGGGCATCTGCGGCGTCAAATCGCGGTTGGCACGCCTTGTGAGGTGCCACGGACTGGATTTCGCTTCGTCGCGGTTCATAAACCCAGCGCCACATCGTCTGTCGAAAAAAGCTCTCGCTCTTGCGCCCTTCGTCTTCCAAGTTTTCTCGCCCGAACAAGGTCCTCCTTTTCCCTCCAGACCAAACCAGCCACAACTGCCATGGCCAAGTTAGGAAGGAGCACTCTGTCGGACTCGAGGATGAGGGAGCTCGAGTCCTCGGGCCGCTGGACCTGTTCAGATGGCGGCCACGGCAACGAGATCGAGCCGCAGACCCCAAGGACGACGAGATCGCTCGCTGACCGAGCACTATGCCCTCTTTGGCTTATGGACCCGGAGAGTGAGTTCGTCGCGAGGGTCCTCTCCGCCATGCGACATCAAGCTCATCAACTGTGCCAAACTCCGCTCTTCTCCTCACCGCCTTTTCCCATCTATGAGAGGGGTTCTGGGGATCCTCCCGACCCTCGCTCTTCTTTCGGATTTCCGCCTCTTCCGCCTGGGAAGGACCCCGTGGTCGGATGCCTCTACTTCCAGCAGCGGGTCGGGCTCAAGTGGGCCTTCCCTAAGTTCTAACCTCGGGATTCCTTGGCCCGTGGAACGAGCGCTGGTTCTACCTGAAGAGGGGCGAGACCGGGACGCTGATGTACGCAGGGACCCCCATCGCCAACCACAAGAAGGAGACTCCGGAGTCGGACGACCTCGAGGTCGACGAGGAGGCCATCGCCTTATTCATATCTGCGCCATGCGCGGTCTCAACGGTCAGGCGATCGCCAACGATTTCCTACGGAACCGTGTGTCCCCTCTAAGGCAGAGGGAGCACCCGTTCTTTGAGATCCAGGGGGGCGATGATCCCACCCACGAGGGCACATCCGTAAGTCTTCGCCTCAAGGTCCGCTTGTGTACACCCACCGATCTTCTTTGACAACCGCTTGTCTTGCAAATACGAAAGAATCTCGGTCTCTGCCAGATGGTTGAGATGTTTGGGAAGCAGCGCACGAGTACGCCATCGCAACCCCGCCCCGAAGAATGTACTCCGCCGAAGGACGAGGTAGGTCTCCACCAAGCGCCGAAGTCTTTTACCCGCGAGCCCCTTCCCGAAGCCGCTTGCTCGTAGGCCCACCAGGAGCTGCTGGATACGGCTAGGAGGATGCTCCCGCTGCCTGGCGGGGGCAGGAGCAAGAAAGGGAAGAAATGACCTCCACCGACTGGATCAAGCCAGACGGAGGCGAAGAAACGCCATGTCGAGTGGGGGGACCGCGCCACGGTAAGGGCCCTTCTAGTCGAGCCCCGAGCTATGCTTTTAGCCTTTGCCGCTTGACGAGCTTTCCTTATGCAAGAAGAGAGCGCGCCGCCGCCAGTCTTCGAGCACTCGCCTCAGGCCTCGAAGCTCGAACCTCACACATGGCGGGCGATCGGAGCCGGCTCGACCCGAGACCTCAGCCGCGAGACACGCAAGCGCTGGCGCCCCTCAAGATCGGGCAACAAGACCTTCGCCGACCCTCGGCGAGAAGGAGATCGTGACCTGTAAGCCCCCAGATCCCGGTCTCACGCCCCTTTGTATCTTTACGCTTAGTGTATGCTTTTGATCGCAGACCTTGAAGACCGAGCTCAAACTTGCCCGCTTTGACAATGGTCGTTGTCCAGTATGCAGTCCGAGTCCGAGGAGGAGAACGCCTTCGAGCTGGTCCCGCGCCGCGATCATCGCCGGACACGCACTCCTTCGGGCCAGCCCTTGGTCGGCGAGTTCTACCAAGGGCTCAACAACTCGTCCGAAGAAAACGAACCCGCGACACCGGGACTCACGACACGGGCGAGGCCCACAACTCGATGCCGCCGATGAGCTTCCGGCCACCGTGAGGAGGATACTCAGGCCTTGAGGCCACACTTGAAGTGGCCTCCAAAACCCCACCACCACGATCGCCCGGCATTGAGGCCGCGACCGCTTGCCACGGAGGAGATCGGTCGTGGAAGCTCACGACCTCCCGACCAGGATCGGCCGAGCGCCGAAGTCGCGGCATCCTGCCACAAAGGTCGCGAATGCCGAGGCGGATCCGCCGCCATCCCTTGGCTTCGAAATGAGCAGACCCCTACCGGAGATCAGGGCTAATATCATGCCATGCCCTCCCTATCGACGGGTTTAACCCACCGGAGGGGCATGGTGACAAGCCGCCCGGGCGGGACTCGAGTCTCGCCCAAGTGTGCCATCGGTGGCCGAGGTCGATCCTGGAACTGGCATGACAGTCGACGAGGAGGAGGAGATCCCTCGCGATCGTATTGAAGATCGTGAGGAATTCACCAAGCTACCGAGGGGCGCCGCCGAGGTAAGGGTCTTCCCCCACACTTCGTAGCTCGTAGTTTGACCTCCTTGTCCCCTCTCATTTTTGGGCCACCCTTTTCGTCGTGAAGGTGATCGACCATGCCTCTCAAGGACTACAAGGCCTTCAAGAGCATGCGGACGTGCTGAGGGGTCTCCTCGACGTAGTAGAGGCGCGGGAGGTTGAGCGCGACAAGCTCATCCGGACCATTGAGGTCGATCAAGGGGAGCTCGAGCAGAAGGCCCAGGAGCTCACCGACCTGCGCCAGACGATGAGGGCTCAGGAGGTGGCCCACGCGGCCGAGCTCGAGCAAGCCAGGGCCTCCAAGCACGAGTTCGGCTTTAAGGCCGTGGAGCAAGAGCGCTCACGGTCGACCAAGGTGCTCGAGGCCGAGCGGGCCAAAGTCGCGGCACTGGAGAAGGCTTCTGCGGAGGCGTCGTCTTCCGAGCTTGAGGCCAAGATGCTCCAGCTCGAGGAGGAACTTGGGCGCGCCAACAAGACGCTTGAAACCGAGCAGGCCAGGGTCAAGGACTTGGAGAAGGCCGCTGCGGAGCAGGCACACTCCACGGCGAGGGCGTCCCCCGAGCTCGAGGCCAAAATCCTCGAGCTTGAGGGGAAGCTCGATCGTGCCACCAAGGCGCCAGCCGACTGCTAAGGTCGAGGCGCCGGAGAAGGCTCCGTGAAGTCGCCTCTGGCGCGAGACCAAGGTCCCCTGCTCAAGAGAAGCTCGAGCGCTGTCAGAAAGCAAAGAAGAGTGCCTTGGCCCAGCTTGAAGACAAGCGACGTCGAGCCGTGGATGCTTCCCAACAAGCCCTCCAGCTCCAGGGGGAGATCGCAACCCTGAAGGCAAAAGTGGCCCAGCTCGAGCAGGAAAAGCTTGCCCGCGAGATGGCTGACCTGTAAAGAAACATTAAGAAGCAAGGAATGTACTAACAGAAGTGGTTCGTTTTTGGTGAACAAAGAAACCTCGTCCCTGTTGTGAACTCGTGGTTTAGGGATACTTTGAAGTCTCTCTTTTTTTTTTTGCTTTGCTTGTTTGCCGTGCCCATGCCCTGTAGGTCGTGCGTCGGTAGGGTAGTCTTACCCAGCCCCCGTTGGGCCCGAGGTCGAGCGTCGCGTGCCTTGGGCACAAGACGTAAATACGGACGAGAGGCCACGACCTGCAAAGTTGAGGAACAATTCGCAAAGGAAGAAGAACACGGGGCGAACATCGTTAAGTAGATTAGTGATCTTCATGGCCCTTGCGACCATGCGCATTGCCCGACCGTCAAAGCGGCGAGGTTCTTGGCTCGAGCCCGGGCACAGGGAAGAACTAGATTGCGAAGAGGTTCGCTACGCTTAGCTCGTCACTGGGGTGAACATAAAACCCGCCTACTTAGACTAGGAGCAAATGCGCCAAGCATCGAAGGTCGTGTTCATAAAAAGGAAGAGCCGCCAAAAAGAAAAGCGGCAACACAAGTGGAAGCAGGTATAAGAGGGCAAAATGAAAGACCACTTTTATTGAAATGTGAGGCATAGAGGTTACACATAAAACTTCCGGTCGATCTATGTTCCACGAGCTAGAGAGCTCTCGCCATCGGCATCGCTAGCCAGAAGCCCCGTGCGATCTGTTGAAACAACTCTATAGGGGCCCTCCCACATGGGATAATTTGTTGGTGCTGGACGAGCTCTGAATCCGCCTCAGAGCTAGGTCCCCAACAAGGAGCTTCCTAGGTCATACCGACCGAGACGCATGTCCGCGAAGAGCTTGCAGGTAGTGCGTTGATCGTAGCAGTGCACGGCATCTTACTTCTTCTGCGAGGGTGAGGTCGAGAGACCGCTCATGCTCGGTCAACTCCGTCGACTGCTAACCTCGGTAGAGCCAGCCAGACCTCCGGAGGCGGCGATTTCCGCCAAGACCAAACACGAGCTGGAAGGGTGTGGACCCTGTGGCCCGGCTTGTCGTGGTACGAATAGACCATAAGACGGTGGGAAGTTCGTCCACCTAGGCCTTGCCGTAGCGATCGAGCTCATCTGCAACTCGTTTCTTGACGCCTCGACGACGGTTCGCCCGTTGGCGCTGCTTCAAGGCTGCTGTTCGGGGTGAGCCACCGAAGCGAAGCAAATTTTGATGCCGAGTTCCTCGCAAAATTCCTGGAACAACTCACTGGTAAACTGGGTACCGTTGTCAGTGATAATTTTGCACGGAACCCCATACCTGGTGACCACGAACAGGCGGAAAAAACGAACGGCTGCCCGAGCAGTTATGGTCGAGACCGGCTCAGCTTCGACCCACTTGGTGAAGGTGTCGATAGCAATGAACAGAAACTTCTTCCCCCCGATTGCTTGAGGGAAAGGGCCGAGGATGTCCAGCCCCCATGTCGAGAAGGGCCAGGCGAGCGGGATGGTCTGGAGTGCGTGTTCTCGAGGAGACAGCTGTCGACAGCTGGCGAGCATTCTTCTCCATCATCTCCGGGCCGCGTTGGGGTAGCATGCCAGCGAGAGCCAAAGCCTTGGTCTCGCAGCTGTGTGCCGCCTGTAGGTCGCCTCGCACGGTGATGACACCGTTGGGGCTAGGCAGCTTCATGCACCGGTGGCCATAGTGGTTGGCAGCCATGAACTTGACCAAGGCGGGCCGCCCGAGGATGGTGTTGTACGGGAGGTCGCCCTCAACCACCTCGAAGGTGACCAGCTCGGTGCGGAAGTTGTCCGAGCCGCCAAAGGTGACGGGCAAGACCACCTGCCCCAGGGGAATGGTCGAGCTCCCGGGCACGATCCCGAAGAAGGGAATAGCGACGTTCTTGACCTTCGATCGGGGAATCTGCATTCGGTCAAGCGCCCCTGCCTGCAGCAAGTTAAGAGAGCTGCCGCCGTCGACCATGACGCGACCGACCGCGGTGTTGCTGATGGTCGGGGTCACGACCAAGGCGGTCTTCAGGTCTCGGGCCATACCTGGGAGAGCGTCCTCTGGAGAGAAGGTGATGGTGGCCCCAGCCCACTTGCAGGGCTGCTCGATGGGCTTCCCAGTGGCGACCTGGTAGATGGTTCGAGCGGCGGCCTTGACCTCGCGCCTGGTCTGGTAGGCCGACGAGCCACCGAAGATGACATCGATCCGGCGCTCGCCTTGCTGGAACTCCAAATCGAGGTCGTCGTGCTCCGCGCCGGCATTCACCCGGTCGGGCTGGTCGTCATCCTTCGGGAGCATGGGCATCTCTCCCCGCCCATCATAGAAAGCATCCAGCTTATTCTGCCACGCCCTACAGGCCCGCAGGTCGTGGCCGGCCGCCCTGTGGAATAGGCAAAACTTTGCTTCATCATATCCCGTGCGTCCCTCAGCCCCTTGCGGCCGAGCATCGGTCCGCTGGGGTCTGGATCGTTGGCCCTCCTGCTGGGGCTGGTTCTTCGCCTGGTGAGGTCGAGGTCGACCTTGGTGAGGCTTTGAGTCCTCCCGAGCTTGACCTCGGACCTCGAGGACTTCGCGCTGGCCATCCGCCGAAACGATCACCCACGGTAGACCTCCGCCGCCCCTGCGATCGCGCTTCCGCTTCTTGGAGGCGGTGCCGTGGTCGGCGCTCCTGGAGTTGGACGGGCCGGCCTCTGTTTGGTTTAGACTAAGCTTACCTTGGTCGTAGTCGCGTTTCCAGTGTACGGCGTCGTCCGCGTCCGCGTACCGCTCCGCCATGCGAAAAAGCTTGTTGACGTTGAGCCTCGATGTGATCTCTAGGTCCTCGGTGAGGCGTCGATCACGGACCACGAACTTGATGGTCTTGATGACGGCCTCGTCAGAAATGCTTGGGATCAGGTTCCTTGTGCGGATGAAACGCCGCACAAAGTCGCAAGAATAAGCTCGTTTCTGCCTCGATGACACGATCCAGTCCTTCTCCCTCCCGCCGCCAGAATAACTTTGGAAGTTGGAGCGAAGGGCATTTCAGATTTGGCGCCATGACTGAAGGAGCCAAAGCCGTTAAAAGCCGTGTCTCGCGGCCCGCCCAGATGGTCGGAAGGTAGTTTGCCATCACGAGCTCATCCCCCCCGGCCGCCAGGATAGCGGTCGAGTAGATGGACAAGAACTCGTCCGGGTTTTTGGTCCCGTCGAAGCGCTCGATCAGCGCGGGCTTGAACCGAGCCGGCCATCGTACACGACGAAGGTCGTCGGAGTACGCCATGCAGCCGTAGGCCGGGACAGGTGCACGCCAATCGTGGTCATCGCTGACCAGATCCCTGCTGCTGCCGGATTCGGAGTCGAAGCTGGCCCGGCGGCCCGACCTCCGACGGGAACGACCATGGTGCCGAGCACGGGAATCACCTGGTTGGTAACGCAGCGTCCCGACTCGCGGGCGCCGGGCGAACGCCCCGGAGAGGTCCGCAGACCTGCTGCTAGTCGACTCGGAGCGGCTTGGCTCAGGCCTGGTCCTGGTTGGCGCGGAGCCCGTGGGACGCCGGCGCGTCTGTGTCAAAGCCTCGTCCCGAGCCCTTTGTCCGGGGGCTACCTCCTGCGCAGGAGGCATCCGTATGGGTGACGGCGTGACGTGTTATCGCATTTCTCGGGAGCGGGTCCCCGAGGCCGACTTTGCTGCGGAGGTTCGACCTCGGTCCGCAGCCCGATCGAGCTCATCGCCGTGGCTCGCCAAAGAGCTCGACCTCGCCCTATCGGGTCGGCCATGACCCGAAGCGATAAGCGGAGGCGCCCCCAGAGGAGGAGCTTGGGCGCTTAGAAGACGTCTTTGGCCTTCTCTCGGCCTCCGCCGAGGGCGGTTATGGCTTGGTTGATGGCAACCAAAGCACCATTCGGCGAGAGTCTTCAGGGGTCTGCGGATCACGGTCACCGCATCTCCTCGGCGCTTGACCGTCCGCCACCGTAACGGCCGCCGAGTGGCGGCGACGAAGCGTGAATAGGGACACGAGTCGAGTCCGTGTTCAAGAAAATCCATCGATGAAGGGCGCCATGCTCACAGGATCCCGTGTCGTTCTCGCGAAGAGCAAAACAATCGGGCCCCACGGTGGGCGCCAGCTGTCGACGATCGGGATCGCCAACCGCAAGAAGTGAGGTGGGGGTCAGTGCGTTATGGAACCCGAGTCGCGTTTCACTCGAACGGAGGAAGAAAACAGACGTGATGATGGTCGGAGCAAGACGACAACGAGCAAGAGACAAGAGTTTATACTGGTTCAAGCCCCTGTGAAGGTAACAGCTCTACTCCAGTCGCCTTGCGGCGGTGATTCTAATTATATCGGTGTATAAGAGGGTGTTTACAACTCAAGATAGTAATGGTGATTCCTAGCTCGAGCTGCGGTATGTGCTGTGTTGTCTTCGTTGTCCTGGAGCTTGTGTGTCCTTGGTCTTTATACTTCCTCTACACGCAATGGCCGAGAGAAATCCTCGGGAAAAGGCCTTTGTGCACCTTGAGGGCTGGCAGCAATTGCCCCGAACTTGCCGCGCACTCCTGAGTCATCCCCACGACCCGCTCTCTGGTAACTGTCAGTCAAATGCCAGATCCGAAACCCCGGGGTGGGCCAAGGCCTTGAACAAGATCCCACCCGAGCTCGAGGTCGAGCGGGGTCAAGCTCGGGTCCACAGCGCTCTAGGTCGAGCGCCCCAGTATGCACACAGGTCGTGGTCGGGGCCTTCCGAGCTTGGGGAATCCGTTGACCGCGTGCCGACCGGTCAAGGAGCACCCAGCCCTCGTCAATCTTATTTAATATAAATAAACCTAAGGGAATTTCTGCAAAATTTCCTACATTTGTCAAATTATATATTTTCTAAAGCTTTTCTGAAAGCTTTAACAAAAAAAAATATATGTTGATATAAAAATAAAATATTTGGTGATACCAAAATATTTTAGTTGATGTCAAAATGTCCTAATTAAACTCCCTGAATTTCCTTAGAATTTTTGGGGTTGTTTTCATATTTTCCAAAATAAAAGATATTAAAAACAAGATAAAAGTATTTATCGTATACCTAATAAAATTATTATTTTATGTAATAATAGTTTATTTGTGTTACTAAGGTTGTGGGTCACGTTCTAGATTTCCCAAATTTTTGAACGGTCGTTTGATATTTATTTTGATTTTATTTGTTATATTTAGTAATTCAGATTAAATAAACAGTAACTCCGGGCTTTTTAGGAGCAGTTTTCAGTCATAACTCCGGTAAGCGTTTTCTGACGATCTGCTGGTCCGATCGTCCTATAAATTGAATCACAGATTCCAACGTGCGTTCTCCTTACAACCCAATTAAATTTTCCCCATCTAAGTTCTGGATCTCCCGGTATAAGCCATTCTTTTCAACTCCGGCGAAAACTTCAGCGAGCTCTCCTGGTTACTCCCGATCTTCTTTTGATCTGAAATATTTATCAGAGCTTCTCTTTGCTGTCCTCTACATCTAGTAAAATCAGATTTTGGAAATTCCTAACGGAGCACCTCCGGCCACCGATTTCTTTGCCAACTCCAGCGAGCTTTTCCTGTTGATCCATTGTTTCTTTGTAGCTGAGAATTGAACCCTAGATGTCTCTCCTCATTCTCCACATCAGACTCAAAGATCAGCATCAGAATCGCAACGGAGCACCCTCGGCAAGCCTTCTTTCCCAACTCCGGTGAGAACTTCGGCGAACTCTACCGGGCGCTCCCGAACTCCGTTCATTCTCAATTTTTTTGTGAAGCACCCCCACGATGGTTACAACACCCTTGTGAAACAGTTTTGGAGGATTCCAAACAGAGCACCGTCGGCGCACCGTGCAGTCCGCGGCGCCCCCCATGACGGCCGGTTTTGCCATCGCGTTCCTCGCGCGGCTGGGTGAGGTTTTCTAAGATCCAACCATGTCACCTTGGGCTCTGTGGTACCCTCTATTTTCCTTTTAAATTTTGTGCAATTTGGTTTATGGAATCAAAAGTTACGGCCGCCCAAATATCAAATTTTGCCGGAGGCTGTTCTGCCTTGTTTTTGCGAGTTTGGCCGTGAAATTTTTATGGTAGACTCCTCTTGATGTACTCTACATGCTACTCACCCTAACCCAAGGGTTTGACCTCGTGACTTTGCGCAGAAAATACTTTTCCCTGATCGATCAAGGCTATGGATGGCGTAAAACTTCGCCGCTGCTTCCCGCTGATCCGTAGGTAAACTCAGATCTGTTCATGTCATGTTGTGCCAAATATTCCCAGATAGATTTCTGTAAAATTTGGTTAGGTTTCATCTATTATTTTAATAGTTATGACCGTTTGATCTATTAGCTCCGGGAGCCGTTCATCGGCAGTTTGTGATCAATCCGGTGGGTCGCCGCCAAATCCGCCTATATTGCTGAGATCGTCTTGTCGCGATCTACACGATGGACATTTTCCCTTTGCTGTTGCATCTACCAAAATTATTTTTATTCGTCGACCGCCGCCTTTTGCCGCCACCGCGCGTCGTCTTGTGCCGCCAACCATTTTGGTTTGACGTGGCCAGGCCATTGTGTCTAGTAGAGCATTATCCCTTATTTTGCCCATCAGAGAAGTTCAATTGATTCCCGGTTGCCGTCAAAGCCAAGTTCTAGAATCTACCCGTCGTCTTTTCAACCTAGCCCTTCGTTATCCATTCGCGTCTCGGTTAGCCATCCTTGGTAGCATTCTATCGCTGCTATGTCGTTGCACCGACGATTGCCACCTTGTTATTTCATGAGCGTCCCATCATCGCTTCGCCTTCGCCGTTAACGTTCCACCATTAATGTTCCATCGTTAACGCTCATTGTTAACGCTTTAAATAGTTAACGACCCACCGTTAACGCTTTGCCCTCATCACATGTGTGCATGCAAGTAAAGGCCCTAATGTGATGTCCTTACCTTTTCCATCGTCTTATCGTGATCTAACCCCATTCCTTGTAAGTCTGGCTTTATATTTCTATCATCTGCAAAGCCGCACCAAAACCTAACTTAAGAACCGGTTCGATGGACTGAGTACATCGTGAGTCATATTGTCGATATTTCGTTTCTCGTTGTGTCCACCGTAGTAATATATTTGTGCTCTGTCTTACTACATATCGTCATCGCCCTGTTATCGTCAAGTCTCTTCATTGATGTGTGACTGAACCCCTTATCGACTCGCAGTGGATGTCGACCTCACTTGTCCTTGCCTTGTCTTATCTCTGAAAATCTAATCTGCCATTAACCCAGAATTCATTCGTGGACTTGGTCGCTAGACCATTGACCATGTGTCATATCCTTGAGCCATATCTAATCTATCAGCTTATCTTTCTTTTGTTCGATTGTATATCTACTTAGTCAATGAAAGTCAACCTCGAGCATTAGCTTAGTTCATCGTGAACTAACATATCTTTATGGACCCGGTCTATAGATCGAGAGTCCATATGACATCGGCTATCCAATCAAGATAATAACTTCGGAAGAAATATTCTTCGGAATATCATTCCTTCTTTCCCGCTTATTAATCTTTCTCTTGTGTATTTTCCTAAAGCCATTCTATTTTGTCTAATCATCGACCTAATCCATTCAAGTTCCTAATTTCATCTAGCGCTTGTGCCCAATGCTATTCGCTCTTAATTTGGAGTTTACTTGATTTGCTTTTTGAGTTTTGTTGTATTTGTGCTTGTTTATCGTTAGACGATTGCGGAAGTCGCCGGAGGAGCCGATGATCAAGCAAGCGAGATCAAGATCGAGGATCAAGGATCAAGATAAAGAGTAAAGAATAATAAAAATTGCAAAGGCCAGGCAAGTTGTGCTTTGACCATTTTGCTCATACGATTTGAAAATGTATTTTGATTCAAACTATGCATGCTAATTCAATTAAAAATGGATTTAAATAATTTGGGTGAATTAGCTAAAAACAACTTATTTGTTATTGCTACCTTGTCACTAGTATTTGTATGCCACGATTCCATTTGATGCCCTAAGTTTGGTATTATAGTTGGTTGATAATATTGTGCCAACACGGGAGGTTAGACCGTGAATAGTTGCTTAGCCATGCTTATATCGTGAATAATCTTTTTGGAATACAAAAGAAACATTGACTAAAGAATAGTGAATGCATTTTGATAAAAGGTGGAATGATGTTGGTATTGACACTGGAATGTAGAGACCTGTGTGGTTCTACATGAAGGATGATTATAGGCATGTGTTGCACCGTTAAACCACTTGGGTGGGAATTGATTTAGACTGAGGCAAGTGGACTGAGGCTGTATGCCAGGTGGGCCTTCGTGGCATTTGGGGGTTGAGTGTTGTGAGGGCGGTGTGCCAAATTTGAGAGAAGGATGTCTTGCCTTGGTCAGTTAAGGACCTTACCTTGCAAGCCTTTGACCTGAGTCTCTCGTACAACCACATGTCTGAATGGGAAGATCTAGTTTAGTAGGATTATGATATCTCACCTTGTATACCTCGGGGTGGTAGTTACACGGGGGTAACTGTTTGGGGGAGCGTGCCTGTGCTACGGCTTGGTACCCGTCCAATGGTGTTCGCCTGTCCTATTCTTCGGCTCTTTGCGAGGGAAGTGATAGTGAAGGCAACCCGGAGAGGTTCCTAGGTGGAGATAGAAGTTTCGGAAAGGCTTTGTTATGATCGCTCATTCGCATATTCTTGTATGGCGATTCACGGCTGACGTGGTGAGTTGATTATATCTTGTGGGTAAAGTGTACAACCTCTGCAGAGTGTAAAAACTATTCGAATAGCCGAGTCCACTTGTCTTCGACAACGCCGGGATTGCGATCAAGGGTAGAGTTTTGAAAATAAAATGGGGTGGAAGGCTATGTGCCAGTGTTAATGGTGAAATTTGGTTAAGGACTGTGTGTCCAAAATTATGTGGAAAACAACTTGAGAAACTTTTTGTATTTATATGGTTTTGACGTCGTCGCTTGGGCTTCGAAACCGTCGTGTTTAAGCGTCGTTTGGGCACGCACATCGAGGCTATAAAGCCTGTGAAGTAAGCCGCCGGGAAGCTCTTCGCTGTGCGCTTCTTTTGCCCCAACCCACACCACCTACTTCGCTGCCGTTTGCCGTAGCGAGCTCACCGTAGATCCGTACCCACTCCGCCGTGATTTGTGCCCGCTCCGGTGACTCTTCGCCGCTGCTGAAGCCGCCTGGGTAATCCTCTCATTGAGCTGCAGCCGAGAAGCCAAACCGTGTCGTCGGAGAAGCCCCAGAGCGCCGTCAACGTCGTCGTCTTCTTCATCTCCGACGAGACCGAGCCACCGCGACATCACCGGGACTTGGAGCTTCGACCGCCGTTCGATCCACCACCAACACATCAGATTCAACTACGTCATCGCATCAACAGTGAGTGCCATCTTCAATCACCGGCCGTTAGATTTTAATCGTGTAGTCTTTATCATACCACGTAGATATGTTAGATTGTGGTCGCGGATTTAGATCTAGTGCTTTATTTCGCCACAAAGCCTTTGTAGCAGTGAACCTCATTAACAAGTTATGACCGTAGATTTGTGGATCAATGGCTAGGATAGCGCCACGTGCCCGTAGCTGGGATCGCCCACGTGTGCTCATAATCGAGTCAATATTAGCCGTTGGATTTAGACGCGCATGGTCCAGATGTAGCCACGCGTTGCACACCGGGACAACCACGTCACTGGTCGAAGTGCGCGAATTAGATTTAATCTGGACCGTTGAATTTTGAATGGGCGGTAGAGATCATGCCGCACCAAGGGCCAATCGGTGCGTGCCGCGTGTTGAGCGAGTGCCGAGGCGTCAGCGTCGGTGCTGACTGTCGACGTCGCCGGATTAACGTTAGCCGTTAGATCTTGATCCGCTTGCTTGAGATTGCGCCACGGTCAAGACCGAAGTAGCGATTCGAATCGGTTTGCAATCTCGGCCGTTGATTTCATCGCACGGTTTAGATCGAGATGCGTGTCAAGCGCACGAATCTTGGCGTTTGACCGGGTCAGCCGAGTCGTCAGTCGATTTGATCCTCGCCGTTAGATCATGATACGACGGTCCACGACAGCCACGTGTCGGCCGAGTAAACCGAACCGGCGTCGGGATTGATCTAGCCGTCCATTCCTAATCGGACCGTTGAGATTAGATCAAGCCGCGGGTTGGTAGTTCGTCGCCACGTGTCACGGCCAGATCGTACCGCGGTCATGCCGACGCCGAAGAATCGACGCCATGGGACCCACATGTCGACGAATATCGCGGGTGCCGACATCATCAAGAACGCCGCAAGTGGGGTCCACATGTCAGTGAGTGAACAGTAAATATTCGGTGACGTCAGCAAGTGGGGTCCACATGTCATCAGTGACGTCATAATTCCGATTTTCGTGAATAAAAATATTCGATCGAAAATGTTTTCGGTGTTGACGTCATAAATAGTGATGCTGACGTCATAATTATGGATTTTCCCGTATAAAAATAAATAAAGAAATTCGGTTTATTCTTTTTAATTTATTTTAAAACTTCAAATGGTTATAACTTTTGCATTTTAACTCCGATTTAGTGATTCCAATTTCTAAAAATTTGTAAAATCAAGATCTATTTATTGGTGAGTTTTGTGGGATTTTTAGAGTTGAGTTTTCTCTCTAGAAAATGTATTTATTGTGTGTATATATATGAATTGGTAGACGTTGATTTGCTCGGAGAACTTGAGGGAATTTCAAAGACAAGAATTAACTCCCACTGTGATCAAGAACTCTTTGAAGGCAAGTTATGCTTTGACCATTTTGATCCCAAGTTTTGAAATATATTTTGTTTCAAACTATGCATGCTAATTCAACTAAAAATGGATTTAAATATTTTGGGTGAATTAGCTAATTAACCTAATTGTTATTTTCACCTTGTTATTAATACTTGTATGCCATGATTCCTTTGATAATCCTAAGTGGACAATACTAGTTGGTTGTGATGATATTGTGCCAACACGGGAGGCTAGACCGTGAATAGTTGCTTAAGCTTTGCATATATCGTAAATAATCCTTTTAAATACAAAGGTCAATATTGATTAATGGAATATGCAATGTATTTTGAAATGGTGTGATGTGTTGCCACACGATGATGTTGAGATATGGAGGCCTGTGTGGTTCCATATGGATGTTGAGTTGTTGTTGGCATGTGTTGCACAATAATCAACTTGGAATGGGAAATGATTTCAACTGGGGCAAGTGGACCGAGGCTTTGTGCCAGGTGGGCCTATGTGGCATTTGGGGGGTTTTGTGTGTTGTGAGGGCTGTGTGCCAAATCTGAGAGAAGAAAGTCTTGCCTTGGTCAGTTAAGGTTCACCTTGTGTAACATCCATAATTTCGCGTTTCTGCTAAAAATTAATTTAAAATAATTAAATTCAAATTTGGATCTTTCTCGGTGTTATATTTAACCTGGCATCCATGTCCCTCCAATGTTCGGACTTCATTTCATCTCCGTTTGCAAAAGTCGGAATTCGGGATTTCGGTCCTTACTCGAAATTTCATCTGCATTCCATGTTGCTCTAAAAATATCAAAACCTATTGCATTAGGTTCCAAATATTCTAAAACATTTTTAAGAATTTTCTCAAGATTTTTGGAATCTCTTTGCTATTTTATCTCTCACGGTCTTTCATCAAAATCAGTATATTCGTTCCGGAATAATCTAAATTCAAAAATTCATAAAAGTTAAGTGAAAATAATTTTATTGGGTTCAAAATAATCTCTAATATTATTAGGAATTTTTCCAGGATTTTTAGATCATTTTTACTATTTTATTCCTCGCGCTTTTGTCTCTTCATTCCTCTCTTTATTCCTTCCAACCAGTGAGAAAGCGACACGTGGCGGGATACTGTTCATCTTCTCCAAATGGTCTATACTGATCTTTCTAACTCTTTGCAAAGCATAAATTTCAACCTTTCATATCTCTCTCCATGAATGTCCAAATCATGCATGGCGGGATCCGTTGCGAAGAGGGAGACGAGGAGAACCCATTCCCCATGACCATTCATCTTTTAACTCATCAGAATTGGATTAATTGAGTAGAAATCGAAATACACTCAAACTCCAATAACTCTGCCGTTTCTCAACGAAACGACGAGCTTTCACTTCTCAAACGTGCGTATCGATGTCCTCTACCCCGTGCTCACTTTTCCCTACAGCCTCTCTACACCATCTCTCCGGAATAGTGCGAAAACCGTACGCCCGACGTCCTCCAAAGACACCGGCGAGCCATCTCTTGCTCCGGTGAGTTTCTAGACAAATCAACCACGTCACTTTGTGCCTTTTGCCTCCGTGATCACAACCATTCAATCGGATTTGATTTTTGTTGCAGATTGACTCCGAATTTTGAGTTTGTTTGTCGGATTGTTCGTCGCTTCCGGCATCGATTGCGGGCTCTTTGGTCGTCTTCTGTAAATTCCAGTACCACCGTTGGATTCGCGTCGTCGAGACCTTTCCGGTGCTCACCTTTCCCAACCCCGCCACCTCCCACCACGGTAATTTCCCATGTAAAACTCTAGGTTTAGTTCTGAACGCGAGGGTACTGTAGCTTCGTCGATTACTGTAGCTACAGTACCATTTTCTTATTTGCGGATTTTCCTTCCAATCCAACTTCGAAACGCTCGTTCTCCTCCATTCGAAATCCGAATCGAGTGATTCAAATTTCTAAATTCATCCTCTATCTGCCAATATTTTTATTATAATTTTTAGTTTATGTTTAGTTTATTTTATTCTTTTTGTGCACCGCTTTTGCTCAGTAGTCGAAGAAGCGGTCGTCGCCGATTGACGAAGGAGAAGACCTTCTAACAGCAGCATCGCACCTCGTCGATTTAAGGCAAGTCTTCCTTGACGATTTTGTACCCAGCTTTTGTAAATGCTTTTGAAACCGCTTTTTAAACATGCATTGCTATTTACATAAAAGGATGATGTTAACGTTAGATCGTTAGCTATACCTGTTGTTTATACCTCCTTGATATTGTATCCATAAACCTTTGTCGCCTTAGAACAAGTATTCCACTATAGTAATTATTCTTGATTAAATAATCTTTGATTAGAATGGAAATTGGAGCTAAAACCCAATTTTTATTGGAGATTACATGGATATTAGTGTTGATGGGGATTAATAATTATTATAGTGATCTAAGAATGTTGATGATTGAAATATTGTGAAGTTGGATTGTTAATATTTGTGGAAAGTTATTATTGAGGAGCTGATTGAGAAGATAAATACTAATTGAAATATGGATGGTGATAATAATATGTGAATTGGTTGATTAATATGGAATATGCGTGATTAGTTAAGATTAATTGGTTATGATCATAGGAACTACCATTGTCAATGGATTAAAGTAGATAATTTTGAGAGTAATATTTGGGTGGTTTAGTAAATAATATTATGAAGCATTCTCGGTGCACTTAATGGATAATAGTGAGACTCATACTTATGGATTAAATAGGTAATGTTGAGAAGCATATTCAGTGAATTAATGTAGATGACATTGCGAAGTATTCTTGGTGGTTTAGTAGATGATTATGTGAAGTATTCTTGGTGAATTAATATAGATGATGTTGTGAATCATACTCAGTGAATTTAACAAGCATTCTTGGTGATTTAGTAGATGATTATGCGAAGTATTCTCGGTGAATTAATGTAGATGATGTTGTGAATCATACTTGGTGGATTTAGTGAATGATATTGTGAAGTATTTATCGTGGATTAAGTGGATGATAAGATTGATCAATACAAGAATGATGGATAAATCAATAATGTAATTTATAGTTCTAGGAAGATATTTCATATTCAGTGATAATTGTAGCTTAATATGATTTTGGAGTCATGATTACTCTTGATATAGACTTCACTTGTTGGAATATCATATTGAGTTGGATTATACAAGTGCTATGATAATAATGTGAGATCTCGGTGACTTCATGATTTTAGAAGACTACATAATTGATTATAATCATTTTTATCAACGCTGAGAATTGAGTAGTTCGGTAGAAATGCTTATGATTGCAAACGGTCAGTATACACCTATGGGTGGGGATTCTTTATAAACTCTTGCAAACTTGTTTTGGAAAATATAGGCAAAAGGTATTGCCGTTTGTTTGTAAAATAAAAATAAAAAGGAAAAGGGTTTAGGTTGGGGCGGAATGGTTTGTCGGGTGGGTGTAGACAGAGCACTGGTCTTGGTTTGTGGAAGCCGCCCTAGTCAAATTAAGGACCGACTCTTATGATTGTCCATTCTTAGCACAACAGTACAACCACTTGTTAAATGGGCTCGACCGGCTGAATAATTTGTAGAAACCTAACTTAGACTCACCAGATGGTGGAATGTGGGTGCCAGAAAGAGGCAAGTCGTATTTCCCACACGGCGCAAGAGGGGGCTTCTATACTGGGTAGATAGAACCCTAATAGCGGTGAAACCTCAGCGGGTGAGTCGGGCTAGGCGTATACATTGTAAAGGTCTTGTCATGATATCTCTGCCGGCACACCTAAGGAAGTGTGTTAATAGCTTGGCATCAAGAGAATATCATGTCTTGTGGGTAAAGTGTACAAACTCTGCAGAGTAAATAAACTATTCGAATAGCCATGCCTACGGTCAAGGGCGGGCAAAGAATGCTTTGCATATTGGTAGTTTTTTTGGTTTTGTTTTCGAAAATGAACTTTGGGATTCAGGAGTGGTTAGGACTCTCGGATGTGCCTCTGGCAGCTAGAGCCAGTCAGGTAGTTGAAACTGTTTTGTAATCTTTAGCGGAAAGAGCCAATGAGTGGATTGAACCCTAATCTATTTGAAATGTGGCGGATAGAGCCTGTATACTAGTGATTGGTGGCTAGAACCTTCGCTAGAATAATATATACATATATTCAATGGTTAAAATATTTGTTAAAATGTGCATTGTGAAAATTATTAATATGTATGGTTTGATGAAACTTGGCTTTATGCAAAAGAACCATAATAAGCCTTCTTTGATATAGCCTTCATCATGCATTTTACCAAGACTTATGAGTACTTTATGTACTCACATGCTACACTCAAATCATCTCTCAGAAGGTTGAAGCTATCGAAGGAGATCACCTGGACTAGGACGCGCTCCCCACTCGATTGCCTGTGGGCATATGGTTGGGTCATTACTTGGAGTTTTCGTCTTCCGCTGCAGTTATTCAAGTTGTTCAGCCTGTTAAGGCGGTTTTGGTAAATCTCGACCATAAGGTTATTGTTCTTATTTGATGTTATTTATTACTTCAATATTTAATCCTGATATGGTCATTGATTTTCCACTGCTTTATTCGTGTGTACTAGCTATCGATCCAGGACTAGTATGTAAATGCCTGAGAGGTTCCTGATGGTAAATCTGGGTCTCACACCTTGCAAGCCTTTAACCTGAGTCTCTCATACAACCACGTCTGGTATGGGACAGACCAAGTTTAGTAGGACTCTGATATCTTACCTTGGATACCTCGGGGTGGCAGTTACACGGGGTAACTGTACGGGGGAGCGTGCCTATGCTACGGCTTGGTACCCTACCAACGATGTTCGTCTATCCTATACTTTGGCTCTGTGTGAGGGAAGTGATAGTGAAGGCAACCCGGAGAGGTTCCTAGGTGGAGATAGAAGTTTCTGAAAGGCTTTGTTATGATCACTCATTCGCATACTCTTGTATGGCGTTTCACGACTGACGTGGTGAGTTGATTATATCTTGTGGGTAGAGTGTACAACCTCTGCAGCGTGTAAAAACTATTCGAATAGCCGAGTCCATGGTACTGGACAATGCTCGGGGATTACAGTCAAGGGGTAGTGTTTTGAAAATAAAATGGGGTGGAAGGCTGTGTGCCAGAGTTGATGATGAGAATTGGTTAAGGACTGTGTGTCCAAAATTTTGTGGAAAACAATTGAGAAACTTAATATATTATAAAGGATTTGATGCTTTCTATCTAGATAAATAATAATTTAAAATGTTGATACAAATGGAAAATAGCCAACTGAGCCATTCCTTTGTAACAAGCCATGCATGTAGTAATAGATCTGCATTCTGTGCATGACTTGTTGAGTATGGTGTGTACTCACCCTGGCGGGCAAAAATTTACCAGAGGAGGAGACTACGCTTGCGTATGAGGAGGAGTTCGTCGAAGGGCCAGAGAACTAGGGAGCAAGCCTCTATCAGAGCGCCTGTGGCAAAGATGGATCACCATGACGTTTACTTTCCGCTGTTGTTTATTATTACTTTGAATAATGTAAGCCCTGCGTGGCAAAATATTGTAAGGTGACCTTAAGGTTGTACAATTCAATTATATACATGTTTGAGGTACTTTATTATTATTCCGCTGTGTATGATTGTGGTACTTTAACCTTGTTAAGCCTGTGTGCACTAGCGCGATCCTGGACTAGTGCAAAATACACAGAGTGTCCGGATTTGCAAATTCGGGGCACGACAGAGGTGGTATCAGAGCATACTGACTGTAGGTCTTGACCCTAGATAGTTTGGTCATTCTTTAGGAGCTTCAAAATTATTTTCTAAAGAGAAAATTTAACTTGAAGAATAACGAGTTCTTGACTTATCTTATTCTTCCATTCCTTTCCCCTTTTGCTGAAATTTCTATCTTTCTCTGCTGATTTAATTTGAAAATCTTACCTCAGTTGTCTTGAATAGATAACGATGTTTCACACTTTAGGAGAAAGCACTGGTGTCGCTGCCAGTCCTGAAGATTGTGAAGGCAGGAATCGTCGAACGCAAGAAAAAGTGGATCGATGGAGGGTTCCAGAAGCTAGAAGAACCAGTGCTTCAAGTAGCCAGTTGAGACTCCTGTGTGAGAGTCGCGTCTGTCTAAGATAGAAATGTTACCCTCTTAGACGGTAGATTATTGTGTGTTTAGGTTAATTTGGTTTTTCCTTGTTTGCTGTGTGTGCAGTATGCGTTGCAGAGCTTTTAGGCCTGGATAAGCAACCATTCTAAGATAAGTAATTGTTTGCTTAAGTTTTTGGGTTAAATCTATTCCTCGCACTAGTTTCTTGTGTCTCCTCTATTTTTCCTTTCTCCTAAATCTTTTGTTCTTTAGATGGTGAACACACGTGGAAGCCGTGGAGCAGGCGGAAGCGGTTTGCAGCAGGGTGGAAATCAAGAGAATGCACCAAATCCTCAACCAGCACCACCCGTGGATATGGGCAATTTAGGAGCTTTTCTGACTGCCCAGACCCAACTCATGCAGACAATGATGCAACAGATGCAAACGTAAGCAGAACCGAGTCATGACCAACAACAACAACCAAGTCAGACACCATGGACATCAGTCTAGGGTCATTCGATTTTATGAGGACTAGACCCCCAACCTTCTCTGGGAATGTCAATCCCATTGAAGCTGATGACTGGCTGCGCACCATTGAGAGGAAGCTGCACATATCCCAATGTGTAGGCAATGAGAGGGTTTTGTATGCCTCTCACCAGTTAGAAGGAACAGCCGCGGAATGGTGGGATAACTATTGTGCTTCCCACGAGCATCCTCAGGAGATCACTTTGGATGAGTTTACTATAGCCTTCCGCTAGTACCATGTGCCGGAAGGGATGATGGAACTTAAGAAGGAGGAATTCAGGTCCTTGAAACAAGGAGGCCAGTCAGTGGCCGACTACCTGAATAAATTTACACAGCTTGCACGTTATGCTCCAGAGGACGTAGCAACAGACAAGGCAAGACAATCCCGGTTCATGAAGGGACTGAACTCTGGGCTGCAAATGGGACTGATCACCCACACGTTTCCTGATTTTCAGGAACTGGTTAACAAGGCTCTGATCCTTGAGGATAAGCGTAAAGAATTGGATGATAACCGTAAACGCCATATGGCCCAGCAAGGGAATCGATAAGGGCAGCAGAGACCGAGTGTGGTACCTCAACAGTTCACCAGGTTTTAGCTAGGGAGCAGCGTAAGAGCACCACTGCCTGTTCAGTGACCTACGGGTCAGAATCCTCAGACACCAGCAAGAGTAATTAATCAAGTTGGAGGAAACTCACAGATGGTAGAAAGACGCTGCTACAACTGTAACGAGACGGGGCACTTCGCCAATGCTTGTCCCAAGAAGGGAGGAGTCACTCCTGTCCGCTTTAACTTGGGTAATATGCCAGCTAAAACTCCTGTTCAGGGAGGAAGCTGAGGACCTGTTCAAGATGGAGCTGCACCTCAGTCAGTTGTACGAGGAAGAGTCAACCACATCACGGCAGATGAGGTCCAGAACGCCACGGACGTTGCACTGGAAACGTTCGACGTCAACGCTGTCGCTAACCCGCAAGAAGATGATTCTCTTTTCGCTAACCAAGATCAGGAGATCAAAGATAGCTATCCAAGAGCCTGCATTCCACCATTCGACATCCGCGGTGAAGATTTTGAAGAGGAGGATTAACCGGATGTTTAGGATCATGTTTTCACCAGTCTTTGCCTGTGATGTTTTGGACTTTGCTTCGTCAAGTTTATTTGCCAGTTTAATGTCTCCGCTACTATATGACCTACGGGTACAACCTTTTTAATAATGAGCCATGTCGAACAGTACTCTGAATTCAATATTTAATTATCGCATGGTTATGGTCCATATTGATATGATCTGTACTAGTTATTGACCCAGTTTATTTCATGAATATGATGAACAAAGCATTCATGGAATATCTGGACAAGATTGTCGTTGTTTTCATTAATGACATTCTTGTTTACTCCAAATCAGAAGAAGAGCATGCGGGACATTTGAGAATGGTTTTGGAAAAGCTAAGAGAAAACCAACTGTATGCAAAATTTAGTAAATGCGACTTCTGAAAAAAAAGAAGTTCGAATTTTTGGGTCATGTGACGACTACTGAAGGAGTAGCTGTCGATCCTAAGAAAGTAGAGGCAGTGTTGCCCTGGGAGTAACCAAAGTTTGTTACTCAGATCAGAAGTTTTCTTAGTATGGCGGGGTATTACTGCCGGTTCATTGAAGGATTTTCCTCAATTGCGAGACCTCTCACGTAATTGCTTAAGAAGGAGAAAAAGTTTGCGTGATCGCCTGAGTGCGAAAAGAGTTTCCAAGAGCTGAAGAAGCGTTTAACTTTGGCACCTGTCTTGGTGTTGCCGAATACTAAGGATAACTTTGATATATTGTGATACTTCGCGTCAGGGACTTGGATGTGTACTGGTGCAGAACGGTAAAGTTGTGGCGTATGCGTCAAGGCAGTTAAGGCCACATGAGCAGAATTACCCGACCCATGATTTAGAGTTAGCCGCTGTAGTGTGCGCTCTTAAAATATGGCATCACTATCTTATGGGAAATTGATGTGAAATATATACTGACCACAAAAGTCTCAAGTATATATTCACACAATCAGATCTTAACATGAGACAAAGAAGATAGTTAGAGCTAATTAAGGATTACAATATCGGAATCCACTACCATCCAGGAAAAGCAAACGTGGTGGCAGATGCTTTAAGTCGAAAGAGCTATAGCTTGAATTCATTGACAGCAGAAGCTCAGCCTGACTTATGTAAAGAGCTTCAGAAGCTAATATTGGAGGTTGTACCGGAAGGATTTTTAACCACCCTGGAAGTTAAGCCGACCCTAGAAGAGCAGATCCGGGAAGGTCAAAAGGATGATGAGAAGATCAATAGAATCAAATCCAAGATGGACGAAGATCTAGCCAAGGACTTCAGAGTAGATGAGCCGGGTACCTTGTGGATAAAGAACAGAATATGTGTACCCCATAAACCGGAATTGAAACAGTTGATACTGGAAGAAGTGCATGATTCCAAGTACTCGATTCATCCTAGTAGTGCTAAGATGTATCAGGATCTTAGAGAAAGATTCTGGTGGCCAAACATGAAGAAAGAGGTAGCTGAGCATGTAGTATTATGCGATGTGTGCCGAAGAGTCAAAGCAATGCATCAAAGACCAGCAGGACTGCTACAACCACTAAAGATATCGGAATGGAAATGGGAGGAAATCGGGATGGATTTTATCACCGGGTTCCCAAGGACTCAAGGTGGATATGACTCTATATGGGTCATAGTGGATCGGTTAACAAAGATTGCACATTTCATACCCGTAAAGACAACCTATTCAGGAGATAAGTTAGCCAAGTTATACATATCGAGAATTATGTGTTTGTACGGTGTGCCTGAGAAGATAGTATCAGATAGATGTACACAATTTACCTCAAGATTTTGGGATAAGCTGCATACAGCTATGGGTACCCGCCTGAATTTTAGTACGGCATACCATCCTCAAACAGATGGCCAGACTAAAAGGGTTAATCAGATACTTGAAGATATGCTGAGAGCTTGTGCCTTATCATACACCACATCGTGGGACAAATGTTTGCCATATGCCGAGTTCAGTTACAATAATAGCTATCAGGCTAGTTTAAAAATGTCGCCATTTGAAGCTTTATATGGTCGACCGTGTCGAACACCATTAAATTGGAATGAGACAGGAGAACGTCATGTTTTTGGACCAGACGTACTTTTAGATGCAGAAGAGAAGATTGCTCTGATTAGAGAAAGGTTGAAGACTGCACAATCCAGGCAGAAGAGTTATGCTGATAACCGACGCCGTGATTTAAGCCTTGAGCCAGAAGATTATGTTTATCTTAAAGTTACGCCATTAAAGAGAGTTAAAAGGTTTCATGCAAAAGGAAAATTTGCTCCGAGATATGTGGGTCCATTCAAGATTCTAAGCCGCAAGGGAGAAGTTGCATACCAGCTGGAATTGCCACAATCTTTGGCAGGGGTACATGATGTATTCCATGTGTCACAATTAAAGAAATGTCTGCGAGTACCAGATGAACAAACACCAATAGAAGCCATTAAGTTGCAAGAAGATTTAACTTATAAGGAATATCTAGTGAAGATTTGGGATACCATGGATCGAGAAACAAGAAACAAGTCAACCCGCTTTTGCAGAGTCCAATGGAGCAACCACTCAGAAAGCGAGGCAACTTGGGAGCATGAGGAAGATTTGGAAGGAGTTTCCCAACCTCTTTTCTAGCCCGACCACTCGAATCTCGAGGCCGAGATTACATAAGGGGAGGTTTGTAAAATCCCAAAATTTGGCTATTTTTAAATTTTGTAATTTATTTTGAATATTTGAGAATTTTTGGAATTTATTTTAATTTAATTGAAATTTCTGGAAATTAGTTTTCTTAGGAAATTAATTTAATAATGAAATGTTTTAATAAAATATAAATAGAAATATTTTATTTGAGTTCAAAATGTTGTAAAGTATTTTCTAGAATTTTTCTGATATTTTAGAAGCCTCAAATAATGCAAATGAATTTTTGGAATTATTTTTATTCGGAAATCAATAAAAATCCAATGAACAGTAATGGGCCGAGCCCATTACTGTGCGCACCGCATGGCCGCTCAGCCAGAAACCCTAGCGACGCCACTCGTCAACCGTCTGATCCAAATTGGACGGCTCAGAAACTTCTGCGTCGTTTCGATGTCCCGTCCGTCGATCTTAAATCGCATGGACGGCGGGATGCGCCACGCCGCCTCTTCTTAAATCCATCGTAACGCCGCCGCCGCTGTAAATCGCTTGGGCTTCGAAACCATCGCGTTTAAGCGCCGTTTGGGCATGCACGTCGAGGCTATAAAGCCCGTGAAGTAAGCCGCCGGGAAGCTCTTCGCTGTGCGCTTCTTTTGCCCCAACCCACACCACCTACATCGCCGCCGTTTGCCGTAGCGAGCTCGCCGTAGATCCGTGGCCACTCCACCGTGATTTGTGCCCGCTCCGGTGACTCTCCGCCGCTGCTGAAGCCACCGGGGAAATCCTCTCGTTGAGCTGCAGCCGAGATGCAAAACCGTGTCGCCGGAGAAGCCCCAGAGCGCCGTCAACGTCGTCGTCTTCTTCATCTCCAACGAGACCGAGCCGCCGCGACATCTCCGGGACTTGGAGCTTCGACCGCCGTTCGATCCACCAGCAACGCATCAGATTCAACTACGTCGTCGCATCAAAAGTGAGTGCCATCTTCAATCACCGGCCGTTAGATTTTAATCGTGTAGTCTTTATCATACCACGTAGATATGTTAGATTGTGGCCGTTGGATTTAGATCTAGTGCTTCAGATTTCGCCACGTGGCCTTTGTAGCAGTGAACCTCATTAACAAGTTATGACCGTAGATTTGTGGATCAATGGCTAGGATAGCGCCACGTGCCCGTAGCTGGGATCGCCCACGTGTGCTCATAATCGAGTCAATATTAGCCATTGGATTTAGACGCGCACGGTCCAGATGTAGCCTCGCATTGCACACCAAGACAGCCACGTCGTTGGTCAAAGTGCGCGAATTAGATTTAATCTGGACCGTTGAATTTTGAATGGGCGGTAGAGATCACGCCGCACCAAGGGCCAATCCATGCGTGCCGCGTGTTGCGCGAGTGCCGAGGCGTCAGCCTCGGTGCTGACTGTCGACGTCGCCGGATTAACGTTAGCCATTAGATCTTGATCCGTCGGTTGAGATTGCGTCACGTGTCAGCACTGAAGTAGCGATTCGAACTATCGGTGCAATCTCGGCCGTTGATTTCATCGCCCAGTTTAGATCGAGACCCGTGGCAAGCGCACGAATCTTGGCGTTTGACCGGGTCAGCCGAGTCGTCAGTCGATTTGATCCTCGCCGTTAGATCATGATACGACGGTCACGATTAAGCCACGTGTCGGCCCGGAGTAAACCGAGCCGAAGCGTCGGGATTGATCCAGCCGTCCATTCCTAATCGGACGGTTGAGATTAGATCAAGCCGTGGGTTGATAGTTCGTCGCCACGTGTCATGGCCAGATCGTGCCACGTGTCATGTTGACGTCATCAGTGGGACCCACATGTCAGACATAATACCTTGGGTGTTGACGTCATCCATGACGTCATCAGTGACGTCACCAGTGACGTCCGCAAGTGGGGTCCACATGTCAGTGAGTGAACAAGAATGTCGACGTCGGCGAAGGACGTCATGCCGACGCTATAATTTCGATTTTCGTGAATAAAATATTCTACGAAAATGTTTTCGTGCTTGACATCATAAATAGTGATGCTGACATCATAATTATGGATTTTTCCGTATAACAATAAATAAAGAAATTCGGTTTATTCTTTTTAATTTATTTTAAAACTTCAAATGGTTATAACTTTTGTATTTTAACTCCAATTTGAGTGATTCCAATTTTTAAAAATTTGTAAAATCAAGATCTATTTATTGGTGAATTTTGTGGGATTTTTAGAGTTGAGTTTGCTCTCTGGAAAATGTATTTATTGTGTGTATATATATGAATTAGTAGACGTTGATTTGTCGGAGAACTTCGAGGGGGAATTTCCAGCACAAGAATTAACTCTGGACCAGGATTAGCAACTCTTTGGAGGCAAGTTATGCTTTGACCATTTTGATCCCAAGTTTTGAAATATATTTTGTTTCAAACTATGCATGCTAATTCAACTAAAAATGGATTTAAATATTTTGGGTGAATTAGCTAATTAACCTAATTGTTATTGTCACCTTGTTATTAATACTTGTATGCCATGATTCCTTTGATAATCCTAAGTGGACAATACTAGTTGGTTGTGATGATATTGTGCCAACACGGGAGGCTAGACCGTGAATAGTTGCTTAAGCTTTGCATATATCGTAAATAATCCTTTTAAATACAGAGGTCAATATTGATTAATGGAATATGCAATGTATTTTGAAATGGTGTGATGTGTTGCCACACGATGATGTTGAGATATGGAGGCCTGTGTGGTTCCATATGGATGTTGAGTTGTTGTTGGCATCTGTTGCACAATAATCAACTTGGGATGGGAAATGATTTTGACTAGGGCAAGTGGACCGAGACTTTGTGCCAGGTGGGCCTGTGTGGCATTTGGGGGGTTTTAAGTGTTGTGAGGGCTGTGTGCCAAATCTGAGAGAAGAAAGTCTTGCCTTGGTCAGTTAAGGACTTCACCTTGCAAGCCTTTGACCTGAGTCTCTCGTATAACCACGTCTGGTATGGGACAGACCAAGTTTAGTAGGACTCTGATGTCTTACCTTGGATACCTCGGGGTGGCAGTTACACGGGGGTAACTGTACGGGGGAGCGTGCCTGTGCTACGGCTTGGTACCTTATCCAACGGTGTTCGTCTATCCTATACTTTGGCTCTGTGTGAGGGAAGTGATAGTGAAGGCAACCCGGAGAGGTTCCTAGGTGGAGATAGAAGTTTCTGAAAGGCTTTGTTATGATCACTCATTCACATACTCTTGTATGGCGTTTCACGGCTGACGTGGTGAGTTGATTATATCTTGTGGGTAAAGTGTACAACATCTGCAGAGTGTAAAAACAATTCGAATAGCCGAGTCCACGGTACTGGACAATGCTTGGGGATTACAATCAAGGGGTAGTGTTTTGAAAATAAAATGGGGTGGAAGGCTATGTGCCAGAGTTGATGATGAGAATTGGTTAAGGACTGTGTGTCCAAAATTTCGTGGAAAACAATTGAGAAACTTATTATATTATAAAGGATTTGATGCTTTCTATCTAGATAAATAATAATTTAAAATGTTGATACAAATGGAAAATAGCCAACTGAGCCATTCCGTTGTAACAAGCCATGCATGTAGTAATAGAACTACATTCTGTGCATAACTTGTTGAGTACGGTGTGTACTCACCCTCGCGGGCAAAAATTTACCAGAGGAGGAGACTACGCTTGCGTATGAGGAGGAGTTCATCGAAGGGCCAGAGAACTAGGGAGCAAGCCTCTGTCAGAGCGCCTGTGGCAAAGATGGATCACCATGACGTTTACTTTCCGTTGTTGTTTATTATTGCTCTGAATAATGTAAGCCTTGCATGGCAAAATATTGTAAGGTGACCGTAAGGTCGTACAATTCGATTATATACATGTTTGAGGTACTTTATTATTATTCCGCTGTGTATGATTGTGGTACTTTAACCCTGTTATGCCTGTGTGCACTAGCGCGATCCTGGACCAGTGCAGAATACATAGAGTGTCCGGATTTGCAAATTCGGGGCACGACAATGTAGTAATAGATCTACATTCTGTGCATGATTTGTGGAGTACGGTGTGTACTCACCCTTGCAGGCAAAAATTTACCAGAGGAGGAGACTACGCCTGCGTATGAGGAGGAGTTCGTTGAAGAGCCAGACAACTAGGAAGCAAGCCTCCGTCATGGCTCTGTGGCGAAGATGGATCACCATGACGTTTAATTTTCATTTGTTGAACTATTTACTCGATTATTGTAAGCCTGCGTGTGGCAAACTATTGTAAGGACCATAAGGTCGCATAACTCGTTTATATACATGTTTGAAGTACTTATTTGTTATTTCATTTGTGTGTGTTGTGGTACTTTTACCTGCTTAGCTTTGTGTGCCTTCGGGCGTGATCCCGGACTAGTCTTGAATACACAGTGTCCGAATTTGCGATTCGGGCACGACAGAGGTGGTATCAGAGCATACTGACTGTAGGTCTTGACCCTAGATAGTTTGGCCATTTTTTAGGAACTTCAAAACTATTTTTTAAAAAGAAAAATTTAACTTGAAAGAATGATAAGTTCTTGACTTGTCTTATTCTTCTATTCTTTTATCCCTGCTAAAAATTTCTATCTTTGCTCGTTGTTTTAAATGAAGATCTTATCTGAGTTATTTCAAATAGATTTCATTGTTTCACACTTAGGGAGAAAGCGCTGGGTGTCGCTGCCAATCCTGAAGATCGTGAAGACAGGAACCGTCGAACTCAAGAAAAGTGGATCGATGAAGTGTTCCAGAAGCTAGAATAACCAGTTCTTTCGTAGCTAGTTGTGACTCATGTGTGAGAGTCGCGTCTGTCTAAGATAGAAGTGTTACCCTCTTATCTGATAGATTATTGTGTGTTTAGGTTAATTTGGTTTTCCTTGTTTGTTTGAGTGTGCGATATGTTCTGTAACTTTTAGGCTTGGATAAGCAATCGTACCAAGTTATTAAAAATGTTTGTATAAGTTTTTGGGTTAAACCTGTTTCCCTGCACTAGGATTCATGAATCTCATCTATGCTATTCCCTCTTACCTAAACCACAGGTGGTCAGCAGTTGGAAAGGATCGACCGCAGCAGTGACTCTGGGGCAGTGCACGTTAGTTCAGTTGCTATTACTGGTGTCAGTGTTAAAAGTAGATAGTGACCAGCAGTTATCCACTGTACCAACCGTGACAATTCAAAACTTGGATCATTTATTCACTGCTTAGACTCTGCTTATACAGACAATGATGCAACGGATGAATGTTATCAGTGCCAACATCAATCCCTCCTCAACTGAAGTCGCAACCTCCTATTCACAGTTAAAGATTACCTTGTTCATGAAGACCAAACCACCCACGTTTGATGGATCAGCCACTCTCAGAGATGCAGAAATATGGCTTCGCATCATAGAAGAGAAGCTGGCTTAGGTGCAATGTGAAAATAAAGAGAAAGTTCCCTACGCTACGTGCCAGTTAGAAGGAAATGCATTAGTCTGGTGGAAGAGTTTCTACGCCACCTCTAAGAATGAACATACCATCACTTGGTCAGAGTTTCCATAACACCACCCCAGTGAAAAGTCCGCAGGGAAGAAGCTTATTGTCTAGAATTTCCTTTGCTTGTCGCCAGCCAGGATATCTCGCTAATAATTGCTCTTAGAAGGAAGTGATCACTGTGGATCACGTCGACCTTAGCTCTACCCCTACCAAGATTAGTACCATGTCAAGAGGAAGCTAACAGATGTCGGTCAAGCGTTGCTTCAGATGCAATGAGCCGGGATACTTCGCCAATAGTTGTCCTAGGAGAAAAGGTGTTATACCTATCCACTTGAACCCTAGTCCTCCACCTACCGAGACACTTGCGCCAGAAAGTGAATTGTAAAGTAGTTCAAGATGAAGCCATGCCGTAAGTGCCAGTAACAGAATGCTGATAGTTAATTTGTCTATTGTTAAGACCAAGTTTTTAATAAAGCTTATCATATTGGAAATCAATGCTTGAGATTTTTATGCCTAGAATTAAGTTATTTACCATGTGCAAGACAGTTTGGGTCCATGGCTGGAGATGTAATCAATTAAGAGGGCTAGAGTGTTCCTGAGATAAAGTCGTGATCAGGATAAACTTTAGTTTGTTGCAGATAGCGGAGGACTGTCTATTCTGTTATGGTTGAGTCAAGAAAGTGGATGAGCCATCACATCAGAAGAAAGAGTTGATGTGTATGTTTAACAACTACACAAGATAATTGTCCTCCTGAGGAATTACTCTAGCTACCGCAGTGTATGCCAGCAAACCAATACCATTACATTAGTAATAGTTGAAGCTTGAGTCCAATGTGAAGGAATACCCAGTTGAAATAGAGTTCAAGCCGATACTCGAGAGTCAAGCCGACAAAGATAGTGCAAGACAAACTAGAATGTTGTTCAAGTCTCGTTCAAGACTGCAGAATTTCAAGTAAGTTTCGTCGTCAGATGTAGCTTGTTCAGTTTCTATGAGAAGCAGAAAATCAAGTGTTCAAGAACAGAAGTAAGGAAACCTGTCAATGGAGTTGCCAGAAACGTCAGCATGGACGTGAGATGTGTTCCAAGAGCCTTAGCAAAAGAAGTTCTTTCTTGTGCCAGAAAAGCAGATGCTGTTGGAGTCAGTGGAGTTGCAAGGGGATCGCATCCGCAAAGAGAAGCCTACAAATTTTGGATGTTAGCAAGCGTCTGTTCAGAAGCAACCCTGTCTAGTGTGCAGTTGATTGGAAGTTTGAAGAAGCCCAAGAGTTGAGTTTCCCTGACCCTATTTCTATAGTCAGTCTTGAATCTCGAGGACGAGATTCTGTTAAGAGGGGAGGTTTGTAACATCCCAAAATTTCATTTCAAAAATAGGATAAAAAATATTTTAATTTATTATTTTTATCGGTTGTCTCAAGTTTATTTGTCTCCTCTTTATTTTCTGGATTTATCTAGAGTTCAAAAGAAAAGGACTTTTGCCTATTTTTAGAAAAACTTAAAACTATTTCCTTAAAAAAACCCTATTTAAGTTGGAATTAATTTTAAAAAATAATATCACAAGGAACTTCGGTGAATTTTCCCATTATTTGTTAAAATCTTGATTTCAAAACCTTTCCAAAAGTCTCATCAATTAAAAATATAGTTTGGAGACAAAATAAAAGATTTGGTTTTGGTAAAACTATCTTATTTAATATAAATAAACCTAAGGGAATTTCTGCGAAATTTCCTACATTTGTCAAATTATATATTTTCTAAAGCTTTTCGAAAGCTTTAACAAAATAAAAATATATGTTGATATAAAAATAAAATATTTGGTTGTACCAAAATATTTTAGTTGATCTCAAAATGTCCTAATTAAACTCCCTGAATTTTCTTAGAATTTTTGGGGTTGTTTTAGTATTTTCCAAATTAAAAAGATATTAAAAACAGTATAAAAGTATTTACTGTACATGAATAAAATTATTATTTTATGTAATAATATTTTATTTATGTTACTAAGGCTGTGGGTCACGTTCCAGATTTTTCCCGGATTTTTGAACGGTCGTTTGGTATTTATTTCGATTTTATTGGTGATATTTAGTAATTCGGATTAAATGAACAGAAACTCCGGCCTTTTCAGGAACAGTTTTTAGTCATAACTCTGGCGAGCGTTTCCTGACGATCCGCTAGTCCAATCGTCTTATAAATTGAACCACAGATTCCAACCTGCGTTCTCTTTACAACCCAATTGGAATTTTCCCTATCTAAGTTCTGGATCTCCCTGTATAAGCCATTATTTTCAACTCCGGTGAAAACTTCGGTGAGCTCTCCTAGTCACTCCCAATCTTCTTTTGATCTAAAATGTTTACCAGAGCTTCCCCTTGCCGTCTTTTACATCCAGTAAAATCAGATTTTGGAAATTCCTAACGGAGCACCTCCGGCCACCGATTTCTTTCCCAACTCCGGCGAGCTTTTCCCGTTGATCCATTGCTTCTTTGTAGCTGAGAATTGAACCCTAAACGTCTCTCCTCATTCTCCACATCATACTCAAAGATCAGTATCAGAATCGCAACGGAGCTCCCTCGGCAAGCATTCTTTCCCAACTCCGGTGAGAACTTCGGCGAACTCTACCGGGCGCTCCCGAACTCCGTTCATTCTCAATTTTTTTGTGGAGCACCCCCATGATGGTTGCAACAACTCTGTGAAACAGTTGTGGAAGATTCAAAATAGAGCATCGTCGGCGCACCGTGCAATCTGCAGCGCCCCCCACGACGGTCGGTTTTGGCATCGCGTTCCTCGCCGCCTGGATGAGGTTTTCTGAGATCCAACCACGTCACCTTGGGCTCCATGGTACCCTCTATTTTTGTTTTAAATTTCGTGCAATTTGGTTCACGGAATCAAAAGTTACGGCCGCCCAAAGATCAAATTTGCCGGAGGCTGTTCTCCCTCGTTTTTGCGAGTTTGGCCGTGAAATTTTTATGGTAGACTCCTCTTAATGTCCTCTACATGGTGCTTGCCCTACCCCATGGTTTTGACCTCGTGAGTTTGCGCAGAAAATTCTTTTCTCCAATCAGACTATGTTGCGGACAGCAAAAAACTTCGTCGCGCGTTCCCCGTTGATCCAAAAGGTAAAACACTGATCCATTCATGTCATATTGTGCCAAATATTCCCAGATAGATCTCTGTAAAATTTTGTTAGGTTTCATCTATTATTTTAATAGTTATGACCGTTTGATCTATTAGCTCCGGGAGCCGTTCTTCGGCAGTTTGTGATCAATCCGGTGGGTCGCCGCCAAATCCGCCTATATTGCTGAGATCGTCTCGTTGTGATCTACGCGATGGACATTTTCCCTTTGCTGTTGCATCTACCGAAATTATTTTTATTCGTCGGCCGCCGCCTTTTGCCGCCGCCGCGCGTCGTCTTGTGCCGCCAACCATTTTGGTTTGACGTGGCCAGGCCATTGTGTCCAGTAGACCATTATCCCTTATTTTGCCCATCGGAGAAGTTCAATTGATTCCCGGTTGCCGTCAAAGCCAAGTTCTAGAATCTACCCGTCGTCTTTTCAACCTAGCCCTCCGTTATCCATTCGCGTCTCGGTTAGCCATCCTTGGTAGCATTCTATCGCTGCTATGTCGTTGCACCGACGGTTGCCACCTTGTTATTTCATGAGCGTCCCATCATCGCTTCGCCTTCGCCATTAACGTTCCACCGTTAATGTTCCATCGTTAACGTTCCGTTGTTAACGTTTCGTCGTTAACGACCCACCGTTAACGCTTTGCTCTCATCACATGTGTGCATGCAAGTAAAGGCCCTAATGTGATGTCCTTGCCCTTTCCATCATCCTATTGTGATCTAACCCCATTCCTTGTAAGTCTGGCTTTATCTTTCTATCATCTGCAAAGCCGCACTAAAACCTAACTTAAGAACCGGTTCGATGGACTGAGTACATCGTGAGACGCGCTGCCGGTATTTCAGTTTCCCTCGTTGAGTCCACCGTAGTAAGATATTTGTTCTCTGTCTTACAACATATCGTCATCGCCTTGTTATCGTCAAGTCTCTTCATTTATGTGTGACTGAACCCCTTATCGACTCGCAGTGGATGTCGACCCCACTTGTCCTTGCCTTGTCTTATCCCTGAAAACCTAATCTGCCATTAACCCAGAATTCATTCGTGGACTTGGTCGCTAGACCATTGACCATGTGTCATATCCTTATGCCATATCTAATCTATCAGCTTATCTTTCTTTTGTTCGATTGTGTATCTACTTAGTCAATGAAAGTCAACCTCGAGCATTAGCTTAGTTCATCGTGAACTAACATATCTTTATGGACCCGGTCTATAGATCGAGAGTCAATATGACATCGGCTATCCAATCAAGATAATAACTTCGGAAGAAATATTCTTCAGAATATCATTCCTTCTTTCCCAGTTATTAATCTTTCTCTTCTGTGTATTTTCCGAAAGCCGTTCTATTTTGTCTAATCATCGACCTAATCCATTCAAGTTCCTAATTTCATCTAAGCCGTTGTGCCCAATGCTATTCGTTATTAATTTGGAGTTTACTTGATTTGTTTTTGAGTTTTGTTGTATTTGTGCTTGTTTATCGTTAGACGATTGCGGAAGTCGCTCGAAGGAGCTGAGGATCAAGTAAGCGGAGATTGAAGATCGAGGATCAAGGATCGAATATAAAGAGTAAAGAATAATAAAAATTGCAAGGGCCAGGCAAGTTGTGCTTTGACCATTTTGCTCGTACGATTTGAAAATGTATTTTGATTCAAACTATGCATGCTAATTCAATTAAAAATGGATTTAAATAATTTGGGTGAATTAGCTAAAAACAACCTATTTGTTATTGACCTTGTCACTAGTATTTGTATGCCATGATTCCATTTGATGCCCTAAGTTTGGTAATATAGTTGGTTGATAATATTGTGCCAACACGGGAGGCTAGACCATGAATAGTTGCTTAGCCATGCTTATATCATGAATAATCTTTTTGGAATACAAAAGCAACATTGACTAAAGAATAGTGAATGCATTTTGACAAAAGGTGGAATGATGTTGGTATTGACACTGGAATGTAGAGACGTGTGTGGTTCTACATGAAGGATGATTACAGGCATGTGTTGCACCGTTAAACCACTTGGGTGGGAATTGATTTAGATTGAGGCAAGTGGACCGAGGCTGTATACCAGGTGGGCCTTCGTGGCATTTGGGGGTTGAGTGTTGTGAGGGCTGTGTGCCAAATTTGAGAGAAGGATGTCTTGCCTTGGTCTGTTAAGGACCTTACCTTGCAAGCCTTTGACATGAGTCTCTCGTACAACCACATGTCTGAATGGGAAGACCTAGTTTAGTAGGATTCTGATATCTCACCTTGGATACCTCGGGGTGGCAGTTACACGGGGGTACCTGTATGGGGGAGCGTGCCTGTGCTACCGCTTGGTACCCGTCCAACGGTGTTCACCTGTCCTATACTTCAGCTCTGTGTAAGGGAAGTGATAGTGAAGGCAACCTGGAGAGGTTCCTAGGTGGAGATAGAAGTTTCTGAAAGGCTTTGTTATGATCGCTCATTTGCATACTCTTGTATGGCGATTCCCGGCTGATGTGGTGAGTTGATTATATCTTGTGGATAAAGTGTACAACCTCTGCAGAGTGTAAAAACTATTCGAATAGCCGTGTCCACGGTACTGGACAACGCTCGGGGATTATAGTCAAGGGGTAGAGTTTTGAAAATAAAATGGGGTGGAAGGTTGTGTGCCAGTGTTAATGGTGAAATTTGGTTATGGACTGTGTGTCCAAAATTATGTGAAAAACAACTTGAGAAACTTTTTGTATTTATATGGTTTTGACGCTTTCTATCTAGATAAATAATAATTCAAAAATATTGATGCAAATGCAAGATAGCCAACTGAGCCACTCCTTTGTAACAAGCCGTGCATGTAGTAATAGATCTGCATTCTGTGCATGACTTGTTGAGTACGGTGTGTACTCACCCTTGTGGGCAAAAATTTACCAGAGGAGCAGACTACCACTACAAGAAAAGTGATTATCTGTGACGAAAACGTCGTGACGTTGTCAACTATTGTCATGGAAAATCTATTTTCTATGATGACTTGTTTATGTTCGTCATTAATTGTATCAGGCGTCGTCGCCCCATGTACTTTTATGACGAAACATAAAATTTCATCATGAAACCATAATACAAATCGTCATAGAAAATGAATGGTTATTTGTCTTGGACTGACATCAAACATATGTTTGTATTGTGACGGTATGCTTTTTCGTCACAGAGGCATGGCCTATCAAGAGGCTATATCTAGAGGGCCCCCTGTCCAAGGTGGCCTTGTTTTCCGACTTGGCCTTATGGGCCTATACACCTTACACGCACTCGCACAAACCATTAGGATTCGACCATTTGATTTTGGTACACTTATGAAATTTGGGTGCTACTTTTCGTTATCTTTCTAACGAGCCAAAGAACGCCCCGATCGGAGTTACGAGTCAAAAGTTATGGCCATTTTAACAAATGTGCTCGAATTACGATTCCTCATTTTTCTAACTTTTTTTGAATTTTTTTATTTTTTAATTTTAACATTAAACAACCGATCTCAGCCTGCTCAAACCTATACCAACATGGCACAGCCCGGTCCGCAAGTCACATAGGCCATGCTTGAGTCGTGGCCATGTCACATGGACCACCACTCAATTATTTACTTAACAATTTATTTGTTTGATCAATCACCTATTCATTTTTTCCCCTTACCGACCGGCCATTCCTAACCTAACCCTTTTTTCCCCTCTCTCTCTCCCTCCCTCTTATCCCTATTCGGCCACCACTCCTGACCTCCCTCTCTCTCACGTGCCTCCTCTCCTTCCCCTCTCCAAGCGCTTGCCAAGTTGTAATCTCCACCGTGTCTTTGCCATCTCACCGGTCCTCCCGCTTCCTCCTCTCTCTTCCTCTACCTTCCAGCCTCGGCGATCCTTTGTCTTGCCGCCTCAAGATAAGCATTGTCGGATCCGACAACCTCGAGGTGCTCGCACGTCGGATCCGCCCAATCCGAAGCCTCCCCGCCTTCCCTGCGCCACCATCGGCCACGACAACGGTTCGGCTACATCGCCAGCGCCGCCCTACCTCCTCCTCACCGGATCTAGCGTTTCCCCCACGCGGTGAGCTCCCCTTCTGACTCCCCTCTCTCCCTCCCAAACTTTCTACTCTGGTCACTCAGAACTGGCTGCCGTCTCAATCCACTCCATCGCTGGACCTGGCAAGAGGTGGGGAGTCCGAGCCCACAGAGCCGCAGGCACAAGGCACAAAGGCTGACGCCCAGCTACTACTACCCATCCACGGCACCAACCAATCCCGCAAGCTAAGTGCCCTTGTTCCCCTCTTTGAACCAATTATTGATTTAGTTCTCTTGAGTTTGATTGCCAAGTGATAAAGTGACTTGGAAGAGAATGAACTGGAAATATAATTATTGTGATTTATCAATATAGTTAGGGGTGAAAACGGGACGGATAATTCCCGCTTGATCCGGAGCCGATCCGGTTAGAACCGGATTCGGGAAGAAAAACGGATATCGGGTCGGATTCGGATCCGGATATTTAAAAACAGATATCGGATCGGATTCGGAGCGTACACGTCGAAAATCAGATATCGGATATTTGCCTATTCGGATATCCGGATTTCAAATTCGATCCCAAGCCTAGCCTCTCTGTTTGTCAGTTCGACGGTCCCCAAACCTAGGGGTGCAAACGGATCGGATACAGACGGATTTCGCTCATTCTCAGATTCTATTCTAAATTTTTTCTGATATAGAATCGGAGACTCGACGGTCGGATTTGAATACTGAATACGGATTACTTCGATCCGCGAATACGGGCTTAATACGATCGCTCCAGATCTGGTTAGTCTCGATTCTGAATAGTTAGTCTGGATAATACGTGAAAGCGTAAATCATATATGTCGCGATATGAAGATCAATCAACCATACACAAAACTTTACTAGAACCTTGGAGACATATAAGTGTTTCAAATTCAATAATAGTTTCCTTCCTATATAAAAATAATATGCAGCCAAGTATAATTCCAATCAACATATAAACTTATATGATGTAGAATGTTTATGTTTATCGGATCCATATCGATATCTATTTCACTCATTTATACCGATATTTTTGGATATCTCGGATATGCGGGTATGGATCGAATCGGATCGGATACTTCTCTTCCCATATCTTACCCCATATTTTTTCGGATAGGCAGATTCGAATCCGGATGAGATTTTAAACGAATTCAGTCTCAAATTTTTTACTAGTGCTTAATATTAATTGTTTCATGCTCACATGAATGGATCACTGATATGAGCCCTTTTCATTCAGCGTGTGCAAAAGAGGCTTGCAATTCTGAACAAGCGCATCAAAGGTGGCTGCTCATGCATGTGCCTGCTGCTATCCGTCGTCACAATAATGATTCTTGCGGCTATTATTTGGCTTGTCGTCAAGTATCGTAAAAAAGAAGTATTCGTAACCTTTGTTTGTTTGACTCTTAATGTATCTGTGGATAATTCATGCTGCTTTGTGCAATGTATTGATTGGTTTTCTGAAAATATTGTGTGCTATGGCTGTTGACGTGGCGCTGGAGTGTTCAATGACAAAAATGCATGTCCACGTGGCACTCATTTGTGATAAAACATTTGTATCACAACACATGCCACGTCACCTCATACACTTGCTGATGACGTGGCATTGGAGTGTTCCATGACGAAAATGAATATCCATGTGCCAATCATCTGTGACGAAACAATTATATCACAACACATGCCACATCACCTGACACCCTGGTTATTGACGTGGCACTGGAGTATTCAATGACGAAAATGCATGTCCATGTGGCAATAATTTGTGACGAACAATTTCGTCATAAATAAAGTGGTCAACGCTCATTTTTGGCTGATCGGAGTGTTCTTTTATGACGAATTTGACATTTTTCATGACATTTTGGGTACAATTAATGACGGTGATATTCTTCATAGAAGTGACCTCTTTGTCGTGAAATATAATTAAATCACGAAAAAGTTGATTTTTTATGACGAAAATAAGCAATTCGTCATTAAAAACTTTCTATGACGCACTTTCTATGACAAGTTGAATTTCGTCATAAATTTGTCATAAAAAACCAACAATAACGATTTCGGGACTAATGATGACGAGTTTTGATCGTCATTAAAAATCACTTTTCTTGTAGTGTTGCCTGCGTATGAGGAGGAGTTCGTTGAAGAGCCAGACAACTAGGGAGCAACCCTCCGTCAAGGCTCCTGTGGCGAAGATGGATCACCATGACGTTTAATTTCCACTGTTGAACTATTTACCCTTATTATTGTAAGCCCTGCGTGGCAAACTATTGTAAGGGACCATAAGGTCGTACAACTCGTTTATATACATGTTTGAAATACTTATTTGTTATTCTGTTGTGTGTGTTGTGGTACTTTTACCTTATTTAGCCTGTGTGCACTAGCATGATCCTAGACTAGTGCAGAATACATAGAGTGTCCGAATTTGCAGATTCGGGGCACGACAGCAGCCGCAAACGTAAAAAGAAAACTGAACCGCAATCGCGCTAATAGCATGGTCGTTTAAGCCTTTTCGGCAGTTCGTAAAATATCACACATAAACATAAAGTTATGAGAGAATAGCCTAGGATCATTTTTTGATACATACGATACCATAATCTAGAAAAATATATTAATTATAACTTTATTTGCATCTTAATCCAATCACAAGAAAAACCCTAAATGATCACAAACTGCACAAAATCGTTATCACTTAAGCCTTTTCGAGGGCTTGTAAAATAGCTCGCCTAAACACAAATTTTGGGGGAATTATTCCAAAAACATACTTCAATATATGGACAACCAAATTGTAGAAAAATATCCAAATTATAACTTGCTTATCATATAAAATTCGTTAACACAAATACCCTAAGTAATAAGGTCTCTAGAACTGTAATACGTGGATAATAGTAAATAGAAGTCCTTGTCCGAAGTTTTCATAAAGCAAGAACCATTCCTGTGACCTTATAGTACCGGCCAATAATGTAAAACTTCAGATCTAACTTATAGAAATTGCTCCCATGCATGAACACTTAAAGCTAAGCACTAGTTATGCATAACACTTTAACTAATGACTTCCTTTCACTAATCCAAACAATTTTTGCATCTTGAATTTGAAATTATAAATACTAAAACACACAATTATAGCCTCTTGAATTCGTAAATAATCTTATGTGTGTTCATAGCTGTAGTTCCATGTAATCGGTGAATGAAAGTACCACATTCATGCTAAAAGCCTCACATAAACTGAGTACCAATAAGATTGCTATGCAAGTGATAATTCGAGAACCCAAAATCCACCATGACCTTCTTGGTAAGATTTAATTTGGTAATTTTATCTGATTTCTTTTTGCCCCATTTGATTCGATGTTGTTTGCTTTTGTCTCGGTTCTTATTATTCGACGCGTAGACGACAATATTTCGGATCCGATTGATAACGACATCGACTACGATCCAGATTATATTCCTGAAGAAGAGCAGGCAAGCACCCTCCTTTGACCATTTTGATCCCATATTTGCAATGTTATTTTGCTCTATCAAACTATATGCATGTGTGTATGTTGTAAACTACTATGTTGTGGGAATCGATAGCTAAACACACTTGTATGCATTTCCTCACCTTGTCATTTGAATACTGCCATTGTAACCTAGTAATGGTGTAGACAATAATTAATGTCACTTGGGTAAAACTTGCGAGATTAACATATGTATATGCTTAGACATGCTCATTGGAACAAATTTTAAATGATGGAAACCATTTTAACTACTATGATCAACTTTGTTTAAATACTTGGAACCGAGGTATGGTTTTAGATTAATTTGATAAAAACTGAACTCAAAACTTATGATTTAGATGCGGGCGAGTTATGATTTAAACTTGGAGCGTGAAAAGGACCTCACACGTAGATAGGGGAGATTCTCGCTTGGGTCAATTAAGGACCGAACTTGATGCTATCACCTAAGTGTTTTGGTGCAACCACATGTGCTAGTATGGGATAGCCTAAACCCATTAGATTAGTTGAAATTTAATCTTGCATCTTGGGTGGCGGAGTAGTAAGGGCACATCGAGGAACGGTGTTGCTCGTGGGTGCTCCTTCACCGAGGTGTTAGCCCAAGCATTCCAATACAACGGTGCATGCCTTGTCATGGGAGAGTTCCGATGGGGGCGCCATCGTGGTTTAGCACTACAGGAAAACCAACATTTTTCGTCGGCCAAACTTTATTTTCATCGGCCTGACAAAAGCCGAGGATTAATACAGATATTTTCGTTGGCTTACCCAGAGCCGATGATTACTTCATATATTTTCGTCGGCCTAACATTAGCTGACGATTAATACAAATATTTTCATCGGCTGTATTTCTGGCCGATGAAAATAGAGTTGTTAGGGCTGCCACGGTTACTATGTTTTCGTCGGCCATAAGCCTAGCCGCCGAAAATATAAGTATTTTCATCGGCTCCAGTATATACCGACGAAAACACTTGAGTTAGGGTTAGGGCACTCTACGACGGACACTAAGTTTTCGTCCGCTCGAACTCTAGCCGACGAAAATAAACATGTTTTCAGCGGCGGGGACCGAGGCCGACGAAAATACAGGGCTTAGTTACCCCCGCAAAGCCACTGCTTTGTGTCTACTCAGACACCGCAAAGCCCCAGCCCGCCTTCGCCCCGCCCGCTTCCGCGCGGCGCAAGGCCACAAGACTCACCCGCCTTGCCACCCTTGCCCCGGCCCGGCAGGCTCGCTTGCCCGCCTCGACCGCCCTCTCCCAACGCGCTTGCCCAGCACCGCCTCCCCGGCCAGCCACCTCCACTGCCACCGCCGCCCACAGCTCCTCGACACCGCCTCGTCGGTGTCTTCCCCTGTAACCAGCAGCCGCCCGCCCTCCTCGAGTTCTCTGATCAAGGGCGGCGACACTCGACGCCTCCTCTCGGCTCCTTTGGTGCCTCTTCCTCGCCACCTCTGGTCCTCGCCCGGTGCAACCTTCCCCGACACGGTAGTCCACCTGAGAGCAGGGCGACGGCGCCCACATCAACCTCAACTGTCATCCAGACATATTCTGGCAAGTGTACAATGCCTAAACGAGCAAGAAGATGTTAGATGCACGATGATACAAAGCTGGCACTCTGCTCTCTTGAAACCCATGAAAGATCCAGAAACTATCTTATCATCTCATACAAATATGCAATATTCTTGAAAATAACAACTGCTGATCTAAAATACACATCACTAATTGAAGTTGGTGTAGTTCAAAAAATGGCAGGCTCCCCTAAGTAAACTGCTTTTATTGTTGAATGGGCACAGATGCATGTAGATAATTTTTGTACTATCATTTTTTAATAGAATAGTATCAAAATGGGTGATGATCGAGCATGGATGTACGGTAATACCGGAGAACAATGGGGGTCACACGAGCGAATGGGTAGTGAAGACACAAGCTTTTGTGGATCATGTTTTCTCTTTGAATCCACCTGGTGGTGTAGCAAAGTGTCCATGTAGCAAGTGTTGTAATTTTGCTCGTAAGAAGGAGGAGATCGAATTAGACTTGTGCAAATATGGATTCATGCCCAGTTACTTGACTTGGTTCGAGCATGGCGAGTCACGATTGGGTTCTACATCTAACATAGTCGAAGATTATGATGACACGGAGGATAGAATGGATGATATGGTGGAAGATATTGGTCGACAGTACATGGATGAACAGGAAGAATGACCTGCTGAGGTAGAAGAATTTTATAGGCTGCTTAATGCTTGTAATGAACCTCTGCATGAATTTACCAAGGTGACCCTTCTTGCGGCAGTGACATGGTTGATGGCCATCAAATCGAAATACAACTTGAGTAAAGATTGTTACAATGATCTGATCAAATTGATGTGTGATGTTCTTCCAGAGAATCATAAGTTGTCGAAAGATCTTTATCGGTCCAAAAAAATGTTGGCAGGTTTGGGGATGCAATACGAGAAGATACATGTCTGCCCCAATAATTGTATATTGTTCTGGAAGGAGAATGTAGAACTGACCCATTGTCTATATTGCAAAGAGTCTCGGTACATTCATGTAACGGACGAGGCGGGAAACACGGTAACAACAATGTCTGCAGCCAAAGTGCTACGTTATATGGCCTTTAAACCAAGGCTGCAGTGAGCTTACCTATCTAAGGAGACTGCTATGCATATGAGGTGGCACAAAGAAGGCGTGTGTGCATATGAGGGCATGGGTCATCCTTCTGATAGTGAAGCTTGGAAGGCATTGGATCGGTTTGATCCAAATTTCACCAGAGATCCGAGAAATGTTCGTATTGGCTTGGCAACCGACGGCTTCACGCCAAAGACAAGTGCGCTCGTACTCATCTGGGCCGTGTTTGCAATACCGTATAATCTTCCTCCTTCGTTATGCATGAAAGATGAGTATGTGTTTCTAGTACTTATTATACCTAGGCGAGAGCATCCTGGAAAGCATTTGAATATGTACATGTGGCCATTGTTTGAGGAGCTGAAGGAGTTGTGGCAAAGTGTTAAGACATATGACAATAGTAGAAAAGAGACCTTCAACATGCGTGTGGCTTATCTTTGGTCTATCCATGACTGTCCTGCCTACGGCATGTTTTCGGGGTGGAGCACGCATGGTCGGTTGTCTTGTCCGATTTGTATGGGTGACACAGATGCATTTCGTTTGAAGCATGGTGGCAAATTCAGTTTCTTTGATTGTCACCGTCGCTTTCTTATCTTAGTCACCCATTCAGGAAAGATAAAAAGATATTTAAGAAGGATGTGACAGTTAGTAAGGGTCTGCCGAAACGTTTAACCAGAGATGAGGTTGTGGCGTGGCATAGTGAGTTGGTTGACACGGAGAATGGGTATGAAGCCTTCAAAGACACACATAATTGGACTCACATATCTAGCATATGGAGTATGTCACTAGTTTAATCCTCGCGCATAATATTGATGTTATGCATCAAGAGCGCAATGTCGCGGAAAGCATCATTAGAATGTGCTTCGACTATAATGATAAAACAAAAGATAATGTCAATGCTCGTAGAGACTTGTCTGAAATCTGTAACCGTCCCACCCTTGAAGTGACGGAAGGTGGAAAGAAACCTCATGCTCCTTATTGTCTTAAAAAGTCAGATAAGAAGGAGATTCTTAGATGGATGAAGAATATCAAATTTCCAGACGGATATGCGGCAAATCTATGACGTGCGGTGAACATCTCGACTGGTAAACTAAGGCCTAAAGAGTTATGATTACCACATCATCATGGAAAGGCTACTTTCGGTGATGTTTAGAGGATATATGTGAGACCCCAGATTTACCATCCGGAATCTCCTGTGTATTTCTGTAGTAGTCCCAGATCAGTTGCTAGTACACACAGTGAAGCAGTGGTAATCATAACCAGAACAAAAGCGAAGTAATAGCATAAATATAAAGTACCATCCACATGGCCATTTATTATATTTCCTGGTCACATGACCTAAGTTCATAGCAGTGGAAACAAATAACAGAAAGATAAAACCCAAAAGACACCACAGGCGACAACTAGGAGTGCGCGCTTAGTTATCCTGGTGATCTTCATCAAACTCCTCGTCATAGATCTCATTGCCTTCGATTGCATCTTGGTAATTCTTTGATGACAAAATTTTGTGTAGCATGTGAGTACAAACGTACTCATAAGTCCAGAAAATGCAACATGTAGGGCTTTCCAAGGAAAGGCTTAATAGGGCTCTTTTGCAAAAAGCCAAATTTCATCAAACTATACTTATTAATAATCTTCACAATGCATATTTTAAACAATTATTTTTAACAATTGAATTACTTAATATTCTAGTGAAGGTTCTATCCACCATCACTAGTATAAAGGCTCTATCCACCACATCTAAAAGATTAAGGTAAACCAACTCATGACTCCATCCGTCATGATCAAAATAGGTTCCATCTACCTGATTGGCTCAATCCGCCAAATAAATATCCGAGAGTTCGATCCACTCCCGAATCCGAAAACAAAACATCAGTTATTTTTAAAACCAAAACCAAGTCTACCAAGTATGAAAGCATTCTTCGCTTTGCCCTTGACCGTAAACACGGCTATTCAATAGTTTTAACTCTGCGAGAGGTGTCTGCTTTACCCACATGACATGATCATCTTTTTAGTGCCACGCGATTAACACACTTCCTTTGGTGTGCCGGCAGAGAGATTATGACAAGGCCTTTACAATGTATATGCCTAACCCGACTCACCCGCTGAGGTTTCAATGCTATTAGGGTTCCATCTGCCCAATATAGAAGCCCCCTCTTGCGCCGTGTGGGAAAATATGACCTGCCTCCATCTGGCACCCACATTCCACCATCTGGTGAGTCTAAGTTAGGTTTCTACAAATTATTCAACCAGGTCAGAGCCCATTTGACATGTGGTTGCACGGTAATGCTTAGAATGGGTAGTCATAAGCGTCGGTCCTTAAATTGATTAGGGCGGCTTTCACAAACCAGAACCAGTGCTCCATCCGCACCCGCCCGACAAACCATTCCGCCCCAATCCAAACTATTTTTATTTTATTTTTATTTTGCAATCACAGCAGCAAGAACTTTGCTACAATTCTCAAATCATACTTTAAATCGTATTTTTCATATAATCCCACCCGTAGGTCTTTTAATCAATTTTTGCACTAAGCAAAACTACCGTTCTAACCATCAAATGTCACAATATAAATTAAGCATGACATAGCAAAGTGTCCTAAGGTTACTGACGAATACCCATACCAGGGGTACCCCACAACAAAGTATACATCTATTTCAAGATCGTATTTCTCTGAGTTATCTAGCCTCGGAGTCCGGGCTGACAACGGCGCAGGAACCCTGAAGGTGAAACCGACATGGCCCTCGTCCCTTACTGAAAGGGGGTTATCGCCGACATTAAATGTGATACCAAATGGGCCACGCTGGACCACATCTTCATCAAAGGCCTCCCTAGACCCTAAAGGGTCACCCGCCTTGATTGCTCCGGCCGAATCTCGGATCGGACGCTCCGCCAAACCCCGATCGACCGGGCGGCACTTCCGAGCACCTACTCGACCCGACCCGCATCAAGTACCACCACAGGCTCCAACGGGACCCGACCAAAGTCCCCGCAGCCTCGCCCCTTGATCTTTGCCACGTCGGCCATCTCTTGCCGCGGGTCACTCACAGACGGACGTATCTTGTAACATTAGGCGGACGGTTCCTTCCCAAGGCAACGAGGGCGGCCTCGGCTAAAGCACCCATCTTTTCAAGGCGTCGATCTCGACAGCGCTCGAAGAAGCAGTGTCGCCCTCAAAAAAGCGCCGCCGTTGTATCTACCCACCCCAGTATGGAAATCTTGCCGGAGCTGCCCGTCATCATGACCAAGACTAGGACGTCCGGACGTAGCATTCCCCTACCTCTTTTTCAAATCCTCATGTAACCCTGCCTCGGCCTATATAAGGAGAGTAGGGCCCTTGGAGGAGGGATAGATTTTCTTTCCTTCACACGCACTTTTAGTGAGTTAAGCTCACCGGCACCTCCCCTTAGATCGCTCGGGGTTTCTCCAACCTGGTCGGCGCCGAGCTTAGGAAAGCCCTCCGATTTCTTCTTCGGCGAGTGCTAAGGGCTTGTCCTTAGCCTCCGTTTGTAACCTCTATTTGCTCCCCGAGCTCGGGGCAATTCAAACCGCCACCTGGCTGGAAGTAGGGACATTCCGCCCAACCAAGATAAATCCGGGGCTTCTTTGGTCTAACCATTCGAGGAGAGGGGACGTGCAACCCCCTATACTTACAAATTCATTGCCGGTTATACAAAACGCCGACAGTTGGCGCACCAGGTAGGGGGATTCGCGCGTCATCTTCGTGATCTCTGGATTCCCGTTTCCCTCCTCGATGGCCTTCTTCACCGACGACGACGCGTCTGCGTCAAGGGGCTGGATCCGCTTTGGCTCCCTCGACTTCATCACCATCCCGGTGGGAGAGTTCGTGCTCATCCCTGCCACTTTCCAGGCACGAGCACCTACCTCGAGCCTGGACTCCGTCACCCACACTCTCGGTGACCTTCGGCTTGGGGACCCTACGTGGACCCCGAGGTGGGAATCCGTCTACCACCATGCTACCTCTAGTAGCGGTCCCTGCGAGCCTGCACGCATGACGGCATCACCCCCCGCAGGCTCGCACCTCGTGGCTACGGTTGGCCATTTGCCGACGTCCGTCTACGATCTGCTGGAGAGCCCCTCCAGCCTCGACTCCGGCTCAGACGCGGAGCACACCTCCAGCGCGTTGTACCCTCGCGAGTGCAACATGGTAGGACCGGACGCCCTGGCCACCACCTCCGTCGGCCGAAAACCGCCCGCGGCTTGCCGAGCCTTGGGAGGCAATCAGCCTGGCCGAGGCTCTCAAGCCCGCCGTCTGACGGAGCTCAGCGGCAACGCAGAGGCAATTGGAGGCTCAAGAGGCCGAGCTTGTCAAACTCGAGCCGATCTAGAGCAAGGCAAGCCCGACCTTCGCATGCACCTACCGCAGCGTCGCGCCAGCGAGTTCAACGGCAAATTGGGTGAGGATCGCCGCGACCTCAGTACTTCCCTTGCGCCAGCCAGAATGTCGCCGCCGCGGCAATGTTACTTCGCGGCATCCCCGAGCCAGAGGACCCGGGGCAAAGGCCACCTACTAGAACCTCCGGGGGCTGGTAGAACGTGCTGCGATCCAGCATGTGCAGCCTTCCGTTTCCTTCCGCTCGGGGGCTTCTTCCAGTCACCCCAGCCGCGTTGCCGCCCCAGACCGCCGGGGCCCGGCGCCAACGGCGCCGCCCCCCGAGCGGCCCCAGGCCTCTCGCACCCCGGTGCGCGAATACCCGGGCGAAAGCCGCAACGTTCGCGGCACCGTGGGGACCCGGAAGAAGACCGGACAACGGCGGTCGATCCGGGCCCGCAGACGGCGATGCGCCGCCGCCACAGAGTAACCCGAGCGGCAGTGCGGCACACTGCATGGCGTTGGCGAAAATCCGCCGCGAACTTCCCGCCAGATTCGGGCCCCACCAACATAACCAAGTACTGCTGGGCCCACGAACCCGATGTGCGGTTAAAGACTTCGGCTGCGCATGCGGGCGGGGCGCCACGGACAATCTCTTCATCATCGAAGACCTCCCCATCTACCTCGCGGATTACTGCTGAGCATGGCTCGGTATGTGCGCGAACACCATCGAGTGTGGCCGACCTTAAGAGCATCTTTGTCCGGTAACTTCGAGGCACTTACAAACATACAGGAACTCTGGGATCTCAAAAGCTGCAAGCAGCGGTCGAGAGTCTCTCGGGATTACATCCGGCGATTCTCCCAACAATGCAATGAGCTCCCGACATCGGCCGCGCCGATGTCGTTGGGCGTTCATCTCTGACTCGTCGAAAAGCTCGGTGCACAAGCTAGGCTGCGCCAATCCCAGGACCACCAAGGAGCTTCTCGACATTGCCTGCAACCACGCCTCCCATGAGGAGGTGTTGGAGCTATCTTCGATAAGGGAAGGCCAGCGAGAGGTGCCCCGGCGCGGTGCTACCTCGGCCGCTCTGAAAAGAAGAAACGAAAGGGGAAGTAGGGCTGCGAGGCGCGTCAGGATCCTGATCACTTCGAAAAACTGATGGACAGCCCATGTCCGCATCATGGGTACCCGTCAAACACAAGTCACGAGGATCTGCGAAACCACAAGCGTTTCATCTCGAACCTCCGCACGGGCAAAGGGAAGAAGCGCGACTCGGCACGGATGCGAGCCCAAAGAAGCGGCGAAGAGTTCCCGAACTTGATGGGCTGCGTCATGATCTTTAGCGGACCGGCGAGCTCGCCGTCAAGCGTCGTGACTTGCCTTCGCGAAGTCCACACAGCGGCTCCGCCAGTGCCTAATATCTTCGGTGGTGGAGTCACCGATCACCTTCGACCGGACCGATCACCGATCCGTCCCACACCCGAGAGATACCCTTTAGTCGTGGCCCCCATTGTGGGGACGGTGCCTCTCAAGGTGCTCATGGATGGCGGCAGCGATCTCAACATCACAGATGTCGAGACTTCGATGCCACAGGAATCCTCGCTCAAGTCTCCGGACCAAGCAAGGCGCCTTTCCACGGCATTGTCCCTGGTCTCCAAGCCCATCCGCTCGGGCAGATCAATCTGCCCATAACTTTTGGCAACCAAGCCAACATCCGCACTGAGACCCTCACCTTTGAGGTCGTGGGGTTTCCTGGCTCCTATCACGCCATAATGGGGAGGCCATGCTACGCCAAGTTCATGGCGATCCCCAACTACACTTACCTCAAGCTGAAGATGTCAGGGCCACGGGGAGTCATCACCGTGGCCGCATCCTTTCAGCTCGCTTACAATTGCGAGAAAAGCAGTTGTGAGTTGGCGTCGGCGATCATTGCGTCCGCCGAGCTCGAGAATCTCCGGAAGGAGACCTCGGAATCCGCCCCCGACTCCAGCAAGTCGGGGTCCGGATCCTTCAAGTCCGCCGAGGATACGAAGGAGGTCACGGTCGATCCCGAAGATCCGACCAATACTGTGCGCGTCGGAGCCACGCTCCCCGCCAAATAGGAAGGCGCGCTCGTCGACTTCCTCCGCGCCAATCGGGACGCCTTTGTATGGAAACCTTCTAACATGCCAGGCATCCCGCGGGAAGTCGCCGAGCACTCCTTGAATATTCGGCCTGGCTCAAGGCCAGTCGTCCAGCGCTTGCGCCGCTTCAACGAAGAGAGGCGCAAGATCATCGGCGAGCAAATCGCCAAGCTTTTGGCTACAGGGTTCATAAAAGAGGTCCGCCACCCCGAGTGGCTGGCCAACCCTGTACTTGTAAAAAAGAAGTTGGGGCAATGGAGAATGTGCGTTGATTACACGAGCCTCAACAAGGCGTGCCCCCAAGGACCCTTTCCCATTGCCCATCGACCAAGTTATCGATTCCACCGCATGAGTGCGAATCCTGTCTTTCTGGGCGCCTACTCGGGCTACCACGGATAGCGATGAAGGAGTCCGATCAACTCGCAACCTCATTCATCACTCCGTTCGCCTCGTTACATTGCGTAACGAGGCCGTTCGGTCTGAAAGTGCTGCTACATACGGTGATGTATGCAAGCGTGTTTTGACGACGGATCGGGCGTAACTGTCGAGGCGTCGTTAGCGATATCATCGTCAAGACTAAGAAGGTTGACAACCTTGTCGCCGACTTAGAGGAGACTTTTGCGAACCTCCGAAGGTTTCGCATCAGGCTCAACCCCGAGAAGTGCGTTTTCGGGGTCCCCAAGGGAAAACTGCTCGACTTCATCATGTCCGAGCGCTGCATCGAAGCTAATCGGGAGAAGATTGCCGCGATCATGAAGATGGGTCCGATCAGCAACCTAAAGGAAGTCCAAAAGTTGACGGGATGCCTAGCGGCCTTGAGCCGTTTCGTCTCCCGCCTCGGTGAGCGCGGAATGCCGCTTTATAAGCTGCTCAAGAAGTCCGACCACTTCATCTGGACGCAGGAAGCGCAGGAAGCCCTCAACCGAGTGAAGGCGTTCTTAACCATGCCCTCGGTGTTGGTCGCCCCAACGCCAGAAGAGTCGCTCCTCCTCTACATCGCCGCCACGACCCAAGTTGTTAGCGCGGCGCTCGTTGTGGAGCGAACCGAAGAAGGCCACGAACTGAAGGTGCAACGTCCAGATTAATTTCGTCGGCAAAGTACTTTCGAGTCAAGACCGGTACCCTCGGTCTGGCTTGCTCTGGCGGTGCTCATTGCCAAGAAAGCTAGTTCACTACTTCGATCGGCATCCGATCTCGTGGTAACTTCCATGCCGCTTCGGCGAGATCATTCGCAGCGCGCCTCCCGGAAGAATAGCCAAATGGGCTCTCGAGCTTAACGGCCACGACATATCGTGACGTTCCTCGGGACGACCATCAAGTCGCAGAGCCTGGCCGACTTCATCGCCGAGTGGACGAAGCCGAGCGCCACCGCGCCAAAGACCCCGAGTCTTGGGCGATGTACTTCGACGGGTCTTACACCAAAAACGGCAGCGCTGAATCGTCCTCATCTCTCCACTTGGAAACAAGGTTCATCTGCGATTCGGCCGCACTTCGCCACCAACAATGTCGCCGAAAGTCTGGCACTCGTCAACGGTCTCCGGATCGCGATCGACCTCGGCGCGTGTCGCCTCGTGCACGGGCGACTCCAAGCTTGTCGTCGACCAAGTCATGAAGGCCGAGCCTCGTGGCGATCGTATGGCGACATATTACCGAAATGCATCGCAAATTGGAGGAGAGGTTCAAGGGTTTCGAACTTCACCATAGCTACCGCCGCTACAATGGGGAAGCCGACTACCTGGCCAATCTGGCTTCCAGCCGGGGACCAGTCCCATCGGGGATCTTCGTCTCCGACCTCTACAAGCCCACCGTTCGGCCGGATTCTTCCTCCGAACATCCGGCCGACCCTCGTATCGCCCACTCCATTGCCGGCGTCCGGCGAAGCCTTGAATCAATCCACGGTGTCTTTGGTGCCGACTCATTGGAAACCTTTCATCAATCGACTAACCGTCGGATCGCTCCCCGCCGATCCCACCGAGGCCCGGCGCCTCGCTCGGCGGGCGAAATCAAGGGAAGCAGCTGCTGCTGGACATCCAGTGCGGAGTCTGCGGACATCACGCCGCCCCACGATCCCTCGTGGGCAAAGCCTTCGCCAAGATTTTTCGTGCATGGCGATGGCGATCTGCGAGTAGATTGTTCGCACTCGCGAAGGGTACCAATTCTTTGCTCGACAGACGCATCTTCCCGCACAAGCCCTGCAGACGATCCCTATTACGTGGGTTGTTAAATCGTTTGGGGACTTGACTTTGGTCGACAAGACGCCATCGACCCGCTTGACGAGGTAGCGTTGTGGCCGTTTGTGATCGGCCAAATGTCGGCGACGGGCTGGGCGTTACCATGATCGGCAGTCCGCGACGGTCCTTCAACGTTAGCGACACGGTTTTGCGCCAGTCGATCCAACGTCGGCGAGCTGGCCGTCCCCTCCATGGGAAGGACCCTTCACCGTCGTGGAAGTCCTCCGACCGAACCAGCGAACAGGAAGGCGAAGGGGCGAACTGCGCATAGTGGCTCTTTCCCTCCGCACCATATTTATAGGGCCGGGGCGGAGCGGTCGGTGGAGTCGTCCCGGGCGGCGCGTCGCCGGGATTAATGCTTCTGCGTCCAGCGCGACGGGGCGGCGCCATCCACCCTCGCCTCGCATTAAAATGCGGCGTGGCGGTTAGAAGCGAAAGAATATTGTCTTGCGGCGAAGCCTTGATCACGACCCTTCGATTTCGTTCGGCTCGGTGATCAAGGCGTCTCTGATCGGCGTAGCGATGTCTGGATGGGCGCGGTGGCCCAGTGGAGGACTCGACCGCCACAACACCTCCGCATCAAAATAAAAGATAAGGCAATCTTTCCCTTACAAGTTCTTTCGCATTCATTTTCCACTTCGAGTTCGAGCGCCGTGTAGTGATCATAAGCTCGGTCCCCACATATCGCTCGGGGGCTGCAAGCTCACACACTTTCACAGGTCGGGTGACCAGGTCGGCTACGTGGTCCTCCCTAATGGTAGCCCTCTCGACCCGAGCATTACGGCCTACGCCTCAGCGGCTAAGGTTGCAAAGTTATGCTTCACGGAAGAAGGGAACGCCCGTGCAGTACGATCCATGGCCGGTCGGGAACACTCCTACCCCACGACAAGTGCAAGTGAACACTTCATTCCTAAGCAAAAAATTCTTTTTATCCGAGCTTTCCTAAAAGACGTCAGCATATCGACCCATGCTTGTATAACCCCTGCGGTTTTTTAAGCCACGGTCATCGAATGTTCATCTTCACTAGGAAGCACGAAGAATAAGAATCGGACCTATGCAATGGTCCGACTGGCCATTTTGTTCCCCCACGATGGTAACCCTTTCGACCCAGTCTGTGGCATTTTCAGGAATGGAAGCCGTAAAAAGCGAGGGAGCGGTGATGACGAGAGCCAGGAAAATGCCCTAGCACTCATCACACCAAATTTGCAGGTACCTACCAAAGCATGTGCTAGCCGGACAAACATCAGCCGAGCCCTCGTCGATCCAGGCATCGCGTGTCCCGTCGCAAACGCCACGACAAGAGGCCGGTAAGACGTATCGCCCCCGATCATTTTGTTTCGCATTTCAATTCCCGCACGCACATTAAATGCTTGTAGGGACACCGGGGTATCGCTCCGGGAGAAACACCACGTGACTCCTAGATCACTGCCTCCGGATTGGCTCAAACCGACCCGGAGTAGGTACGAAAAGCCCGCCAAGCCGTAATGGCCTCGGGGTGGCGAGAAAGGCTCGAATGCCTCATGAATAAGACCTGGTTATGGGCTCCAAAGGCAAAGGATCCACCAAGTGGATCCCTAGCCGACCCCGACAGCAAACAAGCGGCGGGCGAATTCAAGCGAACCCTCGGTGGGTCTTTGGTTGGGTCGGCCGACCCAATCGCTTTAGCTCGTGTCCGAGGCCATACTTCAAACTCTCCCACGGAGCCCCGAAAGGCGTGACCATTGCACCCGAGTTCTGAAACGGCTTAGGGTCCCTGACAGATTGAGCAAAGAAAGGTTTTTATGGGTCGCCCCAGTAGTCGGACACCAGCGTGGGGATCGCCTCGCCGAGATCGCTCGATCTCGAGGGCCCTCTCGATAACCCGTTTGCAGCTCCACGAGCACGGTATTCGCCGACGTAGGCAAACACGCGTCTGCTCACACCCTCCAAGTCCCACACCGAGCAGGCGTATCGTGGGATCGACAGCGGCCTCTCCTCTCGCAGATTGCCTCGCCCGACGAGGACTTGAGATGGACGCCCTCCGCCTAGCTCCGGCGTTAAACCAGCACGTCTAACAAGCCCAGCTACGGCGTAAAAATAGCACTAACGCGTCTAGCTACAATGTTAAACAAGCACTCGGGAACCGGAACCTCTCGCGAAGGCATCCGGACCTCCCTACCGATTACGGCCGCGTCTAGCTACGACGTTAAACAAGCACTCGGGAACCGGAACCTCTCGCGAAGGCATCCGGACCTCCCTGCCGATTACGGTCGTGTCTAGCTACGACGTTAAACAAGCACTCGGGAACTGGAACCTCTCGCGAAGGCATCCGGACCTCCCAGCCTATTACGGCCGCGTCTAGCTACGACGTCAAACAAGCACTCGGGAACCGGAACCTCTCGCGAAGGCATCCGGACCTCCTGCCGATCTGACGCGTCTAGCTTCTGACGTTAAAAAGCACTTTCGGGGCCGAACTCTCGCGGAGGCATCCGGACCTCCTACCGCCCGTCGCATCTAGCTACGACGTTAAATAAGCACTCGAAGCGAGAACCTCTCGCTAAAGCATCCGGACCTCCTGCGATTCGACCACGTCTAGCTCGACATTAAAAAGCACTCGAACCGGAACCTCTTGCGGAGGCATCCGGACATCCTGCCCACGGCAGCGTCTAGCTATGGCGTTAAGCGAGCACGGGAACCGCCTCTCGCAAGGGCATCCGGGCCTCCTGAACCCGGCAGCGTCTAACCGACGAAAACAAGCGACCTGCGTAAGGCACCCATGCCGACCGACATGGTCGCGCATTAGGGCCCTCCGACCGAGTCGGTCGGATTCATTTTGGCCTGTGTAACCCCTCGACCAGCTCTCCGATCTGCTCGGGGGCTCGGGGGCTACACCCACCGGGTGCGCTCGCGCGCACCAAGTCGAAACACTAACAGTTGGTTGGACTCGGCCGAGCAAGACGTCCTTCTCCAAGAAGACATGTTCCCTCTTCGCGCCGCGTCACGCTGTCGAGAAGACCATACTAGACGAAAACGGAAGGTCCCTCCAGGAACGCTGGCGTTTCAGGACGGCCCTGGGGCTACTGACGAATACCCATACTAGGGGTACCCCACAGCAAAGTATACATCTATTTCAAGATCGTATTTCTCCGAGTTATCTAGCCTCGGAGTCCGGGCTAACAACAGCGCAGGAACCCTGAAGGTGAAACTGACATGGCCCTCGTCCCTTACTGAAAGGGGGTTATCGCCGACATTAAATGTGATACCAAATGGGCCACGCTGGACCACATCTTCATCAAAGGCCTCCCTAGACCCCAAAGGGTCACCCGCCTGGATTACTCCAGCCGAATCTCGGATCGGACTCTCCCGCCGACCCCGACCAACCCAGTGCCGGCACTTCCGCAGGCACCTACTCCGACCCGACCCCGCATCAAGTACCACCACAGCTCCAACCAGACCCGACCAGAGTCCCCAAGAAGCCTCGCCCCAGATCTCGCCACGTCGGCGATCTGCGCTTCAGCAGTCACCGTTGCACGGACGTACTTATAACATTGGGGCGGACGGTTCCTTCCCAAGGCAACTAGAGGGCGGCCTCACCTAAAGCACCCATCTTTTCAAGACGTCAGCATCTGACAGGCGCTCAGAGGGCAGGTGTGCGCCCTCTGAAAAGGGCGCCACCCGTTGTGTCTACCCACCCCGTATGGAAATGCTCTGGAGCCTGCCCGTCATCATGACCGAAGACTAGGACGTCCGGACGTAGCATTCCCCTACCTCTTTTTCAAATCCTCGTGTAACCTGCCCCCTCGTCCTATATAAGGGGAGGCAGGGCCCTTGGAGGAGGGGGATAGATTTTCTTTCCTTCACACGCACCCCCGTGAGTTCGCTCGCCGGCACCTCCCCTTAGATCGCTCAGGGTTTCTCCGACCCGGGTCGGCGCCAGGCTTAGGAAAGCCCTCCCGATTTCTTCTTCCCGAGCGAGTGCTAAGGGCTTGTCCTTAGCCTCCGTTTGTAACCTCTATTTGCTCCCCGAGCTCAGGGCAATTCAAACCGCCACCACGAACTGGAAGTAGGGATATTCCGCCCGAACCAGTATAAATCCGAGGCTTCTTTGGTCTAACCATTCGAGGAGAGGGGACGCACAACCCCCTATACTTACAAATTCATTGCCGGTTATACGAAATGCCGACAGTTACAATTAAACTTGGATATCAACAATCAAGGAGATGATAGCAATTCAGAATAACTAACAGTCTATATTTGACATGCGGTTATAAATATAGCAATGCACGTTTACAAAACATTGTAAAATATTTGCAAACATGGGATCAATGTGCGTCAAGGAGACTTGCCTTCATCAATGAGATGCGATGCGCTGCACTGAAGCTCTTCTCCTTCGTCGGCGACTACGGCAGCTTCGTCGACTACGCGCAAAACGGTGCACGAAAAAGAATAAAATAAATTAAATAGAAACTAAAAATTACAATAAAAATACTGGAAGATAGATGATGAATTTAGATGAATTTAGCAATTGGAATCACTCAATTCGGAGTTACGACGGAGGAGAAACAATTGTTTGAATTCTCAAAATCCTGAAAATTGAAAACCGAGGAATATTCCTTTGGAATCTTTCTTTTTCCATCATTTCCTGATTTCTCTTGTCTCACTTACAACCGGGCCCCATGCGTCATTGTCTCAGTGTTTCTTCTCCATTGCCTGTACAAAAGAAAGCAAAGAAGGAGCGCATGGCCAGAGGGAAGGCATGGCACCGGCCAAGGAAAAAGGAGGAAGAAAAGCTCCGGCCGGTGGGGAAGGGACTCGCCGGTGGGGAAAAGCTCGCCAGCCGGCAAGGCGCACGGCAACGTCGACAGCAGGGCACAGCCATGATGTGGCGGAGGGAAGGCGCACGGCTAGAAGATCGGCGAGGCTTGGGTGGCGACGGCCGGGGCCGGGGTAGGGTGCGGCGAGGGTGGACGAAGGTCGGGCGCATGGTGGCCAGCGGTGAGGAGACCGGAAACGGCAGCGACAATGCGAGACCGGCGACGCCCAAAAACGAGCCGACGGCACGACAGTCAAAGGCACCCAAAATCATGATATTTCTCGAAACTAAGATGAGCATGGGATAGCTAGCATCAAGGGGAGTCTACGGGTGCAAGGAATTGAATTGGTTCATACCCAATGGAAGAAACCGACGACGAACGGAGCGACGGCCGATGACGAACAAACTCGAAATCCGGGGTCAAACTGCAACGAAAATCAAATCCGATTGAATGGTTGTGATCACGGAAGCAAAAGGCACAAAGTGACGTGGTTGGTTTGTCTAGAAACTCACCGGAGCAAGAGATGGCTCGCCGGTGTCTTTGGAGGACGTCGGGCGTCGGGTTTTCTCGAGTTTTGGGATGGGAAATGGTACTGAATCGACGGGGCAAGGTGAGCACGGGATAGAGGACGTCGAGACGCAACTTTTGAGTACTCGCACGTCCGGAGAGGTGAAGAGATGCCCAAGATAATGGCCGAGCAATAATTTGTTATTAACGATTAATTAAGGCCGTTTTGCTCGGATTGAGGACGGGTGATGGCAGGGAAATGAATCCTCTCATCAATACCTTCGTGATACTTCAGCTCCCACGCAATTTGGTGTAACGTGGAGGAAGATATAAAGGTTTGAAATTTGAGCAAGACATGGAGTTCAAATGTGCACAGGGTTGGTTCCATGGGGAAGATAAACAGTGACATGCCACGTGTCGCTTTCTCATTGGTTGGAAGAAATGAAGAGACAAAAGCGCGAGGAATAAAATAGTAAAAATGATCTAAAAATTTTGAAAAATTCCTAAAAATATTAGAGATTATTTAGAACCCAATAAAATTAGTTTCACTATATTTTGATGAATTTTGGAATTTAGATTATTCGGGAATGAATATACTGATTTTGATGAAAGACCGCGAGAGATAAAATAGCAAAGAGATTCTAAAAATCTTGAGAAAATTCCTAAAAATGTTTTTGAATATTTAGAACCTAATGCAATAGGTTTTGGGATTTTTAGAGCATCTTGGAATATAGGTGAAATTTCGAGTAAGGACCGAAATCAGGAATTCTGAATTTGCGAATGGTAAAGGATCGAACTTCAATTTTGGATGGGTAAGGATGCCAGGTTAATTAGAACACCGAGGAAAAACCAAATTTGAATTAATTAATTTTAAAATAAAATTTTGACCTAAGACCGATATTGGGGATGTTACAATATATGCCGGAAGAAGTGTGGATACTGTTTGCAGAGATCAGTTTCTTTTATAGGCAGTTGCGCTCTAAGATAATAAAGAAATCAATGATGAAAGAATTGGGGAAGAATATACCAATGCTTATATGCAAACTAGAAAAGGTGTTTCCACCAGGTTTCATGAACTTAATGCAGCATTTGTTGGTATATTTACCGTATGAAGTAGAGATGTGTGGGCCAGTGCAATACCGATGGATGTATCGAATAGAGCGGGCCCTGAAGAAACTCAGGGCCATGGTGGGTAATAAAGCACGAGTTGAGGGGGCCATCGCGGAGGCGTACTATCTGAAAGAAATATCCTACTTCTCGAGCCATTATTTCGCGGAGCAAAATGATGTCAATGCTAAAACATCACGATACCACACCTCTTCCGAAACAAGTGACGGTCGTCTTGATATATTCAAGTGGAATGGAAAAACAGTCGGTGATAGTTCCCCTCATGAGTTGACTCAAGAGGAGTGGAATGTTGCCATAATGTATATGTTCTACAATATTGAGGAAATGGACGAGTATTTCGAGTAAGTACAATTCATTTAGGTGTAAATTAGTTTTGATAACTATATTGCAAATAACTCATGCCAATTGTAGGTTTTTAGACAAACAAGAATGTAGGTCAACCCAAAGGCCTACTGAAAAACAACTAGACAATTCTGGCGCTTCTGATGTATGCAGGGGGCCCAAATTTTGTGACCGGTTTTGAAGACATGTATAGATCCTATCACACTTGAACTAAAGATATAGCATGCGATAATGTTTGTAATAAATATATAACTTTTGCGATGCGGAGAGATGATAGTGTCCAAGAAGATTTATGTCAATTGTCTCGTGGGTTCACAACCGCAAGGAAGTTTGTGCGATATGATATCAATGGGTTTCATTTTAAATGCGGCACCCTTTGAAGCTACTCGTCCGCAGCGACAGCGGTGAATAAGCGGGGTAGTAACTGCGGCTATGGGTGCGGATGGTCAGCAAACTGAGTACTATGGTGTTCTTCAAAACATTGTCGAGATCAAGTTCGAAGGACCAAAGGATTTGAGTGTTGTTTTCTTGTATTGTGATTGGTTTGACAAAGCAGGAATACGGTGCAACGATAAACTTGGATTGGTAGAAGTTAAACATGAATCACGACTTTCAGCTTTTGATCCATTTGTGCTTGTTCAGCATGCCAAGCAAGTGTATTACCTCCCTTCTCCGTGCTCTAAGCCAAGTCTTAAACCATGGTGGGTTGTGTATAAGGTGAATCCATATGATCAGTTGCACAACCCTAGGCCCTAGGGACGATGAGTATATACCAAGTGAGATTGATGTATTCCAAGAAGATGACCTTCTAGCAACCTTTGAAGTAGATGTCAGAATACAACTCGATGATTTAGTTGGTGACATGCGAGCGAGGAAGATAGTCCTGCACGGAAAGTTAGGAAGAGAAAACATGGACGATCGAATACAACAAGTAATTATTTCTATATATTGCATTTTTCATGTTCATATATATATTGCATTTCTAATGTTTACATATTTATATTTTATGTCTATGTTCTAATATTTCATTTGTTTATGTAGGATGAATTCATTTTTACACCGTTCGAGATCAAACAAGACTAGGTCTTCATCTTCGAAGAACCCATCTTCGAAGAACGACGGCTCTTCATCTTCAAAAGGCGCCACTAGCATTTTCAAAGGAAGTACCTCTTATGAAAGCGATACACAATTGGAGAGTTGTCTCGAGAGAGGCTCAGAGCAAGTGCTAGAAGAGAATGATGAGGAGCAAATACCAGGGGACGACAATGGAGAGGATGAGGCAGAGGAAGGTGGAGACATAGCGGAGGATGAGGCAGAGGATGGTGCGAATGGACTGGTCTTCAGGTTTTATTTTTTATGATAACTTACTTACATGAATGTTGTGTCTCGCTAAGTAACTTCATATGGATATAAAATTTATATTTTTAGGTATAGAGGAATAAGCGGTGTTCCTCCACGACATGAAAATCGATAACTCCGTAAACAGATAAGACCAATTGGTGATAAGTTAGTAATGATTACAATTTATTTAACCTTTTATACATATGTCTGATTGTGCCAGTATATTGGTTGCAGGTCATGGGATGATCCTTTTTTCACGGGGACAAATAGGACAAGGAAGGTTAATGCCACATTGGGCTCTCTTTATCGACACCATTACCTGGATTGGTTGAGATCGACGATGTGTCCCTACCGACTTTGAAATGGGAACACTATAAGGTGACGATGAGACAATAATGGATTGAACAATGACACACACAGGTGTGGACTGATTCTGGGTAAACCTTTTCAAAACATGGTCATCAAGTTAGTTTTTCTGTTTTTGTCACAGTAACTAATACATTTACTTGTATTGTAGGAGAGGTATCGCTTGATAGAGGGGAAGAGGAGGAGTGGGAGCACATTCCAAGCGTGTGTTTGAGAATCTTTGCTCGAAGGTAGTAAAAGATATGATGTCCAATGCTCGCTTTATAGCGGTGAGTGCATACTTGCAAGAGGCATCGTGGAGAGGAAACAAATAAAAACTTGGTTCTTAAAAATCTACCTTCAAGCTAATGAGTACATGCGTGTTCATTGAAATGGTTAGTCATATGAATTGTGTGTATTTCAGTATTGTGCCATTGAATAGTTGCTTAATTTAATCGCTAACATTGTAGGTTTAATGCGTGCCTGATGCATGGTCGGCACTTTACGAGTCTTGGGCTTAAAGTGTTCATTGCAAAGTCGAATAGCAAGAGAGTGAATCGAGAGTCGGGCTCAAGTGTTGTTCATACACATGGTGCCGATGGTCATGTTCGTCTAGCTAAGCGACTGGTACGCTTATCATGCTATGTTAATAATTCATTTTCTTTTATGATCGATGTAGTAGCGATTAACATGATTACAGGAAGCTCAACTTGGGAGGAGACCAAGTGTGATTGAAACTTACGTTGCGGGACACAAGGGGAGCGACTCTACGCAGCTGGATCAACTTTGCAGCTAGAGGGCGATGGACAGCTTGGTTAGTCAATTGCCTTTCTTTATCATGTTGCAAGTTATTGCTTTTCTCAATGTAACTCGTATGCATCGCAGCTAGATATGGAGATGAGATGGCGAACCCGTGGTGAGGATCTGAATCGAGGGAGGAAGGCGTTGGCGCCATTGCCTTGTATAGGAGCGGCGGTGGCGAGGAGTCATGGGAGGTTTTCCATGTTCAATGGCTTTGTTGATTCCTTTGCAACTCGAGGCTTGACGAGCGAGCGTTTGACCTCCACAAGTAGTGCACGTGCTGCTCGTGAGGCTCGAATCAGAGATGAGTTGAGACAACAATGCACTCAGTTGGCTCAACATCGCGATATGATAGCCTAGCAACAAGAATTCATGAGTCAACAACAAGAATCCATATCTGCCTGGCACTCACAAATGAATGTAAGTTCATTTCCATACTGCATACAATTAGTGATATGAGTAAGACTAAGATGCTTTCAAATTGATTATGTGCAATTATTCCACAGGAGTGTATGTCTGTTGCTTTTGGAAAACCCTTCAATCTTCTAGCATTTTCGGCTCCAGTCTTTCCTACATTTATGACCGCACCATCTATGGTACTATATTTTCCAGTATTGTTCTATTATAAAAAATATGATATTCTTGTTCCTGTATGTTGTTGTGGGGTATGTTTGTGTGTGCATGTGTATATTTACATCCAATTACTAAAAATGCATGAAACCTATATTATAATAGAAATTAGTGGTCAAAGTTTAGTTGTTGGAACAAGAACTCTCAATATCCCATACACTGTAAATGGTCATAATCTTTGAGCAACCTTGAATCAAAATGTTGACCATTATCTTTCAGAAAAATGGTCATAATGCACCCTATGTTAGCTACCAGAAACTTCATCATTGAATTGAATTATCATTGAATTATCTGCTTATCAGAACAAACTGCTAGTCAGAAACTTTGTCCTATGTTAGCTAGTTTCCATGATCCTATACTCTACTGTAATGCACTCTATCTAAATATACATATATACATCTCAAAGCTAATTTAATTGGGAACATATCCTGTGCAACCAGAGAGTTGGTGAAACCACGGTGCAACCCAACTAGAAAAAGTTTCAAAAAATTTTGAAAAAAATCATGGATGTACATCTCAGCTTACCCCATCTACATATAAAATTTCATGATCAAATTCGTCATGTGCTAGAAGTTACAAAAAAGACAAAGTTGATCATGAGCAGTATGATTACTGTTCATGATCAACTTTGTCTTTGGGTTGCACTGTTGTTTCATAAAATTGATTCGACAGATTTCATTTTTCCAATTTAATTACTGTAAAATTAACTTATAGTTAGGGGAGAAATCATACAGTTGTACACAATATATAACAAATTTAACTATGCATTTCACTTTACTGTTTTTGTAGTATACTATTGTTGTTTTTAAATTGGAGTTTACTTTCTGGGTGGAGTGTGTAACATATTTTGAAGCATGAAAATGATGCTGAGAAGTCAATCATTAACATATTAGCTACGTCAGTTTGACTTTTCAGTTCTCAGGAAGCTTAGAAGGTAAACCTACATTTGCACCAACAACAGATGACAAACCTGCTTGTGTATATATTGTACCTTAGAGCATAGAATACTTTATTCTACCCGCAGGTTCGATGACGTGATCAATCTATAGAGATCAATAAATATGGATTCATTATTAGTACTAGATTTTTTCCCCCTTATTCATTATTTGTACTAGAATATTTTTTTCTTGTTTTAGTGACAAGTCACTACTACAAAATGGCATCTATAGTTTCGTCAAATGCTTACACTAACTATTTCTCTCCTTATATGTTGTAGGGGACGGATGGCTCGGCTGCAGGCTCAGTAGGAGGTGATGGGTCACAAAGTGTTGGCGACAATAGTATACCTCCAGTGAATGAGCAATTTGATGATGTCCTAAACTTAGGTGGAGGCTCTAGTTAGTCGATTTTTTTGTTGGTTTGTTTCACACTGTTAGGATTTGCTTGGAGACGTTTTGATATTGTTGACTTGTGCGACAGCGGATTGGAAATCTGTTTGTGTAATGTCGGATTGCATGTATGTTTGTTCATTTGTGCATTTATGCTATCTTGTTTGTGATATGGATAGATAGAATTCTGGTTTCTATATATTGTGATCTGGTTCGTATATATTGTGATGTGGTTTGTATGGACCAAATGAATTTTGAATTTTATTTTTTTTGCTGCACCTAGCTATTTTCGTCGGCCCACATAGAGGCTACCGTAAATGGGATCAAGTATTTTTGTCGGCCCGACTGTAGGCTGGCGAACATTGATCGGTATTTTCGTCGGCCCAAATATAGACTGCCAAAAAAAAGGATCACTATTTTCGTTATGAACTTGGTAGATGAAAATATGATCTATATTGTCATCGGCTGAACTTCAGGCCGACAAAAATATCCTTATCCACGTCAGCATGCCCCGTCAGGTCGTGACGCATTATATGTTCGTCGGCTATATTAGGCCGATGAAAATTTATTAATTTTCGTTTGTTTGTTGTCGTCGGCCAATTTTCATCGGTCGGCCGACGAAATCAACTATTTTCATCGGTTTTAGGATTATTTTCGACGGTTCTTGGCCGATGAAAAAATGTCAATTTATTGTAGTGTAGGATCTCCGGACTGTGACATGGGTTTAATGTCACCGGGGCGGGTGCAAGATTAAGCTTTAACTAGTTGAACGGTTTCGTCACAATCTAGCAAATTGGGTATGATGAGTATCGCGCGGCACGGTTGACATGATTGCTAGAATGTGTCATGTGGGTAAAGTGTACACTCTCTGCAGAGATTAAAATCTAATTAATTAGCCGTGCTCGCAGTTATGAGCAACTTGGGAAAGTAATGTCAAGTATAGTCTTTGTTTTTGCTAAAGCTTTTGGAAATGGTGTTGGAATGGGTTGGTGAATTGGGAAGCTGATGGTGGCTATTCTTACTTGTAATTCGCAGCTAAGGAGGGCTGTGAAATGTCATCTATGAACTCTACTTACTGTTATTTAGCTTTATGTTAAATACTCTTTACAAATTCGTTACCGTTTTATGAATCTTTTACTTGCAAACAAAATCTGCCTTATGCTGAAAATGAGACTAGTGTAGAAGCTTATTTCCTTGATCTAGCCATGCGTTTACTTTATTTCCATACACTAAAGTCTTGTGAGTACAAACATGTACTCATGGTTGCTTAATCAACACAATATAGACAAAGATTTGGAAGAATGTGCCGACAATGCTTACTATACACCGGGAATCGACGATCATGTTGATGGTTGAACTTGGGCTCTTTCCCAAGTTGGTTGCCTGTGGGTAGGGATGGGCATACCGCTGTACTTTTGGTATACGCTTTATTTCCGCTGCATTATACTTTGGGCTTGTAATATTTGGCCGGTTGGCCACTACTTGTAATAGTAAGTAGTTGTAATAGTTCTAGTTTATGTTTATACTGTGACAACTACTTAGATTCATGTGTATGTGTTGCGATACATCTCAAATGCGGGATATGTGGGTGCTAGGCGTTGATCTTGGGAACTAGCACTAGACACATATCTGGGTACCTGGAATTGTCATCAACCATCAATGCATAAACTCTGCGACCGTCCTTTGGCTATTGCTCGTGCTCCCCTTGGAGAGTGTGGGCGATACCAAGGTCCTGAGACGAATGGCGAGTGCTATGCTTGGATGAGTTGGTCTCAATCCCGGTATGGTTGTTCGAAATGGAATCGAAACTCTCATGGACGCGTAAGTGTGTACGGTAAGACTACATGGCTCATATTTGTTTGAGTGAGGGCCATTTAGTCAATACTCGTCTGCAGGACTTTTGGTGGCGATGAGCATACACTTAAGTGGAGTATGGGTGTCACCTCTAAGTCCAACGCACGTGTGAGGAATCGATTCATATTTCTGGGTGCCCACAACCTGTCACACAATATGGTGCAAAACTATGCCAGTTCAAAGTCTGCCAGACCAAGCTACTTACCCTAAACCAAGTGCTAGCTTGTCCAGATAAATGCGCAGTGGCCAAATTAACCCATTGCTCACTAGGAGTCCTGTTGAATAAATCTTGTGCGCTACTTTGATTAGTTGGTTTTTCCAGTTTGTTGAGTCGTGTGCAGCTGAGTTGTCCAGCTAAGCGTGTTTGTAGTGTGCATGTATACCTGGACGTGTGAGTATGGCGTATGTCTCGGTAGATAGTTAGGCCACTAAGTTCTTTTGTAATTGCTTGCTATTTAAGTTGTTAATGAACTTCAGAAAAGCTGTCACTTTGCAGCACCAAAACTCCTGTGCTCTCAATTGTGTTCGCGTGAGTTTTGTGTTTCTTATCTGACATTTGGTATCAGAGCTGCGTTTAGCTCCTGGTGTCCATGTCAGCCTCGCCTTCTCGGCAATCTTGGACTCCGTCACCTCAAAGACGCCGTCATTCGCCCTCACCGGAGCCACGACGACCACGGCATCGCAATATGGCTGGTCAAGGGGAGATCATCGAGCGAGTTGTCAAGGAGTCGTCGACATTGGTTGTCTACCCCACGCTCACACGAACCAACTACACGGAGTGGTCACTCATCATGAGGGTGAACCTTCAAGCCCAAGGGCTCTGGGAAGCGATTGAACCCAGCAACGCGGATTACTGCGACGACCATCATGTGCTCGCGGCAATTCTCTGGGCCATACCCCAGGAGATGCTGGCGACGCTCGCTATAAAGGACACGGCCAAGGCGGCATGGGATACGGTGAAGACCATGTGCGTCGGAGTTGAGCGCGTCTGAGAAGCGAATGCGCAGAAGCTCCTCAAGGACTTCGGAGAAATTGCGTTCATGGATGGTGAAGACGTGGACGACTTCTCCATGCGCAATAACGGCCTCGCCAACAACCTCCGTGTCCTCGGCAATAATATCACCGAAACAGAGGTAGTCAAGAAACTTCTGCAGGTCGTGCCCGAACGCCTCTCGCAGGTGGCGATTTTGATCGAGACACTTCTCGATCTGAACACTCTTTCAATCGAGGAGGTGACGGGTCGTCTGCGCGTGGTGGAGTAGAGAGCCAAGCTGTCATCGACTCCAACCAAGGACAGTAGCGGGCGTCTCCTTTTCACGGAAGAGGAGTGGCTAGAGCGTCACAAGAATCGGGAACGGGAGCACTGCGGAAATGGCGATCGCAGCAAGCGTCGTGGCAGAGGGCGCGGCCAGAGCAGCGGAAATGGCGCATGCGATGGGGCGTCAGCAAGCTCGGCCCGTGACACCCCCGCCGACCAATGCAAAAGGTGTGGAAAATTTGGCCATTGGGCCAAAGACTGCAGGAGCAAGCAAAAAAGGGGGGCAGGCTGATGTGGCACAGGATGATGAACCCTCTCTGCTACTCGAGGCGAGCCCCATCGATACACTCCAGGCGCCGTCGCCGCCAGTGGAATTGCTGCCTCGCCTCCAGACACAGTCAGCATGGGTGCGCGTTGGATCACCACCGCCCCGTGCCCGGTCGCCGCTTCAGCTCCAGCCACCGTCGCCCCACATCGGGTCGAAGCCTCGCCAAGGACCGCACGCATCGCCGCCGGTGTCGGCTCGCCTCCAGGCAATGCGGGCTATGCTCCAATCGCCGCTCAGGCTGTCTCGGCCCTGGGCGCGGCGGGAACCGACGCTGCTGGCATCTCCGCCATCACTACATTTGGTGGAGAAGAAGGCACTCGCATGCTTCGACGGCGCTGCCGAGAGGGAGCATCGCCGATGGATTCTCGATACCGGGGCCACCAATCACATGACAGGATCCTGATCTGCTTTCTCCGACCTCGACATGAACCTACAAGGTACTGTCCGATTTGGAGATGGTTCGGTTGTGCAGATCGAAGGTTGCGGCACAGTGTTGTTCGAGTGCAAAACCGGGGATCACCATATGCTCGCCAGAGTGTACTTCATCCCCAAACTGACCACGAACATCATCAGCATGGGTCAGCTCGATGAAGGGGGTTACCAAGTGTTGATCGACGGAGGCGTGATGAGGATTCGTGATCTGCAGCGTCAACTTCTGACCAAGGTCATCCGCGCCCCGAACCGGCTCTACGTGCTCAACCTCAACATTGCACAGCCGGTGTGTCTCTCGGCACGGGAGACAAAGGACGCATGGAGGTGGCACACAAGGTTCGGCCACCTTAGCTTCTCCTCACTGCGAAAGCTAGCGCGCGATGGCATGGTGCGCGGGCTTCCAGCGGTGGAGCAGAAGGACCAGCTGTGTGAAGCATGTCTCGCCGGCAAGCATCGGAGAACGCCGTTTCCGGAGGAGACGGCATACCGTGCTGATAGGACCTTGGAGCTAGTCCACGGCGACATCTACGGTCCAATTACGCCCACAACTCCAAGCGGAAAGAGGTATTTTCTATTGCTGGTCGATGATCTAAGTCGTTTCATGTGGGTGTATCTGCTGTCATCCAAGGATCAGGCCCCGTCAAACATTAAGCATTTCCAAGCCATGGCCGAGGCCAAGTCCAGTCACAAGCTGGGGGCGCTCCACACTGATCGTGGAGGCGAGTTTACCTCTGCCGATTTTGCCAAGTACTACGCCGAATAAGGGGTTCGTCGACAGTTAACTGCACCATATTCCCCACAACTGAACGGGTTGGTGGAGCGCAGAAAAGGCATGGTGGCAGCTGTGAGATCATGTGATGAAAAATTGGTTGAATGGTGAAATTAGCATTGTAAAGTGATTTTGGTTATGGCATGTGTGGTGCTTGTGCATGTGCTATGTTGAGATGATTATTATGTTGGTGATAGCATAATGGTTTTGCTTGATGCAATGCACTCATGTGAGTGGTTGCATGGATTAACTTTGAGTCAAGTCGTGGACTTGTGCTCGGAATTGGTTTTTGTTTATTCATGTGCGGTGTTGCTCGAGGGCTTAACGTGGTCGATGACGGACCGAACTAGGTTCATGGAGGAACCGAGGTTCGGACTAGGTTTAGGGAGGAATCGAGGTCTTCATGGTCAAGGATGTCATGCGGGGCGCTCGGCTAGAGAACATGCATGGGAGAGGTCGGTTAGTCACGTAATTACAGCAGTGGGGTCGTACATACGTGCAAGATTTGTTTTTGGCCACGTTGGGCCAAGTTGAGATGTATACAGACTCTTTCCATGTTGGAAGTGGAGTTTTATCCTATCTCGTTAGGATTGCTCTGTATAAATAGGGGGAGGTGTCCCCTGTTTATTTTAGTGCAAGATTTTAGGGTTGTACTCTTTTGTTTGAGTACTATAACTAGATCAGATATAAAGATCCTTCTTGCAACTTCAGCGGCTGGTGATTTTTGTCTTGCTCTTGGCTTCAACATAGTTGATCGATCGCTTGATGTTTTGTTCATCACAGCAGTCACGAAGTTCATCACGGAGTTCGGTTCTTTGCAAAGGTATCATCTTGCGAAGGTAATATCTTTTGATCCGTAGATCCGATCAGTTTGATTCTTGTTGGGTTTGATTCATAATTGAATCTAGTTTCTACAGTCAAAATTTCACATCAATCCAATGGTTAGATATTTAGTAATTTGTGGTCACCCAGATTGCTAGCCTGGTCACCCAGCTGTTAGATCGCTAATTATTTCAGTCATTTTGCGAAAGTTATAACTTTAGATCCATAAATCCGATTGACCTGATTCCTTTTTTGTTCACTTTGGAATTGAGTGTAGTTTATAAAATTAAAATTTCACATCAATCCAATAGTTAGATCTTTGGGAATTACTACTCATTCAGATTGATGTCCTGCTCGCCCGACTGCTCGCGTGGTCGCCGGGATTCAGTCATCTTGCGAAGGACATAACTTTAGATCTGTAGATCTGATTGACCTAATTCTTTTTGTATTAGCTGTGGAATTGAGTCTAGTTTCTACAGTTATAATTTCACGTCAATCCAACGGTTGGATCTTTGAGAATTTTAGTTTTTCTGAACTAGTCGCCCGATTGATAACGTGGTTGCCCAACCTGCACGCCTGCTCGCCCAAACTGCTCGCCCAAGTACCAAACTGGTCACCCGATTGTTCTACTGGTTGCCCAAGTGCTCTACTGGTCGCCCAAGTGCCCAAACTAGTCGCCTAAGTGGTCTACTGGTTGCCCAGACTAGTCTATTGGTCTCCCAACTGCATAAACTGATTTTCAAGCAATTTGAGTTTCAATTGGGGTGTTTAAAAGTTCAAAATTTTGATTTTAGCTTCCGCGCAATCATTCACCCCCCCTCTGATTGCTACATTAGTATATTTCGATCCTACAAGTGGTATCAGAGCAAGGTTAAGGTATGGCGTCAGATAAGTATGTTAATCGTCCTCCTATGCTTAATGATTCAAATTTTCCTTATTGGAAAAGTCGCATGCAATCCTATATTGAAGCTCAAGGTAATAATGTTTGGCGCAAAGTTTCTACTGCATATGATGTTCCTGATATAGTTACTAATGATAATAAAGTAGACGTTGATTTGAATGTTAAAGCTAAAACTTGATTTTTCAAGGAATTTCAAAAAGAATTTGATCGAGTTTCTCATTTACGCTCGCATATTCAGTTTGGAAGACATTATGTGACTATAATGAAGGTTCTACTAAGATTAAGAAAGTGCGCAAAAATATTTACCAAAAGGACTTTTCTAATTTTGTAATGAGACCAGTGAATCAATTGATGATCTTTTCTCTCGATTTGAGAAAATCTTGTGCAATTTATGGTGTTGGAGTTAATAATTCAGTTGAGGATAATGCTAGTAAAATTTTGAGATCTCTTAGTCCCGAATGGCGCATGGTTGTTACGCAATTAATCAAACTGTTGATTTAGATACTTTGACCATGGATGATCTTTATTCTAGGTCAAAACTTATGAGATGGATTCCTTGTCACCTAGAGATGATAAATCCTCTACACATGCACTTATTGCTAACCCCAAAGACTTCGTCTGGATTACCATCTTTTGTTTCCTTGTCTGCATTGGCTTCCTTTTCAGATGAACAGTTTGAGATGCTTCCTGAAGAAGATCTTGTGCTCATCTCCTCACGTGCTTTTAAAGCACTCAACAATGTGAGGATGAGGAGGTGTGGAGGCACAATTTCGGGATCCTTCAATTGCTTTGAGTGTGGCCTTCCCGGGCATATTAAAACAAATTGTCCCAAGTTGAAGAAGCAGGAAGAAAGGGAACCAGCGCAACGTAGTTCAAGATGCACTACTCCTAGGCGCCCCAATTTTCGAAAAGTTGCTAAGAAAGTCTTAGCCGCCATAGAGGAGTGTGATCTTAGCGATGTAGACTTTGAGAGTGATAACGAGCCACATGACAAGAAGAGGACAAGATGGGAGATTCCAATGATGACTTCACCGGCATGTGTTTCATGACTGGAAGGGATAGCGACAACGACTCCGATCTTGATGAGGTGAGACCTTCCTATGATGATCTTGAGCATGCCATGATTAAATTAGCTTCAGAACTTAAAAAATCTAAGAAGGCTCTTAAAGAAAAAGATCTAGAAATTGATAGTTCCAATTCTGAAATTGCAAGACTTAGATTTTTAATTCCCAATGATGATTCTTGCAAATCTTGTGATATGTTACAATCTGAAGTTATTGCCTTAAGGAATGTCCATGTTTCTTTGCTAGAGCAAAGTAAGAAAAATGAGAAACATATGAAAAATGCTAGCTGTTCAACTGTTGATTTGCAAGATACAACTCACTGTTCTAAATGTTCTATACTGGAATTGAAGTTGCATGATGCAAAGGCTAGAGTTTCTCAAATGAGAGATGCTATGCTTACTTATGAGGTTCTTTCATGCTCAACTTGTCGCAAACAAAAAGAAAAAGTGGATGTTCTCTGTAATAATTGTTTAACTCTTTCTCGAAAGGTTGATTACTTGGAAAAATCTTTAGAACGTTTCACTACAGGAAATAAAAATCTAAACATGATTTTGGATCAATCAAAAGTCAGTACTCATAAGAAAGGTTTAGGTTTTGATTCTTATGCTCATTATAAATCACATGATCCAACTGTTGTGAAGACACTTGAAAGTGGAAAATTTGAAATTATCAATGAGCCTAAGAAAATTGTTTTTAAATCTACTGGTGTTTTACCTTCTACTGTGATGAATGCAACGGTTGCTCCTACTGTTAATGCTAAACATCATGTTAGGTACAATTGCACTCATTGTGGTAGGGATGGATATTTAGTAGATTTTTGTTTTAGATTAGCCAAACAGCAAAAGAAAGAAAAAACTAAGGCTAGGTCTAATTTCAGGAAGGCACATTTTACTCCTCCTTTTGTGCCTAGGATGATGCAAACATTTTTTGTTGGAAGAAATACGGGAAAAGGCAAATCTAATTTTGTGTACAAGCATACTCGTGTTGTGCCTACTCGTTATGTGTCTCAAGATCGATTCCTAAATGCTTTATTTCTAATCCCAAGATCGAGACTTCACATTCTCTTTGTGTAGGTTGTGCGAGAGGAAGGAGAACATATGGTTCATAGATTCGGATATTCGCGCCATATGACCGGTGATTCAAAATGGTTCTCCTCCTCACACAAAGTTCAGTGATGAGGTCATCACTTTTGGTGACAATTCAAAGGACGGATTCTTGGAAAAGGAATTGTGTGAATCAATGAAAATTTCATTCTCAAGGATGTAGCTTTGGTAAGTAAGCTCAAGTATAATTTGCTCTCGTTTCTCGCCATTTGATGAAGATCTTAAGGTGAGAATTAAGAAAAACTCTTGTCGATATTAGATGTTTCTAAAAATCTAGTATGCAACATCACTCGCATTGGTCGCTTGTTTAAAGGTGATTTTTCATGTCCAACATCTGAAACTACATGTCTTGTCTCCCAAGTTTCTAAAGATTTAACTTTTTGGCATCGTAGACTTGATCATATTGGTTTCGATCATCTTTCACGCATAAGCAAATCAAATTTGCTTAGAGGTTTGCCTGAATTGAAGTATGATAAAACACATGATTTGGTTTGCTCCCCCTGTCAACATGGAAAAATGACTGCACCACTACATTTTCCTATTTCTGCTGTTATGACTGATGCTCCAGGTCAGCTTCTACATATGGACACGGTTGGACCCGCTAGAGTGAAATCTACAGGAGTCACTTTTGATGAGGCTAGTCCCAGCACTAGACCCGACTTTTCAGGGACACAGGTGATCGACTTGCAGTTCTGAAAGTATCTTTTTGGAAAAAAGTGATGATGAAGACGAAGATGACAGTGGCGATCAAGCTGGCGACCCAGTCCAGTCAAACCGGCCACAGGAAGAAAATTTGTCTGCGTTTTCTGAAATTCCTCCAGCAACTACAGCATCCTCACATGGTGTTGTACATCAGGCAACTCCAGAAGTTTCTGTACCAATGCACATACAATGTAGACATCCTCCTGGACAGATGATTGGTGAGTTAAATGTGCGTGTTCTTCGAAACAGGTACAATACTGATGCCTCATATGCTCATACTGCTTTTGTTGCATCATTTGAACCTCAAGATGTAAGTCACGCTTTATCTGATGAGTCTTGGATTAATGCCATGCATGAAGAACTTGAGAATTTTGAGCGTAATAAGGTTTGGGTTTTAGTTCCACCTCCTTTAGGTCATAATATTATTGGAACTAAATGGGTTTTTAAGAATAAACAAAGTCAAGATAGGGTTGTTGTAAGAAATAAAGCTAGGTTGGTTGCTCAAGGTTTTACTCAGATTGAAGGACTTGATTTTGATGAAACTTTTGCACCTGTTGCTAGGCTTGAAGCCATTAGAATTTTGTTGGCCTTTGTTGCATCTAAAGGTTTTAGGTTGTATCAAATGGATGTCAAAAGTGCTTTTCTAAATGGCTATATTTCTGAAGAAGTCTATGTCAAACAACCTCCTTGATTTAAAAATCCAAAATACCCAGACCATGTTTTTAAGTTATCCAAAGCTTTATATGGTTTAAAGCAAGCGCCTCGGGCTTGGTATGATCGGCTTAAATCATATTTGCTGAAAAATGATTTTGAAATGGGCAAAGTTGATAAAACCTTGTTTACACTCAAGCATGGCAATGTTCTATTACTTGTACAGATTTATGTGGATGATATCATCTTTGGAGGTACCTCTCATGCTCTTGTTGCCAAGTTTTCAGACACTATGAGCAGGGAATTTGAGATGAGTATGATGGGTGAGCTCACATACTTTTTGGGTTTACAAGTCAAGCAAACAAGGCAAGGTATTTTTATCCATCAAACGAAGTACACAAAAGATCTCCTTCGACGGTTTGAGATGGAAACAAGCAAACCAATTTCCACACCAATTGGTACAACAACTATTTTGGATCCGGATGAAGAAGGAGAACCGGTTGATCAAAAGGAGTATCAAAGCATGATTGGATCGCTTCTTTATCTCACTGCTTCAAGGCCGGATATACACTTTGCGGTGTGTTTGAGTACTCGTTTTCAAGCTTCGCCACGTGCTTCTCATCGACAAACGGTAAAACGAATTTTTCGCTATTTACAATCCACTTTAGAGTTTGGCTTATGGTACCCCTCATCATCATGTTTATCACTTAGAGCCTATTCTGATGCTGATTTTGCGGGTTGTAGAATTAATAGGAAAAGTACCTCTGGAACATGTCATTTTATTGGTACATCTTTAGTTGCTTGGTCATCTAGAAAACAAGTCTCTGTTGCTCTCTCAACCGCTGAATCAATATGTTGTCGCTCGCATGTTGTGCACAAATGCTTTGGATGATATCAACCTTAAAGGATTTTGGATTAATATTAGATAGTGTTCCACTTTTTTGTGATAACACTAGTGCTATTAATATTGCTAAAAATCCAGTGCTACATTCTCGAACAAAGCATATTGACATTCGCTATCATTTCCTTCGAGATCATGTGGAAAAGGGAGATGTTGTGTTGCATTTTGTTGATTCTGATTTGCAAATTGCTGATATTTTCACAAAACCACTTGATGCTTCTCGATTTGCTTTTTTGAGAGGAGAGTTGGGAGTTGTGCATCCCATGAGCCTGTTTTGAGGGGGAGTTCTTTGAAGTTTTTGTAACATTGTGTAACATGTTTTTTTTATTTCGTGTGTTTCTTAAATGAAAAACAAAAAAAATTGAAAAACAGTAAAAATACTGAGCATTGTATTTCACACACATATGTCATTTGAAGCCATATTTATGCTACAAGGTCTTTGCAACTTCCTGTTTATACATATATGGTGTAGTTTATGTCATGACTTTTTAAATGGAATGACAACTTGAATTAAATCTTGCCATGGTTGAACTTTCTTGGCTATCTTGATCCTGCTCAAAAAAAGTGCTACATATGAAAGTTAAGTGCTAAAGCTCAAAAAGTGATTGTTGATAAAAGCAAGATCAAGGTTATGTACTATCGCACTTTTTCTTTACGAGACTGCTTACCATTGCACTATGATATGAACTTGGAAGAGGTTGTGTATGACCGAAACCATGAAACCTTAAGCTTGTGATTGCTTGGCATGGTTGAAAAGTAAGGCTGATGGTACATGTAATTCCTTGCAATTGTTATTGTTGCAATCAAAATAATGAATCAGTTTTTCAAAGAACAAATAAAGTGCACAAAAATTTAATGTTTTCAGGTTTTAAGATTGTTGAGAAAGGGAGATCATGCCATGCAAAAAAATCGTTAATAGTACTTGATTTCTAGTTACGCTTACTCTACATTATTAATGTGTAGATTTGAGGGTGCAAGTACTGTTGATAGCATGACTTGGTGATCAAGTTGTTACATTTGTGCATGATTCATAATGCTCAGTATATAAAAAATATGGAAAATGTCAACATAAAGGGGGAGAAGTTTATCTTTTGCTCTCCTTTTGCATTCTTGATGAATCCATTGTCAAAGGGGGAGAAATTTTTTGGTCAATCATTGCACATTCACACACACATTTCTTCTTTCTGTTAGGGGGAGTTTTCTCTTTTTGATAGGGGGAGATTTCTTTTTAGATAGGGGGAGATTTTTGTTCTTTTTCTTTTGATCACTTTACTTCTTTTAAAAATGGTGTTGCTATTGTAAGAGCATCTCCAGCAAGAGCCCCTAAAACAGGGCCCCTATTTTGGATTTAGGGACTCCCTTTATTTTTTGAGGCCTTATTTTCAGAGCACAAGTCCAGCAACATCCCCTAAATCTTAGCCCCTATTTTACTTTTTCTCCTATTTTGACATATCCGCTATGTATAATCTTCATTTGACACCACTAAAATTCAATCAAAAATATTTGTAATACATAAAACATAAGCATATTAACATTTACAATTTAAAAACATGATATTTAAAATTTAAATTTAAATTTTTCAAAACATGATATTTAAAATTTAAATTTAAAATTTTCAAAATTTTCAGCAGAAGATGCAGATGCAATAGTTGCAACTCATCCAGCAAAGACACGCTCAGCTGCAGCGAACTAATGCAAGCCATCCTTCACTTAACTCCCTATTTTAAGGTTTAGGAGCTCGTTTAGGGGCTCCTTGGGAATTGGGGCTGAGGAGGCAAATTTAGGGGCCTCCTAATTTTAGGGGCTGGATTAGGGGCCCTGTTGGATCTGTATTTTTTACTAAACTCTCTATTTTAAGGTTTAGGGGCTGGTTTAGGGGCTGGTTTAGGGGCTCTGCTGGAGATGCTCTAAGGTGAATGCCAATGTTCGTTTTCAAATAGTGTTGCCAATGTTTTTATCAAGGGGGAGATTGTCAGATCATGTGATGAAAAATTGGTTGAATGGTGAAATTGGCATTGTAAAATGATTTTGGTTATGGCATGTGTGGTGCTTGTGCATGTGCTATGTTGATATGATTATTATGTTGGTGATAGCATAATGGTTTTGCTTGATGCAATGCACTCATGTGAGTGGTTGCATGGATTAACTTTGAGTCAAGTCGTGGACTTGTGCTCGGAATTGGTTTTTATTTATTCACGTGCAGGTGTTGCTCGAGGGCGAACGTGGTCGATGACGGGACCGAAACTAGGTTCATGGAGGAACTGAGGTTCGGGACTAGGTTCAGGGAGGAATCGAGGTCTTGGTGGTCGAGGATGTCATGCGGGACGTTCGGGCTAGAGAACATGCACATGGAGGCTGGTTAGTCACGTAATTACAGCAGGTGGGCTGTACATACGTGCAATAGTTGTTTTTGGCCACGTTGGGCCAAGTTGAGATGTATACAGACTCTTTCCATGTTAGAAGTGGAGTTGTATCCTATCTCGTTAGGATTGCTCTGTATAAATAGGGAGAGGCGTCCCCTGTTTATTTTAGTGCAAGATTTTAGGGTTGTACTCTTTTGTTTGAGTACTGTAACCAGATCAGATATAAAGATCCTTCTTGCATCTTCAGCGGTTGGTGATTTTTGTTTTGCTCTTGCCTTCGACATAGTTGATCGATCGCTTGAAGTTTTGTTCATCACAGCAGTCACGAAGTTCATCACGGAGTTCGGTTCTTTGCAAAGGTATCATCTTGCGAAGGTAATATCTTTTGATCCGTAGATCCGATCGGTTTGATTCTTATTGGGTTTGATTCATAATTGAATCTAGTTTCTATAGTTAAAATTTCACATCAATCCAATGGTTAGATCTTTAGTAATTTGTGGTCACCCAGATTGCTAGCCTGGTCGCCCAGCTGTTAGATCGCTAATTATTTCAGTCATGTTGGAAAAGTTATAACTTTAGATCCATAGATCCGATTGACCTGATTCCTTTATTGTTCACTTTATAATTGAGTCTAGTTTATACAGTTAAAATTTCACATCAATCCAACGGTTGGATCTTTGGGAATTACTACTCGCCCAGATTGATGTCCTGCTCACCCGACTGCTCACGTGGTCGCCCGGATTTAGTCATCTTGCGAAGGACATAACTTTAGATCCGTAGATCCGATTGACCTGATTCTTTTTGTGTTAGCTGTGTAATTGAGTCTTGTTTCTACAGTTACAATTTCATGTCAATCCAATAGTTGGATCTCTAAGAATTTTAGTTTTTCTGAACTGGTCGCCCGATTGATAACGTGGTCGCTTCAACCTGCGCCGCCCTTCGCCCAAGTGCCAAACTGGTCACCCGAGTGTTCTACTGGTCGGCCAAGTGCTCTACTGGTCTCCCAAGTGCCCAAACTGGTCGCCTAAGTGGTCTACTGGTCGCCCAGACTGGTCTACTAGTCTCCCAACTGTATAAACTAATTTTGATGCAATTTGAGTTTCAATTGGGGTGTTTAAAAGTTCAAAATTTTGATTTTAGCTTCCGGGCAATCATTCACCCCCCCTATGATTGCTACATTAGTATATTTCGATCCTACAGCAGCAACTACGTGAAGCATGCTCAAGGCAAAAGGGCTCCCTGGATGGTTCTGGGCAGAGGCCGTGACCACGAGTGTGTATCTCCTGAATCGTTCGCCGACCAAGAGCGTCAACGGCATGATCCCTTTTGAAGCCTGGTACGGGAAGAAGCCTGGGGTGCATCACCTTCGCACATTTGGCTGCATCGTTCACGTCAAGTGTACGACCCCGAACCTGAAGAAGCTGGATGATAGGAGTCGTCCAATGATCTTCATCGGCTATGAGCGTGGGTCAAAGGCGTATCGCGCCTATAATCCTATCACGAGACGTGTCCATGTGACACGAGACGTGGTGTTCGACGAGTCGGCGAAATGGAACTGGAATGAGGAGGAGCAGCAAGCTGCGAATGGTGAGGACTCGTTCACTGTCGAGTATTTGACCGTTCCCTGGAAGAGCGGAGTAGAGGAGAACGTGGCTGCATCTCCTACTACGGCATCTACACCAACAATGTCTTCATCAACTCCAGTGAGTCCAACACCCGACATGGGGGAGCCAATACCAATCCCCATGCCGGACATCGAGTTCGCCACTCCACCAAGTACGCAAGGAGAGGAGATGGATGCCAATCACGACGGTGCCCCCTTGCGTTATCGCACTATTGACAACATCATTGGGCCAGCGACTACACCAGGCTATGTAGTGCATGAGCTAGCAGGTGGCGAGCTCCACGCAGTGGGGGCGGAAGAGCCCACATCACTGGTTGAAGCAGAGCAGCATCCAAGCTGGGGGAAAGCAATGGAGGAGGAGATGCGGTCCATTAGTGAAAACCGCACTTGGACAATCACTGATCTCCCTCCTGGGCGTCGAGCGATCGGCCTCAAATGGGTGTTCAAGGTCAAGAGGGACGAGCACGGCGCTATGGTGAGGCACAAGGTGCGGCTCATTGTGAAAGGCTACGCCCAACGCCAAGGGATCGACTACGATAAGGTCTTCGCACCGGTGGCGCGAATGGAGGCGGTGCGCCTGCTCATTGCTTTGGCAGCTCACGAAGGATGGGAGGTCCACCACATGGATGTCAAGTCCGCTTTTCTCAATGGCGATCTCCTGGAGGAGGTGTATGTGGAGCAGCCACCGGGTTTCGTCAGCGCCGGCAATGAACACAAGGTATTCAAGCTTCACAAAGCCCTATATTGATCGTGATCGGCACCACGGGCTTGGAATCGAAGTGGATGGGAGCCTCCGGCGCTTGGTTTCAAGAAAAGCCCATCGATCATGCCATCTATTGCAGAGGTGATGGAGGAGAGCGACTGGTGCTGGGTGTGTATGTTGATGATCTGGTGATCACCGGTACCAGCAGCAACAACATCATGAAGTTCAAAAAAGAGATGGCAGATCTGTTCAAGATGAGTGACCTGGGGAAGCTCAGCTATTATCTCGGGATTGAGGTGAGGCAACAAGCTCATGGTATTTCTCTTTGCCAGGGAACTTATGCAGAAAAGATTTTGGCAAAAGGAGGAATGCTTGGGTGCAATCCCTGTCAGATTCCCATGGAGCCAAGGCTGAAGCTTAGCAAAATGAGTCCACCTGTTGATGCCACTATGTATAGGAGTATAGTTGGTAGTCTCTGGTATTTGGTCAATACTCGTCCTGACATTGCCTTCTCCATTTGCTATGTTAGTCGATTCATGGAGGAACCACATGAGGATCATCTTGCAGCAGTGAAACATATCTTAAGATTCATTGCTGGAACCAGCACTTGGGGTCTTTTTTATGCAAGGAAGAAGGGTACACAACCAACTCTGAAGGGGTTCAGTGATAGTGATCTTGCTGGTGATGTTGATAGCAGGAAGAGTACTACTGGAGTCATTTTCTTCCTTGGAGACAGCCCAATTACCTGGCAGTCCACAAAGCAGAAGGTGGTGGCATTATCAAGCTGTGAGGCAGAGTATATTGCTGCTGCAACTGCTGCTTGTCAAGGAGTATGGTTAGCTCGGTTGCTAGCTGATGTGGTGCAATCAGAGGTAAGCAAGCCGATTTTGAATGTGGACAATAAATCTGCCATTTCTCTGGTCAAAAATCCAGTACATCATGACCGGAGTAAACATATCGATGTGAAGTTTCATCTAATCCGGGACTATGCAAATAATGGCCAGATTGATGTGAAGTTTATTAGAACTGGTGAGCAGTTGGCGGATATTCTCACTAAGCCTCTCTGCAAGGTCAAGTTTCAGGAGCTTTGCAGCAAAATTGGTCTTCTTAAAAACAAGTAGGTCAGCGCAGCAAGACTTAGGAGGAGAATTGTTGAATAAATCTTGTGCGCTACTTTGATTAGTTGGTTTTTCCAGTTTGTTGAGTCGTGTGCAGCTGAGTTGTCCAACTGAGCGTGTTTGTAGTGTGCATGTATACCTGGACGTGTGAGTATGGCGTACGTCTCGGTGGACAGTTAGGCCACTAAGTTCTTTTGTAATTGCTTGCTATTTAAGTTGTTAATGAACTTCAGAAAAGCTGCCGCTTTGCAGCACCAAAACTCCTGTGCTCTCAATTGTGTTCGCGTGAGTTTTATGTTTCTTATCTGACAAGTCCCTGCCATCTCAAAACATTTCTCACACTGATCGATCCACCCTATTGGGTTATCTCCTGCAAATAAAGACAACTCCAACTTTGGTCCTTTAAGTACTGCTTCTGCATAATGTTGAGTGTTCAACATATCCCCACAGTACTGATTTCTTTGAGCATCAATCGTTTGTACTCCTAGAAAATACAAGTTTTGCGATAATCCCCCTGTATTGGCCATCCCATCAGGTGGTACATACAGTGGTATGGCCAGATGGTAATAAGTAGAGATCTAAAGTCCACCTTGACCTGGCTGCCAACCGATCACCATTGGCCGGGTCATTGGCAACACAGGGTTAACCCCAGCTCCCCTTCCTCCATAGTTTATAATCATAGGTTGAGTTGATGTTCTGATAGCAGGAGTAAAAACTGGGCACATACTATTTTCCCCCAATGCTTGCTCAGCTAATGTTGATGACTCTAGACCAATCTCATTACTTGCTATCGGATATCCCAATTGGTTCAGTTCACCTACGGAAGGCTGAAAACTCCCCTCACCAATCACTGAAGAACTTTGTTGTTCAGGAGATACTTCAAGCCCTCGTAGTTTTCCCAACGAAAGACTTTCAATCTCAGCTACATCAGTTTTCAGAGATTCCAAATCAGAAAGTCTAACCTGTATCTTTTCAATCTCTTCTTGTACATCCATTCTTTCCAGATCCCGATGGCTAGAATAATCTCACAATATTCAGAATACTAGAATACCAAATCGGAGGATTTTACGGTTTTACACCAACCCCATTTCCATCATCTGCTAAGGAAGAACAATGCTCTGATACCCTTTGTCAGGCCCCTCAGCAAATCCGAAACTGAATAGGATCAATCAAATAGAGGCCCGAATTTGCAAAGCAAATAAAAGCATCTAGCAAAGCAAACAACCAAAAACTACATTAAGAATACTCTAAATATGAGGAATGGGATCTGCCTTCCTTACATTTCTTCCCAGAGTTTATACTCCCACACAACAACCCAAGTTTCAATGTAACAAAATGATTCGCTTTGCTTTTACTTTAAGCGGTACAAGAGCTAGAAACGACAACAGAACTACAACAGTAAATCTCAGTAATTACTGTTGAAGACATTTAGTCGTTGGATGGAACTAAATAGATGTAAGTCTTTCTCAGCTGTTGATGCACACTTAAAGGAAACCAGTCACTTGATAGCTTTGCTGCCGTCTTCACACTGTTCTTCGTGTTCCTCTCGCGCTCTTGACAGCCAACCCCCTTTCGGCGTATCTTAGAAGGGTCAAAACCCTATGCCGAAGGGGCCCTCTCAGCCATATCCTAAAGGGTCCACGAAGATACAGCATCTGAAGGACAAGTAATAAAAGGATAGATGTGTCAGGAAGCGAATCCTTCTGAGCTAGAGTCCTTACGGGAGTAACCATCATGAAGTCTATAGGCTAGTTAGCATAGGGAAAAAGTATAATGGCCCTCCTACTAGCCCATGGGCCTCGTAGGGGCTTACGGGTAATATCATCTTCGGTCAGCTGAAGGCCTCTAGATACCACTTGTAATTGCCTTGTAAAGAGGGAACAACATAAGAAATTTGTTAATAAAGTACAACATCTATTTGTCTTCCCTTCCCTTCACAACCGTTAGGTCTCTAAAAGCACCTCTCGATGTGACCCCACTGTACTATTTGGTCTTCATAACCACATCAGTTGGTGTCGTCTGTGAGAAGAAATAAAATGACACCAAGAAAAAGGATGGCCCCGGTGTGTACCTCCGTGGTTGAAGAGGCCACTACGGCCGCTGCCCAAAGGGTACCGAGAGCCAGGCGCACCCAGGCGACCACAACCGCCGCCACCGCCGAGGGAATGATACCAAAGGAACATTCCACCGGGGCGGCGATCGTCGGGGAGGGGGCTCGGCTGGTGACAACTAGAGAGTCCCCTAGGCCCGGGCCAGTCAACACCACATAGGCAGCCGTCGTCGTACCCTACGAAGCCTTGAACAGGGAGCTTGCCCGGCTGCGAGGCGAGGTGGAGTCCCTCCCGGCAGAGCGTCATTATACAAATTAATCCCTTACACGTTTTTTAGTTCTCTTTTTGACAAACATTTATTCTCCTTAGTTTATATATTCTGTAGTTTGTCTGCATGCCACGATGTATTTAGGCTCACAAATATATGTTATTCATCTGTATGACAGGGCAAACAGTTGATATGGAGATGGAACCCATAGAATGTGCTGGTTGTAAATAGCTATGTGACAGGTATCCTTTCCTGTTTCTGAAAGCAACCTGACTTGGTTTACTTTGACATGTAGAAAGTTGTGTTATGCATACACAGGGTACCATGGGCCACATGTTGTGTTGGCGCTCAGCTATAATGTTTGCTTTACCAAGTTATTATTGTTTTTAAGACACTTGCATTCATATCATTGCTTAAGACGGACCTATCAAGATCTCTCCATGGAGGGTTTTGGAAACCTTGTAAATATTTTTGCAATTGTACCCAATTATTCAGCAATAAGCACTACTACAGACTGCCTCATCCGCGACCCCCCATCACTGCCGGGTAGGTGCGAGACGGCAGTGATAATATTATCATTGCCGGTTCCAAATTCAACCGGCAGTGATAATACCGGTTCTAACTTCAATCGGTAGTGATATGAATAGTATAAATTTCCCGCAGGAATGGAGGCAATATCATTGCCGGTTTTATAGAGAACCGGCAGTGATAAGAAGATATCACTGCCGGTTTATATGTACAACCGGTAGTGATAACACCATTGCCGGTTCGCCTATAAACCGACAGTGATAACACCATTTTCACTGCCGGTTTTACTCTAGACCGGCAGTGATATTACTGTTCCCCATAATTAGTTCGATACAGAACATAAGAAACATTGTAATTTATCTCGCACATAACATATGAAAGCATAATTAGTTAAAAAATAGAATATATGAAAGCAAATTTGTAATTTGCGGATATGTATTAATTAAAATATAGAACATTTACAAAACATAATTAGGTATATCGCCTATTATTACATATTTAGTCCTAATTATAATAGGCCAATGGCGCCAAGCCCTATATCCAAAAGTCATCGCCGCCCTCCTCCTCCTCCCGAGCTGCCGCTGAAGATCGACGAGTTGTGGCGGTGCTCGTCCTCCTTCTCCTCCGAATCCGATTCGGTGGCGGAGTTGGTCTTACCCCAACGCCGCAGCTTTCTGCCGCTGCGCTGCCGCCTCCTCCTCCTTCTCCTCCTTTGCCTCCTCTTCCTCCTCCTCCGCTTCCTCCTCCTCCTCCTCCCTCCTTCTCCTAGCGATGGAGCGGGCTTTGCCCAACACGTGCTCGCTTCTTGGGGTGCCATTTTGCAACAATAGTGGATTGTGTTGGGGTGCCATTCTTGAAACAATAGTGTCATTATATAGAGGCAGAATGGGAAGGGCAACAGTTGGCAGAGGAATGTGAAGCACAACAGTTGGCGCGGCAGAGGAACGAAAGCAAGCGCGGGTTGGGTTGGCCATTGGCGCTGGCGCTTTGAAGGTGGGACGATCACCGCTGGTTTATATTACCAACCGGCGCGATAACGACATCAGAATACCTATAACCGTGAGATATATTACCGCGGTTTAATTTACAACCGCAAAGTGATATTTAAAGTTTACTACCGGTTCGTATATTCAACCGGCAGTGATATGTATTTTCCCGCGCAACGCAATTTTCCCCGCGTAGTATGACCTTATCACTGCCGGTTCTGCAAGCAGAACCGGCAGTGATAAGGTATTTTCCGCCGTAATATGACCTTATCACTGCCGGTTCTTCGCAGAGCCGGCAGTGATAAGCTATTTATATAGCAATCTTCACCTGACCGACGCATTTCCCCGGCCGAGCAGAAGAGAGGAGCGCTCTTTGCTCGGGTGTATTTTTCCTGGAGAGGTGTCAAAATTTTGTGTCAAGATTTTGTTCATATTTTTCATCGAATCGACATCTTCTCCGAATCGAGCGTAACAAAGATGAGTCAGTATTATCTTGGTGAGTTGCTGCTAAAAAATTGTATTAAAATTTTTTGAGGTTACTGACTTGATGTATGTTATATTTGTCGTAAAATTTTACTTTACTTGAGTGCTATAGATGTTGATAATTGCTGATTGTATGGTGTGAATAGTTTATATCGGATCGCTCAAATTAAGATCTAGCTAAATTATTGAATAAATTATAATTCATATTGTAGTGTATGTTTAAGTAATAAAATTGCTAGATGGACAATTATGCAAAATTGTAATTAATTTAATTAATGAAAATTTGTTATATGGATTTTTAATAGTAAAGATTGCTAGATGATCAATTATAAATAGTGAGAATTGCTAGTTGAATATTTAAATAATGGGAAATGGTAGATGGATTTTGCAATAATGAAAGTTGGAACATAAATAATTATTTAGAAATATATCCTTATATTCAATTATATGCTTGTTTGTTGTAGATTAATTTAATTTAATAGCTAGCGCTACATAACAAAATGAAATGAAGAAATCTTCTAAATAATTAAAAATGCTAGATGGATATTTAAATAGTGAAAAAGGTTTGATGTATTATATAGGCAAAATTGCTAAATGTATTTGTAAAACTAATCATTTACAATTATATTGTTATTTGCAAGAATTCATATCCATTTTAGTGATGTAGTGGATGTTTAAGTAATAAAATTGCTATATGGACAATTATGCATAATTGTAATTAATTTAATTAATGAAAATTTGTTATATGGATTTTAATAGTAAAGATTGCTAGATGATCAATTATAAATAGTGAGAATTGCTAGTTGAATATTTAAATAATGGAAAATGGTAGATGGATTTTGCAATAATGAAAGTTGGAGCATAAATAATTATTTAGAAATATATCCTTATATTCAATTATATGCTTGTTTGTTGTAGATTAATTTAATGTAATAGCTAGCGCTACATAACAAATTACAATTATATTGTTATTTGCGCTATGTGCTTATAATGTGTTTATCGCTTTAATTAATTAGCAATGCATGACTACTGTAAAGAATAAATTATTTTGATATCATTTGTTCATATAACGAAATGTAGTTTGATATAATTAATCGTAGATGGATCGAAGGTGGATGTATGACACGGACCGTCATGTCCGTAGTTCTTTAATGGTGTGACTTGTTTTCAAATGCGGTTAAGGCACACAAGTCGAGAAATCATGGACTATATGTGTTGTCCATGCGTTGATTGCAAAAATGAGAAGATGTTTTGTAACATAGAGTTGATGCGCACACTTGCTTCAAGGGGTTTCAAGGTGGCTATACCGTTGGATCGAGCACGGTGAAGATGATATTGTACATGAAGGGCAACACATTGATGAAGATGATATTATACATGAAGGGCAACACATTAATGAAGATGACGGAGACAACGATATGACAAATGTGGAAGATGCATTCGTTGATACCCACGAAGATGATCTAGATCAAATGTCGCGTGATGGGGAGGGGAGTTCACGAGTGAAAGGGAGTTTCAAAAGTTCCAACAGATGGTAGAGGACTCTACAACGCCATTGTACCCGGCCGCAAGGAGGAGCACGTAAAGTCGCATACCGTGCTTTCACCATCGCAGCTTGAAGGCAAGCAATGGTTGGTCCGATAAGAGCTTTATCGAAATAAGTTATGTCTCTTGGGGACTTGCTTCCAGAGGGTAACATGTTGCCTTCAACTACGCACTGTGCCAAGCAGTTGTGTCCGCCTGCTGGGACCGGAAGTACAAAGAATACACGCATGTCCAAACGATTGCATATTGTATCGCAATGAGTTTGCGCACATGGATGCTCTGTTGTTTGCCAAGCAAAGCGGTATAAGGGCAACGACGATAATATCAAGAATGAAGATGTCGGGTGAGGCGAAGAAGAAGAGGTGTCCCCGTAAGGTGGTGTGGTATTTCCTATAATCCCCGCCTAAAGCGATTGTTTGCGAACAAAAGGCATGCCCAATTGTTACGATGGCACGCCAAGAGCGAAGAAGGATGGAATGCTCAGACACCTCGCGATTCTGTGCAATGGAGGAACATCGATGTAAAATATAAGAAGCGCTTTGCATATGATGTGAGGAATATAAGGTTCGGGTTGAGTACGATGGGATGAATCCTTTTGGCAACATGAGTAGTCGCCACAAAGACTTGGCGGTGACTTTATGCATCTACAACCTTCCTTCTTGGCTTTGCATGAAGCGAAAGTACATTATGATGCCACTATTGATCCAAGGGCCTGTGCAACCCGCAATGATATCGATGTGTACCACAAACCATTGGTTGAAGATCTTCTAATATTGTGGACCGATGGTGTATAGGTATGGGATGAGTATAAAAAGAAAACTTTATCCTACGGGCATTATTGTTTGTAACCATTAATGATTATCCTGCTTTGGCAACTCCGTCGGGCCGCACGACAAAAGGATTCAACGGATGCGCCCAAAGGCTCGGATGATACAAACTAGCCGGGGTCAAGAACTGCCAAAAATGGCTTACATGCGGCATCGTGAGGTTCCTCCGCAAGGATCACCCATACCGCAATAATAAGAGAGCTTTTGAGGGACAAAGGAGACCGCCTTAGCTCAAGAATCACACCGGGAAACAGATATTTGCCATCAGAAGGATCTTACAATTATTCACGGAAAGGGAGCCAAAAGACATCTATTCCGACTTCCCGGATAAGGCTCCTTTGTGGAAAAAGAAATCAGATTTTGGATCCTACCTTATTGGCAGCACTGGAAGTTCGACACGCAATCGACGCCATGCACATAGAGAAGAACGTGTGTGACAAATTTGCTTGGTATCTTATGGACATACCTGGTAAAACAAAAGATACACTTCAAGCAAGGATGGACCTCGAAGATATGAAACTGAGGAAGGAGCTGCATCACGAAGAAATGGATATAGGCAAAAAGTACCTTCCCGCAGCCTGCTACACTTTGAGCAAGAAAGAGAAAATTAGCGTTTGCGAATGGTTGCACGGAATCAAAGTTCCGTCTCGTTACTCGCTAACATAAAGAGACTAGTCTCAATGAAAGACTTAAAGTTAATTGGTATGAAGTCTCACGATTGCCACGTGATGATGACACAGATGCTTCCAATTGCATTTAGGGGGGTTCTGCCAGAGAAAGTCCGAGACCCAATTATCAAGTTGTGTTCATTCTTCAACGCGATTTCACAAAAGGTCATCGATCCATTAATACTAGATAAGCTGTAGGAAGACGTGGTCCACACTCTGTGCAGGCTTGAGATGTGTTTCCCTCCATCTTTTTTGATATTATGGTCCATCTCATTGTTCACATTGTGAAAGAGATACGATTCTTGGTCCCGTATTTCTACATCGATGTACCCTTCGAGAGATTCATGGGGTTATAAAGAAATATGTTCAGAATCAAATCGACCGAAGGATGCATTGCCGATGGTCGGGGAACCGAGGAGGTCATTGAGTTCTCAGCCGATTACATGGATCTCAAACCGATTGGTGTGCCTCAGATCTCGGCATGAGGGAAGGCTACAGGAAAGGGACACTAGGCGAGAAATCAAGACGCATTTAGCAATCTAGCTTCATTTACACAAGCACATTTCGCAGCTTTTGGGACAATCGGTTGTGGTGGCCCCAGATGTCGACATGCACAAGAACGTGCTATCCAAAACAAACCCAAGGAGGTCGAGGGTTGGCTCATGAGAGAAACACAGAGATAATTTCGCGATTGGTTGTGTAGACACATGATGCATACGGAGACAGAGCTGCACTCGCTTGAAATTGTTGGCTCAGGACCGCCAACTATAATTCGGACATTCCAAGGATATGACATAAATGGTTTTACATTTTATACAAGAGCGCAAGATAAAAAGAGCACCAATCAAAATAGCGGTATCCGTGATAGATGCCTATGACAAAGAATGGAAATAGGCAAACCTACTACGGATTCATAGAAGAGATTTGGGAGCTTGACTATGGACCTTGAAGGTCCCTCTCTTCGGTGCCAATGGGTCGACTTCCCATGCGTGAATATCGACAAGTACGGATCACTACCGTGGACCTCAAACTCGCTTGGATATAGAGAAGAACCATTCGTATTTGCTAATTTCATTACACAAATCTTCTTTGTAATCAATTCGCTAACAAGGAGCGCCACGTGGTTATTTAAGGAAAAGAAGGATTGTCGGAGTTGAGAATGTTGTCGACGAGGAAGAGGACAACCAATTCGATGAGCTTCCCCTTTGGAGAGGACGTTGACCTAAGTACCATGGAAGACAAAGGATTTGTTACATATATACGCCGCGATCATAACGAAGGCCTAATCGTAGCTTAGTTGTAGTAATGAAATTTATGCTTTTGTATGAACGACATGTTTATTTTCTCATATGTAACAATTAATGTAATATATGCAATAATGGAAATTGAGGTTATGCTTTCTTTTGATCAAATTGAAAGTTTCACTGCATTTGGATTTTTGTGATTTTGATCTGACTTGAATTTGTTTGAATTTGACAAAGATTTGTTGTAGGGGCATATCCTGCAATCAAAGCTTTTGGTGCAATCACCGTGCAATCCAACTAAGAAAAGTTTCAAAAATTCTGAAAACAATCATGGATGTACATCTCATCTTACCCCATCTACATATAAAATTTCATGATCAAATTCGTCCTATATTAAGAGTAATAAAAAGACAAATTTTAATAGAATATGGGCAAAGAGCTTATCACCGCTTGGTTGTACAATGGACCGGCAAGAATATTCCACTATCACCGCCGGTTGTACAATGGCCGGCGGAATATTCCACTATCACCGCGGTTGTACAATGGACCGCAAGAATATTCCATATCATCACCGTTGCCGGCCCTAAGAAGGTGTGTCCAAACCGCAAGTGATATTCCACCCCTATAAATTGATATGCCGCGCCTTCCTCTCATTTACCTTAGCCCTAGCCCGCGCCCTCCTCTCACTTTTACAGCGCCGTCGCCTCTGAGCTCCCTGACGCCGCCGAGCCTTGAACCACCGCCATCGGTTCGCGTTAGAGCTCCCCGCCGCCACCTCGACTCGGGCCGCCGTCGCCTCGCTTGCCTCGGACCGCCTCGACTCGGGCCGCTGCCGCCTCGACTCAGGACGGCCCGCGTCTCCTCCCCATCGTCGCCTTCACCTCCACCTCTCCCCTCCGTCGCCTCGACCTCCCCACCGTCTCCGACCTCGCCTCGACCTCCCCACCGCCTCCCGCCGTCGCCTTGCAATCGCTTCTTGCGATGTGTGAATGTGGTTGTGCAGATGTGAATGTGCGATGTGAATGTGAATGTCAATGTGCATGTGATTGTGAATGTGATTGTGAATGTTTCAGATGTGCATGTGCAGATGCTAAGGGCCACCAATTCATTTGGCTTGGGGACCTAGCATGTGGGTATAGTGTTCAGTGAGGATTTGGGACTGCAATAGACAATTTGTGACAACTAATCTGTGATGATTCTAGGGTTATCAATGACATAGACATTTATTCTGTGATGATGATACAAATAAATGAGGCACTGATTTTATTCTCTACTACTGCTCGATGATGATACAAATAAATGAGGCAATATTTATCTGCTAGTTAGTGAATCATTCTGTAATTCAGCACTGTTAGATCATTGTATCAATACTTTAACTTGTTCTTTGTTGCTGCTGTATATGTGATATGCTATCCTGAGAATAGTTCCTTTCATAACTTTGATATCCTGGTCTAATATGGAACTCAATTCTCACTGGCTTGGCATCACTATCGTAGGCAAAATTATTGCAATTCTGTTGTTCAGTAGCGTTTCATCCATAATTGAGTATTAGTGAGTCAATTTTTCTTAAACGGTGCTGAACTGAATAGAGTCACTAATTTCAGATTGATATACCCTGTGATATATTGCTGAAATTTTTTGTTGGAGGGCTTTGAAGCATATTATTTTTGTGTATGTACATTTTTGAGATGTATTTTTTGTTGTTATGTGTTTAAAAAAATAAGCCCTCGCAAGCGAAGCATTTCATCCATACACCGAGAGGCGGCCATGAGGAGGCATGCTCGCTTGAACACCGACCGAGCTATCGGTGAGAGGTAAGTACTCCAGGATCAATGAAGAAGAGGAGCGGAGGAAGCCTATGGACAAGTGGTACGCAGAAGAAGACAAAGCAACCAAGTCCATTTCAAGCGAGCATGTCTCCTCATGGCTTCGCCTCTCGGTGTACCGGACGCTCTCGTGACATCCATGCTTCTTGAACTTGCAAGGGCTTATTTTTTAAAAAATCATTTTAGTGTGGAATATATTCTTAAGAATATATGAATTTTTTCATATTATTTTTTCATTTCGAGATGTATATGTATCATGTGATTTTTTTCTAATGTATAAATATCATTTTAAAGTTACATGTGCACATGTTTGTAGCATGAGGTCACAACATCACTTGATTTCCTCTCAACTCTAGCAAATTACCATCGTTTGAATTCACAAGTTTGATGTCATGTAGCAACCATAAATGAATGCAATATAATTAACCCAATAACATTTCGGATTGCTAGGAATGGCCTCGAATCAGGGACAAGTGCCAGAGGGAGTTCGGCCCTCGAATGTAGACGAAGTAGGAATGGGTAGCCCAAGTGGCTACCCGAACCTCTGAGGATATTGATATGGAGCAACTTTGGCTACAACCATGGACCAAATCGACGCTGCCATGGACCAAGTGACACCACGACCATGGACCAAATCGACGCCTATGGACGCCTTCGCCATGGACCAAGCTGACGTGACTAACATGGGCGAGGTAAAGTATTAGTACGTTGTGATTCCCAAAATATTGTAGGGTCATACGACTAATAACAAGATCCAATTGTAGGCTCAAACGTCTGGTGAACAAAGGCGGCGCGCAGGTCGTGGTCCGAGCAAGATGCCTAAGGGCGTTCACAACATAGTCCAGCTCTCGGAAGTCGGGGAACCTGCTATACCCGTGTCAGCGTTGGCGCCGTACAGGACAGCCTGCGGAGTACTTGCTAGGGATAACGTGCCCATCAGCTATAGATCATGGACCGGCCGCGAAGGTGATCAATGGGTGGTTCCCGATGACCTGAAGGACTCGCTATGGGGCAAGCTAAAACAAGTATTCCATTTCCCCCAAGGGTCAGAGTTGGTTGCAAAGAAACGTGCACTAAGTATCATGTGCACATGCTGGAAGAATTGGAAGACTCAGCTGAATAAGAACTATGTGAAGAAGAATGTCACGCCAAATTTTAACATGTTTCCAAAGATAAGGGAATTTTGGAAGGACTTTGTATGCATGAGAATTCTCAAGAAGCCCAAACAAAGGAGTCGAAGAACAAGGCTAACGCGATAAGCATATGTACCTCACACACTAGGCAATCGTGGCTACGTGAAGAAAATACTGCATGGGATAGGCGCGAACAAGAGCTAACCTCAAGGGCGCATACTCCGCGACGGCCGAAGTTCATCGAACGATCAAAGCACTAGTTGCTTGGGAGGGGGGCTTCTGTCTCAGAAGATGGCAGCTTGAGCTTTAGGAGCGATAGTGCCCAGGAGGTGTCGCAGAAAATATCAGAAGTTCACGTGGGGTCTTCCCAAGGGCTTTTCAAGCCACAAAGGGAGAATGATGAGCTGACTGTTGCCCTGGGTAACAAGGAGCATCCCGGCACACCCGAGGAGTTGGTTTGGTGCCATGGAAAGAAGGCTTCCCACCGACGATCGTTGTACAAGCGCCGAAAAGAATAAGAGAAGATGAACCGCAAAGTCAAATACAAGATGTTTGTGGCAAGAGCGTTAGAGGAAGAGAGAGCGAAGTTGATCAAGTTGTGGAGCAAGCAAGACAGAAGCTCTCACCACGACCGCCACTCGATGACAACCCTCGGAACCTCGACCACGGTGTTCTTAAGAACAACAAGGCCCACAACGATTCCGGAGAGCATCGACTCCATTTTCCAATGGATGACATCACAAACCGACACCGCAAGCTGCATTTGTCCAAGACATGGCATTACCATCAAGGTGGCCGATGGCGGGGCTTGGCCATGCGGCTCCTCGTGGGTTCTCGTGATCGCCGCCTAATACCACCGGGATTCGCCAGGTCGGCGTAGACAGTGTAGTCCGACAATATCGCAAAATGGAGGTAGAGATTCCTGGCGAGGACGGAAAAAACAAACTTGGAGAAAACGTGCATGGCTTCCTCGCGTGGCGCAAGAGCTTGATTATGTTCGGCTTGGACGATGAGGCCGACAACGACGATGATGACGATGAGCTGCACTCTCCACACGCAGACCTAGCGCCTAGGAAAAGTGCAACTCCTCCGCCGGCACCAGTTAGGAAAAGTCCAACTCCTCCGTCGGCACCATCCAGAAAAAGTCCAACTCCTCCGCCAAAGACCATCCGTAGAAAAGTCCAACTCCTCCAACTCCTCACCAAGACATAAAAAGAATCGAACATCAAGACCATCTCGAAGTCCGCATCGTCTTGTACCAAATCTCGGTCATCTCGTGAAGTCAAGACACCTCGGAGAAATTACCGGCCGACATGATCAAGAAGAACGAAAAAAGCAAATAAAGGCCGACGTAAAATCTCACTTCCAAAAGGCGCCATCACCCGAGAAGACTAAAGTCGATGCTAATGCGCAGAGTTTTTTCTTGAGTATGGCAAAAGCCAAAGAGACAGTATGGCTTCAACCTTCGAAAATGTCGGACTACGAGCGATCTCCGTAAAGCAACACTTGAAGATGGCTAGTGCCGAGGCGCCGATGTCGCAAGCTCAAAAAGATGTCTGAACAAGTTCGTAATTACGAGCTAGGTCTAACTCGAAGTTCTTTTTGGGGCAACCGCTGGTTCCCCAAAGGATTTAGAGAAGCTAACAACACAATTACGGCATGTCCATCAGTATTACATGCAGCAGTGCGAAAAGGGTATGTGGGCGCTCCCAGTGAAATACAAAGATTTGGATTTTCACAATGGGGATGACATGTTCTCGTAGAGTTCTGCGAATTGTATATGTTGTAATTTACGGATGCTCGACGCGGCATTGGTCGACTATGGACTCGTAAGTCTCTATTTATATTATTGTATATTCTTGTACCGCTCAACCTGTATGTCTAACTTCTTTTTATATATGTAGAATGGAGATACAGATATGTAGAAGAAATGAGGATGAAAATTTAGGATTTCTCGATCCGGGCTTGTCAACGAGACACTCGTCCGTGATAACCCAAAGTTTGTTGAAGAATATTTATCTAAGACTTTCTTCAAGTGAAAAACAAAACCTCCGTACTTTTACCCTATAACTTTCAAAGACATATTACCCTACTTCTAATATTGTTTTACTATTTTTTGCGTGACACGGTGTGGGACTAATAGGCTATGTTAACATATATGTCTAGTTATCATCGGGTCCTCCTCGTCATCGAAGTTAGAAGCTAGCGGGGTTTTTGTCTTGGACTCGATGAGAAAACAACTTGATGAGTATGAACATAATTTTTGGGACATGATGAACAGTAAACTCGATCGCTATGCTATTGCTCTAGTAATATTTTATTCTATTGTATTTAAGGTTAATTACTATTTAAAATCATTCACAGGGCATTCAAACGGTATTGCATGAAAGGTGGTCCGCATCGTCCCTTCAGGAAAACTTTCAAAGTAATAACAGACTTTCCATGCATGAGACAGACCGGAAATAGTTTATAAAGATACTACGTATGTACAAATCTACATGCAATTGTCACGAAGAGTGCTCGGCTATAACGGCCATGGTATATAATTACACATTCATGCCTACTTTTCTTTCATTTAACATCTATCATCATTAATTAAATTTCTTTTCTTCAATAACAAATACTCCAAGATGAGAACCAATAAGCCATCGCCAAAAGAAATTTTAGCAATTCAAGAGCAGATCGCTGGATTCATTAATGATCAGATCATCAATCCAAAAAGCGAGTTCCACGACGACATCCTTGATCCAAAGTGAACGAGATGTACTCACACTACATTTGTAAACAGACTATTGTAAAAACTAAATATTGTGATGCTTTAATATATTTTAATTATGATCTAACGACGCTTTATAGACTATATATTTAAAGGCAATATATCATGTGCACACAGGCCTTCCCGTGTACACATCGTGCACACCAACTAATAAAAGTCAATCACGAAAACTCTGAAAAAATTTGTACATGTACTTCATAGAATATTACTCTACCTATGTGTAAAATTGTAGGTTCAAATTCAATACATATCAGGACTTACAAAAAAAGAGAATGGCGTGGACGAACCAGCAGTGATGACCTATTCTGTAGTAGTGAAGTTTGCATGTGACCGTTAGATGTTATTAGGATAACGGACAGAGATCGCCTGTATTCGTCAGTGCGACCGCAGGCGATCTTAGCCGTCCATTCTAATAATCAGAGGATTAGATCTACTGGTATAGTACCTGCACAGTATCTAGGCTGATTTTGACCATCTAATTAATTTGCATCTAAGGGTGATAATGCGACCGTTTAAATTGCAGTCACATTACCGACTACACAAGAACTGCGTCCTAGATAACATTCCACGCCGACAGCAGTGCACTAGTCAACCGTAAGTGTCCTGTTGTTTATTTGGACTTTCATGATCTTTTGCTCATGTTTTTAGGAAATAGTGAATTCTATGCTATTTGCATGTGCTGTATCGTTGATTATGTCAGTGTGGATGGACTCAATCACTCAATTTACTTCGCTATGCTATCTGAATCCTGGTTTTTAAGTACTAGTACTAGTGCGGCGTACTAGCATAATTATTAAGTACTATGTAAAATACTATTAGATATTATTTATACCAAAAAAATGTTACGTTAAAAGATGCAATCAGATCAGATGACAGATTTCATACATGCGAGCTAGCTTAAACTAGTTTATATAGTACGAATTAAGGCTAGTAGTATATATGTACTCCGTTGTTTACAACTAAGCTAGCATCTGCTGGCTAGCGCTGCGTACTGGTTTATGGTTCCATGTGTACATTTTACTTCACAATGTGATATTTTGCCCTAATGCACAACTGTGCCTCTGATCATCGCCCTGTCATTCCAAGTATCTATGTTCCATTTCATATAGTTGGGACTGCTTATACACTACTACGGAAAGGGCATTTAGTCCCGGTCCAAAACTGCATTTAGTACCGGTTTTTGAACCGGTACAGGCCATCCGGGACTGATGCTCAAGGGCATCGATCGGTTCACTCACCCGTCTTGATAGAGTATCGATGCGGTTCAATCCTGCGTGGCGCGCGGGGAACCCCTGAGGACCTCATCAGTACCGGTTGGTGTCTCCAACCGGTACTGATGAGGCCCTCATCAGTACCGGTTGGTTTCTCCAACCGGTACTGATGTTTTGTATATATACAGGTCTATTTCTCCAGTAGCTATTATATATGTGTGTGTGTTAAATCACAACTAATTAAAAGCACAGATAATCAATCATGCACTTTGCCTGATAATTAAATCACTGAACATTCATTAACAAATTTAATTACATCTAATGTATTAAAATATGTACACATATTTGTTCTTCTGCTCATCGTCTAATGTATCAATATATATGTACACAACTTTAATTACAACTTGAGTATTTTTTTCCTTCTGTTCATCGGGATCTTTTACGCGCATTGCTCTTGCTAGCCGTAGATGTCGACCCCGACAGTTCACTGGTCCTTATCGAAGGGCACAACCTGTTAAACATTGGTTCGTGAAACTCGCCTTTTGGATTCTGACCTCATCGTAAATAAAGCCGACGAGTTGTTCTTGGATTGCTCTCACTCGTGCCGGCGAGAGTTCCGAACCTTGTTCCGCCAAATGTTGAGGCACCTATCGTTAAGTCATTAACTAATCAATACTTGAACTTGTACAAGATATAAGGAGTACCTATACATCATTAAAGCTAGTAATTATATTTACTCACCCCCTTGTTGCCTTTTAGCACGCGATCGGGCGGCTCGGTTTGGGTGTGCATAAACTCGCATACATAGTAGCCGATAAATTGTTACCCGCGGTGAGTCAAGATCTGCAGATGGAAAAAGTTGAAAGCGTGAAATGGATGCAAGGAAATTAAGTTAACTAACTAAAAAGCTAGCATTATGATATCGTACGAGAGGCAATTGTAATGTCAAATTTCTCCTTGAATACATACGTTTTTAGCACGGAACCGTGTGAATGCACTACACATGTGATTCTGAATTGTACATGATTAGAATTTGTTTCAAATTGAAGGAAATAGAGCTAGTACGATAATAAAAGGAACAAGAATTAATACCGGTCGAGCATGTCGATAAAGTTTTGATACTTTTCAACTGGTCTCCTTTATGAGTCCATAATTGTGATCGAGCTACGATCTAGCTCGATCATAAGAAGAATCCAAAGAAAACTATACATAGATGTGTCAACATAGATAACTAATTAGTTCTAACATCGTGTTATGAAAAAGGAGTAGAATGAGGTGGTGCGAAAACACGTACTCAAATGAGTAGGCTAGATATATCTTTGACTTATATCTTTGACCCATTAGCGCATTGAATCGTTAGTCTCTGTTTTCGCTTGGGTGGTCTCTAACGGTTGTCTCGTTGATAACTACTGGGTCCATGAAACCTATGTCGAAAATACGATCCCTTCGGCATCTTTGTATCTCCATGCTACATAAGAAATTAGTTAGGCTTGCAAGTTAGTATAGTACAAGGAAGTGCACGATAGTTTTTTGTAAATAATTAAGACACTTACAGAGTCCAGCAACCCATCAAGCTCACGCTGAGGGCGTCTGTCTGGTATAGATCATATATGTATCTTCTTGAGAGTGTAACTCTTCACCTTCTTTTCGGTCCCTTGGGGGAAGGTGAATGTCTCCTTCACATCGTTCCAAAGCATGTTCTTCGTATCTTGAGGGACCTGATCCCATTTTGCTATGCTAATTGCCACGTGGTCCCTAACGTGGACGCTGCATGCCGAATTGAACGGCCCAAGCGCCCCCGAGGGTGCAAGAGGTCGGCCGTCCTTGTCGACTTCGGTGATAACATGTCTTGCCTTCTTCTTCTTGCTTGGACCTCGCTAACGTGATTGCCTGCCTGGTTGACCGATCTGAAAGCATGGTACAATCATGAACGGGTCAGGATGTTGGCTTAGCATGGTAGTGGAACCGACAATCATGAACGTGACTGATTGTTACCTCGCCGGCCTCAACGTGCTCTGCAGCCTCATCGTGCTCTGCAGCCTCATTGGCCTCGGTGGCGGGTGCAGGCTCCGCCGTCTCATGACCATCACTCCCCGCAATCAAACTAAACAGAAATGCTTCATCGTCCATCGTCGTTTCTTAGGCTAGAAGCACTGAAAATTAACGAAAATAGATTTCATTTCATGTAAAGCTGATGGTACTACTCTAAAACGGCGTGGAAGACGGTAGAGAGAGGATGGGCGGCGACGCCGAAGATGTTCCTAATGTAAATCGGCCAAATACTATACATCTCGAAATGAAAAAATAATATGAAAAAATTCATATATTCTTAAGAATATATTTGCTTAATAAAAAATAATGAATCATTCTTATTCCACACTAAAATGATTTGAAAAAAAAAGCCCCTGCAAGTTCAAGAAGCATGGATGTGAGGAGAGCGTTCGGTACACCGAGAGGCGAAGCCATGAGGAGGCAGGCTCGCTTATCATGGACTTGGTTACGAATAGCAATGCACGTAAAGTGAAGTGCTCTCTTTTGTACTCATCCCATACACGTACACCATCGTTCCACAGTGTTAACAGATCTTCAACCAACGGTTTGAGGTACACATCAATGTCGTTTCCAGGTTGCTTCGGGCCTTGGATAAGCAATGGCATCATAATGTACTTCCGCTTCATACACAGCCAAGGAGGAAGGTTGTAGATACATAGAGTCACGGGCCAAGTGCTGTGACTGCTGCTCATATCGCCGAACGGGTTCATCCCATCCGTACTCAACCCAAACCTTATGTTCCTTGCATCCTCAGCAAAGTCCGGGTATGTTCTATCGACTTTCCTCCACTGGGAGCCATCAGCAACGTGCCTTAGCCTTCCGTCGTCCTTACGGTCTTCCTTGTGCCAGCGCATCATCTGGGCATGCGCTTTGTTCGCAAATAAACGCTTCAACCGGGGATTACAGGAAATACCACACCACCTTAGCAGAGGTCTCTTCTTCTTCTTGCCGCCCTCTACCTCACCTGGGTCATCACGCCTGGTCTTATACCGCGAAGTTTTGCACACCGGACAAGCTTCCGAATCCTCATACTCATTGCGATAAAGGATACAATCATTACGGCATGCATGTATCTTCTGTACCTCCAACCCCAAAGGGCAGACAACTTGTTTGGCATCGTACGTAGTTTCGGGCAGTGTGTTCCCCTCTGGAAGTAACTTCTTTATGAGGCATAACAACTCGTCGAATCCCTTATCGGACAATCCATTGGTCGCCTTCCATTGCATCAGTTCTAGTGTGGTACGCAACTTTTTATGGCCCCGTCGGCGCTTTGGGTACAACGATGTTCCGTGGTCCTCCATAGGCGCTGGAACTTTTCGTAATGTCTTTCATCGATGTATTCTCCCTCTCCATCACGCAGCATCTGGTCTAGGTCATCATCACCACACTCCCCCAATGTATCTTCGAAAGAACCATGTTGACCAGCGTCCGGGATATTGTTGTCTGCCTCTTCTTCTTCACCGTCTTCCTGTATAATCTCTTCTTCACCGTGCTTGGTCCAACAGGTATAGTTTGACATGAAACCTCTTGTGAGCAAATGAAAGTGAAAGTGGCTGGATTTTGGCCACTCCTTCTCATTCTTGCAGTCTATGCATGGACAACATATGTAGCCCGAACGTCGTGTGTGCATCGGCGCAACGAAGAAAATCTTGCAAACCCTGCAAGAACTCCGGGAGCGTCGATCCATGTACATCCATCCGCCGGTCCATCTACATTATGTTACATCAAGATAACTGTTACCTCATTTTCCGATAATGAATTGTTGAACCAAAACCTAAATATTAGCTAGATCCACACCTTCAATCCGAAGGCTAAATAATAATCCAAGCAAAATATAAACCCACACAACAAGTTTTTGCAACCTACAAAAAGAATTGGTCGATCGAGTCTGGATTCAAAATTTGAACAAAATTCACGCGACTTTGTTTGCAAATTCTGTTGAAATTGTAACAACCTAAAAATTTCTAAATTATTATTCAATCATTTATTTTTATTTTTTCTAAATCTCTAGCACTTAATTAATGATGTTTTCAAAAATAATTTGTTGATGGAAATTAAAACCAAAATTATACTAGAAGTAATTTTTTAAGTTTAAAATATTCCAAAGTATTTTTGAAAACTTTTCTCAAATATTGAACTCATTTTATATTTTCTATAAAGCCATTCATATTTCTCGATATTATTTTAATTCAAAATGAATTTAAATTTCTTCTTTTCCACATAACCATTGCCATTTGAAGATCCCAAACTCCATGATTTCCATGCACCATTCTCCCCGACTCGTGCAACCAAACCTCATCCTTCATCGACCGATGGAACTAAAACCTAAATTTAAGCTAGATCCACACATTAAAGGCGAGCTACATTATAATCCAAGCAAATTCTAAGCATACACAACAAGTTTTTGTATCCTATTTGAAAAGATCAAGCTAGATCTCTACATTCATATTAATCTTTCATCAATCATGGGAAAAGATCAAATTTTTTTCATAATTCAAGCAAAAAAAAAGGCTCCATTTAACACCAAATGATGTGAGGAATGATGTTACTAACCTTAGTTACCTTGGTTGCGAGTAAAATGACCAAAATTTTGAAATTTGGGCATCACCTCCCTCTACATTCATAATCTTTGATCAATCATGGGAAAAGATCAAATTTTCTTCATAATTCAAGCAAAAAAAAGGCTCCATTTAACACCAAATGAAGTGAGGAATGATATTACTAACCTTAGCTACCTTGGTTGTGAGTAAAATGACCAAAATTTTGAAATTTTGGGCAAGACTCTCCCTCATTTCAAGCTCTTGGCGAAGCTCCACCGTTTTTTCATGATTTGGAATGATCTGGTCCGCAGAGAGCGGGAGGAGGAAGAAGTTTAATTGGGACTCAAGACGGTTGAAGACACGAACCGATCGATGATATAACATCGATCTCTGTTGGTGTAACGAACCGGTACTATTTAGTGGGTGGTAAATAGTACGGTTCAGTGAAACCAACCGATCTTGATGTTATCTCATCATACCGGTTCGTGTCTTCAACCGTACTAATCACTCCTCGAGTTCAGTGGCCGTTGAACCGGATCGATCTAAATATCGGTCCTGTTAAATGCTCTAACCGTCTTGATGGGCGGTAGGAAAGGTCGGTTCTGTAGTAGTGATAATTACCATGAGTCGTGGATTTCTTTCATATAGTAAAGTACATTACTGTGATTATTACAACTGTAACATCCTGAAGTTTGTAAAACAGTGAAATATCATATTGTGAGTTTGCATTTTGAATATTTCTGAGTTTTATTGGAGTTTTGGTTTTCTTAGTTGATTTCTTGGATTTTGTAATGCAAAGACAATTAAGGAAAATGAAAAAAACTAAAAGAACAAAAGAGAAATTGGGAAAAATTGTTGTCTGAATCCAAAATCTGAGGAGAAATCAATTTATGTACCAGTTAAAATATATGGATATCAATTTAAATATTAAAAATGGAAAAGTTGGTCAGTTTGACTAGAAACAGTGTACCATCCGAATTAATGAAAAATATTCAGAGCTTATCTCAAGATGAAAAATTTACCAAAGAACTCTTAGTACAGTATTTAACTCTGGTAAAAATCTTAGAAAATTACTAGGTTGGATAAGACTCCAAATAATTCGAAAACAGAAGCTAACAACAGCTGTAAAATGGAATGTCAGAATTTTTATAAAATCATGGAGCAATATATTTGATTGAAATTTTTATGGTATAAAAAATATCTCATTAAAAACTCTTCAAAAAAGTTTCAAAAATAAAAAGTGTCATTTGAAAACATTACCAAACCAAAAACAGAATTTGAAATTCTGTGCAATGTACAGTGTCAGAATTTTAATAAATTTTATACTAAGTATTTTAATCCCAAATTTTAACTGAAGCTTATGTTCTTCCAGGAGAGTGTATAAAAAAAGTATGAAAAATCTCTGGCGAAGATTGATAGGAGAATTAATGCAAGTCAGTGCACCTAGCCGGTCAGCCCTTAAGTCGGTTCCCTTTTCATTCGCTGCCATGCGGGCCCGGGGTACTGTACCCTTTGTTGCACTGGCAGCCGGCACAGAAATTCTTGCTCGCCGACAGGTGGGCCCGGCCCCACTGGTCAGGCTTTCTTTGTCCTCACCCCACTCCTTCCTTTTCCTCTCCCGAGCTGAGCTCGCTATCTCCGGCGCTCTCTCTGTATACCTTGCGTGCCACCGTACCTGAGCACCGCCCAAGCAAGCCAGGAGCACCACGGCTTGCGCCAGCTCTTCCGCGCTGTACCCAGCCATTACCGCCGCTCTATGCTGACGGGATAATCGTCCTACCTCGCCGCAATTCCACAGAGGCAACCGCACATGCGTTCACACCCTGGAGCTCTTTTGGCTCGCTATAAAAGGCCAGCCTTGCGTCGTTTAGAGATTTCTGAGCCATTCTCAACTTCCCACTGAACCAGCACGCCATTTCCTTCTCCTTTTTGCTGTTCTTCACTGGAGAGTCGAAAAGGTAGGAAAATGAAATTCAAGCGGTTGGGTGAGAAATCTTTTGAATCAATCAACCTAGAGCTTCCTTAAGCATTCCTGAGTTCCTTGCTCATGTTTATTTCAGACCATTCTGCGCAAAACACCGTCACCGTTGGACCTTTCTTCTTCGGCTCCAGCGCACCGACGTCAGCCCGTTCCAAGCCATTTCCAACCGGAACCCAAGGTGAAATATCATCGCCTAGCCTCATTGACGCTCGCTAAGTACTTCTTCCATGAAATGAATCGCCGGCGGTGAGCCGCCAGTTGCTGCAAGTGGCTCATAGCCCCTCACCGGTGATTTACCATCTTCCCGGCCATCTCTGCTAGAATTAATGGGTTCCCTAGATGCGCCTTGACTTTCTGAAGCTCATGGTGCAACCCATTCCGCCGTACCAGAGTTAGTTCGCCGGCGGCGAGCCCGTAATCGAAGCGCTCTGTCTTGAGTCGCTGGCGTGTGGGTCCACGCTGTCAGTGACTCGGCTGAGTAGAACGCGCGAACTGTGGAGTCGCTGACTAGTGGTCCCAATATGTCAGCGTCTCGGTGGCTTTTGAACTGAAGACTGCGCGCGTGTAAGAATACGCTTTCCAATCAGTGAAAGAACATTTTCGATTTAAATGGAAATTTCAAACCTGAGAAGATTCAAACTGTTATAACTTTTGATCTAATACTCCAATTTTGATGAAATAAATTTCTAAAATCATATAAAATCCAATAGTTTCAGAATATACAAAAATATTTTTAAAAGAGTTACCGTGTGAATTTTTGTAATAGAAATGCTTAAATAGGTATTAATGCACTAAGAAAAAGATTAATTTAGACTTAACCAAAATAGATAAAATAAAATTTTCCAAAATCCTTGTTATAAAAGGAGTTTGAATATGTAAAAATATTTTTATTTTAAGTTAGTTTACTTCATCAAATAAATCCATATTTAATTCAAATTGAAAAGAAAATGAATACAATTAAAATAAAATGCTTTAAGAAAAATGAGTGAATTTCATTAATTATAAAGAATATGAATTACTGAATTTAGCATATGCTGAAAATAAATATATAGAAAAGGCTTTTAGGATTTCAAAATAATTAAGAATACACTAAACTTCAATTTTGCATATTAGTCTTTGTATACATACATATATATATATATATATACACACACACACACACATATATATATATATTTATTTATATATTTATCTGTATGTATTTGAGCAAAATCATATTTAAAAAGTATTCATGAATGATAAGAATCATAAGAACAGTATTAAGGAAAATAGTACTAATCTTAGTTATGAATAAAAACATGTATGCATACATATTTCTATGTGTGCTTTTATATACACATATACATATATGAATATATGAGAGTCATAATAGAATAGAAGTTAGCTATTAATAACTAAAAGTTTAAATAAATATTGCTTTGAATCTGAATCCTAAAAAAGGATGGAAAATGTTGTCCAGGCAAACAATGAATTCATCTTTATAAATTTAAATAATCTTTACATCTTGAATTCGAAAATAGAAATAAAAGAATACACAATTTTTGCATCTTGAATTTGAAAAAGTATAATTAAATAATTCATAAAAATTAACCCCTGATCTTGAGTGAAGTTTTTATTCATTTTTCTATCTATTTTCTTTTTGCCCTTTTTGCAAGTTTATAATTGCTATTGATTCCTTCGATACGACGGGTAGATGTTGACGCCCTCGAGGAGGAGATAGTCCCCGATCCAGAGTTTGATCTCATTGACGAAGAGCAAGGCAAGCACCCCATTGACCATGATGATCCTAGTAATTCACCTACAATATGTTGTTTTTGCAACTGTATTATGCATCCAGATAATTCTCTATAAAAACTGCTATTCTGGGTAAGGTTAGTAGCTATCCCTGTAAATTATGGTTTTCCTTAATCTTGTTGAACCTGTGAACCATTGAAACCTTAAGTATGGTTTAGACATAATTAATGGCATTGTGGGCATAATCGCTAGTTTAATTACATTTGCTTAGCCACGCTCAAATTAAATGGATTCATTTCTTTTTTCCAAAACTTGTTTAGCCATGGTCATTTGGAAAAGGTTGCTGGTATTTTGATTAAAAACCCAAAATAAAACTATAGTTTTGATGTGGGCGATTATTGGCAATAGCCGGATGTGCAATAAGGGTCTTGCACGTAGTGTAAGGTGAAGTGTCGCCCATGTCATATTAAGGACCGAGCAATGGGACGCTATTGATCCGAGATTTCTGTGCAACCACGAGGGCTATTTATGGGGTAGCCCTAGCCTATTAAGTTATTTAGACATGGCTTTGTTCTTTTGGGAAGGCGGGAGCTTGCATAGGCATTCCGGTTTGGTCTGCTTGACGGGGTTTCTACTTTCTAATGCAACGGTGTACGCCCTGCCATGTTTAGAAACGTTGTGTTGGGTGTGCGAAAGTGGATCAACGACTTGCGTGTGTGTTTCTAGTTCTATGGCGGAGGTTAACGTCCCGGGCTGGACCGAAGTCATGTCTTGGTAATGTAACGGCTATGTATGATGGCTTGGCAGGCACACATCTATTGGAGGCGTGTGTCGAAATGATCTCGCAAGAAGGTTAATCATTCCTTCTGGGTAAAGTTGTACACCTCTGAAGAGTATAAATCTAATTGATTAGCCGCGCCCGCGGTCATGGGCACTTGGTGAAGTCATTCCAATGTTAGATTTTGATATTTTCTGGAAACTGGAGTTTCGGTTTGAAACTGTTTTAGCAACCTATTTTATGTCCAAAGGAATCGATTGGTATGGCTATTCAGTCGGGTAGACTAGTTGTGGATTAAATTTACTTTAGTGTAAGCTAACATTTTTCTTTAGCAATTTCACAAACTCGGATTTCAATCTACTATTAGCTATGATTTACTTTCTTGAGCAACTGCAAAATAACTTAGAGCCTGTTCCTTTGAATTAGCTTGCATGTATATTAAATTGCATTTGTGAAACACTACAAGTCTTGCTGAGTACCAATGTATTCAACCTTGCTATCTACATTGTTCAGAAGAGAATCCCTTCGACATGCCAGAAGATGCGTATTTTCAAGTAGGACACGGGGATTTTGATGATGGTTCTTCCTAGGGCTTCTGCCTAGTCAGATGCCTGCGGGTTTTGTTGGGCATACTACCAGGCTTTTGGACTTAAACTTTATCTACTATTCCGCTGTTTTATTTTGTTTGTAACTAATACTCTGTATAATTAATACTGTGGCAAGTTATGTAATTAAAACTTTACTTTTGGTTGTGATACAAATGTTGTAAACATGTGTGTGCTAGCTACTGGTCCAGGGAGTAGTACTGTATGCACATGGAGGTTCGTATTCTTGGAATGGGGTCTCACAACATTGGTATCAGAGCCATAATGACTGTAGGAAACCCTGGGAGTTAAAATTTTAAGGTAGATAATAAGGATATGAAAATATATTTTGTTTCAATTAAAAGTTGTCCTCTACTAATAATGAAATTTAGCATAATTACTAATTTTCTTATTTGTAGCCTCTTAACTATCTATTATTATTAATATTAATCTTATTTTCTTGTTATCCTGTAGATGGCACGATATGTTCCATGCCATGAGTCCACCGTTCCCGAACTTACAGGGATGATGGGCACCTTGCACTACTTGCTGGAGGAGTGTCACTACGAGGGTCTCCCTCGTTATGTGGTGTTCCAGGCGTACCTTAGTTTAGAAACTAAGGAATACACCACTAGAGTATTTGTTCCCCCTAGGCCAGTTTTTAATGAGGGGGAGAGATGCTTTGAAGGATACGGCTCTTCGATCGACGCATCGATGAATGAAGCCGCATACCAAGCGATGGTCCATTTACGTCATATGCTTTCAGACTTGAGTCCGATGTACTTTTATTTTCCCGGTAGGCCCCTTATCGAGAATAATGTATATAGGGATCATGCTAGGGTGAAGAATCAAAGTCTTAGGGTTATGGTAGATTTTGTAAATAGATTGGATAGGCACTATGTTCAGTTGGCACAGGAGCTTCTGGAAACGCGTAGACGTATGGCGTTTCTAGAGACTCTCCTAGCCTTAGGTGTAGCTCGAGGCACAGTTTCCCATGCAGTGTTATGTGATGGAGCTTCACAGATTCCTGCTGCTAGGCGTCCCCCGCTAGCCTCTTATGTTTCCACCCCAGGAGTACATCACAGGGCTAGGATGTCAACCTTAGGTAGTCGCCCTCGTCTAGTAAATGACAAGGGTATAGATCCTCGCAGCACCTGCACCTATCGTCCAGAGGCTCCGCAGGTATATAGGCGTAAGGAGTGCACCTCTAGGGCTCTTGGAGAGAGTAGTGAGTATGCTGAATCATCTTCTGGACCTTGTATGGAGAAGATGAAGAGTATGAGTCTAGAGTAGAAGTGTAGGGGGTAAAATGAGAAATGAAGGTTGTAAACTCTTTTGTAATATTATGTAATATGAATAAAGTGAGTAGTATCTTTTGTGTATGTTAGCAAGTTTTAAAGGGCGATTGATTATAAATTTAAACTAAGCTTACTTATAATAAGGTAAGTCTTATATTAGAAAGCGAGAGTGGATTTCCTTATATGTCTTTTATTTTGATAATATTATTTATTATTATTATTACTCTTGCCTGAATTTTAAAAATTTCAGATGGCAAGTCCTATTAACTAGGCAGAGCTAGTCAGGAGATTAGCTGAGGATCTTGGGCAAGAAGAGAATCAATCCATGTTCACAATCAGGCCAACAACTGTTGGGTTCAAAGTTCAAGTTTGTGCTACCACTACGCTAAGAGGTCATGTGTTGCATCAACAGGCGAAACATTGCAACCCCTTCAGGAATCAAGCTATTCAAGAAGCGGGTCGAAAATTGATGAGAATGATTTGTCAAACTCATAGGTTAAACATGGATACCTATATCCGGTCACAACGAAACCGTATGAGATCAAGAAACCGAAGAACCGGAATTAGGCAGGAATACTTGCGCCAATTTCACCCTGTTGGTGCTGTAGAGCCTCTCTCTAATCCACCTAGTTCAGAAAGTAGCTGTGATGCTGATCCACCACCACCCTACCCTATGATTGGTGGCGGTTGGATAATCTCGAGTGATTCCGACTAGTAGATGAAATGGTCTTAGTCTAATTACTAGTACTAAAATAAATAAAACTGGAATGTAAAAGCACTCTATGTATATGTGCTTATGAGGTATTTGTATGTGTATTGTATAAGTGATGTATAATTACTGCTGTAACTTTTGGATGTGTTCTATGTGAATAAAATATTAAGGGATTTTCTCTCGCAAAGGGTAACTAAACTAGTGAAATTTTCGATGAGATAATCCCATATTTAGTATCCTTTTAGTTATGTTACACTAAAAGAATAAAAATTGCAGGATGAGGACGACAAGGTCGTTAAGTCAACTTCTTCAGAATGAGGACGAGCCGGATACTCGCACCCCAAGGGTGGGTATCCCAATGCCCTCTCGACCAAATCCTCAACACCCAACGCATAGAGCATCATCATCTCGGGCAGCTGGGCATGAGCCGTCTGCTTCTCAAGGAACCCAAGAACCTGTTCCTGGAGATCAATTGCCAGAGTCGCCTACCATGGCGCAAGTTTTAGCAATGATAGAACAGGGCAGGCAAACCGACACCCTGATACTCCAACAAATTACTCAAACCTTGGCTGCGCAAGGTGCAAATCGTGGGGGTAATGGAGGACCACCCCAACTGTCCAAGCTGAATGAGTTCTTAAGAACTCAACCTCCTGTATTCTCCTCATCATCCAAACCACTGGAAGCGGATGGCTGGTTGCGCGCAATGGAGAGCAAGTTGACCATTGCGCAATGTGATGAGAGAGAAAAGGTTCTGTATGCCACATATCTGCTGCAGGGAGCTGCGGCTATTTGGTGGGAGAATTATCAAACAATCCTGCCAGAAGGCCATGTGGTGCTATGGCTAGAGTTCAAGGCGGCTTTTCGTCGCACTCATATCCCAGCCAGTATAATTGAGGTGAAGAAAAGGGAGTTTCTGGATTTGAGGCAAGGAAGCATGTCGGTGATGGAATATTTGCATCGTTTTAATCATTTGTCCAGATATGCTACATATGAAGTAGCTGATGAAGCTAGAAAAATTGAGCGATTCAGGGAGCACCTAAATGAGGAGATTAAATGGGCACTGATAGCACAAGACATTAATGATTTCCAATCTTTAGTGGGCAAGGCAGTGAGGGTAGAACATGGAAGTAAAGAGGTACTAGAGAGCAGGAAGCGCAAGTGGATTGCGCAGAGGTCTGCTGGCCCTAGTCAATTTAAATCACAGAGTGGGCCATCAGCGATTGTTCATCGACCACCACTCCAATTTCAGAGGACTCAGCGCCAAGCTCCTCAAACTCAGCGGGTTGTGAGTTGAGCTCTTCGCACATCACAGCCACAGCGGCAATCTACCCGTTCATCTCAGCAGACTAGGGTGTCGAGTGGTGCTCAGAGGCAAGCACCCAATGTCACTTGTTTTCATTGTAATGAACAGGGGCATTATGCCAATTCCTGCCCCAAGAAGAAGGCAGGCCAGCCCCAAGTTCAAGTCCAGGGGCGGGCACAAGGATCTGGGAATCAACAATCTCAGAGGTCTTCTACCCCTCAAGCTCAAAGTGGGAACATTGGGCGTCTTCACCACGTAACGGATGAAGAAGCTCAAGATGCACCCGACGTCGTGCTAGGTATGTTCCTAGTGCAATCAATCCCCACTTTGGTCTTATTTGATTCGGGAGCTTCTCATTCTTTCATATCTAAGAAGTTTTCTGAGCAAAACCATTTGGAAGTCTCTCTTTTGCCTGCTTGCATGGTTATCAAATCGCCTGGAGCTACCCTTAGGACTAGAAAATTTTGTCCTAATGTTAGTATAAAAATTCGGGAGGCGTTGTTCTGTGCTAATCTTATTATAATAGAAACATCGGGACTGGATATAATTTTAGGGATGGACTGGTTAGCTAAGCATAAAGGTTGCATAGATTGTGCTAATAGATCTATAACCCTTATAAATCAAGATGGTGTTCGCGTAGAATTCTCATCAGTTGCCAAATCTCCCAAACACCAGCCAGTCTTATGTTCTATATCCATTCCTAAGTTATGTCAGATACCGGTAGTTAATGAATATCCTGATGTTTTTCCTGCTGAATTGCTGGGAATGCCTCCGGATCGTGATATGGAGTTTGTAATTGATGTTGCACCTGGAACTGCGCCCATCTCAAAGTGTCCATATCGTATGCCTCCTGATGAGCTGGCCGAGTTAAAGAAGCAACTCGATGAATAGCTAAGTAAAGGATTTATTCGCCCTAGTGTGTCTCCTTGGGGAAGTCCTGCTTTGTTCGTTGGAAAGAAGGACGGTGGTCTACGAATGTGCGTGGACTATCGTGCTTTAAATGAGGTCACAATCAAGAATAAATATCCTCTTCCCCGAATTGATGACTTATTTGATCAATTAAATGGGGCTCAGGTCTTTTCAAAAATTGATCTAAAGTTGGGATATTTCCAGTTAAAAATCAGGCCTTTTGATATTCCAAAGACCGCCTTCACTACTCGTTACGGATTGTATGAATACACCGTAATGTCTTTTGGACTCACAAATGCTCTAGCAAGCTTTATGAACCTGATGAATAAAATTTTCATGGAATATTTGGACAAATTTGTAGTGGTCTTTATTGACGATATCCTCATTTATTCCAAGAATGAAGAAGATCATAGGCATCATCTGCACATGGTTCTTAGAAAACTTCGAGAGAACAAACTTTATGCCAAATTTGAAAAATGTGAGTTCTGGTTAAAAGAAATTGCATTTCTCGGACATGTTCTGTCTAAAGGAGGAGTAGCAATAGACCCAAGTAAAGTTCAAGCAACTTTGTCTTCGGAAAGACCAAAATCAATCACTAAAGTTCGGAGTTTTCTGGGAATGACTGGATATTATCGTCGATTTATTGAAAACTTCTCCAAGATTGCAAGGCCATTAACACAACTCTTGAAAAAAGAAAAGAAATTTATATGGACTACTGATTGCGAAGCAAGTTTTAAAGAGTTGAAAAAGAGATTAACATCTGCCCTAGTATTAGTATTGCCGGATATTCATAAGAAATTTGAAGTATACTGTGATGCTTCACATTTTGGATTAGGATGTGTGCTAATGCAAGAGGGAAAGGTAGTTGCTTATGCTTCTCGACAACTTCACCCTCATGAGCAAAATTATCCCACACATGATCTTGAGTTAGCAGCTGTGGTTCATGCTCTTAAGATTTGGCGGCACTATCTCATTGGAAATAGAACTGAAATTTATACAGACCTTAAAAGTCTTAAGTATTTCTTCACTCAACCGGATTTGAACTTAAGGCAAAGAAGATGGCTAGAGCTAATTAAAGACTATGATCTTGGTATTCATTATCATCCTGGAAAAGCCAATGTTGTAGCCGATGCTCTTAGCCGGAAACTCTATTGTACTTGGATCTCCAATCAGTCTGAATTAGTAAAGGAATTTCAAAAGCTTAACTTGAATCTAGTTGAGAAGGGTTTTGTAGCGGCTCTTAAAATCCAACCAACTCTTAAGAGTCAAATCAAAACCACACAACTTGGAGATGAAGTCATAGAGAAGATTCGACGGCAATTGAAAGAAGGCCAGGAATCTGAGTTTACTGAAAGTATGGATGGGATAATCCTACAAGGAACTCGAATTTATGTACCAAACAGTTCTGAAATCAAGAAATTGATTCTTTCTGAAGTTCATGAGTCACCTTTATCTATTCATCCCGGAAGTACGAAGATGTATCAGGAACTTAAAACGGAATATTGGTGGCCTAATATGAAAAAGGATATAGCTGAATTTGTGGCCAGATGTGACATATGTCAGTGAGTTAAGGCCGAACATCAACGTCCGGCAGGATTCCTTCAACACTTACAGATTCTAGAATGGAAATGGGATGATATTAGTATGGATTTTGTTACTGGTCTACCCCGAACCCAAAAAGGAAATGATTCTATTTGGGTAATTGTGGATCGATTAACCAAAGTAGCACATTTCATCCCAGTCAAAACTACTTATTCTGGAGATAAACTTGCTGAACTTTATATTAGCAATATTGTGCATTTACATGGAGTGCCAAAAACGATTGTATCAAATCGTGGATCACAATTCACATCTCGTTTTTGGGAGAAATTGCATAATTTGCTAGGAACCAAGTTAAATTTTAGCATAGCCTACCATCCTCAAACCGATGGACAAACTGAAAGAACAAATCAAATCCTTGAGGATATGCTGCGAGCTTGTGTGCTATCTTATAGCACTAATTGGGAGAAATGTCTCGCACTTGCAGAATTCTCATATAATAACAGTTTTCAAACAAGTCTGCAAATGTCCCCATTTGAAGCCCTTTATGGAAGAAAGTGTCGAACACCTCTTTTCTGGTCTGAAGTAGGGGAGAGGCAATTCTTTGGCCCAGACTTAATTCAAGAAGCTCAAGAGCATGTGGGTTTGATTAGAAGTCGATTGAGGGAAGCTCAATCTCGTCAGAAGAGTTATGCTGATAATCGTCGGCGTGACTTAAGTTTCGAAGTTGGAGGCTTCGTTTATCTTAAAGTCTCTCCACTTCGTGGTGTTCGCCGATTTCAGATTCGGGGAAAGTTAGCACCCCGATATATTGGCCCATATCGGATTTTGGAGAAAATGGGAGAAAAAGCATACCAACTGGAACTATCACCCCAGTTGGCCAGTGTTCATAATGTCTTTCATGTATCACAACTTAGAAAGTGCCTTCGTCTTCCATCTGAACTCACTCAAGTCGAGGAACTTGATCTACAACCTGATTGGACTTATCGAGAGCATCCAATCAAGATCCTCGAAGAAGCTGAACGCCATACTCGTAACAAATCTCATAAGATGATAAAGGTCCAATGTAGCAATCATTCAGAAGAAGAAGCAACGTGGGAACGCGAAAATCGCCTCAAAGAAGAATATCCCAATTTCTTCCTTTAGACCGACCAAATCTCGGGGTCGAGATTTTTGTAAGGGGGGTAGATCTGCAACACCCTGAAATTTGTAAAATAGTGAAATATCATATTGTGAGTTTGCATTTTGAATATTTCTGAGTTTTATTGGAGTTTTGGTTTTCTTAGTTGATTTCTGGGATTTTGTAATGCAAAGACAATTAAGGAAAATGAGAAAAACTAAAAGAACAAAAGAGAAATTGGGAAAAATTGATGTCTGAATCCAAAATCTATGGAGAAATCAATTTATGTACCAGTTAAAATATAAGGATATCAATTTGAATATTAAAAATGGAAAAGTTGGTCAATTTGACTAGAAACAGTGTACCATCCGAATTAATGAAAAATATTCAGAGCTTATCTCAAGCTGACAAATTTACCAAATAACCCTTAGTAAATTATTTAACTCTGGTAAAAATCTTATAAAATTACTAGGTAGGATATGACTCCAAATAATTCTAAAACAGAAGCTAACAAAAGCTGTAAATGGAATGTCAGAATTTTCATAAAATAATGGAGTAATATATTTGATTTAAATTTTTATGGAAGAAATATTATATCAGTAAAAACATTTTACAAAAAGTTTCAAAAATAAAAAGTGTAATTTGAAAACATTACCAAACCAAAAACAGAATTTGAAATTATGTGCAATGTACAGTGTCAGAATTTTAATAACTTTTTTACTAAGTATTTTAATCCCAAATTTTAACTGGAGCTTATATTCTTCCAGGATAGTGTACTAAAAAAGTATGAAAAATTTCTGATGAAGATTTGTAGGAGAATTAATGCGAGTCAGTGCACCTAGCCGATCAGCCCTTAAGTCGGTTCCTTTTCATTCGCCGCCATGCGGGCCTGTGTCTGATACCCTTTGTTGCTGCTGGCAGCCGCACAGAAAATTCTTTCTCACCGGCAGTGGGCTCGGCCCCACCGGTCAGCTTTCTTTGTCCTCACCCGCTCCTTCCTTTTCCTCTCCGAGATGAGCTCGCTCTCTCCGGCGCTCTATCTGTATACCTTGCTCGCCCGTGCACTCGAGCACCACCCAAGCCAGCCAGGAGCGCCACGGCTTGCGCCAGCTCTTCCGCACAGTACCCAGCCATTACCGCCGCTCTGTGCTGACGGGATAACCGTCCTACCTCGCCGCAATTCCACAGAGGCAGCCGCACATGCGTTCACACCCTGGAGCTCTTTTGGCTCGCTATAAAAGGCCAGCCATGCGTCGTTTAGAGATTTCCGAGCCATTCTCAACTTCCCACTGAACCAGCACGCCATTTCCTTCTCCTTTTCGCCGTTCTTCACTGGAGAGCCGAAAAGGTAGGAAAACGAAATTCAAGCGGTTGGGTGAGAAATCTTTTGAACCAATCAACCCAGAGCTTCCTTAAGCATTCCTGAGTTCCTTGCTGATGTTTATTTCAGACCATTCTTCGCAAAATGCCGTCGCCGTTCGACCTTTCTTTTTTGGCTCCGGCACACTGACGTCAGCCCGTTCCCAGCCATTTCCAATTGGAACCCAAGGTGAAATAGCATCCCCTAGCCTCACTGATGCTCGCTAAGTACTTCTTCCATGAAATGAATCGCCGGCGGTGAGCCGCCAGTGCTTGCTCGTGGCTCCGCCGCCCTTCACCGGTGACGACCACCTTCCCAGCCATCTCTGCTAGAATTAATGGGTTCCCTAGGTGCGCCTTGACTTTCTGAAGCTCGTGGTGCAACCCATTCCGCCGTACCGGAGTTAGTTCACCGGCGGCGAGCCCGTAATCAAAGCGCTCTGTCTTGAGTCACTGGTGTGTGGGTCCGCGCTGTCAGTGACTCGGCTGAGTAGAAAGCGTGAGCTGTGGAGTCGCTGACTAGTGAGCCCAATATGTCAGCATCTCGGCGGCTTTTGAACTGAACACTGCGCGCGCGTAAAAATACGCTTTCCAATCAGTGAAAGCGCATTTTCGATTTAAATGGAAATTTCAAACCCAAGAAGATTCAAACTGTTATAACTTTTGAACTAATGCTCCAATTTTGATGAAATAAATTTCTAAAATCATATAAAATCCAATAGTTTCAGAATATACAAAAATATTTTTAAAAGAGTTATCACGTGAATTTTTGTAATAGAAATGCTTAAGTAGGTATTAATGCACTAAGAAAAAGATTAATTTAGACTTAACCAAAATAGATAAAAATAATTTTTTCCGAAATCCTTGTTATAAAAGGAGTTTGAATATGTAAAAATATTTATATTTTAAGTTAGTTTACTTCATCAAATAAATCCATATTTAATTAAATTGAAAAGAAAATGAATACAATTAAAATAAAATGCTTTAAGAAAAATGAGTGAATTTCATTAATTATAAAGAATATGAATTACTGAATTTAGCATATGCCAAAAATAAATAGATAGAAAAGGCTTTTAGGATTTCTAAATAATTAAGTATACACTAAACTTCAATTTTGCAAATTAGTCTTTGTATACATACATACATATATATATACACACACACACACATATTTATTTATTTATATATTTATCTGTATGTATATGAGTAAAATCATATTTAAAAAGTATTCATGAATGATAAGAATCATAAGAACAGTATTAAGGAAAATAGTACTAATCTTAGTTATGAATAAAAACATGTATGCATACATATTTCTATGTGTGCTTTTATATACACATATACATATATGAATATATGAGAGTCATAATAGAATAGAAGTTAGCTATTAATAACTAAAAGTTTAAATAAATATTGCTTTGAATCTGAATCCTAAGAAAAGGATGGAAAATGTTGTCGTGCAAACAATGAATTCATCTTTATAAATTTAAATAATCTTTACATCTTGAATTCAAAATAGAAATAAAAGAATACACAATTTTTGCATCTTGAATTTGAAAAGTATAATTAAATAATTCATAAAAATTAACCCTGATCTTAAGTGAAGTTTTTATTCGTTTTCTATCTATTTTCTTTTTGCCCTTTTGCAAGTTTATAATTGCTATTGATTCCTCGATCGACGTGTAGACGTTGACGCCTCGAGGAGGAGGAGATAGTCCCGATCCGAGTTTGATCTCGTTGATGAAGAGCAAGGCAAGCACCTACAATATTGTTGTTTTTGCAATCAGACAGTGCATCCGGATAATTCTCCATAAAAACTGCTATTCTGGGTAAGGTTAGTAGCTATCCCTGTAAATTATGGTTTTCCTTAATCTGGTTGAACCTGTGAACCATTGAAACCTTAATTATGGTTTAGACATAATTAATGGCATTGTGGGCATAATCGCTAGTTTAATTACATTTGCTTAGACACGCTCAAATTAAATGGAGTCATTTCTTTTTTCCAAAACTTGTTTAGCCATGGTCATTTGGAAAAGGTTGCTGGTATTTTGATTAAAAACCTAAAATAAAACTATGGTTTTGATGTGGGTGATTATTGGCAATAGCCAGATGTGCAATAAGGGTCTTACACGTAATGTAGGGTGAAGTGTCGCCCATGTCATATTAAGGACCAAGCAATGGGACGCTATTGATCCGAGATTTCCGTGCAACCACGAGGGCTATTTATGGGGTAGCCTTAGCCTATTAAGTTATTTAGACATGGCTTTGTTCTTTTGGGAAGGCGGGAGCTTGCACAGGCATTCCGGTTTGGTCTGCTTGACGGGGTTTCTACTTTCTAATGCAACGGTGTACGCCCTGCCATGTTTAGAAACGTTGTGTTGGGTGTGTGAAAGTGGATCCATGACTTGCGTGTGTGTTTCTAGTTCTATGGCGGGGGTTGTCGTGCCCCAAATTTGCAAATCCGGACACTCTGTGTATTCGGCACTAGTCCAGGATCGCGCTAGTGCACACAGGCTAAACGGGGTATAATATCACATCATACACAGCGGAATATTAAATAAGTACTGCAAACATGTATATAAACGAGTGTACAACCTTATGGTCATCCTTACAATAGTATGCCACGCAGGGCTTACAATTATCAAATAACAAAAGTTCAACAGCAGAATAAAATAAATCTTCATGGTGTTCCATCTTCTGCCACAGGTGCCCTGACCAAGGCTTGATTTCCTAGTTTTCCGGCCCTTCAATGAACTCCTCTTCATATGCAGGCGTAGTCTCTTCTTCTGGTAAGTTTGTCCGCAAGGGTGAGTACACACCGTACTCAATAAGTCATGCACAGAATGCACTTCTATTTACTACATGTATGGCTTATTACAAAGGAAAGGCTCGATTGGTTAATTTTGCTTTTGCAACAATATTTTAAACTACTATCTATTTAGATTGAAAGCATCAAAACCATATTATCATTATATATCTCAAATTGTTTTCCACAACATTTTGGACACCCAGTCCCTAATCATCTTTCTTTGACACACAGTCATCCCTCCCATTTTATTTTCCAACACTACCCCTTGATCTGTAATCCCGAGCATTGTCCAAGATCGTGGACTTGGCTATTCAATGCTTTTAACACTCGCAGAGGTTGTACACTTTACCCACAAGATACAACAGACACCACAAAGGCGATTAACTGTAACAAAGCTTTTCAGAGACTTCTATCTTAGCCTAAGAACCTCTCCATGTTGCCTTCACTATCACTTCCCTCACTCAGAGCCGAAGTATAGGACCGACGAACACCGTTGGATAGGGTACCAAGCCGAAGCACAGGCACGCTCCCCTGTACAGTTACCCCCGTGTAACTGCCACCCCAAGGTATCAAAAGTAAGACATCAGAACCCTACTAAGCTAGGTGTTCCCATTCAAACATGTGGTTGTACGAGAGACTCAGGTCAAAGGCTTGCAAGGTAAGGTCCTTAACTGACCAAGGCAAGACATCCTTCTCTCAATTTGGCACACAGCCCTCACATCACTCAACCCACCAAATGCCACACAGGCCCACCCGACACGAAGCTTCGGTCCACTTGCCCCAATCCAAATCAATTCCACCCCAAGTTATTTAACGGTGCAACACATGCCCGTAATCATCTTTCATGTAGAACCACACAGGTCTCTACATTCCAACATCATTACCAACAGCATTCCACTTTTATCAAAAAGCATTCACCATTCTTTAATCAAAGTTGCTTTTGTATTCAAAAAGATTATTCACGTAGTATGCATGACTAAGCAACTATTCACGGTCTAGCCTCCCGTGTTGGCACACATATTATCAACCAACTATTATTACCAAATCTAGGTTATCAAAGGAATCATAGCATAATAAGAACATGGTGACAATAACAATTAGGTTAACTAGCTAATTCACCCAAAATATTTTAATCCATTTTTAGTTGAATTAGCATGCATAGTTTGAAACAAAATATATTTCAAAACATGGGATCAAAATGGTCAAAGCATAACATGCCTTCAAAAAGTTGTTGATCCTGATCCGGAGTTAATTCTTGTGCAGGAAATTTCCCCTCGAAGTTCTCCAACAAATCAACGTCTACCAAATCATATATATACACACAATAAATACATTTTCCAGAGAGCAAAATCAACTCTAAAAATTCCACAAAATTCACCAATAAATAGATCTTGATTTTATTAATTTTTAGAAATTGGAATCACTCAAATCGGAGTTAAAATACAAAAGTTATAACCATTTGAAGTTTTAAAATAAATCAAAAAGAATAAACCGAATTTCTTTATTTATTTTTATACAGAAAAATCCATGATTATGACGTCAGCATCACTATTTATGACGTCAGCACCGAAAACATTTTCAGCCGAATATTTTTATTAAGGAAAAATCAGAATTATGACGCCAAGATGACGCCATCGCCGACGTCAAGAACCATCGTGCAAGATCGACAAGTGGGTTCCCATCGATGACGCCACGGCCGACGTCGAGATGACACGTGTCATGATCTGGTCGTGACACGTGGCGGTGAACTATCAACCGAGAGGTTGATTTAATCTCAACCGTCGGATTAAAAATGAACGGCTAGACCAAAATCCGACGCTTCGGTTCGGTTACTCCGGAATCGACACGTGGCACAATCTCAACCCTCAGATCACGATCTAACGGCGAAGATCAACCCGAATAACAACTCAACTATCCGGTCAATCGCCAAGATTCGTGCGATGAGATCGACGGCCAGAATTGCACCGACACTTCGGATCGTTACTGCGGTGCTGACACGTGGCTCAACTACGACCATCGGATCTAAATCGAACGGCGGCAATTAATAGGATGACGTCGACAGCAGCGACGGCTCTGTCGCCTCGATTCCCACATACATGCGTCGACTCGGGACTGGCCCGGCGCGCGGCGCGATCCCGAACGTCCATTTCAAAATCAACGGCCCAGATCTAATAAATCTTACGCCAGTATTCACAGATCTAATGGCTATGGTTGATCTAGGCTACGTGGCAAAATAGAAACCACATGATCCAGATCGAACGGCCAACAATTGAAGATGAGGTTTACTGTTGACATGACTACATGGCTAGATCTAGACCATCCAACTAAAATCCAACGGCTATCATCTATCACAGTTTCGAGAACACGTGGGCGATCCCGCTGCGGGCATGTGGCACTATCCTAGCCATTCATCTCTAAATCTACGGCTACGGTTAGAAGATGAGACTCACTGTTGTTTGGTGACGTGGATGAATCTGGGCGCTTGAACAAAGATCTGACGGTTGTAGAAGCTTGGCTCGGCAGTGAGGTCGCAGTGGCTCAGTCTCGCCGGAGATGAAGAAGACGACCCACGGGACGGCGTTCCAGAGCAGCTCCGACGACATGGCTTGGCTCCTCGGGTGCGGTGCGTCATGGGGAGTACTCCGGCGGTCACGGCGATGGCGTAGAGTCACCGGCGCGCGAATAATGCGGCGAAGTGCTTGCAGATACTACGAAAGCAAGTGCGAGCGCTACGGTGGTCCTTGGAGTGCGTGAAAGAGCTCAACATGCGTGGAAGAACGTGCTTTATACGTCGTGCCAGAAGATGAAGCGGAAGAGATACGCGGCGCAGTAATGGCGCAGATTTCAACCGTAACGCAAGCGGCAGCTGCGTATTCGAAGACGAAGACGAAGCGACGTGGCCTCATCTCGCGCGTACACGCGTGACGATCCAACGGCACGGCAACGAAACGACGCGGGCGCTCCTCAACCGTGCGATGCGAATCGAACGGCTAGCGATCTGCGGCTTTAGGGTTTCCCAGAGGTGCGCACAGTAGTGGGCTTGGCCCATTACTGTTCATATGGGTTTTCAATTGTTTTTCGAATAAAAATAATTCCAAATATTCATTTATATTATTTGAGGTACTTAAAATATCAAAAAAATCCTAGAAAAATTCCAAAAAATATTTTAAGACATTTTGAACTCAAATAAAATATTTCCATTTATCTCTACTATTATAAAGCAGCAGTTGGTGGACGGTCCGTTCTTCCACGGGCCCACTCCCCAGCCCCTAACCCCCTCTCACTCCACACGGCGCTCTCATTTACACAGTGCCTCCTCGCCTCCTCGCTCCCCCCCCTCCACCCCAATCTCCGCCCTCACCTAGGGTTGGCCCCAAGAAGCAAGCGACAAGGCCAAGGAGGACGTCGTTCTCGCTGCCGAAGCCGGGCAGCTGGCGAAGATCTCCGCCAGTGCGTGCGTTCATGGCTCCGCTCCTCGGTTCGGTGTGGGTGTGTGCCTGTGTGGTTGGTTTGTGATGCTGCTTCGTTTGGATTGGCTTGGTTTGATGAGGTTTTAGTGAACTTGCTAGGGTTTTGGAGGTGATTCGGTGTGAGGAATTTGGGAACCGGCGCCATCTTTGGCCTCGCCTACCTCACCGTCGCGGTCCTTACCCCTCTCGCACCGCCTCTCTCGCCGCCAACAACCTCGCTTGCCTCCTCTCCCACCTCGCCGGCCAGGCTGCTCGTCGCCTCAAGCCCAGCCCACCTCCTCGCGAAGTTACCTCTTTTTCTTTCTTTTTTTGGCCCCGACCTCCTCGCCGGTTTGGAATCTTGAAAACTTCGCATGGGGTGGCAGATTGAATCTGTTGGGCGGATCCTTGATTCCGTAGTTCTGTGCTCGTTTGGCGTCCAAGGATGGAGAAACCTTGCTATGGTGGCGATTTGGTGTGCCGATTTGGTAGATTGGGTGATCGGTTGGATGGTTCTTGGGTGTTCTTTTAATGTGCTTGCCATGTTGAATTTGTTCTTTGCTTTGCTGATTGGGGCGTTCTCGTTGCAATGATGCGCACTCGGTACTTAGGGCTGTTAATTTTGATGTAATCGTTGCAATGATGCATTAGGTTGGATGGAATGATTTGGGCCCAAATGCCTTGGAATGGCCTTTGGTAGTTTGTTTCAGTGGTTATTCCCATCTTACATGCCCAACTAAAATTTGTTTAAAATCTATATAGAACCTGTACCAATAATTTTATAACTTGTCTTCAGTTTGTGTGATTGAAGTTGTACCCTGCCTCAATTGTGCACAGAACTGAATACTGTCTAAAATTCTCCAGCTATTTCAGTGTATTGCATTACTTGTGTTAAACCTGATTTCATAATGCTTACTGCAGTCTGTGGGATTGGCAAGTGGGAGAGCATTCCGAACCTAATGATGCAAGCCATGGTACATTGCTCAAATAGATATCTAATATCCATGTTACAGACTCTAGAGTGTGTGTTGGACTTACCATTTCATTATATTTTACACAGCAGATGTTACTAAATTCGTGTTAACTGTTGCTTTTGGGTTACAAAGAATTTCTGAGATGGTAATTCTTGGAAGGTGTAATTGATGCTGTCAATGGTAGAGTTGGGGTTCTATGTTTCACTTAGATAATTCCCATAATGATATCTAGAAAGAGATACTTAAGTTTCAGTCCGCCACAAGTAACAAGTGCTGCAAGTAGCTAAAATTAGAGGAAAAGAAAATGCAATGATGTTCATTTTATTGTTCTGTAAGCATTAATCAATGATCTCTAGATATATTGGCCATTTTTCTTAACATGCATCTTATATATCACATGAATACAACAGCACACAAATACTAGCTATTTATGAATATTTGGTTTGGTCAAGTGCCAAGAATGTTATGAATTGTAATGGGCAAAAGGTTCATGTCAGTCAGACAGACAAGGTAGCGTATTTACTCTTATACAAGTAACAGTATGTGCAGTCGTGTGTGTGCCTGCCATGACAATCTCTCTATGCTCAATTCCTCATATGCTCCATATATCTGTTCATGCAATGTGAATTGATGTAATATAAATAGTTCACGCCACCAGATTTCACTTTATAAGCTTTCATCTCTAATTGATTCTCTAGGTGGAACAATCTCTTCTGGTAAATGGATTTGGATATGAACATGATGATGCATGGCTGACCAATATAAATTTGTTCAAGGAATTTACTGACATTAGCAGGGTAAGTGAATGTCTCCCTGACTATTGTGCACCTAATTTTCTCCCTTTGTTGTTTCTTTGTCCTTTTTTTAAAAAAAATATACTTTTTTTAGGGAGTGCGAAGGCTAGGCTCTGCTGCTGCTGACATGTCCCACGTTGGCCTAGGCATTGCAGAAGGCTGTTGGGAATATCGGCTTAAGCCATGGGACATGGCTGCTGGCATTCTGGTAATCTTTTTTAACCCATGGGAATGTACACAATTAGGGTGTGTTTGGTAGGGCTCCAGCTTGGTGGAGCTGGGTATTCTTAGCTTCGCAGATTCGTGGAGCTGGAGCTGTGAGTACGTTAAGAGTGTTTAGATGGATCATCTTGTTTACATTTTAGACCAAAAATATAAACTTAATTCACTTTATTTTAGCCTACAAGTTTCAGATCTCAGGTGAAGCTAGGATCTGAAGCTCTACCAAACAGGCTATAACTATATTCAGATTTGATAATAATAATCAAGTTTAGCATGAATAGGGGTTGACTTATTTGTTCATGTTCAGCTCTTATGTCCTTTTTATTCAGATAATCCCTTTTCTTGTTTATGAGAATTCTTATGTTTCCATGTTCTGACATTTGGGGCTGGCACTAAGCAGTTTCAAACTGGTTTTTGATTGCTGTTCATGGCATTTTCTGCAACCAATTATGGTGTTTGCACACAAAAACAAGAGCTTTCAAATGGATATGTATATTCTGAATTTTATTTGTTTACTGCATTCTTGATTTCAATGATGAGATCAATTGTTGCTCGTTAAGCCTAAGTAGGACGGTGCATTTTTTCTGCGATCAATTATAATTACTTGATATATTTGTTCATTTTTTCAACAGATAGTTGAAGAAGCTGGTGGAGTTTACAGTCTTTGATCGTTTTGTTCTTGTTTCTAATGGCATTGTCCACGAACAGGTTTGTTCTTAAAAAAGTAGTTTATTCTCTCATGTTTTAAAAATCTATAAACCAGAACCCCTTAATGTTGTTTCAATACTAATCTCTCAAGCATTCAAAGGATATCACCAAAGAGTCAATTATGTGAACTTAGAATCCAAATCAAAAGATTTGTAACACTAGGGGATCTCCAGGCTTAGGGTGTGAGTGCTGTTTGGCGTATGTTGTATGCATTACCTAGAGGAATGATATTTCTATGGGATTGTTTTTTAGAGAAATGTTATGGGGTTGTTGTTGATTCCTGTTACTGAATTGCAGTTTTTGGATCGGATTGCCCCTGCTACTGAAGGTCTTAAGAAGAAAGGAATTGAATTTGCAGGTTGCTGGGCCTGGTGGTGAAATAACTGCAGGTATAATACATGCATACATATGTGAAAAAAGTAACTGTTGGCATCCCATGAAGTGATGGTTGATGCTTCCTTCCATTTGCTTCTCCGTGCTGCTGTTGGTTGTAAATCATTGTTATTAGTACTACTTTTTTTCTGGAAGAAGAAAAGAAGGAACAGACCAATGTGCTGTACATGATGTATGGTCTAAAAGTAGTAGGCATCAGTAGATGCAATGAGGAAATTAGGCAGAAAGGAAGGGATAGAAAGGATAGGAGAAAAGGGGGAGAAAAAATGTTTGAGCATAGTGCATCTTTACACCTCAGCTTGTTGGTCAATTGTCCTCTGAAATCCCTGAGAACTCCTGACATAAATTTATAGTAGGAGCATAGTGCATCTTTACAGATGACACATCCTTTTCTACATCACCTTCCAATAACTCCTGACATAAATTTATAGTAGGGGCACAACATGACAGCTTGTTGAGATTTCTTAGTCCTTGTGTTTATCAATACTTCATTGATTATAAGTTAGGCTAATTGTTTGATTCGCTTCTGGTAATTGGTTAATGCATTCTATTTCCAGTGTGCGAGTAGCGTCATGTAATTCAACATTATGTGTCTTATGAAATAAATTTATTTTGTTGTGGTATCTGGTGTCATTCTTAATCATATTTACGGATGTGTTGGTGCCATGTAGACTCCACTGGAAGTTGGAACAACGGTAGGATTTGTTGTATGAGTATCATAGTTCAGGAGAACAAATTGCTTGGATTTGTTGTGGGGATATAATAATTCTTTAACTGGGAGAAAAAATTGGTTGGATTTTGTTTGTGTGGTTATCATAATTCTTGAATTAGGAGAACAAATTGGTTGGATTTGTTGTGTGGATGTCACAATTCTTGTATTAGGAACACCAATGGGTTGATGCCATGTTACCATGTTGGTTGAATCATTGCATTCTTATCTCTCTTTGTTTTCTCAAATAGCAATCATGGTGGCAAGTGTATGTTATTATGCACTTCTCACCCTGCATGTTCAAAACACCATGATTTTATTCTTGTTGTCATGCAACTTTTTCCTGACTTTTAACCTTTGCAGTAAACTGCTATCTTTTCTCCTGTCAACATTATCTTGTTTCATCCAATTTGTAATTCAAGCTCTTCAGCTGTGAGTTGTCACAAAGACTTAACCAATTGCTAATGTTCTTCTTCTGATAAACAGATCATGCCTTGCGCTGCTGTGCTTGCCAATGGCGAGGGAGGCGCTATCAAAGTGGGCACAACTGGCACCATCGGTTCACTCATGACAAGAGAATTGGACACCATCAAAGCCACGCCGCAAGTAGCTGTCACACCTCACCTGAGGCACCAAAGTAGCCCTGAGGCGCCAAAGATAGAATAGCAAGTGGTATGTTCCAGCTTCCTATTTCTTGCTGCTTTGTGTTTGCAGGTTCATCTATTCGACCATCTGAATGGTGGTAAGGAGGGGTGAGCTACAAAAGTGAATTGAGTGGACTGTTTTTATTTGAAATGTGATCATTTTTGTCTATTGTTCCACTCAATAACAGGAAGAAGGTTTTGAATGTTGTTAAGTAATTAAGTGCCAATTTTGTTTATTCTATTTGAAGACTTGGTGGAAAAATAGTGGCAATATACATGGCATTAAAAATCTGATTATGGAAATTGTGCTAGGTAGGCCTTTTTTTCATGGGAGGGTGGGGCTATCCAGTAATCTCATGGTTTCGTCATTGGTTACGAATTTGATGTTATGACCTCGTGTCCGGATGTTCAGAAACATGACCATAACCAAATATTTGTGCAGGGGAAGCGGCCAGACATATTTGTGGTCAATTCATTCGTGTCCGGATTTTTTTTTGGCTCAACTGCATTAGCATATCCATAAACCTGTATTATATCACATATTATTTTTACTTTCTTTTTATTTGCAGGCTCTTTTTGTCTTTCTTCTTCTCCCTGTTCTTTCTAATTTGAAGGGAATTAAGTTTGCTGAGCTTCCTGCTTATCTAAATGGTGTTACTGAGTGCTTCTTAAATGTTGGGGAAAGTCCGATTGGTAATTCTTCTTGCCCAGAATTGATTTTTTTTAATCTAATTTATGAAGTTACACATCAGGAAGCACCTCAATGCGCTGAAGTGCATGTAGTACAATATGTGCACTTATGATTGAGGGCTTCTATGGCACTCTTTGGGCCTCTTGTGCGGAACTCTTTGGGCTTGTCGTGCGGAACTCTTTGAACTGTGAACTAATCAACTTGAAAGCATTGACCCAATGCCTTTCAAATTTATGTTGTGCTTGTGTTTTGCGATTGTTTATATAGGGGGTTTCGTAGTGTTTACGCATCTGTAATTTATTTTACCTACATGCATGCCTGTATTGCTCATGTGCTACCATATTTGTAGATTGCGGAGGAGCTCCGTTCCTACCATTGCTGTTTATGTTGGTGAATATCGCTTTCAATATCTCATTGCTTAATTTGGTGAAGATGTCATCTGCGCTGGTTGCTTCGCTTACATCAACTTCAGCAGGTCTTTTTCTCCCTCTTTCCTTCCCCTCCTGCATTTGCATCTTGATTTTTTGGTCTGATGCCGATGTATAGACCAATTTGAAGAAGTATCTGTTTGATCGTGCTGATGTTGTTCGTATTTAATTGCAGTGCCAATATCAATCTATATCCTTTCTCTTCCTTTGCCCTACATCCCTCAAGGCGCAAATTTAAGTGGCTCCTTCATCGTAGGCACCATGGTATTGCTGATGGGCCTGATTATCTATAACCTTCCCCGATCATCTAGAGAGTCAAAGACTAACTGAAACTCCACGGAGATAGAGTGTACAGCGTTACTGTTACAAAAACTTAGTTCTAATCGAGAGAAACCATAGAAACTTTTGTAATCGGGAGAAATAGATGTTTGATCTTTTAGCATAATTTTTTTTATTGCTTGACCTTTATATTTCGTTAGCAATTTTGTTTTTCGTAGCAACACACGGGCATTGAACTAGTATTTTATTAAAACTTTTCATTATTAAATTAATTTCCAAAGAAAGGTCTATTTCCAAAAATCCAATTAATTAAAAATAAATTCTGAAAATTCTCAAAAATTCAAAATAAATTATAAAATTCAAAAATAACCAAAATTTGGGATGTTACAGGGGTTAACGTCCCGGGCTGGACCGAAGTCATGTCTAGGTAATGTAACGGCTATGTATGATGGCCTGGCAGGCACACATCTATTGGAGGCGTGTGTCGAAATGATCTCGCAAAAAGGTTAATCATTCCTTGTGAGTAAAGTTGTACACTTCTGCAGAGTATAAATCTAATCGATTAGCCGTGCCTGCAGTCATGGGCACTTGGTGAAGTCATTCCAATGTTAGATTTTGATATTTTCTGGAAACTGGAGTTTTGGTTTGAAACTGTTTTAGCAACCCGTTTTATGTCCAAAGGAATCGACAGGTATGGCTATTCAGTTGGGTAGACTAGTTGTGGATTAAATTTACTTTAGTGTAAGCTAACATTTTTCTTTATCAATTTCACAAACTCGGATTTCAATCTACTATTACCTATGATTTACTTTCTTGAGCAACTACAAAATAACTTAGAGCTTGTTCCTTTGAATTAGCTTGCATGTATATTAAATTGCATTTGTGAAACACTACAAGTCTTGCTAAGTACCAATGTACTCAACCTTGCTATCTACATTGTTCAGAAGAGAATCCCTTCGACATGCCAGAAGATGCGTATTTTCAAGCAGGACATGGGGATTTTGATGACGGTTCTTCCAAGGGCTTCTGCCTAGTCAGATGCCTGCGGGTTTTGTTAGGCATACTACCAGGCTTTTGGACTTAAACTTTATCTACTATTCCACTGTTTTATTTTGTTTGTAACTAATACTTTGTATAATTAATACTGTGGCAAGTTATGTAATTAAAACTTTACTTTTGGTTGTGATATAAATGTTGTAAACATGTGTGTGCTAGCTACTGATCCAGGGACTAGTACTGTATGCACATGGAGGTTCCTATTCTTGGAATGGGGTCTCACAACTACCATCAACAAGTAAACAATGGATTTAGCCAATTCCTTAAAATGTACTGATTTACTTTTGCAACACTGGTAGTGTCCCTGTATTAACTAGTTCTTGCCTTAGGGCTCAGGTAGTCAGGTTGATTGGATAAGACATGTCGTGCAGCACTTGTGTGACTCAGCTTTCTATGTCACGCTCTCCATTTTTTTTTTAAAAAAAATGTGAACTTCCTCTGGTATTTTGTGCTTTGTGAGGGATGGTCACCGTTGGAACACAGCATTGTCATTAAGGGCTAATGTTCGCGGGATTTTTGCTTTTGCTAACCTTTTACTCCCATTGTTTTTAGTAATGTCATGATTTTCATGGATATGTTACCCAGTAGGCTCGTGATTATGTTTTTCTTTTTGAAAGTTACACAAATATGTTACCCGGTAACATGAATTCCTATTTTTAAAATATGAAATTACTACATCTACAATTAGAAATTACTATTACATAGTATTGTAGTTGTAGTAATTTTATGTTACCAGCCAGCAAAATTACTATTTAATAGCGAAACTTATATCATTTTGTTCCTCTTGTTATCAGTAAGCTACTATTGAAAATCATTTACAAATCAAAGCTACCAATAAAAAAATATGGCTAAAATAAAGAGAAAATATATTTGTGTACAAACTACAAAACACATTAACTAGTTGGTTTAAACACGTAACTAATGCAGTCCGTTTCGCTGATTAGTGCGTTGCATGGCTCAATCGGACTGGGTTAAATAGCTCGCGTGTAGACTGCACGTAGCTGAAGAATAGTGCATATATATATATATATGTATATGTGTATATATATATGTATATGTATATATATGTATATATGTATGTATATATATGTGTATGTATATATGTTCTATACTCTTGCGAGTACGTACCCTCACTCTAAGTGTACCACTTAAATGATGCTATTATACCTCTTTATCCTTTTATGCATACTCTAATACTAATTATATGTTACTCCAAAGTGAGTTCCATAAAAAATTTCGTCATGGTCCACTCTTTATAGCATAATTTGTGTATATACTCTTTTTACATATGGAAAATGACATATAGCAAAAATAAAAGACTTTGATGAAATGTTTTAATCATGTCGCATTGTAGTATCTTAGATTATTGAAGTACACTGAATGTGATAAATGAGTATAAAATGTTCGTTTAAACGATATACTGGAGGTGTGAGTATGTACTCCCTATAAACACACACTATTCTAAAGACGGTTCAATTTACTAAACATGCGTTGTGTAACTAATTAATTTACTGGTCATGTTTTTAGATTTTACTACCGAACCTCACTGTGGTGCATTATGACCTAGCACTAGCTGCAATACAAAAGAAACCAAAGTTACTGTTAAATACATTCTAATTTACTAGACATTTTGTTAAATTTCACTGTTATGCTGGCAACTTGTTCTCCAGTGATATTCTAGGAGGGTTTAGCAACATGTAGAGCCTGTGCAGCAGTAAAATCTAACATCATATTCAATAAATTGGTGTGCATTTAACAGTAAAATCTTGTTCATGTTTGTTACTTTCATTGTCATTAAGCTACCAGTGAAATCATTCATGAAATGAAACAGCCAATAAAAAGTTGTAGCTAAATGTAAGGGAAAAAAATCTAACACAAACAAGGAAACATATTTATCAGCTATTAGTTGGTTAGCCACGTAACTAATGGACTTAGTCAACACACAAAATGGACACATGTGAGATGGTTTAGACACACTTGTCCAATCAACGCGTAGAATAACTATTCTATACTAGGTCCAATCGACACGTAGAATAACTATTCTATACTGGTGCAGAATACTACTTCCTTATATATGTGTGCATATAATATTATCACATTCGACCACGTCGATCTAGATCTAACAAAAAGAGTATATTTCTAAACTTATCGATGCTACACAACACGCAAGTAAATACACACTACAAGGAACAGGGAAAAATTCGTGGGCCAAAAACCCACGAATTTAGGCCAAAACCCACGAATTTAAGTTAAATTCGTGCGCAAACCGTCGAATTTAGTTCACGAATTTAACTCGATGAATTTAATCAATTAAATTCGTGGGTACCCACGAATTTAAATTAAATTCATGGGTTACTAGGAAAACCCACGAATTTAACAGTTAATTTCGTGGGCCCATAAAAACCCACGAATTTAGCTTAATTTCGTGGGCGAAGACAAACCCACGAATTTAATTAAATTGTAAGCAGTAAAAACTCACAAATTTAATTAAATTGTAGCTAGCAAAACCACAATTTAACTAAATTAAATGGGCTAGTAATACTCATGCAATTTAGTTAAATTCGTGGGCCAGTAGAGCTCACGAATTTATTTAAATTCATGGGCCAGTATGACCCACGAATTTATTTAAATTCGTGGGCCAATAAATACCCACGAATTTAACTGTTAAATTCGTGGGTATTTATTGGCCCACAAATTTAACAGGCATTTGTACAAAAAAAATAATATCAAATTAGTGGTGCTTAATCAAACTCGTAACCAGAAACTGCAACATGATGTAATTCAAAAATGCAAAAACGCATTAAAAAATTTCTCATTTGTACATGTTAAAATTTCTGACATTTTAACTGCACCAATTTGTGAGCAAGTTGTTTCCAAAGACGAGCATGGCCATGATACTCGTCTATAGAGCAAACTTTGGGACCAGTTATATTCATTATTCATTAATTAGATGATCAATTCAGTAATCAATATTGACTTTGTACTACATAAAGAACAGTACCGTCTACCATGAGAAACAAACCAAAAGAAGATAGATCTTTATAAATCATATACAGAACAGAGTAATAAATAAAGAACACCGTGAAACTGTGAGTAACATATGCAGACATAAATCTCAACAGCATATCTGGGCTAATATTCCCTTCATTTCACATTTTAAGTCACTAATGTATACACCATTATTTAGATTGGTCGGAAGATAAAATAATAGATCTATTATCAGAATTACATTCTGAAAACTGTAAATTATGCAGATTACAATATTTTGGAAAATATTATGAAGAAATAAAAACAACGGTCAAAGTTGCATCGTGAAGACATAAAAAGTCAATGCAACATATACTATGAAACAGAAGGAGCAACAACTAATTAGCAAGGCAAACGAACATTCAGCTGCAACCAGTCTACTTGACTAGGGCACAACGATTGGTAATGATATTGTGCTAAACTTTTTTGAGATTTAAGACTAACCATAAAGTTTTCACTTCAAATGGGTATATATCCTCAGTATAATGTAAACGTCATGACTCATGACAGGAAACTTCAAACCACATGGGACAAAACTAACAACAAACAAACAGCAAGTAGTAGTATTCTACTGCATATAATCAAACCTGCCAAGCAGCCTGCTGGTTACGCAACTGTAGGCTTTTCCTTCTTTGTATTCTCTCCATCACAGCACTAGTTGAAGTCTGATTATCCTGCTGCTCAAAAAAGCCTTCATCAGTTGCAAAACTGTCTGTGCTGCTTGACCTTGAGAAGGCAGCATTAGGAAAGTTCCTATCGTTCGTTATTTTCCGTGCAAGATAGTCTGCAAGCAACGCATCAACTTCTCTTTGCAAAGCAGAAGGTATAGATACCTATAAAGCAAATATTTTAGCCAACAACAACGCACAGGGCATACACACTTAAAACTTTAAGCTGCTAGAACAACCAACATACCTCTCTTTGAGGTCTTTTGTCATCAAGGTCAGATCTATAATTAGGCAAGGGAACCTTACTAAATACAACGACCGGGAATACTGACGGCTGCCATAAGGGATTCTGTGTTGAATGGAAAAGCGGATGAGAATATGGAAAGCAAATAAGGAAAACCAAATTTGTATAGACTATGTATGAAATATTTTTCTCAAACTAATGATTTCAAATGCAGCCAACAAATTTACACTCACTTCAAATATTTTGCATAATCAAGCATATGTATAATATGGATAACATATTTAACAACTTTTCTATTGGCGATTTCGTGACTTCCCAGAGCTCTGTGTGGTAATCCATTTTTTTACTTCTAGGAATGTCTAACATGGCACTTTTGAAGTCAACTCATGCCCCTTCTCTTTTGGGAAGAATTGAGTATGAATGATGTTAATGAAAACAAAGCATCTAGAACTAAAAGTGGAGCATTTACTGTGTTCTAGTCATACTAGGAATAACAGAAGCCTTTAGGACAGAGAAGTTATCTTACTCTTTCATATTATAAGCTACAACCCCTAACTCATTATAAATAAGTGGATCAGATGGACAGATAGATTTCGCTTGTATGAAGAACTGCAGCACAGAAAACAATTGGATCAGTAAGAAATGGCAACAAAACTTTTGTTTATTACAAACAAGCTTATAGAGGTAACAGCAAGCTGCTGGCAGTAGTACATGTTGCAATTCAAGTAACATATGACCCTTGTCAACAACTAAATCATTTTGTATCTTATATTTGAAATTAAGGGTGTAAATGAGCAGAGCTTGCAAAAACTGAACCTGTAAATGAGCAGAGCTTGCAAAAACTGAACCAAGCTCAGCTCAGAACATCAAAGCTAAAGCAGCAACCAAAATCAGACACAGATGGAGTCCCTGGTTAAAAATTCACCTAATTCTATCTCAACCTGCTTAAAACTTTGGTCATAAGCTCACTAAATTTATGCAGAGAATCTTACATACAGTAGGCAGCATACCTGACTTTTTTTTCAGTGCCAGACTAGCTGCTGGGAATCTACACAGCCCATATAGAACAATACAAGACCCCGAATATCAATAGCTTGGTTATGTTTAAATGTTTAATAGTTAGTAATTAGTAGTTGGTACATTCTGATATTCTGTAGATTAAAGTATACTTGAACTGTTACCAAGTGGAGCTTGATTTGAACCAAAGTGAGCTTAAGCTCTACTAATAATTAAACAAGATGAGAATTCAGCTCAAACATGGCTCATTTGCATCTTAAGCCAAGCTCAAGCTGCATTTTAGAGGAGCAGAATTGAGCTAGCTTGTGAGCCACAAGCATCTTTTACAGCCTATTTGAGATCTTACTAAGCACTTGGAAGTTTATCAATGATAATTTTGCAAATATCAGGTTCTCAAACGCTATGTAACTAGTATGCTTCTCCCTGTGAGCTACAACAAATAGCTTCCATGAACAATGGTTAGCAAAAGCCAAAATAAGTTGTACATGCTGATTTCTCATATTTCTGTCAGCATGGCCAAGAATATGCATTTGCAAGATGTATTTGACCAACAACTATTGACATTCTACAACCTCTTTTTTGCCTAAAACTACACAAGTATCAAGGATATGAGAAAACAGGGGGAGGGGATGCCTTGCAGCTTGTATATTTGCTCTACCAGAATGAAAGTCCTCAAGGAAAAATTCAAATATGTTAAGCGATCTTGAGTATTTACCTGCTCTGCAAGTTTGAAACTATGCATTCGCACATATTGCATGCCCATGTATAAAGTTGGCAGATGACATCTGAAATGAGAAAAAAAATAGTCAGATGGAAGCTAGAAAACAAGTAGAATGTGGATAATCAAGCTACAATTGAAAAAAATCAATTGGGATGTGTGTAAATCAATATCTAGCCACCAAAACAAAAGGCAGGGCTCAATCCACAATGCTCTTGATCGATACCTAGGTAGTAATCAGTATTGTGCTCAACAAATACAGAAGAGCTCACTTTGGTTTACTCTTGAAGACAATATTAGTAAATAAAGAAGGTAGACAGTAACCTCACTAAACCAATTCAGGAAGAATTTTAGCATGGCAGTTAAATAAAGTACAGAAAAGACACCAAAAAAAAAGTTGACCACTACATACCTTTGTTCCATAATTGACAGCATCATCAAGCCAAAACAAACCTAATCAATAATTCATCCAAGCAATGGGAAAGAAATAGTGCTTCGACTTTCAGTAAAGTGCTACCTTGCATACAGGAACAATGCCGACAATGTCAGACTTGTCAAATGGGTTATCCTTTGTTTTGTCGGTATTCTGCAAATAGAACAACATATATAAAGAACAGATCTGTAGCAACAAAATAGGTAGATGCTAGATACTTACTCAACCATGCCAGGGTAGTAGTAGCGGCCAAGGGCTCCCAGCACGGCGTTAACCTTTGTAATGTGGCCCCTCCCAGTCCAACCCGACTCTTTCCAAAGGCCTACAACAAAATACAAGACAAAGATGCATGAAAACAATAAGTTGTCACTTAGCTCATGCTAAAAGAAAAGACATGAAAGATATAACTGTTACCTGCTCCCGTGTAGCTCTATCAACCTCCTATCGGCCGGGTTGCATCTCGGACGAACTGAGACGATTACGAAACCTGAAATGCAAATCATTAGTTCATAGACATTACAATGTAAATATGGATATTAAATGCTAATCCAATACTACGCATATACCTGATGGTACCCGAAGAAGTCCCGCCCTCTTCAACTGGCTCTAAGGTCGCCGCCAACTCCGCATCTGCTGCTGCCTCGGCCTCGGTGTCTGCATCTGTCGTCCCACCGCCACCACCCCCAACGTCCTCCACGTCGTCCGCCTCACCCAAGTCCTCATCCTCACATCCCTCCTGCCCCTCGTCCTGAACCCCCACCTGCCCCTCGTCCTGCTGTGGCTGCTCCCCCAGCTGTTCTCGTGCCTTCTCATCGAAGCACCTCTGGAGCTGCTCCTGCCGCTGTCTAATATGCGCAGCCCCAGCAAACATGGCGCTGCCAGCCGTCGAGTCCTGAGCATCGGAACCCCTGCTCCTCGACCTTTTGGAGGACGACCCGCTGAACTTGCCTTTAAGCTTGTCAACCTGATGCCTGAACATACTCATCTGTTCAAATTTGACAAGAGTTAGTACACAGGTCTACAAATAATTTTCAATAACTTGCAAAAATGAATGAGACAACAATAACTTGTAAAAATAGTTGTTATTGTCCTTTACTTGGTATCATCAACCACACCAGGTTTGATAATTTCACAATTTATTCTTTAGTTACCAATTACTTGCAACAAGATATTGTCAAGGAAATAGAACTCAAATATGACATTCTTCTCAGCATGGCATTGAAACAAATAAAGGAGAAATTAGTGCAAAGGTACAAATTGAAACAAATAAAGGAGAAATTACCATAAGAAAGCGAATAAACTAGTGGCACTCTTAAGAGAAAAGAGAAGCTTCTTGTGACCGTGACCAAAATTGCGCTTCCTCATGTACCATTAATTGTAATAGAACATCTGATATCAAACAGGTCATTCCACTTCCACTCATCAAGCACATCTTACAAAATATAAATATCAAAAGTCGCTCGGCGCCGAAATCCGCTGCGACTCGCATTTCATTGAGACGTGCTTGAAGACGTGCAATCCTTACTGACTTTTTACGGCGTATCCGTGAAGGGCCTGGTTCATCTGTTATTACGTCTGTGGCATCGGTAGGTAATTAATCGAGTCCTGCCCCGTCAGAGACAAGGAAAGAATCCCCCATAGCTTCTTCTTGACATACATCACCCACATCATCTTCTACGTTGCTTTGCATGTACGAAACATCCCCAGGAGGATATACTTCAGGGTTAACTTTAAATACAACCCACCAAGCCTTCAAGCTACGGTGAGGATAGGTCAGGTAGTACACCTGCTCAACCTGATGTGCAAGCACAATGTTATTGATGTGGCCCTGAAGCCGTGAACTGTGCTTCACCTCCACCATCCCAAAGTCATCGACACGTGTGCCGTTGTGTGGATCGAACCAATGGCAATCAAAAAACACAACCTTCAGTTCTTTGGCACCCCCAAAGGTATACTCAATTATATTTTGTACAACACCGTAGTAGTCTAATATATCACCGCTGGAATCGAACGACGTTGTGACTACTCGCTGTTTGAAGTGGCGCAAGTGGACGGCTAGCTTCTAATTTCATTGTTCAAAACGGAACCCGTTCACATCATAGCGACTATAGCTCCTTGCCGTCACATCACCATGTGAGAGCTGTCGGACATCCTCAGGGACGGAGGCATCACGCATACACTATATAGCAATATGCATCTTTGTTAGTCTAATATTAAGTTACTACAACAATTCATTTTAAAAAATGAATAAATAGTCAAATTACATGCTGACGGAACCATTGCACGAAGCTTGGGCCGCCTTTCAACCCATCACGACGTAGGTTATCCAATTGCTTACTTGTGGGTTGTCGAGTTGACTTCCAATTTTCTTTGTCAAACACTCTGCGTCATTTATTCCCGGGTTAAAAAGGACACTACATTGAAATGTTGAAAACATAATTCGGAAAGTCACTTACTCAAAATATTTTTCAACTTCTACCATGTTACTGAACATGTAAAGCATGGCCAGGTTCCACTCCTCATACTCAACATGGTGTGCAGTGTACGACCCAACAGGTTGACCCTTGCATTGAAAAAGCTTAAGTTCGCACAACGGTTCTTCTTCCGCGGCACGGTACCGACTCGTAGGGGCACTCACGTTGTGCTTGACTGCGAAATACTTTGTTGAGAAGTTTGTGATCTCTTTACTTGCATAAGCCTCTGCGATACACCCCTCTACCCTTGCCTTGTTGCGCACTGTAGCTCTAAGCTTTTTCAACTCCCTTTCCTGACTATACATCCATCTGAACTGCGCAGGACCTCCAACCATCGCTTCCCAAGGCAGATGCACCAGCAGATGTTGCATCACATTCATAAAACCAGGTGGGAAAGTTTTTTCCATCTTGCATACAAGCAAAGGAATTCCCTTCTCTAACTTCTGCATCAACGTCTTCGAGATTTCCTTAGCGCATATCTGCCTATAGAAGTAACTGAGCTCGGCTAACATCCTCCACAACTCATTATCAAAATAGCCACGAAACATTACCGGAACAAGTCTTTCCATGATAATATGGTAATCATGACTCTTTAGCCCGTTTAGCTTACCGGTGCTGACATTCACAGCCCGTTTTATGTTAGATGCATAGCGATCAGGAAATTTTAGAGTTTTCATCCACCTCAAAATCTGCTTTACGGTCTTCGGCTTCACACAGTATGGAGCTCGTGGCGGCTCTCATTTCCATTTAAACCAACTTTAACCTCGAGCCACGGCCTAGCACAATGATCACCCATGTCTTTCCTAGCACTCACGTTATCCTTTGTTTTGTCCGTTACATCAAACACCATGCTTATGATGCTTTCGCCACATTGCGCTCTTGGTGCATCAAATCTATGTTATCTTGGCAGAATCAAAGCTTCGCGTAAGGCAGCTCCCAAAGAAAAGAAATATGAGTCCAGTTGTGCTCCTTTCCATAGCCAGTGAAACCCACTTCCGTAGATCGTTCAAGCCGACTATGCCATTCAGCTATCTCCTCTCCTCGTGAGTCGCCGCGTGCCCTTTTTAACTTTCTTTCCTTTTCAAATGCTTTGGCATCGTTCTGAAAGGGTGCCTCACGAAGCCACCGTCTATGGCAATCGAAGAATGTGATCTTTTTACCGCGCGTGAGCTGAATGCATCGAGTCACCATACAAACCGGACAACACAGCGACCATGAACACACCAACCGCCCAAATGCCATATGCCAACAAATCATGGACCGACCACGTATGCGGCTCGTAAGGTAAATTCTCTACCAAAGAACGCTGTCGTATGCCTTTTCCCTCGCCAAACTTTTTCACTCATCAATTAAGGGCCGCATGAACACATTGAGATCCTTCCTCGATGCTTAGGACCGGAATGACAAGAGCAAGGAATATGAACCCCTCTTTCAAGCAAATCTCGGTGGAAGATTGTATGGCATGATGAAGACCGCCAACAAGAGTAGGGCTAGCGCTTGTCTTTGAAAGGTGTGAAACCGTCCGTGGACAAACCAAGACGGACACTCCTAGGGTCGCTTGCAAATGCAGGATCGAATCGGTCCAATGCCTGCCATGCCTCGCCATCAGACGGATGCACCATCATATCGGGGTCTCGGTCCTCACGTTTACCTTCTTTGTGCCACCGCATATGTTTCGCTGTTACTTTTGACATGTACAGCCGTTTAAGCCTATCCGTGATCGGCATGTACCGAAGCTGTTTAGTCGCGACCTTTGTAGTCACTGATACCCCTTCCTCATCTACCACCTCAACGAATCTACATGTACCGCAATGCATACAATGAGTATCCTTGTCATGATCCTTCCAGAACAGCATGCAATTATTCTCGCACACATCAATCTTCTGGTAATTCATCCCGAGGCCGGCCATCAACTTTTTCGATTGGTACAAATCCTTTGGCATCATGTGGTTAGGCGGAAGGACATCATTCATAAGTTCAAGCAAAGCGTTGAAGCATTTGTTCGAAAAGTTGAACTTCGACTTCATCGACATAAGCCGTGTAACCGCCTGCAGGACGGTCACATTGGTCAAGTCATGCAGCTTCGCATCCGAGGCGTCAAGTAGCCTATAGAATTCCTTAACCTCCTCCGGCTGTGACCCCTCCCCCGAGTTAAATTCAATCCCCCTGCCAAGATCATGCAGCATCTCTTCCATCCGGTCGTCATCCTCCCCATGGTCCGACTCAATGGCCTGCCCTGCGGCCTCTCCATGACGGTGCCACACCAAATAGTTAGGCATGAACCCGTTTTTGCAAATGTGATACTGCACTATATCCTTGCTGTAGTAGCTGTTATTCTCGCAGAGGGTACACGGGCAATACACATATTCAGCTCCTCCAGCGAATGCTTGCTTCAAGAAAGCATCCGTGATCTGCCCCCATTCCCTTGTGTGCCCCCCATCACTCCTCCATCCGTCATACATCGCCCTTCGATCGTCACCCATTCTCAAAGCTAAACAAATGAAACGATGTCAACGTACGACCGTGGCTTAGGTGACAAAGACAACCCTGTTAGGAAAGATGTGTTCTAAACCCACCCAAGAATGGAGGCCGTTGCATGCGACCTGTGACGTGCGCTACGAACCGAATGAAATTTCGGCAGCATAACCCCGCTGTTCTCCAAACGCACGCCTGATGCTGGTGCGTCGGAGAACAACAGGGTTATGCGGCCGAAATCACGTTCGGATCGCCGCGACGTCACAGGCCCCATGCAACGACCAACATTCTCGCTGTCCAAAATACGCCGACAATTCGAAACCGCGCACCTCACAAGCAAATGTGAGATGCGCCGTTCCCGAACGGGTGACGCCTAGGCTCTCTACTTGTTCGACGCAAACTCTAAACTCTAACGTTATATACAACGGCAGCGAGAGAATAAAAATATATATACCATATGCACCGAATATAAAATGAGATGAAATAACTTCAAACAAATTAATCATCCACTCAGCAGACAAAAAAATATTTGCAATTATAATATATATATCAATCTCTCAAACCAGAAGGAGACATTCTAGCAGATCCTTAGATAAGCATGTCAGTGAATTGTCAAATGTGACAAAGAGGAGTTGGTCATAGACCGATTGCTGTTCTAAAGAGTAGATACTCCAAATATCCGCTTAAATAGAAAGGAAATATATCATAATCCCATATCCCTAACATTTAAGCTACAAGTAAACTGCCTTGCAAGCTAAGTGGGAAAGTCAATATGGATATGAACAAAGGCCATAAAGGTCATATTTGAATTTGATAGGCAAGTTCCAAGAATTGACATTTCCAGCCTTAACAACATTCCACGACTAGTACAAGAATTGACAATTTGATACTTCTAGCTTTAACAACAGAATGTTCCACAACTACTAAGATAAGACCAATAGATATTTCAAACTGCAATTTTCTGACAATTACCTATGTGAGAAGAAACAGGAAACCCAGAAGGTATGTTCAGCCAAACTTCTTCAAGCTGAAGCAATCTGCAAGGAGATAAATACTTGGTCATTTGGATGCCATGTCTCAAGAATAACATTTACACTCTCCATATCACACTCTCTATCTTCTCTCTCCTATATTCTAATCATATTCAATAGAAACTCAATAGAAACACAACTATAAGGAGAACTCAATAGAAACACAACTCAAACAAACAAGATTTGGGAAAAGGTTTATGCAGTGGTTGTGTCAAATTAGTGATATGGTCTACTGAAGTGTCATCTTTGGCACCCAAGTATAAAAACAGTTGCTTTCAGTTCAGATAATCCAATCGATCCACTCAACTGGGACCCAATGAGTACCATTGGATCACCCAAATCCTGAATTAGGCCAATCTGGATTTAATACTTGAGTTGTCAGGAGATTTTCATTGACCGAATAAGAGAAGTCATTTTTTAAGAAAACATTGTCAATCATGATAACAAATCAGTGGTAATGACGATATGGAAGCAGGAAACAAATTAGTAGTAATGACGATATGGAAGCAGGAAACAAATTAGTAGTCGATATGTTTAGTGGCCAGAATTCTAACTGGAACTACGAGCACACTCCAGGAATTGGGGGTTATACATCCATAATTCCTGTAAATAGATGCATGTCAGATCACAGTTCAACACTGCACCTTGAATTGAGAAATTTCCATCGGTACTGGTGGTACTGGACAAGCTCTCAGGGAATAATCTCAAGTTTATACCCTTTTGCAAAAGAGGTACCCCTCCTTCACAACAAAAAAAAAAACCGGCAAGGAATCGCTATCGCTACTCCCTCTATCCAAACCATACCTGTTGTTAATTGCTGTGTATCAAGCCGAGCATAGACATATGATTCAGTTTTCACAACCCTTACATCCCCAATTGAATTTTACAATTCCCTAAGAAAACAAACTTAATGCATCTCATCAAATTGCCACTCCAACAACTAAATCATCGATCATACCTGTTCATTATTTAGAACTGTTACAAAAGATGAAAACTGGACAACACAAGGTTCATGATTCACACTTGTAAAACAACTACACCAGATTCTCAACCTCTAAAAACATCCAATACCACGGCCACTCATATCAAATTTATAAACTCATATCCAACAGTTGATCTCAGCACAAATGAATGACAAAGCACAGAGCAGGACCACATCAATCTAGCATCATTGACTTCATGAACATTTATCACTAACCTTATTATCAGGGACTAGCACCTCAAACTACCTTGAACCTGACTGTCCAGAACCAAAGCTCTCAGAGTTTGCGCTGCAATTCAGAAGACCACAGTCATGGTTGATTGCTCTTCCAAACGGTTGCTCCTGTTGTCACCTCGAGCTACCTGACAAAAGACCACAGTCAAAACGAAAGGACCCAATATAGACACTGAAGCAGAAGCACACTCATATAATCAATCCATCATGAAATCAATGCGATATATGTACAGCAAGATATATATGTGCAGCAAGATATAACCAATATATGATGTACATTGATTGGATATATGTAGTCAAGATACGTCGAAAGATTTATTAAGCATATAATCAACATGTACATTTTTTTTCTTGAAACACCGATAAATTTTCTGTTGTGCATGAACTTTTCTCTGGTCAAGGCCTTGATGAAAATGCCTGCTAGCTATTGTTCTGCTCTGCTAAATTTCACTTGTACCTCTTGTCGCTCAATTGATGGACTCCAGAAATTCTAGAAAAGTATACGAACAGCAGCGAACACCAAAAAATTTCACCTGAATACGGCGCGGCGACCGGCGGGGGCGGCGAGGGGGCGGCGACCGGCGGCGCAATGGGGATCGATCGGGTGCGGGCGGCCGGGCGTGGGGCGACTTGAGGCTGACCGGGTCTGGGCGGCGGGGGTGGGCAGCGGGCACGGCGACCGGGCGCGCGAATGGGGATCGATCGGTCGGGCGGCAAAGTGGGGCAAAGGGCACGGCGACCGGCCGGTGAGGGGGCGATCGATCGGGCGGCGACCGGCGGCGGCATCCGGCGGGCGATCACGGGGCGCAATGGGGAGGAGACTAGGGCAAACAGAGCGCGCGGAATGGGATCGATCGGGAGGAAATTAGCTGGCCGCGCCTGGTTCTCTCGGCACAAATTCGTGGGCTCCGGACAGCCCACGAATTTAAGTAACTTCGTGCGCCCAGTATAAAAAGCCCACGAATTTAATTAAGTTCGTGGGTATCTGCAGGTGGCCCACGAATTTAAATAAATTCGTGGGTATTTCATAAACCGACGAATTTAAAGCTTTAAATTCGTGAGTTTTATTTTGGCCCACGAATTTAAAAAAACCCATGAATTTTTCCATGTTTCTTGTAGTGACAGACTGAGATCGAGCACACGTACAGCAGCAGAACAAATACTACAAGAGAATCAGAAACACAAGCCATCTCCATTGTTTCCTTCATGATCCAACATATACATCAGCAATTCATGCATGATTTTGCACGCATCTCAATCCATGTCATCATCTCACACACCACATTTTTTCTCTCTAAAGTCCAAAGCAATACAGCCAATGAGCCACAACCGTCGTCTTGCAGGCAGCTGTCAACAAAATCTCTCCATTTCATTTCCATGGAGCATGCTAGCTTGTAACATCCTCATTTTTCGTAACAATTAAAATCACGCATGCAGTGTTTGTAAAAAAAATAATAATAATAAAATAAAATTTTGATCGTAATAAAAAAATTAAATTAAAAAATAATGAGAATGTTACTTCTCAATATTTTCAAAAACTCGATTTATAAATTAAGTTTGTTGATTTTTAAAAAATGCGTACAAGTGTCTGATTTACTAAAAGAATTTTTGAGGAAAATCTATAAGTCGAAAAATTCCAAAACCAACTTTATAAAGTTCCGAATATTCCCTAGTATTTTAGAGGGATTTTGCAAGATTTTTAGAATCTTTTTGCTATTTTATTTCAAGCGCTTTTCCTCAAAACACTATTTAAATCCGGAATTAGAATAATGGCCACGTCAAGGAAGGAATTAAATCCCATTGAAGCATTGTTATTCATTTCATGTGCATGAAACAGTCAACTTTGATGAGTAATGGCAACGTTTCGTTTCCAATTCCACTTAGCATACGTGAATCTCCACCATGCGTAAAGAGGCATTTACGTATGGAAACGTTGTGTACGTTTTGCATACGTTGTGTTTTCCAAATCCCAACCCTCAACTCTTCCTCTCCACTCCTGCCGACGCCTGGCCGACCTCCACCAGATCGGTTCCTCCTCATGGCGCCGACCACCGCTTCGTCATCCTGGCCTGCGCTTCGCCGGAAGAACGTCGCCTCCACCTCTCTCTCTCACGCATGTAGCCAGCCAAGGCAAGTTCCTGTTCGCACTCCATGGGTGATTAGAGACCATCCATTATATTCTGATACCGTTGCTAGCGGAAGTGCTCGACGGAAGCATCGACGGCCGCCTCCCTAATGGTGGCAAGGAGTTCCGCCTCATGCTATGCGCCGTCCGCCGCAATCTCGCTCGCCGCCAAGACCCCGCCCTCTTCCTGGCCCTGCGCCCACACGGCCGCCACGGCGAGCCGGATGACAACCAGTGCGAAAGGATATAGTTCAGTCAAGGATGGGTGAAGAGGCAGGCGTTGATGTATCTCATTTGGAAACAAGGGCAAGCACTGGCGAGCCCAAAACTTTAGTAGAAAACGAAGGAAAGTTATGTGAAGAGGAGGAGTCTTGTAAACCAGCTAGACAACCAACATATCTGTTTCGCAAATAATCATACATTGACGTGTTGCCTTCGGTCTTGCCTCCGGCCTGGCCGTTGCCGACTAGGCTCCGGCCGATTGCGCCACCGAGCCGCTGAGGTACCAATAGCCTCTCTCCTGTATCAAGCTTCTCCGCAGCTAACGCAGGAGGATCGAGGTCCTCAACTCCCCAGATACCCTCGCATGTCGGAGATCTGGTTCTCTCCCGTGAATTATGTTTGCAGATTGGCAGGATATATAATGACGGAGCAAATGTACATAAGAGTAAAGTGCGAAAGCAAAAGTTATCTGACATGCTTGGTTCTCAATGGAGCAAAGATGAGCTAGAGCACTTTTATGGAGCCTATAGGAAATTGGAAATGATTGGAGAAAGGTGTCTGGTGCTGTCTGTGATAGAATGTCTGAAATGGTGGAGTCTCCTTACAATATGAATAAGGCATTCGTATTCTTGCTGTTGATGATCTAGTTACATCACTGCCTATTCAGTTCCAGGAAACCCAATCTATTATTTTTGAGGATGTCGCCGACCGCCGGTCCTCCCGCTCCTCGGCCGACCGACTGCCGCCTGGCCGCTGCTGCTCATCCGACTGACCGTGTGTTCCTCTCATCGCCGCCGCTGCCGACCGGTACTTCATGTTCTCTTATGCGCGCTCTCATCATCTGTATTTGCGCATGTATATATCTATATTAGGATTGTTCGCATGTGTACGAATATGCATGTTAAGTCAAATGCATGAACGCATATATATGATAATACACATGCCTGTTTCCATATATATATATATATATATATATATATATAATTCGTATGTATATGTTAGGAAGATTAGCGTGTATGATTTGTTTATATGCATGAACACATGTATATATGTTAGTTCGTGGTTTTGTATACATGAAAATAATAGGACCATACGCATGCATATATGTAAGTGTATGTTAGGACATGTGTGCGCTTACATATATCTGTTAGTATGTAAACATATATACTAGGTGCATGCATGTATTTATAATAGCCGTAGCGCATGTATACATACATATATATACACTAGGCTGTACATATATATAGGATATATTCGGCTGATCCGCATGTATACATATACTGGCCATGATGTTGGTTTCGGTTTCCTGCTGTCAACGGGCAACTATAATCATGTCTTGCCGCCACCGCCGTCGCCGCCGCCGTTGGCGCCGCGACAGATGCCGACCTTCGGCCGATGCTGCGCTCACCTGGCTAGCCGTCTTTTTCCTAGCTTCTCTTGCGCGTAGCCAGAACTAAAGCAAACCAAAGAAGCAAGAAGTGTATATGCATATACACTGTGAACAGCACCATGCATGCGTATAGCCGGTTGTTTTTGTATGTGAATTTGTAACCAAATTGCGGATTTTATCTTTTTCGCTACAAATTCATTTTAAGTCCAAATAGTATGCAACAAATTTTGTTAATTAGTAAAAATTAACACCTTCCCACAGTAATTTTTATGAAATTTTATAAATAAATTTATACTATTAAAATATTCACGGAAAGTTCAAAGTTATGAATTTTGCAGCTCTTAAACTATACATTCAAAAATGTCGAAATAGATTTTATAAATCTTAAAAAATGCTAAACTAATTATCTGGAAGTTTTCATAAAGTTACGAATTAGTTTGATTTGTCGTATTTTTCCGAATGTGTGCTTGTATGTTGTTTTGCGTGTTTATTTGGTTCTTTATCTGTTATGCGTAGACGTTGAGCTGTGTGAGGACGTGGATTTCGAGGATCAAGCTCCAGACCAAGACTCGCTGCTTTACGAAGGCAAGTTGTGCTTTGACCATTTTGATCCTAAGTTTTGAAATGTATTTTGTTTCAAACTATGCATGCTAATTCAACTAAAAATGGATTTAAATATCTTAGGTGAATTAGCTAATAAACCAATTTGTTATTGCCACCTTGTCACTAGTAATTGTATGCCATGATTCCATTTGATGCCCTAAGTTTGGTAATGCTAGTTGGTTGATAATATTGTGCCAACACGGGAGGTTAGACCGTGAATAGTTGCTTAGCCATGTTTATAACGTGAACAATTCTGTTTGGATTACAAAAGCAATATTGACTAAAGGAATATGCAATGTATTTTGAAATGGTGTGATGTATTGCCACACGATGATGTTGATATGTGGAGGCTTGTGTGGTTCCATATGGATGTTAAGTTGTTGTTAGCATGTGATGCACAATAATCAACTTCGGGTGGGAAATGATTTAGACTGAGGCAAATGGACCGAGGCTTCATGCCAGGTGGGCCTGTGTGGCATTTGGGGGTTGAGTGTTGTGAGGGCTGTGTGCCAAACTTGAGAGAGGATGTCTTGCCTTGGTCAGTTAAGGACTTCACCTTGCAAGCATTTAACCTGAGTCTCTCGTACAACCACATGTCTGAATGGGAAGACCTAGTTTAGTAGGATTCTGATGTCTTACCTTGGATACCTCGGGGTGGCGCTTACGGGGTAATCAGATGGGGGAGCGTGTCGTACTACTGCTTGGTACCCGTCAACGGTGTTCATCATCCCTATACTTGCTCTGTGAGGAAAGTGATAGTGAAGGCAACCCGAGAGGTTCCTAGGTGAAGATAGAAGTTTCTGAAAGGCTTTGTTATGATCGCTCATTCGCATACTCTTGTATGGCGATTCACAGCTGACGTGGTGAGTTGATTGTATCTTGTGGGTAAAGTGTACAACCTCTGCAGAGTGTAAAAATATTCGAATAGCCGAGTCCACAGATCTTGGACAATGCTCGGAATTACAAATAAGGGGTAGTGTTTTGAAAATAAAATGGGGTGGAAGGTCAGTGTGCCGGGTTAATGATGAAAGTTGATTAGGACCGTGTGTCTACAATTATGTGAAAAACAATTTGAGAAGTATAATATATTTATAGGGTTTTGATGCTTTCAATCTAAATTAATAATAGTTCAAAATATTGATGCAATGCAAATCAACCAGTTGAACCATTCCTTTGTAACAAGCCATGCATGTAGTAATAGAACTGCATTCTGTGCATGAATTGTTGAGTACGGTGTGTACTCACCCTTGCGGACAAAATTTACAAGAAGAGGAGACTACGCCTGCGTATGAGGAGAAGTTCGACGAAGAACCAGATAACTAGGGAGCAAGCCTCTGTCAAGGCGCCTGTGGCGAAGATGGATCACCATGACGTTTAATTCCCGCTGTTGAACTATTTACTCTGATTATTGTAAGCTCTGCGTGGCAAACTATTGTAAGGGACCATAAGGTCGTACAACTCGTTTATATACATGATTGAAGTACTTATTTGTTATTCCGCTGTGTATGTTGCGGTACTTTAACCCTATTTAACCTGTGTGCACTAGCGTGATCCTGGACTAGTGCGCAATACACAGAGTGTCTGAATTTGCAGATTCGGGACACGACATAGCTCCTGCTCCTTTCCCAAGCCATCATCATGCTTTCTATCGTACCACCTTACCTGCTTTCTCTCTTATCTGCACCATGGTCCCTTCTCCCAGTGTCCCTCATAGTTCGCGGTGGTGTGCCGGGAGCCATCAAACGCTCTGTGAGATGGCCGCCATGTGCTTCAGGCCGCCATGTGCTTCAGGATCATAGGTCTTGGAGGTAACCAAACTCAGAGCAGTAACAACATCCCCGATCAGTGGTCTCATGGTGGGTTTTTCTTGGACGCACATCGCAGCAACAGCCAGGGCTTGGCGCAATACCCTCGACGGATATCGACCCTCAAGTGCTGGGTCAACCATCTGGGGAAACTTCCTCCTGTCTTTAATCAAGGGCCGGGCCTGAAAATTGTGCACCAACAAACATTACAACACTCATGGGGGACAATACAGAGGCTTCACTTTTTCAGGGCAAACAAGATCTTTAGCAAACTATTTGGCGTGTCATAATTCTTTTGCTTTGGGGTACTACTCAGCAGGCTACAAGAATGTCTTTTTTTGGCAAGCAAATCTTGGCCAAATCCAAAACATGGTAAAATCAGTGCCGAATGATACCAGTATATTTTGTTCTATTTTTTAGTAATACTATTAAGGAGCAAAATTAATGGAAAGGCTATGGGTGAAGTTTATAACAGATACGAATGCCAAAACTGAAGGGAAATAAAGAGAGGAACTGAAAATTAAACTCCTATACTTTCCCTTCAGGTGATATGAAAGACTGATGCGCTAACACTCAGCTTACAGAACTTCTGAGCTAAGAGGCTGATATCTGGTGATTTTTCCAGAATACATTAACAATCAATACTCACAGGAGGTACCAGATAGCACAATGTGCTGTTTTCCATAGTCAAATTCTATACTGGCATGGACAAGAAGCAAAGAACATAACGAAAAGCAATTCAACAGCTTACCCATGCAACAAGATTTTGCTCTCCAGCAGCTCGATTGTTGTCGATGGCCCTTCGTCCTGTGATGATCTCCAACAGAACAACACCGAAGCTATACACATCTGACTTTACAGTCAACTGACCAGTCATAGCATACTCCGGAGCACAATATTCATATGTACCCATCACTCTAGTGGAAACATGAGTTTTATAACCAACTGGGCCAAGCTTTGCCAATCCAAAGTCAGACAACTTTGGGTGATATCCCTCTCCAAGCAAGATGTTTGAACAGTTCAAATCACGGTATATGACAGGCTGACTGGCCTTGTCATGCAAATATTCTAAACCTTTAGCTGCACCAGCAGCTATCTTCATCCTTGTATTCCAGTCAAGCCGCGCCTTATCTGGGGAAGGATCTGAGTAAAGCAAGATCCAGCTGTGAGTATACAAAATTAAATCATCCAAAAACAGGGCTATCAAAACAAAACCACAGTATTTCAGATTTTTGGTTGGCAGCATACCATGAAGGTGATCCTCCAAAGAACCTAATGACATATACTCACAAACCAAAAGCCTCTGATCCCCATCAGCACAATAGCCAATAATGTTGACAAGATTGGGGTGGTGCAGCAAGCTCAGCATCAGAACTTCGACAAGAAACTCCCTGTGGCCTTGCAGTCCAATACGATCAAGCTGCTTTATAGCAACAACCTGTCACGGTAACAGAAGACTCAGCATGTTATGGCCTCTCAAGAATTGGTCCGATTTTTTTTTTTAAGCATCAAGTTCTCCACAAGGTTTTCCCCACAGATGCATATGTATGAATTAAAATATGGTTTAAAGATATACATCAATGTAATATCAATACCAATCTTTGGTGTGTTCATCATTTCGTCTTATCCAGGAAGGCCATAAGTTACAGCAATTTGAGTATAAGAAACATCCAACCTGAAGGCTGAAGCGTATAAACTAATGAGTTGGGCTGGCAGGAGAGAACAGCAAGAAACTGACCTGGTTGACACTCTCCAGATAGCCTTTATACACCCGGCCAAACCCACCCTCCCCTAGAAGGCAATCGGCTCTGAAGTTCCTTGTTGCTGCCGCGAGCTCCCTAAAGGTGAAAATCTGCGCAGCAATGTGGTGGTGCTTCTCCTTCTTTGCAGTTTCCCTCTCCACCTCTAACGAATCCTGCTTCATCACGCTCGATGACGAGCCCAATTTTGTTTTCTCTGAAGAATCAACAAGAATAGTCGTATGCGTCAGAAAGCTAAGCTATCCGAACAAGGAAAGGAGTGCACATGTTCTAGGGCAGTAAAGTAAGGGTATGCGTCATTCCCGACCAGAATTCCGAAAGAAAAGTATGAATCCAGTTCCAAGTTGCGGTCCTTGGGGGGGGGATTTTGTTCTTCTGAGGAAGGGAAACGTACGATTTTAGCAAAAATTTGCTCCCCGGTCCCCCATGAGAGAAGCATGCCAATAAGCTACTCAGATTTTTTCTTTCAGTAAACTCTCCACAGAAGGGGAAGTTGTAATAGCCTTAATTCTATTGGGGAGAGAGAGACAGGTAAGCCTAATTCTTTGGTAAAATTGTCATTTCAAAAGCAGAACAGGTAATTTTTTGGGGGAAATAGACTGGCGTACAACTGAACCAAGAAAAACATTCTAGCGTGATCGCCCAAGAACACGTCCCCTAAAATCCCACCAGACTTACGGTAGGAGCCGCAGAATCGCGGTGAGACAAGCAGAATCCACAAATTACTCTGTTGAATCGAGTAAAATTTACCAAATCCCCAGTGATAAGAGACCACGGAAGAAGAAAGGAAACACCTAGAAAGCGATCGAGAGGCCAGTAATAAAAGGAGGCAGGTACGGATCGATTTTTTTTTTTAATAATACATTTTTTCAGAATTTAAAAAATATACATCGAAAAAAATTGACATAAATATACCCCTTATCGGCTCTTGGTTGGGCAACACCGCGACACACAAATATTGCCTAACCAATAAGCGACAGGAGGCCACATCGTACAATGAACAGGCGACAGAGCGCCACGTCACACGCGCGAGTCTCTATCACCCGTTGCTTGGATGTTGTCTAAAAATCGACCGTTCAACAGACGACAAGGGGAGCGCGGACTTCTGTTGTCCTACCAACGAGCGACAAAGACGGTTTTGAAAACCGATCGTCTGGCACTGTTGCTCATTTGAGCGAGTCAGCAGCAGAGAACAAAAAAAAAACAAGAAGAGAAGGAAGAGTGGGGAGAGGAAAAAAGGAAGAGGGAGAGGAGAGGAGAGGAGAAGGAGGAATAGGAGGGACTGCACGATAAAATTGAGGTAATTTTCGTTGTTTATTTTTTTTAGCAGTAAATTATGGTAGAGTAGAAATAATTTTAGATATAGCTAAATTAAGAGGTTACGGATAGATCTAGCAAATGTAGATGTTTTTTACGGATAGAAGTACATCGATATATATTCATGGGAATGTAGTTAGATCTAGATAGATATATATTCTTAGGAATATAGATGCTTTTTACGGATAGAAGTACGTCGATATATATTCATGGGAATGTAGTTAGATGTAAGTAGATATATATTCTTAGGAATGTAGATGTTTTTTACGGATAGAAGTACGTCGATATATATTCATGGGAATGTAGTTACATCTAGGTAGATATATATTCATAGGAATGTAGTTATTTTTCTACAGATAGATCTATAGTTATGTTAGGTGTCACGGTATTTTTTACGGAAAATAATTAATTCGTGGGTGAATGAATGGATTCGAAGATATGGCAAAACGAGTTCCATTTAGAATCTATTATGGCGAAGTGGTTGTCATGCATGGTTTGGAAGGTGCGGATTTAAGTAACTTCCAATATGTAGATAGAAGTTTGAATAGGGTCAAGGAACACACATTTTCTTTTGTGTTAAAGTGGTTGTATTATACTTTTCGGATAGAACAAGAGAAGTGCGAGTTGAAGGTATTTTGCCTATGTAGTATGCAAAACGACCCTATTTATTAGGAGTTAGTTGAGCTGAAGGGAACCGCATCGTAGAGATCATATGTGAGGGGGGCAGAGCAACAGGGATGGAATTGAGTGCTTTTAGTGCAAGCATATGATAGGGATGTTGCCCCCCAACAGCAGTTGGACGTCGATAAGTGTAGTTAGTCTCAAAATGAGTTCAGTTTTGGTAACACCAAAATTGGGGGATCTAGCCGTGAGCAGTATGTTCAGCAATGCAACGAGGACATCATTTGCCAAAGTAGTGAACAAGTTGAGTTTGGAGAGGATGATGAAAATGTTGGACAAGAAGCGTGGGGGCAAGTAGACGAAGGTGAGCAAATTGATGAAATTACAGCTAGGATGGAAGAGGAAAACCGTGAGTACAACAGAGCAGAAGTGGAAGACGACCATGAGTCAGATGAGAAAGATGGAGGTACGGAGCCGGTTGTGCCAGCCGAGTGGAGCACGCATCAATTTGATAATCTGGTTGTCAATGAAAACAACGATATACCTTGGCAGTACAGTGACAATGAGGTTAGGCCTAACAGTATGTACCTGACAAAAGAAGCTGTGCAGTATGCTGTGAAAGATTGGGTTTTATCATTAAGAAGGACTTTCAGGGTTATGAAATCCACCCCAACCTGCTACGACATGGTGTGTGAGATCCATGGGTGTCTGTGGAGAGTACATGCATACAAGCCCAAATGGGGCACCCATTTGCTATATTCGAAGGTTAAGCAGCATAACTGTATGACTGAGGAAACACTGATGACTCATAGGAACCTGTCATCCGGGTATGTCGCGAACATCATGTACGCATAAATAATGGAGAACTTGAGTTTTGAGCCCCGTGCTATTATCCGAGCAATCGAGAAAAAATATCAGTACACAATTTGCTATGAGAAGGCATGGAGGGCGAAACAGAAGTCATTAAAAATGAGGTTTGGAAAGTTTGAAAACTCGTACTATAATCTGCCCGCACTACTCAGTTGCATTCAGAGAAGAAATCCTGACACTTACTATGATTATCAAGACTGTCCGTCAATCAAGTAGCCAACTAAAAGACATCTAAGGAGAGTATTCTTCGCATTCAGAGCTTGCATTAAGGTGTTCTATCACTGTCGTCCATTGTTGTGCGTGGACGGCACATTCTTGACCGGAAAATACAGAGGGCAAATATTGAGAGCTGTGGGCGTTGATGGAAACAACCAGATTCTGCCTGTTGCCTTTGCCTTTGTAGAAAGCGAGAACTATGAGAGTTGGTTGTGGTTCCTACGGAACTTGAAGATCGGGGTGGTCAAAACTCGTCAAGATGTGTGCGTCCTGCATGACAGGCATTCTGATCTGCTTAGTGCTATCAATCAATTGCAAACAGGGGAAGAGAAGCCATTTTCATGGCCTGACTTGCAAAACCGATGGTGCTGAGGCATTTGGGTGTAAACTTCTATAAGCAATTCAGGAACAAGAAACTGATGAACATGTTCAAATGGCTATGTAAGCAGAACCAGGCGAGCAAGTTCTGAACTCTGTGGAAAAATCTTGATGAGCTGACAAAAAAACACGAGGAGAAGATGAACAAGACTAGTGGCAGTGAAACGCAGGAGCAGGCGAAGCCTCTTTTCCCTCTGCCCACAGAAGATGGGGCCACTAATCGTCGTCAAAGGTAAAGACCAATCAAATGTTTCTCGGACTGGATCAATCACGAACCGAAAGAGAAGTGGTCATTGTTACATGACACACATGGTGCCAGATACTGTGTGATGACCACTAACTTTGCAGAAGTTTACAACTAGGTAATGAGAGGGATGAGGTGTCTCCTGTTGGTAGGAATTGTTGAGGGAGTGCTGAGGGGCACAACCAAGTACTTTGTGGACAGGCATCAAGCAGCTGAGATAGTAATGAGAGATGAGAAGTTCATGTACTCTTTCATGATCACTAAATACATGGATGAGAAGAGTCAGAAGGCGGCCAAGCATAGAGCTATCAAAGTTGGTGCACGAACACTGCGCTTCGAGATGATCTGCAGGGATAAAGGATGGCGTAGAAACCAGAAGGTTGCCACCCAGGAGTGCATCTTACAAGCTAATTGCAAATGCTCGTGTAACAAGCTATACCTTTTGCATAGGTCATGTTCTCATGTGATTGCCGCATGTGCTTTATTTGGAATGCAACCTGGTATATATCTATCTAAATATTTTAGGAAGGAAAGGGTGATGGCAACATGGAGCGAGGAGCTTTATGGTTATGGCGTTGTGGGTTCCTTCACCACAACTCCTAGTGTCGATGAAAGGTTCTGGGTCCCTGATTTTGATGCGAGAAGATGGAAAGCAGGGCGTCGAAAAACAAGGCTTTTCAGAAAGGACATGGATGTGTCCGAAGCTGGGAAACGCGTGAAGAAATGTTCATTGTGCAACCAAACAGGACATACGTTCAAGAACTGCCAGACACAAAACGAAGATGGAGGATATGGCAATTCGACGGTGGGGGAAGAATCGTTGTCTGTGAGGAGTGCTGCAAGACGCCATCGTACCAGTTGAGAAGCAATTTGAATTATCATATGCCATATGTCAAATTTATATTTATCAATGTAATGTGTGTTGTATGAACTCTGTTTTTTACCTAGCTGTAAGCATGTTGTATGTTGTTGTGAGTGTTGTATCTTGACAAATTATTGGAATTGTTTCAATATATTGTTATGCTGCTTGTACGGTTTTATGTGCGTATTTGTTTCAATATATTGTTGTGATGTTTGTATAGTTTTACGTACGTTTTTGTTTCTATATACATTTTAATTATAACTTTCATTTATGTAATTTGCAGGTATGGCTCATCAGCATGGAGATGACAAGTGGCCCTTTGAGTTGCTGGACCCAGTCGTTGATCGTCGTCACCGTGCCCACTTCATCATTGCTTTTCCAAGGGAGGGAGGGGATCCTGTGCAGCTCGGCGTTCTTTGACTGAGGACACAGTTGTACTTCTAGGCGCTCGATCCTCGTTGGATCCCCAGGTAACATATTAGTATTTAAATATCTAAATATGTTTGTTGTAGTATCATGGTTAGTGTTGTACTGATATTAATTACATGTTTTTGTTTCTTAGGATTCGAGCTTCAGGGTTGCTGCCACTCGCCTGGATGGTGGAGGACCTGGGTCGTCGGTTCCCATTCGACAGGTCCCTGATCACCGCTCTAGTGTATCGATGGTGGCCAGAGACGCACATCTTTCATCTACCCGTCGGGGAGATGGCGATCACTTTGGAGGACGTCTCGTACCTCCTCGGCCTCCTGATCGCCGGTGATCCTGTGGTGCCCCAGGACGTCGACCCGACGTGGCACCAGGAGGTGCTTGAGAGGTTCCAGGGTGTGTTACGACCTGCTGTGTACCGACTCTTCAGCAGTACACACGGTCCGACACTGCGGTGGCTTCGACAGTTCGTAGTATGCAAGTAGTCTTTAAAAGTTAATTGTGCATATACTGCTTAAAATAACAAGTGAGCTTAAATTTACAGGCAGCACAGATCGTCGATCCTGCGGACGAGTACAGGGTGAGCTGCCACCTGGAGGCGTACCTGTTGTGGCTGTTTGGCTGGTACATGTTCACGAGCTCCCATGGGGATAGCATCGACAGACACCTCGTCCAGTTCGCAAGGGAGATCGCGGACACACCCCTTGAGGCCGTGCCGCAGTACTCTTAGGGGTCCACTTTGCTGTGCGCCACGTACCGTGCGCTTTGTGACGATTGTGCACGAATCGCCAACGGCTCGACCTTTGGAGGATGTCCACTGCTAGTACAGCTGTGGGCATACGAGAGGTTCTAGGTCGGGTGGCCCGACATCGACCTGCGGCCTCTTGAGCATATAGGCGATGATGACGTCGACGGTCCGACCATGGGCACCATCTAGTGCCACCGACGGGTAAAATATTGCAATCACGATTTTGGTATTTTTTCTTTAACATTTGTGAGTACTAACGGTAACGTTTTGTTGTCACTACAGCCTAGGTGGGCACACAGGACGGTGCGGATGGGCTACCCACAGTTCATCGCTGCGTTCAACCACCTCACCGATGACCACGTACGCTGGACGCCGTACACAGAGGCAGAGGTCCAGCTTCATGTGATGGGTGGCCTGTCCACCCTTTGCACACGAGACGCGGCGTACTGGCGCATGCGTCGGTTCCTCCTGTTCGACGTCTAGGTCAAGGGCTACGCTGTCCATCGAGTGATGACGCAGTTTGGTTTACGACAGGAGTTCTCGGTCTAGGTCGGCCGTGCGGTCCAACACAGAGACCACACGTAAGTTCCTTGCATCGATGTTTTTATAATTATTATTGTGTAATGCCATCTAATAACATTATATTTATTTCTTATCCATAGGCAGACTAGGAAGGGCGTGCATGGGGCCACCCCCTGGCACATACGCATGGTGCCTTGGGTTGAGGAGTGGGGAGGAACCCTGGACGACGTCCATGCTGAGGCTGCAACGTACGACCCGCAGACGTACCGTGCCTACCGACAATGGTACACTCCCCGTACTCATCTACATTTGGTACGTGTCGACCCCGATCCTCCTAGACACGTTCCCAAGTGTCGACGTATGTTACCGACAATAATGAAAAGGGGGCTACGCGCTGGACCCAAACTCGATGGTAGCACAAGAACACCCGATGTATACAGGTTTGGGCTCCCACGATGGGGATAATACCCTAGTCCTGTGCTCTGAAATTATATGTGGCTAGCTATTGCTAATGAGATTGTATGTTTATGGCGCCCCGTCCCCTCCCTTTGTATAGTCAGAGAAGGGCGGTTACAATATGGAATCCCACTCGGACACGAAGTGGAGGTTGCATATCTATCCCGATTCTGTATTGGTTTGGATTACAATCATCCCTTGCCCAATACGACTCGGTTTCCTTAACTAGGGTCTATCCTGATTCTTCACGCCTTGCTCGGCCCAGGCTGCCTCTGGTTCCATGCAGTCGGCCTGACCCAGTTCCATCTGGTTGGGCCTCATAAGTCTTCCTGGTGGGCCCCAGGGTATTCATACCCCCACACCAAGGTGATAGACATGTACCCTGCCCATACGGACTCGACACTACACAGTACGGTACGTTGCATCCTATCTGCAATCCTAATTCGTAATGTATTTTGTAGACTGATGTGCTGGTACAGTACTATGAGGAGTCAGGGGGCTTCCTTTCTCGTCTGACCAGCGGAGTTGACGTGACTAGAGAGGAGGTAACCTCTTACTTCGCGAGGTTTCAGGAGAGCACGAGATGCATCCTTGAGTTAGTGGGATGCCACCACCCTACCGAGGTGGCTCACGGTGTGCTGCTTAGCAGAGGCAGGGATGTTGCTACAGCCTCCCATGCCACCGTCAGGCCGCCGGCTGCGATAGGGCGAGCTGCTGGGCACGCTGGTCTTGCTGCTCACGCTGGAGGTGAGTACTAAAATGCACTTTTCATGTTTTACAATCATTTTTTTAATGCTCTCAACAATTCTTCATTTGCTACAAGCTCACAAGCACGATTCTTCCCGCCTACAGCTTCACCTGCACCTGATGATTACGAGGGGCAGGTTGATGATCCAGATCACAAGGACTACGAAGGGATGTCAGGTCGAGGTTCCTCATCGATCCGTATGAGCCCGCCCGTCTCATGCATAGGAGCACCACCACCGACGCAGCCTTCTCAGTCGGAGTACGTCACACCTCCAGCTAGGCCATAGAGGACCCACTGCGCACCGACGTAGTTGACGTACTCGCAGAGCCAGGTTCGGAGGAGGCCTGCCCAGCCGTGAGGAGTTGCCCATAAACAGGGCCGGCAGTAGTTTCTTATATTTTTCATTGTTGGTAGTTTCAATCTTATGTACTTAGTCTTTCCACATATGTTGTATGAACTATTGTATTTGGATTGTTGGTACTTTTAATCTTATGTACTAATTTAATCCTTCCATCAGCTTTCTCACGTCGATTGGACAATACACACCTAACAGCTTTGTCAGAATGATTGGACAACACTCTGTACACCACCAAGCAACAAAACACTTGCCATCTTAGACCGACAGACAACACCATGCCACCCACCGCTTTCTCAGAATGAAACGACAACACGCTGCACCTCACTTTTCAGACTGAAACGACAGCATGCTGCAACTCGCTTTTCATACTGAAATGACAGCACGCCGCTGCCCTACGCTGGGTGGAAGAGGGACATTAGAGGGAGGGCGATTCTCAAATCATAAGTTACTGTGGAAAACAAGGTAGACCACACTCTTTATTATGACTTAAAACATGGGCAAGGAGCATCACCAACAACGAAAATAATAGTTAAAACTTTACATCTACATGACACCCATACCTGTTTCTCGCGGATTAGGAAGATGGCTAGATGGTTCCTCATCGAGGGGCCGTGGGATTGCTACTACATTTCCTGCTTGCTCAGTGTCTCCCTCATTCACTAGCATGTTCGTTGGGTTAACCAAATCTGCTGAACAGTTTTGTGCCAGTTCAAATAGAATCAAGATTGTTATGTAAACATGTAACCGAATTATACAAATATTTTAGCAGTTTTTAAATTTCAAATTGCTATTTTTAGAGAAATTTTCTATTTTTAAGAGGAAAAACATTGTTGTAGCTATAAAAACCTTACAATTTATCAGTTAAACTTTTACATGTTAATCTAAATTAAAATGGAAATTCAACAAATTACAATTACAGTGTAACGCATTGCCACTCAATGCCTACATATATAACACAGATTGGGTCACTTTATACCTACGTATAAATGAGGCTTGCTTTTATATGTATTTTAGTTTTTCAAACTATTGCAACAGTACACATGAACTGTCACGCTAAATGCATCAAATATTTTATGGTTTATTTGTCTTCTTCGTGCAAAAAAGAGAGAAAAAACTAAGCCATGGTAATCATTGTATTTATAAGATAACATCACTATAAAAAATACCTATTGAACATACTATAAATAGAAAAAATGTATTTGTTATAACATTTCTCAGAAGAAATTTTTTTTATTTATATAAAAAAATCAGTGTCATGGAAATTAGATTTAATTGGAAGCAACTCCACTCTTAGGAGTGGCAGCTTACATTTCGGTTGGGTTGGGACACTAGGAAGGTTCTAAAATAATTAAAATCACCATGGATATAGAACAAGCTAGGGCATGCACGCTTGCAAATTTATGGGAAAAACCAAAATATGCATAAATAAATGTCACAAATCTTCTCTTTTTGTAAGTCTAGAACAATGTGTATGGTTGTGAAACTTGGAAGGTACATGTAACATCTCCCACATGTAAATGTTTTAGAATTTTTTTAAAAAACATTACAAGAATAATTTTAAATATGCTGTTTTCCCATTACCTTTCTTTATTATTATTTTTTGGCAAACCATATGATTGAAACTATATAAATAAAGTACAGAGACCGTATGGATAAAAACAAGCCACTTTACCAGTTGAGTACTCTGGTAGTTCAGAAACATGTACACCATATGCACTTGTACTTGCAGATGAATAATCAGTGATTTCCTGGAAATGTTTGATAAGAAATATTAGAGTAGTAGCACAAACTAATGAATTAAAAATAACCTCACATCAACCAACTGAATTATTTATGGATGTCTGGGTTATCTAGTAAAGGCTATGGATATACATGATTTAATCTTAGTGACTCTCTCTAGCCTAAGTCTTAAATATCATCACGCATTGAAAAAATCAAAGTGACTATGATAAATATGGTACAAAAGAACTTATAAGAGGTTTGTCAAATTTGATCTAAACATATGGTTTCTGAAATAACCCATAAATAGTTTCCCTTGACATATAAATTCCATTGGAGTTCACAAGTTTTTCATTCTGTTTGAGAGGATTGGAGGTAACAAGTTGAGAACATAAGATATGTTTTTTCAGAAAAAAAAAGAACAACAACCTAGAGCAAATATGCCGTGTGTTTGGATGTGTAGCTATTATTTTTTCCCTTTTGAAGGGTCAAAATGATAATCGAAGTTTTGCGCTGTGCTGAAAGGGAGTTCTCAGTCCATTAATGGTACGGTTGTGTTTGGCAGTGCGGTGGTTTTAAAAAAAATTACTACTATTGGATACATTAACTAATTAACAAACTCGCTAAAACTAACAACATTTGACTGCATACCACAGCATTACCAAAATACCCCATAACATCTATCCCCCTATTAAAGCTTGCAAAGTTCCCGGATGATGAGCCTGTCCACGTGTCACCTTTGGCCATTTTGCGAAAACCCCCTGTGTTTCTTTAAATTACGAATAGGTCCCTGTAAGTTACGGATAGATCCTTCGTGATTTTTTGTGAGGGGAAGATTTCCTTTTCTAAATCGCATTTGGGTCCCTCGTGTGCCGTTTTACGGAAAAAACCTTCCGTTAAATTCAAATCGCGAACAAGCCCTTTTCTAATTTTTCAGGATAGCAGACAGGTCCAAAAACGTAACATTTAGGTCCTTACTCTTTGCTTCTAGGTCCTTTCCCCGTTTTTATCGGGAAAAAAAGTTTTCGTCACCAGAAAAATATGTTCAGCTCTATCTCTAGACTTTTTCCCCACCGTGGTTTTCCAGCTCGGTCTCCAATATTTTCCAAATAATTCGTTGAAAGAGATATTTCTACAATTCTAGCTCTCTATTTTTTTCCCGTTACGCTCATTATTTCAACGATTTAAATAATAAAACGCCGATAAGCAAGAAAATATAAATTTATATAATATATGCTCGTATGAACTGCGATATCACTCAAAACGTTTGTCGTCATCGATCTATTCAAAATACGATCCGGTGATCGCTATAGACATGCTATCCTAACTGCTTGCATTGCTTGACATCTCACGATATGTCTTTTCATGTCTTTCTAGTTAAATCTTATTAACTACGGGCGCGGCGTGCCGCCGCGCTTTCTTATCTAGTAACCTCAATTATCATTGTCTATTACAATTCCACAGAATTTTATTTCGTGCCGTGGCCCTATACGTGCAAAGCAGCCATGCAAGCAGCAGGTCCACAACAACTGCAACAGTTCAGCTCTGCACGGCAACGACTGATCTCATAGGTGTCCTTCAGTGTTATCAATGTGTTAGGTGCATGGTTTGGATAGATCAGTCGTTATTGTTATCTCATTATATCAAGTTGTTTGGAGCCAAACTCTATAGAAAGAGGAAGGTGGATTGCAATTTGCATTTTGTTCAAGCCTCTCAAGTCTATGATCCTCTTTCGGCTAGGGATGGTAATCAGGTAGGTACTTCTGGGTATGACTGCCATCCACCTAATACACAATAAATTCAGAGTATGATATGTGCAAAACAAATTTAGAACATGATATATGCTCAACAAGTTTCTGAACATAGTATTGCCTTTTAAAGCTTTATGTGTATCTCAACCTCTCATTTAGATAGTTGTGGTTTCAATTTTCTAATATATATTTTATAAAAAGTGGGGCCCACATGTCATAGGATACCCATCGGGTACCTATGGATACAAATTGACACCCACACCCATCCTGTGCCTTTATCGGGTACCCAAACCCGAAAACCCATGGGTTTGAGATGCTACCCGTATTCACTATTATCGGATCGGGTATCTACGGTACCCAAACTCATGAGTAAAACTGCCATCCCTACTTTCGGCCAAGCACTCTCCTTCCTACTGTGGGCCGTGCATCACTCCTATCAGCCACCACTTTCCACATGGCAGTTGTTACCCGTCATGGACTAAGGTTCACGACAATTATGTTGACTTAATGCAAGATATTTGATTCTTTCTGTAATAGAGAACGTTTTATGTGAGTTTTTCCCTAAACTCAGATCGACATAAATATTTCCTCCCGATAAACAGTAGTGCTAACAAGATCAAACTCCGAAAATCCGTAAACAACCTACACTATGTATTGTATGCAGTTGCAGAACGATAAGATGATACTACCTTATTAATTTCTGCGCGATCATCAGCTTCCAGACATGTTTGGAATCGTGTGCCCCCTCCCACTTCTTCACTGAAAATCACCTTGAGAGTGCCTATGGATTGTAGCTGTTGTACTTGATGGAGATCCACTCTGTCTGCAATATTTGACAGATTAATATGCTCCAAATTTACAAGTTTTTTAAGAGATTCTGGCAACTTCTGAAGCTGAGAGCAACTTGATAGGTTCAAAAATCGAAGGTGACAAATATCACCAAAAGAGTCAGGTAGCTGCCTGAGTCTCGAGCAACTTGACAGGTTTAGATCCTCCAAACTTCCTAAGTTACCAAATGAATGAGGCAATTGTTGAAGCTCTGTGCAACCTGATAGGTCCAAAGTCTGAAGTTCATGAAGTTCACAAAGAGATTCAGGTAGTTCGCTAACTCCAGAACAGAGTGACAGGTTAAGATGCTCTAGCCTCTTGAGATCACCAAGGGATGGAGGTAAATTTTGAAGTTTATCACATCCATGTAAATTCAAGTATTTTAGCTTTTTAAACATGGCAATGGAAGATGGTAACAACTCAAGACAAGTTTCTGAGAGATCCAAAGCCTCCAAATTTCTCAAACTAGTAACTTGGTTTGGCAAGGACTGAATCCCTGAGTTGGAGACATCAAGGTATCTCAGATGCCTCAAATTGCTAATGGAAGCAGATAATTCTACAATGCAACAACCACTAAGATCCAACACACGCAAGTGCTTAAGTACTGAGAAAGCTTTTGCAAGAAGAGGCTTTGTTGCCACGCAGTTCTTGAAAGATACTGCTTTTGCCCTCTTGAGTAAACCTTTCTGAAATGCCCATTGCAGAGTGTCATTGATCACCACTCCATAGCAGTAAGTCGTCTTTTCTGTACACCCACTGGGCACCTCTCGACCATCCAAAATTAGGAGACCTTCATGAGCAACATACTTTGCAAAGTCATATACCAAGTTAGGAACACGGAGTACCATAGAAGAATTAGTGTGATTGATCCCTGTAACCTGAAAAGCGAAACAATACTAAATCACATAATTTTCTTCAAACCAATAGCCCGTTTGGACTCAGACTAATACATCTAAAAAAATCAGACTAGCTATATATTAGCCATTTAGCACCAAGACTAGTGTACAAAATCAGACTAGTTATTAGCCATTTAGCTAGGCCATCAAAGATCCTCGGCTAAAACACACTTACACACCCTAAATGACTGTTCCTAAAGAAATAAGTACCCACAAGAACTTATTCATTAGTGCATACTGGAGTAGAAGCTGACATACACAATATCACATTGAAACATAGGAGTAACAAAAAAAGTGTTAATCATCTTTATCATGTCACTGATTAAATTCAAGTATTAAATATTAACAAGAGCAAGTATGAATTTCTGTAGCTGATATCATATAAAATAAAGGTTAAATGATTTATGCATTTAATAAATGATTTCTAATGGTTTCATGCCACAAAGGCCCTAGACCATCATAATCAAGTTCTATTTTTTCAAATAATGTACAAAAGATTTCTTTATAGTTCCTCATTATCTGTTCATTCGATGTGCACACTGAAAGAAGGTCACATAAAACAAAGTACAAAACATAGTAATGAACTAGATTTTCAAATGATTTGAACTAGAGTAAACTACAGTACCCACATGTTGTATTTGTTTATTGTGAAGAATCCTTAAGCTGAGATATTGATGTACTAAACTAAGCTAATGCTTTCTAAATCTCAATATATTGCTGGTGAACATTGCATACGGTAGGTAATTATTTTTTATAAAAAATATCCCTTTTTATATCTTACTTTTTAAAATTAAGCTTGCCTAAAACTTATTTTTAAAAATGAACCCTGCTAGCAACACCATAACGCCGCACCACAGCCTATGGCGTTATGGTGTTAAATGTTTATTTACAATTTGCAACACCACCGATCATGATGTTGCAAGCATTTATAAAAATATTTTTCGGATGGTTTTAGTTTTAGAAATAAGATTTTAAAAGGATTATCTTTAAAAAAGTTCAAGAGGTAATCAACTTAATTACCAGTTGATTAATTCTATTTGCGTGACATATAGTGAGTTGCTCAATGCTGTTTTCCTACCAAAAGAACACAAAGCATGCCATATGTTCACAAAAATTTAAAATAAATCAGTATTTAAATTAGGTTTAATGAAACATTTGGTCCCCTACTTTCATGTCGATCAAGTCTTAGTCCCCTACTTTCAAACAACACAAATAAGTCCCTCTACAATTTTGTGTTAGTTAGGATCTCTTTTACCAAAGCTTCACATGGTATGTTAGCGCGAGTACATATGAGTACACCAACTTGTTGATGAATAGACACTGGCTTGGGTGAGGGTTTAAGGGGGTGAACCAGCAGTACTAATAAGGATAAAACCCGAATAGCCATGTGGACATATGGAGTTCTGAGATGTATTTCATTGATGTTTAATAGCATGTAGCGGGAGTATAGTGGCAAAATGTTTTATAGAGGATAGACAACAGCGCATAGCGGTGATATAGCGGGCACAACATGTTTGGGTGTTTCTGCAAAACTACAACATTAATCAGTCAATTCTGAAATCAAGCAACTTATCTTGTATTAGGATTACTTTTTTTGTGCATGTGGAATAAGGGTTCAAAGTTAGGAACACGGAGAACATGGACCAGAATGAGTCCACAATGACAGCAGGGGAACTAAATACTCCATTTAAAATTTAAATTATGTGTCCCTTGCTAATTGAATTTCATACTGTTGTAACAACATAAGTAGCTCTCCTATGCTCTGCTCGGAAGAAAATTAAATAATGGACAAATGGTTCATTTTATTTTAAGCAAGAGAACATACGCAATAATGGTTGAATGCAAATCAACCCTAAGCACTTAATTTGCTTTAGCATCATTGCCGTTCTCATTTTAGAAGAGTACATAAGCATTTCCATTTTCCGCTGATAATACAGGAAAAATAAAGTTGAAGATATTGAACATCCAGCATTGTCAGTGAGTGCTATTTATAAATATTTAGCGTACGTGCCAGAAAAACACATACTTCATGGAAGCTAGGAAAGAACTTCAGCTTAGTACATTTGTAACAACATACCCCGGATGTCACTAGGACTTGGAGGAAGGATGCTGATAAAAGTTCATGAATGTACATCTCCCCTTGCACATAACTAGGCAAGGTCCCATGTTTTGATCCCAGCAAATCAAGTGCAATCCACTGCCGAATAAGTTTTTCCTTACGGATACCACACCCTTTAGGGAAGATAGATAAATATGAAAAGCATGACTTTAGTGCTGCTGTCATATTGTAATATGTCTGCTTGAATGATGCAAACAGATTAACTTCAGTAGAAAATCTTCTCTCCAACTTCCATATTTCTTCATCCCTTGCAGCCAACCAAACGTCGTTCGCTTTATTATGCACCATTGAGCCAAGATAACGAGCTATTATAGGCATACCTTCACATCTTCTTACAATTTCCTTCCCAATTTCTTGGAAGCCTGAGTTTACTCCGTTTCCATTTCTAAATGCTCTTCGGGAAAATATTGTCCAACAGCTGTCTTCAGACAAATGACCCAATCTGTATGGCTGAACAGTATGCATTAACTCTGCAACTCTTTCACTAGAAGTGGTGACTATGATCTTGGTGCACTTCTGTGTTCCTCTCAGCATTTCCTTTAGGTCTTCAAGCAGGCTTACTTTTGTGCTCCACAGGCCATCCAAGACAATTAGACAGCTTTTGTTACAAAGTACTTCTCGAAGGCGAATCTTTAGCACCTGGAGGCTCTCCTGAGTTTGATCATTCACATCTACTTCTGAGAGTCGTTCTGTTTGACTAGCTTGTGAGATCATATCAGCAGCAACTTTTTTTAGGTCTAAGTTCCTACTCAAATCGACCCATATACGCATATCAAAGTTCCAGCCTTCTCCTTTGTCGTCAAAAATGAACCTGGCGAGAGTGGTTTTTCCCACTCCCCCAAGGCCGACTATGGGAACAATGGAAAATGTTTCTCTTTCATTTTGAAGGAGCAAGTTTTTCACATTATTCTTGTCATTATCTCTACCAAAGACTGCAGTTCCATCACTCACTAGTTGGACATTAAACTGCTCGACTGTCGATCTATTAATATCCGTTAAACTGAATACTACAGAGTCTTTTGCTACGCAATCCATTTTTCTTCTGAGTGCCTTCATTCTATGAGCCAAAGAACTATGCCAGATAAATGGTCTACACGAGCAGAAGAATGTTGCCTGCAAATTTAGTTTCAATTATTTCCAGATGTAAATAGTAGTGACCAAATATTTTGGAATGTGAAAATTACTTTCTAGAGAAAGAAAGTACTGCAAGATTACTTCAGCAATATAAAATGTCTCGTGTAATTCATTGGATTGATTCAAAAAAAAGAGTCTAATTTAATGGTTACAGACTTTAAAAATTAGTCATGAGGTTTGGGATCCCTCTTTCTCCCTTTAACAATCCAGTCTTGATGAAATGGTCTAATATGTTTATATGGAGCATGACTAAGCAACTAAGCAAGTGTAAATATTTCTTGCAGTACCTTATGTCTTCTGATCTCACTAAAATGGCATACAACAATTCGAGCAGCAGCTTAGGTGATTACATGCAAGAAAAGTCCTTGAAACAACTCCAAGTATTAGTGAAATGTCCCGTGCATGCAAAGTTGGAGACACAATTATTTGTTGACGTGTTGCTAACCGTTCCATGGACGTGAAGAGTTAAAACTCTTTGGACCTGGAATGTTTGAAACTTCGAATCCCCAAAATCTTCCGAAACAATACCCCGTCATCTAAACACTCCCTTAGTGCATATTTGGATAAAGAAGATTTTTCGAATCCATTCCCCCAAGAAATCCCCCTCATCCAAACAATCCCTTGGTGAAAGAGCTGCCCTTGGAAGGCCGCACAGTTCATTCAATGTGTAAATGGGCGAAAGAAGAAAATATAGGAATAGGGAAAGACACTAGAATCGAATGCCACGCTTAGTTAACTCCTAAATATACCGAAAATACTTGAATTGCCCAAAGGAGGTATTGGACGTTGTATGCTTAGCAATTAGCATGGGAAATACAGGAAAATGTTTCCCTACTAGTCTCTACTTGAAGAGAAAACCCACCTTGAAGCTATTAAAGAGAGCTCTTTTACAATACACAAGAATGAATATGGGCCGTCTATTTATTTAGATCCAAAGGTTGAGATTAGATTAGATTTGACTATACTACCATGTGTAGTATGGGTAGTATAACCCGTGGAGGGGTATAATAGTAAATAATTTTCTGAGTCAGCACGCAACCCTGTGTCTCGTGGAAGGGTATAATGGTAATTGAGCAAAATGGCATTCAGCACCGTCCCGACCCCAAGCCAAAAGACCAGAATACCCTCGACAAATCAACGGTCAGATTTAATTTCTACTACCGCTATATACTACCATGGTAGTGCACAGTAAAAATTCTCATAAAAGAAACCCTTCACATGAGGTTTAATCCCATTATTGATTTGAATAAAACTTTCCTACGATATTGTTTGATGAAATCCCATAAAATCCAAACACCCCAAAATGAAAATTTTCCTTTAGATTGCAACGGTCCATTTTACCTCCAAATTTCCTTTGTTCCAAACACCCAAAGTTAAGTTTTCTCTCTATTAAAAAGAGTACACAGAAAAGCTGGGAAGAAAGAAACTATAAAACTAGCTTATTTCCTCTTGTTTAGAAAAAACTACATTTTCTGCACGCTCTCGTTCAAATTTGACTATTGATATTTACCAAATTATGTTGGTAAAAATATGCAAAAATATATATTATGGAAGCAATTTTTAAAACAAATAGCTCGTGTAATTTTCTTGTGAGAGATCTAGAAATTTATAAAGATGTGTCCGGCCTGAATTAGAAATGTTTTACCAACATGGATATAGAAGTGGTAGGTTCTTTTGACCGGACGGAGCATATAAGAAGTGCAAGCGCACATCACCGTGTGTCGAATACCAAAATGAAAAATTTGGATTTTGTATAGGGATGTAATCCTGCTCAAAGCTAATGTTCTCCCTTTCGTCCTAAAAAAAAAAGTAAAGCTATGGAGATCATCTTGGGCATTGGAGCCACAACTACAGCATGGAAAGGTTTCCTTGAAACAATGGAGTTAAAAATTACCGTTCCACACCAGCCGCTCCTCGGAGATTTGGCACTGCTATGATCTTCAAATTCGTCCAATAAATCTTCGATCTCATAAGCAATCTGCCTTATCTTCCTGGTCTCCGTGCTCATCTCAATGGTTTGAGCCTCCAAGCCGGTCAGCGCATAGCTCAAATTGGACAGAATTTTCATCACATGCGCCATGTCTTCGTTGACGGTGGAGGGTAGCTCCCACCAACGAGCATCGGAGGCTAGCCTGCGTAGGAGCCGATCGACGGCGGCCCCTGCGGTTGCCATAGCTCTCGTCGACACAAGACTCTTCGTGTCTCCCGGCGTGCGCACGTAGGATATTGGGGTAGGTGACTAGTTGGTGGGAAAAATTTTGATGATTTATCTCATGAGATATACGAATTCTGAGACCATATGCTAATGACCAATTGCACCTAGAAAAATGGACAAATTATTATATCTCTCTCGGTTAGATGAGCGTCCCCTTTCACTCCAATAGTACGTTGATAATGAATTTGTATTGCCTTTTCAGATGGTCAAAAGGCAAAACACAGGAACTTGTTTCATTTCAGAACCTGAACGTTGGAATTTCAAAAACAAACACATGAATTTTATGCAAAATAAATTAGGAAAAATTGCAAATACCCTCCTCAGAAGTCAATTGTCCCCAAAAGCATATAAGAACCTTTTATGGTATCGTATGCTTTTATCACATTTTTTTTTCTAGTAGAGCATAAGACTTACTTTCTTTGTTCAAAAATATAAGGCGTATTTTGACTTTGTATAAGGATTAAAATTACATTAAAATTAAGAAAGATATGAGAAAAATGATTTAGATATCCCACTTAATTGTCTTGGAAGATGAAAGATAATACTATTAGCATTAGGATAAACTAAAACATGAACTAGCTAGCCTAAATCATGATCACAAAATAATGATGCGGAAAATGAGTAATTAGATGATAACCTAGTGAAGATAAAGCCATTAGCGTTGTTCAGTCAGGCTTGAGCGTCGGTAATGAAGGATAGCCGGTGTAGATGCGCAATCAGAAGAAACACCAAGATCTTCTGTGGTAGTGGTCACTAGTCTTCGTTAGCCAATGTGCGAGCTAATGATCGGATGATGAGTGGGGAAGAGCGAAAACTCAAGAGTAGTTCATCGAATGAGCACCGGCCTCTCCCTTTTAATCTCATGCAAGCTGACGAGACCAAACCAAATTTCTGTTGGGCGCTCCCGATCAATGCGCACGTAAGGTGGATCTAGCCCAAAATTTTCGGATTTGACAGGTAACCAAGATCACAACTAACAAATACTTTGTGTGGGTGGTAATGAATAAATGCATATGATTAAGAGAATAAATAGGGGTGTAGAAGGAAAGACCTTATTAAATCTACATGTAAATCTTATATTTATAGATAAGATCATTTAAAAAATAAACCTTATAAACTTAATCGAAGGGAGTAATTATGCAAAGGGGGATTGCGACAGGGCATTCCCTATGTGGTGGAGTAGAAGACGCCTCTGTCCCTAACACATAGAATTTCCCTGTTCCCTGCCCCTAAACTCGACCTTGAGGGCCACGGGCTAGTTAATCCAGGTGATCCAAGAGAAGGAATAAAAACAGATCAGAAAGTTTTTGATTGATTAGGATAATTTTTGGATACGGATTCTATCGGTTTGGATATTTGTCAGATAGTATCGGATCAGAAATGAATACAGATTTTTTCTATCGGATACAGATACAAATTCAATGGCTCACTATCCGTCAAATACGAATACGGATCTCGATAATCTAGATATTCATAGGCCGGATTATCCGGATATACACGCGGGCTGGGCCAAAGCTACTCTTTTGGCCCAAAAATATTTTTAAATTTTAAAATTTTTTCTAATTTAATTAATCCACAAATCATGTTTTAATTATTAAGATTGGCAAACTAGATCCAACAATTACAAGATTTTTTGGGGAAGTTTTTGACACAATATATCATTTAACAAATTACTTTCAAGTTTTTATCAGCTTTTAAATTTTCTTAAAAATTCAAACACTATTGTCCTTAATGGGAAAGTATTTTAAATAAGTAGCTAAAAATGCATACAAACTCATAAATACGTAATATATTATTTTTAACATAATTCAACAAAGAATATAAATCTTATATTATTACATGTTCTTCACAAGTGTTTGGATCAAATAAACTAGTTACTTTTGTTTTGTTTATTTTGTGTGTACAATTTAAAGGGTTTTCACGTTCCGATAAATACTTGTGACCGTATTTGTTTTGATTTGTATTCACTCCTTTTCTATACTCGACATTATTCATATTAATATCCGGGTTATCCATATTCATATTCGCATCCAAAAAATAAAAACAAATATAGTAAAACTATTATATGTTCATATTCATCCCTATCCAAGAGGTGTTGTCATCATAATATGTACCAACATCTCCTTTCTTGCCTCAGTTCCCATTCATCTCAAAGGTTCTCTCATTATGACACTTGGCAGCATCCCATTCATCCCACTTTTCTCCCTCATTCCTTTCCCTCAAACTCAAATAAATTTTTGTTTTAAAATTTTCACCTAAATTTTTTAATAAAAAGTATTTCTAACTATTTTTGAAAGTTTTTAAATCAAAAATTTTCAAACCGAATATTTTTTGAGTCAAAACTTTTCGAAATGAAAGTTTCTTTGAATCAAATTTTTTGAAATTTCAAAAACTTTTGCTGTAGTTACGGACCAAATGGTATAAGAGGAGGTCCCCGAGGCGACTCCCTGCAAGGAGGGTATGTTCGGAGACCCAGGAATGTGCTAGGGATGAGTAAGATGTATATGGTGGTATTCAAAGTAAAAAAAGCCTCCCCTTACAGATCAGGGCCTGGACTATTTATAGGCCTTTGCCAACCAGAGTTGATGTTACAAATATACCCTACAAAGGCTTTAGAGTACTAGGGGTCTTGAGGTACTTTCCCTCTGGGCTAGCTAGCCTATAGGCCCTATGATAACTACTGGCATAGGGTCTCCACTCCTAGTCTCACGCCTCACTAGTGTACCTCCTTTGGCTCGCTAGCTGTCCTTTGCCGAAGGGCCTTTGGGGTTAGGCCAAAGGCCTGGCTGTTGTGGTACCCTCAATTGGCCTCGTGACGAGGAAGACCTAGTCCTCAGGTATTCGCCGGGGTACAGGGTATGGTGGCCACCCCACAACAACTTTCGAATTCAAAATTTTTCATTTGAAAACTTTTAGTTCAAAAAAATTCAATTCAAAACTTTTGATTTAGAAAAAGTTTCAACTCAAAAATCTTTCAGTTCAAAACGCTTCAATTCAAAAAACTTTTAAAAATGGTTAAAAAATACTTCGTATTAAAAACCTTAGAGGAAAATTGAAACAAAAACTTTTTTAAGTTTAAAGGGAAGGGAACGGGGAGAAAAGTGGGATAAAGGGGGATGCTGCTAAAGTGTTGCGACACGAGAGCCTTTGAGATAGAAGGGAAGTAGAAGAAGGAGGTGATGTCACGTGTTACAATCAAATGGCATACTAAGGGTGTGTTTGGTACAGCTCCAGCTCCACCAGATTCGTGAATCTGGTGGAGCTAGGTATTTCTAACTCCACTAGATTCGTGAAGCTAGAACTGTGGGTACACTAAGAGTGTTTGGATGGGTCATTTTGTTTATATTTTAGACCAAAAATATAAACTTAATTCATTTTATTTTAGTCTACAAGTTTCAGATCTCAGATGAAGCTGGGATCTGGAGCTCTACCAAACAGTGTCTAACTAAATTTTTGGTGAGGCCCCCCTCAAATTAGCAATTTTGAAAATAAAATACCCAAATGACAAAGATGGATGCTGCAACCACAAACTAATTAGCAGAGGATTAGAAGGTTATTTAACACTATTTAAAAGACTAGGGTTCACGTAAAACAAGCATTAAACAGTGCATAACTTGCGAGTTCCAAGCACAAATCATACAGACCAAACAGACATAGTGGTATGGCTTGCATTGCACCAGCACCACAATGCATTACAAGTTCAAGCACCAGTACATGAATGAAGGACTACATAGGATACACTAGCGTAAATTAAAATTCTACTGATCCCAAGAAACCACACAAGTAAATGATCATGTATTACAGATCATTACTACTAGATGGGCAGTGCAGCGGAAGAAGATGTCGAAACAAATCAATGTTGCGCGTCCTGGTATGGTCGTCGAATAGAGAGATTGGTCCGAGCGGTAGCCTAGTAGCAAGTTGATCTTTCGACTTTTGGATCGGTCTAATCAACTCTTTGATCGGTCAAACAGTCGTCCTCGAGCAGCACTGTACTAGAGCAATGCCTCTATTGGTATCCACATATCCGGAATTGGAACGCCGAGCGCCGAGGTGCTAGCACCATACGCACGGCAGAGATGGTGGAGGACGGCTAGGGTTTTGGTAGTGGTGCAACTCTTGCATACAACTTATGCCAGAAACCCTAAGTCTACATCCTGTTTTTATAGCTCTCAGTAGCGTCTAACCCTTGTGACTAATCTTAGTCCATATTCAATTCGGCCTATTAGAAATGGATCTAATCCAAACTTTGATAACCGATTGTAACCGTTTCAAACCCTTTATGTGTGTGACCCTATAGATTCATGTATATTTGGACACGACTCGGAAACACCTTTCTGACCAATAGTCGATAGTGGTCTCTAGCAGTACATATCGATTTCTAAATATTCATAAAGCATTGAATGAACCTACTATAGTGTGATAATATCATATTCCCTTTGCCTCCTCACGATATCAGATCGAACTCAAGATGAGTTGTGTTATCCTATGACAGCTTGATCTTTTCACTCATGCCGTAATAGATTAATTTATCTAGATTGATTCTTAATCACATTCAGCATGACCATGCACTTTCTTAATCCATCTACCTCGAGGGGCCCAAATATATCTCTTTATTACATAAGAGGGGCAAATTCTATCTTGATCATTCATATACCTTAGTATGTTTCATGATAAACCCGAAAGCTACTTTTATAACTACTTAGTTGAAGAGTAGCATTTGGCAGTCCCTAAGTAAACCATTACACATCTAGAAAACCAATGACGATCTCAAGTCTAAGAATCATACACATACTATATGTGAAACCAATTGATGACACATAAGAATATATATGTCTCATATGGGTCTATCCAACGTATATTCTCCAACACGTATCCACATTATTGATTAGATATCTTCATAACTCCATGACCCATGAAACATGGTCATCAATCAATGCATGTGCTGATATATGAAACACAATTGTCATGTATTGTGATAACTAATCAGAGATGATTTGAATAATATCGATATATGAAAAAGTTGCAAGAATAAGTCACGTACTTGTTGATCAATCCAATCGATATTTATTTAAAGGATAAACAATTATACTATTCTATAAATATAAGATATGATATAATCATCCCTATGATTACCTCAAAGGTATATCACTAACAATGAATTTCAAATTTCCACTTGAGTACTTGAGTCTTCTTGAATGCCTTGACAATAAGTCCAGAACCTAGTCGGTTGTCCAGAAGCTTGTTTCGATTCGACGGAATGAGGGAATGCCCGTACCTGACCCAAGCCGCTCACTTACCCTAAGGCCCAGGCTAGAAGCCCCGTGTTCGACGTGGCACGCCAAGCAGACCACCTCACCGAAAACCATCTAGATGCTGTTTGGTTAGGCGTTTTCTAGCCCGTAATAGTTCCCAGCGCTATCGGATGTTGTTGGATTGCGTTTGGTTGGGTGAGTCAGTAATCGATCGCAGTGCTATCAGATATCGGCCCTCACAGTCTCGTAACCGCTCGGGAGCCAGCGTTATCCGTCCCCCTCCCTCTACCTTTCCCCGCGGGTCAGTACTCCCTCTCCCTTTCCTCGCGACTTCAGTGTGAGGATCTCCTACGACCGCATCCTCGCCGTGCCTCCGGTGACCGCATCCTCGCTGGTGATGATCTTCAGCCCCCATCGTCCTCCCCCTCTCCCTCTCCAACCTATCCGTTTCTCCAAACCCTAACCTTTGCAATCCACAGCACAGGGACTCAGGTCTGCGCTTCCGCCGCATCACGCCGTCGAGGACCTCCCTCTCCCGTCGCATCACGCCGGTGAGGACCTACCTCCCCTATATTTCTCTTCTTCTCCCTCCCATCCATCTCCACCCCATCTTTTTTCTCCAAACCGTAACCCTTGCGTGTGTTCTTGATTTGGATTGTACTCTTGTTGAAAGGCAGGTTATATTCCCTGGCTCTGCCTGATTTGGATAGTACTCTTGTTAATTTGGATATATTCCCTAGCTCTGCCTGAAGCACCTGGCCTCATCTCCTGCTGCAGTTTACTCAACCAATTGAAGCATTTTTGGACCGGTTAGTGCTGCCTAACATCTAAGAATTTTAGGAAATTTGATCTAGCTAGTTTGTTGATTAACCTATCATCTTGTTGCCAACAAATGTACAACCCCCAACAAAAATTTTCTAGTTTCGCTAGCTTGTGAGGACCATATATTTCTAGTTGGTGGTGATTCGAATTTCAAACCATGTGTGTCTGAACTTTGGAGGTTGAACAGGCATGGTTCATAACTGTTCATGATGTAGCATGTAGGATTGAGGCAAGGATTATTTAGACTATTAGGTTGGCAGCGATCTGTCTGGTTTGTTACATGATACATGTGCTACTTTTCAACTGTGATACATGTGCTATTAGTTTGAAGTCCTAACACACCTGTAAAGTAATATAAACAGGACAACTTTTTCTAGGAAAGAATAGTGTCTATAGGTTTCTTTTCTTGCAGAACTTCTCATTAATAAATTTCTCTGCTATGGTCCTCATGTGGACTGAATTAAGTTACTTGCACAACCTTTGCATGTCGTGTCTTCTTAACATCACTTTTTATCAACTCATCTTGATCGAAGGGAGCCTATAGCCAAACCTTGATAAGTTCTGGTAATGGCACATGGGGTGGTAGTTGATTCAGTTAATTTTGTTTGCCTGTTATTTTCTTTTTCAAATTGTATTTAGTGCATGAGCATATAATTGCATGTTGCATCAACAATGACAGGATTGAAAATAAAATAGAAAAGTTAGACAGGACATAATCTATTCCCCCATCATATATCAGTAGTACTATTAGACCGCTTTAGCCTTTTAACCTTTTCCCCCATCATATATTGCTTTGGCTTCCTGATTCTGGTTGTAGCATATATTCTAATTTGTTTCTGTATTATCTTTGTACTGCACTATGGCACGTCTTCCATTAACTACCCAAAAAAGGAAGAGAAATCTAGTTCTTATAAATATGACGTCTGTGTTCATGTTTATGTTCTATTATATTTGGGTATTATTACTCCTCTCATATAAGTGGAAGTATTGGAAAATAGAAAGGAGGATACAAGTTAGAGAACTTAGAAGTGCACGTCTATACCATCTTATTCGTGAGAGTGATGTTCCTTGTATAATTGAGCTTCGCATGGATAGGAGGACCTTTGATACATTGTGTGTGTAACATTCTGTTTTTCACACTCTTGGAGTTGAATTTCAAAATCTGAACCCGTGAAATTTTATTCGAATTAATTCCAGCTCAAATAGAATTTTTCCAAAGCAAAAAAAAATTTTAATTTGAATAAACTATAACTCAAATTAATTATTTATTATTTTATTTGGGTTCCTTGTATTTAATTTGATTTTTATGTATTTTTGGAGATTTTTTTTGAATTTATTTGCGATTTATTTGGATTTATTGAAGTTATTTGGATTTTCTGGTATATTAACTAAATCGGAAATCATTTAAATCTCATTTCCTTTGTTTGGGCCGAATGCACTGTGCACCCGCTCGGCCCAAACTCCCGAAAACCCTAATCCCGCGGCCACCGTCGATTTTTCATCCGACGGCCGAAATCGGCGCCGCCACCTCAGCGCCAAACCCTAACCCTACTGCCCTCTCGCCTCAGCCGTCCGATTCCGAATCAACGCCTCCCGTGCGTCCACGTCGTTCCCAAATAACCGCCGCCGCCGCACAGTAATGTCGCCCGACCAACCTCGTTTCTTGTGCCATTTCCCGCAACCCTAGACTATTTAAGGCCGCTCCGACTTCCGTGCCACATTCCCCACCTCGCGCCGCACATTTTCCCTCTTCTCTCACCTCTGGAGACGCCGCCGTTCATCCGCTAGCCCTCGCCAGAGTTTGCCTTCCGTGCGCAAAGCTTCTCCGCCGCTTTTCTCCGCCGTCGGTGGGTCTCCGCCGCACTTCTTAACACCGCCGAGTTCACCTCATCAAGCCCTTCCGGATTCACTAACTCTTTTACCCCATCCGTCACGGATTCGCTGGGTGCGATGTCTCCTTCCCCAAGTCCGGCGACCTTGGGCTGCTGCTTCACCGTCGAACTTCTTCCCTCAGTCTCCGCCGTCCGATCAATCGTCAACGGCCAGATCTGAGCCAAGTTTCTTCGGTAAGCCCTAGCCAGCTCCTGCCTTGTTATGTTCGAGTAGATGCCATGTCATCCCCACGTGTGCGCTCTGTGTACGCCGCGTAGACACCACATCAGCACGCTTCAGCGCTAGTACTGCGTGTCCGCCACGCCGCATCACTTCATCGCTGCGTGCCGGCCACGTGGGCGCCATGTCCGCACCAGCACGCCACATACTGCCACGTCGCGCCACGAGTCGCGCTGTATCATTACGTGTCAGCCACATCATCGACACATCACCGCCACCGTACACTCTAGATCTGCGTGGCGCCATGTGTAGCACATGTGTGCGTCCCCTCACCGCCATGTGTTGACCATCTCATCGCTAGAGCCTGCGTGTCACCACGTGTCTGCCATGTGTCGGCACATGTCGGCGCCATGTCATCGCTGTAGATCTACTCGTTCGCCACGTTGCGCCATGTCAGCGCCACGTCGGAGCCAAGTGGCCCTAGCTGCTCGCGTGTCCGCCACGTCACACCACCGATCCATGGATTGAGTCCCTGACATGCGGACCCCGCATGTCATACTGTGCTTATTTTTCTTTTTCTGATATTTTCCCGAATAACCGAATTGCCAGCCAATAGCGTTGCGACACGTGTCAATCTATTTTTCTGATTTTTCTTCCATTTAAATTTCGGAAGGCCCGTTCTCCTCCGTTCGAACTCTGATTTGAACGATTCAAATTTCTAAATTCATATAAAATCAGGATCTATCTGTTGGTATCATTTTTATGAATTTTTGAATTTTATTTATTTCTGTGTATTTATTGTTTTGTCTCGTTTTGCGTGTTCGCGTGTACGACGCCACGGTTGAGAGAGAGGAGTACCCAGAAGCGGTTGCAGCAGCGGGCGAGAGTGAAGGCAAGTCTCCTTGACCATGTTGAACCCAAATTTATGAAAGGCTATTTTGTTTTTAAATTATTGCATGCTATTTGAATTATGAATTGTATTTTAACGCTATTTTTAAATGCTTAGTTATATGCCAAATTGTTATAACCACATTGACATTCATGTTGACAACCATTGACACCTTAGGAAAACTAACTACTGTAGTTAATGGTAATTAATCTTGCTATGGGAACGGTAGAAAATGCTTAGCCATGCTTAATCACGCTTGTACCTTACCATTATGGAAATGCTTTCATCTTTGATTCAAATGGAATTGTGAAAATATGGCAATTGGTGTTGCGGTATTAATTTGAAATTAAAAGTGAAAATGGTTTAGACCGGGCGGAGTGGTTGAATGGCGGTGGAATGTACAAAATTTTGGAATGTGATTGTCCGCCCTAGTTAATTAAGGACCGGTCGTGTGTTACCTTGGGCCATGCTATACAGTACAACCACATGTCTATATGGATACGACCTGGCTAAGTAATTTGCATGTATCGTTATTTGACTTCGCCAAAGGTCAGGCGAGTTTGTCGGGACGACACTTGCAAGGCGCAAGGGGGGGCTGTGAGAGCGAAACCTTAGCGGGTGAAGTCGGTAACGGTATATGCATTGTAAAGGCCTTGTCATGATCTCCCTGCCGACACACCAAAGGAAGCGTGTTAAACTGCAGGGTGCAAAGGGTTGATCATGTCGTGTGGGTAAAGTGTACCAGCTCTGCAGAGTCTTAAAAACTACTTGAGTAGCCGTGCCCACGGATAAGGGCAAGCGTGGAACGCTTTCACATAGTAGATTTTCTGGTTTTTGGTTTAAAATGGAAAATGATGGATTTGGTTTAAAAATGAAAATGTGGTTTGGGAATCCGCGAGCGGCTAGAGCTCCGGATATTGTTTGGTAGTTGGAGCCAGCCAGGTAGATGGAACCTGGAAAATTGTTATAATTCAAGTCTATTTACTTATGTTATTTACATTCTGTTAAATGCTGCTTTATGAAATTATTTACTTGTATTTAAATTTAAATTTCGCTTTATGCAAATGAACCATATTATGCCATCCTTTGTTTAAGCCATGCATTTAGTTACTTGCATTATGTTTCCTAGACTTGCGAGTATGTTGCATACTCACCCTCGCTGCTTCATCGCGGGGCCGCTTATTCCATAAAGCAGATGATGATGGGAGAAGGGGTGGCTATCCGCGGGCCTGCGATCCACCGTTCGATATCTGTGCCACCGACTATGAGGAGGAGGAGGACTCGTTCTTCTAGGGAGCGTACCCCAGTCGGTTGCCTGTGGGCACACTGAGTGGCTCGATTTTGTTCTACATTTCCGCTGTTACTTTTACACTTCAGCCGTAAGGCTTCATACTTGTAATAATGTGTTGATGGATGTTATGTTGTTACACTCTCTTGTTTATTACTGTTATGAACTCTATGATATGTCTGTGTTATCATCATCAGATCTTTGTGCGCTTAGCTGCCTCGGACTAGCGCGGTTGAAACACAGGGGGGTTCGGATTTGGTAAATCCGGGTCCTCACAGAGGTGGTATCAGAGCCATATCGACTGTAGGTCGCAACCCTAGTTAGAATGGTCTTTAGAATTCAAAACTATTTTCTAAATCAAACCAACGAATTTGAATTTAGAAGTTGGTCTCCTCTTATCTTATTCTTAGGTTCTTACTCCTTTCCTTTTCTGAATATTATTTCGAAATTTAAATTTGACCTTACCTCATGAAATGTTCCTGAGTTTACGGTCTTTGACAAGAATTCCAAGTAAAGAAGATGACGTTCAAGTTTCTTCAAGACCGGAGGCAGGGGCTACCAGAATATCATGTTGGCAAAGGACTGCTATAAGGATTAAGTTGTAGAGTCCATCACAACCCCTCTTCGCGTAGTAGCCGGAGTTTATTTGGAATTTTATTGCTTGTGTGTTTGGGTGTGTTGTGCACCTGCCCTAGGCATTGTGTTGCAGCCACCTTTTGTTGGAATTTTCGTTTTCCGTCTCGCCTAGAATGGCTACCTTTTCCCTTCTTTCCGTATCTTTTGCTTTTTCCTGTCACCTGTAACTAACTTTTCCTTGGCCATTACTTCAGATGGATAGCCAAGGGAGTGGCCGCAGAGGCAGAGGCAGGGGCAGAGGCCGTGGGCGTGGTCGTGTCGGCGTGCCACCGAGCAAAGAGACTCCATGCACTGCACAGCACGCCAGATCGGTCAAGTGTTGCCACCGCCACCACCACCACCTGCTCAGCCTCAGATGGCCGATCTGCCGCAGATGATGGCAATGCAGATGCAGCTACTGTAGGCCATGGCACAGAACCTGATGAACAACCCGCAGCCAAAGACCACTCCAAAGACTACCCTAGTGCGGCTTTTTCACCGCAATCGAAGCTTGGCGAAGTTCATGAGGACTCGCCACCCACGCTTGTCGGGGGGGAGAGCCTTTGGAGGCGCATTTAACGGTCCGAGAAACATTGAGAAGAAGCTGCAGCTTGCCTAGTGTACTGATCATGAGAAGGTGCTCTACGCCAGCCATCAGCTGGATGGCATAGCCGCCACTTGGTGGGACAACTACTGTGCTGCCCATTAGGATGCCCAGGCGATCACTTGGGAGGAGTTCTCTGAGGCCTTCAGGACTGCTCATGTACCAGCGGGCATCATTGAGATGAAGAAGAGGGAGTTCAGGAAGCTTTGACAGGGGAGCCACAGTGTGTCTGAGTACCTCAGCCAGTTCACTCAGCTGGCGAGGTATGCGCCTGAGGATGTGGCCACTGACAGTGCCAAGATCTGGAGGTTCATGGAGGGTTTGGACCCCGACATCAAGGTGCGATTGGTCACGCTTGACTTCCCAACTTTCAAAGACATGGTGAACAAGGCCCTAGTGCAGAGGATGTGCAAAGGCAAAGAAGGCGAAGTCGCGCAAGAGGAAGATGGCCTTCCGCCTCACCAGGAGCTGTGGATCTCGCCAGCTACCCACCACAATGGGTGGCGGGACGCTGTCGAGGAGCACCACGCACACCTTACTCGACCTCGCCCGAGGGCTCGGGGACCGCAGCAGCTTGCGGGCCACCAGAGAGAGGAAACACCAACAGCTGCAGAGTTCAAGCTTCCACCGCCACCACCGGTCACTATGCCAAGAATGTCCTCGAAGCGTCGGCCAATGGACGCCAAGGTTTTCACTGGGAGCCAGCTCAGCCAAGACTCCACCAGCTCAGGGATCAGGACGTGGAGCGCCACGCACTCCGAGAGCACCTCAGACTTTCGGGAGGGGGCGTGTCAACCACGTGACTGCAGAGGAGGCTCAGGAGGCATCAGATGTGGTTTTGGGTACGTTTCTTGTCAATTCCATACCTGCTCCTGCTTTGTTTGACTCGGGGCGCCTCATTCTTTCATTTCGAGGAACTTTGTGGATCGACGGTTTTAAGACCGTGGTTTTAGGATTCCCTTGATTGTTCAATCACCGAAAAGAGATGAGGATCGATTTGGTGTGCCCAAGTGCAACCATAGTCATCAATGGGGTGGAATTTCTTGCAAATCTCATTCTTTAGACTCAGAGGGGTTAGATGTCATCCTCGGATGGACTGGTTGATCGAGTTCAAAGGTCAGATCGATTGCGCCAGCCGAGCCATCACTCTCACCAATGCAGAGGGCATCCGAGTGGAGTTCAAGTCGGATGATTCGTTGGGTGAAAGGTGCGTGTTGAACAAGCTGAAGGAAGTCACCTTGGAGAGTGTGCCTGTGGTGAGCGAGTACCCCGATGTATTCCCTGAGGATCTGCCAGGCATGCCGCCTGATCGGAGATCGACCATCATAGAGCTTGTTCCGCATGCAGCCCGATTTCAAGAGGCTATACCAAGCATGCCAAATGAATGAGCTCGCGGAGGTGAAGAAGCAAATAGAAGAGCTGCTAGAGAAGGGGTTCGTTCGTCCGAGCTCGTCGCGTTGGGGAGCGCCAGTGCTGCTTGTGAAGAAGAAGGATGATGACTTGAGGATGTGCGCCGACACGAGCTCAATGAAGTCACCATCAAAAACAAGTATCCACCGCCGGGATTGAGGATTTGTTCGATCACCAAGGGAGCTGCAGATTCTCCAAGATTGATCTCGCGATCGATACCATCGGTGAAGATCGTGCCGTAGGACATTCCAAGACCGCCTTCACCACTCGGTATGGGTCAGAGGAGTACACGGTCATGTCCTTTGGTCCGACCAATGCCCCTGCAGATTTCATGAATCTGATGAACAAGGTATTCATGGATTACCTGGATCAGTTTGTAGTGGTGTTCATTGATGACATTCTTATCTACTCTAGAGATGAGTCCGAGCATGCTGGACATTTGAGGTCGGTCTTAGAGAAGCTCCGAAGTCACCAGCTATATGCCAAGTTCAAGAAGTGCGAAGTTCCGGCTGATGAGGTTGCTTTTCGGGTCACGCCATTTCACGGAGGAGTCTCGCTTGATCCCGGTAAAGTGAGAGATGTGCTGGATTGAAGCAATTTAAGTCTGTGCCTGACATCAGAAGTTTCCTCGGGTTAGCGGACTACTATAGAAGATTCATCGAGGGTTTCTCGAAGATTGCTAGACCGCTTACCCAGCTGCTGAAGAAAGAGAAGAAGTTTGAATGGACTGACGATTGTGAGCAGAGCTTTCAGGAGTTGAAGAAAAGGTTGACTACAGCCCCAGTGCTTGTCTGTCCAGATATTCAGAAGGGCTTCGAGATCTATTGTGATGCTTCACGGCAGGGTTTGGGATGTGTGCTGATGCAGGGAGGCAAGGTCGTCGCATATGATTCGCGGCAATTGCGACCACATGAGGCGAATTACCCGACCCATGACCTGGAGTTAGGTCATTGCAGTATGCGTTGAAGATCCGAGGCACTATCTCATTGGGAACCGCTAGAGATCTTCACCGATCACAAGAGTCTGAAATACAATTTCACTCGAGCAGATCTAAATCATGCAAAGAAGATGGCTAGAGCCGATAAAGGACTACGATGCAGCATTCATTACCATCCCGGTAAAGCGAATGTCGTTGTCGATGCTCGAGCCGAAAGAGCCATTGCAACACTTTGATGATTCACTGCGCTCGCATGAGGAGTTTCAAATATGAACTGGATTGGTAGAGGAAGGATCAGTTGCTGCTTTGGAGGTTCAGCCAACTCTGGTAGACCAAATCAAGAAGCTGCAGAAGTCTGACAAGGAAGCCGCGAAGATCAAGGAAAGAATCAAGGAAGGAAAAGCCCCGGGATTCTCAGAAGATCAGGAGGGTACAGTTTGGCTTGGGAAGAGCATCTATGTGCCGAACCAGAAAGAGCTCAAGCAGCTGATACTGAAGGAGGCGCATGAGTCAGCCTATTCGATTCATCCCGGCAACACCAAGATGTATCGTGATCTTCGAGGAGTTTATTGGTGGCCGAGAATGAAGAAGGAAATTGCTGAGTTTATTGCCTTGTGCGATGTGTGTCAGCGAGTCAAAGCCGAGCATCAGAGGCCAGCCGGTTTGTTGCAGCCATTGAGAGTGCCTGAGTGGAAGTGGGAAGAGATTGGCATGGACTTCATCACAGGACTTCCGAGGACCAGGGCCGGCTATGACTCGATTTGGGTTGTCGTGGATCGATTGACGAAAGTTGCACATTTCATCCCGTGAAGACAACCTATAAAGGATAAGCTAGCGAGTCAGATATGACTCGGATTGTGTGTATGCATGGCGTGCCCAAGAGGATCGTGGTCGATCGGGCAGCCAATTCACATCTAGATTCGGCAAAAGTTACAAGAAGCATTAGGCACCAATCTGAATTTCAAGATACTTATCACCCTCGCATGATGGATGACAGAGCGGTGAATCGATTCGAGGACATGTTGAGAGCTTGTGCATTGTCCAATGCAGCTAGTTGGGAGCAGATGTTGTCAGATGCAGAGTTCTCCTACAACAACAATTATCGTGCCGCTTGCGATGGCACCGCTTGAGGTTCTCAGATGGTAGGAAGTGCAGACACCACTCTGGCACGAGATGAGATCGCCAAGTGTTTGGCCGGATATTCTCGCAGCAGCCGAGGAACAAGTGAAGTTGATTCAGAGAGATTGAGGACAGCCGCAATGAGGCGTAAGAGCTATGCGATAATCGCAGTATGGGCGTTGACCTTTGCTCCTGGTGATCATGTATACCGAAGGTTTCTCCGCCAAAGAAATGCGCCGATTCGAGTTCGCGAAGTTGGCACCGAGATTCATTGGACCTTTCCCGATTCTAGCTAGAAGTGGGGAAGTGGCGATCACCGGAGTTGCCACCTCACCGGCGAATGTGCATAATGTGTTCCATGTGTCGCAGTTGAGAAAGTGCCTCAGAGTGCTTGAAAGTCAGTTGCAAGTTGATGATGTTGATCTGCATGAAGATTTGACCTACCCGGAGTATCCGATCAGGATTCTGGATGAAGCCGAGCGCAGGACAAGGAACAAGGTGATCAAGTTCTGCAAGGTGCAGTGGAGCAACCATCCAGAAGAAGAAGCCACCTGGGAGCGCGTGGCGGATCTTCGAGCGGAGTACCCCGACCTTTTTCCCTGGTTAGTTTCAAATCTCGAGGTCGAGATTTCTTGTTAGGGGGGTAGGTTTGTAACATTCTGTTTTTCACACTCTTGGAGTTGAATTTCAAAATCCGAACCCGTGAAATTTTATTCGAATTAATTCCAGCTCAAATAGAATTTTTCCAAAGCAAAAAAAAATTTTAATTTGAATAAACTATAACTCAAATTAATTATTTATTATTTTATTTGGGTTCCTTGTATTTAATTTGATTTTTATGTATTTTTGGAGATTTTTTCCAATTTATTTGCGATTTATTTGGATTTATTGAAGTTATTTGGATTTTCCGTATATTAACTAAATCGAAATCATTTAAATCTCATTTCCTTTGTTTGGGCCGAATGCACTGTGCACCCGCCGCCCAAACTCCGAAAACCCTAATCCCGCGGCCACTGCCGATTTTTCATCCGACGCCAAATCGGCGCCGCCACCTCGGCCAAACCCTAACCCCATCGCCTCTCGCCTCACCGTCCGATTCGAATCAACGCCTCCGTGCGGCCCACGCTGCTCCTAAATAACCGCCACACCCGACAAGAAAGCCGCCCGACCAACCTCGCTTTGAGCCATTTCCGCAACCCTAGACTATTTAAGGCCGCCCGACTTCCGTGCCACATTCCCCACCTCGCCAAGACATTTTCCCTCTTCTCTCACCTCCGAGACGCCTGCTCATCCACTAGCCTCGCCAGAGTTTGCCTTCCGTCGCGCAGCTTCTCGCGCCCGCCGCCGGTGGGTCTCCGCCGCTTCTTAACACCGCCGAGTTCACCTCATCAAGCCCTTCCGGATTCACTAACTCTTTTACCCCATCCATCACGGATTCGCCGGGTGCGATGTCTCCTTCCCCAAGTCCGGCGACCTTGGGCTGCTGCTTCACCGTCGAACTTCTTCCTCGCCTCGCCGTCCGATCAATCGTCAACGCCGATCTGAGCCAAGTTTCTTCGGTAAGCCCTAGCCGCCTCGCTTTGTTATGTCCGAGTAGATGCCATGTCATCCCCACGCAGCGCTCAGGTACTCGCCAGAGACACCACATCGGACGCTTCAGCGCTAGTATCGCGGTCCGCCACGCCGCATCACTTCATCGCCGCGTGCCGCCACGCGGGCTTATGTCCGCATTCAAAGACGCCACGCATCGCCACGCCGCGCCACGAAGTCGCGCAGATCATTACGTGTCGACCACATCATCGACACATCACCGCCACCGCACACTCTAGATCGCGTGGCGCTATGTGAGCACATGTGCGCCCCTCACCACCATGTGTTGGCCATCTCATCGCTAGAGCTCGCGTGTCACCACGTGTTCCGCCATGTGTCGGCACATGTCGGCGCCCACGCCATCGCCAGAGATCTACTCGCTCGCCACGCTATGCGCCATGTCGCCACGCCGAGCCAAGTGGCCCTAGCCGCCAAGTGTCCGCCACGCCACACCACCGATCCATGGATTGAGTCCCGACATGCGGACCCCGCATGTCATACTCGTGCTCATTTTTCTTTTTCGATATTTTCCGAATAACCGAATTGCCGCCAATAGCGCTATGCACACGTGTCAATCTATTTTTCTGATTTTTCTTCCATTTAAATTTCGAAGGCCCGCTTCTCCTCCGCTCAACTCGATTTGAACGATTCAAATTTCTAAATTCATATAAAATTAGGATCTATCTGTTGGTATCATTTTTATGAATTTTTGAATTTTATTTATTTCTGTGTATTTATTGTTTTGTCTCGTTTTATGTGTTCCGCGGTAGACGACGCTACGGTTGAGAGAGAGGAGTACCCAGCAATGTTGCAGCAATGAAGCGAGAGTGAAGGCAAGTCTCCTTGACCATGTTGAACCCAAATTTATGAAAGGCTATTTTGTTGTTAAATTATTGCATGCTATTTGAATTATGAATTGTATTTTAACGTCATTTTTAAATGCTTAGTTATATGCCAAATTGTTATAACCACATTGACATTCATGTTGACAACCATTGACACCTTAGGAAAACTAACTACTGTAGTTAATGGTAATTAATCTTGCTATGGGAACGGTAGAAAATGCTTAGCCATGCTTAATCACGTCGGTACCTTACCATTATGGAAATGCTTTCATCTTTGATTCAAATGGAATTGTGAAAATATGGCAATTGGTGTTGCCGGTATTAATTTGAAATTAAAAGTGAAAAATGGTTTAGACCGGGGCGGAGTGGTTGAATGGCGGGTGCGGAATGTACAAAATTTTGGAATGTGATTGTCCGCCCTAGTTAATTAAGGACCGGTCGTGTGTTACCTTGGGCCATGCTATACAGTACAACCACATGTCTATATGGATACGACCTGGCTAAGTAATTTGCATGTATCGTTATTTGACTTCGCCAAATGTCAGGCGAGTTTGTCGGGACGACACTTGCAAGGCGCAAGGGGGTGAGAGAGCTAAACCTTAGCGGTGAAGTCGGTAACAGTATATGCATTGTAAAGGCCTTGTCATGATCTCCCCGCCGACACACCAAAGGAAGCGTGTTAAACCGCAGGTGCAAAGGGTTGATCATGTCGTGTGGGTAAAGTGTACCAAATTCTCAGAGTCTTAAAACTACTTGAGTAGCCGTGCTCACGGATAAGGGCAAGCGTGGAACGCTTTCACATAGTAGATTTTCTGGTTTTTGGTTTAAAATGGAAAATGATGGATTTGGTTTAAAAATGAAAATGTGGTTTGGGAATCCTCGAGCGGCTAGAGCTCCGGATATTGTTTGGTAGTTGGAGCCAGCTAGGTAGATGGAACCTGGAAAATTGTTATAATTCAAGTCTATTTACTTATGTTATTTACATTCTGTTAAATGCTGCTTTATGAAATTATTTACTTGTATTTAAATTTAAATTTCGCTTTATGCAAATGAACCATATTATGCCATCCTTTGTTTAAGCCATGCATTTAGTTACTTGCATTAAGTTTCCTAGACTTGCGTAGTATGTTGCATACTCACCCTCGCTTCATCGGGGCTGCTTATTCCATAAAGCGATGATGATGGGAGAAGGTGGCTATCCGCGGCCCGCGATCCACCGCTCGATATCTGTGCCACCGACTATGAGGAGGAGGAGGACTCGTTTTCTAGGGAGCGCACTTACGGTTGTTCGTGGGCACACCGAGTGGCTCGATTTTGTTCTACATTTCCTCTGTTACTTTTATACTTCAGCCGTAAGGCTTCATACTTGTAATAATGTGTTGATGGATGTTATGTTGTTACACTCTCTTGTTTATTACTGTTATGAACTCTATGATATGTCTGTGTTATCATCATCAGATGTCAGGTGCGCTAGTCTGTTCTCGGACTAGCGGTTGAAACATTGGGGGTTCGGATTTGGTAAATCCGGGTCCTCACAGTGTGAGATGCTTAGAGATGTTGCTAGTTTGAAAGGAACAAGGCATATGCCGTTAGAAGAGATAGTAGCGGCATTCTTGTATACGTTGTCTCATCATTTGAAAAATAGAACAATAGGAGGCTTTTTCTTCCGAAGTGGTGAGATCGTGAGTCAAGATTTCAACTCATGCCTACTAGATGTTCTCAAACTTCACCAAGCATTACTTAAGAAACCCGAACCAATACCTAAGGACCGCATGCACTATAGATGGAAGTATTTTAAGAATTGTTTGGGTGCATTGGATGGTACACATGTGAAGGTTATCATCCCAACTAAGCTGAAGGGGAGGTATAGGTCAAGAAAGGGAGACATTGTGACAAATGTCTTAGGTGTTTGTGCACCTGACATGCAATTTATATATATGTTACCTGGTTGGGAGGGTTCTGCACATGATGGTCGTGTGCTTCGAGATGCTATCTCAAGATCCGATGGTTTAAGAGTCCCTCAAGGCTGCTATTATCTTGTTGATGCTGGTTACACCAATGCAAATGGCTTTTTAGTGCCATACCGGGGCCAAAGCTACCATCTAGGAGGTTTCACCGCGCAAATTCCACCACATAGCGTAGAAGAGTATTTCAACTTGTGCCATGCTAGAGCTAGGAATATTGTTGAGAGGGCTTTTGGAAGGCTCAAGGGTTACTAGGCTATTTTGAGGGCTCCATCTTATTTTACAGTCAAGACTCAGTGTCGAATCATAATGGCATGTGCTCTCTTGCACAACTTAATTTTGCAAAATATGTCTAGAGACCCACTTGAATGTGAGGAACTAGCAATGGAGGCATCATTCGAAGTTATGGAAGGAGAAATTAGTGAACCGGAATTTATCACAGCTGTATCAACATCTAACGAGTGGACTGGTTTTCGTAATAATCTTGCTCAAGGGATGTATAATAGCTATAGAGCTTCTAGGTCTAACTAAGGTTTGTGTCTGTTCATTGTTTTTTGTGTATATCTTATGATTTTCTAAGTTGTTTGTAAAGAATGTTGTATTGCAAACTAATTAACATCAACACATCTTACAGGATGAATGAAGCCATGAGCTCAACTCCTGCACGTGGAAGAGGAACAAATAAAAGAGTGTGGACTTATTTTGAGGATGAGGAGTTGATCAAGGCACTCTATGAGCTATCTCTAGATCCAAAGTGGAAAAGTGAGGGTGGTTTCAAGAATGGCTACCTGTCTGTTCTAGAAACTGCGCTTGCTCAAAAAATACCAGGCAGTAATCTCACCGCAATTCCACATATTGAGTCTAGGGTCGACATTTTAGAACAAAGTATGGCGAATTGAGATTATGCAAGCCAAAAGTGGGTTTTCTTGGGATGAAAACAGAAGATGGTACAATGTGAGAAGCAACAATATGACAACCATTGCAAGGTAAATTTCTTAAACATTATTGTCATGTTTTTTTTTATAGCTATCCAATGTTCCATATTGATTTCTTGTAGGAAAATCCTCGATGCAAAGGGCTTGTATGGCATTTCATTCCCACACCTCGATACCTTCTCGCTATATATGGGAGAGACATTGCTACAGAGAAGGAGCAGAGGGTCTTGTTGATGCTGTTTCAAACATGGAGAAAGAAATTGCTTTGGAAGAGAGTCATGATCGGGAGGTGGAAGAAGACTCTATGTCTAGAGAAACACCACGATTGACTTCGGACAGAAACTCTGTTGACTCAACTTCATCAACCTCTAAGAGAAGGAAGCGAGACAAAGGGAATGAGTTTAGCAAGTCAAGTGACCCATTTTTGGATATAGTTGGTGGACTTCGTGGTGATCTTAAGAATGCTTCAAATCACTTCGGGAAAATGGCTGAAATCATGGAACGTGAAGCTAAGGTCCAAGAGGAAGCAACACATGAGGACCCAGTGCAAATCTACAAAAGAAATCCATAGATGAGTTGACTAGGCTTGGTTTCGCTGGTACTGAACTTATCAAGGCAGCAAGCGCCTTTGTCAATGTCCCAAGTCAGATGACTATGCTTTTTGCACTTCCAGAGACTCTAAGGAGGGAATTCATACTGCACATGATCGCTGGTAAGTTCTGCAATTTGATAATTTATTTATTGTTGGATCTACATGTTCCATATGATTTGTTTTCTTTCCCACCTTTAGGGAAAAAATGTGGACACAGATGTACTGCTGCTTATTTGCTTATTTGCGTGATTAAAACTCTAACACTAGATTTTCTGTCAAACGACAGAATCCCATGCAGAAACATATATAAAAGGAAAAAATGAACTGTAATGTCTTCCAGAAAGCCATTTCCACTCCCAGCCTGATTTGTGTATGTTACCAATGAGCCATAGCCTGATTAGTATCTAATGAGCCATAGCCTGATTTTCCCTTCATTTGTGTATGTTACTAAATGAGCCATAGTCTAAATCTGTGTATGTTACTAATGAGCCATAGCCTGATTTTCCCTTCATTTGCCAAAAGGATGAATGATACCAAAATAACTCTAGCAGTTATTGACTGAAGAACTAGTTTGGCACCTGTTTCGGTGGTATTAAGATATAGGAAGCTATTTTTTATGTTGTTCCATATTTATATTAGCAAGATGGATGTTTCATCTAAATAATATACTTAATTTATTAGTGAAGGATTACTTTCAAATATATTGTGTTAAAAATTCTAAATATGTTCTGCAGCAGACTTTAGGACTTGCATTTGTTACATATGCAAATATGACTTGCACTTATGTTTGTACTTGTTTCCTTCATTAGATGATGCTCAAAAGAAGAAGTGAGTCCTGCTTAATGCGGCAATTTTTTCACTTGAGAATTTAACTGGGCCAGTATTCATCTGATAAGCAATTGAAGCTCAAAGACATATTCTGTTACAACTTCGTATTTCCTAAGCAACTACGCTACTATCTTGGAATTTGACAAGCCAATGTACCAGATTGACACTACTGCAGAACGGCACATCAGAATCGGTTCTTTTTTATCATTAGAATCGGTTCTAGTCGCGATACGATGTCCTTAGATAGTGATGAGGTGGAGCTATCGAATCGGTTTTGACCCGATCGTGATAAAACGCCATCGTAATCGGTTCTTTAAGGAAGTGATTGTGATGATATCATCGAATCGGTTTAAGGGAAGTGATTCGATGATCATCATCGTTTCGGTTCTTTTAAAAAGTGATTACGATGACATACTCATCGTAATCGGTTCCACAAAAGAACCGATTTCGATGAGTGTGTCATCGTAATCACTTTCTTAAAGAACCGATTCTCGATGATGGGTCATCGTAATCACTTCCCTTAAAAACCGATTCGATGAGTGTGTCATCGTAATCACTTTTCTTAAAGAACCGATTCTCGATGAGGTGGTCATCGTAATCACTTCCTTAAAGAACCGATTCGATGATGGTATCATCACAATCACTTCCCTTAAAGAACCGATTCGATGACCCATTGGGTGTGCCATTTTGCAATTTCTCCAAAAAAACAGATTAAAACAATATGCACAATATATATATCATCACATTCACAACACGTAAGATGTGATGCATATATCACATTCACGTAACGTAAACACTTTAATTACAACACATATATATCATAGTCGCTCACAATAGACAACACAAACATGACAATCAAGACATGGACTTCCTCCGATACATATCACATTGACATATATTATGTTGTTTACATATGGACTAGTACGATCGTCAGATCCCTAAACCTGCCATCCTCTCGATATAACTTCTAACCAAGACCAACTCGCATAAGTGGTCTCGTAAATTGTTGAGTGCTTTGTTGTCTAAACTCTTCCGGGGATATTGATCTTCTCGCAAAAATGTAAATGACAGTATTAATTTCAGTTTCAAAATTTCTATGTAAAAGGCTAAGATATTATTATGCACGCATACAAAAATGCACGTACATAAAATATTTTAAAACAGATACTCCTAAGGCCAAGCAAAAATATAGTGATGTAATTTTCTACTAAAATTCAAATGGAACAATATTCTCATGTAGCATCGCTTTTTAGAAGCTTCACGTTTTGGATTGGACCACACTAGTGTTTCATGTAGAGCTAACTAATACTAGTGCTTTTAGATAATGGCAGGTGTTCCAATAGAATTATTTTGTATTATTTCATAAATCTAATACTTGGTCAGATAGAAAATTATACCTTAGGGAAATGGTGTGAGTTGTCGATCACGATGAGCATGTACCGCATGACATAGAAGCCGAATGGTCACCGCTGCCTGTTGATGGCACTGTGAAGAAAGAAAAGAAATTCAACCCACGAAGATTAGATGTCAAAAAATTAATCATATATATGCTAGGCACTTGTACCTTAAATCGCTTATATCATTGCAGTGTGTTGCCCTTTTGTCGTCGTGCGGCCCTCCTTCATCGACATAGTCCGAGAAACCCTACATACATTGGAGAGCACCATTGAGTAAAAAAATAAACGTAGTTAAATTCCTCGATGTGTTAGGTTTCAATAATGCGCTTATACGCAAAGGAGGCTTGATCGCAGATGCCATCGGTCTCTTCTCGATCGAAAGTTAAATGTGTAGATCGTTTTCACTCGGAACGAGGACGAGTAGAACCCAATGGTTGCTTATTAAATAAAATGTAGTGCAAGGAAATAAGTTCACAGACGGTTTTAAGTGCGCATAAGTAATTGAATCGAAAAGTACTACTTACTCCTCGTGGTACGGCAATACAATGAAGTCCTTCTTCGACTCACTTTGCAATACCCCTTGATGTAGCTAGCAACGAACCCCTGCTGAAGCCTAGCCATGATCGCAGACACAAGCTCGGGTCGACAAACCCAACTTCGTAGATTCGCCACGGCTCGTTGTCTCATTATCCCGCAACTCGTGTTGAATGTGAGAAAACATAATGCAAAATCCTATAAAAGTCATGAGCACAAGCTATATGGTGTGATACTCACAGCGTCCATGATCGAAAAGTAGAAATATCGACGGCTTTCATTTGGTACACACGAATAGATCCTCAAAAGCGACGGGAATGTTCCATTCTCCTCGCGGTGAAAATGTACCATTTTATACTTCACATTGAAGTCGACTCGACGCTCTTCCCCCTTCACCTTATCAAGGTACCATCCATGGAGGAGGCGAGTCCACTTGCCTAGCTCATTCAGTTCGTGCGATGCAATCAGGGGCTTTCCATGCTCATAGGCCTTATAATCATACAGGGTGCCTGTGGCCTGTGGCCGACTCTTCTTTCGGGCGAAGGAGTCTCCGAGGTCGGGCAAGGGGCTTTTCAGTACCTTAAGGGCGCCTGTGGCCTCTGGCTGCCTTTGCCCTCTTGGCGGAAGGAGTCTCGGAGGCCTCTTGTGGTTGTACGGAGTCTTGAGGCCTCTGTGGTTCTACGGAGCAGAGCAGGAGGAGGCGCAAGCGCAGGAGCAGGAGCAAAGGTGTAGCAGAGCAGATCAAAGCGCAGGAGCAGGAGCAAAGGAGGAGCAGGAGCAGAGCAGGCGGAGGAGCAGAGCAAAGCAGGAGGAACCTCTGAAGCACGCATATATTTAACTTATCGCAGTAGTATTTGGAATGGTAGAGAAGACGTGGAGGGACTTTTTACCTTGACCAAGACGACACCCATCGTGGGCCACTTGATGAATGACATGCGTGCTTGCCCGAGAGTGGTGATATCTTCGGGGGAAATCGAGCACATGTGATAAGAAGTCTTCGTGGGCGAGTCCACCGCACCTCATGTAGCCCTTCCCCACAGGTCGACCATGCACAAGGTGTCGGTCTCGTTGCATGGAAATGCAACCCCGCGTGCAACCTCAACGGAAATCCATCCTCCGTCAAGATGGTGAGTCGGCACTTCGCAGCACTGCAAGAAGTGTACAACTTGAGGAAAAACATTGCGGAGTTACACTCGTAGCTTGAACTCAGGAAACATTAATTATTACCTTCACCGGGACCGGTCAGATCATTTTTGGAACCGTGGTGATAGGTCGGGCACTGACTTTCTCGAGAGTCGAGGGCATCCGCTCGACTGGGAAATCATCGCCATCATCTCGCCCTCAGCGATCCTCACGTGCCGCCATCTCCCCTCATCTCCCTCTTATCTCTTCCTCACGTGCTGCCATCTCCCCTCAACTCCTCCTTAATCTCCTCCTCACCGCTCCCTTAGTGCGTTGAGGCGCCCGCACGCGCTCGCCATGACCTTGAGTTGGCACTGCATAGTCATCTTGAAAGTAGGACTTCTTCGTGTGTCGCCCCTACGGCAAGCACCCGCCTTATGGTCGGACTTCCGATCGCAGACGACAGATGTCCTCGCGCCCTTGGCTCAGAAGGTCCCTGTTCTTTTCACCGGCTTACCTCTTCCTGTAATAAGCGAGTACGAATTAGATTTGAAATACAACAAGTTGGGTCAATTGTATTGTACTAAGTTAGATGTCTTACGATGGTAGAGACGACTTGAGCGGTAGCAGGGTTTGCAACTACAAGCTGCCCGTCAGGGGTTTTCTTTGTCCTCGCTAATACCCGCTATGCGTGCGCCTCGATATGTGGGAGTAAGGCATCACCGTCTCGGAGTGAGCGACTCGGCTTGTCGCGCCCACTCGCCTTCTTCCCCTCATAGCCGCATGTACCGAGGTGGTGCGGTGCGTGTTAAGCCTCCGACGGCGGTGTTCTCTCTCACCAAGGCTGCCTCGGGCATACTTCATCCTCGTGAACTCCGCCCAAACATCGGGGTCACAAATGGATACTTCTCGAATGGTGTACGGCCTTTCAAAGACGCATCATTGTGCATAAGGGTCTTGAAGTGCCTCAAGGCCACACCCATCCTATTCAAGGCGCACTGCCTCATTTGTGGGTTCATCGTCCTCCTCTATAATCCATTTACTCTTAACCTCGCCCCACAACCGATTCTTCGCGCTCAGCAATGACATCCTTTCTCCAATCCTTAATTGTTATGGGCACTCTCCTCACCAATTGCCCAACAAATGACCGTATCGCCCCATGTACTTAGGAGGGCCCGTGCAGACTTCCCCTGGCATTGAAGCGAGAACCTGCGGCGTTCTCCTCAGAGCCCCTTTGTTTGGTCCTCGGCTCTTCCTCACCTTACTCGCCCTTGAGTAGTTGGAACCATGCTCGGCCCCAAGAAGACCTTCTACTGTGTCATGCTGACGAGCCGATGCTCTCTAGTTGCGACATTTTGAGTTTTCTTATCTGATAAGGTCATATGTGTGACATGAGAGAAAGAAATTTGAAGCTACTATATGCACTTGACAATAAATCTTGTAAAGGATCAACAGATAATTCATAGTATGCAATTGTTCCAACAAAAGTCTATCTATTGACCAACTCGGATAAAAAAACAAAAGCCCATTCCATATGACAAGTGAATTTAGCACTAGCAGATGTTTACTTACACCAACAAGTTTCAGATTTCACAACATCAACAGAGAATATGAGCATTAAAGTACTAATGCAAGAATAGCAACACAAGAAGGTCAAGTTAGTGTTTACATAACATGCAATATCTGTTGACCAACTAAATACGCACCAACGATAACCCCTAATCTCTAAATAGGTTTGGTCCTAATCCCATTCGAGGATATGTGGTTCGGGCAAGTTCTAAGCCGTTGTACAACGGAGAAAATTTGAAGATCTCATTGTTCTCCGGATACACGCCTCGACAACAGGTCAAGAGGGTGTGTATCCGGAGAACACCAGGAAACGCTATCAAATCAACTCGGTTGTACAACATAGCTCAGAACTTGCCCAACCACATATCCTCGAATCTGTCCAAAAACGGACAATTCGAGATCGCCGCTTATAAATATGCTATTCCAGCATATTTATAAATAAGCACTCTCGAACGGGAGACGTAGGTTACGCAACCTAAACTCTAACATATGCTGAGATAAAAACAAAAGTAATATGTTGAAAGTAAACACATGTCTAAACAAAAGTAATATGCTAAAAGTGACAGTGACAGAAGACAGAACAAAGAGAAAAGTGATTATTAGAGTGCTCAAGTTGACAGTGACAGAAGACAGAACAAAGAGCTAAAGAACATAGTATGCAATTCATAGTATAAATCAACTAACATAGAGCTCAAGTTGATTATTAGAGTGTTCTCAGATGTCGGGTTGCCTTAAGAGGCCCTCCTCGCCACAATAGACGAGAAACAGATAGATTTGTGACAACCTTTCCACAATTTCAATTCAATACTTGACAGGTTTTAAGTTAATCAAATGTCAGTCAAACATGCACAGTTCAGGAATCACTTCAACTACTTTACTGGATAGTGGCAGAACACTTAAGCCCTCATGCAAGGTCCCCAAGTCAATATACTGATTTCTGTGCGATATTAAGAGCAAGATTTTACTAATTATTCCAATTAACAATATGAAGGAGATTACATAATTCAATGGAAGCATAATTGACATAATCATAGTAATGAAGCAATTCATATAGCTGATGTCAATTGCTCTAAGAATCATGTCTACAAAACCAAAGTGGCTGATTATTTTTGTGCTCTCAGATTTTGGGTGAAATTGAAGATTAGATCTTCAATCCAATCACAAAACGGCAAGATAATTAATTAGTAAGTTAGGCCTCAAACCCTTACCTTCCTAAGCATGCTGTAAATACTAAGTGGCAGCTAGAAAATGTACTAAAGTGGCATATGATGTTCGAGAAGATGTCGATTGACCAACCAAAGAAGAAATACTAAGTGGCAAACTAGAAAATGTACTAATCTAATCGATGATCTTAGACTAAGCGAGAGAATAATCATACACGCACAACAATTTGCAATTATCAAATGGTGTCGACATTAAGAAATGCAATATATATACACCAAGAATCTTATAGCATGCAAGACTAACAGCTCAAGGCCTAACTCGCAAGATTAATCATCATAATCATCAATCGCCCAATATCATCACAGAGCAAAGACCAAAACTTCACTCCACAGGCTTATCACAATTATATCACAATTATATATATATACCAGACTGTCAAGTTTGTTGTCACAAATCATCTATTCCAGTCCCAGATATCCTCACAGAACACTTAAGCCCTCATGCAAGGTCCCCAAGTCAAACACATAGACTGGCCCCTTTGCATTCACTTAAAAGAATAAGGCACAGAAGTATGAAATACTTACGGGACAGTGGCAGAACGAAATGCAAACGGCTAGGATTGGGGGCGGGGCGGGGTCGGCGTCGGCGTCGGCGTCGAAGGGCACCACCTCGAGCGAGCGGGGCGGGGCGGCGTCGGCGTAAGGGCACCGGGAGGGCGGCGTCGGCTGTCGGGCGATGTGGGGTGGCGTGGGGCGTCCTCGGCGGCGGTACGGGCGGTGTGGGGCGTCCTCGGCGACAGCGACGGGCGGGAGGCGTCCTCGGCGGCGACGGGCGGGAGGCGTGAAGGGCGGGCGCGGCGGCACTTTCGCGGCTAGGGTTAAGCGCGTCGGACGACGGGGAGGCAAGAAGGCGCGTGGAGAATGGCTGCTTGTAGCGAATGGTTATGGGCGGGGTTTTAAGAATTGCGTTAGTCATTAGTATCACTCTTTTAAGAAAACCGACATCGATGCTTAATCATTAGTATCACTCTTTTGTAAAACCGACATCGATGCTTTATCATCACTTTTCTAATAGAACCACGATGTTAGTCATTAGTATCACTTTTTAATAAAACCGATCTCGATGTTTTATCATTAGTATCACTCTTTTAAGAAAACCGACATCGATGCTTAACCATTAGTATCACTTTTTAATAAAACCGACATCGATGCTTTATCATCACTTTTCTAAAAGAACCCCGATGTTAGTCATTAGTATCACTTTTTAATAAAACCGATATCGATGCTTTATCATTAGTATCACTCTTTTAAGAAAACCGACATCGATGCTTAACCATTAGTATCACTTTTTAATAAAACCGATCTCGATGCTTTATCATCACTTTTCTAATAGAACCTCGATGTTAGTCATTAGTATCACTTTTTAATAAAACCGATACTAATGCTTTATCATTAGTATCACTCTTTAAGAAAACCGACATCGATGCTTAATCATTAGTATCGCTCTTTTCGTAAAACCGACATCGATGCTTTATCATCACTTTTCTAATAGAACCTCGATGTTAGTCATTAGTATCACTTTTTAATAAAACCGATCTTCGATGCTTTATCATTAGTATCACTCTTTTAAGAAAACCGACATCGATGCTTAACCATTAGTATCACTTTTTAATAAAACCGATATTGATGCTTTATCATCACTTTTCTAATAGAACCACGATGTTAGTCATTAGTATCACTTTTTAATAAAACCGACTTCGATGCTTTATCATTAGTATCACTCTTTTAAGAAAAACGATATCGATGCTTAATCATTAGTATCACTCTTTTCAGAAAACCGATACTGATGCTTTATCATCACTTTTCTAAATTCTAATAGAACCCTGATGTTAGTCATTAGTATCACTTTTTTAATAAAACCGATACTGATGATTTATCATTAGTATCACTTTTGTAATAAAACCGACACTGATGTAGTTTATTGCACTATTCCTTTTCAGACATCTGCAAGTTCTGAATTTTCAGCATTTCATCAAAGAGAGAAAATGCCATAACTTTGTCATACATTGTTGAAATTATTAGAAATTTTGAAGAAACATATTTCAGGATACTGTAAAACTTTTCATAAAATAATTTTTGGAAAAAGCGACCTCATTCAAGAAATATGGCAAAATTCATTTCGTAGACATGATTTGTGCGTAAAGCGTAGAAAAGTCAAAACTTTTTCAAATTAATCTGGAATTGTACGAAAATTTCCAGAAATGAACTTTCAACTATTTACAAGCTTTCCCAACAATAATTTTGTCAAATGGAATTTTCTTTCACAAATTATGGCACAAAGTGCAGTATAAAGAGAAATGGCATGCATTTCCATCAAGCCTCCAAACAGCAATTAATCACCTTGGATTTACAATACTATTTTACATACATTATAATAGTCCATTTATTTACAATATTGCCCTTCATGATGATCTACTCGCATGTAATTGGCTCCATGTGTGTCGTCATCCCCGCTAAGACAAGCCCCATCTGCAAATGAAGGTATCTCATCGAATTGGTTATACTCTTCTTCATCTACAACATCTTCAACTCCTACGATCCGTCTCTTGCCATGAAGAACGACGTGCAACCTTGGATTGGCGGGATCGCGCATGTAAAAGACTTGAGTTGCTTGCCCGCAGGACAAGCGGATCATCTTTGTGGCGAGTCTCATCGAGATCCACAATAGTAAAGCCTCTCTTGTCGACCTTCACTCCATGTGGAAGTCGTACCCACTTACATCGGAACAATGGAACTTGGTATATTCCGTGTCGAGCTCCCAAATTTCTTCGATCATCCCATAGTAGGAGTTCATTGCGGTTGGGGATACTGCTTTCAGTGATGATCATCGAGAAAGCATTTATACTCACACCAATTTGTTTTGGACAAGACTCTTGGCATCTTGACTCTCGGTGTAAAAGGTGTAACCATTAATATCGCACCCTGCCATGTACGTACATTAAATCTTGGTCCGTCACCAACCATTTTACATTCTCAAGAAGGAGACCTCGCTTTTCTTTGAACCATGTGAGAATCGATCATTGTGTTCTTGTGCGATGGAAAGCTCATCCATTTGTGGATTCTCTTCCGTAATATCAACTTATGCCGCTCGATGTATGGGCGAACCTGCGCTATTCTCAAGATCGTGAAATGCCTTGCAATACATATCAAACCTCGGACTCATTAGTTTGGACCCAACGGTTCCTTTACCAAAAAGTCTGCCCTCATGACGAGATCTGAGAACACCGATTGCTTGTCTTTTACCCGTAGTCCACGCAAAACTCAATAACCTCTTCATCCCATAACCTTCAACAATACTACCCTCGAAGCTTCAATCGATTCCTCACGTCGACTTTAATATACCCATGTACCTCTCGAGCGGATACATGTAACGAGGAAAGCGGGTCCACATATCTTAATCTCTCGACAAGGTGAACAACAAGGTGGACCATTACGTCAAAGAACGACGGTGGAAATGCATCTCAAGGTGACACAGAGTCCGCACCACCTCACTCTGTAAGTTGTCTAGTACATCGGGTCAATAACTGCGGAGATCGCATTGAAGAAATAACACAACTTTGTGATTGCCAACCCGACATCCTCTCGGGAGAATATTTGGATTGCAACGGGAGCATTTGGGTCATCAAGACATTGGCGCTCATGGGACTTCATGCCCAACAACTTCAAATCATCCATAGACACAAGCTTCTTAATGTTCATGGAGTAGCCGATGGAACTTTAATACTTTGGAGACATTTGCAGAGATCTTCTTTCTCCTTCTTGGGCAGGTGTAGCATGCAGCGAGGATGTACGGCCTTTTCCATCCTCCTCTATCACCGCAAGTCCGGGCCCGATTCCCATGTAGGCCATGTCGCGACGAGCATTGACACCATCTTTGGTCTTCCTGTATGTTCAGCAGATGCCAACCAAGTTGTCGCAGACATTCTTCTCAACATGCATGACATCAATACAATGCCGACATCTAACTCCTTCGAAAGACGGTAAGTCCCGAATATTGACCTCTTCTTCCAAATGGTCCTAGGACTAACAGATTCTGGCTCTTTCGTCTTGAACATCGATATCCTCTACACGTGAATACACTTGGCTTCCACTCATAGGTTGCGGTGCGAACGAACTTCCCTCTTCCCATCAAATTTGTCATCCATCTTACGGATCGATGACTTCGAGGTAGAAACCTCGGTGACCCATATACACAGCTTTTCTTGGAATTCGCGACCATAGACTCTCGATCTCCTCTTCACAAATAGGACACGCTTTGGCTCCTTTAAATCAGAATCTTGCCAAATTACCAAGGGCCGAAATCATTTATGGTGCAAAATACCATAGCAGTAGGGTGAAATGCTCTCTTGTACGCATCCCACACGCGACCCCCTCATTCCACAATTTTACCAAATCCTCGATCAATGGTGCAAGGTACACATCAATATCATTTCCTACTGTTTGGGTCCCGAGATTAGTAATGACATCATGATATACTTCCGCTTCATGCACTGTACCAAGGAGGGAGGTTGTAGATACACAATGAATCGCGGTGTCTTTGTGATCGCTCATGTTACCAAACGGATTCATTCCGCTTGTACTCAACCCAAATCTTATGTTCCTCATTTCGCACCAAACTCCTCATGTTTCCAATCGATGTTTCTCCATTGAGCCGAATCAAATAGGTGTCTCGACTTGCCATCTTCCTTTCGAGACTCGTAATGCCAGCGCAATAATTTTGCCTCTCTCGGATTTGCAAACAACCGCTCCAGACGGGAATGATGGGCAAGTACCACAATACCTTAGCGGTGCACCTTTAGTGATGACCTCTTCACCGTCGTTGCCCGCCTACGCTTCTTGTCGTTCGCTTCTCCTTTTGTTTGTACCGGGCACACCGCAAACCGGACAAGCGTCAGCTCTGATGTGCGTTCGGTACAAGATGCAATCATTCGGACATGCATGTATCCTTTCTATTTCCATTCCCATGGGACATAGTAGCTTCTTCGCTTCATAAATGCTTGTTGGCAACTCGTTTCCCTCGGAAGCAGATCCGATAGAAGAACTAGTAGTGCATTGAAACTTGTATCCGTCCAACGGTGTTTTGCCTTGATTCGAACAATGCAAGGACCGAACCCAACTTTGGTGTATTCCGCTTTGCAACTTTGTGAGCAGCGGTTTGGCATCGCCTTCTATCAAGCTTTTAAACTTTTCAAACTCTCTTTCCGTAATTACCCTCCACATCCCGCAACATTTGCTCCAAATTATCCTCCTCAAACATATCGACCGCAACTCGTCATCCGGTTCCACCGTATCTTCGTTGCATATCGGAGTGGTACTACCGCCTCCCGTGATGGATCCAACATGTGTAATTCCTCACGAAGCCACGTCGAATCGGTGGTCCTCAATTTGAGATGAGTTGTTAAATCTCCTCGATTGGTGCAATCAATGCAAGGACAATATATGAAGTTTACACCCTCCTCACCATGTCGCCTTCGCAATTTTTTGAACTCCTTAACACCCTCTCAAATTCAGCACTCACACGGCTTTTACGATACATCCATTCCTCACGGTCCATCTGCAATTAAATTTTGCACAATAAATTAAGGAAAAAGCTGGAGCGACAACTAGCTATAGCTATTTTAAATATTGAGACATCATTTCAATTAATATTACCTTTGCAAAATAGTGGGCGTGTTCCAAGATATATAAATGTACTCACGATCGATACCTAGCTTCTTCCTCGGTTTAAAGCTTCCGCCAATTCCTTCATAAGAGACATAAATTTTAACATCAACAACGATATCAAATAATCTAATTATATAGCTAGTGCAAGAGCTTGCAAATCTTTCTACTACAACTAAACAAATCAAGGGTACCAACGATGACTCCTAATCTCTACATAGGTTAGGTCCTAATCCCATTCGAGGATATATGGTTTGGGCAAGTTCTAAGTTGCCAGTACAACTCAGAGAAAATTTGGCGGATCTCCCGTTCTCCGGATACACGTCTCGACAACAGTCAAGAGGGTGTGTATCCGGAGAACACCGAGAGACGCTACGAAATCTACTCAAGTTGTACAACATGTACTTCAGAACTTGCTCGAACTATATATCCTCGAATTGTCCAAAAACGTGGACAATTCGAGATCGCCATTATAAATATGCCCTTTCGTTCAGCATATTTATAAATAAGCACTCTCGAGCGGGAGGCGAGGTTACGCCGCCTAAACTCTAATAACAGCTACCACATGATAGCAATAATAATTCCATATATATAAGCAGAGATCACACTACAAAATTAAATAGATATGCGCTTGTCAAATAAAGAGTGTGAAATCTGAAAGCACGTACACAATTCCAAAGGCAACCTAAACTTTATTGACGACATATTGAAATTACCAGAGCAAAATTGAAGGGGTTGAAAGAATTGCTGCTCACATTTTGAAGAAAACCGCAATAGAGAGCAAAAAGAGGGGAATCTCCTCAAGATAGGGTTTCAATTTTGCCCTCTTAATACCCACCCATGAGGACTTCAAATTTTCTCACCCAACTATTGCTTCCAACCACACAATATGAGCTATTTTCTCGGGTGGCGGCAGAGAAATCTCCTCTGGAGCAAAAACAGAGAAGAGTTCAGTGCGAGTGGTATATATAACCTAGCGAGGCACATCAGAATCGGTTCTTTTCAAAAAGCGATACTGATGTGCATGAGCACATCAGAATCGGTTCTTTTCAACAAGTGATAGTGATGTGCACTGTCATCACTATCGCTTCTATAAAAAGAATGATAGTGATAACCATGTGCACATCGAATCGGTTCTCTACTAAAAGTGATCTTGATGTGCACGGTCATCGAATCGGTTCTTTTCATAGAAGTGATAGTGATGATCACGCACATCACTATCACTTCTATGAAAAGAACCGATAGTGATAATCTTGCACATCACTATCACTTTTTAGTAGAGAACCGATTCGATGTTCCTGCTACATCACAATCACTTGTAATCTCGGAACCGATACTGATTATTACTAACACCTCTCCGGAGTTACTTATCACAATCATTTTTTTCGAAAAACTTAAGAACCGATACAGATACAGTGATAGTGATGTGTCGTTCTGTAGTAGTGACCTTGTTTCGATTGTTCATTTGCTTGAATTTTGGAAGCACCTAGATCTCTATTTTTGACTTGAACGTAAGAAACCTTGTTTGTGTCATTGAGGCTCAAAGACATGTTCTCTTGCTTGAATTTTGCCTAGGATAATAGCACCTGGATCTCTATTTGCTTGAACGTAAGAAACCTTGTTTGTATCATTGACTTGTTATTCAGATAATAGCACATGGATCTCTATTTGCTTGAATGGAAAGCTATTATAATTGTCCCTAGCCAAACACAATTAAGAAAATGGAAGACGTTACATCAGTGAACCAAACAAATGGCGTTTTCTATTACACCGGAATGGATTCTCCTGTGAACTGTTTACATTAACTTACCGCCCCCTAGGCTGAACCAAACAGCACCTTACTGTAGTCTTAGAACGCTGGTCAGGGGATGAGTTTGGTGCGTCTGCATATGGATGTCACATGACATCATGCATGCATATTCATTAATTTCCTGTAGTCATACCCCTTACGTAGCACCTAGCTCACAAGCCAGAAATGCATAGGTTTTTAGGCTTTGGGCTATTGACTTCGAGAAATATAATGTCAAGTTGTCAACTGGCCTGACCTATGTACCTATGAATATAAAATATGCGAATGGGAACCCATCAACAAACATAAAGATATAATTAGCGGGCTGGCATTTACACTGCTAGCCTCGTTAATTATATATACCATCTGCAAACTAGTTGGAAACAGTCCAGGCCGGAAAGAAGAAAAAAAACAAGTTGAGCTAATTTACAGATTTGCTAGATGACGGCAGCAATTGAGTATCGCATCTCAAAGAAATACAATTCATTCAGTCTCTCACTGGCAATAAATAAATAAACAAGTAGCATAAGATTTTCTAAAGTGTCTGCAAAAGAGCCCTTATCGTCTGTATACGTAGTCGGTTGATAGATGTACCAGGTGCAAACTAATATTTAGATGCAAACATGCATGTAAAGTTCTATGTGACTTTCATCAAAAAAAAAAATTGAAAAACCTTCCATGTGACTGTTGGATGAGATGTAGATGAGATCGATTTAAACATTTTTAGTGGACATCATGATGAGGTGGAAGCTAGCCCTCGTAAACAACTATCTATCCAACATGTCAGGCTGTTGTTCACAACATTGTCTATCCATGTGAATGCAATGCTCTGTATGTTAATTGTTGGTCCATCTTTTACGTGACAATCTGCATGAAAAGTTTGCATATTTGCACCTGACATGATGAGTTTGCACCCAACACAGAACCAGCGGAATTCAACACCGCTTGCTTAATATGACTGTTTACAATCAATGTCTGCCGCAGATTGCATTTGTTTTTCTTTTTGAACTAAATGTGAATAAACCAAAGATCCCCCCCCCCGGGTTCACCTATATTGGTTGTGGCGCTGCTATAGGGTCAACTAGGAATATTTTTGCGACGTGATACGCCGCGTGTGTTATTTTTTTCGTAGAAATAATTTCTTTTTTTTCGGCAGTGTTTTTATCTAAAATCATTGAGAAAATGTGTGAAATGGTTGAAAGAATCACTACTACGGAAAGAGCCTTCACTCCGGTCCAAAACGCCTTTAGTACCGGTTTTTGAATCGAGATAGTTATCCGGGACTCGATGCTCAAAGGCATCGATCCGGTTCACTCACCCGCTTGATAGAGTATCGATGCAGGTTCGAATTCACACGTGGCGGCGGCGTTAGGAACCCTCGAGGAGCTTATCGATGCGGTTGGTGTCTCCAGCCGTCTCGATGAGGTTTCTCATCGATGCGGTTGGTTTCTCCAACCCATCTGATGTTTTATATATATATATATATATATATATATATATATATATGTCTATTTCTCCGTAGCTATTATATATATATATATATATGTGTGTGTGTCTATTTCTCCAGTAGCTATTATATATATGTGTGTGTGTTAAATCACAACTAATTAAAAGCACAGATAATCAATCATGCACTTTGCCTGATAATTAAATCACTGAACATTCATTAACAAATTTAATTACATCTAATGTATTAAAATATGTACACATATTTGTTCTTCTGCTCATCGTCTAATGTATTACAATATATATGTACACAACTTTAATTACAACTTTAGTATTTCTTTTCCTTCTATTCATCGGGATCTTTTACACGCATCGCTCTTGCTAGCCGTAGATGTCGACCCCGACAGTTCACCGGTCCTTATCGAAGGGCCCCACCTGTTTAAATTTGGTTCGTGAAACTCGTTTTTTGGATTCTGACCTCATCGTAAATAAAGGCGACGAGTTGTTCTTGGATTGCTCTCACTTTCGTTTGGCAAGAGTTCGAACCTTGTTCCGCCAAATATTGAGGCACCTATCGTTAAGTCATTAACTAATCAATATTTGAATTTGTACAAGATATAAAGAGTACCTATACATTATTGAAGCTAGTAATTATATTTACTCACCCCTTGTTGCCTTTTAGCATGCGATTAGTGACTCGGTTTGGGTGTGCATAAACTCGCATACATAGTAGCCGATAAATTGTTACCCGTGGTGAGTCAAGATCTGCGGTGGAAAAAAGTTGAAAGCGTGAAATGGATGTAAGGAAATTAAGTTAACTAACTAAAAAGCTAGCATTATGATATCATACGAGAGGCAAATGTAATGTCAAATTTCTCCTTGAATCATACGTTTTTAGCACGGAACCGTGTGAATGCACTACACATGTGCTTATGAATTGTACATGATTAGAATTTGTTTCAAATTGAAGGAAATAGAACTAGTATGATAATGAAAGGAACAAGAATTAATACCGGTTGAGCATGTCGATAAAGTTTTGATACTTTTCAACTGGTCTCCTTTGCGAGTCCATAATTGTGATCGAGCTACGATCTAGCTCGATCATAAGAAGAATCCAGTGAAACTATACATAGATGTGTCAACGTAGATAACTAATTAGTTCTAACATCGTGTTATGAAAAAGGAGTAGAATGAGGTGATGCGAAAACACGTACTCAAATGAGTAGGCTAGATATATCTTTGACCCATTAAGCGCATTGAATACGTTAGTCTCTGTTTCGCTTGGTGGTCTCTAACGGTTGTCCGTTGATAACTCTCTCGGGTCCATGAAGCCTATGTCGAAAATCGATCCCTTGACATCTTTGTATCTCCATGCTACATAAGAAATTAGTTAGGCTTGCAAGTTAGTATAGTACAAGGAAGTGCACGATAGTTTTTGTAAATAATTAAGACACTTACAGAGTCCAAAGAACCCAACAAGCTCGTGTTGAGGCGCTATGCGGTATAGATCATATATGTAGTCCCATTAGACATAAAATTCACCTTCACCGAAAAAAATCTTGTTGCTTAAACTTGACAAATAACAACTCTAGACCATGCTTGGTGGTGTCCAAGTACCATTCATGAAATTGGCGCATCTTTGTCGTTAGCAGGCAAGCTCCTCCTCGACCAATGATCGCCCACTTTAAATGACCATCTTACTTGGGCAAACTCAATCTCCTTGGTGCCTAATATTTGATCAGGTCAAGGCGGTTTAGTTGAAGAATTGTAGCATCTCCTTACCCTTCCTCGGTGACATCTTCTTCTTGGGGCATTCCTTACTCAATGTGCTTCGTAGTTTATTAGCGAGGCATTTCTTTTTATCCTTCAAATTTTTAATAGTCATTAAGCCTTTATGAAATTCTTCTATGCCGAGTTGAACCTTCTTCTCTAGTGACTTGGGTTTAAGAAATTTAGTTACCTCTGCTTTTACCATCTTCTTGGTCTCCTCATCGCTCATATCATACTACCGCCGGAAGTTCACCACTTCTTGGATTGGGTGGAGGACCCCGTCTTCTTAGGAGCTCTTGGCCGAGCTGGCTTCTTTCCTTGGTGGCGTCTTCTTGGGAGGAGATGGGCTTCTTGGCGCTTATGTCGCGGGTGGTGTGTAGGAGTCGGCGCCTTCTTGGGAGGAGCGGGCTTCTTCGGGGCTTATATCGCGCAGGAGATGGTGTAGGAGACGGGCTTCTTGTCGGGCTTATATGCGCTGGAGGTGGTGTAGAGTCGATGCCTTCTTGGGAGGAGACGAGGTTTCTTCTCGGGCTTCTTCATGGAGAGGACACGTCCATGTTATCTCGAAAAATTATGTACCGTTTATGCCCGAGGATGAAATTGTGTCTTGCCTCTCCTAGCCGTAGTCCGTCACCTCCGAGAATTTCGAGGTCAAGGTCCTCGTACCTGTCAGAACCTCCTCCACCGAGACCTTGGAGTATCCTGACGGTATCTGTTGGCCATGGATAAGCTGCCCCGGCTCCAATGGGTGAGCCATGCCATCAGCCGCCTTGAAGGTAAGGTTCCGCACTTGGACATGCAGCTCACAAGGTGTCCATTGTCGATGTCGTCGACGGATACTTGTCCAAGTCCGCTTCGCTAGTCCACCGGAAGCGCTTGCCTGCCGCTTGCTGGAGGGGCTGATGATGTTAGGATTACTTGGAGGTTCTTGGCCCGTCTCACGCTGTTGGCTCAAGGCTAGCTGCACCTCTCTTCGGATCTCTTCTTGCATTCTCTCTTGTGTTTTATTCAGGCGTTCTTCAAGCGCATTAAGCTGTTGTGTCTGTCGAGCCTTGCTCCTCGCCCGACTCCTATAGGTCTCAGCGTCCTGAGCGAAACCAACCTTCCACGGGACAACGCCGACGCCTCGTGTATGTCGAGGGTGCTCTGGATTTTGCAGGGCCCTTGTTAGCTCGTTGTTCTCCCTGTTTGGCATGAAGCTACCCTGGGAAGACTCCTCGATGGACTGTACAAGCCTTCTGGCCACATCTCTTAGCATCTCCCCAAACACAGCATTGCCGTTATCATCAAGGGCGCCGCCGTGACCATAGAACCAATGCTTTGCTCTGTCGGGCCAATCCGTTGTTACGGGTGCGATACCCTTCGCTAGCAGATCCTGTTCCCTCTTCTCCCATTTTGGTATTGCTTGGCGGTAACCACCAAGGCCGAGTCGGTGGTGATAATTCTTCTTCTGTGCATTCACTTATTCTTCTCACTCAAACTTTGACCTTCGTCCAAGTCTTGTAGTTCTAAAACGCATCCCATGATCTTGCAACTTTGGGTGCTTGTTGAAGTCGGACGTTCGATTCTTCTTGATATACTCCGTGTTCACTTCTTTTTGTAAGTCCGGAATCGTAGCCATCTTCTTGAGGCGTAACTCTTCACCTTCTCTTTGGTCCCTTGGGGAAGGTGAATGTCTCCTTCACATCGTTCCAAAGCATGTTCTTCAGATCTTGAGGACTGATCCCATTTTGTTATGCTAATTGGCATGTGGTCCCTAACGTGGACGCCGCATGCCGAATTGAACGGCCCAACCGCCCCCGAGGGTGCAAGAGGTCGGCCGTCCTCGCCGACTTCGGTGACAACATGTCTTGCCTTCTTCTTCTTATTTGGACCTCGCTGACATGATTGCCTGCCTGGTTGACCGATCTGAAAGCATGGTACAATCATGAACAGGTCAGAATGTTGGCTTAGCATGATAGTGGAACCGACAATCATGAGCGTGACTAATTGTTACCTCGCCGGCCTCATCGTGCTCTGCGGCCTCGGTGGCCTCGGCTGACCATGGGGCGGTGCAGTTCACTAGTCTCATTACCATCACATCCGAAATCAAACTTCTCATAAATTCTTCTTGATCAAATCCTTCACCGTCCATCGCGCTTTCTTAGGCTAGAAGAAGCAATCGAAAATTAACGAAAATAGATCACATTTCATGTGAAGGCGATGGTACTACTCTAAAACGGCGTGGAAGGCGGTGGGAAGAGACAATGAGAGAGGATGGTGGCGATGCAAGATGTTCTTAATGTAAGTATACTTATACATATACATACAAATCTCACATATACGTGAGAAACTTCACATATACATAGAAATTTCAAAATTCACCGAAATTAGAATAATTAGCATGATACATATTCATTTGACATGATACATATACATTTCAAACTTCACATATACATAGAAATCTCACACATACATAGAAATCTCACATATATGTGAAACCGATCAATAAAAATAGAAATTTCAAAATTCACCGAAATTAGAATAATTCACATGATACATATTCATTTGACATGATACATATACATTTCAAACTTCACATGTACATAGAAATCTCACACATACATAGAAATCTCACATATACGTGAGAAACTTCACATATACATAGAAATTTCAAAATTCACGAGAAATTAGAATAATTCGCATGATACATATTCATTTCACATGATACATATACATTTCAAACTTCACATGTACATTGAAATCTCACACATACATAGAAATCTCACATATACGTAGAAACTTCACATATACATAGAAATTTCAAAATTCACCAGAAATTAGAATAATTTGCATGATACATATTCATTTGACATGATACATATACATAGAAATCTCACACATACATAGAAATCTCACATATACGTAGAAACTTCACATATACATAGAAATTTCAAAATTCACCAGAAATTAGAATAATTCGCATGATACATATTCATTTGACATGATACATATACATTCTTAAACTTTGAAGCATGACAAAATATAAGGTCCTACACCAGGATACTAAAAACAGTGGTAGGAACATGTATACAGTCATGAAAATCAAAGTATCAGTACATCTAGCATAAATCAAATTAATCATTTATGTTATTCTCAGATGCCGGGTTGCCTCAAAAGGCCGTCATCACCACTAGGGCAAGATATTGACAAGTTTGTGATAACCTTACCACAAATTGATAGATTCAATACATTTCAAACTTCACATATACATAGAAATCTCACACATACATAGAAATCTCACATATACATAGAAACTGATCAATAAAAATAGAAATTTTAAAATTCACCAGAAATTAGAATAATTCACATGATACACCTGTTAATTTTTCGGTTTTTACTTTCTTCAAGTACACTTGCTTTAACCATGGAACATAATAGCTAGTAAAACACATTCTTAAACTTCGAAGCATGACAAAATATAAGGTCATACACCAGGATACCAAAAACAGTGGTAGGAACATGTATACAGTCATGAAAATCAAAGTATCAGTACATCTAGCATAAATCAAATTAATCATTTATGTTGTTCTCAGATGTCGGGTTTCCTTAAAAGGCTGTCCTCGCCACTAGGGCAAGATATTGACAAGTTTGTGACAACCTTACCACAAATTGATAGATTCAATACATTTCAAACTTCACATATACATAGAAATCTCACACATACATAGAAATCTCACACATACATAGAAACTGATCAATAAAAATAGAAATTTTAAAATTCACCTGAAATTAGAATAATTCACATGATACACCTGTTAATTTTTCGATTTTTACTTTCTTCAAGTACACTTGCTTTAACCATGGAACAGAATAGCTAGTAAAACACATTCTTAAACTTCGAAGCATGACAAAATATAAGGTCCTACACTAGGATACCAAAAGCATGGTAGGAACATGTATACAATCATGAAAATCAAAATATCAAGACATCTAGCATAAATCAAATTAATCATTTATGTTGTTCTCAGAGGTCGGGTTGCCTTAAAAGGCCGTCCTCGCCACTAGGGCAAGATATTGACAAGTTTGTGACAACCTTACCACAAATTGATAGATTCAATACATTTCAAACTTCACATATACATAGAAATCTCACACATACATAGAAATCTCACATATACATAGAAGTATCAGTACACCAGGATACCAAAAACAGTGGTAGGAACATGTATACAGTCATGAAAATCAAAGTATCAGTACATCTAGCATAAATCAAATTAATCAAAGTATCAGTACATCTAGCATAAATCAAATTTATGTTGTATACAGTCATGAAAATCAAAGTATCAGTACTGCAGTTAGACTACCAGACTAAGGTATGGGCAAACAATAGCACAAATTGGTACTGAATATTGACAGGAGGCTATCAGACCATCAAAACCTAATGACAGTAAGCAATCTATCATATACAATACAAATTCACATGTTATAGCCAACAGCAAAATGATCTAACCAAGCATTGCAGCAGGTGAAATATAATTTTGTTGTCACAAACTGTCAACCTTAACCCAAATCCTCACAGAACAATCAACCCCCACATGCAAGGTCCCCAAGCCGCAGATCGACTGGCCCCTTTGCAAGCCTCTGACCGAGTATAATCACAGAAAAATGCTGCACAAGACCTCCGAAGCAACCCTTCAGCCAAAAGAGTCTTTACCGTAGATGAGGAAGACGGAGGCAGGGTCGTCCGAGGAGAGGAGAACGGCGGTAGGGTCGTCGGAGGCGAGGACGACAGTGGCTCACGCGCGGAGGTGAGGACGGCGGCGGTGGGGTCGTTGGAGGAGAGGAGGACGGCAGCAGGGTCGTCGGAGGCACGCGGTGGGGTCGTCGGAGGCGAGGACGACAGTGGCCCGCCCATGAGGCGAAACGGCAGGTATGTCAGCAAGTGGATTTTCCAAGATTTTTGGTTCGCTATTGGTTAGATGTTGGATTTTGGGTTTTAGGAGGGGTTTTTTTGGGAATTCCTCCCCTCACCTAACCTCTCTCTCCCCTTTAGTTTGTGTGGTCAGAATTAGTGGGAGGCCGGAGATTTTTTCTTCGTGTGTCTTTGGCCGAGTCTTGCTCCTCTGGCGCCCTTGCTCCTAATGGTGAGCCTTGCTCCTTCTGGCGGCGACTTCCTCCCGTCGCCCCCTCCACCGGCCCTCTGGTGCCTCCCCCCCGCCGGCTTCCTCCCAGCGGACCCCTCCAGCGCGTGCCCTCGCCTCCCGGCCCGTCGCCCAGCGCCAAGATCGCCCGATCGCCTCGGCCCAGGCCTGACCGCCTGCCTCGCCTCGCCTGAAATAAGCCCAGCCAGCGCTCTTCCGTCCGCCGCCGCCACTCTTAGCGTCTTGCCGCGTCAGCCAGCGCTCTCGGCCTCCAGCGTCGTCGTCGCCGCCCGTTGCCACCTCGCGTCTCCGCGCGCGCACCTGCTGTGTTGTCCTCTGGCCGTCGTCGCACTTGCGCCTCCTTCTTCTGGTTCAAGATTTGAGGTATTCTAGCTTGGGTACCTTCATGCATACTAGATGTTTGTTGAAATGCTTAAAAGAGTTATTGTATGGTATTGCGCTGCGTTTCTGAGTATTGATCTGTGAGTCACCATATGAGCTAAACATATTGCTTCCTAAGCATATGCATATTGGTATGGTTGGTTTGTTTTGTGCAAAAGATGCTTCCCTTACTAATGGTATTAGCTCACTTTGCTTTTATGCGGTTTGTCGCTCGCTTGGTGTGGTGTGCATCAAAGTCATGGATTTGAATTGGTGCCTGAAAAGGTGGCTAGTTATAAGTAACATATTGGTACTTCTATATTGGTTATGGCTATGTGTGGTGAAAATGAATGAGGGATGAAATGCATTCACGTCAATTGCATGATTGCATTCATGATGGACGAGGCGTCCCATGTTGATCACGGGCCTCGGTGCTCACCCGTAGTGAGCACAAAAGTCCTACCTCGTAGTCCCATTCATTGAGGTGAATGGGAGCGAGTCGATAAGAGTAGGCCCGCCACGGATGGGTGGGATTGAGGGTGCATACTGACGGGTGTGCACTCACTATACTGGTATCGCTATGACAATGTGCATTATGAGCATGCATGGTGCATTCATTTATGATTCATGAGAAAAGGATGAGAGCATAAAAGCATTGCATTGTGTGTTGAAATTAGTAGATGTTAATTGATGAGAATGGAAATGACGGGTTGGGTATTGAGTCATGGACTCATCCTGAAATGATTGTTGAGGCATGGGTAAGGTTTATTTATGTTTCCGAGTTGGATGTGGTAAGTAGGGTTAGTTTCTGTTTCTTTAACTGGATAATTTCAATTAAGTAATAGTTATAGCAAATGGTGAAGTAGTCGTGTTCTTACGTTTTGAAGTTATATGAATTCAAATTGCTCCATTATTTTAAGGATGTCAAGTAAAGGAACTATTACTGTATGTCTTGAAGCCGTGGTATTCTATTCGAATTCATTACTTTCCATACTTGATTGCACTTTGCTGAGTCTTGGACTCACGCTTGTTTGTTTTCTTGTTTTAGGTACTTTGAAGCTGTCTCGTCGGGTTGGGAGTAGTAACACGTGCACGACTTCGGTCTCCAACAATCTGCTTAACCGATTCATTAAGTTGGATGTAATTAATGTGATTGTAATGTGTTGCCGTCTTGGGGAGTTTATTAAATTGTTGGACGTGTGATTGATTAACTAAGGACCTGCTAGAATACTATCATAACTGCATCTGTTTTCTGTCTGCTGAGTGGATGTCCTCCTGTCTAGAGAGGTCATGCCGAAATTTTCTAAAAATTCGGTGACTTGGTTTTAAATTGGAATAGAGAGTTTCAAGGTGGGGTTCAATCTGTTATTAAAGGTAGCGTGTCTAGTGACTCGTTCGTTGAGTTTTTAGTTCAATCGAGCTTCTTTGTCGAGTTTTATTTTCTTGGGTCTTTCTGAGGATCCTCTGGACCAGTGTAATTTCGGAGTGTTGTAAGCGTCATTTAGGGTCTTTTGGTAGCATTCGCAGTGCATTTGGCGCCGGGGTGTTACAGCAGCGGTGGGGTCGTCGGAGGCGAGGAGGACGGCGGCGGTGGGGTCGTTGGAGGCGAGGAGGTCGTTGCAAACGAGCGGGAGGAGGAGTAGATTGGGGAACAATTGCGGGAGTAGCAAAAATTGGGGAAGAGGAGGCGGCGGGAGAAATTTATAGGTGCACCATTAGTCCCGGTTGGTGTATCCAACCGGGACTGATGTCTCACATCAGTACCGGTTGGATACACCAATCGGGACTGATGGGTCAGCCTCGGCGGAGCCCTAGGCACTATCAGTCCCGGTTGAAGACACCAACCGGGACTGATGTGAAGAAAATTCAAAACAATTTAGCGCCCTTACTACTCGACAAGAAATCTTCCTCCCCCTTGGCTAGCGCGTGGCGCTTGAGTGCAGGCTCTCCCGGCCGTGAGGTCTCGGGTTCGAGCCCCACTCGCGCCCCCTTGCCCTTCTTTTTCTTAATTCACTGTTTAACGATATTTTTTTATTTCTTTTTTTTCTATTTGTTGTTTAACGATTGTTTCATTAAATAATTTTTAAAAATGCTTTTACCACTTTAGATTCATTTAGCTTTTTTTAAGATTTCTTTTTTTATTCTTGTTTAACTATTGTTTCATTAAATAATTTTTAAAATACTTTTACCACTTTAGATTCATATAGCCTTTTTTTAAGATTTCTTTTTTTACTTCTTGTTTAACTATTGTTTCATTAAATAATTTTAAACAAGCTTTTACCGCTTTAGATTCATTTAGCCTTTTTTTAAGATTTCTTTTTTAAAATGTCTTTGTTTAACTATTGTTTTATTAAATAATTTGTAAAAATGCTTTTACCACTTTAAATTCATTTAGCCTTTTTTTAAGATAGTCTTTACAATATTTTTTCCAACCATGTAATATAAATTAACATTATAGAAAATTGTAAGAAATAAAGTAATTTTGCACTCTTATAATTCCACCGCAAATTGTCACCTTGTTATATTAGTACAGAGGACTTTGAACAATATTGTTAGTCAAATATTAGTACAATTTGAGCAGAAAATACGAGCAACGGAAAACCACTAGAGGAATGAGAAACTAGTATGTTAGTAGTCTATTACACCAAAAGAAAGCAAAGCAATCCTTATTTGCTAACATACTTTGCTTTTACAAGTGATCCTTCATTATGATCGCGGCGTCGTGGGAGATTCCTCTGTATCATTCAGACACTAATGTCTCGTCCACCGTGAAAGGAGGCAGCTCGTCGAATTGATTGTACTCTTCTTCGTCCGTGGCGCCCTCAATTCGACAATCCTTCTTTTACCGAAGAACCACATGGCGCCTTGGCGATCGCTCTTGCTAGTCTTCTCTACCTTTTTCGGTTTCTTTGTCCATGTCCATCACATAGAATACCTGTGTCACATCATTAGTGAGCACGAACGGTTCGTCTCTATAGGCTACTTGCTTGAGGTCCACAGTTGTCATACCATACTTATCGATATCCACGACTGTCAGTTTAACCCATTGGCACCGAAACAGAGGGACTTTTAATGGCCCATACTCCAGCTCCCAGATCTCCTCTATGAAACCATAGTAGGTGTCCATCTTTCCATTTTGTCCAAGCATCTATCTGGGACGCCCTTTGTTTTGGTTGGTGCTCTTGCTATCCCGGGTTGTTGTGTAAAATGTGTACCCATTTATCTCATACCCTTGGAATGATATGATTGTTGTGGACGGTCCTCGAGCCAAGAGTTTCAATTGTTCATCGTCTGCATGCAGTTTGCCAACAGATTGCTTTTGTAACCAAGCTGCGAAATGATCCATTTGCTCGATTGCAATCCACTTATCGACTTCTCTGGGTATTGGTAGCGTAGACTCATCTCGTGATCATAGATATCTGAGCCACTACAGATTGCTTGTTTAAATACCGTGAAATGTGTTTGTTTAAATGCAAGTAGATCGTCGCTATAGGATTCTTTTCTCCCTAAAGTCCTTTTTCCCCATAGCCTCCCCTCATGGCGTGATCTGAGGGGCGCCGATTGGATTCAGATCATCAATGTAACTAACACAAAACTCGATCACCTCCTCTGTCTTGACACCTGCGCAATGCACTATACAGGCGAGACCTATTATGAACATACTTCTTTAGAATACCCATGTACCTCTCGAAAGGAACATATTGTGGAGGAACACAGTCCGAGAATTTCTATCTCTTTAACAATGTGGACCATGAGATGGACCATAATATCAAAGAAGGATGGAGGAAGATCATCTCAAGGCTAACCGGACTATTGACCATGTCATCATGCAGATTAGATATCTTATTCGCTCGATGACCTTCTGCGACACCGCGTTGAAGAACGAACACGCCTTTATGATTGTCCTCGTACCCAATCGGCAAAATACCTCGCACCGCCATCGAGCAATCAGTGTCATCAACACATGACAATCATGGGATTTTATGTATGCGATTTTATTCTCTTTCATGTTTATGAGTCTCCTTATGTTCGAGGAGTACCGAAGGGACCTTCACACTGTTCAAGAACTTAATCATGTTTTTTCTCTTCCTTGCTCGTGAGTGTAGCTCGGGGTGGAGGTAATGTTGTCCTTTCTCTCTCTTTTCGGATGTAGGTCATTCACGAGTCCCAATAGTCAGAGGTCCTTTCGTTGGCAAGTGTATCTTTTGACTTACTGGTACATATCTAGGAAACCTAGCAGAGTTCACGCAGACATTCTTCGTGATATGCATGAAGTCCAATGAGTGGCGGACCTCTAAGTCTTTCCATGAAGGTAAGTTCCAAAATATTGACTTCTTCTTCCAAATGGCCTTCGTGTGACCTTGTTCACCGGACGGGTTTGCTACGTGACCTTTTCCAAATACTACTTTCAGATTCTTTACCAAAGAAAATACAAGCGTCCCCATCGCGATGCATGGGCTTCTACGTTTTCTTCTTGTCCCATCAAAATTCTCACCCTTCCTCCGAACGGGTCCTTCATATGGAGGAACCTACGATGGCCTATGTACACAACCTTTCGAGAGTTTTTTAGGTACTTGCTGTCCGTATCCTCTAAGCGGTGGATGCAGGCTTTATATCCTTTGATAGATAGGCCCGATAGGTTACCAAGTGCAGGCGATCGTTGATAATTCTGAATAGCAATACACGAGAGTGAAGTGCTCTCTTTTGTACTCATCCCATACACGTACACCATCGTTCCACAGTGTTAACAGATCTTCAACCAACGGTTTGAGGTACACATCAATGTCATTTCCAGGTTGCTTCAGGCCTTGGATAAGCAATGGCATCATAATGTACTTCCGCTTCATACACAGCCAAGGAGGAAGGTTGTAGATACATAGAGTCACGGGCCAAGTCAGGATCGCTGCTCATATCGCCGAACAGGTTCATCCCATCCGTACTCAACCCAAACCTTATGTTCCTTGCATCCTCGGCAAGAAAGTCCGGGTATGTTCTATCGACTTTCCTCCACCGGGAGCCATCGACAAGGTGCCTTAGCCTTCCGTCGTCCTTACGGTCTTCCTTGTGCGGCGCATCATCACGGGCATGCGCTTTATTCGCAAATAAACGCTTCAACCGGGGATTACAGGAAATACCACACCACCTTAGCAGAGGTCTCTTCTTCTTCTGCTGCCCTCTACCTCACAGGTCATCACGCTGGTCTTATACCGCAAAGTTTTGCACACGGACAAGCTTCGAATCCTTATACTCATTGCGATAAAGGATACAATCATTACGACATGCATGTATCTTCTGTACCTCCAACCCCAAAGGGCAGACAACTTGTTTGGCATCGTACGTAGTTTCGGGCAGTGTGTTCCCCTCTAGAAGTAACTTCTTTATGAGGCATAACAACTCGTCGAATCCCTTATCAGACAATCCATTGGTCGCATTCCATTGCAGCAGTTCTAGTGTGATACGCAACTTTTTATGGCCCTGTCGACAGTTTGGGTACAACAGTGTTCCGTGGTCCTCCCATAGGCGTTGGAACTTTTCGTAATGTCTTTCATCGATGTATTCTCCCTCTCCATCACGTAGCATCTGGTCTAGGTCATCATCACCAAACTCCCCCAATGTATCTTCGAAAGAACCGTGTTGACTAGCGTCTGGGATATTGTTGTCCGCCTCTTCTTCTTCACCATCTTCCTGTATAATCTCTTCTTCACCGTGCTTGGTCCAGCAGGTATAGTTTGACATGAAACCTCTTGTGAGCAAATGAAAGTTAAGGTGGCTGGATTTTGGCCACTCCTTCTCATTCTTGCAATCTATGCATGGACAACATATGTAGCTCGACGTCATGTGTGCATCGGCTGCACGAAGAAAATCTTGCAAACCTTGCAAGAACTCCGGGGAGCGTCGGTCCATGTACATCCATCGCCGGTCCATCTACATTATGTTACATCAAGATAACTGTTAGCTCATTTTCCGATAATGAATTGTTGAACCAAAACCTGAATATTAGCTAGATCCGCACCTTCAATCCGAGCTAAATAATAATCCAAGCAAAATATAAACTCACACAACATGTTTTTGCAACCTACAAAAAGAATTGGTCGATCAGAGTCTGGATTCAAAATTCTGAACAAAATTCACGATGACTTTGTTTGCAAATTCTATTGAAATTGTAACACCCTAAAATTTCCAAATTATTATTCAATCATTTATTTTTATTTTTTCTAAATCTCTAGCACTTAATTAATGATGTTTTCAAAAATAATTTGTTGATGGAAATTAAAACCAAAATTATACTAGAAGTAATTTTTTTAAGTTTAAAATATTCCAAAGTATTTTTGAAAACTTTTCTCAAATATTGAACTCATTTTATATTTTCTATAAAGCCATTCATATTTCGATATTATTTTAATTCACAAATGAATTTAAATTTCTTCTTTTCCACATAACTATTGCCATTTGAAGATCCCAAACTCCATGATTTCCATGCACCATTCTCCCCCCAACTACGTGCAACCAAACCTCATCCTTCATCGATCGATGGAACTAAAACCTAAATTTAAGCTAGATCCACACATTAAATGCGAGCTACATTATAATCCAAGCAAATTCTAAGCTTACACAACAAGTTTTTGTATCCTATTTGAAAAGATCAAGCTAGATGTCTACATTCATAATCTTTCATCAATCATGGGAAAAGATCAAATTTTTTTTCATAATTCAAGCAAAAAAGAGGCTCCATTTAACACCAAATGATGTTACTAACCTTAGTTACCTTGGTTGCGAGTAAAATGACCAAAATTTTGAAATTTGGGCAGCACCTCCCTCTACATTCATAATCTTTCATCAATCATGGGAAAAGATCAAATTTTCTTCATAATTCAAGCAAAAAAGAGGCTCCATTTAACACCAAATGATGTGAGGAATGATATTACTAACCTTAGTTACCTTGGTTGTGAGTAAAATGACCAAAATTTTAAAATTTTGGGCAGCACCTCCCCTCCCTTGAAGCTCTTGGCCGAAGCTCCACTGTTCTTTTCGCGCAGTGAAATGATCTGGGTCTAGCAGAGAGCGGGAGGAGGAAGAAATTTAAATTGGGACATCAGTACCGGTTGAAGGCACAAACCGCATCGATGTAATCACATCGATCTGACGGTTCATGTCACGAATCGGTACTATTTAGCTCCCGCTAAATAGTATCGGTTCAATACGAACCAAGATCGATGTCATATCATCGCATCGGTTCGTGTATTGAATGGTATTGATCGCCCATGAACACAGTCGTTGAACTGGACCGATCTAACTATCGGTCCGGTTAATCAATCGATAATTGATGGGCCGGTAGCAAATGTCGGTTCTGTAGTAGTGAATACAAGCGCAATCACGTATTTTATTCACATTTATTTGGGGTCCTTTACAAAGGATCCGCGATTGAGCTAAATCGAGAGGTTCTTTTCATGAAAAATAGCTGAATGATCTAAACGTAACTACATTTTTTTTCGGTATTTATTTAGGGTCCTTTCACGAAAGATTCACGATTTTTCTGAATCAGAAGGTTCTTTTCGTAAAAAAACGCAGAAAAAACCTGCACGTAATTATATCTTTTTTTTAAAGACCTAGACGCGAAAAAAAGAGCCGAACTGGCCGATTGGCCAGCGCGCGGCTCAACCTTCCATCTTTATTATATGGATTACTAGGGTTGAAGTTCTGCTTGCTCTCACTCTCAAACAACTGCATTGCCAGCTGCCCTCAAAACCATCACGCTTCCACCGCGCAAATCACCAACAGACAGGTAAGTAATGTTTGAAACATACTCAGCAAGATTAAGTAATAAATTAAAGAAACATTGTAACGACGACAAGTAATTAAATGAAACAACAGTAATTGAGCAGAAGTAATATATATGCTGTACGTTGACACGTCAATGCACGTCATGCATGACAGCATGAGAAGCGTATCACGATTGCCCAATCAATAGATATATAATATACCCTGCAGAGGGCGCTAATCAGTATCTATTTTCAAAACACTACAGCATGCAGTCATTGGCCGCTCCCTGGGAGAAAAGGATACTCCCAAGGCTACGGGGGAAAATGACTCAACCGGTTGATAAATTGATATAGTTTGATTTAATATTATTTTATTTATAATTTGGAAGTATTTTTAGAATCAAGCTAACTTGCCAAGCCAAAGCAAAATCCTATTTTATTCAAAATTGACTCATTTCAATGTTTAGCTAATAAGGCCCGCTTGGTACGGTTCCAGATTCTAGTAGAAACGAAACGGTTTGATTCTTGGTAGAAACGCTTGAGTAGAATCGAATCCGGAGGAACGGGTTGCTAACCGATTCGACCACGGCTTGTAAAAATCAGAAACGATTCGTTTTGAAACGTTCCGAGTCCTATTCCGTTTGGTTGGATTTATTTCAGATTCTAGGAGAAACAGTCCGGTTTCAAGTTGCCAAACGGGGCCTAAATAAGTATAATTGAAACAATTTTAAAGTGAGCCAATAAGTTTCTACCGATAAGTTTTTTTTCGGTTCTGATTGCGTATATTGCTCTCGTCAGAGCGGGCAACTGTTTCGAGAATCTCTGTCACTACTACAGAATCGACCTTCACAAACGACCTATTATAAGCGGTTAATTGCGCACCGCTTGTGCTCTCTGCACCACAAGCGGTTCATGGGCAACGGACCGAAGGGGTCTCTAGAAGCGGTTCTAGACACGAACCCCTTCTAAAGCCCTAGCTCTAGAAGCGGTTCGTGTCCCGAACCCCTTCTAAAGCTCTAGAAGGGGTTCGTGACACGAACCCCTTCTAAAGCCCTGAGCTCTAGAAGCGGTTCGTGTCACGAACCCCTTCTAGAGCTCTAGAAGCGGTTGGGGACACGAACCCCTTCTAGAGTCCCCTTCTAGAGCCGACTCTAGAAGGGGTTCGTGTCCCCAACCGCTTGTAGAAGCCCAGTTTTCGAAATAATAAAAGGAATGCATGCCCTACTCTATCAAAGAGCACACGTGGGTGGGTTGGTTAGATGGGTGAGACGTGGAGTCACGAGGAGGAGGTCGTGGTTCAATCCCATCCTCACAATATTTTGTCTTTTGAAGTGACTTCTACAAGCGGTTATAAAACCGCTTGTAATCGACGGAGTATCACTTCATGATTTGCTTACAAGCGGTTCTAAAACCGCTTCTAAAAATGGTTTCGAACCGCTTGTGATAGCCTCTTCTGTAGTAGTGTGTGATGATTACCAATTTGGCCACAAAATATATTCTAAACTGGATCCTAATAATTAATTATTCGATCACAGTGCAAATGCAATAAAAACCATGTGCCTGCGAGACGTACTCGCAATGCAACCGCAATCACACGTAACATGCCACATATCACAAAACATATGTATGTAGCGGTAAACAACATAGTAATTTAGATGCTGTTAAATTAAAGTACATTTTCATAAAAGTGAGTTATTTTGCTTTGGGGATGCTCATCACTCTTTACAGCAATACATTGAACTGTTTGGTTGTAAGCATGGGAGCCTTCCTCTGAAGTATCTAGGAATTCCTATTCATTATAAGCAATTACGAAAATCAGATTGGAAAGCTATCAAGATCATTTTGAAAAGAGGCTTAGTAGTTGGAAGGGTAAACATCTTTCGTGGGAGGTAGACCGACATTGATTAATTCAGTGTTAAGCGACTTGCCAATGTATATGATGTCCTTTTTTCGGTTCGAAAGGAGTTCTTAAGAGACTTGATTATTTTCGTTCTCGGTTCTATTGGCAAGGGGATGAAACCAAGCGGAAATATCGTCTTGCTAGGTGGAACATACTTTGTCAACCAAAGGATCAAGGAGGACTAGGAATTCATGATCTGAATATTAAAAATATTGCCTTGTTAAGCAAATGGTTGTTTAAACTTTTAACAAGCGAGGGTACTGCAACAGCTTGCTTAGGAACAAATACTTAGGTTCTAAGCCGTTAGTTCAAAGTGTGGAGATCGGTGATTCTCATTTCGGTCGGTTTGATGAAGGTAAAGAATGAGTTTCTTCGTTTTGGTTCCTTCAAGATCAATAATGGATCACAAGTGAGATTCTCGGAGGATAGATGGCTTGGCAATTTGCCGCTTAAAGATCAATATCCCGGACTATATAGTATTGTTAGAAGGAAGTTTATAACCATTCTGAGGTTTTCACAAATGATCAACCAAACATCTCTTGGCGAAGGTCATTGATTGGACCAAAGTTAGTGGCTTGGAATGAAGTACTTTCACGTATTGAAAACATTAATTTAACTCCGATGGATGACGAGTTCCGCTGGAATCTATGCCAAAATGGTCAATTTACGGTGAAATCTCATTATCAGGCCTTGATTAAATGTGATGTGCCAAATCTAAATAAACAATTATGGAAACTTAAAGCTCCACTAAAAATTAAGGTGTTTTTGTGGTATCTTAGGAGAGGGGTGATTCTGACGAAAGACAATCTTGCAAAGCGTAATTGGCAAGGTAGCAGAACATGTTGTTTTTGTTACGAACCTGAAACAATTAAACATTTGTTCTTTGATTGTCGCTTTTGCATACAGATTTGGATCTTGATTTATTTGGCTTTCGGTATATCTAGTCCAACAAGTGTTGCTCATATGTTTGGAAGTTTGGATTTGTAGTTTTCACAAAAACATTAGAAACCTCGTTCTTCTTGGTGCCGCAACTTTGTGTTGGTGTATTTGGTTAGCGCAGAATGATAAAGTATTTCAAAAGAAAACAAATTCGTCTCCTTTGCGAGTTATTTTTGCTATTATCCATTGGCTCCGTGACTTGGTCAGGCTTTGCAAAAGGTGGAGCTGCGACCTACTTTGGTGGAGGCTACGCGGTACTTAGCGCGGTGGTCATGGATTTTATGCCCGTGGCTCATGGGTGGCGGTCTAGTCTTGGATTGATAGTCACTAGAGTGGGTGTGTTCGTTTTTTTCTTTGTGTTTGGCTGTGTGCTTCATGTTAAGCAGAGGCCGGAAGTAATTTTCAAGGCTTTGTATCATCTTGATGTAATGCTTTTGAAATCAATAAAATCTTCCGTTATCAAAAAAAAAAAATTAAAGTACACAAATCAGGCGATAGTGCACCGTTGGACAATGAAATCACCACTTTTCTAGTTACACTAGCTAGGGTAACGTGCTACTGAAAGTTTAAGCTTCATTGATTTGGTTTTGGTGTTAATGACAAATTTAATTTTGAGACTAACTCTTTTGATAAACATATATTGATTAGTCTCAATTGTTAATTAATAACAAATCTTTTATGAGACTAACTCTTTTGTTTAGCTTAACTCCTATTAGTCTCTTTTGGATAAAAAGGATGAAAATATCAAAGGTATGCATTCGAGCTCATGATATATATCTTGTTGCATTCCTTGATACAATACCCATGATTATATTAATAAATCCAAATATGAAACTAACTCTTTTATTGAGTATATCCTTGATCAGTCGCATCTCATTGAAAAATAGAAAACCCAAGGTATGAGCTCGTATTTATTTTATCATATCTTAATGCATATTTTAGATTCAAGTTAAAGGATGAACTCTACCATTATTGAGACATCAAGATGTGCATTAATGTTTTCAATTCCATATATATATATGAATGCACACATTTAGGGGAAATTCATACTTTATCTTAATGTTTCAATAGTATTGATCTAATTTATCTTTCTATATCAAAGATCATTACTTTGAAACAACCTCTTGAGTATATTTAACTTGTGTAGTTGTAGTATACTCATGGTAATATGGGATAAACTCCAAACCAATAAAAAATTGAATATATGCATATTGATTCAAATTCAATTATTTGTATGCAGACATTTAATGAAGTTTATTCCATAATTAATGGTTTTAAGAGTATCGATTCCTTTCCACCACTCTATATAAATTGGATCGTTATTTTTAAATTCCATCTAATTGAGTATATGAAACCTATGTAATTAATATATACTCATGACAACTTAAATTTAATTTAAATTGTGTTCGGTTGCCATTCAATCAACAAAGAACTAATCATGTGTTGTTGGTTCATTTTGTTGATCCTAGAGTAATCGAAAATTCTTGAGTATATGAAGCATTAGTTGCATTAATATACTCAAGACACAATTAATCTTTCAATCAATTGTCTTTGGGTTGTGGTCAATCATCAAAGGAAAGGATCAAAGAATCTTAAAAGCATCTATTATGTGTTAATAGATTGCATTGATGATTGAGACAACCATGTATTTTGGACTAGCACTTTCAATGAGTTTAAAATAGGTAAAATCCAAGGTTGAGATGGATAAACGGGACAAGAATGTCATCAGGTATTGATGAGCATCAAGAGAGAATCTTGAAGCTAAGACAAAAGGAGTCCATCATGTGTTGATAAACAAGACGAAATCCCGACTTGGAGAGAAGATGATGGTATCATAAAAGCTCCAAGTGGATGTGTTAGAGACAAAGGTATAATTAGCATAGGGCTAAGGATTTGTTCCTAGTCTTTTACCGGTCTCGGTGCTTGGTTAGGAGACCGGGTTGCCAGTATAGGTTGCCGTACTATTAAGAGAGGTCGAGTCTTATAGGTTGAGTCTCATCATGCATTGATACTTTAATCCCGCTTGCTCTAGCTCACACTCTCTTGATTTGGTCTTTGCATGGAGCGAATATTTGCAAATGTGTTTTGCAAATAGTTGTAGCACATGCTTGTTTCTTATTAAATCTTAATCGATTTGGTTTTTACATGGAGCTATGGATTTGCATGTGTTGCAAAAGGGAGATAACTCATGTAATTTGGCTTATGTGGTTTTTGCATAGAGCTAAGTTTTTGCATGTGTTGCAAAAGGTGAAGAGCTTATGCATCGGTGTTTTAACTTATGATTTGATTATGTATTGATCATCATGAGGTTAAGTAAAGTTTATGCTTTATATTTGCCAAATATGTTTTTGCAAAATGATGATTTGTTATTTGCAAATGTGTTTTGCAAATAAGCTAGAGGTTATGGGTTTCGATTCTAGAGTATGTGTTGGTATTTGCAAATGTGTTTTGCAATAGTGTCAGGATCATGTATTGATCCTTACATGGCTAGAGGATTTATCTCATAGGTTCTTGGTTTATTTGCAAATATGTTTTGCAAAATTATTTTGATCATGAGTTGATCATTACATGGCTTAAGATTTGATTTTATTGAGTCTCGCCAGCTTGTAGTCATGCCCTTGATCAAGTCTACGTGAGGAATTTCGAAAAATCATATTTTAAACTTAAATGACTACATTAGAGTTTTGTTTTGGTGATATTTAAAAATATTTATTGTTGCTTAAATCTGGAAAATAGATGAAGATTGTAGCCCTTTTGATAAGCTTCGTATAGAGTTCAAAATCACCAATATTGGAGTTCAGAGTAAAAAGTTATGACTGTTTTTCTTGCTGAAACAGTGGTACTACGAGGTTTACACAGTGGTAGTTATTTTCCAGAAGGCCAGCATTTATTTTCTAGAACCGTGTTTTTGAGTTGTTGGGGTTAAAAAATGTCGGTACTACCAGGATTTACACGTCGGTAATACCGAGGTACCGTAGCAATAGCTATTTTTAGTGCTTTTAATGCCCAGAACTATCCATTATCGCTGAGGCCGGTAATACCGAGATTTACATAGCGGTAGTACCGGAAATTGCATATTTTTTCCAATTTTGCCCCCATACAGCTAATTTCTTTGAGGGTTTTATAAAAGGCCAAATAGGGAGGGTTTTTCTATTGTTCTAGCACCCATTTGATGCATACACTTGAGAGCAAAATCTTTAGAGCTCATAGAGCCATGTTTGAGTGATTTGAGAACCTTTTGAGCTAGAGTTTCTTGCTTGATGACTCTTGGTGTTTCATTTGCTTTCTCTTGAGCTAGTGCAAGCATCTCCTCTCAATTGTGCATGTGTTGCACCTTGTGAGCAAGGAAAGGAGGTCTCTAGTTGCATGTGTTGCATTTAGAGAAGGATTGAGTATCTTTGTGCATGTGTTACACTTGGTGAGGATCAAGTAAGATGGTTTGATTTATTACTCTTGGTGTTTGTTGACACCTAGATGGCTTGTGGAGGCGTCGTACGTGGTGATCTTCTCAAGGAGATTGTGAGAAGACCCGGCAAGGTTATGAAGGTCGGAGCTCACCTACCCAGAAAGGGAAAGAGCTACCACTAGTGGAATCGAGACGGGTGTTCAATTCGTGGAGCCGGTCCAAAGTGGTTTGGGCTAGCCTCAACATGGATTAGGGGAGACTGGCAAGTCTCCGAACACCACGGTAAAATATCGGTGTGTCTCTTGTGATTTGCATTCTATTATTTATTTATGCTCAAGCAATTTATATTCATAGAATTAATGATTTAATTGCTTGTATTTAGGATAGCAAATTATTATTAGAGACATAAATAGTTAGTACACTTAGTGAGCCTAGTTGACTTAGGTTTTAATTGTCAAAATCTTAGTTTATTGCTTCCGCATTTATTATCATTTAGGTTTTGACATAAGGGTACTTAGACGAGATTTTAATTAACCATAGAAGAAATTTTTAAAGCCGCCTATTCACCCCCCTCTAGTCGACATCCTCGATCTTACAGCTACGTTGCGTCATGCACGATGATACAATGTGTACAATTTGGAAAATTTGATCGCATTTTCGATTTTCATATTTTTTTTAAAAACATGGGTCGTTAGGACCCGTCGGTGAATATATGGGCTGCTATAAACTTTGGATGAATCTATGTTTTTTTTAGAAAACCGTGATTAGAACCCATCGATGAATCTATGGGCTACTATAAACTTCCGACGAATCTGTGTTTTTTTAGAAAACCACGGCTATTTTTTACGTAATTTGGGGAATTTGGGCGGATTTTTGGTTTTTGTTTTTTTTTAAAAAAATGGGTCGTTAGGACCCGCTGGCAAATCTATGGGCTGCTATAAAATTTTGACGAATTTGTGTGTTTTTTTTAGAAAACCGCGGTTAGGACCTGTTGGCCTTTTTTTAGAAAACCGCGACTGTTTCTTCAAAATAATTTGGGAAATTTGGTCATATTTTCAGCTTTCGTATTTTTTTGTAAAAAATGGGTTGTTAGGACTCACCGACGAATCTATGGGTCGCTATAAACCTTCGATAAATCTGTGTTTTTTTTTTAGAAAATCGTGGCTGTTTTTTTATGTATTTTTGGTTTTCTTTTTTTTTTAAAAAAAAGGTTGCTAAGACCCATCAGCGAATCTGTAGGCTACTATAAACCTTCAACGAATCTACGTTTTTTTTTGTCGGGGTGTATTTTTTGTTTTTGAGTTCACTTCTCTAAAAACCGTTAAGAGGAGTCAAACATAAACCATAGAGAGATCTAAAGTAATATATTTTTTTCGATGTCCATTCCGCTAAAAACCACCAGAAGGACCTAAATGTAAACCGTGGACGGAGCTAAACACAATTTTTTTTTCGGGTCTATTTTATTAAAAAACCGCCGAAAAGACCTAAACGTAATTTCTAATTTCCAGAAGGCCTCTCCGCGAGGGCCAACACGTGGCCTTCCTCACAAGCCGGCAATCCTCACCACTTTAATATATATAGTATACATAACCATTCCTTATTTTATTACAGTAGAAAAAATGGGGGGAGATATCAAATGCAAATGCCCAAATAGGTGCAACTGTAAAAACTAATTTGTTTTGAGCACACACTCGACATGAAAAATTATTATGTCAAGTTCAAATTCCTATTTTGGGAATGACAAAAGTAAGAAAATTTTGACAAACGATAAACCATAAGGAGTAGAGAAAGGAGAAAAAAAAACTAATTCACTATTCATAGCAAACTTATCTCTCTTTCTTGTTTGTTCCAACACATTTTGCATTTGAAGTTGAAATGGGTGCCAAATAATCTATAGAATAGATCGTCAATTTTTTTTTAGATTCTGTCGATGTTGATTTAGAGCCTATCTAAATCCAAAATGTTTTCATGATTGCACATATTCTCTATATAATAGCGCCTGGGATTGCCGGGCGCTGGGCGTAGCCACGTCAGCGATTTTGCGGGAATGTCCTCCGAAAATTCGGTTTTACGTTTAGGTCCTCCGTTTCTAATCACTCGGATCGTTGCCGTCCGTTGCTTTGCGTCGGCTGCGCTAACGATGATTGATAGCGAGTCCTTACTTTCCCCTCCTGCCATTGCTCGTAATAGTGCGTTTGCACTGGATAGATCCCAAGAAAGTTCGATTAGTGCACTACACGTCTACACCTTACCATGCATAGTTGCCACATACTGCGTCAATACGTACTAGATGCACGTACTCCTTACCATGCATAGTTGGCACATACTGCGTCAATACGTACTAGATGCACGTGCCACAGTCCCCATGCTTGGAGGACGACCTGTTCTCCGGTGTACGTACTAGTCTAATATTGGGCCACAAGCTAGCCCGTCTATAGGCGCGTCTTCTCTCCGTACGTCGGTTCAGCCTTTCGGTGATGTTGGACTCTTAGGCTATATATATGTTTATGTGCGTGCGCGCTTGTAAAGCTCTCGTGCATCCATTGTGACTCACGCGCGTATAATAATAATCATTATCCTTATATTAAATTTGGAAGGTTTTACCGGCTCTCACACGACCACGTCGATTTACTGGCGTCGTGGTATCGTGCTTCAGCAAGCCGTGTTAACGCTCTCGCCAGCCGCTGGTTCCGCCCTTCGTGACGGCGCGATCTGTTGAGCCGGAGAGTATTGGAAAGGTTTAATATGGATAAATCACATCCCTTGAAAACCCCCATGGTCGTAAGATCCCTTGAAGTGGATAAAGATCCTTTTAGACCGAGGATGGAGAATGAGGAAGTATTAGGACCCGAAGTCCCATATTTAAGTGCTATTGGAGCACTCATGTATCTTGCAAATTGCACAAGGCCTGATATTGCGTTCGCAGTGAATTTGCTAGCAAGACATAGTTCAGCTCTAACCAGGAGACCTTGGGCTAGTGTAAAGACTTTACTCAGATACCTCCGAGGTAATCAAGATCTTGGATTGTTTTTCCAGAAGAACCAAGACTTGACTATGGTGGGACATACGAATGCTGGCTATCTGTCTGATCCCCACAGTACCAAACTGTAACACCCTGGCACCCCGCCCCTGAATGTTACACCCCCACGTACCCAACAGCAAGCACAAGACACTAGAACAATTTAGCCATACAACTAAAATTGTTTAGCAACATACCGAAATTATTAGAAATTTCGGCAGCACCTCCCCTAAAACTCGGACATCCACTCAGCAGATAGAAGATAGCAGTTATATGATATCATTCTAACAGGTCCTTAGATAATCAATCACATTTTCAATCGGCAATTAACCAACTACGCAACGCCGATCAACATAATACAATCGCAGTTATTACAACCATTACTAATGAAACAATTAAATGAGTTGTTGGTGACTGAAGTCGTGCACGTGCTCTACTCCCATCCCGGCGATACAGCTTCAAGGCACCTGCAATTAATAACAACAAACGTGAGTCGAAGACTCAGCAAAATACATCAAGGAATAAATTCATAGTTAATCGCATTTCCTACTTAGGAGCATACTCATCCTCTTTACATAAGCATAGCATTTAACTGGAAAACATAAATCATACCTTGCAACCATACATGGACATGCAGAATCTGAATTAATCCATCGCACTTCTACAATCGTGTAATGCACCATACGCGTTCACCTGTTTCACTTCATTACTAAATTCGTACACCTACCTCTTTAATCTTTTCTCTTGGGAAGCCCACGTCTCAATCCTGACTCAACACATTTCCATTTAACTCGAAATCATCATTAGAATGCAATGCAACCTGAATGCCCTATTTGATGCACGAAACATACCAAAGGAGAATATCATATCCATACATCACAAAGAACTCATTTAAATATGATTCATCATTGTCAATACAATGCAAATACACATATGTCATACAAATGAAAAACCTCATATCCATACATCACAATCAACTTATTAAGCACGATTCCTCATTGTCAATGCAATGCAAATGCATATATGCCATACAAATGAAGAATCTCATATCCATACATCACAATCAACTTATTAAGCATGATTCCTCATTGTCAATGCAATGCAAATGCATATATGCCATACAAATGAAGAATCTCATAGCCATACATCACAATCAACTTATTAAACATGATTCCTCATTGTCAATTGCAATGCAAATGCGTTTGCATGTTCATATGCTCATCTCATTTCACCATTTTCATGCATATTTCACCATTCTCATGCATATGATGCACCATGCATGACTCATCTCCTCTTTTTAGCATATACCGGTATTGCCGAGCACCACCCGTCGATGCGTGCCCTCAAACCCAACCATCCTGTGGAAGGGCCTGCGAAAGCAGGACTTGCCCGCTACCCAAAGAGCGGTCCTACACTTACCGCTCCCATCCACGCCAAAGGATGGGACTACTGGTAGGCTCTCCGAGCACTCGGATTAGTCATATAACTCATATGACTTTCTCACCGACCTGGCTCGATGCATTTGTCATGAATGCACATATGCAAATGTCATTCTCAACACTCAAATCGCCTTCTCAACACTCATATCCATATTCTCAACAAATCTTATCAACATGGTCACCTTTATCATTAACACTCGCACCAAAGACATACTCAATTTTCATGATCGCAATTCAACTACTTCTATTAATCCAACCTCACAACTTCATTATTCACATTCACCTATCATAGCAGTGAGCACTCTTATGAACGTGCGACATAGCAATGTGTCAATTTGACAATTATACGGGGTCCAACAAACAACCCACAAGCATTCAATCCAAAGATGCACTTTTCATAAATACACATATGTCATCACCACTCACATAAACGCCACAATCGTCTATTATTTCCACAAATCGAGCCATTTCATATCTAAAATCTTATATCCTTTAGGTTCCCATTAGCCTAAACATTCTAGGGAGCATAATCATGGAATATATAAGAGGTAACCCATTCACATGCTCTCATTTCCTTCTTTCATAGCCACAAGCATAAATCTCATTCATGGATATTCACAAGTCCTACACACCTTTGGAGATGCCAACATTGCAATATCATGCATTATCAATTTATATAGCAACTAACACAACAAACAATCAATACCGCAAGAATTCAACAATCGATGCACTTGCCTTTACCGACGAAAGAATGGAGTGGCATACGATTGAGGCCACTCCCGATGTAACCTTTCCTGCAAATAAAACAATATTCATCCAACTCAATTTCATACACACTCGGTACAAGTGACAGAAGAAAACAACTCCACATATACACATCTACAATCGGAACCAAAACATCCCTCATAACCACTTGAGCAAATCTAGACAGCCGGCATTGAAAATGACGTAACTTCCAAACGGCTACTCCGAAAAGGATGAACCCGGGCTTTAAACGATCGCAAGAGACAACTCTACAACTTCTTCTACAGCCGACCGATCGGTAAACGCACCGATTAATCTCAGTTTTACGACGAACAGCAGACAAACGCAAAAATTAACTCAATCCGGACAGCATACACCAAAATGAGCATAACTTGAGTTCTACAACTCCAAATCACATAAACGAATAGATTTTCTCAATCTACTCGAAAAATCCTAACTTTTTCCAGGCAATGAAAAAGTCTAATTCGGCCTCTACAATGCTCTAATTTGCGGAAGAATACAGACTGAACCAATCACGACAAGAATTGGACAGCACTCAGTAAAATAGCCATAACTTCTAAATGGCTGAACGAAACTTGATGATTTCAGTCTCTATTGAAAGGTAATTCAATTATATACAACTTTTGTTATAGCCAAACTCCCAGGAAACGCTTGCAAAATTTTTAAATAGCAGATCTAACCAGGGACAGAATTCTGCCCGAACAGAACACTCCAAAAATTCTCTAGTCTCTCCTTTTCCCAACCTCCAACACCTCAAAATCATGAACCCTAGCTAAGCAATAGCACAAACACCTTGCATGCAAGCCAAAAGGACCCCCACCACCTAGGGTTTTTACCTCAAGGAAAGCCCAAGGAGGAAGGAGGGGAAGAGGCTGCCTTGACCCGGGGGAGGTGGGGTCGCCGGAGCTGCTGGAGGTGGGGTCGCCGGAGCTGCTGGCCGGAGGAGGGCGCCCGGAGGGGCCACGGCCAGGGAGGGGAAGCCCCGAGCTAGCTGCTGCTCGCTGCTGCCTGCGCCTGCTGCCTGCTGTTGCGCTGCTGCTAGAGGAGGGGTGCCGGCAGGGAGAAGGAAATGGAGGCGCAGGAGGAAGGCCACCAGGAAATGGAGGCGCAGGAGATGGCCAGGAAAAATGAAAGAAGGGGAAAGAAGGAAAAGGAGGAGTCAGCAATGCTAGCCCACATGTAATGTCAGCCACTCATTTGAAGGAAGAGAGAGGGAGAGGTTAGGTGCAAATTCCCAAAAACCCCCTCCTACAAACAAAATCCAATTAGCGCGAACCAAGTATTAATTTCTTGGTGCGAAACGAGGATTGTCAAGAAGAAAAAAAAAATACCGCCGCCAAACAATACGGCTCAAAAGATACTTCAACTGAAAAACTAGCGCAACAACCAAAACCTTTACTAAAAGCTTCGAAAACGCGACAATAAATATTTTCTCCCAAATACAAATCCCTGAATCACGAAGGTGGAAGAGGTACCGGCCGAAAACTCTAGCAAAAGAGATTTGCGGTATTACACAAACCACAGACTGGTCTTGTGTTTCTCTGCGGTGGTATAACCGTTTTCTGGCGGTCTTGTAAACTTCTACCAATCACTCAGAGATTATAGCCCTGTATGAAGTCTTACGTGAATGTGTTTAGCTGCGACGTGTTATTAGCCACGGTGGCACATACTGCGTCAATACGTACTATATGCACGTGCCACAGTCCCATACTTGGAGGACGACCTGTTCTCCGGTGTACGTACTAGTCTAATATTGAGCCACAAGCTAGCCCGTCTATAGGTGCGTCTTCTCTCCGTACGTCGGTTCAGCCTTATATATGTATATGTGCGCGCACGCTGGTAAAGCTCTCGTGCATCCATTGTGACTCACGCGCGTATAGTACACACGATCGATCGAGCAAGACTGCGGAGGCAGGGAGCTTCCACCGGAGGCTTCCACCAGTACAGCGCGCCGCCCGTGGAGGAGCTCAGCAGGCTGCGGAGGCAGGGATGAACGCCGATCTTCCACGACGGCGTAGTTGTTTCCAACACGCGATAGATGTTCCTGCACCCGATTCCGAGATCACAGAAGCAGCAGCAGGCAGGCAAGTCTTTTTAAGACCTTGATTGGCAGAGTTCTAGATGCTAACTCTATCTATATCAGATCTAGAGCTTGTAGACTAAAATAAAATAAATTAAGTTTATATTTTTAATCTAAAATATAAACAAGATAACCCAGCTAAACACTCTTAGGGGGTGTTTTGGGACAGCTCCAGCTCTACCAAAATCTGTGGAGTTGGTGGAACAGGGTATTTCTAGCTCCAGAAATTTGTAGAGTTGGAGCTGTGGGTACATTAAGAGTGTTTAGGTAGATCATCTTGTTTACATTTTAGACTAAAAATATAAACTTAATTCACTTTATTTTAGCCTATAAGTTTCAGCTCTAAGCTGGAGCTGGGATCTGGAGTTCTCTCAAAACAGGGCCTAATGTATCTATAACTCTAGCTCCATAAATTTTTAGAATTAGGAATACCTTGCTCTATCAACTCCATGGATTTTAGTGGAACTGAAGCTATGCCAAATACCTCCTATAAATTTTATTTTTCAATAGCATTGTGTTACGCTGCTTGTGGAAGTAATTAATTATAACTAGGGATCATCGTAGTACCAACGGACGTTTGGGCGACGAATTGGAATGTTGTATAAGAAAAATCAAAAGTTGTATAAATTTTCTCTATCAAATATACGTCATTTCAGAGTTAATATTTCCCCATTCTATATTGTATTGCCTGAAGGCCCGATAAATATAGATTCAATTCTTTTTCTGTTCATCCTCCTAGAATATACATATATGAATTAAAAAGATTGATATCCTAACATATATATGCATTAAAATGAATTTTTGAAGTGAGAATTATGATGTCTAAACATAGGAAAATGCCCACCATGGTCCTCACTATTTCGTTTGTGTAACTTTCATCACTCGTGTAAAACCGGGTGGAACACATCCTCCACAGGCAAAATTGGATGGACTTTGTTCCCAAAATATATAAAACACCCGGAATTAAATATTCCAAAAAGTTTTGTATATTCAAAGTTAAATTTATAAAGATTATGAATGATAAATGTGTACTGTTAAGAACTGGCACATCTGTGCGGATGTATGGGTTGATAACTAGCGTACATAACAGTGAATGTTCTTGAATGAGGTAAATCATATTTTTTAATAATTGTTTAGTCTTAACTTTGTTGGGCGAAAAAACTTAATTTGCTGGCAGGATGGGCATGCAGTGGCACACATCTACCGAAGATAAATTTGATGCCTTCTCATATAATAGAGATATCCTCGTCGCACACTACTAGGGAATGGGCTGTCATAAGAGGTTCCAACCGCATTTAAAAAGAGAAATAATATTGCGAGGAATGGGATTCGAACCCACGACCTCCTCACCCCTCCTTGTGACCCACGTCTCACCTATCTAGCCAACCCACCCACGCATGCTCTCCGATAGAGTAGGACATGCATTCCTTTTATTATCTCGAAAACTGGGCTTCTACAAGCGGTTGGGAACACAAACCGCTTCTAGAGCTAGGGCTCTAGAAGGGGTTCGTGTCTCCAACCGTTTCTAGAGACACGAACCCCTGGCTCTAGAAGGGTTCGTGTTTAGAACCGCTTCTAGAGACCCCCTCCGGTCCGTTGCCTATGAATCGCTTATGGCGCAGAGAGCACAAGTGGTGCGCAACTAATCGTTTGTAATAGGTCGTTTGTGAAGATCGATTTTGTAGTAGTGACAGTTTTGTCGATGCAATTTTTTATAGGACGAAGCACTCGAAAATTCTTTGTACCAAAAATGTGGTTATGCACACATGATTGGAACGTAACTGCTAGCTCCTTCCCTTGACCGCAGCCAAGTGAGCGAAACGGGAATGCAGAATGCCGCTGCAGGCTGTGCCGAAGCTGCACCACCAGCTGGAGGGGACAGGCGCGCCGCTGATCAGGCTTCCGATCTCGTTGGTTCGAGGAACGCAAATCGACGCGAGACAGACCTGCACAAGGCAGTGTGGAGGCATGATATAGATAGGATCAAGCAGTTAATGGATGATCAGAGTAACGATTTGGCAACTATCCCGGACAAGAACGGCATGTCTCCGCTGTATCTTGCCATTTTCTTAGGCTTCTGTGATATTGCTAACGAGCTGCTGAATTATTCTCATCGTCTGTCCTACGATGGACCAAATGGACAAAATGTGCTGCACGTTGCAGCACTTCGGAGTGCAGGTATGGATTGTGATACATGCTGATTACCAGAATTTAACGCCTCAGGTATCTGGCACACGTTGGAAAATTGCTTTAATTGTTTTTCCAGATAGATTCCAGAGTTGATTTTTTTAGGGCCCGTTTGGTACGGTTCCAGATTCTAGTAGAAACGGAAACGGTTCCAGATTCTTGGTAGAAACGTTTCAGGTAGAATCTGAATCACCGTCTGGAAACCGTTTGGCTAAGTGTTTGGATTCAGATTGTGGAAAGAGGATGAAGTGGTGAAAATGACCGAAGTGCCCTTTGTATTTGTGATGGATTTGTAGTACAATTTAATGTAAAAAATGACGATGGAATACATGCATCCATAATAATCTCATTACAGAATTTTTGTACAAATATTTGGCCATTCAAATATAAGAGGTAGCAAAATATATTATTGTATTAATATTATAAAAATGATAAAGTGAACTACGATCTAGATTCCATAATTGCCTTTGCAAGATCATCACGAAATCTATCCATATTTATGTCATTTGCATCGGTTGTAGCCGTATTTGATGAATTTTGAGACGGCTGATGTCTTGCATATCTTTGTGGTATTGTTGGCATGTAATCTGGATTCTCGTCACACATTCGAAAATCTGCATCAAGCACATGATTTTCACGAATGTAGTTATGGAGACACATAGTTGCTGCAACGATCATCTTCTGTTTGTTCATCGGCACGAGGGCATCTTTAGAAGTATCCTCCACTTCATCTTCCATACGCCAAAAGTACGCTCAACCACATTACGAAGGCTAGAGTGCAAATAGTTGAATACCTCTTGCTGACCAGACGGCGCCACACCTCTTCTCCAGTCAGGTACATGATACCTCTGCCCTTTGTACGGTGCTAAGTACCCCGGTCTGTTTGGGTAACCGGCATCCACAACATAATATTTACCTAATGAAACACGAAATAGCATAAGTAAGGTGATAGTAACATGACAATACATTTGTGTAATGTATGAACAATTTTTACCTTGCGGAGGATGTGGAAAGACTTGTGTATCATGTTCTATAGCATGATAGAGCACACTGGTGTCATGCATAGATCCTGGTTGTCCAATAGAAGCATACGTGAAACGCATATCAAAGTCAACCACGGCCATCACATTTTGGGTTGGAGTCCCTGATCTGCCAATATATCGAACATAATCTCTAGACTGTGGTGTTGCTAGGATATGTGTCCCGTCAATGGCTCCAATGCAATCTTTAAAATGCGGCCACATCCTTTGATCACCAGTAATCCTACTATGCACATTGGCAAAGTTTCGATCCTTAGGTCTTATGCAATCTTTAGCCATTCGAATTAAGCATTGTAAGACATCATCGAATTTTCTACTGATTGTCTCCCCTGAATGCTTGAATGTATTCTGAATCGAACTATTGGATCTATTTTGGCCGCAGATGCACAGAAAGATAGCAAGCGATTCTAAAGAGGTAATATTGATGGATGACTTCAGACCGTAATTGCTTACCAATAAGTCATGCAAACTGAAAAAAAGACTTTCATTCATCCTGAACATTCTGTGACTTTCTCCAGGTGTGTTCAATACCTCCATAATCCATCCATAACCACTGAGTTGTGAAGTCCTTGGTGGATTCTTATCATAGTGCTTCATGTAATATTGATGTAAAACGGCCGCAGTAGCAATTAAGTTGGTCTGCAAAATTTGATGTTCACGTATAACCTCCACATGAACCTCGCTATCACTATCACTTTCACTTGAAGACATCTCTAACATAGAAGAAAGCAATATTAAAACAAAATATATGCCAAGTGTAAATTGCAAAAAAGAAATCGAACTGAATTTTATTCCTATTAAATCAATCAAATCATGGTCAATCAATCAATCAAAAAAGAAATCATTGAACCCTTTTATTAATCTATTCTTATTCTATACCCTTTAAATGAATTTCCCTAAACCGGCCCATATTTGACAAAGTGCTTCATTGTGAGCCATGCAAACCGGTCTTCTGGAGTGTCCAATGTCATAAACATCTCTCTCTCAGCACGCTTTGTGAATAATTCAGTAGCGATGAAGTGTTGCTTTGTCCCAGAAATCGCTCCACACTCCTTCACAATGTTCATTACTGCCTGGATAGAACACTCATCCTTGTTTGCAAGCGACTCAATAGAAGCAGCGGACCTCTCACTGAAGGTCACCATTTTACTAATCTGTTCTTCGATCCACTTTCCTCCACTTGTCTTGGCTCTCTTTGTCTTCTCTTTGTCATGACAGTATGATCTCTTGCCTTTGCCCTTGCTAGTTGGAGTTATTTCTTCTGGATCACTTTCGGGCTCTGAATCCACGGACTCAACACAATGAATAGGGCTTGGAGGAATAAGACCGCATTTAAGCACCAAAATGATCGTCACCGTATTTCTAAGGTCTTCAAACATAACCTTCAACTCATCTTCATTTTGAATTCCCTTGTCTTTAAATTTTCCACATCCCGAATTTTCTGCAAACATGAAAACATATGTCAAAAAATAATAATATTGCTGCAAACAAAACAAGATTAAATATTTTACGGTTTGCACACTTACTTTTCTCATCATCTTCCACCAATCATTGTTCATGTCAACCGTTCCCTTCCTCTCATCCCAACCTATGCCTGTTTGTTTCAACAACTCCTTTCAAGCATTGTACTCTAGCTTCAATTTGGACCATTTATTCTTAAATTGCCCCCTAGTGTACAAAAGACCCGTCTCCTCATTGAATTTTTCAATCACTATTTTATACCCAACATTGTTCAAATGGGTGCTAGAACGATTTCCGCACCTCACTTGTTCGGCAAACAATCTACAAACAACCTTAGTGTGTTCTTCAGACCATTCAGCTTCAACCATCTACACAAGCAAACCAATAACATGGCATGAACCATAACAACGTAAAATAAAGGCGAACCTTTTTTGTTAACCATATGAAAACTAATCATGGCTTATCAGATTATAGAAGAAAGAATTGTAACAGGGGGAGCATCAGACTTAAAGTATTCAGCTACCACATGATCAAAATCATTGATTGAAGTTACTGCAATGATTAATGCTGAGTAACTTTCCTTACATACAACATTGTGGACAAATAATTATGTACAAAGCATTACATGACCAGTGATTACAAAAGAATATGCACATGATCTAACAGAATAAATTTCTTGTTTAGATGTCCTTACACAATCAGCCGTTACAGTCAATAAGCTTCAATTAAGCAAAGCAAAACAAGCCAGAACTATGTAGAATAATTATCAAATTTTTTGTAACATTGATAAATTAGCATTTTCAGCTTCATTTTTATGTTGTTTTGAAACTCTACTCCCAGCTAACATTTACCAAACTAACAGGCAAACAACTTTCTTCCAGATTCAGGGATGACAATATGGGTTAGGATTACCACTTACTACTGACTTAAGTAACCTAAGCACAGAGCTAAGACTTTAAACTACAATTAAGAACTAAAGCTAAGACTAGGTAACTATGAGAAATAACAACAATGCCTCATCATTCATTATCTTCAGAAGATATACAGCTAACCTTTATTCAACAAAATATACAGCTAACCTTAATTCAACAAAATATACAGAAGATATACAGCTAACCTTAATTCAACAAAATTAACAATAAAAAAAGACTTAATGGTAAATAGTAACTACTTAACCTATGTACAACTGTTGATCTATGCTGAAACATTTGGAAACATACAGCCCCTTCCCACTTCATAAAGACAACAATAACGACAGCTATCTCTGAAACTTCTTCACTGTCCAATTTCTTCAGAGAGTGACATGAAGATACTAGGCTAGGTAAGTAATAAGGATTTTTCGGCAGCGCCACTGGTTTCGATAAGTACTTTGGTGAACCAGCATTCAAGTAGCACGCCTAACTTATGAAACTCTCAGGTTATTGAATGAGTATATTAACAAAAGCATGTTAAAACCTGATTTCAGAGAGGTGCTAAAATTTTATACTTGATAAAAACCACAGGTCCAATTTACAGTACAAGTGTGAATATTTACAGTAGAAGTGTGAATATTTACATGCGTATATCACAATAATGAAGCACAATAATGCGTATATCCAATTGGACCTACTACAGAATGTCATTTTACCACTTTGCATAACCAACCAGCGAATCATCAATAATGAAGCACCAATCTTCAACAATTCTTGCCATACACATATTTCCATTCAACATGAAGATTAAAAGAACTACGCTACGATCTTCCGCACAACCGAAGAATGCAAATGAAGCTAACAGAACCGGATCCACCGCTCGCAAATCACTACCATCTACCCAACCAAGAAAACCCAAAGATTTCAAAGAATGAATAGAGTTCATGTAGCATCCAGCACACAAAGCTACCAAGACGGAAGACGATAGAGAGCGAAGATGAGGGGAGGGACCTCGGGTGCGTACCTTGACGGCGACGGTGGGGTGCGCGGTGGAGTTGGACTCCCGGCGGCGGCAGGGGGCGGAGGCGCCCGGGCGGAGTTCTGAGGGCGGCGGCGCGGCGGGCGTCGACGGGCAAGGAGGCGGCCGGGGGAGTTCCGGGAGGCCGGCGGCGTCGGAGCGGGGGCACGAGGCGGACGGGGGGGGGTAGCTCCGGGTGGCCGGGTGGGTTTCGCGGGAGTTCTCGTAGGCTGTTTCGCGGGAGGTTTATCAGGGCAGAGTTGGAAATCGATTCCACAAAACCGGAGGAACGGGTTGTAGCCGGATTCGAGAATAGGGGATAAAACTAAGAAACGATTCACTTTGAAACGGATTGAGCCGGATTCCGTTTGGTTCAATTTTTTTCAGATTCTAGTAGAAACAGTCTGGTTCCAAGTTGCCAAACGGGCTCTTAATTGAGAGTTGATTAACCCATTATCTATCATATGATATATGCTATCATATTTACCCATGCAACTACACAACTAGATATTATGATACAATTGCCTTTTGATATGTACAACTCTATTTCCAATGGTTGAAATACAATTGTATTTGTTATAAAACTTTATTTATAAATGATTAATCTACATCGTTATAATCTAGCCTTACCAAAATAAGTGGTGGAGTTCCTTTCTTTGATATACAACTTTACTTCCAATAATTAAAAAAACAATTGTATTTGTTATATATGATTAATCTGTACCGTTATAATCTGGTCATACCAAAATCAGTGATGGTTATCCTTTTTTTCTTCTGATTAATGTGAGAATTTCTAGAATTTAGGAATATTGTGAGATTTTCTTGCCTTTAAAACAAAAGAAGTGTCTTGAATATCACCTGTTGTTTTTAGATATATAGATATATGGATATAAGCTGATGACATGTGCTTTATAGCTACTAAGAAAAAAAGATGAATATACTAGAAATTCTAAAAAATATCCTTAATTTGGTAGACCCTAATTTTAAAGGCTTGGGTTTAATAGTTCAAATAGAGATAGAAAAATTTGAAAAAAATCTAGCCCTTAATTAGTACTAGGGGGAGAGATATCTCAAAATAAATTGGGCAAATTAGGTATGAATCAAATGTATTATGTTTGCGAAATAGGAATTTTAGTATTCAAAATTCACAAAGAAAATTTTATATGTTATACTATGCCCACGCAATTGCTTGGGCCAAATTGGCTATAGATCTAGAAAAAGAAAATATCTAGCCCTTAATTTTAGTATACCCTAATTAAATTTAAAGGGCTTAGGTTTAATAATTGGCTTGGAGATACATTAATTTTAATAAATAAAGATTAAAAAGAGATAAGTAGCACTACCGGTTGAGAGTGTTAATTGTGCTACGTGAATACGAAATCAAATGTCCCAAATATAGTTTGTCTGCAAAATGAAATTTTTAAAATTTAGAATTGTGAAAAAAGAACTTTATACATTGTACTACATTACATCACATAATTGTGCGGGCAAATTGGTGTAACATCCTGAAAATTTAATAAAAGCGAAAATGAATATTTTAAATTTGAAAATATTTATTTCTGAGTTTCCTTGCCATCATTGGTTTTAATTGAATTTCCTGAGTTTTGCATTGCATGAAAAATTCAACAAATAGAATTAAAGAATGAAAAAAGAGGAAAAAGGCAAAATGTAAAAAGTAAAAATTTAGAAAAATTTCCATGAGAACCCTGATCATTCAATTAAATCATCTTAACCAGCAATTGAGATTTTATGCATAAAATAATGAAGAAGTAAAATGAAGAGATAACTTTTAAATCCAAAATAATATATCGTCGAATTCACATAAAATAATGGAATCACAAATGGAGCTGAAAACTTTATGAAAATATTCTCGAGATCAAATACTTTTGAAAAGCAAAATTTGAAAAATAATAGACTTCAATTGATCTCAAAAGGAAAATCAAAATCGAAACGAATTTAATCGGTCATCGACGTAGGGCCAATTGGTTGCTACTCCGTTCGTTGGCACAATGAAGGAACTTCACCATCGATAATGGACCCTGCAGCCAGCCCTTCTCCCAAAGACCGCTTCGCTCCATCGAGAACTCTCCGGCCTGCTCTTCCATCGGCGAAACTTGAAGCTCGACCGAATTCCACTTCCTCGCTGCAAATTCTTGGTTACAACCACACCGCAAGGCAAGGTCCCTCATCCCCTCACTCCTCCCTTCTCTCCCACTGAGTCGCCCAAAACCTCCCCATTTCCGCCATTTTCAGCGAGCTCTGCAGCTGGCCAAGGAAATCCACGCAAGAGAGACAACCATTTCGAATCAGGTTGAGCTAGAGCACCCTTGGCCCTCACCGAGTCCAGCACAAGCCTCAATTCCAGCTCTCCAAGCTGCAGCTGCCCGCCCACCGCGGCGCCTCTTCTTCCCAGTCCGCCAACGTGGGCAACCCAACCCGAGCTCTCGAATGAATCGACCGCCAAAATGGTATGCCCTAGCCTTCTTGATGCTCACGCTACCCATTCAACCGAGTCTCACCTGTTCTTCTTCTCCGATGAACTCCCGCCATTGCCGCCGCCCTCTCCGGCCAAGCCTTCTCTAGCGTCTCCGATCGAATGGCTTCCACCCCGAAGTTCCTCGCCGAGCTGATGCTCTCGGTGCCCTCGACCTCACGGAAGATCGCGGAGTGCCCTCACCGCTGAAGCCCCAGCCACTCCCTGTTTTCTGTCATGCCGCAAAGGGGTCGGGTGGTCAGATCGCAGTTGAAGAAGAACCAGAGCGAAGCCTTACAATCGATAAAACGTATTTCGTTAATTCACTGCAATTTCATATTCAACCTTGAATATCTTCTGTAATTTTAATTCAATTTCAGTGGAACCAATTTCTATATTCATATAAAATCAAGAAGAATATAAGTAGGTAAAAATATTCAGTTTTTGAAATATAGGATTATTATTTAATTTGAACTTTGATTATAATGCTAATATGGTTTTTAATGAGGATTTGTGAATAATAATAACTGAAAGGGTGAAATGAATATTAACATGATTTTAGGATCAGATGTATTCAAATATACGAAAATACTCAATTCTTGAATCACGAACAATCGTTTAAACTTAAAATGGGATAAACACACTAATATGGTCATTATTGCACGTATGGACAAATATAACTTTTATAACTATAAAATAAGTACTACTATGTTGATGAGAAAGTATCTCCAAGCTTAACTCTTCTTCTAAAAATATTCCATGTCTATGCACTTTTTTCAAATATAATCCATCCTATTCGCCTGCTAAAACGCTTGTTACTTAGTTAAAGCAACAATTTAGAAAAATACTCATACTTCAAACTAGTTACATTCTTTAAGTATGACACAGATTCCAGCTTTAAAAACATCTTATGAGTGAACCATACACCTGTTGAATGAATCTAGACCTTATACGTAAACCATTCATTGGATAACCATCCGCTAAATCACTTGTTAGCAACAAAGTCTGAATGTCAATAACTTTGCATCATACAACTGCGTCATGAAGAATCTAAAATTTCTAACAAGAACCCTGTGACATACTCGAGAACGTAGTTCATGCATGATATTCTATGTAATTGCATTGCAATTACCTATCCTTAACCCAGTTAATCGCAATCAAGTTCCGTTGAACATCTAAAATAGCGCAATTAAGATAACATCTTATTCATAAGTCAGCTCAATGCTAATCGCGAAATCCTTCTCAACTTGAAGAAATTGACAGTGAAATAAATTACAAATCGTATAAAGATGCTACAGAAATTGCTTCAATGTAAATTTATAGCCCTTGACATATCGCATAAACACTTCATTTATAATACAATTAGGCTTCAGAATTAATTTGTACATAAAAGCATTACAATGCAGTTTCAAACTCACAAATGTTAAATTCCTAAAGTGAATTATTACCATTAAACCTCTATATGGCTTCAAACTTGGACTGAATTAACTTGCATTGAATTGAAAATGGATGAAACATTATTACCAACGTTCTTTGAAACAGTGCATTCATTGATTCTAAATGAAATCATCATGCCATTCACAAACATCTCACAATCCACCAACTTGATACATGCTACTGCTCTGAATTAAAAACTTAGACATGGTAATTAGCAATCATAAATGAATATCGTAACACTTGTCCGTAAACAATCTTGGACTCTAATTCCATCTGCATAGGTAACTCATGTTTATTCTGACCGAAATTATAAATTCTGACAAATTTTGACCTAAACATTACAATTGTAACAATCCTTCCATCCCAATAAAAAGTCATCAATCATATGCATTCAACCTAATCCGCAAACTATCATCAGTTTCACTCGAGACATAGTCATTTAACGAAGCAAAAATGCTTATGCAACAGTTGATAGTACCATGAAGTAATCACAATTATCAACTCTTACCATTGTAAGACTACCACCTTGTGTATTAACTCCGAATCACCAATTATTCATTCATTTGAAAATAAATCAACTGACCTACAACAATGTCATCTTGCTCAATATGCAACACCTATCTCATTTTGAACGCACTCCATTTGTTGTAATCTTCAATTGAATAATTTATCGCAACTGCACTATTCTAAGCTGCTCATACGGTCGAAATCTTATTCTAAATGTATCCATTCACAGTCATCTATAATCAACAATCTGCTAAATCAGATCCAATCAAGACCAATGTAAAGACTCTATTGATATATTCCTTAACTCAACACTAATAAGCTCTCATCTTGAAATCTCTGGATGAAAACTTAGCATTAAGAAAATAATATAACTAATTACTCAATTTAATTATCACCTTGAAATATTCGTAATTTTACATATTCTTTCAATGTTATGGATAATTTCTAATTCGATTCATAAAATAAAATAATTAAATTATGAAAAAATCAATTTTCAAAATATATGAATTCAATTTAAAAATCTCATAGATCCTAATTAATGAAATCTTGAAATGGTTAAGATTTATGAAACATAATAAAAGCTAAATGAAATAATTAATCGACATTAAAAATAAAATATCACATTAATGAGATCATTAACATATTGATAAAATAAATTAAGTTCCAATTAAAATATTATACTTCATGATTAAATGAAATCTATCAATTCTGAAGCTAATTAATGAACGGCAACTATAATTTATAACTGATATACAATGAAAATCATTTGAGATCATCATGGAATTGAAAGCTTAAAATTCGAATTTTAAATATTCTTCCCACAATGTCAGATTATTAAAATATTGCAAATATAAATTTAAAACATTATTGCCATATGTAATGAATTTATTCAAATTCAAACAATGATTATGACCAGGATTTTAGCTAAAATTAATGATAGAAAAATAAAAATACTTAAAGCAAAATTTATGCCAGAATGACATAATAAAAACTTGATCATATAAGATTGACATAAATATGAAATATGGACAACTTTTGAATCAAATTTTTTGACAAAATACTTGGCAAATGACAAACTATGAAATCGAAAAAATTTGACAACAATTATAATCAGACTCATTGAAACTATCTTCACAATGAACCATTCTCAGGCTGCAATTCGTTCCCAAACCGTTCCTAACAAAGTCTCGAGCCTGCTCTCTCCCCTCCGAAATGAACTCGCCAAGCCATTTATTGCTGCTAACTTGCGATTCAGCCTATCGTCACAAGCTTCATCCCACCTTCTCCCGATAAATCCCAAAACTCCATTTCAACCATTAGGGCCTTTCGTCCATGGAATCCAAAGAACTAATCCATTTCCAATCAAGAAGAACTGGTCACTTTCCAGTCGACAATCAATTATTACGGCAGCAAAGGTTCCCTTGTCCAATGCACCCAACGGTACCTTACTAGTCAGATTCCCCAAATTAGCCATGCCACTTGATCCAAGCGCTTTAAACCATAATGTCATCACCCAGTAATGTCATTCCATCCGTGCGCTTCCTCAACGTACATAGTCGTCTCTTCAATGGCAAACCGATCAGGTCATCTGATGATCAATCATACATTTCTGATATCAAGTTGTCAAATCGATTGAAGAAGAACAACATAACTTAGAATAAATAATACTGAATTTCTATTTTAATAATTCATGTAATTATTATTAAATCATGGAAAAGTTTGTAATATTCATTAATAATATAGATAAATTATTAAAATATTATTAATATAGAAAAAATGATTGATAATTAAATGATGAATACTAAATGTTTAGAGGACATTTTAAAAATAAAATGAAATTTTAACTGAATATAATTAAAATAGAATAAATCTATGATAGTAATGCAACAAAGTAACCTTATAATCAATTATTTTTAATCTGCATAATAAAAAATCTGTTAACTAATAATTAACTTATATTAACCTATCATAGGTTAAATATTGTCAATGAAGTATATAACTGTAGATAATAAATCAAATGATAGTTAATTTAAATAGCTATATGCTAAAGATTACTAACATTATGCATTTGCTATAACTAAAGACATTAGTAAATATAGATGACTATAAATGTAGAGCAACTTTGAATAGTTCCTTACGAGTATCTGTTGAAATTAAATGCAATACTTTAATGCTTTAATTTAATAATATAAGTATTCTAATATTAGAATAAGTGAACTGCAACCAGTTCTAAATGTCTAGAAATGATATCCTTTCATCATGAAATGACAATATCTTAATGTAGTAAAACAGTTGTAATTCTTAGTCATCTATATTTATAATTTATAAATTAAATGATATAATTTAGTAAAATTTAGTATAACTATGTTTATGTACTATAAGTCTTATCACTTAATTTATAAATTATTTAAATTAATGCATAATTATGATTTGGTTCAAAATTAATCATGTTACTTTAAATATATATCATTAATTAAATTACTTACATTTGAATACAATTACATTATCATAGTAATTATAATAAATTAATTAAGAAATATAATCTATTTCTTTAGATGAAATCTAATTGATAAACTTATAGAACTATAAATGAACTTTCTATTGTAATGAAAAACTTAATATAATGTAGAACAAGCTAATAATTTCAATTTAGTAATCAAACTAATTGAGTTTATCTCTAATAAAGTATCTATCAATCAATAGACTAATATTTTCGATTTGTAATAATAATTCTAAGTTATCTGAATCTTCGTTAAATAATTAAGTTATGCATCTTTTTCGATTATATTATTGATCCATTGTGCTTAAATAGCATCTTCTGATTGTCTAGAGTAACCAGCATATCATCTTGTACTCTGATCCTATGTTTACTGTTGTATAATTGAGTCTATGCATTACAATGATCCTATTGTTTTACCAATTGTGCATCTCTTGCGATGTTTATGATTATTGAAGGAACTCCTGCTGATCAGATTGTTTTTAATTCTTTGCTATAATTAGTTATGCTTTTATGTATTGATATGATCGATATAACCGTTACCCTTCTCTGGATGAATAATCCTTGTATTAGGAATTAACATTAAATCATGTTGACTATTAACCCATTTGCAAATTGTAGCATTATGATTGTTGCTAAATGGTGAGTAGTATAGTTGGTTCGGTTTTGATATTAAGAACAATGGAGCTATATCGAGATTTCGACATTCAAGGGTTAGCAGTATAGATCGCTTGAGTGTATTAGCGGTTTGTATGGTAGGCATCGATTTGTTGCTTTGAGGTCATTGCATACATGGGTAATTGACTCATCCATGAGCTTGATAGCAAGACTTGCGTTGGGATAATGCGGATACGGTTGGGTGTTAGTGCCATTCAGGATGCAGGTAACGTGGCTGTCAACATGGTAGGTATGAAATGTGATCTCGTGCCTATTGTGTAAGTTTGCAGGTTACGTCGGTTCATCACGGATGTTAGTCATCGTTTATGAGGTCATGTAGCCTCGTGAGTGAGCTGTGAAGTTTCATGGGTAAGTTTATTAAATGGATTTATTGTAGGCTTATGTGTGATATTTCAGTCTAGAATTAAGTGTTCATGGTGTATATTTTTAAATGCTGCTCTTATCCGAATTTGTTGAAAATGATTTATTCCGATTAAAGTGATATTTGATTATGTTTACATTCGCAAGCTTTATTAATCGTTAACTTGTTGTAAATAGACCTGTTTGCTTAATTGTAAGTTCAATTCTAATCGGTTTATCTGCTATAAGCATTTATCGTTTCCAAATTCGAAGTAATCTGGCGCCACGATATATTCACCATATCGTATCATTAAGAAGATAAAAAAACATATGAATTAGAGTTGCCATCTCAACTATCCATTGTTCACAATATCTCCCATGTGTCTCAATTAAGGAAATATCTTCATCTTCCTTCGAGCTCATCCACTAAATGAAATCGATTTACAATCTGATTTAATTTATCGAAAGCATCCGACTAGAATCTTAAAAGAAACTAAGCGTCACACTCGTAATAAATTCGCAAGATGATCAAGATTCAGCGAGCACTCATCTTGAGGAAGAAGCAATTTGGAAAATGAGAAGATCGACTCAAGAAGAGTTTCCTAACTTTTTAGAAATACTTTTCCTTTAGACCCACCAAATCTCGGGGTCGAGATTTCTGTAAGGGGGGTAGATCTGTAACATCCTGAAAATTTAATAAAAGCGAAAATGAATATTTTAAATTTGAAAATATTTATTTCTGAGTTTCCTTGCCATCATTGGTTTTTAATTGAATTTCCCTGGAGTTTTGCATTGCATGAAAAATTCAACAAATAGAATTAAAGAATGAAAAAGAGGAAAAAGGCAAAAATGTAAAAAGTAAAAATTTAGAAAAATTTCCATGAGAACCCCGATCATTCAATTAAATCATCTTAGCCAAGAATTGAGATTTTATGCATAAAATAATGAAGAAGTAAAATGAAGAGATAACTTTTAAATCCAAAATAATATATCGTCGGAATTCACATAAAATAATGGAATCACAAATGGAGCTGAAAACTTTATGAAAATATTCTGAGATCAAATACTTTTGAAAAGCAAAATTTGAAAAATAATAGACTTCAATTGATCTCAAAAGGAAAATCAAAATCGGAAACGGAATTTAATCGGTCACTGACGTGTGGGCCAATTGGTTGCTACTCCGTTCCGTTGGCACAATGAAGGAACTTGACCATCGATAATGGACCCTAGAGCCACTTCTTCTCCCAAAGACCGTTCGCTCCATCGAGAACTCTCCGCCTGCTTCCTTCCTTGGGCGAAACTTCCGAAGCTCTGACCGAATTCCACTTCCTCGCTGCAAATTCTTGGTTACAACCACACCGCAAGGCAGTGCTCCCTCATCCCCCTCACTCCCTCCCTTCTCTCCCAGCCTGAGTCGCCCAAAACCTCCCCCATTTCCGCCATTTTCAGCGAGCTCTGCAGCTCGGGCGCGATGGGAAATCCACGCAAGAGAGACAACCATTTCCGAATCAGGTTGAGCTAGAGCACCCTTGGCCCTCACTGAGTCCAGCACAAGCCTCAATTCCAGCTCTCCAAGCCTGCAGCGCCGCCGCACCGTGCGCCTCTTCTTCCCCAGGTCCGGCCAACGTGGGCAACCCAACCCGGAGCTTCTCCGAATGAATCGACCGCCAAAATGGTATGCCCTAGCCTTACTGATGCTCACGCTGCTACCCATTCGAACCGAGTCTCACCTGTTCTTCTTCCCCGATGAACTCCCGCCATTGCCGCCCTCTCCGGCCAAGCGCCTCTCTCTCGTCTCCGATCAATGGCTTCCACCCCCGAGTTCCCCTCGCCGAGCTGATGCTCTCAGTGCCCTCGACCTCGCCGGAAGATCGCCGGAGTGCCCTCGCCGCGAAGCCCTAGCCACTCCCCTGTTTTCCTGTCGCTGCGCAGTGGGGTCGGGTGGTCAGTATCGCAGGTTGAAGAAGAACCAGAGCGAAGGCGCCTTCGAATCGAAAAAACGATTTAATTCACTGCAATTTCATATTCAACCTTGAATATCTTCTGTAATTTTAATTCAATTTCAGTGGAACCAATTTCTATATTCATATAAAATCAAGAAGAATATAAGTAGGTAAAAATATTCAGTTTTTGAAATATAGGATTATTATTTAATTTGAACTTTGATTATAATGCTAATATGGTTTTTAATGAGGATTTGTGAATAATAATAACTGAAAGGGTGAAATGAATATTAACATGATTTTAGGATCAGGATGTATTCAAATATACGAAAATACTCAATTCTTGAATCACGAACAATCGTTTAAACTTAAAATGGGATAAACACACTAATATGGTCATTATTGCACGTATGGACAAATATAACTTTTATAACTATAAAATAAGTACTTGTTGTCTCTGGAATCATAATAAACTTAAATATGTGAAATCATCTGATGTTCAACTCAATTTAAATTATTTGCTTCATAATCATAAGTTAACCCTATTATGGACAATATTGCTCACATGAAAAATATAACTTGTAAGATCGTAAAATCAATGATATGTGCTTCTGGGATTTTAATAAGCCTGATCATGCAAAGGTATTAAATACTTGAACTAAGTTTAATGCATTGCATTGTGACCATTAATAAACCTTAGTATGAACATTAGTAAGAATAGTAGCATGATAGCTCATAAAATGGTAGCAGCACTATGAATAGGTTCCTGGAAACAGAAGGATCCATGTGTGCAAAAATACTTAGAATCGGACTTAATTTGTATTCTTTTAATAGAAGAAAATGTTAATTAAAACAATAAGTAATTAGATAATCTATTGCAATTGAAGTGGAAACAATGCCAAACCAGTTCTGAAACATGTCTAGGATGGTATCCTGTTAATACCTGAAAAATGAAGCAAAGATCATGTTTAATGTAGTTAGAAACTAAGCTTGAACCTTGGCCGATTTAAGGTTTGCAAATGTGGTCATTTAGTCTATTTCAACGATAGATAAAATAACCCATCCAAATACTAAAATTAGTAAAATCAGTTTAGTAACGTTGTATAAAGTTCATACTACTATATTTTATAAAAAGAATCTTATTCCATTAAGGTTTGCATATTAATATTGTTAGTACAAAACCTTTAAGTGATTAACCTTTTGATTTACTTTTGGCCGATTCCGAATAACGTTAACTTTACAATGCCACTTAAGCCTTTTCGGCAATAATTATAATGTATCAGCTAAAGCCTAAAATTTATGGAATCAGCTTAGGATTGTTATACAAAGTATAAATCATCTTAGTATAAAGAAATAACCATACTTCATCATGTTTTGCATATTAATCTTAATAGCTGAATAACCCTAAGTAATCACATTACTTTAGGCCTTAATGCGAATGAATAAACTTTAGGTAATAATGAGGAAGCCTGTAGTTAAGTTCTTTGTATCGCCAGAACCTTCTCTAGCATCATGGAAATGTTATCAGTAGCCTAAATCAATAGACTCAACTTGTATAAAACTAATTCTATTTGAAATCAATCAAAGATAAAGAAGTATTCGTTCATAATATAATGTGACCGTTTAAGCATTTTCATTAACTCGCAAAGTAACTTATCTAAATCCGAATAATGTACAGAACAGCTTAGAAATGATCTTCAAGATATAATCTACCGTAACCTAAGAAAGTATTCTTATTTTCCCCTTGCTTTGAATCTAAATCCTAATAGAGTAAAACCTGTAAGTTATAAGATTGGCAGGAGCTCATATTGTGAATAATAAATTCAAATGAAATCGCAACTAATGCTTAATTCTATTAATCCAACCAATCTTTGCATCTTGAATTCGTAAAATAAGATAAACAAATTCATAAAAAGCAATCCCTGTTTCTTGTGCGGAGTTTATATTGTTGTGTTATCTATTTCTTTCGCTCTTATTGAAGTTAGTTTATTGCTTTGCGTTGTTTCCGTTGTTCGACGAGTAGACCCGACGTCTCTAGCTTCGTCTTCGTCGTCGTCGCCGCAATCCTCGTCTTCACCGTATGCGTCAATTAAGCAAGGCAAGCATCCTTTGACCATATTGATCCTACTATTTTCTATGCCTTTTGTGCATCAAATTGTTTTATGCATGCGATTACTTTATGTAAATTGCTATATTGTGGTTTGGTAGTTATACCTGTTGTCTCGTGATCCTCCGTTGATGATTATGAACATGTGAACCTTGATAACCATAGAGTAAGGTTAGACATTTCTTAATGTCATTTTGGGTATACACGATCATATTAACTCGCTTAGCCATGCTTTAGAATCAAGAATGTACATGATCAAATCAGATTTGTTTTCCGAAAACATTGAAAATATCACTTGTTGGTTGCGGGTAATTTTGATTAAAAACCCAAAATGAAACTATGCTTTGATGCGGGCGATTATTGGCAATAGCCGGTTGTGCAGAAAGGAATTGCACGTAGTGTAGGGTGGAGTGTCGCCCGTGTAGTTTAAGGACCGAGCAATGGGACGCTATTGATCCGAGATTTCCGTGCAACCACAAGGGTGAGGATGGGTTAGCCATAGCTTATTAAGTTATTTAGACATGGCTTTGCTCATTGGTAGGCGGGAGCTAGCGGAGGCATTCCGTGCACGGATTGCTTGTGAGGGGCTTCCATGCGTTCAGATGGGTAATTGCTGGCGGTTACAACGTGTACGCCTTGCCATGGACAGAGACGTGGTGTTGGGTGTGATAAATGTGGATCCACGGCTTGGGTGAGTGTCTCTATTTTCAGGGCGAGGGTTAACGTCCCGGGCTGGATCAAAGCCATGTCTAGGTAATGTAACAGCTATGTATGATCTCCTGGCTGGCCACCTATGGAAGTGCGTCGAGCAAAAAGGTTGATCATTCCTTGTGGGTAAAGTTGTACACCTCTGCAGAGTTTAAATCTAATCGATTAGCCGCGCTCGCGGTCATGAGCACTCGGTGAAGTCATTCCAATGCTAGATGTTTCATTATTTCTCAAATGGGTTGGTATCATTTGTTTTATAAATTGTGATTTATGTCAAAGGGCCGACATTGATGGAATTTCAGGAATGTGAATGATTCGTCGCTCACGTCATGGAGGATTGTGAGTGTTACATATGCTTTATTTATTTGTTATCAATCAAATGCTCTTATAAATCCCGTTGCAAATAACTTGTTTTACAAATTCAAATCCGCTTTATGCAAATTAACTGTAGTAGCCTTCCTTTGAAATAGCCTGCACGTATTGTAGGTTTTGCTCAAGTCTTGCTGAGTACGCAACGTACTCACCCTTGCCTAATTATATTGTAGGTGGATGAGAATGCGTAGCTTCGGAGTTGTCCATCGTAAGTTGCGGGATCTTCTTAAGCGTGTTCTATCTGGAGTTTATGCCTGGTCAGTTGCCTGCGGGATCGGTTGGGCAAACTACGGGTTATTGCTTCTTTTGCTGCCGCATTCTCTGAATTGTAATATTATTGTAATTATTCGTTTCCGCTTAAATTAATATGTTGTATGGTTGTGATTCCATTTGTTGAAATGTGCGTGCTAGCTACTGATCCAGGGACTAGTACTGCAAGCACATTAGATTTCCATTTTTGCATTCTGTGTAAAAATGGGGGTCGTTACAGTTGGTATCAGAGCTATACTGACCGTAGGATAAACCTTAGATAGAATGGTCGTTAGCATTGGAATATGAGAATTCAAAATCTTATCTTCAAAAGCTACTGTATTTGCAAAATGTAGGCTTTGCTATTCTTTTCTCATTCTTAAGATTCTACTCTTACCCCTAATTTCATTGTGATTTGTAAACAAATTCTGCTTTCCTGGAAAAGAAATCCTCGTTATAGTTCCTTTTCGCCATTGCTACTCAAGACGACCAAGACTTGTCGCTGTCATCCTTCATGCTTTCCGATGGAGACTACAATGTATGCGCCAACCATCTCAAGGAAGTCAGACAATACTTTGCTTCATCTAACAAGGCCGAAATGAAGAAACAGCTTCATCCAACCGAAAAAGGCAGAAGATTAGGATATATTAGGATCTGCCATAAGATAAGAACCATTTGCGCATAGCATATTATTCCGCTCTAGTTATATAGAACAATTTGTGTTATCGTTACGTTCTGCTATCTGAAATTGGTTCTTGCTTTGAATGTCAGGATTGATTTGTATGTGGAAACTTAACCACTAAGGTTAAAGTTTTAACAATAAATTGTCCTCATGTATGAATATGGAAAACTTAACCCATAGGATAAATAAGAAATCATAACATAGTCCATGTCTTCCCTCCATAGAACTTTTTATGAGCTTATCTACTTTCTGTACAATTCTCACCTGTGTAGCCATTCTGGTTATTAACCTTTCTTAAAAATTTAATCTCATCTAGATTAGTAGTATAGTCTCTATTACTACTCTTAGCTCTGCTTGAGATTACACCATTCATAAATAAACCAAGTTAGGATCTTACCACCTTAGTAACACTAAACTAGCTCAAGCTGCTTTAGGTTAACTAAAACATAATCTTTTTCACCAATAACCCATGACCATGCCTCAAAACTCACTTCATCACCTTGCTTAAGTTGTGTGCCATAAAAATGAGTTAGAACCAGAATAGTTATAATCTCCTGAACAGAAACCTTAGGATGAATGTTAAAACGAAAATTGAAAAAAATCGGGAACGCTATTTTCCAAAAAGAAAGGTAAAAAGAGTATATGTATAATTAATGTTACTCATAGCATCAGTTACACATATACTATTTTCCCATCTATAGAATTTAAATCTCCTCATCTATCTACTTATTTTTCCCTGTGTGGACTTTCTTTCTCTACTCCTAAGCTATTCTTTCTAGAAATATTTCTTTCCTTGTCTTTTGCGAAAACAAACACACCACCAAATCCTCTGGAAATAATTTCGGTAACAAATCAGTATCGTTGTGACGTCTACGTCAACAACCTGAAGAAATTAAATAGAAGCGACAAGCATCTCAACTTCTCCGACTCCATAGAAGCGGCAAAGCATCAGAACTTCTCCGACTTCATCGAAACCTGGGAATGCCGACATCAGCAAGTGGTGCGAAGATTAAAAGAAACTCGTCACTGAATAGTCTACCTTGGAAGATAGCAGTATGCGAGCTACATATTATTTTAGCTATATAATACACCTTTTATACATAAATACATATGGCCAGTAGAAGGAAAAACCATAGATACCCTTCCTACATATTAAGTTGAATATATATGTAGTATTTCTATGCTGTTGAAAATTTTTGTTGTAGATCTTTTTATTGCTTTCGGGTTGCTCTCGTGAATGTTAAACCACTAGGTTGCAATTTACGATGCGTTAACCCTGCTTAACAAGAAAATTTTAATTAAAAAGATTTTAAAGAACAAAATGTTGCCTTACAAACCAAACCCGAAATTTCATAATCTACATAGAAACCGCAACTAGAATTAAGTGGAAAGAATCAAATATTACCTCGTAATATAGATAACTCTTATCTGACCATCTTTCTCCGACTCCAACATCTTGTCAAATGCGGTCGTAAACGCCTCTAATCCAATAGGATTATGTTTAAATGACTTTACTCTAATAAATATTGCTGCAGGATGCCTGCGACATAATTCATTAATACAACTACTGAAAGTAATGAGTAATAAAATCTTTAGCTTTATGACCGACCTTCAGCTCATTCTTTGAATTGTTGCTGCCTTACTCAAGGTAAACTTTCACTTCATATTTATGTTTTACAAGGTGAGCCTTGAATGAGATTTAATTGCCACTAATCTCATTAATATTCATTGAGTTAATCAAATAGCAATTGTATTTGAATACTCCCCTTGAAGCCAACCTCTGGCTCTCCCCAAATAAATCTGGTTGAAATGCACCTTTTCATTCATCCCAAACATTTTAATATACTCTGTATCTCTCTTTAAATTAGCTCATTCTTGCTAATAATACTCGGTATAAACTGCTAGCATTCCTTATCTACCTCGTGAAACTACGCGAGACTCAAACTGCTAAGAAACGATAATCCCATCTAAGCCCAACCAAATCGTTGGTATTTAGCTGAAGCACTCCCCCAACATAGCAATCATCTTAACTCCACCCTCTCTCAATGCTCAAAAAAAAATGTTAGAATCTCTAACCATGGTGTAAATGCCCACCATAATTGAACAAATCACCAAATGCACATCCTTCTATTCTAGCAACTAGCACAAAGTATTTCCAACCTTGGTGTAGCTTTTGTTAGGAAAGAAAATGGTTTAGACTAAAGACCTACTTCTATACCTTATTCGAAACCTACGCATTATTCTTTGAAGTGTTGATTAACCCAATTGATCTAAGATCATGCTTGCACTTGCTAGGGGGAAATAAGGCATGCTACTGATGAGAGTGCAACCAATTGCTTTAGCTGTGAAGAAAATTATTCTCCTGAAAAACGTCCTATAAGTAATACCATTTGCTACTTTGCGAAGGTTGAAATCATTGCCCAGCACAATGCCCAGCTTGTTGATGCTAGTAACAGTGATGGAATAGCCGTCATACTTTTATCCCTACCTCAACCATGTCCTGTGCCATTGAATTTTCAATGTCATCCCTTAACCGGTTACCAAAACTGTCGCCGTTCAAACCTTGTTTACACTGCCTCAAGCGCCTATATAGATCACTATGTACCTCTGCACATGTGCGTCTAGTTTAACCCTGTCATTCACTGTCATCGCGTATACACTCAGCCATTAAGCTTTCCCCATATCTAGGTTGATTAACCAGTGAAACCGTCACCCATTTATACCCTGATGCCACCATCCTTATCTCTTGTAAATACCAGTACCCAGCTCAATGCCCCCTAGATACGGCGGATGCTAATGCAATTCAACGTTAGCAAGGGAAAGTTTGAGCCTTAGTTGCTAAAGGTTTGGCAATCAGGAATAAAAAGACTAGCCATTCAGAAAAGGTCGCTTAAAGAATATTCTATGAAGAGCAACCGTCCTTTGTAGCCATAATCGTCAGCCAAGAGAATGGTTCAGTGATTATATCCAGAAAGGTTCTAGAGTCATTCGTCGTACCCTCCTAACCAAGCATCACATATGTGAAACCCAGGTGAAAATAAAACGCACACAAACTCCTCCGGGTTGGCGAAGATCTCGCTTAGCCAGCCATTGCTTTTACTTTAATCTCAAACCTCTTAATGCTTTTCCGGTCTTGCATCCTCGCAGTAATCCTTCTCCGCGAATTTGCATATGGGATAAACGACTAGTGTTAGGTGAGCTTGAAACTAGTTAATGTCCCAATCTGTTTTTCCTTTGAAAGCAGTTTGTCACTTTCGAGTGATGATTTCTTTCAAACTCTGTCATGCCACATGTTCGTTTAAAAAAAACGAATATCTTGTTCTTATGAATCTTCATCAAAACCTTGAAAAAAAATGACCATATGTCATGGAAGACTTGATTAAAATTTTAACTTTAAGAATTGGAGGAATAAAATTCGAAGCAGTTTACTCAAAGAATCAATTGAAGTGACAGTTGAACAAGAACACTTGTCCTGAGAAGAAATCTACTCGGACTCTGATTTCCAGCAGACCGGTACTCATACGGCAATAACTCTACCACTATTACTATTTGCTGACCGACGCAAACTCTGAATTAAAACTTCCAGAGCCCAACAACTTTGTCGCACAACTGAGAAGCAGGAAGTAATCTAAAACAAGATTATCTCAACACAATGAACGCCTGTCCGTTACTCACAACCAGGAAGTCAATATTATTTGCTTTTGTTGTGGTAAATGTGGGGCATTATGCCAACAATTACCTAAACCAGAAACAGACTCCATTTCATTCGCAACCCTAGAACGCTTGGTAACAACCTTAAAACTGGCTGCAAGGATCCGAAGACCAACAATTCTTTAGACATGCATAAGGTCCAACTCAAAATGTTAATTCCAGTTGCCGTAACACCTATCCGCGAAAGAAGCTTATGATCTATCCAGTGCCGTACTAGGTATGATACTTATGTATTTGAATCCTACTGGAATTCAAATTTGATTCTATGGTCAACTGTTTGATTGTAGTCACTTCATGATCATTTATTCTATGACATTAGCAAACAATCTTTCCATTTGTTTCGAATAAAACGAACAACATCACCTGCATCAGCCGAAAATAATTTGAACACTCCGCCAACATCTACCCAAAAATAGTTCTACTTCACCTCATCAAGGAAGACATTAGTAATTTCCAAGCCATCGCAAAGACCTAGAAAACATTAAGTGCTCATGTCAACCCCTGCCTCGATATCAGGCGTTGAACATAAACATCTTTTTCATATAATTGTATCTAGCACTTGTTGTGATATTGAGTACATCCCTTGTGTATTCAATCTCCGCAATCAATCTTTTGATTCTATACATTTCATTCTTTCGTAATTGCCAAATCCAAAGAAAGTCAAAAAAATCCTCTATCTACTAAAATGATCAGACGAATTAAATCATCAGATCATCTTATAACCCTCTTGCCTCCACTCAATCCTTGAAGCATCTCCATTCTGTTGTTAATCTATAGACAACTTTGAGTAATATTTAATCTCGGCTAATCTCGCCAACTAATGTTGAACTATACAAGTCAATCATTGTACTCAAATATCCTTCTGGATAATAACATTCAGTTCTTCCTGAATGAAGTTAATAAGAATACATCTTTTCTTTCACCTCCAGTATTTTAAACACACTAAATGCTATTCTCTAAATTTGATTATCCATATTAACAATCTCGGGTTTTTAATCAAAAGAGATATATATGGTAATATCCCTCATCTGCTTACCTAAAACCTAAATAGAACTCTTCTCTATTTCTTCGCACGTCAAATTGCAATCGCAAGACAAAGGTCCAATAAAGCAATTGCAATGAAAACGACGTATCAACAAAACGACAAAGTCATCTCCGAGAAAGAATTCCTAAATCTATCACGTCCTTGAGAATTGCAAGGTTCGCAGCATTTACTGTTTCCAAATTCGAAGTAATCTGGCGCCACGATATATTCAGCCATATCGTATCATTAAGAAGATAAAAAAAAACATATGAATTAGAGTTGCCATCTCAACTATCCATTGTTCACAATATCTCCCATGTGTCTCAATTAAGGAAATATCTTCATCTTCCTTCTGAGCTCATCCAGCTAAATGAAATCGATTTACAATCTGATTTAATTTATCGAAAGCATCCGACTAGAATCTTAAAAGAAACTAAGCGTCACACTCGTAATAAATTCTGCAAGATGATCAAGATTCAGCGGAGCACTCATCTTGAGGAAGAAGCAATTTGGAAAATGAGAAGATCGACTCAAGAAGAGTTTCCTAACTTTTTTTAGAAATACTTTTCCTTTAGACCCACCAAATCTCGGGGTCGAGATTTCTGTAAGGGGGGTAGATCTGTAACATCCTGAAAATTTAATAAAAGCGAAAATGAATATTTTAAATTTGAAAATATTTATTTCTGAGTTTCCTTGCCATCATTGGTTTTTAATTGAATTTCCCTGGAGTTTTGCATTGCATGAAAAATTCAACAAATAGAATTAAAGAATGAAAAAGAGGAAAAAGGCAAAAATGTAAAAAGTAAAAATTTAGAAAAATTTCCATGAGAACCCTGATCATTCAATTAAATCATCTTAGCCAGCAATTGAGATTTTATGCATAAAATAATGAAGAAGTAAAATGAAGAGATAACTTTTAAATCCAAAATAATATATCGTCGGAATTCACATAAAATAATGGAATCACAAATGGAGCTGAAAACTTTATGAAAATATTCTGAGATCAAATACTTTTGAAAAGCAAAATTTGAAAAATAATAGACTTCAATTGATCTCAAAAGGAAAATCAAAATCGGAAACGGAATTTAATCGGTCACCGACGTGTGGGCCAATTGGTTGCTACTCCGTTCCGTTGGCACAATGAAGGAACTTCAGTCACTGATAATGGACCCCTGCAGCCAGCCCTTCTCCCCCAGCACCGTTCGCTCCACTGAGAACTCTCCCGAAGCCCGTTCCTTCCACTGGGCGAAACTTCCGAAGCTCTGACCGAATTCCACTTCCTCGCTGCAAATTCTTGGTTACAACCACACCGCAAGGCAGTGCTCCCTCATCCCCCTCACTCCCTCCCTTCTCTCCCAGCCTGAGTCGCCCAAAACCTCCCCCATTTCCGCCATTTTCAGCGAGCTCTGCAGCTCGGGCGCGATGGGAAATCCACGCAAGAGAGACAACCATTTCCGAATCAGGTTGAGCTAGAGCACCCTTGGCCCTCACGAGTCCAAAGACAAGCCTCAATTCCAGCTCTCCAAGCCTGCAGCGCCGCCGCACCGTGCGCCTCTTCTTCCCAAGGTCCGCCAACGTGGGCAACCCAACCCGGAGCTTCTCCGAATGAATCGACCGCCAAAATGGTATGCCCTAGCCTTACTGATGCTCACGCTGCTACCCATTCAACCGAGTCTCACTGTTCTTCTTCCCGATGAACTCCCGCCATTGCCGCCGCCTCTCCCATTGCGCGCCTCTCTTCGTCTCCGATCGAATGGCTTCCACCCCGAGTTCCTCGCCGAGCCGATGCTCTCGGTGCCTCGACCTCGCCGGAAGATCGCCGGAGTGCCCTCGCCGCGAAGCCCTAGCCACTCCCCTGTTTTCCTGTCGCTGCGCAGTGGGGTCGGGTGGTCAGTATCGCAGGTTGAAGAAGAACCAGAGCGAAGGCGCCTTCTGAACTGATAAAACGTATTTCGTTAATTCACTGCAATTTCATATTCAACCTTGAATATCTTCTGTAATTTTAATTCAATTTCAGTGGAACCAATTTCTATATTCATATAAAATCAAGAAGAATATAAGTAGGTAAAAATATTCAGTTTTTGAAATATAGGATTATTATTTAATTTGAACTTTGATTATAATGCTAATATGGTTTTTAATGAGGATTTGTGAATAATAATAACTGAAAGGGTGAAATGAATATTAACATGATTTTAGGATCAGGATGTATTCAAATATACGAAAATACTCAATTCTTGAATCACAGAACAATCGTTTAAACTTAAAATGGGATAAACACACTAATATGGTCATTATTGCACGTATGGACAAATATAACTTTTATAACTATAAAATAAGTACTTGTTGTCTCTGGAATCATAATAAACTTAAATATGTGAAATCATCTGATGTTCAACTCAATTTAAATTATTTGCTTCATAATCATAAGTTAACCCTATTATGGACAATATTGCTCACATGAAAAATATAACTTGTAAGATCGTAAAATCAATGATATGTGCTTCTGGGATTTTAATAAGCCTGATCATGCAAAGGTATTAAATACTTGAACTAAGTTTAATGCATTGCATTGTGACCATTAATAAACCTTAGTATGAACATTAGTAAGAATAGTAGCATGATAGCTCATAAAATGGTAGCAGCACTTTGAATAGGTTCCTGGAAACAGAAGGATCCATGTGCAAAAAATACTTAGAATCGGACTTAATTTGTATTCTTTTAATAGAAGAAAATGTTAATTAAAACAATAAGTAATTAGATAATCTATTGCAATTGAAGTGGAAACAATGCCAAACCAGTTCTGAAACATGTCTAGGATGGTATCCTGTTAATACCTGAAAAATGAAGCAAAGATCATGTTTAATGTAGTTAGAAACTAAGCTTGAACCTTGGCCGATTTAAGGTTTGCAAATGTGGTCATTTAGTCTATTTCAACGATAGATAAAATAACCCATCCAAATACTAAAATTAGTAAAATCAGTTTAGTAACGTTGTATAAAGTTCATACTACTATATTTTATAAAAAGAATCTTATTCCATTAAGGTTTGCATATTAATATTGTTAGTACAAAACCTTTAAGTGATTAACCTTTTGATTTACTTTTGGCCGATTCCGAATAACGTTAACTTTACAATGCCACTTAAGCCTTTTCGCAATAATTATAATGTATCGCCTAAAGCCTAAAATTTATGGAATCAGCTTAGGATTGTTATACAAAGTATAAATCATCTTAGTATAAAGAAATAACCATACTTCATCATGTTTTGCATATTAATCTTAATAGCTGAATAACCCTAAGTAATCACATTACTTTAGGCCTTAATGCGAATGAATAAACTTTAGGTAATAATGAGGAAGCCTGTAGTTAAGTTCTTTGTATCGCCAGAACCTTCTCTAGCATCATGGAAATGTTATCAGTAGCCTAAATCAATAGACTCAACTTGTATAAAACTAATTCTATTTGAAATCAATCAAAGATAAAGAAGTATTCGTTCATAATATAATGTGACCGTTTAAGCATTTTCATTAACTCGCAAAGTAACTTATCTAAATCCGAATAATGTACGAAACAGCTTAGAAATGATCTTCAAGATATAATCTACCGTAACCTAAGAAAGTATTCTTATTTTCCCTTGCTTTGAATCTAAATCCTAATAGAGTAAAACACCGTAAGTTATAAGATTGGCAGGAGCTCATATTGTGAATAATAAATTCAAATGAAATCGCAACTAATGCTTAATTCTATTAATCCAACCAATCTTTGCATCTTGAATTAAGTAAAATAAGATAAACATATTCATAAAAAGCAATCCTGTTTCTTGTGCGGAGTTTATATTGTTGTGTTATCTATTTCTTTCGCTCTTATTGAAGTTAGTTTATTGCTTTGCGTTCTTTCCGTTGTTCGACGAGTAGAACCCGACGTTTCGTCTTCGTCGTCGTCGACCGCAATCCTCGTCTTCACCGTATGCGTCAATTAAGCAAGGCAAGCATCCTTTGACCATATTGATCCTACTATTTTCTATGCCTTTTGTGCATCAAATTGTTTTATGCATGCGATTACTTTATGTAAATTGCTATATTGTGGTTTGGTAGTTATACCTGTTGTCTCGTGATCCTCCGTTGATGATTATGAACATGTGAACCTTGATAACCATAGAGTAAGGTTAGACATTTCTTAATGTCATTTTGGGTATACACGATCATATTAACCTGCTTAGCCATGCTTTAGAATCAGCAATGTACATGATCAAATCAGTATTTGTTTTCCTGAAAACATTGAAAATATCACTGTTGGTTGCGGGTAATTTTGATTAAAAACCCAAAATGAAACTATGCTTTGATGAGGCGATTATTGGCAATGTACCGGTTGTGCGAAGGAATTGCACGTAGTGTAGGGTGGAGTGTCGCCCGTGTCAGTTTAAGGACCGAGCAATGGGACGCTATTGATCCGAGATTTCCGTGCAACCACAAGGGTGAGGATGGGTTAGCCATAGCTTATTAAGTTATTTAGACATGGCTTTGCTCATTGGTAGGCGGGAGCTAGCGGAGGCATTCCGATCTGGATTGCTTGTGAGGGCTTCCATGCGATTCAGATGGGTAATTGCTCGGCGATAACGGTGTACGCCTTGCCATGGACAGAGACGTGGTGTTGGGTGTGATAAATGTGGATCCACGGCTTGGGTGAGTGTCTCTATTTTCAGGGCGAGGGTTAACGTCCCGGGCTGGATCAAAGCCATGTCTAGGTAATGTAACAGCTATGTATGATCTCTGGTGGCCACCTATGGAAGTGCGTCGAGCAAAAGGTTGATCATTCCTTCGGGTAAAGTTGTACACCTCGCAGAGTTTAAATCTAATCGATTAGCCGCGCTCGCGGTCATGAGCACTCGGTGAAGTCATTCCAATGCTAGATGTTTCATTATTTCTCAAATGGGTTGGTATCATTTGTTTTATAAATTGTGATTTATGTCAAAGGGCCGACATTGATGGAATTTCAGGAATGTGAATGATTCGTCGCTCACGTCATGGAGGATTGTGAGTGTTACATATGCTTTATTTATTTGTTATCAATCAAATGCTCTTATAAATCCCGTTGCAAATAACTTGTTTTACAAATTCAAATCCGCTTTATGCAAATTAACCGTAGTAGCCTTCCTTTGAAATAGCCTCGCACGTATTGTAGGTTTTGCTCAAGTCTTCTTGAGTACATAACGTACTCACCCTTGCCTAATTATATTGTAGGTGGATGAGAATGCGAGCTTCGAGTTGTCCATCGTAAGTTGCGGATCTTCTTAAGCGTGTTCTATCTGGAGTTTATGCATGGTCAGTTGCCTGCGGGATCGGTTGGGCAAACTACGGGTTATTGCTTCTTTTGCTGCCGCATTCTCTGAATTGTAATATTATTGTAATTATTCGTTTCCGCTTAAATTAATATGTTGTATGGTTGTGATTCCATTTGTTGAAATGTGCGTGCTAGCTACTGATCCAGGGACTAGTACTGCAAGCACATTAGATTTCCATTTTTGCATTCTGTGTAAAAATGGGGGTCGTTACAATTGGCTAGTTATTAAAATGATGTTAAAAGAAACTTCTATGTTTGCTCTAAGATGAGAAAAATAAAAGAAAAAAATCTGCACCGTTTATTTTAGTGGTCATACCTACACTGCTTATTTTGAGGGATCCAGATTATAATGATGCAAATTTGTCAAATGTACATAAGAACTTCTAGAGTTGCATAAGAATACAACTATACATTAAACGATAAGCATTGGAATTGTATCTTTCTGAACATAAACAAATATATTATAGTATCTAACCGGCACAATTGCGTCGGCAATTAGGCTTTTACATTAGCCTCTATATGCTTACACATCAAAACCGATTTGGACGGTGCAACTCTCTCTAGTGGTAAGCATCAGACTGAGTGGTAGGAGCGCACGGGCTTCTGTCCTGTATTCGGCAATATCTTTCCTGTTTCCCCGAGGAATTCAGAGTTGAATACAAAAAATTCGGCCGGTTTAATTCAGTACGGGGAGGGGGCGGGGTCTTTTTTTTCCAAATCTACCCATGATTCATAAATTATCTGAATCTAAGGGGGGCAAAAAAACTCCATGGCAGATCTTACGACAAAAATTATCAGCAAGAAAGAAGAGCTTAAGATTGGATCTGATGATTCTGGAAATACACCTCTTCACTTTGCGGCATCGGTAGGACTTCAGGGTACAACAAGCTTGCTACTTGGGAAAGAAAGCAACATCAAAAACCACCAGGGAACGTATCCTATACACATAGCAGCTTCCGTTGGAACACTCGACGCGATCGACGCATTGGTCAATGAAGATGACAGTGAGGTCTGTGAGTTTGCTGCTCTACGTGACATAATGGGGAGGACCTTGCTTCATGTTGCCGTCGAGAATAAGAAGGAGAATATAGTCAAGTTCGTATGCAGGGAACCGAGGTTCGCGGGCATTCTGAATATGAAGGACGACGGAAATACAGCATTACATTTGGCTGTGAAGAAAGGAGACCAGTCCATTTTCAGCCATCTCCTAGGGAACAGAGCAGTGGAGATCAACCATGTCAACAATGATATTTATACACCACTCGATCTTGCAAGAAAGAGAGAGGAGGAACATCCTTTCGCCTCTCGCCAGGTACGCAGATCACTGGAAATTTCTATGAGAAAATACCTGTGCGAAGATGAGAGGTTCTGACATTTCGGACCTTTTTTTTTTGTTCCTACAGAACCCGACGGAATGGATGATCAGGGCTTTGGCGCATTCCAGAGCTCACTTCAGTGCTCGCAGACGTGATGAATTTCTCCGCTCCGGTGACTCGGAAGAAACCACTTAGATGAAGTCAAGAACATGTTGCGATCGACTGAAAGTGTCTTGGTTGCATCCGTGCTAATTGCAATGCTGACTTTCGCTGCTGCTTTCACCGTGCCTGGAGCATACAAGGCCGACGACCGCCCTAAAGCGGGCACGCCGTACTAGGCACCAACACGCCACAAGGTCTTCATCATCGCCGACACATTTGCTTTCCTCTGCTCTGTTGCGCCACCTTCAGCCTCGCCGAGTTCGCAACAGGGCGAACGTGGATCCTCATGTGCGCTGCTTGTACGCACGACGCCGCCGTGGCGTTATTCCACTTCGCCCTCAAGAGCCTAACCACGGCTTTCGCTCTAGGGTCGCCATTGTGATGTATGCGATTTCCGTCAGCACCACCGTCATCGTCGCCGCCACGACCTTTCTTTTGGTGCTCTACGGAAATGTGCCGCTTCGTCAGGATTTTGAGCTCATGATTGTGATGTACCGCAGGTTTGGCTTCTCATGGTCATGGTCCCTGTGTCCCTGGACGAGCTCTCGTCTCGATTGGAGCGCATGGCGGAAAACAAGCTTTTGCGCTAGGCTTCACGCATGGCGGAAAAGAAGCTTTTCCGCTACGCTAGTCATGGACCTACTAAAACTTTTCTGGACCCATGTCGTCATCTTTCTGCTTGCTGGTCTTGCCCAACTGTACAGCAAAAAGTGAGCAATTCATTTCGAAATTCGTCCGGATGGTCAGTGGTGTCAGGTGTGTGACAGTGTGAGCTGAAAATTGGTGAAAGCGTTCTCTTACCCCGTTAGGGGCCGCTGTTACGTGTTAATAAAGGCCAAGAATAGCCCTCGGCGTGGCTTACAATCAGGAGATTACAATCCTCAAAACAAGGAAACAAACTAACCATTACTTCTAGATACATTCTATTCTTACCTCTTTCCATATTTCTAACACTCCCCCTCAATCACAGCTTATCAAGATTGAGATTGAACTTGAATTTCTCTAACTGGCGAGCTGACAAGGGTTTTGTGAACCCGTCGGCGACTTGATCACCTGAGGGAACAAATTGAATATCCAATTGTTTTCTTGCTACCCTTTCTCTCACAAAGTGATAATCAATCTCTATATGTTTTGTTCTAGCATGAAAAATTGGGTTAGCTGACAAATATGTAGCACCCAGATTGTCACACCATAACTGAGCTGCTTGCGGTGTTTGTATATGGAGTTCATTTAGCAAAGACTGAACCCATATCATCTCAGCAGTTGCATTGGCTAATGCTTTATATTCTGACTCAGTGCTAGAGCGTGAAACCGTTGCCTGTTTCCTTGCACTCCATGATACTAAATTGGATCCTAAGAATACAGCAAATCCACCAGTGGACCTTCTATCATCAGGGTTTCCTGCCCAATCAGCATCAGAAAATGCACTTACTCTAGTTGACTGAGATTTTTCTATTCTTAACCCAAGATTGGTTGTTGAGCGAATATATCTCAAAATTCTCTTAGCTGCAGTCCAATGTTCAGTTGTTGGTGAATGCAAGAACTGACATACCTTGTTGACAGAGAATGCAATGTCTGGTCTGGTAAGTGTGAGATATTGCAAGGCTCCCACTATACTCCTATATTGTGTTGAATCCTCAGGACCTAGTGAACTGCCTTCATAAGCTGACAACTTCTCTGAAGTAGATAATGGAGTGCTAACAGGTTTACAGTTTGTCATTCCAATCTTTTTGAGTAAATCTGTTGCATATTTCTTTTGAGTGAGAAGGATACCATCCTTTACCTTATTCACTTCTATACCAAGGAAGTAATGAAGCTCTCCAAGATCCTTAAGAGCAAACTCCTGATTGAGATCCTTGAGTAAAGCTGTAATGGCCTCCTGTGTAGAGTTGACAATAATAATATCATCCACATAGATAAGGATAAAGATAACAGTGTTACCTTTATTGTAAAAGAATAATGATGCATCTGCCTTTGAGGCCATAAAACCAAGGTTACACAGCTTTGTGCTTAGGCGAGAGTACCACGCTCTTGGTGCTTGCTTAAGACCATAGAGTGACTTGTCTAGTTTGCAAACAAAACCAGGCTTATCTTTGTCTTCATACCCAGGAGGTTGTCTCATATACACCTTTTCCTCCAGAACACCATGAAGAAACGCATTCTGTACATCTAGTTGCCTAATATGCCATCCCCTGGAGATAGCAAGAGACAAAATAATCCTAATGGTAGCAAACTTTACTACAGGGCTAAAGGTGTCCTCATAGTCAATCCCATACCTTTGTTTGAACCCCTTGGCAACTAGGCGAGCTTTGTACCGGTCCAAACTCCCATCAGATTTTCTTTTGACCTTATATACCCATTTGCAATCTATGATATTTCTTCCCTTCTTAGGTGGAACAAGATGCCAGGTATTATTTTTTATTAAGGCCATATATTCTAGATCCATAGCATTTTTCCAATCTCTGTGCATAACAGCTTCTTCTAGAGTTTGGGGTTCACCTGTAGTTGTTAAATGAGACTGCTTATCATACCGTATAGTGCCATCAGTGTACACTTTGGTTTTACGGATTCCACTCTGAAGCCGTGTGTGAGGCCGATGCGGTGTTGTGGGCACAACCGATGTCTCCGCCGGAGCCAACATCTGCGCAGGAGATACTGCTTCTGCTTCCCCTGCTGCATCGCCACTAGGGACTGCATCATCTGAGGATATGGGAGACAGCGAGCCAATGTCGCTATTGTCTACATCAAGCGCCGATCCCAGAGCAGGTTCAACAGAGAGCTCCAACTCGGGAGACGCATCAATAGCTGCCTCAACATTTGCCGTGGGAACCTGTGAGTGTCCTGCTAACTGCTCATCACCATCGTTAGTATCAAGATTAGGAATATTAGTCACTGGACTAAGCACTTTTGCACCCCTAGACGTAGAAGCAGTGGAATCAAGAAGACACTACTACAGATCCGACCTTTGCTACCGCCCATCAAGACGGGCCGATATTTAACCGGACCGATAGTTAGATCAGTCCCGCTCAACGGCCACAGTTCGGGATATTAGTACGGTTCAAGACACCAACCGCATCGATAAATCACATCAAGATCGGTTCGTAACTAACCGGTACTATTTAGCGGGAGCTCACTAGTACCGGTTCGTGACATGAACCGGTACTGATGTGAGACCATCAGTACCGGTTGGTGTCTTGAACCGGTACTAATATCCCAATTTAAACTTCTTCCTCCTCCCGCTCTCTGCCAGACCCAGATCATTTCACTGCGCGAAAAGAACAGTGGAGCTTCGGCCAAGAGCTTGAAGGGAGGGGAGGTGCTGCCCAAAATTTCAAAATTTTGGTCATTTTACTCACAACCAAGGTAGCTAAGGTTAGTAATATCATTCCTCACTTCATTTGGTGTTAAATGGAGCCTCTTTTTGCCTAAATTATGAAGAAAATTTGATCTTTTCCCATGATTGATCAAAGATTATGAATGTAGAGGAGGTGCTGCCCAAATTTCAAAATTTTGGTCATTTTACTCGCAACCAAGGTAACTAAGGTTAGTAACATCATTCCTCACATCATTTGGTGTTAAATGGAGCCTCTTTTTTGCTTGAATTATAAAAAAATTTGATCTTTTCCCATGATTGATGAAAGATTAATATGAATGTAGAGATCTAGCTTGATCTTTTCAAATAGGATACAAAAACTTGTTGTGTAAGCTTAGAATTTGCTTGGATTATAATGTAGCTCGCCTTTAATGTGTGGATCTAGCTTAAATTTAGGTTTTAGTTCCATCGATCGATGAAGGATGAGGTTTGGTTGCACGAGTCGGGGAGAATGGTGCATGGAAATCATGGAGTTTGGGATCTTCAAATGGCAATGGTTATGTGGAAAAGAAGAAATTTAAATTCATTTGCTAATTAAAATAATATCGAAATATGAATGGCTTTATAGAAAATATAAAATAAGTTCAATATTTGAGAAAAGTTTTCAAAAATACTTTGGAATATTTTAAACTTAGAAAATTACTTCTAGTATAATTTTGGTTTTAATTTCCATCAAGAAATTATTTTTGAAAACATCATTAATTAAGTGCTAGAGATTTAGAAAAAAATAAAAATAAATGATTGAATAATAATTTAGAAATTTTTAGGTGTTACAATTTCAACAGAATTTGCAAACAAAGTCGTCGTGAATTTTGTTCGAATTTTGAATCCAGACTGATCGACCAATTCTTTTTGTAGGTTGCAAAAACTTGTTGTGTGGGTTTATATTTTGCTTGGATTATTATTTAGCTCGGATTGAAGGTGTGGATCTAGCTAATATTTAGGTTTTGGTTCAACAATTCATTATCCGAAAATGAGGTAACAGTTTATCTTGATGTAACATAATGTAGATGGACCGGCGATGGATGTACATGGATCGACCCTCCCGGAGTTCTTGCAGGGTTTGCAAGATTTTCTTCGTATGCCGATGCACACACGACGTCGGGCTACATATGTTGTCCATGCATAGATCGCAAGAATGAGAAGGAGTGGCCAAAATCCAGCCACCTTCACTTTCATTTGCTCACAAGAGGTTTCATGTCAAACTATACCGCTGGACCAAGCACGGTGAAGAAGAGATTATACAGAAGACGGTGAAGAAGAAGAGGCGACAACAATATCCCTGACGCCGGTCAACATGGTTCTTTCAAGATACATTGGGGAGTGTGGTGATGATGACCTAGACCAGATGTCATGTGATGGAGAGGAGAATACATCGATGAAAGACATTACGAAAAGTTCCAAATACCTATGGAGGACCACGGAACACCGTTGTACCCAAACCGTCGACAGGCCATAAAAAGTTGCGTATCACACTAGAACTCGATGCAATGGAAGGCGACCAATGGATTGTCCGATAAGGGATTCGACGAGTTGTTATGCCTCATAAAGAAGTTACTTCCAGAGGGGAACACATCGCCCAAACTACGACGATGCCAAACAAGTTGTCCGCCTTTGGGGTTGGAGGTACAGAAGATACATGCATGCCGTAATGATTGTATCCTTTATCGCAATGAGTATGAGGATTCTAAGCTTGTCCGTGTGCAAAACTTGCGGTATAAGACCAGCGTGATGACCTGTGAGGTAGAGGGCAACGCGAAGAAGAAGAGACCTCTGCTAAGGTGGTGTGGTATTTCCTGAATCCCCGGCTGAAGCGCTTATTTGCGAACAAAGCGCATGCCCGATGATGCTACCGCACAAGGAAGACCGTAAGGACGACGGAAGGCTAAGGCACGCTTGTCGATGGCTCCTCAAAGGAGGAAAGTCGATAGAACATACCCGGACTTTGCCGAGGATGCAAGGAACATAAGGTTTGGGTTGAGTACGGATGGGATGAACCTGCTCGGCGATATGAGCAAAGATACAAAGACTTGGCCCGTAACTCTATGTATCTACAACCTTCCTCCTTGGTCGTATGAAGCGGAAGTACATTATGATGCCATTGCTTATCCAAGGCCCGGCAACCTCGAAACGACATTGATGTGTACCTCAAACCGTTGGTTGAAGATCTGTTAACACTGTGGAACGATGGTGTACGGTATGGGATGAGTACAAAAGAGAGCACTTCACTTTACGCATTGCTATTCGTAACCATCAACGATCGCCTGCACTTGGTAATCTATCGGCCTATCTATCAAAGGATATAAAGCCCGCATTCATCGCTTAGAGGATACGGACAGCAAGTACCTAAAAACTCTCGAAAGGTTGTGTACATGGGCCACCGTAGGTTCCTCCATATGAAGGACCCAAGATGAGGAAGGGTGAGAATTTTGATGGGACAGAAGAGAACGTAAGAAGCCCATGCATCGCAAAGGGGACGCTTGTATTTTCTTTGGTAAAGGATCTGAAAGTAGTATTTGGAAAAGGTCCTCGTAGCAAACCCGTCCCTACCAACAAGGTCACACGAAGGCCATTTGGAAGAAGAAGTCAATATTTTGGGACTTACCTTATCGAAAGACTTAGAGGTCCGCCACTCATCGGACTTCATGCATATCACGAAGAATGTCTCATGTGAACCTGCTAGGTTTCAGAGATATGTACTAGAAGTCAAAAGATACACTTCAAGCACGAAAGGACCTACAAACTATTGGGACTCGTGAACGACCTACATCCGGAAAAGAGAGAGAAAGGACAACATTACCTCCACCCCATGAGCTACACTTTGAGCAAGGAAGAGAAAAAACATGATTAAGTTCTTAAACAAAGGTGAAGGTCCCTTGTGGATACTCCTAACATAAGGAGACTCATAAACATGAAAGAGAATAAAATCGCACACATAAAATCCCATGATTGTCATGTGTTGATGACACAGCTTGTTCCCAAAGGCGGTGCGAGGTATTCCGCCAGATTGGGTACGAGGGACAATCATAAAGTCGTGTTCGTTCTTCAACGCTGTGTCGCAGAAGGTCATCGAGCGAATAAGTTATCTAGTCTGCATGATGACATGGTCAATAATCGTTAGCCTTGAGATGATCTTCCTCCATCCTTCTTTGATATTATGGTCCATCTCATGGTCCACATTGTTAAAGAGATAGAAATTCTCTGACTGTGTTCCTCCACAACATGTTCCTTTCGAGAGGTACATGGGTATCCTAAAGAAGTATGTTCAGAATCGGTCTCGCCTGTATACGATTATGCAGGTGTCAAGACAGAGGAGGTGATCGAGTTTTGTGTTAGTTACATGGATGATCTGAATCCGATTGGCCCCTCAGATCACGCCATGAGGGGAGGCTACGGGAAAAGGGACTTTAGGGAGAAAAGAATCCTATAGCGACGATCTACTTGCATTTAAACAAGCACATTTCACGGTATTGAAACAAGCAACTGAGTGGCTCAGATATCTATGATCACGAGATGAGTCTACGCTACCAATACCCAGAGAAGTCGATAAGTGGATCGCAGTGAGCAAATGGATCATTTCGGCAGCTTGGTTACAAAAGCAATTGTTGGGCAAGCGCATGACGATGAACAATTGAAACTCTTGGCTCGAGGACCGCCCACAACAATCATATCATTTCAAGGGTATGAGATAAATGGGTACACATTTTACACGACAACCCAGATAACAAGAGCACCAACCAAAACAAAGGGCGTCCAGATAGATGCCTTGGACAAAATGGAAAGATGGACACCTACTATGGTTTCATAGAGGAGATCTGGGAGCCGAGTACGCCATTAAAAGTCCCTCTGCTTTGGTGCCAATGGGTCAAACTAATACCGTGGATATCGATAAGTACGGATGACAACCTGACCTCAAGCAAGTGGCCTATAGGGACGAACCGCTCGTGTTCGCTAATGATGTGACACAGTATTCTATGTGATGGACATGGACAAAGAAACCTAAAAAGGTATGAGAAGACTAGCAAGAGCGATCACCAAGGCGCCACGTGGTTCTTCCGTAAAAGAAGGATTGTTTGAGTTGAGGGCGCCACGACGAAGAAGAGTATAATCAGCCGACGAGCTGCCTCCTTTCACGGTGGACGAGACATTAGTGTCTTGAATGATACAGAGGAATCTCCCACGACGCCGCGATCATAATGAAGGATCACTTGTAAAAGCAAAGTATGTTAGCAAATAAGGATTGCTTTTGGTGTAATAGACTACTAACATACTAGTTTCTCATTCCTCTAGTGGTTTTCTGTATTTTCTGCTCAAATTGTACCGATATTTCACTAACAATATTGTTCAAAGTCCTCTCAGACTAATATAACAAGGTGACAGCTTGCAATGGAATTATAAGAGTGCAAACAAGAGATTCAAAAAAGAAATCTTAAAAAAAAGGCTAAATGAATCTAAAATAGTAAAAGCATTTTTAAAAATTATTTAATGAAATAATAGTTAAACAAGACATTTAAAAAAGAAATCTTACAAAAAAGGCTAAATGAATCTAAAGTGGTAAAAGCATTTTTAAAATTATTTAATGAAACAATAGTTAAACAAGAGATTCAAAAAAGAAATCTTAAAAAAAGACTAAATGAATCTAAAGTGGTAAAAGCATTTTTAAAAATTATTTCATGAAACAAAGAGTTAAACAACAAATAAAAGAAAAAGAAATAAAAGAAGAGCTAGGGGCACGAAGGGGCTCGAACCCGAGACCTCACTATCGATCGGGAGAGCCTCGAACTCAAGCGCCACGCGCTAGCCAAGGGGAGGAAGAATTCTTGTCGATTAGTATGGGCGCTAAATTATTTTGAGTGTTTTAACATCAGTCCCTGCTGGTGTTTTCAACCGGACCGATAGTGCCTAGGCTCCTCCTCACCGAAAGTGACCCATCGTCCGGTTGGTGTATCAATCGATCGATGTCTCACATCAAGACGGCTGGTGTATCCAACCGGATCGATAGACATCGCCCCTGCTGATACACCAACCGGACCGATGGTGCGCTTATAAACCCATCCCGCCGCCTCATCCCCAATTTTTCTACTCCCGCCATTGTTCCTCAATCTCCTCCTCCTCCCGCTGCTTGCAAAGACCTCCAACGATCGGGCGCCTCCAGCGACCCCCCACCGCTGCCCTCCTGTCTCCGACGACCCCACCGCCGCTGCCCCGCCTCAAGCCTTGCCTCCGCCGCTGTTCCTCCGCCTTCGCCAACCCTAGGGTTTGTGCCTCCTCATTGGTGCCCGAGTGATTGGTTTTGGTTGCATTGTGCGCTTTGAGATGTCGTGGTTGGGGACCTTGCAAGAGTGGGATTATTGTTCGATGAAGATTGGGTCAGATTGAGACCATTTGTGACAACAACAATTTTCCAAAGATTTGACATTTAGTTGTTAGATCAATTGTGTCTAGTGATTCTGATATATATATTTGTCTTATGAATCTTTACTGTTCATGCATAATAATCTATTGCAGTGAGTTCTGGAAGTAAGTTCTAGTAAGTTGTATGCTCCTTTTGCATTCTGGATAGGCTCACCCTGTGTTTGCTTTATATTTCCTGTCAGCTAGAATCATTTCCTTGTGTCAGCAGTATTGTTTGCATATATATATATTAGGCAAATCTTCAAATACTTATTCATGAGCTTGTATACTGTGACATTAGACCATGTCTCTGCTCAAGGCTTAAATGACATTGTGAGATTTCTATGTATGCGTGAGATTTCTATGTATATGAGAAGTTTGAAATATATATGTATCATGTGAAATGAATATGTATCATGTGAATTATTCTAATTTCTGTGAATTTTGAAATTTCTATTTTATTGATCAGCTATGTATATGTGAGATTTCTATGTATGTGTGAGATTTCTATGTATATGTGAAGTTTGAAATGTATATGTATCATGTCAAATGAATATGTATCATGTGAATTATTCTAAGTTGTCAAGTGTCGAAAAGTTGTTTCATTTTCACTAAAGTAATGTTGTCACAAATTGGTCAATGATCTTTGTCCCTCATCGACGAGGACGGTCTTTAAGGCAACCCGTTATCTCGAGAACAATACAAAATTGACAACTTGAGCACTATGCTAGTTGTGATGTCCCTTTTACTTGTCATTATTAGGCAAATCTTCAAATACTTATGTATGTGTGAGATTTATATGTATATGTGAAGTTTGAAATATATATGTATATGTGAGATTTCTATGTATGTGTGAGATTTCTATGTATATGTGAAGTTTGAAATGTATATGTATCATGTGAAATGAATATGTATCATGTGAATTATTCTAATTTCTCGTGAATTTTGAAATTTCTATTTCTATTGATCATTTCTATGTATATGTGAGATTTCTATGTATGTGTGAGATTTCTATGTATATGTGAAGTTTGAAATGTATATGTATCATGTGAAATGAATATGTATCATGTGAATTATTCTAATTTCTCGTGAATTTTGAAATTTCTATTTCTATTGATCAGTTTCTATGTATATGTGAGATTTCTATGTATGTGTGAGATTTCTATGTATATGTGAAGTTTGAAATGTATATGTATCATGTCAAATGAATATGTATCATGTGAATTATTCTAAGTTCAGATTCATTATATACCGAGAATTACAAAAAAGAGAAAATTCTGACAAGTTTAAAGATCTTAAACTTGTCCGAATTTTCTTTTTGTAACTCTCATATATAATGAATTTGATAATGAATTTGAAAAAATCCATATATTCTTAAGAATATATTTGTTATAAAAATAATGAATCATTCTTATTCCACACTAAATGATTTGAAAAAAAGCAACCAAGTCCATGATAAGCAAGCATGCCTCCTCATGGCTTCGCCTCTCGGCAAAATTTGACGCCTCCTCACATCCATGCTTCTTGAACTTGCAGGGCTTTTTTTTTCAAATCATTTTAGTGTGGAATAAGAATGATTCATTATTTTTATTACAAATATATTCTTAAGAATATATGAATTTTTTCATATTATTTTTTCATTTCGAGATGTATAGTATTTGGCCGATTTACATTGAACATCTTGCCGCCGCCCATCCTCTCTCTACCGCCTTCCACGCTGCTTTAGAGTAGTACCATCACTTTACATGAAATGAAATCTATTTTCGTTAATTTTCAAAGCTTCTTCTAGCCTAAGAAACGACGATGGACGATGAAGCATTTATGTTAAGTTTGATTATGGGATTGATGGTCATGAGATTACGGAGCTCGCACCCGCCATCGAGGCCAATGAGGTCAGCAGAGCACGATGAGGTCAGCAGAGCACGATGAGGCCGGCGAGGTAACAATCAACACGCTCATGATTGTCGGTTCCACTACCATGCTAAGCCAACATCCCGACCTGCTCATGATTGTACCATGCTTTCAGATCGGTCAACCAGCAGCAATCACGCCACGAGGTCCAAGCAAGAAGAAGAAGGCAAGACATGTTATCACCGGTCGGCGAGGACGGCCGACCTCTTGCACCCTGGGCGCTTGGGCTGCTCAATTCGGCATGTGGCGCCCACGTTAGGGACCACGTGGCAATTAGCATAGCAAAATGGGATCTGGTCCTCATGATACGAAGAACATGCTTTGGAACGATGTGAAGGAGACATTCACCTTCCCCAAGGGACCGAAGAGAAGGTGAAGAGTTACACTCTCAAGAAGATGGCGGTCGATTCCGCACTTATAAAAAGAAGTCAACACGGAGTATATCAAGAAGAATCGAACGCTGACTTCAACAAGCACCCAAAGTTGCAAGATCACCGATGCGCTTAGAACTACAAGACTTTGGACGAAGGTCAAAGTTTGAGTGAGAAGAATAAGTTGAATGCACGAAGAAGAATTATCACCACCGACTCGCCCCGTGGTTACCGCCATGCAATACCAAAATGGGAGAAGAGGGAACAGACTCGCTAGCGAAGGGTATCGCACCAAATGAATGGATTGGCCCGACAGAGCAAAGCATTGGTTCTATGCTCACGGCGGCGCCCTTGATGATAACGGCAATGCCGTGGTTTGGGGAGGTGCTAAGAGATGTGGCTGAAGCTTGTACACCCATCGAGGAGACTTCCTGTAGTAGCTTTGTGCCAAACAGGAGAACGATGAGCTAACAAGGGCCTTGCAAAATCCAGAGCACCTCGGACGACATGAGGCGCCGGCGTTGTCCCGTGGAAGGTTGGTTTCGCCAGACGCCGAGACCTATAGGAGTCGAGTGAGGAGCAAGGCTCGACAGACACAACAGCTTAGTGCGCTTGAAGAACGCCTGAATCAAACAAATGAGAGAATGCAAGAAGAGATCCGAAGAGAGGTGCAGCTAGCCTTGAGCCAACAAATACGAGACGGCCAAGAACCTCCAAGTAATCCAGACATCATTAGCACCTCCAGCAGCGGCAACAAGCGCTTCGGTGGGTCAAGTGAAGCGGACTTGGACAAGTATCCCGTAGACGACATCAGGCAGCGGACACCTTGTGAGCTGCATATCCAAGCGCGGAACCTTACCTTCAAGGCGGCCGATGGTATGGCTCACCCATTAGAGCCGGGGCAGCTTATCCATGGCCAACAGATACCGTTAGGATACTCCAAGGTCTCGGTGGAGGAGGTTCGCCAGTGGTACGAGGACCTTGACCTCAAATTCTCGGAGGTGACGGACTACGGCTAGGAGAGGCAAGACACAATTTCATCCTGTGGCGTAAACGGTACATAATTTTTCGAGATAACATGGACTTGTCCTCTCCGCGAAGAAGCCCGAGAAGAAACTCGTCTCCTCCCAAGAACCTGTCGACTCCTACACCACCTCCTGCGCATATAAGCCCGACAAGAAGCCCATCTCCTACACCATCTCCTCGCACATATAAGCCCCGAAGAAGCCTGCCTCCTCCCAAGAAGGCGCCGACTCCTACACCACCTCCCGCGCACATAAGCGCCACAAGAACCCCGCCTCCTCCCAAGAAGGCGCCACCAAGGAATGAAGCCACTCGCCAAGAGCTCCCAAGAAGACGGGTCCTCCACCCAATCCAAGAAGCCGGCTGAACTTCCGGCGGCCGATGATATGAACGATGAGGAGATCAAGAAGGTGGTAAAAGGAGAGGTAACTAAATTTCTTAAACCCAAGTCACCAGAGAAAAAGGTTCAACTCGCATGTAAGAATTTTATAAAGGCTTAATGACTATTAAAAATTTGAAGGATAAAAGGAAATGCCTCGCAAATCAAACTACGAAAGACATTGAGTAAGGAATGCCCCAAGAAGAAGATGTCACCGAGGGAAGAGTAAGGAAATGCAAAAATTCTTCAAGAAACCGCCTTATCGCAAATCAAATATTAGGCACGGAAAAGATTGAGGTTGCCCAAGTAAAATGGTTATTTAAAATGGGTGGGTCATTATTCGTCGCATGAGGAGCTCGCCAACTAACGACAAAGATGCGCAATTTCATGAATGGTACTTGGACGCAACCAAGCATGGTCTAGAGATGTTCATTTGTCAAGTTTAAGCAACAAGATTTTTTTCGGTGAAGGTCAATTTGTTGTCGATCGACTACATGTATGATCTATACTGCATGACGCCTCAACAGTGAGCTTGATGGGTTGTCGGACTCGTAAGTGTCTTAATTATTTACAAAAACTATCGCACTTCCTTGTACTATACTAACTTGCAAGCCTAACTAATTTCTTATGTAGCATGGAGATACAAAGATGCCAAGGGATCGATTTTCGACATAGGCTTCATGGACCCAAGAGTTATCAACGAGACAACCGTTAGAGACCACCCAAGCGAAACAGAGACTAATGTATTCAATGCGCTAATGGGTCAAAGATATAAGTCAAAGATATATCTAGCCTACTCATTTGAGTACGTGTTTTCGCATTCACCTCATTCTACTCCTTTTTCATAACACGATGTTAGAACTAATTAGTTATCTATGTTGACACATCTATGTATAGTTTTCATCGATTCTTCTTATGATCGAGCTAGATCGTAGCTCGATCACAATTATGGACTCGCAAAGGAGACCAGCTTGAAAAGTATCAAAACTTTATCGACATGCTCGATCCGGTATTAATTCTTGTTCCTTTCATTATCGTATTAGCTCTATTTCCTTCAATTTGAAACAAATTCTAATCATGTACATACAATTCAGAATCACATGTGTAGTGCATTCACACGGTTCCGTGCTAAAAACGTATGATTCAAGGAGAAATTTGACATTGCAATTGCCTCTCATGTACGATATCATAATGCTAGCTTTTTAGTTAGTTAACTTAATTTCTTTGCATCCATTTCACGCTTTCAACTTTTTCCACCGCAGATTTTGACTCACCACGGGTAACAATTTATGCGGCTACTATGTATGCGAAGTTTATGCATACCCAAACCGAGCCGTGACCGCATGCTAAAAGGCAACAAGGGGTGAGTAAATATAATTACTAGCTTTAATTGTGTATAGGTACTCCTTATATCTTGTACAAATTCAAGTATTGATTAGTTAATGACTTAACGATAGGTGCCTCAATATTTGGCGGAACAAGGTTCGGAACTCTCGCCGGCACGAGTGAGAGCAATCCAAGAACAACTCGTCGGCTTTATTTACGATGAGGTTGTAAATCCAAAAGGCGAGTTTCACGAACCAAACTTTAATAGGTGGGGCCCTTCGATAAGGACCAATGAACTGTCGTGGTCGACATCTACAGCTAGCAAGAGCGATGCGCGTAAAAGATCCCGATGAATAGAAGGAAAAGAAAGACTAAAGTTGTAATTAAAGTTGTGTACATATATAAAGTTGTGTACATATATATTGTAATACATTAGAAGAACAAATATGTGTACATATTTTAATACATTAGATGTAATTAAATTTGTTAATGAATGTTCAGTGATTTAATTATCAGGCAAAGTGCATGATTGATTATCTGTGCTTTTAATTAGTTGTGATTTAACACACACATATATATAATAGCTACCGGAGAAATAGACCTATATATATATTAAACATTAGTACCGTTGGAGAAACTAACCGCATCGATGAGGGTTTGATCAAGACGCTGGAGACACCAACCCATCGATGAGGGGCTCAGGGTTCCCAATGCGCCGCCACGCAGAATTCGAACCAGATCGATACTCCATCAAGACGGTGAGTGAACCGGATCGATGCCCTTGAGCATCGGGCCCCGGATATTCGCACTGTTCAAAACCGTACTAAAGGCGCTTTTGGACCGGACTAAATGCCCTTTCAGTAGTAGTGAGATGTTGCGGTAATAAAACAATCTCTGACCGCAAACGTGCACCGGCATTAGGATGCAATTTGGCAAAGGAAAAAATTGTTTCATCAAAAACAACATCACGAGATATATAAACACGACCCGGAGAAATGTCAAGGCATTTAAATCCTTTGTGAATATTGCTATAGCCAATAAAAGCACATTGCTTTGAGCGAAACCGAGTTTTCTAGTGTTATATGGTCTAAGATTGGGCCAACAAGCACAACCAAAAGTTCGCAAAGAAACATATGCTGGTTTTTGATGGAATAGGCGTTCTAGGGTGTAGAATACTCAATAACTTTGCTTGGGGTGCGGTTGATAAGATAAGCAGCGGCAAGGAATGCCTCATCCCAAAATTTGAGAGGCATGGAAGCATGAGCCAGGAGAGATAGACCCACTTCTACAATGTGTCTCAGTTTTGTTTCAATGCGCCATTTTGTTGGTGGGCATGAGGACATGAAACTTGATGAGTGATGCCTACTTTTGAGAAGAAAGGGTGTAATTTTTCATATTCACCACCCCAATCAGATTGCAAGGCAACAATTTTCCTATTGAATAATCTTTCAACAAGATTTTGGAATTCATGGAATATCTGAAACACATCGATTTAACTTTAAGGAGATAGATCCGTAAACTTGCTAAAATCATCAATAAAGCCGACATAGTACTTTTTGCCCCAACAGAATCAGTCTGGGTCCCCAAACATCGAATGAATAAGTTCCAAAGGAAACTTTGACACACTAGAAGATGTAGAATAAGGTAACCGATGGCTCTTGGCCATTTGACAAGCATCACAAATTTCATGACTTGTAGACTCGCCAAGCATGGCAATTTATTATTACTAACAATTTTTGGAGAATAGCTAAAGATGGATGACCTAGCCGATCGTGCCATCTCGCAAGAGACGGTCTCGATGACTCCAAAGGCTTGTTTTGGTGTGGGTTCCAAGGGATAGAGGCCGTCATGACACCATCCTCTAAGCAGGTGTTCTTCGTTAGCCGATCCTTGATAAAGAAAAGATTGGGATAAACTTCAAGATAGGCATAATTATCATGTATGAAACGATTTAACGAAATAAGATTTTTCATAGCCTTTGGAGCATATAAGATGTTGTTTAGATGTAGATCACGACTAGGGGTGTGAATAATGCTATGACCAATGTGACTAATATTCATACCGAACCATAGGCCGCTTTGGATCTGATCTTTTCCAAAGATACTTCTCACGGGTAGTCACTTATCCAACTCGCCTAGTAATGTGATCTGTTGTTCCGGTTCAGGTACCAGTTAGTGTCAACACCATATGAGTGAGTTGCCGCAGCAGACTCTTTTCTCGAGCAAAATCTTCATCGAACCTATACCAACAATCAACAACAACATGTCCGATCTTACCACAGAGTTGGCATGTAGGTCTTTGTTTCCCTCCATTGTTGAAGGCGTGGCGACCTGCTCCAGAGTTCGGGCGCACATAACAATTGGTATCAGAGCCATTTTCCTTCCGTTCGGGCGCACATAAGGAAGCAATCGCAGTGAGAGACAAGGATGACTTCTACCATGACGTCGGTGGAGAGTCAATTCGAAGGGATTAACACCCTATTGAGGCAGATTTTGGAAGAAGTTCGTGGTGTGAAGTCGGATATCAGGGATGTCCGTTCGGCAATGGAAGGGGTGCGAGGAAGAGGAGAAGGCCACCACCACGAGCACGAGCAGGGACCGCGCCACGTCGGGGCTCGCATCGCAGGACGGGTCGCTGACCAGGCTCTGGGGCTCACCCTGGGCTCGCTGGGGGTCGCCAGGGTGAGCCCCACGAAGACGGCCACCGTGAAGAGCAGCTTTGCGCACGGAAGGTGTTTGAGGAAATGCCTACGAGGACTCAACACCGTGGCGGCGATCGAGCGTGAGAAGGCGGCGGCGAAGCGCTATGGAGGCGGCGGAAGCGTCGCAGCGGATCACCGAACTGGAGGTACAGAAACGGGTCAACGCGGAGAAGAAGCTCCTCAAGGAGGCCAAGGAGCGCAAGAGCCGGGGCGGCGTGTCGCACTGTGAAGAGGGAGTTCACAGTCACCATCCCGCCCGTCTCCAAGGAGATCCAGGAGGTGGCCGTCCACGTCAGCCCCCTCCGCCACTACCTCGAGATGGGGATCGCGTTTGTTAAGGAGGGCGCGCAGCAGCACGGTGCTGGGAACGGCGAGTTGCCGGGGGTTCCCATCGCGCACGGGTCACAGCGCGTGCACATCGAGGCCGGGAAGGGCCGCCGCATGGTCACGTACGCCGACGGGGAGTTGGGCCCGTGTTGTCCGACGTGGCGCTGTCCGCGGCCACTATGGCGGTGGGGTCGGAGGTGTCGCACCTCAGGTGGGGCCACTGGTACACACTTCGGGAGCCGGAGGAGGCCACCGCTGCTTTCACCCCAGAGCACGTCGTCGGCGAGGGCGGCTACGGCATAGTGTACCACGGCGTTCTCGGCGACGGGAACCAATTTCTCTAGCGAAGGCGGCCTGCACATTTGCCTTGAAGGGACTGAAGAATTGGATGAAACCTGAAAAGGTACCTGCTGCCATAATTACATTTCCATCCAGTGCGCAAATTGTGTCGGAGCCCTTCGGTGTTGTGCTCGTCATCTCAGCCTGGAACTATCCTTTCTTGCTCTCAATCGACCCAGTCATTGGAGCAATCGCTGCTGGGAATGCTGTTGTTCTGAAGCCATTAGAAATTGCGCCAGCCACCTCGTCATTGTTTGCAAAGCTGCTACCTGAGTATGTTGATAACTCCTGTATAAAAGTTGTGGAGGGAGGCATTCGAGAAACAACCACACTTCTGGAACAAAAATGGGACAAGATCTTCTACATAGGTAATGGAAATGTAGGCCGCATAGTGATGACAGCAGCCCTGCATGCAATCGGGGATGATGACCGTGTGATTCAGGAGTTCTAGAAGGCAATTGATCTCAAACCTGAGCATGTTGATGCCTTATACAATCTTGGTGGTGATCCATCTCTGAGCACTGGGAAGTTTGCTACCCCATCTAGGTACTCAGTCATCAGTCCTCCATTCAGCAGGATGCCCCCAACTAACAACAGAGATGATGCCTCTCAGATCTCCAATGAAGATCTAGATGATCTTTGCAAAGAAGTACGGTGTATAGAGACCAATGAAACAGAAGGAAATGAAGGTTTGAACTCAGCTGTGGGGAGCAATACTTTGCAATATTCAAATGCGGGTTCTAGTATGCATGGAAATAATAATTCAAATCCATCTGTGAATTCTAGACACCATGATGTGTCTCCCATTACCCTGGAGCAACATTTGGAGAATGTCAGAAAACCCTTTTTCAATCTTGTCAAAGATCTAGGATCTTCAACACGAAACCCATCAAGCTCTAAAGTAATTGGGAGAAGCAGGAGCTGTAGGTCTCTGATGGGTTCTACTTTGTTTGAATATTTGGAGAAGGATGATTGCACACCGCCAAGCAGAAGTTCCGTGGACTTCCCAGGGAGACCTGAAGGGTGTCAAAGAAGGGGATCTGCACTGAACTATGATGCAGAGTGTGAAACTCTATCAAGGGCAGGGTCGATGCTTTCTGAAATTACTACTACAAGGGACGGAGTCAAGCCAAACAGTTCTGTTGCAGGTGAGACAGAATTTACTGGTATAGGTGAATTTGTGGCTGAACTGAAAGAAATGGCTCAGGTTTAGTATCAGAAGCAACTCGGTGGTCAGGGTGGAAATGGAGACTTAGCAGAAGGAACCATCAGGAGCGTAGGACTGGATCCGGTTATGGATGCCTTGCAATCGCCTTCACGATGGCCACTGGAATTCGAGAAGAAACAGCAAGATATTATTTACCTTTGGCATGCATGCAATGTCTCCATGGTTCATAGGACTTACTTTTTCTTGCTATTTAAAGGAGATCCAGCAGATTCTATTTACATGGAAGTTGAGCTGAGGAGGTTATTATTTCTTAAAGATACCTACACCAGTGGTAGCCTGGAAAGCAAAGTGATAGCAGGTAGCCTGAATACTGCTTTGGTTTCGAGTGCCAAGAAGTTGCAACGTGAAAGGAGAGATGCTAGAGGGATTGCCAAGTTGCATAGTAGCAAGAAGGTTAATGCATATGATGTGGAGGACATGGTTATGCCATTACACCAGTACATCAATGACCTTGTTGTCCATGAAATCATTCATACTGGAGCTTCCTTTCAGATTACTGGGTTCACAAACAGTTCTTACTTTGAGGGGGCACAGGAGTATGCTGTATGTAGGACTTGGCGCGCCGTCATCGGCTTGGGGACAAGCCGCATTTCGACGGGAGGGGAATGTCATGGACCACTGCACATAGCGTGGATGTGGGCTTGGATGTGGGCCGGCCCAGTTGAGAGACAAGAGCCATATAAGAACGAAGCAGCAGTTCGGGAAGGGATCGAACAAGCAAAACCGAGACTACTTCCTCTTCAGTTTTCCCTGCGCTAGCATTTTCTCCCTCTGTTCTTCTCAGTTCCTTCCCTCTGTTCTTCTCAAATCTTCCCACTTGGCAATCTGTATCTAAGAGGCAGCAGGAACATAACAATTTTATATGTGGCTATGGGTAATTATACACAAGCTATTGTAGAAACCCATACTTTCCACGATATGAATTTGATTGTGTTGGAGAGGTAACTTGGGGATAAAAGAATAAGGGATCCAACTTACCCATGTATAGATGTCCACGAATTCTTTATTGTTCCAGCCTTCTGGTCCGCGAGAAGATACAATTTCTAAGAGTACTATCCCGAAGGAGTAGACATCGAATTTAGCAGTAAGCTTGATGCTCCGGATGTACTCTGGATCCATATAGCCAAACGTTCCATTCACTACGTCGACAGGACCACATCTTGACAATTCTTCAGAGCACATACTTTGGCTCTGTAGCTGTCCGTCAATAGGATGTTCGCTGGCTTCAAATTATAACAAATCATCGTTTCCCCTATTTGCAGTATATAAATTCGCAACCACAACAAGAAGCCAATTATAACTAACAAGCCCTTGTAAAATACTCAATCATGCATGATGAAATAGAACCACACCAAATTGTTTCAGCAATGGCAAGCACAACATAAATTCTTTGATAATTGATTACGGTTTCAACAACACATAATTTATCGCTAAAAAATTTCACTTTGACCAATGTATTTGACTAAATTATGTCCATCGGTTGGAAAATGTAAGTGTTGGAAAATTTCATAATAATGTAGCTGAATAAATCTGAATTTAAAGCATAAAAAACTTGATCAACGATTCCCCAAAAAAAAGAATCAATCATGAAGTTAAAAATAGGAGAGGTGCTTTAATGCTTTTCTTTTTGACAGTTACACAAATATTAAAACATGAATGAATGGTAGATGACGACTACTTACACCTTCGTATACTTTAAGATTTGTACAACTTGTATTCACTACTACAGAACTGGGCATCACAATTGGCCTATTAGAAGCGGTGTGGTGCGAACCCGTTGTGATTTTCGCACTAGAGGCGGTTCGTAGGCAACGGTCCGGAGAGGGCTTCCAGAAGCGGTTTGAGACACGAACCGGTTCTGGATCTTGTGTTCTAGAACCGGTTCTTGTCTCAAACTGCTTCTGTATTTGATCCAAAACTGGTTCGTGTCTCAAACCGCTTCTGGAAGCCCTCCCGCCAGCGCATTTAAATGCTGGCTCATGGAAGGGTTTAAATGCGCTGGCGGGAGGGCTTTCAGAAGCGGTTCGAGACATGAACCAGTTCTGGATCTTGCGTTCTAGAATCGGTTCTTCTCTCAAACCACTTCTGGATTTCCAGAAGCGGTTTAAGAGAAGAACCGGTTCTAGAACGCAATATCTAGAACTGGTTCATGTCTCAAACCACTTCTGGAAGCCCTCCCGCCGGCGCATTAAAACCTTCTTCCTCCACGAGCCAACAGAGGTGATCGATCAGAGAAGAGTTGGCCCAACGTTGTTCTTGCGGGGGAGGTTCTAGCCAAAATTTTAATTAAGTGTTTCAAAGTTAGTAACATCATGCCAACATCCTTCTCACCTAGATATTGCTATTTTTTTCAATGGATGTGGAGAAATCTTGATTTGTTCTTGTTGAAAGGTGTTTCTTAGCTAGCTCACTCTATAACTTTTTAGGCAAGATCATGATCAATTGTAGGGAATTGTACCCCAAAATTTGTTTTGTATGCTTGTTTTTGTTGTTGTATGAAGATGTAGGGTGGAGATCTAGTTCAAAATATGACATTACAAGGTAAAGGTGATTGGAAGTTTTAGATTTAGGTGCTTGTTAGCTTTAGAATATTAAATATCACAATAAGTTGAGGAGATCTACGTACATTGTAAGGAAGTAATTATTGGTGTATGAAATAAAATAGAAAAACATGTAGAAGGATAAAAAAATAATTACAAATGTAGAAAGGGATAAAAAATAATTAGAAAGGTAGGTCTTTAATTGGATGAAGGTGTAGGTGGAGCTTTTTTTGTTGGAGAAGAAAAAATATGATAATTAATTGTAGATTCAAGAAGAAAAATATAATTACAAAGGTAGATCAAGAAGAGGGTCTTCAAAGACCTCACCCAGCATGGTAAATCATGGGTGGACGAGCTCCCTTTCATCCTCTGGTCAGTTCGCACTACGTCGAGCCGGGTTACGGGCAAAACGTCTTTGCAGCTCGTCTACGGTGCAGAGGCCATTCTACCCGCCGAAATTGTGCTAGGCTCCCAAAGAGTGCACCTGGTTGATAGCGTCGACCAAGAGCTCGAGCATCTCCTCGACCTCGACCTCGCCGAAGAGACACGTGAAAGGGAGTTGTTGTGATCCATCGTCTACCTACAAGCTCTTCGTAGGCATGCGGCTAAGTCGATTCGGCCAAGGACCTTGCAAGTTGGCGACCTTGTCCTACGTCGGATCCAGGACACGTCGAAGGCCAACAAGCTCTCCCCCAGATGGGAAGGTCTGTTCACGGTCGTCTTGATGGCGCACCCGGGGGCTGTCCGCTTGGCGATTTAAGATGGTCGGGTGCACACGAGCTCCTGGAATATCGACCAGCTGCACAAGTTCTTTGTCTAAGCTTGCGTTTATTTTTATGTTTCACGCCTGCTCAACGGTTTTTTCTGTAAAAATTTGGTTCCTTCGCCCACGGGAAGTCCGTTACCCCCAAGATTTTGTGAATGCTATTAAGGTCACTGCCCGTTGATAAGCCGACTAAGTCTCGCAAAAGGGCATACTTTTACCTCACGATCTGGGTGATAGGACGAGCGCGTCGGGCAGGAACATTCGCTTCAAACATCCTTATTCTAAGGTTTGGCTAGCACGTGCACGAACGCACAGAGCACCACGACCAAACGCCCAATCATTAAACTTGCCGCCACAGGTTTCAGTCTCCATAAGCCGACTATTGTCCGCAGTAGTTTTTCGCTGCATGTTCACGGTCGCATACAAACACCCTCTCGGCCAGTCCAGAGTTTTAGTTCGATTCGCTCGTGTTTGGTTGTCGTGCACTCTGTCGGGCAACCGTGCGTTCTTCCTCGCCAATGGCCATGCTCGCAATCTAGGGGCATGTGTCAAAAACGCTAAGGAAGTTAAGGCCATGCACGTTTTCCTCTCCTGACCTAACCCATGCTTGCAACTCGGAGAAGTTGGTGACTTGGTCGGGGGAGCAACACACATTTTTCTAACTCTCCTGTGAATGAGCTCGTGCTCGCAACTTAGGTGCACGACCTTCATTCGCAGCGGGGGCTTAGTAGGAACGAGCTACCGCACTAACATTTTTTTTCCAAAAAACGAGCTTGTGTCGCTAGTGCCTCGTTCTAACTCATGCTTTTATTTGTCTATCTTTCGGGCTTGTGTCGCCCATGCTTCGTTCTAACTTATACTCCTATTTGCCTATCTTTTGTATGTTCATCTTGCATTTGTTATTTGTAGGTGATCACCAAAAAGATACAAAAGCAACAAAGGTACAAGACAAAAGACAAAGTATCGGGGGGAAGAATCATTCTTTGTTATTCACATCGTCAGGAAGTACAAAAAGAGAAGAAAGAAAATTTTCTACACCCTAGGCCGTGCTCCTCTAAGCGCCGTGGAAAGCTTCTGCCTCATTTCGTCGAGCTTGGCCTCGAGGTTGAGCACCTTCCGCCGAGCTTCCCGTCTTTCGCGGGCTTCTTGGCGGAGCTGCTTTGTCTCCTCCTTGCCATGATTAGCAAGCTCGGAAGCCTCCCGCGCAGCACGGCCCAGCTCCGCCACCTTCGATTCAAGAACTTGGGAGTGTTGTTTTTCTTGCTCGAGCTCTAGCTCGATCTTGCAAATCCTCTCCCTATTCATGGTGGCGTTTTCCTCAGCCTGGCGGCACTTCTCCGAGATCATCTGGTCCCTGGCCTCAAGCTCGGCTATCCGCTGCTTGAGCTCGGCCACTTGGGCATCATGATCGGCGTGCAACTTGACCAGGACCTCAGGCGGGATTGTCGCCGAGTCAGAGTCCTTCATGGTCTTTTGAAGAACATGCAGACAGAAAGATCTTAGACACCCCCCAGACTCCAAAGTAAAAACTACCACAAGGAAAAAGGGAGTATACTTACCCGACCGAGATGCACGCAGAGGTTGTCTCGGAAAACCTTGGCGACGTCTGTCCCCTGAAGATCCGCAAGACTTCCCTCGGGCGACTTCGGCGGGGAAGCTTGGCCTTCTGCCCGAGCAAGGAGTTCGCTCGGGATTTCCTCGGTGTCCTCCCAGGCACGAAGTTCGCCCGGGGACGTTATGTCATCCTCCCGGGCAGGGAGTACGCCCGGGATCCTCTTGCTATCCCCCCGGGGATATAGTTCGCCTGGGGACGTCGAGCCTACCTCCTGAGCGGCTGGTCCACTTAGGGTCTTCTCGTTGTCCGCCCGAGCATGTGGTTCACTCGAGGACAGCGCAGTGTCCTCCTGAGCATGCTGTCCGCTCGGGGGCTCCTTGCTCTTGTCCCAGGAGGATGATTCACCCGGGGACCTCGTGCTCCCTTGGGCAGTCTTCTCGCCCAAGATCGCGAGATCTTCTTCCTCCCCCTCCCGAGCGTCCTCCATGCTCGGGAGGGCCAGGAGTGCACCCTGGGGTGCTGGTCCCTCCAGGGCAAGGAGTTCCTTGGCTCCTTGATCGGTGTCGTTAGCGAGCTTGTCCGCCGTCGCCTGGTCGACGGCCTCGCTCTAACATCCCAAAAATTTCAAAAATAGTAAAAATGAAAATTTAGAATTTTGAAAAATGGAATTGAGTAAACATTTTAATTGAAACCAAGATTTTCATTTTAAATATTATCTTTTTCTTCATTTTCTAGTTTGTCAACCAAAAGAAAAGAACAAGTTGCTATATTAAAACTTTTGGGTCCAAAATAAACAAACTTTGAAAATGAGTTGAGAAAGTGATCTTACTTTGAATTCCCATCTTTTCAAAAACTTTTTCAACCTCAATAATTATTCTTGAATTTTGGGTTAAAAAGAAAAATCAATAAATGAAATTAGGAAAAGAGTAAAAGTAAAATGGTAAAAGATAAAAGTAAAAGCCAGTAAAAATGCCATTAAACTATGGGAATTCTCCACCACATCTTTTCAGCTGTCCAAAGATTTTAATGAGCTAGGTAAAGAAGTAAATAGTAAATAGTAACATGTTTTAATTTCAAAACAATGACATGATGGAATTCTACAAAAATAATCAAAGATTATCTATGGACAAAAATTTATCATGTCTTCCTCATAACAGTATTAACCTCTAGTAAAAATACCAAAAATTAAAAATTAGAATTAGTGCCTTTTAAAATTTAAAAACAGAACCGATGAAAATTTGAAATATGAAATGTCAGAATTAATAGAAAAATAGATATGTAGGATATTGATTTGAAATTTTTATACAATAATTATTATCCCATTTGGAACTCTCTCAAGAGGTCTAAGAATTTCTTGAATCCATTTTTGTCCTTAAATAAAATAAAAACAGAAATCAGCATAGCACTCACCATTGCAAATTTTATCAAGTAATTAAAATGACATGTTTTGATTCTTGTTGTGCTTTGGATTTCCTCATTGAGCTATTTCTGGAGTTAGTGTTGTTCTTCTATGATTTTATGTCAAGGAAGTCTTTTAATTGCCAATCCAACACCTTAATGAAACTCTAAGAAACATCAAACAACATGCTATAGCAAATAATTTTGTAAAATACTAGAGACCAAAAGATGAATAAAAACCAATTTTACAGAATTTTGGCACACCATTTACAGAGCTTAAAAATTCAAAAACAGATTGAAAACCAGTCTAGTTTGAAGAATTACTGTTCTTAAATGACAATAGATAATGAGATGAAACCAAAGAAAATGGAAAGTAGAACTTCTGGACTACCTACTCAAAAATTTGCAGAACTTTTCAACCTGGTTTACACCCCTTCCCAAGCCTGCCCAACTGATATGTCAAATCTCTACTTAAATTGATTCATCTGCCAAATGCAGCCGATTCACTTGTTGAAACTTGTAGCTATGCCTCTGGCAGGATGGTCCCACGCATGCCTGGGCCCGCTGGCCAGCCCCTCCTCCCTTCTCTCCTTCTTTTCTCCCTCTCCAGCTTCTTGCCCGAGTGCTGCCACGGCGCCCTTTCCGTCGCTGCATGCTGCCCCAGCAGAGATTCCACGCCACGCGGCCTGCTCCGCCGAACATTGCCCTCTCCGCTGCCCATACCGTGCGCGGCTACACCTCGTGAGCTCCGTAGCTTTGCCATAAAACCGCCGAGCTTCACACTGGGCGCAGGAGCTAGCCAGCTCGGGCAGAAGCAAGGCGAGCCACCGTTCTCCTGCAAAGGATTCATCTCAGGTGATCTGGTCCATTCCAGTACGTGCGCACATGGCCGCCCTTCACTCCCCTAAGCTTTCTCTGTGTATTGCATGCCAGCTCCACGGTCGACTCCCACACCGGTTGCTCCCTGCTACGCCAAGCACCGAGCCGAGCCCTTGTGTAGACGAGCACCCAGGTGAGCTCATCCATGTCATTCCTTGCGCCCAGCAGTTGCTCCATCTACTGAGATGCCTTGCCTTGCATGCAGCCAAGCCGACGCCCAAGAACCTCCCCAGCCGAGCCACACCTCTCCTGCAGTTGCCTTCTCCGTTCAACCGAAGCTCCAGCCAGCGCCATTGTTGGGATTAGAAGCTCTAGGGTTTGTAGAGATAAGCTTAAGTAATTAAGCATGAGACCTTTTCACAAAGGAATTCATGGCATAGTGCTAGTGCACCAGTGTTGGACTCAGTAGGTCCTGAGTTCGATTCCCCACTACTGCACTTCATTTTTTTTATTTTTTCTTATTTTTGCCTTACGCAATAAAACCCTTATATCTTTTGCTGTGAATCTCCGATTATGCAAACTCAGTTCCTAAATTTGAGTTACTCAGTAAGGATTCAAAATATGCAATAAAAAGTTATATGTTGCTTGCTGCAAAAACCTTTAAATAGAAATTGAATAAAAGTCACATTTTGAGTGTTATGAACAAACTACGAAATCCCTAATTCTAAAAATCATGAAATAAATCACTTATGTTCTTGCAACCTTGAATGTTCCATTTTTGCATAAACATTTAGATTTCAATGCGATTTGAATCAAAAATCAAGTGTAGAAAGCCTTTCTTTCATGCATGAATCAAAGGGTTAAAATATGAATTAAACGAGCTCAAAACTTAGTGAAACTAGTTTAGTTGCACTTCCGGGATTGCAAGGATCAAAATTATATAAAAATATTTAAATTTTACTTTTGTTTGCATCATCTACTTGATAATCGGACATTCAACGCACAAAACGTTCATTTGGTCGCAACTTTAGCAAACGGACCTAAAACTCGACAAAATCGACTCCTACAACCTTGAAATGATATTCCCTAGCTTACCATGTAAAAATAATATCAGTTTGATCAACTTTGAGTTAAGCTCATATTAAGCCTAAATCACTATTCATTAGAAAAACACCTTGAACCAATGAGGAATATCACAAAATTAACTTTAAAACACTCTTAGGGATATTCCCTACTAACCCCTGAAAAATGGTTAGATTATCCCATTCGGTGTAGTCGCAACTGAAGAAGGAAAACTGAACCGCAAAAGCGCTAAAAGTGTGGTCATATAAGCCTTTTCGGCAGCTTGTAAAATATCACACATAAACATAAAGTTATGAGAAAATAGCCTAGAATCATTGTATGATACATATTATACCATAATCTGGAAAAATATATTAATTATAACTTCATTTGCATATTAATCCAATCACAAGAAAGACCCTAAATGATCACAACTGCACAGAATCGTTATCACTTAAGCCTCTTCAAGGACTTGTAAAATAGCTCGTCTAAACACAAATTTTAGAGGAATTAGTCCAGAAACATACGTCAATATATGGACAACCAAATTATGTAAAAATATCTTAATTACGACTTACTTATCCAATAAAATACATTAACGCAAAAACCCTAAATGATAATATCGTCGGAACCGTAATATGTGAATAGTAAAAGTAGAAGTCTTCGTCCAATATTGCCGCAATGCAAGAAATCATCCTATGACCATATAGTAACAGTGAATAACTTTAAATTTCAGATCTAACTTGTAGAAATTGCTCCCATGCATGAACACTTAAAGTTAAACACTATTCAAGCAAACCTTTAGTGAATGTTTTACCTTTATCAATCCAAACAATCTTTGCATCATGAATTCGAAATTGTAAATACCAAAACACACAATTATAACCTCTTGAATTCGTAAACAACCCTATGGTGTTCATAGCTAAAGTTCCATGAAATCGGTGAAGGAAAGTATCACATTCATGATTGAAACCTCACATAAACCGAGCACAAATAAGATTGTTATGCAAGTGATAATTCGAGAACCCAAAATACACTATGACCTTCTTGGTAAGATTTAATTTGGTAATTTTATCTGATTTCTTATCAAATGCTCTTTACAATTTCGATGCCATTTTATGAAATGTTTACTTGCAAACAAACCCTGCCTTATGCTGAAATGAGACTAGTGTAGAAGCTTAATTCCTTGTTATAGCCCTGCATTTACTGTATTTCCATACACTAAAGTCTTGCGAGTACATACGTGTACTCACGGTTGCTTAATCCAAACATTATAGACGAAGGTACGGAAGAGTGCCCCGACGACTCTTGCTTTGCTCCGGGGTTCGACGATCATGTTGACGGATGAACTTGGGCTTCTCCAAGTCGGTTGCCTATGGGTTTATGGATGGGCATACCGCTGTCCTACTTTTGTTATATATGTTATTTCCGCTGCACTCTACTTTTGGACTTGTGATATTTGGCCGGTCGGCCACTACTTGTAATAGTAAGTAGTTGTAATAGTTGTAGTTTATGTTTATTCTATTCCAACTGCTTAGATTCATGTGTATGTGTTGTGATACATCTCGAATGCGGGATATGTGGGTGCTAGGCGTTGATCTTAGGAACTAGCACTAGACACACACTACAAAAGGACGCCCCTTTTTGCAATGCATATATGCGTTGCTAAAAGTCCGTATATGCGTTGCTAGGGTCTATACCAACGCATTATTATGCGTTGCCTATGCTGCCATTGCTAGGGTCTATTGCAACACTTATATATGCGTTGGTAAGGCCTAGAATTAACCGTTGCTAAGCAGCAACGGATATTGAGTGGTTACGGCAACGCTTACATATGTTGGTACTACCTATGGACGAATGACTTCTGTAGCCTGTTGCAACATATAGATTTGAATTGTGGCAACGCTTATATGCATTGCAAGAAATAAACCAAGCGATGAAAAATATTATTAAATAATATAATTTGGCGCCAATTATAGTTAAAACGCATATGCAATGGAATTGGAAATTTGAAGACCATTATGGACCCACACATGGCAAATAAGCAAACATTGTTGTGTATTATAAATAAATTGTTACATTACAGTGAGTAACATCCTCATAAGTGCAGTCATAATTTTGTTCAGAACAAATATTGTAATGAAAAAATATATATAAACACCGAAGCCATCTTGGAATGCCACTAGGTCGTCATTCTCCATCTCGGTCCAACGTGTGGCAGGCCTCTATTCTCCATCTCAGTCCAACATGTCACTGATTTTTTTCAACTATTTATCTTCTCAATCTACAAATGAAATTGAATACTTTAATATGATGCAATGTTAAGGAGGAATAAATCTTATGGAGATCGGAAAAAATCATACACAAGTTGAAGGCCATACTATAGGACTTTCGCCTACGTCTCCAATAACATTGAAATTGTTGTATGGTCGTATCAGTAGTTCATCATCCAAAATTGTAATACTAGCACGCACCATCCAAAATTGTTTGCCCAATTGAACGCCTCCAACTTTCTGTGTTGGATCACAACTAAGTATAATTGCTAAGGCAACATTCTAATAAATGTTTACCTGGTACTTAGATGATTCTAGATTTAATGAATTGGACGTTGTTTCCTGGTCCATGACCTATAATGTATACTAGATTACTTACAAGACTTAACAATTTGATAAATTTCAGAGAATAAAAGGATCACATGCAAGACTAACAAAGACTTGAGAAGTTGAGAAAACAAGTTACTTCTGCAATCTCCTGCTTCTCCTCATCGTTTTCATCATTCATTAATTCGTCATCTTTCAGTGCCATCATCAGCAACTCCCGAAGCGGAGCTGGTTCACTAAGCTGCATAGCATTGAAGTTTCCAAAATGGCACAAAGCTTGCTGGTACATGAGTTCTTTACTGCATCACAGGTTTAATCATCAATATATACATGAAAAACAATACCCAAATGGTTTAGCACAGAAAAAAAATTAATGAAACATTTTAAGAGGTGGCAGTAGTTGCAGCCTTACAGGCTTGCAGTTGCAGCTTGGATACGATATGCATGAGATAGCAGTTTGATGATGTTGTCTATGAGCAACATGCTTGTGTAAGCGTGCATGCATTTGCACATGTGTAGAGTGGAACTAGAGTTTATGGCCACCATCAGTGAATCATGTCCAAAATTTGAAATCCCTACCTCAAATAAGACCTATAACACTAGTCATAAGTGGAAAGGGTGACTATAGAGTTTACCTAACATTTACCACATTTACAAGGTATAAACGGGTATTGTGTTGTATCAAGGCAAAAACTTCATCGGCAAGTCCAACATATGTGCAATTCTTAACAATGTCCAAAAGGCCTACAACAATATATAAATCATCAGTCCACAAATGACAAAACTGCAGGATTAGAGGCTAAGATGAGCTCACCAGGATGGAAGTTAGAATCTATTTCCATAAGAAGCTCATGTCGACTGGACAAATCACAAGCATCTTTTGGATTTCTCCTTGATCTTACAACATTTCTTGGACGACCATGTACAAACAGAAAAAGAATATCAGTCCCAGTAAAAATTAATGACTTAAAATCGCCCTCCTCATTTCTTCAAATAGATTGTCTGAAATCTGAATTAGCAACCAGTGTAAAAAAATATCAAATTTCCAACACTCCTAACTAAACCAGAATTATAGCATGTAAACACAAAATTCCTCGCATGAGGAGAGGCACAGAACAAGTACCTAGTACACAATTTTAGGTTCGTATGTGAAAAACATTTTCGAGGAACACAAATAGATGATCATATCGAATGACAGAAAATCCAAAAGGTGGTGAAAGTTTTTTAGCTTGCTAACAAAGACCATACCTTCTGGAAACAAGGTCAGATTTCTTTTCAAGATTTGAAGATTGCCCACGCCAATAAGTGTGTAACCTTCCAGATGGATTGAGTGGATCTGTTCTGACCATCTGGCTCACGGGAATCTTTTGAGATTTCATTCCTACAGTATAAGATGATTACAGTGAGATTATTTTATTTTGAAAAGGTAGTCATATTAAAGCAGATCCACTAATGTTGAATATATTCTGCATACCAGAAGCCATGCTGACCTCTGTACCCTTTTCCTTTTGTATGTTCGCTTGACTAACTGCTGAGGAGTTTACTGCCTGCAATATTCATGGAACAGAATCATTAATGTGCACACAAGTTTACATCGGAATGAAAAAAACATATGCGCATAATCAAGTGGTTGATGATCTAGACCGCTAAAGTTTATCTACAAATTCAAGTGGTTTAAACTTAAACTTAAATGCCATAAGTAGAAAGTAGGGTGGGCTGTTTCTCTCAAAGAGAATATTGCACTGGAGGTACATATTGTTTTAAGTTTGAAGCTTTTGCAAACAGGCACCAGTAAAAGTTAACTAGTATCAGCATCAACTTTTAAACTATGAATAGGTATTTGCAAGAGGTTGAAACAACAGGTGGGTCTTCCGCAATTTACACTATATTTTAAAAGCACACAACATGTCTGTATGCATATGAACACCACTGACCATATGATGTGCCATATATGAAATAGAAGGGGAAGCTTGACTCAAAATCTAAGCTTGCCTATTCCAGAAAGGATCATCTAGTGATAAAGTCCTTTTCCAACAAATCAAGTTTTGAAGAAAATGACAGTGTATGAATTTCAGCATAATTTTCTGCAAGTATTCACATACATTCGAAAATTAATGCCCTCATGCAACTTGTAGTAGTTTTACAACAGATATACTGTCTCTGAACATGGTGACCAAGTATGCAATCAAAAGTAATCAAACAGATATAAGGGAAGTAACCATGTGAGCACATAACAGTTCATCACTCGCAGTTGCCACAGCATATCAATTTTGATAATACACATACAGTAAAAGGCAAAGTATCTCAGGATTTATATGAGCACAAATAATAAAAGTAGATGATATATCCTCATAGCAGACATAGAGTGCTAAATAATCAATGAATCACCTGAGATTCGAATATCCTTGTGGTATTACAATTTATCAGCTTTTCCTCAATAGCATCTTTAATTGTTTCAATAAGATGCTCGATTCAGGAGGCTAACCTGCAATCCAAAAGAATCACTAAAAGGTCAACCATTTGTTTTCTAACTGGAAAATTGCAGGAATGCTTGAAGCCTTGAACACCAAAGTAAGGGAATATTTGGAAGCTGTGTTCTCTTGAACAATTCTTACAAGGAGGTGTCACAATATACCTCTTTTTTGGTTGGATGTATATTAACATCCACATGTTCTGATGGAAGACGGATGGACATGTATACGAAGGGTTTGGATGCTTGAGGCAATGTTGCGGAGTACACAAATTCAATAGCCCTTTTCAAAGCAGTGCAGTCTACAAGCCTATCTGAAGTGTAAATACGAAAACAATAAGTGCTGCACAGAAACAATACATGACCACAAAAAAAACTATACACTACTAATTCACCACGGATGCATAATTTGGCCATTTTTGTTGGTCACAAAAAATTTTCCTTAGAAATAACCCTTATTGATACCTCAGTTAAATGAACAGAATGCAACCAAATTGCCAAACTCTGACCAGAATTACATAAAACGCATCATTTAATTGGGCATTGATAGTGCAGCTAAGTCCATACAAAATCATCAGAATTTAATTACGGAGGAAAATTAGCCCTGAAAAATCACTAGTGCCTTGTGATTCAGATATTCCGTTGGGCTGATCGTTTATGAACTTCAAGAATGACAGGATGGTAATGAAGGAGGAATGCTGCACTTAATCAACACAAACCAAACCTGCTATCACCCAAAAATGGCAACGTTGTGAGATGAGGCCCCTTAGAGGTAATAGCAAAGTTATAATATTGAAAGAGCAGATATTTGCTGTTTTTTCTCTATGAAATACATTTGCTTATACAGTTAGAACTTACCAAGTAGGGAGCACTAGTCTAAGTGCAGAAAGCCAAGAGTACTTCACCCCAAATCCAAATCTGAAACCACAAGCAAGAAAGCACAATTGTCATTGGACACTATACAAGCATGTGAAATGGTTGCAGTTAAGTTCCTCCGAGAGAAGCAAAACCACATGATCATGATGGTGGACATTTTTCATATTCTGCCATGTCTAATAAGTAATGAATTGTATCAGATACAACTGTGTGTTTATAATGGTCTTTATTATACTACTAGTTGCAAAAAAAGAAATGTGTTTATACCCAGGAAAGTTTACAGCAGTAAAACGATGCCTAAAGTTTGGTAAAACAGCAAACGTTCAGAAAAAGTGCAAAAAGACAACACAGGTAAATTGCTTTTCAGTAATTACTATTTCCTGTCAAAAGACCATCGAATGCGCCTTGCTTCCTCCAGCTTGTTTCTTAGCCCTTGATTCTTCCTTAAGTGAAATCAGCGAAGCAATGTCCCTCTTTGCAGACTTGACTCTGAACTCCAGACCTCTGTTCTTCTTCTGCTTGAAACATTCTACTCTCCAGCTCCTGACAGAGATTGAGCAAACAATGAAAGGAAATAGAATCAGGACATGTACACTCTTGTTGTATTATATATAGTGCAGCTGAATTCCTAGCTACAATTAACAGCCGATACTTGATTGACATGCCACGCAATCACTGAAACCAGTTAACCAAGGAGTAACTAGTATGCATCAATTCAGGAACTTTCCAGGCAGTTGGGCATTCATATGTACGAATAGAGATTTGGCATCCAATAGAACAGAATAACAGAGATCAACATTGGATTATAACACGGTGGGATGAAAGGATCGCATTAGTCCAACACTGCAAACCTGATCGACGTCCCTGCTCTCCTATGTCGCCGTCGCCGTGGTCCTCCTAGGGCGCCGGCCACCGGCCACCACAGGACGATAGCAGATGGATGGAGGCTTGGAGTTGGGGAAAGGATGTAGACGAGAACAATTCAGCAGTTTGTTGATCATCTGATATTTGCATCAGAAGCCCCTCAAGATCCCCAAGAGGGAGTTCAGTGCATGTATTCTCCGCCACCAACACAGCACAACTACTAGCGGTAGAATCCACAACCTCAATATGTTCCTCCGCTGTCGCAGCTCTACCACCGGTGGTGGTAGGGATAGGATCAGCAGACCCCGAGGGATGGGAGCGCCGTCCGCCGGGGACCGCCGGTCTGGGGGAGTGGAGCGCCAACAGCCGGGGCTGGGGGACGGGAGCGCTAGCACAGGGGCGGGAGCGGATGAACGGGGCGCCGCCTGCCACCCTCAACAGGCATAGGCGATCTGCTCTTCTTGGCCGGAGAAGCAGGGGGGAATGTGGAGACGCGGAGGTGTGCGTGGAATGGTACTTAGGGAGATTTCTACGGGACGGTTAGCAGTGCAAGTATACTGTCTAGCAGATTGGTATACGTGGGTGGGGGATTTACTCTCTATGGAAGGTGGGGTCCGCAACGTAATATCTGGGATTGGATATAAAAAGAGAGGAAAATCAAATTGGGGAGGATAAAAAATGGAGGGAAACAGGACAAATGGAGGGAAATTGTATTCCTAGATATGCTGATTTCCATTTTTTTTCTTATGTGCTATAAACGGAATTCTAGTGGCGAATTTATGTGGCATGTTAGTAGTGCAAATGAGAGTTCTCTGTGAAATTTTTAGCTCAATTCGACAGCAAATGCTAGCTTGAATTGCCAAATAGTGCCGCACGTTGAAAGCAAAAGAGAATATGCTGACTTCTATTATTTTTCCTATGCGCCACAGAATGAATTCCAGCAGCAAATTTATGTGGCACATTAGTAGTGCAAATGAGAGTTTTCTGTGAAATTTTTAGCTCAATTCGATAACAAATGCTAGCTTGAATTGCCAGATAGTGCCGCAAGATGAAAGCGAAATAGAATATGCTGACTTCCATTGTTTTTCCTGTGTGCCACAGGCGGAATTTATGTGGCATGCTATTAGTGCAAATGAGAGTCCTCCGTGAAAATTTTAGCTTATTTCAACAGTAAATGCATACTTGAATTGTCAGATAGTGCCGCAAGATGAAAGATTAATAGAATATGCTGACTTCCATTATATTTTGTACACGCCACGGAATGAATTCTTGTGTCAAAATTCCGTGGCATGTTATCAGTGAAAATGAGAGTTCTCCATGAAATTTTTAGCTCAATTCGATAGCAAATGCTAGCTTGAATTGCTAGATAGTGCCGCAAGATGAAAGCTTAATAGAATATGCTGACTTCCATTATTTTTCCTATGTGCTACAGACGGAATTCCTACGGCGAATTTATGTGGCATGTTATTAGTGCAAATGAGAGTCCTTCGTGAAAATTTTAGCTCATTTCAATAGTCAATGCATGTTTGAATTGCCAGATACTGCCGCAAGATGAAAGCTTAATAGAATATGCTGACTTCCATTATATTTCGTACGCGCCACGGAATGAATTCCTGTGGTGAAATTCTGTGGCATGTTAGCAGTGAAAATGAGAGTTCTTTGTGAAATTTTCAGCTCAATTCGATAGCAAATGCTAGCTTGAATTGCCAGATAGTGTCGCAAGATAAAAGCGAAATAGAATATGCTGACTTCCATTATGTTTCCTATGTGCCACAGACCGAATTCCTGTGGCGAATTTATGTGGCATGTTATTAGTGCAAATGAAAGTCCTCCGTGAAAATTTTAGCTTATTTCAACAGTAAATGCATACTTGAATTGCCAGATAGTACCGCAAGATGAAAGCTTAATAGAATATGCTGACTTCCATTATATTTTGTACGCGCTACGGAATGAATTCCTGTGTCAAAATTCTGTGGCATGTTAGCAGTGAAAATGAGAGTTCTCCGTGAAATTTTTAGCTCAATTCGATAGCAAATGCTTGCTTGAATTGCCAGATAGTGCCGCAAGATGAAAGCGAAATAGAATATGCTGACTTCCATTATTTTTCCTATGTGCCACAGACCGAATTCCTGCGGCGAATTTATGTGGCATGTTATTAGTGCAAATGAAAGTCCTACGTGAAAATTTTAGCTTATTTCAATAGTAAATGCATGCTTGACTTGCCAGATAGTGCCGCCAAGATGAAAGCTTAATAGAATATGCTGACTTCCATTATATTTCGTACGCGCCACGGAATGAATTATTGCAGCGAAATTCTGTGGCATGTTAGCAGTGAAAATGAGAGTTCTCCGTGAAATTTTCAGCTCAATTAGATAGCAAATGCTAGCTTGAATTGCCAGATAGTGTCGCAAGATGAAAGCGAAATAGAATATGCTGACTTCCATTATTTTTCCTATGTGCCACAGATAGAATTCCTGCGGCGAATTTATGTGACATGTTATTAGTGCAAATGAGTGTCCTCTGTGAAAATTTTAGCTTATTTCAATAGTAAATGAATGCTTGAATTGCTAGATAGTGCCGCAAGATGAAAGCTTAATAGAATATACTGACTTCCATTATATTTCAATGACGCCATGGAATGAATTCTCTGGTAAATTCTATGGCATGTTAGCAGTGAAAATGAGAGTTCTCCGTGAAATTTTTAGCTCAATTCGATAGCAAATGCTAGCTTGAATTGATAGATAGTGCCGCAAGATGAAAGCTTAATAGAATATGCTGACTTCCATTATTTTTCCTATGTGCCATAGACGGAATTCCTACGGCAAATTTATGTGGCATGTTATTAGTGCAGATGAGAGTTCTCTGTGAAAATTTTAGCTTATTTTAACAGTAAATGCATACTTGAATTGACAGATAGTGCCGCAAGATGAAAGCTTAATAGAATATGCTGACTTCTATTATATTTCGTATGCGCCACAGAATGAATTCCTGCGGCAAAATTCTGTGGTATGTTAGCAGCGAAAATGAGAGTTCTCCATGAAATTTTTAGCTCAATTCGATAGCAAATACTAGCTTGAATTGCCAGATAGTGCCGCAAGATGAAAGCGAAATACAATATACTGACTTCCATTATTTTTCCTATGTGCCATAGACAGAATTCCTAAGGTGAATTTATGTGGCATATTATTAGTGCAAATGAGAGTCTTCTATAAAAATTTTAGCTTATTTCAATAGCAAAAAATAGACGTCTGAAAGTGTTGTTGGACTACGGATTGATTTTTTTCCCTATATAATGTTAGCAGCAATAGCTGCTATATCCCTTACTAAACACTAAACCGGAATGACCCCCCAAAACTAGAGCATGAGACGTGTCTGAAAACATTTCCAGCGTCAAGGACTCGAATTTCCTTGCCATTTACTTCCAGGTACGCAGAAAGAAACAGAAGAGAGCATTTTGGAAGCATGAATGCGAACTACAAGTTCACAATCACAGGCCATACAAGATACAACACCTTTCTACTGGTTATTACTTCATAGCTTGAGCATGGATGCATACAATGGATGAAGTGCCATCCCTGAAAATCTATTTTTGCCTATAACAGGTTAAACAATGGATATTTTTTCTTTCTATATTTTGCCAGATTAGCATTCCAAGTTCTTGCTATTCTCTTGGGAGGAGAATCTGGCTTATACTTGCTGGAAGTATCATGGCGACTTGATCTTTTTGATACAGAAATCAACTCAGAAGAGGACTCTTTCGTCTGTTGTGAAGATCTTCTAGAGGCGGAGAATACTGATTTCTTTTCTGAAGTAAGCTTCCAAGCTCCAAGTCGTAACCCCAGCAGATTTGTCCTCAGCATCAAATGACGACTGTCGTGATATGTCCCATTCAATTTTGTTGATGTAACTGACCATCATCTGGAGACCCTTCTCATCTGCGAGTATCAAGAAGTCAATCAAACTCTTTACAACATATATGGGGGCAAGAAAGCTCACTTATTAGGATCACACTTGATCAAGAATACAAGTTAAAAATACATGAGCTCGTAGCTAAACCAAACCCACAGTTCCATTAAAACAACAATCCCTTACCCCTTCTCTTTCCTGATCCAACAGCCGGTAACAATATCTTGGATGAATAATACCTGTAGTTATAATCTAATTATGATGGCATCAGAACTTCAAGCTGTAGTAACACAATTTAGTTTAACTCTAAAAAATAACAAAAGAAACTCACATTTGCTACTGAATACTTCAAAGGAGGTCCAATCCAACTGATATCTAAAGTTCTAAACAGACAAAGGAAAATACAAGCGCCACAACCATTAAATGCAGTCAAAATTCAAAACAGTAACAGTATTACCAACCAAGTCAAGCATAAATATTCAGATCAGTAGCTAGCAAACTGAACAGAGTATGCGGTTATATTCAGAAAATCAGAGATACCCCTTCTGGTTATTCTGACTGATTAAGCATGCGGTTGGTACTTGCTAGTGATTAAAGAAAAATTAGCTTCTTGTATCCCAAGAGTATCACAGCTCGCTTCTAGCTAGTGATCACATCACTGACGTGTGCATAGGCATAAGGGAATCTTTTACCCATGTGATTAGCAAACTTAAACTGAAACTGACTGAACCATGGCTGATTAAATCTTGAGAATTTCATAGTTCACATTTCACTTCACACTCGTACTAAACTTCTATGTTCTACTAATTTGTAGGTAAATACATACCTGCGTTTCAGCAGAATGTGCACAGCATAAAAATTTGACTGGAATCTGAGTTCATCCATCACACATCAGGCAGAAAAGCACAATCCACTATCCCAACTAGGCATGTATATGTACGCCTACATAACATATCTGGGTTGGGTATACTTAGGATATTGGATACAGCAGCACTAGTATCTTCATGATGTCCAGAAATATATAGCGCAATTAGTACGTTCGGGTCCGCTTGAAACCAAGTTTGGGATCACAGACAGAGAAAATTAAAAGAGCAGTAGAGACTAGTTATCACCATGGAGCTAGCTAGCTGTAGATTAATTAAGAAGTCAGATTTGTCACCAAACTTACGAATGTGTTGTGTGGCTAGCTATATCTTGCAGACAACAAAGCAGGTAGTTTTTCGAATGACATACATACATCTTGTCGATAGGAGGCAGGAGCAGTCAGTCATCCCAGCTGCCTCTTGTGAGTCAAGATCTAACCTAACTAGGGATTAATAATGGCAAGAAAAAGAGCAACTAAACAAGCAGCGGAGCAATCAATTAGGATGACAATCCAAAAGAAGCGCTACAAGTAATCACCATCGATGTAAAATTCTGGTCAAGTCAAACTTGGTTGGTTTAGGGTCGGTCGAATAAGCAGGCTAGACAAGAAGGAATTGAAGAAGAAGAAGAGAAAGAGCGGATCGGAGGGGATGAAATTAACAAACCTGAAGGCAAGAGATTAAGCAGTTACTGCTGCTTAATTGGGATGGGGATCGGATCTGCGCCGGACTTTGCTTTGCTTGCAGGCAGCAAGGATGAGAGGAGGACCTCGTGCGTAGCCAAGGAATTAACGGAGAGGGAGAGAGCTACCGAGGAGGAGGAGGCTACCGGAGGGAGGCGACCGGGAAGGCGAGCGGGCGGAGGCGACCCGGGAGGCGAGCGGATGAGGATGCGAGCTCCGCGGACGAACCCTAGACGCGAGCGGAGGGCCTCGAAGCTGCTCGCACCTCGCGAGCCATCCCGCTGCCAGATCCGACAGTGGGACGCGAGAGAAGCCTAGAGGCCGCGGGCGTGCTTCGGTACAAGGTTTGTGAGCGAGAGACGGCGGGGCGGACGGGGGAGCCAGCCGCCGGCGAGGTGGCAGAGGCTGGAATCGCACAGGCACGCGTGAAGAAATCGGCGATGGAGAGCCTCGTCCCCTCCTCGCCCTCCGCAGCAGCCGCCATAACGCCTCCGCCGCCGGGCGCTCGCTGCGAAGTCTCGAGCAACGCGGCGACCGGTCGGCTCGGCTCGGGTTCGATTCGCCGGATTTGGCCTCTGCAGGTCCACGCGGGCGCGGGCGCACGGCCGTTGCCCTCCGAGACAGCACCGAGCGGGATGGGGAAGCTGTTGGAGGAGAAATTTCACGCTGCGTTTCTCATTTCCACGGGTAGAGAAGCCGATGGGAAAGCTATTGGAGAAGCCCTTAACATCCTAAACGCAAACGGTTCGCAGCCTGGTTGGTTAGTGCGTTGCGCCATTCAGCAATAGGTCATGGGTTCGAGCTCAACTCGCTCTCCTTTCTATTGCAATACTTTTGATGCACACGGGAAACAAAGGATTCATGCCGGTTGAAAAAAAAAGGTCTACAGAGCTAGCAAAAAAAAATAAAGGGATCTATTTATGATTCTTACAACACTTAATAAACGTTGTTAGTGGTTGCTTAGCTCTACGGATGATGCTTGTTGCTATGTATTCGTTGTTAAAGGGGTGTTCCTGTTGTAGTGACATATCCGGGTACCTGGAATTGTCATCAACCATCAATGCATACACTCGTGCGACCGTCGTTCTTTGGCTATTGCTCGTACTCCCCTTGGAGAGTGCGGCGATACCAAGGTCCCGAGATCGGATGGCTAATGCTATGCATGGATGAGTTGGTCCCAATCCCTAGATGGTTGTTCGAATGGAATCGAAACTCTCATGGACGCGTAAGTGTGTACAGTGCGACTATATGGCTCATATTTGTTTGGGTGAGGCCATTTAGTCAATACTCCATGCACGGACTTTTGTGTGACAAAGGAGCATACACTTAAGTGGAGTATGGGTGTCACCTCTAAGTACAACACACGTGTGAGGATCGATTCATATTTTCGGGTGCCCACACTCTCCCATCATGCAATCAGTAAGGAGGGCGAGCTCCCTCTCTAAGACACGATCAAGGATCTCGTCAACTATTTTTTCGCAATTCGGAAAGACCCTAGGAACTATCACGCCCACATCAACAGAGTGGGGTTAGCTCAGACAAGGGCAAGCAAAACAAAAGAGCAAAAGGAAAAGGGAAAAAGAAGAAGAAGATGGAGTTCGAAGACTACCTTGGGCGAGCTCCTCGCTGTTATCTCCGGTGGGATTTGCCACCGCCGCGACTACGAGCTCGGCCTTCTTTTCCGCGGCGTGGCTAATCCTCACCAGGAGGGGTCGACCTTCTCCATGTCAACCGCCTCCAGCGTCTTCTTTGTGAGCCCATGCCTTGTCACGAGGGGCGCCACATCCTCCTCCTCCTTGGGCTCCGCAGCTCGGGGGGCCAAAATAGCCTACTCGAGCTTGGCCTGGAGCTCGGCAAGCTGACCTTCCAAAGCCTTGTGCTCGGCCTGCCTCCCCTCCTCGATCAGCCTCGCCCTCTCTGCGATCTGTTGCAAGCGGGCGATCAGCTCCGGTTTCTTCGCGGAGTAATCCCTCATCCAGGCATCCAGGCCGTTTACCTCCTTCCTGTTGGCAAACTCCAAGTGCTGCCGCAGAGGACTCTTGGTCGAGGTCGCTCGCCTCTTCGTCGATCAAGTAGGAGGTGGGGGCGGAGCTTATCTCTTGCCCCTCGCCTTCTTGCTCTTGGCGGCGGGGACGAGCACCTCCTGGCTGCCCGATAGTAGCTTAAGTTCGACCACTGCCACTTCGAGGGCGACCTTCTCCTGTCAAAAGCAAAGAGACGTCAGAAGATGCTCGGGACGCTTTCCCTCGAGCATGAATTGTAGAAGGGCTTACCACTTCGCTCCGCTCGAGCACATTCTTCGGGACCCGCCGCCCATGCTCGAGTTCCTTGCCCTTCGGGGTGCCGAACATCTCGGCGACCCACTTATCCACCCAGTCGAAGCTCAGGGCTGCCACCGATCAACAAAATGAGTCAGCACGAGCATAAGTGGTACATACAAAGCAGAAATCGATCAAGATCAAGAAGCTTACCAGAGTCAGCCTCTCGGGTGAGGTCTTGTCACCCAGAGACCTTGAAGAAGGGGTGCTCCCTCCTCCTCAGAGGGGACACCCTGTTCCTGAGGAAGTCCCAGACGATGTCCCGACCAGTGAGCTCCATGTTCGTGAGCTCGCTAATCGTCATCAAGGCCCGCTCCTCCTCGGCTTGCACGGGCGGGCACGGGGTCTCGACGTTGGGCGCCGCCATTTCAGAATAGCAGAGAGCACTTCCCTCCACCTTCCTCAGATAGAACCAGAAGTCGGCTGGGCCACAAATGAAAATAAGAAGAGCCAGTGGGAGAAGCCACACTAGTGTGAAACAAAGAATAGAAATGGAAAAAGAGGCTCGCCGTGGGCAAGATGCCCACAAATCCCTCGCAAAGGTGCGAGAAGATGGCCAAAACAAGATGGAGTTGGGGTTCAAGTTTGTGATCTCGCACTCGCAGTGGGCGAGTACGGACTCGACAAACTCACTCTCGGGCATTCGAAGCCCGTTGACGGTGTAGAGCTCGCATGTGACAATTTTATTATCCTTCGGCACGGGAGCTCCTTCGCCGCGGGGGATCCGCCAGGTGCCCGCGTCGAGGTACCCGAAGCCCTCAAGCGCCTGCAGCCTCTCCTCGGTGATCTTGGTCGGGCCAAACTTCGCCATGAGGAAAGATTGGAGAAAGAAGTGCGCGAGAGCGAGAGAAAGCTTGGAAGTTAGAAAGCTTTGGAGTTTGATTGCGAAATGCAGAGGAAGAAAGTCTCCGTACTGTCCCTGCCAGGAATTTATAGGAGGAGAAGCCAAACGGACAGAAACCGCCCCCGCCCGTTCGTGAACCAACGCACGGCGGCACGGTTTCCAAAACTGTCTGGTAAAGGCGTGGTTTTTGAAAAACTATCAGAACCGTACCTGCGAAGCTTCCGATTCCCGAGCCCCGTTTTGGTTGGGCCTAGAGCAAGATGCTCGGTTTCCGTCGGAACGTGCTCGTTTGCGAGCAAGGATCGCTCGGATGCTGCAGTAGTATTTCGCTACAAGATTCTTATTCCCGAGTAAGGATTGCTCGGATGCTGCAGTAGTATTTCGCTGCAAGATTTTTATCCCCGAGCAGGGGTTGCTTGGATGCTACAGTAGTATTTCGCTGCGAGGTTCTTATTCCCTAGCAGGAATTGCTCGGATGCTGCAGTAGTATTTCACTGCAAGATTCTTATTCCCGAGCGAGGATTGCTCGGATGCTGCAGTAGTATTTCGCTGCAAGAATTGCTCGGATGCTGCAGTGGTATTTCGCTGCAAGATTCTTATTCCCGAGCAAGAATTGCTCGGATGTCGCAGAAGAAGCCACCGCAAGGTTCTTATTCCTAACAAGAATTGCTTGATGCTGCAAAGATGTTCGCTACCGAGACGTAATTTTTGATGAGAAACAGAAGTGCAATTGGGATTGGTTGGCAAAAGGAAAGGGTGTCACACCCATATTCACTGTTCAATGTCCGGCAGAAGAAGAAGGCGGGAAACCACCTTCCAAAAACCTACCACAGCAAGTCAGAGACAAAGATACCTGATGAGGGTGATATAGACCCAGTCGATTCACTATCACAATCGGTATCAAGTATGGAGCAGTCACCTGCATCTTCAAGAGAGTCAACACCAGTAACTTCACAGCAAGGCCCGACTGGTACATCCCCTATGTCTTCTCCAGAAATGACTCCATTAAAAATGAGATCACTGGCAGATATATATGAAGAGACAGAGGGATTGCAGACATACGAAGAATTGTACATTGCTGCAATGGAGGAACTGACGTCATTCAGGGAAGCAACCGGTGAAAGGGCCTAGAAGGATGCAATGCAACAAGAAATTGACTCAATACAGAAGAACAAAACTTGGACACTAACAGACTGCCCAAAAGGAGTGAAGCTGATTGGACTTAAGTGGATCTTCAAATTAAAAAAAGATGCAACCGGCACAATTGTGAAACACAAAGCAAGACTAGTGGCCAAAGGATATGTGCAACAAAAGGGAGTGGATTTTGAAGAGGTTTTTGCACCGGTAGCAAGAATTGAAACTGTGAGGCTCCTCTTGGCACTAGCAGCACAGAAAAGGCGGACGGTGCACCATCTGAATGTCAAATCTTCCTTTCTAAATGGGGAGCTATAGGAAGATGTTTATGTCACTCAGCCAGAAGGTTTTGTAAGATAAAACAATGAAGGCAAAGTATACAAGCTATCCAAGGCTCTTTATGACTTGCGGCAAGCACCTAGAGCTTGGAATATAAAACTTGACAAAACCTTGAGAGAACTTGGGTTTCAGAAATGCCCTCAAGAATAGGCGGTGTACAAAAGAGAGTCAAGTGGCAGCTTGTTTATTGTCGGAGTATATGTTGACGACTTGATAGTCACGGGAGCAAGTGAGAAAGAAATTGGAAAGTTCAAGGAACAAATGAGAAACGAATATAAAATGAGTGATTTGGGACTCCTTTCATATTATTTGGGAATAGAAGTCAACCAGGGACAGGAAGGAATCACCCGAAAGCAGACCTCATATGCAAAATGAATTCTGGAACAGGCAGGAATGAGTGACTGCAATCCATCGAAGTTTCCAATGGACTAGAAGCTTCAGCTGGGTAAGGATGAGGCTAGAACACCGGTAGATCCAACGGAGTATCAGCGCTTAATAGGATGCCTGAGGTATCTGACGCATACACGACCGGATTTGGCATACTCGATGGGTATAGTCAGCAGACATATGCAATTGCCAAAACAAAGCCACCTGCAGGCAGTAAAACACATCTTAAGATATGTCAAAGGCACTGTCAATTTTGGCATTGTATTCAGTGGTGGAGGAAGCACCGAAATGGTTGGGTATAGCGATAGAAATATCGCAAGTGACCCTGATGACCGAAGAAGCACTTCCGGGATGTTGTTCTACCTCGCCGGAGGTCCTGTCACGTGGAGCTCGCAAAAGAAAAAAACGGTTGCATTATTGTCATGAGAAGCAGAGTTCATGGCTGCCACAGCCACTGCGTGTCAGGCGGCTTGGTTGAGAAGCTTGCTCGCAGAACTCATAGCCAGCGCACCAAAACAAGTGATTCTGCTGGTGGATAATAAGTCTGCAATCGCGCTAATGAGGAACCCTGTTTTCCATGGAAGAAGCAAGTATATTGATACCAAATATCATTTCATAAGGGAATGTATTGACAATGGCTTAATTGCTGTTGATTTTGTCAACTCAAATGAACAATGTGCAGACGTGCTGACCAAAGCGCTCGGGAAAATTAAGTTTTAAGAGAAGAGAGAGCTACTGGGAGTCAGGAGCATTGCGTGTCAAAGTCAGGATTAAGAGGGAGAGTATTAGTTGTAATCCTGTCTTTGATTAGAAGTAAGCAAACTGAGTGCAGTATGGAGTTGAGTTACTTCAGTTAGTGTTTGTGCCGGACACGGAACAATAGTTAGTTCGGTGTGGAAAGCCAATTAGAGTCAATTATGAGTATTGTAATCCGAGTCTTTGTGTAATCACAGAAGCATATAATGTGAATAAAACCTCAGAAGAGGCAGATCGATTGATTGAAGAAAATACTTGAATTGTCGTGAGATAAGCAATGAATTAGCTCTGTTGTCTGAATTCGGAGTAGCCGGGCTGATACATTGCAGAAGTTCGGTTTTCGCTGTGTAGCCAGGGAACCGAAGGAAACTTCGTTCCTTTGCTGAATGCAGACTTGAAGTTCTGGCGCAAACACTAAGGTTTTAAAGATCTAAACTAACAAATGCAAAAGCATGTGCCAAGCTTGTGATAGAACTCGTCATGAAGAATACAGATATCTCGAAGTGCTTTTTGTCGGACGGACAAATCAACCATTGGCATGCCAGATAATATTACACCAATGGTAGCTAGCAAGGCACAAAGGAATGCTAATGTGATGGCCATGATGAATGCATCAAAACTATACCTCCCGGCAAGAGTTGATGTGCCACCCTTAAGGTGGTCATCGGCTCTATAACCACCGGGCAGGGCAAAAGTCGCACCAAATGCTACCGTTGCAATAAGCGCAGGGCCAATGCCCAGAATTTGTGTAGAATCCTTCTCTTTGTCATCGACTAGTTGGGGTTCATACTGTCACTACAGGATGACACGTCCTTGCAAGCTGTAGAACCGCTTGGAATAAAGGTATTCCAAGCAGTAGGACTGCTTGGAATTCTAATATTTACCGCTTTACATACAGCTGCTTGTAAAAGTATTCCAAGCGGTAGATACATTAAAAGCGGTTGTACTGCTAGTAAAACCGTTTTTAAAAGCAGTAGTACCGCTTGGGATATTGAAATTTTAAAAGCAGTAGTACAACTTTAACAAAAATTCCAAGCAGTACGTATGCTTGCATTTAACATTTCAAGCAAGTCAAAAAATGATTAATAAATAATAGAAATACCGCTTGGAAAAACAATTGCATTAGTTTAATATATATCCACTTAACAAATATTCTCCAAATTTATACCAGAAACTAAAAGTTTCATTATCACCTAACATACAATATTCCAAGCACCCATAACATACAATATTCCAAGCACCATAACATATAATTCCTCGAGAAAGCAATGTACCAAAGTTTCATTATCACAAATCATCCACAGGTACAACATGTGAACATCACCAAAATATATAAAGAGCAGAAGTACAAAGATTCTCCCCTCACATGCATGTCACATACATGGACATATACCAAAATATAACTAGAGTGCAAAATTTACTCTTCCCACAGACATGGACATATATATCTATTCGTATGTCCTACATACTTACACCAAAAGTATACTCATTAATTAACTAAACCACTCAACAATTTCCCTTTTCTTCCCTTTTGGTTGGCTTCTGTTGTTTCTGCAAAAGGATGTTGTTTGCTTCATAAGTGTAGGGACCCGGATTACCAAATCTGAACCCTCTGTGTTTCAACCGTGCTAGTCCAGGAACAGCTAGCACACACAGTCATACAGTGATGATAACACAGACATATAATAAAGTAATTAACAGCAATAAAGCAAAAGAGTGTAAACATCATCATCACATTATTACAAGTATCGAGCCTTATAGCTTAAGTGAGTAAGTAGCAGCGGAAAATGCAGCAACAAAAAGAGCCAGTCAATGTGCCCACAGGCAACCGACTGGGGTACGCTCCCTAGTAGTCCGGCTCATCCTCCTCATCAAAGTCTTCACCGCAGATGTCGAACGGTTGAATGCAAGCTCTGTCCTCATCATCTGCTATATGGAATAAGCAGACCCACATTTAAAAGCGAGGGTGAGTATGCAACATACTCAGCAAGTCTTGGAAACATAATGCAATAACTAAATGCAAGGCTTGAACAAAGGTAGCATATAGGGTTCATTTGCATAAAGCGAAATTGAAATTTAAATACAAGTAATAATTTCATAAAGCAGTATTTAACAAAATGTAAATAGCATAATTAATTAAATTTTGAAGTATAACAGTTTTTCAGGTTCCAACTACCTGGTTGGCTCTAGCCGCCAAACTAAAATCCGGAGTTCCAGCCACTCACGGATTCCCAACCACATTTTCATTTTAAACCAAATCCATCATTTTCCATTTAAAACTAAAACCAGAAAATCTCCTATGTGAAATCGTTCCACGCTTGCCCTTGTCCGTGGGCACGGCTACTCAAGTAGTTTTGACTCTACAGGGTGTGTACACTTTACCCACACGACATGATCAACCCCTTTTGCCAAGCTATTGACACACTACCTTTGGTGTGCCGGCAGGGAGACCATGACAAGGCCTTTACAATGCATAATACCGCTACCGACTCCGCCCGCTAAGGTTTCACCGCTATTAGGGCATCCCACCCAGTATAGAAGCCCCCTCTTGCGCCTTGCAAGTACCCTCCCAAAGAAACCGCACAGCCCAATGGCGAACTCAAATAACGATACATGCAAATTACTTAGCCAGTCGTCGCACTCCATAATAGACATGTGGTTGTATCAGTATAGCATGGCCCAAGGTAACACACGACCGGTCCTTAATTGACTAGGGCGAACAATCACATTCCGAATTTTGTGCATCCCGACTCCAAAGATTCAACCATCCGCCTTGTCTAAACCATTTTTCACTTTTATTCTTCAAATTAATACCGCAACACCAATTGCCATATTTTCACAATTCAATTTGAATCAAATATGAAAGCATTTCCATAATGGTAAGGTACCGACGTGATTAAGCATGGCTAAGCATTTTCTACCGTCCCATAATACAAAAATGATTATTATTAACAGTACTTAATTTTCCTAGGGTGTCAATGGTTGTCAAAATGAATATCAATGTGGGTATAACAATTTGGTATTTATCTAAGCATTTAAAATGACATTAAAGTACAATACGCAAATAATAAGCATGCAATAATTTAAAAACAAAATAGCATTTCATAAACTTGGGTTCAATATGGTCAAGGGAGACTTGCCTTCAACCTCTCCCGCTGTTGCTTCATTGTCGGATGCTCCGCCAAACTCAACAAGGCGTCGTCTACACGTGAAACACGCGAAACGAGACAAAAATAAATAAAACAAAAATAAATAAAATCTAAAAATTCAAAATAAAGACTCCAACAGATAGATCTTGATTTTAGATGAATTTAGAAATTTAAATCGTTTGAATCGGAGTTCGAACGGAGGAGAACGGGCCTTCCGAAGTTTCTCGGGAGAGAAAACCCAGAAATAAATAGAACTGACACGTGTCGGCTTCGGATTGGCTGGATTTTTAGAAATTTGGAAAATAAAAGAAAACAGAAATATTACCGCTGACATGCGGGGTCCACAAGTCATAGACATAGTCTACGTGAACCGAGTTCACGGACAGGCGTACAGGTGTCGTGGCGACACGCAGTGATCTAGGGCCGAGGTGGCGATGATGTGGCAGTGACGTGGGCAACACACGTGATGTTAGGGCCCACGTGGCACCGACGTGGCACACACGTGGCACTGACGGGGTTTTCGGCTGACATGGCATCGATGTGGCGACACATGGCAGTGACGAGGCATACACGTATACACTAAGGCTTACGTGGCGGCGACGTGGCGAACACCTAGCGAACACGTGGTAGACGACAAGGCGTGTCTGGCTCGGGGCTTACCGAAAACGTGTACGTGGCGAAGATCTGGCGGTTGATGACCGATCGGACGGCTGAGGCTGGTGAGGAAAACACGGCGACACACAGCAGTGCACACCCGCCGGAGACGAAGAAGAAGGCCTGGCGAACGGCGAAATATGGCTGGATCGGGCATGAGCATGTGCGGATTAGAGGAAGATCATCGCGGCGAATTCATTGGTACCAAGAACACGGGCGAAGACTCACCGGAGTTGAGGGAAAACGGCGGAGAAAGCTCGGGCACGGGTTGGGAACTCCGGCGAGGTCGCGCAGCCTCCAGACGGCGTCTCCGCCAGTGAGAGAGAAGGGGAAATGTGCGGCGCGAGGTGGCGAACACGGCACGGAAGTCGGAGTGGCCTTAAATAGTCTAGGGTTGCGAGAAATGGCACGGAAAGTGAGATTGGTCGCTGCGGCGCTATGTTTCGGGTGGCGGCACAGCTCGGGTCGACGTGGCGCATCGTGGGTCATTGGATCGGTATCAGACGGCCTTTATCACCGGACGGACGGGCGAGATTGATCCGTTGATTAAAATCCGACGCTTGTATGATCTAGGTTTAGGGTTTGCTTGAGTCAACGAGTAAGGAAGTTGGGCCAAGCGGTGAAATAGAAATGGGCCGAGTAGAATGAACAGTGAAGTCGGCCCAAAAAGAAGAGAAGAATTTCCGAATTAAGAAAATCCATAAAATCCGAATAAACTTCAAATAAATCCAATAAATAGCAAATAAATCCAGAAAAATCCCCAAAAATACAGAAAAATCAAATGAAGCACAAGAAACCCAATAAAAATAATAAATAATTAATTTGAAATATATAATCAAATTAAATTTTGTTGACTTTAAAATTTTAGTTTAAGCTAAAATTAATTCAAATAAATTGCGATGTGTTCGGATTTTGAAATTCGAGTTCCAGGAAATTGAAAAACGGAATGTTACAAACCTCCCCCCTAACAAGAAATATCGACCTCGAGATTTGGAACTAACCAGGGAAAAAGGTTAGTACTCCGCTCAAGATCCTCTTCAAGGCCCTGTGGCTTCCTCTTCTGGATGGTTGCTTCACTGCACCTTGCAGAACTTGATCACCTTGTTCCTTGTCCTGCGCTCAGCTTCATCCAAAATTCTGATCGGATACTCAGGATAGGTCAGATCTTCATGCAGCTCAACATTTTCCAACTGCATCTGACTATCTGGCACTCTGAGGCACTTCCTCAGCAGTAACACATGAAACACATTATGCACATTCGCCAGCTGAGGTGGCAACTCCAACTGATACGCCACTTCCCCACTTCTAGCTAGAATTGGAAAAGGTCAAATGAATCTCGGTGCCAACTTGCCACGAACTCCGAATCGGTGCATTCCTTTGAGTGGAGAGACCTTCAGCTACACATAATCACCAGGAGCAAAGGTCAACTCTCTTCTGCGATTATCTGCATAGCTTTTCTGCCTAGACTGCGTTGTCCTCAACCTTTCCTGAACTATCTTCACTTGTTCCTCAGCCTGCTGCAGAATATCCGGAACGAAGACTTGGCGATCTCCTGTCTCGTGCCAACAGAGGGGTGTCCTGCACTTCCTTCCATAAAGAGCTTCGAACGGTGACATCTGCAAGCTGGCCTGATAACTATTGTTGTAGGAGAACTCCGCGTATGGCAGACTCTGATCCCAGCTGACTGCATTGGACAATGCACAAGCTCTCAACATATCTTCTAGAATTTGGTTCACCCGCTCAGTCTGTCCATCCGTCTGGGGATGATAAGCTGTACTGAAGTTCAGATTGGTGCCTAATGCTTCTTGTAACTTTTGCCAGAATCTAGATGTGAATTGGGTGCCCCGATCTGAAATAATCTTCTTGGGCACACCATGCATACACACAATCCGAGACATATACAGCTCTGCAAGCCTATCTCCCGTATAGGTTGTCTTCACAGGGATGAAATGTGCAACTTTCGTCAGTCGATCCACGACAACCCAAATCGAGTCATAGCCTGACCTGGTCCTCGGAAGTCCTGTGATGAAATCCATTCCAACTTCTTCCCACTTCCATTCAGGTACCTTCAATGGCTGCAACAAACCTGTTGGCCTTTGATGTTCAGCTTTGACTCGCTGGCACACATCGCACATGGCTATATATTCTGCAATTTCCTTTCTCATCCCGGGCCACCAATACACACCTCGAAGATCATGATACATCTTGGTGTTGCCAGGATGAATAGAATATGCTGACTCGTGTGCTTCCTTCAGTATCAACTGTTTGAGCTCTTTCTGATTCGGCACATAGATACTCTTCCCAAGCCAAACTGTCCCTTCCTCATCTTCTGAGAATCCCGGAGCTTTACCTTCCTTGATTCGTCCCTTGATTCTAGCAGCTTCCTTGTCTGACTTCTGCAATTTCTTGATTTGATCCACCAGAGTTGGTTGAACTTCCAAAGCAGCAACAGATCCTTCTTCCACCAACCCCAAGTTCAGATGCTGAAACTCCTCATGCAAAGCAGGCTGATCTTCCTGAACCATCAGATTGTTGCAGTAGCTCTTTCGGCTCAGTGCATCGGCAACCACATTCGCCTTACCAGGATGGTAATGTATGCATGCGTCATAGTCCTTTATCAGCTCCAACCATCTTCTTTGCCTCAAGTTGAGATCTTCTTGAGTGAAGATGTATTTTAGACTCTTGTGGTCTGTGAAGATCTCGCACCGATTTCCAATGAGATAGTGCCTCCACAGCTTCAATGCATGCACAATAGCAGCCAATTCCAAGTCATGGGTTGGATAATTCTCCTCATGTGGTCGCAATTGCCGTGAGGCGTATGCAACTACCTTGCCTTCCTGCATCAGCACACAACCCAAACCCTGCCTCGAAGCATCACAATAGATCTCAAAGCCTTTCTGAATGTCCGGACAGACGAGCACTGGGGCTGTAGTCAATCTCTTCTTCAATTCCTGAAAGCTCTGCTCGCAAGCCTCAGTCCATTCAAACTTCTTCTCCTTCTTCAGCAGCTGAGTGAGCGGTCTGGCAATCTTCGAGAATCCCTCAATGAACCTCCTGTAGTAACCCGCTAAGCCAAGGAAACTTCTAATGTCCGGCACTGACTTGGGCTGCCTCCAATCGAGCACTCCTTTCACTTTCTCAGGATCAACTGAGATACCTCCAGCAGAGACAATATGGCCCAAGAAAGCAACTTCTGTCAACTAGAACTCGCACTTGCTGAACTTGGCATACAGCTGGTGACTTCTGAGCTTCTCTAAAACCATCCTCAAATGTGCTTCATGCTCAGACTCATCTCGAGAATAGATAAGGATATCATCTATGAAGACCACCACAAACTTATCCAAATAATCCATGAACACCTTGTTCATCAGATTCATGAAATATGTCAGCATTTGTCGACCAAAGGACATGATCAGAACTCATACAATCCATACCGAGTGGCAAAGGTCGTCTTCTAATGTCTGCGGCCTTATCTTCACCGATGATAGCCGATCGCAGACGATCTTGAGAAGATGCAAGCACCCTTCAACTGATCAAACAGATCGTCGATCCTGGGCAAAGGGTACTTGTTCTTGATGGTGACTTCATTCAGAGCTCTGTAATCGACGCACATCCGCAGGCTGTTGTCCTTCTTCACAAAGAGCACTAGCGCTCCCCAAGGCGATGAACTCGGACGGACAAATCCCTTCTCTTGCAGCTCTTCAATTTGCTTCTTCATCTCGGCGAGTTCATTGGATGGCATACGGTAGGGTCTCTTGGAGATAGGAGCTGTACCCGGGACAAGCTCTATGGTGAACTCGATCTCCCGATCAGGCGGCATGCCTGGCAAATCCTCAGGGAATACATCGGGGTATTCACTCACCACAGACACACTCTCCAAAGTGATTTCCTTCAACTTGTTCAACATGCACTTCTCACCCAACGACTTATCAGGCTTAAACTCCACTCGGATGCCTTCTGCATTGGTGAGAGTGATGGCTCTACTGGCGCAATCAATTTGACCCTTGAACTTGGTCAACCAGTCCATCCCTAGGATGCCATCTAATCCTTTCGAATCCAAGAGAATGAGATTCGCTAGAAATGTTACCCCATTAATCTCTATAGTTGTACTAGGGCACACCAAATCAATTCTCATTTCTTTTCCCGGTGATTGAACAATCATGGGATTCTTAAGAGCAAGGGTTTCCAAACCAAACCGATCAACAAAATTCTTCGAAATGAAAGAATGTGATGCTCCGAATCGAATAAAGCTGTGGCGGTGTATTGAATTGACAAGAAACGTACCCAATACCACATCCGCACATCCCGAGCCTCCTCTGCAGTCACGTGGTTGACACACCCTCTCCCAAACGACTCTCGAGTCACAGGGGTGTGAGGCGCCCACGGCCGATCCTGTCTTTGGAGTCTTGGTGGCTGGCTCCCAAGTTTGAACAGTACAGTGTCATGGCCGACGCCTCGAGGACATTCTTGGCATAGTGACCCAGCTGATGGCAATGAAGGCACTGAACTCTTGCAGCATTGGTGTTCCCTTCGGGCCGAAGCCGGCCGCAACATGTCATGGTCCCTGAGCAACTGGGCGAGGTCCGGAAGTAGGAGTACGAGGTGCTCCCTGAACAGGTGTCCTGCTGACTCGTTGAGGTGGAAAGCGCTGACGAGATCCACTCGCTCCCTGCTGAGCCTGGAAAACCACCTTCCTCTTGCGTGACTCTCGCTACTGGCGCTGAGCATCCTCCTGCACTAGGGCCTTGTTCACCATGTGCTGAAAGTTGGGGAAATCAAATGCAACCAGCTGGACTTTGATATCGGGGTCCAAACCCTCCATGAACCTCCAAATCTTGGCACTATCAGTGGCCACATCCTCAGGTGCATATCTCGACAGCTGGGTGAACTGATTGAGATACTCTGACACACTCTGATTCCCCTAACGCAGCTTCCGGAACTCTCTCTTCTTCATCTCAATGATTCCAAAGAGTACATGAGCAATCCGGAAAGCCTCAAGAACTCCTCCCAAGTGATTGCTCGAAGGTTCGATGGGTGCACAAAGTTGTCCCACCGTAGCAATGACTCCCCTCACCGATGGTCGGCATACTGAAGACCTTCTCGCGGTCATCGCCTTGCCACCAAGCTTCTTCTCAATATCTCTCAACCAATCGCTCGCCTCCAAGGGTTCACCACTCCCGAGAAGGTAGGCGGTCGGGTCCTCATGAACTCTCCAAGCTTCGATCATGGCTGAAACATCTTGGTATGGGTCAGGCCGGTCAGCCGATTGTTCACCATGTTCTCGTGCCAAGGCTGCCAGAGGTTGAAATTGCATCGCCATCATTTGCTGCATATCTGCCATCTGAGGCTGAAAAGGTGGCAGCGGCGGCAACTCCCCCTCAGACTGCCCTTGTTGCCCTGAGGAACTCTGCTGCTCTTGTGGCACTGCCGGGCCACGACCACGACCACGGCCTCTGCCCTGACCTTCCATCTGAAGCAACGGCCAAGGAAAAGTTAGCAAAGATGAGAGGGAAAAAGCACAAGACAAGAGAGACAAGCAAAAGATAAGGAGAATAGGGAAGGTAGCCATTCCAAGGCAAGACAGCAACAAAATTCTAACGAAAGGTGGCTGCAACACAATGCCTAGGGCAAGCGTACAACACACCCAATCAAGCAAGCAACAGAAAACCAAATAAACTCCGATTACTACACGAAGAAGGGTGTCATGGGCACTATTAACTTATCCTTCATAGGGGTCCTTTTGAGCGATCTTCCGTCCACTTGATCCTTCTAGCAGTCCTTCAACCGATCTTGCAGTCGACCGAAGGCTTAAAGAAATTTCAGGGGATAAGATCAAATTTAAATTTCAAAATAATATTCCAAAAAGAAAAGAAGTAAGAACCTAAGAATAAGGTAAGAGGAGACAATCTATTAATTTCAAATTCGTTGGTTTGATTTAGAAAATAATTTTGAAATTCTAACGAACATTCTAACTAGTGTTGCGACCTACAGTCGATATGGCTCTGATACCACCTCTGTAGGGACCCGGATTACCAAATCCGAACCCTCTGTGTTTCAACCGTGCTAGTCCAGGAACAGTTAGCACACACAGTCATACAGCGATGATAACACAGACATATCATAAAGTAATTAACAGCAATAAAGCAAAAGAGTGTAAACATCATCATCACATTATTACAAGTATCGAGCCTTACGGCTTAAGTGAGTAAGTAGCAATGAAAATGCAAGAACAAAAGATCCATCAATGTGCCCACAGCAACCGACCGGGAATACGCCTCCAAGAGTCCGGCTCATCCTCCTCATCAAAGTCTTCACCGCAGATGTCGAACGGTGGAATGCAAGCTCTGGGATAGCTAGCTCTGTCCTCATCATCTGCTATATGGAATAAGCAGCCCCACATTTAAAAGCGAGGGTGAGTATGCAACATACTCAGCAAGTCTAGGAAACATAATGCAATAACTAAATGCAAGGCTTGAACAAAGGAAGCATATAGGGTTCATTTGCATAAAGCGAAATTGAAATTTAAATACAAGTAATAATTTCATAAAGCAGCATTTAACTAAATGTAAATAACATAATTAATTAAATTTTGAAGTATAACAGTTTTCCAGGATCCAACTACCTGGTTGGCTCTAGCCGCCAAACTAAAATCCGGAGTTCCAACCACTCATGGATTCCCAACCACATTTTCATTTTAAACTAAATCCATCATTTTTCATTTAAAACTAAAACCAGAAAATCTACTATGTGAAATCGTTCCACGCTTGCCCTTGTCCGTGGGCACGGCTACTCAAGTAGTTTTGACTCTGCAGAGTGTGTACACTTTACCCACACGACATGATCAACCCCTTTTGCCAAGCTATTGACACACTTCCTTTGGTGTGCCGGCAGGGAGACCATGACAAGGCCTTTACAATGCATAATACCGCTATCGACTCCCGCTAAGGTTTCACATTGTTAGGGCATCCCACCCAAGATAGAAGCCCCTCTTGCGCCTTGCAAGTACCCTCCCTAAGAAACCGCATGACCCAATGGCGAAGTCAAATAACGATACATGCAAATTACTTAGCCAGTCGTACCCATAATAGACATGTGGTTGTACTGTATAGCATGGCCCAAGGTAACACACGACCGGTCCTTAATTGACTAGGGCGGAACAATCACATTCTAAAATTTTGTGCATCCCGCACCCAGCATTCAACCATCCGCCCCGGTCTAAACCATTTTTCACTTTTATTCTTCAAATTAATACCGGCAACACCAATTGCCATATTTTCACAATTCAATTTGAATCAAATATGAAAGCATTTCCATAATGGTAAGGTACCGACGTGATTAAGGATGGCTAAGCATTTTCTACCGTCCTATAATACAAAAATGATTATTATTAACAGTACTTAATTTTCCTAGGGTGTCAATGGTTGTCAAAATGAATATCAATGTGGGTATAACAATTTGGTATTTATCTAAGCGTTTAAAATGACATTAAAGTACAGTACGCAAATAATAAGCATGCAATAATTTAAAAATAAAATAGCATTTCATAAACTTGGGTTCAATATGGTCAAGTGAGACTTGCCTTCAACCTCTCCCGCTGCTGCTACCGCAGTAGGATGCTTCGCTCGCTCAACCGCTGCGTCGTCTACACGCGAAACACGCGAAACGAGACAAAAATAAATAAAACAAAAATAAATAAAATCCAAAAATTCAAAATAAAGACACCAGCAGATAGATCTTGATTTTAGATGAATTTAGAAATTTAAATCGTTCGAATCCGAGTTCGAACGGAGGAGAACGAGCCTTCCGAAGTTTCTCGGGGGAGAAAACCCAGAAATAAATAGAACTGACACGTGTCGGCTTCGGATTGGCTGGATTTTCAGAAATTCGGAAAATAAAAGAAAATAGAAATATTACCGCTGACATGCGGGGTCCACATGTCATAGACACAGTCTACGTGAACCGAGTTCACGGACAGGCGTATAGGTGTCATGGCGACACGCAGTGATCTAGGGCCGAGGTGGCGATGATGTGGCAGTGACGTGGGCGACACGCGTGACGTTAGGGCCCACGTGGCACCGACGTGGCACACACGTGGCACCCATGTGGCACCGACGGGGTTTTCGGCTGACGTGGCATCGACGTGGCGACAAATGGCAGTGACGAGGCATACACGTATACACTAAGGCTTACGTGGTGGCGACGTGGCGAACACCTAGCGAACACGTGGTAGACGACAAGGCGTGTCTGGCTCGGGGCTTACCGAAAACGTGTACGTGGCGAAGATCTGGTGGTTGATGACCGATCGACTACCGAGGTCAGTGAGAAAACACGGCGACACAAGAAGCACACCGCCAAGACGAAGAAGAAGGCCTGGCGAACGGCGAAATACGGCCGGATCGGGCATGAGCATGTGCGGATTAGAGGAAGATCATCACGGCGAATTCATTGGTACCAAGAACACGGGCAAAGACTCACCGGAGTTGAGGGAAAACGGCGGAGAAAGCTCGGGCACGGGTTGGGAACTCCGGCGAGGTCGCACAGCCTCCAGATGGCATCTCCGCCAGTGAGAGAGAAGGGGAAATGTGCGGCGCGAGGTGGCGAACACGGCACGGAAGTCGGAGTGGCGTTAAATAGTCTAGGGTTGCGGGAAATGGCACGGAAAGTGAGGTTGGTCGCTGCGGCGCTAGGTTTCGGGTGGCGGCGCAGCTCGGGTCGACGTGGCGCGTCGTGGGTCATTGGATCGGTATTAGATGGCCTTTATCACCGGACGGCATGGGCGAGATTGATCCGTTGGATTAAAATCCGATGGCTCGGGTATGATCTAGGTTTAGGGTTTGGTTGAGTCGACTGAGTAAGGAAGTTGGGCCGGGCGGCGGTGAAATAGAAATGGGCCGAGTAGAATGAACAGTGAAGTCGGCCCAAAAAGAAGAGAAGAATTTCCGAATTAAGAAAATCCATAAAATCCGAATAAACTTCAAATAAATCCAATAAATAGCAAATAAATCCAGAAAAATCCCCAAAAATACGTAAAAATCAAATGAAGCACAAGAAACCCAATAAAATAATAAATAATTAATTTGAAATATAGATTAATCAAATTAAATTCTTGTTGACTTTAAAATTTAGTTTAAGCTGAAATTAATTCAAATAAATTACGACGAGTTCGGATTTTGAAATTCGAGTTCCAGGTAATTGAAAAACGGAATGTTACAATAAGCATGAGGAAAGAGGGCCTGGCTGCTACATGCAAACTCCAAACTGTCTTCTTCAGAATTTTTCCATAGTTAGAGCTCCACAGCTTTCAAATGAGTAATGGATGCTGAGGAGAGATTTATTAAGCTTCATCCCATTCAGGCCCTACTAATACATGGAGTGTAACATCCCAAAAATTTCAAAAATAGTAAAATTGAAAATTTAGAATTTTAAAAATGGAATTGAGTAAACAGTTGAACTAAAACCAAGTTTTTCATTTTAAATATTATCTTTTCTTCATTTTCTAGTTTGTCAACCAAAAGAAAAGAACAAGTTGCTACATTAAAACTTTTGGGTCCAAAGTAAACAAACTTTGAAAATGAGTTGAGAAAGTAATCTTACAGTGAATACCCATCTTTTCTAAGACTTTTCAACCATAAAAATTATTCTTGAATTTTGGGTTTAAAAGAAAAGTCGATGAATGAAATTAGTAAAAGAGTAAAAGTAAGATGGTAAAAGATAAAAGTAAAAAAAAAGCCAGAAAAAAAAATAATATTAATTCATTAAAAAGTTCCATCACATCTTTTCAGCTGTCCAAAAATTTTTAAATGATTTAGGTAGAGAAGTAAATAATAAAGTGACATGTTTTAACTTTAAAATAGTGTCATGACAGAATTTTTCAAAATAATAAAAGATTATATCTCACTGAAAATTTTATCATGTCTTTCTCATAACATACTTAACCCCTGGTAAAAATATCAAAATTAATAATAATATTATTGATGTTTAAAATTCAAAAACAGGTATCACTTAAATCCAAAATCTGTAATGTCAGAATTTTTATTAAATTTTGGAGTAAGGTTTTGATCTGAAATTTTTACAGAAGCATTCTTAGCTCAAATCCATTTGAAAAACAATTTTTTAGAAATAATAGACTTTATTTACTCTTGAAGAAAAATCTAAATCAGAAGCAATGATTTCATGCCTAATGAAAACTCAATTTGTCAAATCCAACACCTTAATGAAACTCAAAGAAAATTCAAACAACTTGCTATAGCAAATAATTTTGTAAAATAGTAGAGACCAAAATATGAATAAAAATCAATTTTGCAGAATTTTGGCACACCATTCACAGAGCTTAAAAATTCAAAAACTGATTGAAAATCAGCCAAGTTTGATGAATTACTGTTCTTAAATGACAATAGATAATGAGATGAAACCAAAGAAAATGGAAAGTAGGACTTCTGGACTACTTGCTCAAAAATTTGCAGAATTTTTCAACCATTCTAGCACCCCTCACCAAGCCTGCCCAACTGACTTGTCTTTTCTGCAATTGATTTCGCCCAGCAGCTGTTCATCGTCGTATCACTCGTTGAAACCTTTGGCTAAATCACTGGCAGGAGGCCCCACGCACGCCAGGGCCCACTGGCCAGCCCTCCTCCTTTCTCTCCTTCCTCTCTCCCTCTCCAGCCCCTGCCTGAAACGCTGCCTCGGTACTTCCTCCTAGCGCCAGCGTGCTGCCTCGGCAGAGAACTTCTTCCACGCGGACGCCTCCAGCCAGCATTGCTTCCTCCGTCTCCTGCCCATACCGTGCCTCACCTGCCTCCCTGCGCTGCCATAAAGTTGCCAAAGCCTTCCTCCTCACCTTGCTCTCGCCTGGTTACTCCTCTCTGCAGTGGGCTTGCTAAAGCCAGAGAAACCTGGCCGAGCCAAGGCTTGTTCAGGCGAGCACTCAGGTGAAGCATTGCTTGTCTCATTTCCTGCACAGCCTCTGCTCAAACTCTTGACCTTGCTTCTTCACCTTGCTTGCAGCCAAGCCAAAGCCAACTCTCTACCTCCTTGCGCCGGTGAGCCAGTCCCTAGCCGAGCCTGTTCAAGTGAAAAGCACTCAGGTGAGCACATCTAGGGATGAAAACGGATAGTAATTCGGATATCAATTTTTTTGTCTTTGTTCTTCAATGGGAAACAAATAGGATATAGAATTTTCTATCCGAATTCATATTCTTGTTTGTGGTGTTGAGCTTATTCAAATTCATAAAAATGAACCTCAAATTCATTATATATTTATTTAAATGATAGAAACAAAATTGGATATCAATCGGATACGGATTCGGATATTTTTTCACCTTTTATATATGGGAAGCAAATAATGCGTAATTTTTTATCTGATTTTATAATCTTATTTTTATAATGAGCTTGCTAAAGTGTTAAAAATGAAAACCAAAATCGTTATATATCTATTTAAAATGTCGAATTTGTTCAGAAATTCGGATATCCGCTTTCATCCCTAAGCACATCCATTGATTCCATTTCTTGCGCACAGAACAATCTCCTGAAGTTGCTTCCTCCCTTGCATGCAGCCAAGACGACTCCCAGGAGACTCCCAGCCGAGCCACACCTCTCCTGCAGCTCCCCTCTTCAGTTCTGCCAAGTTCCAGAGCCAGCGCCATTGTTGGTTTCTTGGAGCTCTAGGGTAAGAGAGAGTAAACCTCAAGTATTTTTCCGCAATGCTTTGACTCAAGTAACACCTTGGCCTGATGGTAGTACCGCTCGTGAGCAATCAGTAGGTCTGGGGTTCGAACCCAGGTTTTGCAAATTAGTTTTTGTTTTTTGCCTTTTGTATTCAAACGCCCATATCTTTTGCTATGAACCTCCAAATGCAGAAAACTCAGTTTGTAAATTTGAGTTATTCAGTAAGGGTTCAAAATCTGCAACAAAAGTTATAGGTTACTTGCAGAAAAATTGTTCAATTTGAGTTTGAATGAAAGTCACTTTTAGAAGATATGAAGTAATTATATGTTTCCTTGCTCCATAAATCATGAAATAAATAAGACATGTTCCTGCAACCTCAGATAACCCATTTCTATGAAAAGATTCAGATTTAAATGTATTTCGTATCAAGTATTGATTGTGCAAATACCTTAATAACATGCAAGACTCAAACGGTTAAAATATGTATCAAACGAGCTCAAAATTTAGTAAAACCAGTTTAGTTGCACTTCTGGGATTACAAAGATCAAAAGTATATAAAAATATTTAGATTCTACCTTTGTTTGCATTAGTTACTTGATAATCAAACATTCAACACGCAAAACGTTCGTTTGGCCGTAACTTTAGCAAACGGACCTTAAATTCAACAAAACCAATTTCTATGACCTAGAAATGATATGCCTTAGCTTGCCATACAAAAATAACATCAGTTTGGTCAACTTCGAGTTTAGCTCATATAAGCCTAAATCACTATTCATTAGAAAAACACCTTGAACGAATGAGAAACATCGCGGAATCAACTTTAAAACACTCTTAGGGATATTCCCTAATAACCCCTGAAAAATGGTTAGATTATCCCTTTCGGTGTAGTCGCAACTGAAGAAAGAAAACTGAACCGCAATAGCGCTAAAAATGTGGTCACTTAAGCCTTTTCGGCAGTCCGTAAAATATTACACATAAACATAAAGTTATGAGGAAATAGGCTAGAATCATTGTCTGATACATATTCTATCATAATATGGAAAAATATGTTAATTATAACTTCATTTGCATATTTATTCAATCACCGGAAAGACCCTAAATGAATAAAACTGCACAGAATCGTTATCACTTAAGCCTGTTCGGCGGCTTATAAAATAGCTCGTCTAAACACAAACTTTAGGGGAATTGGTCCAGAAACTTACTTCAATATATGGACAACCAAATTATGTAAAAATATTTCAATTATGACTTATTGATCAAATAAAATATGTTAACTCAAAAACCCTAAATAACAATATCATCGGAACCGTATTACGTGAACGGTAAGAGTAGAAATCTTCGTCCGATGTTGCCGCAATACAAGAAATCATCCTATGACTATATAATAACAGCGAATAACTCTAAATTTCAGATCTAACTTGTAGGAATTGCTCCCATGCATGAACACTTAAGGTTAAGCACTATTCAAGCAAACCTTTAGTCGTTAATCGTAAAACTCCACTCGGCCGAAGTCGAATAATGCAAACTATATAAGATCACATTAGCCTTTTTAGCGATGAATACAATATCTTGTCCAAACCCTAAAAATTATGAAATTAGCTTAGTAGTGCTGTCCAATATATAGACTATCCAATTATGAAAAGATAATCTCAATTCGCCATAATCTGCATAGTAATCTTGTTAGCCTAACAACCCTAAGTATTCATATTCATGTAGCTCAGAATATAAACGAATGAACATTAGTTGCAAGTAAGGAAATCATTAATTGTAACATTTGTATCACCAGAACCTTATTAAGAAACACGAAAATGTAGCTGGTAACCTATCATAATAGGTCTAGAATACTCACACTAACTCTTGTGCAATAATAACTCAGAAATAAATACTATTCACATATACAACATACAACAAATTGACTAATGAATAATTCTATTAATCCAAATGACCTTTGCATCTTGGATTTGATACTATAAATAAATGAATGCATAATCTTAGCTTTTAGAATTCGTAAGATAAGAATAAATAGCCTATAAAAAGAAACCATGTAACAATCGACCTGGAAACAGATAACAATATGAACGAATATGCATAAACCTTAATTGTTTCTATGATTTATTTATATTTGGATTTCCATCTGATTTCTTTTTGTCCCATTTTGATTCGATGTTATTTGCTTTTGTCTCGGTTATTATTATTCGACGCGTAGAAGACGATATTTCGGATCCGATTAATAACGACATCGACTACGATCCGGATTATATTCCCGACGAAGAGCAACCAGGCAAGCACCTCCTTTGACCATTTTGATCCCATATTTGCAAAGTTATGTTGTTTTATCAAACTATATGCATGCGTGTATGTTTTAAACTTGCTATATTGTGGGTGATGGTAGCTAAAACCAATTGTATGCATTTCCATTACCTTGTCATTTGATTTACTGCCATTGTAACCTAGTGATGGTGTAGACAATAATTACTGTCACCTGGGTAAAACTTGCGAGATTAACATATGTATATGCTTAGACTTGCTCATTAGATTGGTTTCAAAATGATGGGAGATGTTTCAACTACATTGAGCAAACTTGTTTAAATTGAACGGAACCGAGGTATGGTTTCCGTGTATCTTGGTAAAATCCAACTCAAAACTTATGATTTAGACGCGGGCGAGTTATTACTTAACTTGAGGCGTGAAATGGACCTCACGCGTAGTTAGGGGGAGATCCTCGCCCGGGTCGATTAAGGACCGAACTTGATGCTATCACTTAAGTGTTTCGGTGCAACCACATGTGCTAGTATGGGATAGCCTAAGCTCACTAGATTGGCTAAAGCCTAGCCTTGCATTTTGGTAGGCCGGAGTAGTATGGACGATCCGATGTACTGGAGTCGTTCTAGGTGCTCCCTTCACTGAGGTGTTGGGGCCCAAGCATTCCAATACAACGGTGCATGCCTTGTCATGGGGAGAGTTCGCGATGGGGCACCATCGGTCCAGGATCTCCGGAACTATGGCAAGGGTTCAACATCACTGTCGCTGGTGCAAGGCTAAGCTTTAACTAGTTGAACGGCTTTGTCATGATCACTCTGCCGACACACCAAAGGAAGTGTGTTAATAGCTTGGCAAGAAGAGTAGATCATGTCTTGTGGGTAAAGTGTACACTCTCTGCAGAGATTAAAATCTAATTAATTAGCCGTGCTCACGGTCATGAGCAACTTGGGAGAATAATGTCAAGTATAGTCTTTTGTTTTTGCTGAAACTTTTGGAAATGGTGTTGGAATGAGTTGGTGGATTGGGAAGCCATTGGTGGCTGTTTTTACTTGTCATTTGCAGCCATGGAGGGCTGTGAATTGCGGTATATGAACTCTACTTACTGTTATTTAGCTTCATACTAAATGCTCTTTACAAATTCGTTACCGTTTTATGAATCTTTTGCTTGCAAACAAAATCTGCCTTATGCTGAAATGAGACTAGTGTAGAAGCTTATTTCCTTGTTATAGCTTGCATTTACTGTATTTCCATACACTAAAGTCTTGCGAGTACATACGTGTACTCACGGTTGCTTAATCTAAACAATATAGACGAAGGTACGAAAGAGTGCCCCGACGACTCCTACTTTGCCCCGGGGTTCGACGATCATGTTGATGGATGAACTTGGGCTTTTCCAAGTCGGTTGCCTATGGGTTCATGGATGGGCATACCGCCGTCCTACTTTTGTTAAACATGTTATTTCCGCTGCACTCTACTTTTGGACTTGTGATATTTGGCCGGTCGGCCACTACTTGTAATATTAAGTAGTTGTAATAGTTGAAGTTTAGGTTTATGCTATTCCAACTGCTTAGATTCATGTGTATGTGTTACGATACATCTCGAATGCGGGATATGTGGGTGCTAGGCGTTGATCTTGGGAACTAGCACTAGACACATATCCGGTACTGGAATTGTCATCAACCATCAACGATACTCTCGTGCAACCTGCCGTTCTTTGGCTATTGCTCGTGCTTTCCTTGGAGAGTGCGGGCGATACCAAGGTCCTGAGATGGATGGCGAATGCTATGCGTGGATGAGTTGGTCTCAATCCCGGTATGGTTGTTCGGAATGGAATCGAAACTCTCATGGACGCGTAAGTGTGTACGGTGCGACTATATGGCTCATATTTGTTTGGGTGAGGGCCATTTAGTCAATACTCCGTGCATGGGACTTTTGGGTGGCAGTGAGCATACACTTAAGTGGAGTATGGGTGTCACCTCTAAGTCCAACGCACGTGTGAGGATCGATTCATATATTCCGGGTGCCCACAAGAGGTGGTATCAGAGCCCATACGACTGTAGGAAAAGCCTTAGTTAGCATGGTCGATAGTTAAGGACAAAGCTTTCTCCTAAAAAGAATATTTTCGGGTATAAAAGCTTATTTGTGAAAATGTAGAATGCTACTCTCATCCCTCCTATAGATTTTCCTTCTTATCCTACTTTTCAAAAGGATTTTGAACTCATCTCAAACTTCAAAGATCGGTTTTCCGGAAAAGTGACATCGCAAGACCTTGTTCTATTTCGCATGGCATTCAACTGGATTGAAACCAAATTTTGAACTTATATAACCTGAAGTTTTGAACTCTAAAATTTGCTAGGACCAGCGTGAAGCTCTTAACCTCACCTTGTTCTGAACCATCTCCTTGGAGATGAAAATTTTCAAAAGACCTTACCTTGATTCAACAACTAGATAGGCCGCAAGTAAATGTAAGGTTAAGGAAATTTAGGCTCTTGTTTGTCCAACTTAGAGACATAGAAAATTTTCACTAAAATTCTGGAAAGGGTTACCTCTGGGTAGAGACTAAGCCCATAGGATTTCGTGAAATTCCGACTTAAGGAACGAGGGTTGCAACTCAAAAAGGGGGGTAGTATGCGCAGAACAGTTATTCTGGATAGAGCCCCATTTCTTCAATTTTGTAGGAAATTATGTCAATGAAAAAATTTCGAAAATTTTATCATGGGTGCATAGCTATTCCAGAAAGCTACCCAAAAATTTTCGCAATTTTATCAGCTATTTAACAGCACCTAAAAATTCCACAAACCAGCTGGACAGAACCTTTAACATCACAGTTTTTCTGTTTTAAGCACCTCTCCCTAGCTATCTTTGATTATTTTGTTGCCAGGCCCAAGCTGTAACAAATGCTATCCCATTAAGATGGTGTGTGTGCAGCTTGTGTCCATCTATAAAAAAAAATACTCAAAGTTTCCTATAATATGATTAAAAAGAAAATGTATACTATGCATGTTAACTCTTCCCTACTTCTATTTCAAATCAAAAATTTCTTTTGTATTTTGATTCACTATCTCTATTAGTCTTTTTACCTATGGTTCCAAATTCTGTAACTTTTTTAGAATTTGCTCATAACACGAATGACCAATTTGAATCAAACACCCTCATTCTCAATGTTGCGTTTGTAACATAACCATAACGTGATCTCATCAACGACCGTGTAACTGTCCAAATTTGTCATCATACTTATATACTCTTCCTGAGGTGAATTTTCTACCATTCTCTCGATCACTCTAGTTCTTATGCATCCTACCTAGCTTCCATCTCGGTCGCTCCGACATATCACATACCTTTCCTTAAGTTAAATCATTATCATCGTGTAAATCATTACGAATCAGTGATATCCTCCCACGTACATCTACTTCCATAAAGAATATGAATCTTTCTGGTGTACCATAATTATCAAGTGCATCTCATTGCATGGCAAATAACATCATCGTATCATGAATAATGCTCTTCATTCTGCTCATATCATTTAAACTATGATCCTTAATCTTGGTCTTCTTCTTTCGATCAATGCAAGTGTGACCTCCTATCTATCATTATATCATTGATCTACTAACAATCAGCAAATCGATCATTATGCCCATGAATCGTCAGATGGAAAAGTATCGATCTATCAACCAAATTATCTGTGTGAGATCTAACTAACTCATGTTTCTATTAACTTTCTAAAATCAAGATCTCAATGGTTATTCCTTATCGCAAATCTACTCGGTATCGATCGGAATCCCGATCTTGAGAACTATCTATCTCCGAGTAACTCAGGTACTTACTAACAATGTCTATGAAATCAAGTGTTATCTCTCAAATCTCCCTCCAAGCATGCTAACTTATCATTGATGCCATCATTATCTCGGGATAATCATGATCTATAATAGCTGTAACCAAGTCCTTACAAATCTCCTCAAAAATCCTTTTCGGATCTTCTCGATCTAACAAATCCTTGGAAGTATAATTGATTAGCCTGCTTGGTTCTTTTATCTTTTTGGGTCATTCATAATCCTTGATGCTCTATGTACTCCTCATGATGTACCTATGGGTTCTTTTATCTTTTTGGGTCATTCATAATCCTTGATGCTCTATGTACTCCTCATGATGTACCTATGCATTAAAACTAACCTTATCTATTTTCCAAATTCTTTTATTCGCTCTTTCGAAAAGAAAAAAAAATCACTGCACATTAGTTGCGGGGGAATAAGGGAGAAGAGAGCGACAATGACGGAAATAACTAGTGGTAGTTGCGTGTCAACGACAAAAGGACAGTTGTTGTCTCGACTTCGCTCGAACTAGCTGCAAGTGACGTCTTAAGAACAAAGAGAGGGTCCTCATTTTGTGTCCGCATTAGAGGTAGCTTTGTTAGGCCAAATACGTTAGATACGTAGCTAAATAGTAATTATAGGCTCCCTATGTATTGGTTGAGAAGATGATCTTTTGTGTTTTGGAGTTCTATTGTAAGATCTTCTGTAGTGCTCCTCGGGTTACTCTCGTAAATACTAAACCCTTGGGTTGAAAATTTACGATGTGCCAACCCTATTTAATAAGAAACTTTAATTGATAAAATTTTAAGGAAACGAAACAATGCCTTATAAACTACCTGACAGTCACCTAATCCAAGTAGAGACCAATCTCAAATTAATGTCCTAATGAACGGAATGTTGCCTAGCTTGTAACCTGGATTAACCCCTTTCGACCATCCTTCCCTGATCTCAGCATTTCAACAAACATGATTATAGGATGCATGTGACCTAGTCCACCAATATATCCACTGGATGTAATAAATAAAAAGATTCTCAGTCTCCTCAAATTGACCTACACAAATTAGCCGTGGTAATTGAATACCCTCCTCGATGTCGACATTTGGTCCTTCCCAGAAAAACTATAGTTGCTATACATCCTTTCTTCGAACATATTCCATACCTCTCCTTGAACCAGCTTATCTATGTTAGCGGACCTTAACCAATAAAAAGAGATATGTAGAATGCGTTAATGTCCCTCATTTGTTTACTTGAAACCTAAATAAGAATCTTCTCCATTCTAGGGATATCAACTCAGAATCATAAGAAAAAGGTTCAATGAAACAACTGCACTAAAGACAATGTGACAACAAAAAGATAAGATCATCACCAAGAAAACATTCCCTATACCCGTCTAGTCCCCGCAAATCTCGAGGACGAGATTTTTGTAAGGGGGGTAGGTTTGTAACATCCCAAAAATTTCAAAAATAGTAAAATTGAAAATTTAGAATTTTAAAAATGGAATTGAGTAAACAGTTGAACTAAAACCAAGTTTTTCATTTTAAATATTATCTTTTTCTTCATTTTCTAGTTTGTCAACCAAAAGAAAAGAACAAGTTGCTACATTAAAACTTTTGGGTCCAAAGTAAACAAACTTTGAAAATGAGTTGAGAAAGTAATCTTACAGTGAATACCCATCTTTTCTAAGACTTTTCAACCATAAAAATTATTCTTGAATTTTGGGTTTAAAAGAAAAGTCGATGAATGAAATTAGTAAAAGAGTAAAAGTAAGATGGTAAAAGATAAAAGTAAAAAAAAAAGCCAGAAAAAAAAATAATATTAATTCATTAAAAAGTTCCATCACATCTTTTCAGCTGTCCAAAAATTTTTAAATGATTTAGGTAGAGAAGTAAATAATAAAGTGACATGTTTTAACTTTAAAATAGTGTCATGACAGAATTTTTCAAAATAATAAAAGATTATATCTCACTGAAAATTTTATCATGTCTTTCTCATAACATACTTAACCCCTGGTAAAAATATCAAAAATTAATAATAATATTATTGATGTTTAAAATTCAAAAACAGGTATCACTTAAATCCAAAATCTGTAATGTCAGAATTTTTATTAAATTTTGGAGTAAGGTTTTGATCTGAAATTTTACAGAAGCATTCTTAGCTCAAATCCATTTGAAAAACAATTTTTAGAAATAATAGACTTTATTTACTCTTGAAGAAAAATCTAAATCAGAAGCAATGATTTCATGCCTAATGAAAACTCAATTTGTCAAATCCAACACCTTAATGAAACTCAAAGAAAATTCAAACAACTTGCTATAGCAAATAATTTTGTAAAATAGTAGAGACCAAAATATGAATAAAAATCAATTTTGCAGAATTTTGGCACACCATTCACAGAGCTTAAAAATTCAAAAACTGATTGAAAATCAGCCAAGTTTGATGAATTACTGTTCTTAAATGACAATAGATAATGAGATGAAACCAAAGAAAATGGAAAGTAGGACTTCTGGACTACTTGCTCAAAAATTTGCAGAATTTTTCAACCATTCTAGCACCCCTCACCAAGCCTGCCCAACTGACTTGTCTTTTCTGCAATTGATTTCGCCCAGCAGCTGTTCATCGTCGTATCACTCGTTGAAACCTTTGGCTAAATCACTGGCAGGAGGCCCCACGCACGCCAGGGCCCACTGGCCAGCCCTCCTCCTTTCTCTCCTTCCTCTCTCCCTCTCCAGCCCCTGCCTGAAACGCTGCCTCGGTACTTCCTCCTAGCGCCAGCGTGCTGCCTCGGCAGAGAACTTCTTCCACGCGGACGCCTCCAGCCAGCATTGCTTCCTCCGTCTCCTGCCCATACCGTGCCTCACCTGCCTCCCTGCGCTGCCATAAAGTTGCCAAAGCCTTCCTCCTCACCTTGCTCTCGCCTGGTTACTCCTCTCTGCAGTGGGCTTGCTAAAGCCAGAGAAACCTGGCCGAGCCAAGGCTTGTTCAGGCGAGCACTCAGGTGAAGCATTGCTTGTCTCATTTCCTGCACAGCCTCTGCTCAAACTCTTGACCTTGCTTCTTCACCTTGCTTGCAGCCAAGCCAAAGCCAACTCTCTACCTCCTTGCGCCGGTGAGCCAGTCCCTAGCCGAGCCTGTTCAAGTGAAAAGCACTCAGGTGAGCACATCCATTGATTCCATTTCTTGCGCACAGAACAATCTCCTGAAGTTGCTTCCTCCCCTTGCATGCAGCCAAGACGACTCCCAGGAGACTCCCCAGCCGAGCCACACCTCTCCTGCAGCTCCCCTCTTCAGTTCTGCCAAGTTCCAGAGCCAGCGCCATTGTTGGTTTCTTGGAGCTCTAGGGTAAGAGAGAGTAAACCTCAAGTATTTTTCCGCAATGCTTTGACTCAAGTAACACCTTGGCCTGATGGTAGTACCGCTCGTGAGCAATCAGTAGGTCTGGGGTTCGAACCCAGGTTTTGCAAATTAGTTTTTGTTTTTTTGCCTTTTGTATTCAAACGCCCATATCTTTTGCTATGAACCTCCAAATGCAGAAAACTCAGTTTGTAAATTTGAGTTATTCAGTAAGGGTTCAAAATCTGCAACAAAAAGTTATAGGTTACTTGCAGAAAAATTGTTCAATTTGAGTTTGAATGAAAGTCACTTTTTAGAAGATATGAAGTAATTATATGTTTCCTTGCTCCATAAATCATGAAATAAATAAGACATGTTCCTGCAACCTCAGATAACCCATTTCTATGAAAAGATTCAGATTTAAATGTATTTCGTATCAAGTATTGATTGTGCAAATACCTTAATAACATGCAAGACTCAAACGGTTAAAATATGTATCAAACGAGCTCAAAATTTAGTAAAACCAGTTTAGTTGCACTTCTGGGATTACAAAGATCAAAAGTATATAAAAATATTTAGATTCTACCTTTGTTTGCATTAGTTACTTGATAATCAAACATTCAACACGCAAAACGTTCGTTTGGCCGTAACTTTAGCAAACGGACCTTAAATTCAACAAAACCAATTTCTATGACCTAGAAATGATATGCCTTAGCTTGCCATACAAAAATAACATCAGTTTGGTCAACTTCGAGTTTAGCTCATATAAGCCTAAATCACTATTCATTAGAAAAACACCTTGAACGAATGAGAAACATCGCGGAATCAACTTTAAAACACTCTTAGGGATATTCCCTAATAACCCCTGAAAAATGGTTAGATTATCCCTTTCGGTGTAGTCGCAACTGAAGAAAGAAAACTGAACCGCAATAGCGCTAAAAATGTGGTCACTTAAGCCTTTTCGGCAGTCCGTAAAATATTACACATAAACATAAAGTTATGAGGAAATAGGCTAGAATCATTGTCTGATACATATTCTATCATAATATGGAAAAATATGTTAATTATAACTTCATTTGCATATTTATTCAATCACCGGAAAGACCCTAAATGAATAAAACTGCACAGAATCGTTATCACTTAAGCCTGTTCGGCGGCTTATAAAATAGCTCGTCTAAACACAAACTTTAGGGGAATTGGTACAGAAACTTACTTAAATATATGGACAACCAAATTATGTAAAAATATTTCAATTATGACTTATTGATCAAATAAAATATGTTAACTCAAAACCCTAAATAACAATATCATCGGAACCAGTATTACGTGAGCGGTAAGAGTAGAAATCTTAGTCCGATGTTGCGCAATACAAGAAATCATCCTATGACTATATAATAACAGCGAATAACTCTAAATTTCAGATCTAACTTGTAGGAATTGCTCCCATGCATGAACACTTAAGGTTAAGCACTATTCAAGCAAACCTTTAGTCGTTAATCGTAAAACTCCACTCGTCAAGTCGAATAATGCAAACTATATAAGATCACATTAGCCTTTTTAGCGATGAATACAATATCTTGTCCAAACCCTAAAAATTATGAAATTAGCTTAGTAGTGCTGTCCAATATATAGACTATCCAATTATGAAAAGATAATCTCAATTCGCCATAATCTGCATAGTAATCTTGTTAGCCTAACAACCCTAAGTATTCATATTCATGTAGCTCAGAATATAAACGAATGAACATTAGTTGCAAGTAAGGAAATCATTAATTGTAACATTTGTATCACCAGAACCTTATTAAGAAACACGAAAATGTAGCTGGTAACCTATCATAATAGGTCTAGAATACTCACACTAACTCTTGTGCAATAATAACTCAGAAATAAATACTATTCACATATACAACATACAACAAATTGACTAATGAATAATTCTATTAATCCAAATGACCTTTGCATCTTGGATTTGATACTATAAATAAATGAATGCATAATCTTAGCTTTTAGAATTAAGTAAGATAAGAATAAATAGCCTATAAAAAGAAACCATGTAACAATCGACACGGAAGCAGATAACAATATGAGCGAATATGCATAAACCTTAATTGTTTCTATGATTTATTTATATTTGGATTTCCATCTGATTTCTTTTTGTCCCATTTTGATTCGATGTTATTTGCTTTTGTCTCGGTTATTATTATTCGACGCGTAGAAGACGATATTTCGGATCCGATTAATAACGACATCGACTACGATCCGGATTATATTCCCGACGAAGAGCAACCAGGCAAGCACCTCCTTTGACCATTTTGATCCCATATTTGCAAAGTTATGTTGTTTTATCAAACTATATGCATGCGTGTATGTTTTAAACTTGCTATATTGTGGGTGATGGTAGCTAAAACCAATTGTATGCATTTCCATTACCTTGTCATTTGATTTACTGCCATTGTAACCTAGTGATGGTGTAGACAATAATTCTCACACCGGGTAAAACTTATGAGATTAACATATGTATATGCTTAGACTTGCTCATTAGATTGGTTTCAAAATGATGGGAGATGTTTCAACTACATTGAGCAAACTTGTTTAAATTGAGCGGAACCGAGGTATGGTTTCCGTGTATCTTGGTAAAATCAACTCAAAACTTATGATTTAGACGCAGGCGAGTTATTACTTAACTTGAGGCGTGAAATGGACCTCACGCGTAGTTAGGGAGATCCTCGCCGGGTCGATTAAGGACCGAACTTGATGCTATCACTTAAGTGTTTGGTGCAACCACATGTGCTAGTATGGGATAGCCTAAGCTCACTAGATTGGCTAAAGCCTAGCCTTGCATTTTGGTAGGCCGGAGTAGTATGGACGATCCGATGTCTTTGGAGTCGTTCTAGGTGCTCCTTCACCGAGGTGTTGGGGCCCAAGCATTCCAATACAACGGTGCATGCCTTGTCATGGGGAGAGTTCGCGATGGGGCACCATCGGTCCAGGATCTCCGGAACTATGGCAAGGGTTCAACATCACATCGTCGGGTGCAAGGCTAAGCTTTAACTAGTTGAGCGGCTTTGTCATGATCACTCTGCCGACACACCAAAGGAAGTGTGTTAATAGCTTGGCAAGAAGAGTAGATCATGTCTTGTGGGTAAAGTGTACACTCTCTGCAGAGATTAAAATCTAATTAATTAGCCGTGCTCACGGTCATGAGCAACTTGGGAGAATAATGTCAAGTATAGTCTTTTGTTTTTGCTGAAACTTTTGGAAATGGTGTTGGAATGAGTTGGTGGATTGGGAAGCCATTGGTGGCTGTTTTTACTTGTCATTTGCAGCCATGGAGGGCTGTGAATTGCGGTATATGAACTCTACTTACTGTTATTTAGCTTCATACTAAATGCTCTTTACAAATTCGTTACCGTTTTATGAATCTTTTGCTTGCAAACAAAATCTGCCTTATGCTGAAATGAGACTAGTGTAGAAGCTTATTTCCTTGTTATAGCTTGCATTTACTGTATTTCCATACACTAAAGTCTTGCAGTACATACGTGTACTCACGGTTGCTTAATCTAAACAATATAGACGAAGGTACGAAAGAGTGCCCGACGACTCCTACTTTGCCCCGGGGTTCGACGATCATGTTGATGGATGAACTTGGGCTTTTCCAAGTCGGTTGCCTATGGGTTCATGGATGGGCATACCGCCGTCCTACTTTTGTTAAACATGTTATTTCCGCTGCACTCTACTTTTGGACTTGTGATATTTGGCCGGTCGGCCACTACTTGTAATATTAAGTAGTTGTAATAGTTGAAGTTTAGGTTTATGCTATTCCAACTGCTTAGATTCATGTGTATGTGTTACGATACATCTCGAATGCGGGATATGTGGGTGCTAGGCGTTGATCTTGGGAACTAGCACTAGACACATATCCGGGTACCTGGAATTGTCATCAACCATCAACGCATACTCTCGTGCAACTGTCGTTCTTTGGCTATTGCTCGTGCTTTCCTTGGAGAGTGCGGGCGATACCAAGGTCCTGAGATGGATGGCGAATGCTATGCGTGGATGAGTTGGTCTCAATCCCGGTATGGTTGTTCGGAATGGAATCGAAACTCTCATGGACGCGTAAGTGTGTACGGTGCGACTATATGGCTCATATTTGTTTGGGTGAGGGCCATTTAGTCAATACTCCGTGCATGGGACTTTTGGGTGGCAGTGAGCATACACTTAAGTGGAGTATGGGTGTCACCTCTAAGTCCAACGCACGTGTGAGGATCGATTCATATATTCCGGGTGCCCACATGGAGGTTGCCAGCTTTCATGACTTGTTCCAAGGGGCCTTCCTTTAGCTCCACCTGAGGCATCAAAGTTGTAAATTTGGTTTACCAAATTATACCAGAAACTAAAAATGCTAGTTATTTCTGAACAAGAACACAATCTACAATAACATTGTGCCTAGTCCAGGATAAGCAGCTATCAAAAATAACAGTTACTGTTAAAGAAGTATTCCTTGAGTGCACACAGATAGGATAAATACAACTTCCGATCACAAAATGAACTTTATTTTTGGCAAAGCTATACTACTACTTACATGTCCAGAATCACCGATAGCCTAGCATTGTCTTTGGTAACCTCTGAGCATGTTTGGCGAAACATGGCCTTTCTAGTTTGTTTGCTAAAACAAAAGGGTACGAACATGTACATGAAAAGAAAAGCAACAGTCACTAGAATATTGTTTCTGTTGCATGACTTCCTGTCCTTGCAAAATCATGCTCCTCAAATTCTCGAAATAATCTGTGCAGGAGATATGATCATAAAGCTCATATCGCCGCAACATGTATATAAATAATCATGGGCAATTCTTATGTACAAATTGAAAAAAAAACATCAAACTAGGAGACTACCTCTCAATGTCATCCCTTGCAAGATTAGTAAAGAACAATCCAGAATCACCTTGAAGGAACTAAATACAGCAAAGTTACTCTCAGTAAAATCTGACAAGAATGTTGTGGATTACAGTATGTACTGAACACTCAGAAAGAAACAACTCACCTTGGAAAGTTTATGCAGGCCTGTTTTAGCAATGCCTTCTCCAAAGAAGATTTTGCAACTCTTGTAACACATATAATCAATACAACTGCAGGGGTGCCGCAAAGAAAACTGTCAATATATAATGAGGGAGGAAAGCCTCGCCATTAAGGCAGCAATGATTTGACTGGAAATGATGCAAGAGAAAAATCCTCTACATTAGATTTCCTTAGAAGGATTACAAACTCAAGATCACCTTAAATATTGCAAAGTACGATAGAAATTCATTAAGATGGGAAGCATACCTAGAATTCTGTGATCTCACTGAGGTTATATTTGATTTCTAGCTTTCCCTTAATAAGACTATAAGAGTGAGGACTATTTTTTTAATTGATCTTCCAAATTGGCAAATAGGGCCTGTTAAATATTAAGTTCATTTGTTGCTGAAGGATCAAGATGACACAACCTCCGGATAAACTAATGGAACCAAAATGTAATCTCCTATTCACTAGTCATCCATACTCTAACATATCCTTTACGGAAATCCCTGATCTCTGTAGTGTTAATATGATAATTGAGACCAAGATACATTCTGGACTAAATGTAAGCCACTCTCTTGGGTTTGACTTGTATAAGAAATTTGGTTTTTTTAAAAGGAAAACATTAGAAATTGAATAAAACCTCAGCTCAATTCAAGATATAGCTTTGTTGAATAGTGTATTTTGATGCAACAAAAAGAATGCCCCACAAAAATAGAACTAATGCATGCAAAATACAATTCTATTGAGAATAAACTCTCACAACTTCAAGGAACAGGCACGTCAATTTTCAAAGCACCGAAATTGAGTAGTGTCAGCAAAAATAACCCTTGTAATTTCAGCAAACCATTTAAAATGTAAGCAAGAGTGACTAAGGAGTTCTTTAGTAAAAAAAGTAAGCGGCAGTAAGGTTTGTGAGGAAAAGTAGTAGCATTTACCAGACATTATGAAGCCAGATATTATGACAATCTGTAAAGAAGAATCAAGCAGAAGCCATTAAAAGTTGTTTATAACAACGTTATCTACTTTCAGAAAAGACAGAATGATAAACAACTTGAGGACAGGACATCATCTGAGTCACTGGAGATCGGGAAAATACAACTTTTTATCGTTCATTTCTTGACCTTATATAATAAAATTTTACCTTGCTGTAGCACTTTTTGCCTACTTGTTCACAGTATGAGCTTAACATTTTCTGTTCACATCTCAGCTTAAACTAACATCAAATATAGACAACTGCTTTGTAGTGAAATCATGAAAAATCAAATTCATGAACCAAATTGCATAGACCAATAATCCACTACAACATTTAAAGTACCAGGCTAATAGTCACAATAAGTTTGAATCAACATTTAAAGTACCATCGGGTAGTTGAGATCTCGCTCCACCCATGCGTCACATCAGATAGATCTTTTAGTGTTGTTCCAACATATACCAAAGCGAGAGTTATTGGCTGGCAAAAAATATATGATTTAACAAAGCAAGTCGCAAACACCTGATAGTCTAATATCAGCATGTTAAGTAAAAGGTAATAAACTAAGCTGCAAGTTAGCAAATGGTAGAGTATCCTGTCATCGGTGACTGCTTTTTCTGTGTAAATATGGTAATATGCCGATTAAGGAACTGTATAATCAAGTACCAATTTCTGAAGGAGAAACACTCAGAAAGAAACAACTCACCTTGGAAAGTTTATGTAGGCCTGTTTTAGCTTCATCAGCAGGTGAACACCCCAATGCTATCTGCATCAACAAACAAATGCAAATTGTGTTGATTCAACCTGGATTAACTGTCGTTAACACATGCAAATTTGTCATTGTTGGGAAGGAGAAGGTACCTGCAGTAGATATATATGTCAGTACACAACTATAGCACAAAACATCAAGTAGAGTAAGAAATACAAGTAATCCAATTATCTCTTCATCACCTTTAGTATTGTCATATACCATAACCTAGGTATCTATTGAATAAAACTGGATGACTTGACCTAGACGAACAGTGTGTAAAATTTTCACATAAGAGATCAACATAAAGGATATGAGGACAAAACATAAAGGTATATATAGATAAGTATATCACTGTTCTAATATAAGCAATAAGCAACTGATAATGGTATTAAACATTACAGAACTCTTCTTTCTTGTTTTTCTCTTCTTTCTTTTTCTCCTGACAGGGTGAAGTGCATTTCTTGTTTGTCAGATTCAGAGCAGTTGATCATACTTAGTGATATTAGTGTCTATATTTAATTTAATTATAAGTTGTTTAACTTGTACCTCGGCTCACTCATCCAATCCTTATTCATGCTCATGATGATTGTCCAATGAAAAATGAATAGGCAGATTGAACTACAATCTGTATCAAACCCAAAGTAGCAGCTCAATTGACAGATATAGACAATAAAACTTGTAGGCAAATAAGAGGGTATTTGATCAATCATATACCTTAATGACCTGATGAAGATGGCCGACGCTGCACCCTGCTCGTTGAACCGGCTGCTAGCAGCTCCCCTCTGCGCCTTGCACGTCGTCCAGGCCGCCGGCTCCCCTCTGCCGCCTACTCCTGGAATGTGAATTGTGTAGCATTAAAATTTGTGATAAACATAATCCAACCAAAACATGCTAGCTAAGTTTATCGATGTTAAGGTGATAATTTACTACTTCATAAGTTTATTGACATGCTAGCTAATTCATCTGCTGCCTACTATTTGCCAACTGGACTTCTTCCTTACCAAGATTTTCATTAAAAAAAATCAAGTTTGGCAGAAACCAAACACGCCTCTAATGAAAATGCAGTGCAGGGATGCTGCCGAGGTTTCAAAAGAGGGATGAGCTAAAGTCTTGACTTGATGAAACCTTGGCCCCAAGAGCCAAAACAAACTTCTTGTTCATGTATGTGTCTGACCAAGCAGCACTATTTGCAACCAACCAGGGGAGAAAACTAGCTCTTCATCTAAATATGCACCAGACTGTAACATTTACAATCAAGATCACCAATAACCTGAGTTATTTGACATGATTTTATTATAAACCTAGTTGCTCAAAGTCACAAGAACATGATATCCACAAATGCTTACACAGTGCTCTCGAGGCCCCAATATTTGCCCCAAAGCTAACGGTTACGACCTTGTAGGGAAAAAAGTCGAAAGAGTTCCTCTTGTGCCAGGAAAATGTTTCAGGTTCCCAAAAGCTACATTATTGATCGGTTTATCTCTGTGATATAAGCTCCAGGATCGTATACAATCGATAAATCAAGAAAGAATTGATGTATCACAAATAATATACACTCAACCATTCATTGGTTTGGATTACTCAAAAGTACTAATTACTCGAAAACATTGCCTGGCCACAGATAGCAAGGAACATACTGTGCTCAGACAAAATTTATGGTGAAGGAGACGTACGTAAGGGTGGGCCTCTGCTTCACCTCCCAGGCCAGCAACACCTACATCGTCTTCGGATTTCCAATAGATACTGCAATTCAAACGTTGCATTGGTGAAAAACAGGAGCAAGCTGTGACTAACAATGCAATGGACTGCAACCCAAACGTTGAATTACCTATGGACATTGCCACAAGGCTCCTCTAAAATGCTCCTTACTTTCTTCTCACTCTTTGTAGAGGGTGCTAGAACAGCAGACTGATGCAACAGAAAGGGGATATTTACAGATCAGACATGAAGATATAAAACTGATTATCATAGAACAGTAAGGGAAATTACCAGGAACAGTAAGGGAAATTACCTGCAGGAATGATGGTGGCAGACCATATCAAAGAATGCTCTCTACAAAGACACGCACAGCACAAAAGTGCATCCAGGAACTGAATACCTGTACCATAGTATAGCAGAAGCAATTTACAATTGAGGAACCATGACGACAGACATTCACGAGAAATAAAGCAAAATAAACCTAGCAAGCCACAATAACCCAGTAATCAGACAACTAATCCCCAATATTCTCGTCATGTTTGCTATAATCTACTCATACATAGAGGACTGACGTTAGTCCCATGGCATTAGGCTTGTGAATCATGCAGTTATTCATTGGCATATTGTGAATTTTCTCAAACAAAATACTTGAAAAAGGTAACTTTTTTCAAACCAGAGGATGCCCCCATTGTCCATAGATGAAACAAAGAACAAATATTTCTTCACAGGCTAGAGACATAAGCTAGGATAGATAGTATCTTTCTGAATAACATATTGATGAAACAAAGAACAAATATTTCCTCACCGGCTCGGGCGCTGAGGGAGGAGGGGCACCTGCTATCGGCGCTGGGGGAGGTCTGGGCGATGACGGAAGGGCGACAGCAGGGCGGCGGCTCAGGAGGAGGACTGGAGGAGGCGATGTCCTTGTCCTTGCGCCACCAGGGAAACGAGACAGGGGAGAGAGGAACGTCGAGGGGAGATGGGCTCGGGTGGGCGGCGGCGGGAGGCTCGGGCGACGGTGGAAGGGAGGCGGCCCGGGCGGCGGCGGTAGGGTGGCGACGGAAGAGACGGGACTCGGGAGGACAACTAATCCAGTAATCAGACACACCGGCGGGGGTCGGCGAGATCTGTGGCAGGCGGGAGCTGCGGGTGGCGGCGGCGGAGCTGCGGGTGCCGGGAGCTTTCGGCGGGTGGGGAGTGAACGGGGAGGCGCGCGAGTGAATGGGGAGGGGAATCGATCGATCAGGAATAGGTTTAGGGTTTCTTTCCCCCTCGAAATTTTTTAGCCTCCGCGCTATGCCCGCCAAAAAGACTATTGGAAGTAGGCTTGAAAATGGATCGGATAGTTTCCGACCGATCCGGATAATTTTCGGATACGGATAGTTTCGGATCGGATATTTTTCGGATAGTTTCGGATCGGATACGGATACGAATATTTTTTATCGGTTACGGATACGGATTCGGTATCATACTATCCGGCGGATACGGATACGGATTATCCGATAAACAGTGTCCTCGGATATCCGGACTTTGAGACTAAGAGTCCGAGCGCCCCTGTTCGCAAATCGTGAGTCTTCTAGGCCATCTATTCTAGGGTTTCAACCTTCAGGCTTCAAGAGTTCAAGTGTTCAACTCCACTCCAGTCTCCAGATCTACTCCCCCACCCCCAGCCGCCGTCACCCCCCACGGCCATAGGCCACCGGCCGGTGCCGTCGCCCGTCTCGTCTCCCGCCACCACCACCCGTCTCGTCTCCCCCCAGCGCCGCCCGTCTCGTCTCCCCGGCGCGCCGACTTCGGCTCGTCTCCCGGCGCCGCTGTCTCGTCTCTCCCCGCGCCGCCCGTCACGGCCGCTCATTTCTGCCCCTATCGCCTTCACCGGTTGGCACCGCTCGTCCCCGTCGGTCGCGTCGCTGAAAGTGCCTACCCTCCGGATCTACTCTACTACTCCCCACGGCACCGCCTGGCGCCGCCGTCGCGTCTGCCCTCGACGCCAGCCGTCCCGCCCGCCTGTCTAATCTGCATTTGAAGAGGAAGTATTTATTCAAAGTGTCCGATCTTGATTATCTTGCTTTATTCAGAGTGTCCGATCTTGATTATCTTGGTATCCATTAGCATTTAGCAGTAGTTATTTTCTTGATTATCTTGGTTTCGCGATCACTATCTGACAGCTGAAGCAAAAACAATTAGGACCTGGGATAATACTTTCCTATCAGAACATGCAAAATACAAGTCCATACCAAATTACCAATCGTATGTTTGCTTTCCTATCAGAACATGCAAAAACAAATTAGGTCCTGCTGCAGTGTTGCTGAACAAGAAGTAATGACAAACTTTGTAGATGGGATGTGTTATTAGGTTTTTCTTCTACTTATACAAACTACAGACTTTAAACATGCTAGAAGGAACAATTATTTAGTGTTGATTTGATTTTTCACTACAAGAGTTTAAAGCTTGCTATTTGTGATACATTGACTCCATTAGGTTCCTGGAGGTACCATGAGAGTTTCTTCCTTGTTAACGGTGTTGCTTTCAAGAAGACATTTTCATATGCTGGATTTGAGCAACAACCAAAGAAGTTCCTGAATCCAAAGATTCTTTTGTTGAACATTGAGCTAGAATTAAAATCTGAGAAAGAAAATGCATAGCATTTTATGCTTTAATTTACCGTTGTACTCAGAATAGCATTTTATGCTTTAGTTCTGTCATATTCATTTCATTTCCCAAGGAATTATATGCTTGAACTCCATGAGAATTGCTAATTCCCCCATCTGAGATAACAGATTGAGTTCTGGCATTATCCTTTGGGAGGGCATGCCATGCGTACTTCTAGTTTATCTATGCATTGGCTAAATATCACTGGCCAATTTTTGTGCCTGAAGCACATTTGGAAATCCTTCCCTAGGTTCCAGAATAGCAATGTCAAGTAGGCAAGAAAGGGTGAAACTACATGTTAGTCATATAACTAGACTTCCATTGCTCGTTTGGAAGTATGAAATGTTCATGAGTTCAATTCAGACCCTGCAGAAAAATCTTCAGTTATCCATCCATGGCTGCAGATTACACCAATAATAGCACTGGAAAATGTCTCCGAGGGGAAAGGGAGGAAAGGCTGCGGCGCTGCAGCTGCACAGTCGCGCTCCTGCTCCTGCCTCGTCTGAGCCCTTTGCACCTGAAAGGTTGAGGCCGTTGTGTGCATGTATGGACTCGATTCGTGAAAAAGCTGGAGGCAACTTCTCGGGCTCTGAATTCATAATAAGCTGTTGTATAAATCTTTTATATTATGTCAGATGAAGCAGTGAAGTGGTTCTAATAGATACTCCGTTATGTTAAAATAAAAGATATAAAATCGTATCAAATGTAGCATTTCCATGTTGTAATATGACATTGTCATCGCAATACCTCAAGTTGTTACAGACTTATAGTACTGCACTTCTGCTTGGACTTCATTTATGAACACCTTTTGTTAATTGATGTTTGATTGGATATGAAGCATATGTGGTTTATATCGGTTGCTTGCTAGTTGCTACTAAACACAAGCTGATTAAGTTTGTCACGGTTCTTTTTTGTTGAAAGGTCCTTGGTTCCTGTGAGGTTTTTGAGGAAAAACAAATAGGTAATGAAAGGTTGTAAGCTTTGATTGTTGATTTCTTGTGTACAATTTAAGGGGTTATTGTGTTCCGATAAGTATCCGTGACCATATCCGATTCGATTCGTATTCGATCCGTATCCATATTCGATATTATCCGTATTCGTATTCATATCCGGACTATCCGTATCCGTATCCGAATCCGAAAAAAAATATGAAAACAAATATGGTACAACCATTATCCGTCCGTATCCGATCCGTTTTCATCCCTAATTGGAAGCGGTCTGAAAGCTGTTAATTTAAATTATTTTTCCAAGCGGTTCGACAGCTTAGATAGCTTATTTTAAAAGTGGTACTACAGCTTTTAATTAAAATTCTTTTTCCAAGCAGTATGTTAGCTTTTAATTATTATTTTTTGAAGCAGTAATAACGCTTGCGCCAATGGGTCATCCTGTAGTGTGTCCTTTTAGGAAATCCAATCGGTACCATGTCTGGCGCCAGCAACACATAATAAGCGCAATATCAAAATTTGTGGGTTCTGAAAAAGGAAACAAACAGAATAAACGCACTATACAAAAAAAAGTAATATTGTAGTTTGACTAAAAGAGGATAAGCAAGCTTGAAACAGAAATCATAAAGTGGATTACCCACCACTACAAAACACCACATCACTGCTGGATATTGGAACCGGCAGTGCGTGATCGGCTGCCGGTTTGTGTTAGAACCAGCAGTGATACAGATTATTTATTTGCACCTGGACCGATCAGTATTTACTACTGCGTACGATCGCGCGTCGCAAGTCACAATTCACGCGATTTTCACGTGCGTGCAGTTGCTAGGATTCGAACCTATGACCTGCTGCTTCGCGTGAATAGCCTTTACCATCTCACCTAACACTCACTTCTCAACTACTATAAGATATATGTTCCTTTTATCCCTTTGCATCCGAAAGTTTCAACGATTATTTGGACATCTAAATGACTTTAAATAAAAAAGTTGTCAACAACAAAGTTGCAGATTTCATCGAGAGCTACAATTTTCATATAAATTTTGTCTCAATTCGACTCCATATGCAAAAGTTATGATTTTTTCAAAAATATTATCACTGCCGGTTTGAAATCCGAACCGACAGTGATACTATTATCACTGCCGGTTCTTGTTGAGAACCGGCAGTGATAATAGTCTCACCGACGCTTCGGATTCCGAACAGGCAGTGATAATATTTTAAAAAATCATAACTTTTACATACGGAGTCGGATAGAGACAAAATTTATATGAAAATTGTAGCTCTCCATGAAATCTACAACTTTGTAGTTGATAACTTTTTTATTTGAAGTCATTTATGTCTACAAAGTTGTAGATCTCATCGAGAGCTACAATTTTTATATAAATTTTGACATCATCCCACTCCGTATGCAAAAGTTATGATTTTTTCAAAAAATATTATCACTGCCGGTTCTTAAAAAGAACCGGCAGTAATAGTATCATTGCCGATTTAGCTTATGAAACGACAGTAAAAGTGTTATCACTGCCGGTTCTAGCCGAACCGACAGTGATAGACTGGTAAGAAAGAGGCTTTTTGCAGTAGTGACCCAATGAAAATTCAAACCAGGGGCCAATGAAAATTCAAACCAGGGGGGATCCTGCACCACGAATCCACGATAGATCGATGGGAGTTTGCCCACTATTATTTGGTAAACTCCCATCTGCAGTAGTTTTAATTTCCCTTGCATCATCCTTTCCTTTTTCCTATTATTTGAGACATTTCTCCCCTCTCCCTATATTTCTGTCAAGTTAGTTTAAGTCAAAAGCACATTAAGGCCAACTTGTCACCTGAAAATAGATTTCAGAAAGTTCGTTATTGTCAAAGCAGAATTCCTAGTTACTACCTCTAGTCCATAATACTTGTCATTTTAGCCAAGATCGCACATACTAAAGGCAACTACTATCAAAACATGAGACATTTTGTCTCACAGATCTCCTATGGTAAATGAACTTCTCCTAACTTAATTGGTGCATGTAGCTTTGCCTTTTGGAAAGGAATGAGCAAATGGAGATTTTATCTGGGTGAGGACATCTATAGCTACCCAAGCATATTAACTATTAAGTGTATTTTGTGAACTACGTAGAAAATGTAAATCAACAAGTGTTTGCAGAATATTTGTAATTAAAACAACAGGCATTTGAACTGATTGTAGTAGGTTCTCATTTATGGCCTGTGTCATATCTGTAGTTACTAATCCTGAATTTGTTTGTTTCAAAATGATTTGAATCTTCTTGATAGGCAATAAAGTCAATAGTCATAAACGTTACTACAATAATGCTTACACAGATCCTGAGAAGCAGGATGCTACAAATGTGTAAGCTTCTTCATGTCTGTAAAATATCTTTCTGCACGAATGACAACCAATGGAAAATGTTGATATTGGTCTTGTATATTACTACAGAAAGATTTATCAGTCTTTTAAAAAAAGTACAGGTTCTTGGGCCATTTCCAACCTCAACAAGGTTACAAGGCAAACCTGCATTGTGGAAGTTGGACTCGGATCAGCATTACAACATTGGAAGGAAAGAAACTTTATAAATGAAGAATCTGGAAGGTACTGAAGTCAACGCTTCCATTAGGAAATATTGCTTGAAAAGCTGGTCTCCAATATCCAGTACAACCTTAGCTTTTATTTGGACATTTTACCTGACTTGAATCAGATGGAGTATGAAAGTAAAACTGATCACTGTGTTCTCACTTCTCAGTCCATGTAATGCCTATTAAAGGTGTCACTTTTTCATTTTGTTCTAGCTGCAAAAATAATATTACTTGTTTCATGAAAATGGTCTTGACAGTACAAGGCAATGTATAAATCAAGTACTAGAACTTGTTTTGGAACTGCAAATTCCTAGGCTGTGAGGGCTTAGAGCAACAAAAATTAGATATTTTTTTTACCTGTTTCACTTATTACGTAAACTTAGGTTTTGAAGGTCCAACTGAGGATTGATGCCAGGTGATCTTTTGATATAATATGATATGTTGATTAGCTTTTAACTTGGTGTTAATTGCTTACGTAATGATAGGTTACTCAAGCTGTCTAGAGTCAAGACTCAATCAGTGGTTCTGTTAATCTACTTTGCTTGAAGTTGTGTTCTAAAGCTTCTTGCTATATATCTTGTTTTGGGAGGTAATACATCATTCTTGTTTAGAACCGTCTATGAAGGGTCTACAGCACAGACGATTCTCATTTAGAACCGTCTGTGATAACTATTTTCACTGATGGTTTGCAAACCGTCTATGATCACCCTTCTTATCACTGATAGTTACCTATAGACGGTTCACAAAACCGTCTGTGATAAGCTTTACGAACTGTCTATGATGTGCTTGTGTGCAGTAGTGGAAAACTAATGATGGGGAATGAAATGTAGATATCTCTGTACTAAAAGAGAAGTTTATTTACGTGCATAAGTATAGACGCGTCGTCACGCTGGCCATTTATCTGCAGTCCATTTATATGCTTTTCTAAGAGAAACTGTCCCAATTCCAATTAAAGCAGCACCAGTAGTCCTGGTAGGCCCAAAAATCATAAGAATCCTTGATATTTTTTTAAAAAAAATCTTGTATTGGGAGCAGAATTCAAAACTTATGTCATTCCCCACAATAAATTCTTTTGAAAAATGTGACTAACAAAAATTATATCAATTCTAGCAGTGCAATTGCACGGGACACCTGCCAGATATACAATAACAATGCTTACTTTTGGACAAATAAAACAACAATGTTCGAGTACAACAGACGACGCACCAAAACGTTGGAAGCAAGAATTCTGGATAAATATCATGTAAATAAATGGCAAATTACGAATGTATCTGTATCAAATTGATGACTTCTCTTACACCACTGATCATCATCATCTATCTACCTCGTTGACCTCTTCTGCGCCACTCGATCGTCCGAGTCATCTGTGTCCATATTTCGTCGAAATTGCTGCCCAACCGAAGATTATTACCATGGGCCAGTATATCAGTAGCGTTCGATCGAAGATATGACGTGCAGATATCAGTAATGTCCGATTCCCGAGCCTACGACGTAACGCTTTTGCTACAGAAACACCTTTTAAAGGTTCCGTGAAGCCGACGAGAGATACAAGAGACGCCAATGTACAGATTGCAACTGCAGTCATATGAGCAACTGGGGCCAGAACCAGATAGACGCCTAACGCAAAGGCGGCGACCAAACTTGTGACCGAATTGAAGGCAAAAAATAGTGATATGTTAAAGTGCCGACGCCGGATGGGCAAGTCAACCATAGCCATTCCAGAGTACATGAGATTGATGGTAGCTATAGCGGAGCAAATGAATGCTATTGTGTTGGCCATGATGAATGCATCAAAAACATACCTTCCAGCAAGTGTTGGTGTGCCACCCTTATAGTGGTCATCAGCTTTATATCCTCCAGGTAGGGCAAAAGTTGCTCCGAACGTGACAGTTGCAATTAACACGGACCCAATGCCCAGAACTTGTGTTGAACTTGTCAGCTTGTCCGATTCCTTCACTTCATCCTCTGGTTTCACTTTAGGAATGTATTGCTCTTGATAGTGATCAAACCGACAATTGCCATGCCTAGCGTGACAAATTGTTAAAGCTCTAAATATCAAGAATTTAGGGTTCTGCAAAAGCAAACGAAAAGTTCAACACAGGGATCACTACTATTTCCTTTGTCTTTAAGGAAACAAGCCTAATACGAAAAGGAGAAAAGTGCATTACCCAGTCATAGAAAAATCCAGCAGGAATCTTACTCCTTAACAGATCTAGAGGAGTTTCCCCATTGTTATTTGGTAAATTCAAGTGTACTTCCCTGTTCTCCAGTAGAGAACAAAAAATTGGTAGGACCCCATGCTGTACTGCTAAGTGTAGCGCGGTGTTCCCATCATTATCTTGCATATTCAGAATCCGAGCCAACTTGGGAGTTTGGCAAGCATACACAACTATATTCAGTTGTTTCCTTTCGACAGCAACATGAAGGAAAGTCCTTCCCGTAGCATCGCGCAAACCAGCGATGTCAGGAGATTTGTTAATAAGTTTGATTGCAGTTGAATACGCACCTATGGAGGCAGCGACATGTATGGGGAATAAACCTTTGTTGTCTGACTGATACAATTGAGCTGGGTTAGCCTGCAGCAATTTCCGGAAGGTCATGTGGCGTACATGTCCAATCCATAGAAATGATGCAGCAAAGTGGAGAGGCGTGCTCCCGTTTTTGTCTGCTTGTTCTGTAAGGTCATCCTTCCGTTTCCATTCCAGTAGCTTTTCTGTCATCACTGCAAATGTGGGCTCTGTGTCAAACTAAGTAAAGTGAAGACGAATCAACCTAGCCGTACGTGACTACACCACGGAAAAACTCTATGTATAGAAAAAGAGACTTGCTACACTATTGAAAAGCAACTTGCAACGTGTTCAGCCACCATGTTAATAAATCTCCCTCATGGCGTGCATATAGTAAGGCTCCCACTACATTTGGAGCGACATGGCAGAACAATGTGGCAGCGTACAAAAACAGTTACTAGGTACGTTCTCTCTTTGCATCAACGAAAGGTGAGATGAACATGCAACTAAAGAATAATACACGTGCACGCATACGTTGATGTTAAGCTATTTCACGGACGTCTGTGGGAAACTCATCATGCGGATGCCCACATCCGGAACATGCGCCAGCATTGTGTCCGTCGGATTTAAGGACCGCAAGTCGACTGGGTGTCGGTGTGTGTCGGTGCGAGTCGAGTTAGCATCAATCTAAAGGTTGTTATGTGTCATCTTCTATATCTATTTCAACCTTTTCCCTTCCCACTTCGCTACACATTTTCCTCACCTTCCTTCCTTTCTAACCCAAAATTCAAAATTAAAAATTTTAACTTTGTAAATTTTAAATAGGAAGTTTCAACTTGAAAAAATCAACTTAACATTTTCAACTCAAAAATTTAAATTGAAAAATTTTAAGTCGAAAGTTTCAACTCAAAAATTTTAAATTAAAAAGTTTTAACTCGAAAAGTTTCAACTGGAAAAAATTAAATTAAAAATTTTAAAGTACAAAGTTTCAACTTGAAAATTTTCAACTCAAAATGTTTTAAATTGAAAATTTTTAAATTAAAAGTTTCAACTTGAAAATTTTCAAATCGAACAGTTTCAACTACGAAAACTTTTAATTCAAAAATTTTTTGTTCAAAAAGTTTCAATGCAAAAAACTTTCGGTTTGAAAAGTTTCGATCTAAAATTGAACTCAAATTTTCAACTCAAAAAATTTTAAGTCAAAAAGTTTGGACTCGATGAATTTTTAATCAATTCAAATTAGAAAGTTGCAACTTGGAATAATTCAAATTGAAAAATTTTAACTCTGAAAAATTTCAATTCAAAAACTTTCGGTTCTAAAAGTTTCTATTCAACAATCTTTTGGTTCAAGAAATATTGATTAAAAACTTTTGAAAATGGTTAAAAATAACTATTTTCAAAACTTAAGGGGAAATTTAAAATACAAAAACTATTTTCAGTTTGAGGGGAAGGGAATGGATAAAGAATTAAAGAGGATGAAGGGGATGGTGCCACTTGTGTCATGATGAGAGAGCATTTGAGGAGGATAGGAAGAGGAAGAAAGAAAGGGATGATGCCACTTATCTAAGGAGAAGAATTTTGTGGAGAAAGAAAAGTGAGGAAAGCAAAAATATACTATCACTTGTCACAAATGTGCCCTCCTGCCTTCTTCTATTCCTGATTCGCACATATGCTCGTTGCATGCACTCCTTCCACGCGAGCACACTGGGCCTATCGACTTCTCCTTCTGTTCTCTGTGAGGTTGCCTCGCCATGCCGCCACTCCTTCCACGCGAGCACACCGGCCCTATCGACTTCTCCTTCTGTTCTCTGTGAGGTTGCCTCGCCATGCCGCCATCATGGGCTCACGCTCAACGAAGAAGTTGTCGCATTCTCGTAGAAAGTCACAGGTACAGATGGCAACGAGGCCTGCTTCCTAGCAACAACCCGTGGGGAATTTTTCTCTTAGATGATGGAGATAGAAGACTTTATCACCACCACTTATATGGGGATGGAAATGATAATATTTCCCAATCCTGCTCCTCACCGATATACAAAACACTTTTTACTATATTTGTGAGGTATTAAAATTTACATCGAGCGATATATAGTCATATACATGTAGATTATTAGGATGCCTTTTATTCTAGCCTCCAATATATTTCTTTTGTAAATCTGGTCTCTTCAAAATAAATTTGCAACAATGGTTCCTCCTCGCTCGTGAAAGGCATGGCAGATGATATGTACCATCTACCGCGCTACAGGAGCACGGCAAGTTTTTTTCTGTCGAGCTACCTTTCCTCGGCAAGCTCATCAACTAATTGATTAATTTGTAACATCCTGAAAATTTCAAAAATAGGAAAAATAAAAAATTGAAATTTGAAAATAAAATTTTCATCTAAAACCAAGATTATTATTTCAAATATTATCTTTTTCTTCTTTTTCTTGTATTTCAACCTAAAAGAAAAGAACAAGTTGCTACATTAATTTTTTCTTTCATTCAAACAAAAACAAACATTGAAAATGAGTTAAAAATGTAATCTTTTTTTGAATTCTCATATTTTCTAAAACTTTTTCAACCTTATTGACCATACTTGGATTTTTGGCTTTAAAGAAAAATCAATAAATGAAATTAGTAAAACAGTAAAAGTAGAAAGGTAAAAGGATGAAAGTAAAAAGCCAGAAAAAATACCATTAAATTTTGAGAATCTTCATCAATTCTTTTCAGTTGTCAAAAACATTTAATGCAATAAGATAATGAAGTGAATTGTGATATGACACAATTTGTTACCAAACAGTGATTTTCTAAATTTTACAAAAATACTCAAAACTTATCTCTTGCTGAAAATTTTACTAGGTCTCCTCGTAATATTATTAACTCTTTTAAAAATATAAAAATTTAAATTTAAATTTAATACCTTTTAAAATTTTAAAATTGAAATCATGAAAATCGAGATATACAAAGACGAATTAATAGAAAATAAATAAGCAATATTTTAATAAAAAATTTTACACAAGAAATATTAGCCCATACCAAACTCTCTAAAAAAGTTAAAAAAAAGTATTGACTTAATTTTCACACTCAAATAAAATAAACACATAAAATAGCAAATTGATCAGTCAGCTTTGTCAGAATTGTTAGAATTGTTCTGTAAGGTATTTTAATCTGAAAACTTTACAGTAGATTGGAAACTGTCTCTAGATCACTAAAAAAATTTCCAAAAATTTGAGGCATGAATTGGTAGCTTGTTCAATACCCCTAACCCTGTCCTGTCCAGTCAAGGCTCAGTTAGTTTCCTGGTCTTTCACTGCCAATGGGCCTTTTGTTCGTTTGGCCCCACTTGGCAACCATAGAACATCAGCCCACCTCTTCTCCTTGGCTAAGCCTAAAGCTGGTCACTGCCTTCTCCCTCTGCCCATGTCTTCCCCTCCACATCTCTCGCCGCGGCAAGGAATCTGCTTGCCACGCCGGGCCACGGCAGAGGACTCCTTCCACGTGGCATGCATCACCAACCAGTCAACCTCGCTAGCTCCGTCGACCACCCACGCCATGATGCTTTGCCTTGTCCATTTCTTCACCATGCCATGCAAGTCAATCTAACACCGAAATTCTGACCGCCATGCCGCCCGGTTCACACCCCCCGGCCCCCCCATAGCACTACCATAGCCCGGCCATAGGATCGCTGAGTCAATCCTCATAGCGTCACAAACCTCCCTGGAACCCTCCTTCACAACAATTACCCAAAGCTCTGCCTAAATGTCGCCCAACACCTCCATTGCTGGCAACGACCATAGAAAGGAGGGAAACACCATAAACGTTGCACAATGGAAATTTCTTTAATTCCATCGATACAGAGTCACCCTATACCCTCATGAGCTCACCCCATAGCCCAAATTTGGCCCCCATCGCCTGACTCTTTGCCATCTAGAATGCCTCCTCCACGGATGGTCGCCGTTGGCGAAGCTGCTCGATCAACCGTCGGCCCAATAAACCAATAAAATGGAATGCCCTAGTCTCCTTGATGCTCACCTCAAGCTTGCTTAAGCCTAATCCACATCCATTCATTCGATTTCAGTTCTGTTGAGCTTCCTGCCGCACAAGCCCGTTGGTGCACTAGTCCTAATCATCGCTGGCCTCAAGCAAGACGTCTCGTAGACTCCTAGCAGCACTCTTTGGCTCCTCCGCCTACTAGCCAGATGTCTCTGCCCCCAGCTTGCAGCCGGCGCTGAGCCCTGACTCCTCCTCTGTTCTCTCTCATTGCACCGTGGAGCCCGTTGTCAGCTAGACTCAACCGAGTTAGTCTAATTGGTGAAGCCGCTTTCAGTTTAACAAAACGTATTTTTACTTCTTAGAACACTTCTCAATAGATAGGTATTCATTAGTTAAAAACTTGTGCATTTTAGCTCCGAATTCAGTAAATTAAATTCCTAAAATTATAATAAATCATGTAGTATTTGAATATGCATAAATTTTTATCTCTAACCCTAAGTTTAAATTATTTAAATTCAAATTTGAAATGAACCTTAATATAGCCTGTATGCAAAAACTAAAAACCTAACTCCCAAAAATATGAAATAAATATATAAATACTTATAAGGTCATAATGAACTCTATCGGTGTATTCTACACCGGGGTACTCTCTCCACCGCCGCCAGGTAGGACCGCGCATGCAAGATTCAAAAAGAAGAAGGTCCTGTGCAAAGGACTCAACATGCAGAAGAAAGGCTTGGCGGCCGACCAGGTCCCAGCCCCGGGCGACCAGGACACGTGGCCGCCCGGTGGGCTGCTGGCCGACCAGGTCCCAGCCCCGGGTGACCAGACCACGACCACGGAAGATCAAGACACGTGACTGCCCGACAAGCAGTCGGACGACCAGGCCACGTGGCTGCCCGACGAGTAGCCAGCCCATTACCAGCCGACCACGCAGACAGAGCTGGGAAGGCTTCTGCCCAAATCATTTGCCTGGATCACAACGTATCATAGCTATTAAATGCGCATGGGAGCCATTAAATGCGCATGGAAGCCATTCAATGCGCGGGGAGCCGTTGCAGTGCGCTTGAAGGCTATTAAATAGGCGTGGCTCCCTGACGCCATGATGACTTGTCCCTCCGACTGAGCCAGCTTCACCAACTCCTGTTCCATCTACACCGCCCTAGGCAAGACAGGGTGATGCATGTACCAGGCGTTCGTCACGCAGCGTCCGAACCCCTCCTCTCGGGTGGTCCGAAGACAGGCGGCATCAAGCAACGACGTAGACAAAGAGGCTCCGAAGGACAGTAGCGACAGGACTAGACACAGTCAATGTAATTAATGTAAAACCACTCCCTCTGCCTGCCCTAGCTATTCCCGGGAGTATATAAGGGAGCTAGTGTGCAGGAGGGAGGAGGATCGATCGATCAGTCGGCCATTCGATCAGTTCACAACGAAGAGCAAGTAGAATACTAGAGCAACACGAGCTTGAGCAGGACGTAGGGCTGTTACCCGCATTGGGGGTCCGAACCTGGGTAATTCCTATGTGTTCCTTGTGTGCTCCCTGTGTGTTCTTGAGTTCCTATCCTGCTCATCGCGCGAAAAGAGTAGAGAAGAGAGCCGAGGGTGACGCAGCTGCGAAGACCCCCCTACCGAAACTCGGTTATACACTCGAACCAATACTATCTGGCACAAACACGCCGACAAACTCAGTGGTGCAAAAATAATTAATTTTCAAACTCAATTTGATTTGTTTGAATTAAAACTTGAAGTAAACCTTGATATAGTTACTATTGAAATATATAAACCATTAATCCAAATATTGTGAAATTATTTTCATAAGCTCCTAAGACCATAATAAACCTAATTGTGTAAATATATTTAATTTTTGAACAAAATTTTAATTATTTTAAAATAAAACTTGAGTTTACCTTAATCTAGTTACTATTGCAAGTATACAAACCGTAACTCTTTAAATCATGAAATAAATTTTAGAATATTTGTGTGGTCATTAATGTTCCATTTTTTCAAAAACATTTAGGATTGAACTCAGTTTGAATCAAAAAGTGAATATAGAAAGCCTCTCTTGTATAGAAAATTAAATAGTTAAAATTTAGATTGAATGGACTTAAATCTTGGTACAACTGGTTTGGATATTCTCCTAAGGTCATAAGGATCCTAAATATATAAAAATATTTAGGTCTTGCCATAGTTAGCAACCTATGCTCAATAGTCAATGTTTCAATACTTGAAAAGTCTGAATAGTCGTATCTTTTGCAAAAAAAAAAACTTCAAATTTGACAAATCCAAATCCTAATACCTTGACAAGCAATACCCTTTCTGGTTATGTAAAAATATTTCATGTTTATGCAATATTAAATTAAGTCCACTTCAAGTCTTAATGTTCACTTGTATGAAAAACATTTTAGATAAAATCAAAATATCACATAACCAACTTTTAAATACTCTTAGAGACATCTCCTACTAATGCTTGACAAATGGTTCAACAATCTTATAAGGTGCAGTTGAAAACTTAAAACGAAAACTGAACCCTTATTGCATAAACTTTAGAAACACTTAAATCGACGAATGAGAGTAACTCATTCATCAAAAAGCCTCGCATAAACTAAGTACTAACGAAATCCTTATAAAGGTGATAATTTGATAACCCAAAATCACTATGTTCTTCTTGGTAAGTATTAATTTGGTTTCTGTGTAATTTGGTAAAAACTTCAACCCAAAACTTATGGTTTAAACTCAGGCGAGTTATTACTTAAACTTGAGGTGTAAGGAGGGTCCTCGCGCATAGATAGGGGAGATTTTCATCTGGGTCAATTAAAGACCGAACTTGATTCCATCACCTACATGATTTGGTGCAACCACATGTGTTAGTATGGGATAGCCTTAACTTATTAGATTAGTTGAAGTTTAACCTTGTATTTTGGTAAGCCAGAGTAGTAAGGGCACACTAGTACGGTGTTGCTTGTAGATGCTCCCTTCACCGAGGTGTTAGGGCAAAAACATTCCAATACAACGATGCATGCCTTGCCATGGGAAGAGGACCTGATGGTGTACGTACACCATCATTTAGCACAACATGTGTTGGTTTAGGATCTCTGGAACTATGGCAAGAGTTTAACATCACCAGGGCTGGTGCAAAGCCAATTTTTAGCTAGTTGAACAGTTTTGTCACAGTCTAGCAAATCTAGTACGGAACGTATCGCGAGGCATGGCTAATAGGATTGCTAGAATGTGTCATGTGGGTAAAGCGTACACTCTCTGCAGAGGTTTAAATAGATCTAATTAATTAGCCAAGCTCGCGGTCATGAGCAAGTTGGGAAAATAATATCAAGTATAGTCTTGTTTTTGCGAAAACTTTTGGAACTGGTGCTGGAATGGGTTGAAAAACTTATGAGCCAAGGGTGAATGTTTTTACTCATTGTTCACAGGCAAGGAGGGATGAACTTTACTTACTATTATTTATCTTCATATCAAATGCTCTTTACAATTCTGTTATCGTTTGTTGAAATATACACTTGCAAAAAAATCAGCTTTATGCTGAAAATGAGAGTAGTGTAGAAACTTGTTATCCTTGCTCTAGCTATGCATCTACTATATTTCCATACACTAAAGTCTTAGAGGTACATACATGTACTCACTGTTACTCAATCTAAATAATATAGATGCTGGTATGAAAGAGTGCCCCGATGACTCGTACTTTACTCTGGGGCACGATGATTACGTTGATGGATGAACTAGGGCTTTTCCAAATCGGTTGCCTATGGGTTAACGAATGGGGATATAAATGTCCTTCTTTTGAATTATGTTTATATTTCACTACAATTTACTTGGACATATAATATTTGGTTGGTCGGTCACGTACTTGGTAATAACAAGTAGTTATAATAGTTCTAGTTTATGCTTATGCCATGCTATCAGCTTAGACATGTGTGTATGTGACATATGATTCATCTCGTATACGAGATATGTGGGTGTTAGGTATTGATCTTAGAAACTAGCAATAGACACATATCTAAGTACCTAGAATTGTTTTCAACCATCTAATGAATGAACTCGAGCGGTCGTCGTTCCTTGTCTATTGCTCGTGCTCCTCTCGGTGGGTGTGGGCAAAACCAAGGTTCTGAGACAGACAGCGAGTGTTATGCTTGGATGAGTTGGCTTCAATCCCGGTATGGTTGTTCGGAATGGAATCAAAACTATCTTGGTTGCGTAAGTATGACGGTGCAACTAAGTGGCTCAAATTTGTTTGGGTGAGAGCCATCTAGTTAATACTCCGTACACAGGGCTTTTGGGTGACAGTGAGCATACACTTATGAAGTATGGATATCACCTCTAAGTCTCACGCACAAGCAAGGATTGATTCACATTTCTAGGTGCCCACATTAGTCATTCAACTAATCACATTAATTATGTAATCACTTAATTAAGTGACTTTATTTAACTAAATAGCTAATTTAGTCCCAATCGAGCTACGCAAGCTTGGCATATGACATGCACCTACCTACCGAGCTCGTTTTGTGCGGCAGATCCCTGATGTCGAGCTTATCACTACTACAGATCAGGCCTTCCATACCGGCCCATTAGTCCCGGTTGGATTTGAACCGGTACTGATAAGGGCTTCAGTACCGGTTCATTGGCTATAGGACTGTCGTGGGCTTTTAGTACCGGTTCGTAACACGAACCGGTCGATGTTCTCTTGACATCGATCGGTTCGTGCTACGAACCGGTACTAAAGGGCGGGTATATTAGTACGGTTAAGTAACACGAACCGATCGATAATGAGGGCATCGATGCGGTTCGTGTTACTTAACCGACGATGAGGGCTTCAGATGCGGTTAGTGTTACTAACCGCATCGATGCTCGCTTGAGGAAAGTTCAAAAGGAATGCATATTCTATATATATCAGTACGCGATGGTGGGTGGGTTGGTTAGAAGGGTGAGGCTGGAGTCACGAGGTTCCAGGTTCGAGTCTTGGGTTCGCCGTATTTTTTAAACCGTAGGAGGGCTTTAGTCCCGGTTGAGCGAACCGGGACTAAAGGTCATAGACCTTTAGTCCCGGATGGGCTGTCCCGGTTTGAAAACCGGGACTAAAACCCGTTGCTAACCGGGACTAAATGTCCTTTCCCTGGTAGTGTATGCTATGCAATAGGTGACCTACCGAGCTCATAGGTGCTATTGTCATGATGGATTGCGCTGCCGCGGTATGAGAATGCTGCTGGCGAGATGTGTCACCTGTTGCGTCTTCTGCGGTCAAGGAAGGGACTATTTTTGTAAATTTTTCAGAAGGGGGCAGATTTAGGGAAAATATGTCTGTGGTAAAAAAGCAAAAAATTCAATTATTAGTACATCTACATATCTAAAAAAACAAATGTATTTTTCTCTTTCCTTTCGTGTGGCAACATATCACGTGCAATCCACACTTTAGATGCATTCAGTGCCAGTCGGTTGGGGCACCAAATAAACATGAAAAATTTCCAAAAATCTTTAATTTACTTTCTTATACATAAAATTTAATTTCAAATCATTGAATGTTAAGAGTAGCAAACTTAGAAAATTCTGACAAATAAATCAAAAGGAAAGGAGTAAGAAAAAGATAATGCTACTGCTCACAACAAACTTATCCTTGTTTGTTTCTTCTAATACACTTTGATATTGAAGTTAAAATTTTAGAGGGTAATATAGAACTCCAGTTAAGTTAGATGGAACATGATGTTTTTGAGATCAAGCTCTCCACAGCTGCTACGGCTGAGGAAGTTGTAGAAGAGAATCAAACCAAACAATAAATAAAAAAAAACAAATCCATGGACTACAAAACAACACTAAAAAATTCAGATTAATGTATACATCAAAACCACAGCTCACATTCAAGAACCAAAAAAACTACAAAGAGTACAAAAAATCTGAACTAGTAATCCTCCAAACAACAATAAGATCCAGCAGCAATCCGCCCTGATCTGCGTCCTTAGCCTCACCATGCTATGCGTGCCCTGTATTACCCCACCCCAAATCCTGGTTTGAACTAATTCTCACCCTTATCAAGCTACCTTAAATCAATTAGGCCAACATTAACCACCATCCCATGTCGAGCTCCCTCGAATCCTCCAAATGGATCTCATGGGGGGTAAGGTGAACCGAAGCAAAGCAAGTTTGATTTTTCACTGACAGATAATGGAATTTTCTCCTTTATTTTAACTTAGAAATCAAAAATCTTGAAATGTACCATATCTGCCAATTGTTGATAAACATGCCCACAAATATACAAACAAAACTAAACAGTGTATGGTAGCATAGTAGGTACCTGTGTCCCGAATGATAGCGGCATGTAACGCATTTTGTCCACCTAGTCCAGAGTATGACAATTGGTTGTCTTTCGTGTACAATTTCAGGGCAATGTCGTACTTCTCTAGCAGGATGGCTAGGTACAACGGTGAAGTGCCTTCGCTTGGAACACGGGCCAATTCTGAATCCGCTGTCAATAGAAAGTCGACTATATTTTCATCTCCACTACGGATTGCCTCATGCAACACTGTCTCCCCACGCTTGTTCTGCTTTCTCAGCAATGCCTTCGACTTCTCATCGCCACCTGCCTCACATTTCGCAAAACCTACAAGATAAGTCATCATTCTATAGTTCCCGGTCTGAGCAGCACAATGCAGCGGCGTGTTGCCCATCTTGTTCTGCACATCCAATGTTGGAACACAAAAAGAAGAAAACCAAAAAAAATCAACTCAAATAACATGCGGCCAGGAGGACTCGAACCGTGACCTTCAAGTTTTAAGACAAACCAGCACACAAACCACTAAGCTACCAAAGCTCCTTGTGACTACATTGCTTCTTCTCTTCTTATATTACAAAGTTTGACTGCTACGCCTTATATAAGCGATTTACACGGCAAGACTTAGCCGATTCGGTTTATAATCCGTACTCTACTCGGACTCAAAAGAACTTTCCAAAACTAACGACTTTAACTTGTCAAGATTAATATCCAACAATCTCCCCCTTAATCTTGACAATCTAACTTAACCTGTTGAAGCAGTCGGACACAACTACGATCTGCCTAAGTCATACTCAATATAGGATGGTGAACACATCTTCAAGGAGTTCCGCCTTCTTCTTGCTGGTCAAACCACCGGTGTCGCACCTCGCCGGCGATTACGACCTATGCTTCGGCTCCAATTGTCTTTTCACCGGTAACACAACTTAACGGTGACGCAGACTCGCATTAGAGCTTACCACGAGAGAACTTGGACACACCTGCAAGAACTCTCCTACGCACACACAAAAACGGCGACCACAACTCCTCAACATCCCATGCTTCACACCTTGATCTCGACTTCAGGACGGCGACACAACTACTCCACGTCCAGGGCACAACTCATCGAAACCAACTTCTTCGAACTCGACTTCAAGACGGCGTCACATCTCCTCATCGTCTTGGACTCAGCTCGTCGAATACATCTTCACATACTTGGAGTCGACTGTAGGACGACGAACACGTCCGAGACACACCTCGTCGATCTCCTCGCCCGCTGTTTCAACATGACAGACAAACGACCACTTGCCATCTTGTCATGCCGATTTGTTGACAACCTTTCACACGGTCACACCGCCAACGCTTCCTCGGGTGCCGCCCCGCGATAGCCCGCCCCGACGGTGCCACCCCCGGGAGTCTCCTCCTCCCGGGGGCAGCGGGTTGAACCAAAACCTTAAGCTCTGATACCAATTGTTGGGACAGAACACAAAAAGAAGAAAACCAAAAAAAATCAACTCAAATAACATGCGGCCAGGAGGACTCGAACCGTGACCTTCAAGTTTTAAGACAAACCAGCACACAAACCACTAAGCTACCAAAGCTCCTTGTGACTACATTGCTTCTTCTCTTCTTATATTACAAAGTTTGACTGCTATGCCTTATATAAGCGATTTACACGGCAAGACTTAGCCGATTCGGTTTATAATCCGTACTCTACTCGGACTCAAAAGAACTTTCCAAAACTAACGACTTTAACTTGTCAAGATTAATATCCAACATCCAAGAGGTGTTTGGCTTTTTTGTAGATCACATATACGCTATTTATGAAGTTATCCCCTGAGGACCCTGCATACCACAAGGAGCACGATGTTATTTCTGGCCAGGCTAATTCGTGTTGTGGCTAAGTTGCTAACTATGTGCGCTATATGTGTGAGCAGTCTATGCTTACGTACCAGATTTTGCTACCACATGGAGAGCGGTGTCTCCGTGTTTTGTCACTCCATTCAGGGGCGACTCTGAAGGGGTTACAGGAGGTTGATCAACACCTTGCTGTACCGCATCAGAAGAAGCCTGCTGCATAGCTGAGCTCCCGTTGGTGTTGCTGCCAAGCTGATCAGTACCTCCATCGGTACTAGAAGCTTGCTGCCCGGCGAAGATTCCATCGGTAGCATTGCCAGCCGGCTGTTCCGTGACCTCCTCGGAAGCCAAGCTTCCATTGGAGACGCCGTTAGGCTGATATGGGCCTTCCTCAGCTGCATCAGCAGAAGTTGGCTGTGCAGCCAAGCTTCCATTCGTGACATCGTTCACGTCCGAGGCGTCGACGTTGGGCACGTCAACCACGACCTCTGGTACCACCTCCGCTGGATGCACCGGTGAATCTTCCCAGTTCAGAAGATTCTTTAGCTCCTCGCAATCCCCACTGCTCAAAGCCATTAGCAGCGAGGGATCCATGACCACCGGGGAAGACCTCGCGACTTCACCCACTGGGGTGAGGGGGTTTTGTGGTAGGTCGGTGTTCATCAGCTCCATCTCCACCACCAGGTATTATAGGAAACTTCCGGTCTCGCACAGGAGTCAGAACGTTTTTTCTCTAGGAAGAGGTTTAAGATGGGATGTTTGATTCTCAATGTAACATGAAAGCTACGTACTCGACTCTCCGCAGACTGATCTACTCAGCTGCACAGTCCTGTATATAATGTACATATGAACATGACATAGTCACCCGAGCAGCTTATCTATATAAATACAAACAACATGTTATATTTGCGGCACCTCTTTGTTTTGAGGGGGAAAAAACCACAATAATCCTTAAAAAGAACAAATTCTAGAAATTCTCTCATTAACTAGAAAAATAGAAGGATCTATGCCACTTCTTTTGGTGGAGCTAGCTTATAACGGTGCAGATTACTAATGTATAGATATTATTTTATAACAAATATAATTATACAATTGTATTTTGAATCATTTGAGTTGTATAACAAAGACCTAGTATCTTAATATCTGCCCGCACAGTTGCGCGGGTAATTACGCTAATCATATAAACAAGAAATGACTATGGTCCTGTTTGTTTCGGCACTTTCACTAACTTAAAAGAAAAAAGCTAAAGTCGAAACAAATGGATGATTTTTCAACTAGACTTTTGATAAAGCCTAAAACTACATATAACTAAAAGCCATAAGCTAATCTAGGGGTGCTTTTTTTGACCTTTGCGGGTTCGGAATAGCCATTTGCCAGTGAACTTCATCAAAATTATCTACTAATACCATTCATATATAAAAGAAAAAATTGTCACTTTTTCTCACATTTGTCCTTCCCTCTCCAACCCATTCGCTCGCCTCTCTCACGCGGCTAGGGTTTGTGCTAAGCGCCGTCCTTCCAAATTAACACCCCCACCCCCACTACAGAATCGTGAAAATTTTCGCTCGGCCAATTTAACTTCGTGGGTTTTAAGAAAACCGATTTAAATTTAATTATTTTCGACGACCAAAATCAGCCGATTTAAAGTTATTGTTTAAATTTCGTCGGCTTCTATATTGCCGATTTAAAGTTAAGTAATTTTCGCGACAAGAGATACCCACAGTAAACCCGGGTTAGGGTTTCGTGAACCCTACTTATTTTCGCTTGGTTAGTCTGTGGCGAATTTAAATTTAATTAATTTTCGTCGGCAAAGAGAAACCCACGAAAATAAACCCCGGTTAGGGTTTCGTGGCGGCTCTAATTTTCGTCGGTTAGGTTCGGACCGATTTAAAATTACTTAATTTTCGCTTACCGATAGAAACCCACGAAAGTAGCACGACTTAGTCAAGTCCCGCTCGCTCGGCTCGGCAATTTCACGCGTTTCACTCCACTCCGCGCTCATCTCCGCTGCGCCACGCCACCGCCCCCTCGCGCCGCCGCCGCCACCCGACGCCGCCCGCTCCCACGAGCCGCCGCCGCCCGCCCGCCCGCATGCCGCCGCCGCCCCGACACAGCGTGGCCTCGCCAGGCGCCGCAGCAACGCCGTCGTCCCGCCGTCGCCCCCAATGATCTCCTCCTCTGCGCCTAACGCCGCTTGCTCCTCTCCGACCAAGGTCTACCGATACCCCACTCTATTTGTTTCTACTTTTATCCTTGATCCGAAGACTTTGTTAGGCAAAGATCTCATCTAGCAAAAACCTAGAGACTGGTCCAGGTCTCGATTCTTTAGTCGGAGACCGTGGAGATATAACGATTCCTGAGAAACGAAAAAGAGAACCAATCAAGAAAAAAGTAACATATCGTCCCTTAAAAAGAAGGAGACTACATCATCGTGACATTGATGAATTTTGACAAGTAAATTTAAATTTCTGTTTTTAATTCTCTAATTTTGTGTGTTTATTATCTTATTCATTCGTTCATTATTATTGTTGTTGTACTAACTTGATATTTTTCTTTCAACAGGATGCCCCGATCGATCAAGCAGCTGGCGAAGGGATTCCTCGGTGGTAGGAGGAAGTCCAGTAGTTCGCGCGACGAGGAGGCCTTGTTTCAGGGTAGCGCTTCAAGCGCAAGTAGACGGCGTGCTTTGTTGAGTCAAGTGGATCCTGAGTTGCAGAGTCATAGTGTTGCTTTGCAGAGTGGAGAGGTAACTAAGCTTTTGATATGTACTTTGTGTCAAAACATAAATATGACATAAATATAACTGTCTTGTATTATTTCGCAGGATGAGACATCGTCGGAGGAAGAAGTGGTTGCTGCCATGGATGTTGATGCAGGTAAACTAGAATGTTATATTCTCTTAATTTATTTGATTATTATCTTCTTTATTCATTCATTATTATTGTTGTAGGTGGGATCGATGAGGATCAGGAGGCCGATGTGGGCCAAGGGGATGATGCAGGTCGAGAAGAGGACCCAATGGGTGGGGATACGACCGAGGGTTCTCTAGGAGCCGCTTGAGGTTTAGGAGGAGCCATCTGTGCCGCCTCCAACGCCTGACGGGAGGAGGACAAGGTTGTGATCACACTGTGGCGATAGGTTTGTATTTTCTAAACCATGTCTTATTTCATTTCTATGTCTTATTTCATTTCTATATGTTTTATATCATTTATATGTCTTGCAGTTCATGGGATGACTCGGGGTTTGACGGCAGAGGACACCATAGGCAGGTTAACTACGTGCTAGGTAACCTCTGCCGTTTGCACTACCCCGGGTTGGTCACAGCGGCCAATGGCGAGCGATTTGTTGCTACTAGTTGGGATCATTACCTGCTTGCTCCTAATGCCGAGCACTTGAATGCTCAGGGGCCAGTTTGGAGTGACTTTTGGGTAAGATTCTCTGTGCCAGTTGGTATTGGTTCAACTGTCGATTCTTTACTATTCTAACTATTCTTTGTGATGAACAATTGCAGAAGCGTTACCGTTTGGTTGACGGTGCAGACATGGAGCATGCTCGTAGAGTTTTCCATGTAAATGCACGTCGGGTGACCAAAGATGCATTGTCTAATGCTCGGATTCAAGCAACAAATCTTTACTTGAGGTCATTAAAGGCAACGGATTAACAGGACTCGCGGTCTTCGAAGTTACTTGACCGAGGAAGAGTATGGGCAGGTAATTGGCATATTGGAGCTATTTGAGTTTTATGTTTCTTGGTAATGTTGTTTTAACAGGACTCGCGGGTCTTCAGAAAGTTACTTGACCGAGGAAGAGTATGGGCAGGTAACCAGTCTCTTTGCCGGCGTTGGGCTTCACCTGAGTTCATCGCCAAGTCAAAAAAGAACCGAGACTGCCGAGGCAAAGAATCAAAGCACACATATGGTGCCGATGGACATATGCGTAAAGCTAAGCGCATGGTAAGTCTGGCCGTAGCAATCTTTTGCAAAATACATGTTGCCAAGTATATGTATGCACCTAACTTATGTCTACAGGCTGCTCGGACCGGTGTTCAGCCGAGTGATATTGAAGTGTACGTGGAAGGTCATAAAAGTCGAGACCCAACACACCCTGAGCAATTGTGCAGTCAGACAACTATTGATCGGCTAGTTAGTGGTCACAATTTTGATCCAATTCAAATTAAGTTGTTTGATTTGCAGTTCCCATTTAAATTGTCTGATTTGGTTATGTAGGAGAAATATGGCGAGGAAATGGTCAAGCGCCATGGTGAAGACTATGATTGGAGGAAGGAACCGATTGATGGTGTAGCTGTGCATGCTAGTGGAGGCGGTAAGGCCCGTGGACGGTGAGATGTCATACCTTCTAAAATTTCATGAAGTCATAATTTGAAGTGCTCAAGCCTTTGTGGTCACGCATTTTGAAGGTACTCCATGTTCACTGGAGTGATCAACTCGGCGGAGGTGCGAGCTGAGAGGGGATCTTCTTCGTCCCAGAGCTCGGGGGTTGGTAGCCGTCGCCCCTCAGAGCAGGAGTTGGAGCTTACTAGGCTGCGTGAGGAGCTGCGCCAACGTGATGATTATGCAAGGGCGCAGCAAGAGTACTACGCTTCATACAATGCACAACAGCAATCGGCGATTCAAGTAAGTCCGAGTCTTCAATCTATTGCATTTAGAGAATCTATTAATTCAAAATACTTATACATTGTATTTGTAGGCAATGTTCCAGGCGATGGGGCAAAACATTGTCTTTCCACCGTTCCAGCCGCCACCACCACCGCCACAATGGGGTATGTATCCTCCGGCACCTGCTGTAGCTCAGGTATTCTTGCTAAACATTGTGAATCGAGTTGAACTTAGTCAATCTAGCTAATATTAGTTTGTTGTACCTGATCTTGTTCAAACTAGCTACATTTATTCAATCTAGCTAAACTTAGTCATTTCTAGCGAGACTTAGCGAATCTAGCAAGACTAAGTATCTCTAGAGTTAAGTTTGATGAATTTAACGATATCTAGTTCATTTTTGCTAAACTTGGTCCGTTCTAGTTAAACTTTGTAAATGTAGTTAAATTTACTCAATATAGCTACACTTACTAATTTCTAGCTAAACTTTGTCAAAACTTGTAAATCTAGTAAAATTTGATCAATCTAGCTATAATTGTTGCCTTATGTAGGATCATCGGCACATGGGTCCCGTTTTACAAGATTCACTTTTAACGCTTGCGGCACCTCTGAGCCTCGCAGATCCAATGTTCGTTTCTTACTTGTTTCCTTATGGTACATTCATTCTTATATTATTGTCTAATCTTGCATTTTCTTGTGTAGGGAACCGACGGTGCAACTACCTTTGTCAACGCGCTCTTTGCTTCCGGATCAAGCGGCCAGAACTCCAATGAACCAGATGGCGGCCAGTAGTTCTAGATTGTTTGATAGTTGTGTCACTTTCGATGTGTATGATTCATTTCGGACTTTGGATGTGTTTGATAGTTGGACTTTGTTTGGACTTTTGGATGCTATGACAATTTGGATATTATGATGGAACGATGACTTGATTATATGGATGTTCTGTGCTGGATTGATTATATTCATGAATTGTATGTGTTGATGTGTGAATTGCTGTCAATGTTGATTATATTATGTATTGAATTGTGTGGCAAAACATGAAAATAGGGGAAAAAAAGTTGCCCCTGGTATTACTAATTAACGTTGGCCTAGGCGTAGCCGACGTTAATTAGGGAGTAATTAACGTCGGCCTAGGGGTAGCCGACATTAGAATTACTAACCGGGATTCTTGTATTAATCCGGCAAATCTCTGGCAAATGGCTAATTAACGTCGGCCACATCTAGACTGACGTTAATTATCCCGCTGGCACTAATTAACGTCGGTCGGGCTGTGACCGATGTTAATTAGTAATTAACATCGGCCCAAGAGAGGCCGACGTTAATTAGTGAGGCACGGTAGTACTTAACGTCGTCCACATCTGGCCGACGTTAATTATCATAATTAACATCGATTAACTATCATGGGCCGAAAGCCGACGTTAATTAGCCATTTGCCGACGTTAATTGTAATTAACGTCGGCTTTTGGCCGATGTTAATTTTCGGGATTACTGTAGTGTAGGGGATGCTCAAAAAATATTTATATAATATCTGTTTGTCTATCTCTAACAAATCTATGAATCGATAAATGACGGTAGTCAATACTCACTAGTCATTAGTCAATACACAATACACAATATGTAAATTCATCATTCTTGAAAAACGAAACAAAGATTTTCATTTTATATACCTTAGAATCTGTCTTTGCATCTCTACTTAACTGGTCTTAGACTCTCAATTCTCACAGCAGCCACCTCACTTCTCAGTTCCCTGGTTGACTCGGTCGGCCCGGACGCCCCGTGCCCCAGTCGCTACTCGCTCGATCGGCTTAGTGCCTCAGCCCGCCGCCCGCACTCGGCATTCCTTCTCGAGCGCCTCCCTCGACACCTCAACTGGTGTGCCAGAGTCCGAACGCCAGTTGCCTGCCATAGCACCCCGTCGTTGCCCTCAGGGCCTCCTCCATCGGCATTGCCGAGGCTACGGTAGGAGAATCGTGAGGCTACGCTAGCCGAAAACAAAATTTTCTACGCATTCAACCAGGATACATGCGAGTAGTGGATCATGGATCATTACCCTTGGAGCACGTTAGCAGCGGAAGAAGAGTGGGTGAAGCGTCCCCGCGTACTCCAAAGTACAGTAGTAGATGCCGAAGTTGATCGGCTCCTCCTCGCGATCGCGCACGCAACGCTGTAGAGGAAGTAGACGTTCTCACCAATCAGCGCCGAGGCAGATGCAACGGCGCCTCTACGGTATCCACACGTCCAGGGTAGGATCACCACGCGCTGGTGTGCTAGCACCCACGCATGCGGCTAGGGTTTAGGGGGCGGTGGGATGCAGCGACAGCTAGGGTTTGTGGTGGGGAGAACCTCTTGGCTGCACACCCCCCACGCCCCGTTATATAGAGTGCACTAACGGGCCTTATACGATAGAAGCCCACTAGGACTCACACTAATGGATCTTCTCAGAGAAATCCATTAAGACGCCAGAGGATCCAAATCGTGTAAACCCACTAATGGATCCAATCCATCGGACATGATCCAACCCGTTAAGTGTGTGACCCGTTAGGTTCATGCATAACGGCCATGGCCCCGAAACCTCTTTTCCGCACCATCGACAACAATGGTTCCTAGCGGGACATGTTGTCCCCCGAATGCACAGAGTGATCGTATCGGCTGAACCTTGATATACTCATATACCAATCCTTTTGCCACGCGATACCAGTCAAGCTCAAGGCAAGATGCGTGCCATCCTTGTGATAGCTCGACCCATTCACTCGTCAATGTAATGGATATAATTCGTGATTAACACTTTAATCACTTTGGCATGGCCATGCACTTTTCCTTATCCATCCACACCGAGGGGCCCAGAGATATCTCTCCCGTTATCAAGGAGGGGCAAATTCCATCTTGATCTCTTATATCTCACGTCATGTTTCATGGCATACTCGTAAGCTACCTTTATAACTCCCCTGCTACGGAGAAGCGTTTGATAGCCCCAAAGTATACAATTACACATGCTGAGAATCAATAAGAATCTTAGGTCAAAGGATCGTATAGGTATACCACTCGAGACTACACCCTGATGGCACTTCTAAGATAACAATCTCATCAGTGTCTCGGAGCGGGTCTATCCAACCCCATGTTCTCTAACATGTGCCCACATTATTGATTTGATATCTCCATATCTATGGTATGTGAAACATTACCATCAATCAATACATGTGCTGGTCAGATCACTATTGTCCCACATAATGATATGTGACTAGGGATCGTTTAGAATAACATCATATAACCAATGTGTTTCACAATTAAGTCATACTCAATAAACAAAGGAGTAACATTTATTCATGGAACTGATAAGTACATGAACATAGACGTATGATACAATCGTCTGACATGATCGCATCTAGGGCATATCACTAACATACGGTAGTAGGGTGCACGGCCCTCCTCCGTCGGTAGCCACTCGGAGCTCAAGTGTGCACCGCGCGGCCCTCCTCCATGGCTCCGTCGGCCGTCTGGGCACCTGGGCCCTGCTCAGCCAGCCCGTAGCCCGCTCAAAGCACTGGCGCCCTTTGCGGTTGTCGGTTCGCCCTTCGTCGTTCACTTGTTCGGCCCTCCTCGGCGCTTGGGGCCGCCTCTTGGACCTCAGTCGTTAGTCAACCACCGTTCGGCAACCGCAGCTTCTGCGCCTTCTGCCCGACTGGCCGCCGCCCCGCCATTGACTTACCGCGCGCCCAAGCCCACCAACTTTGCTCGATTTGGGAATTGGGATGGGGAATTGGGGATTGGGGGTAGTGGTTGTGTGCCTGAGGTCTTGTTGGTGGTGGCCAGTGGGCTAGGCTGGCATGGACCGTGTGCCAACCCAAATTGTTTGCTCGGCCCATGTAGTAAGTCCTTCAATTCTACGGGTCTACCTTTGTTATTAAGGTATTCTTCTTCAGTTCTTCTTCCATTCCACAGTTCAGCACTTTAGCTCCAAGCCTCCAAGTTCCAATCTTCCTAGCCAGCTTCCATAGCGATGGCATGGTGGCACCTCATGGTGGGCAGGAGGTGCTAGGGGATATCTATGGTGTGATTCAGGGTAAGGTGTGCCCTACCCCCCAACCCCGCTTGGTCCACCGCTAGATATACGGGCAGTCCTATATATAATGTACGTATGAACATGACATGGTCATATGTGCGGCTTATCTGTATAAATACAAATAACATGTCATATTTAAGACATCTCTTTTATTCTGAGGGAAAAATACCATAATAATCTTAAAAAACAAATTTTAGAAATTATGTCGTTAACTAGGAAAAAAGAAAGAAGGATCCACGCCACTTATTTTGGTGTTGCTAGATTATAACGGTGCATAGTACTAATGCATAGATATTATATTTATAAGACTTTTGTAAGATGCTTCTGTCTTCTTCGAAATTTGCCTATCTGTCTTTATCAATTTATATATCTTTATCGTCAAGCCTATTAAGTTAATTATCCTCTTAAGGAGGTGTTTGAATTAAAGGTATTTTATTGGAATGTTTTAGGATCTCTAAAATTTTCCATAGAATTACCACTCATCCAAATATGGCTGCTAAACAATGTTATAAATGAAAAATATTTTCACGACATGTATAATCTAAAATAGAGGTAGAAAATATTTTTAAAAATATATGTTAGGGGAAGGGTCCTGTGCGTCGAGTGAAACCTCGAGTCAACATACAATTCGACGCGGAGCTGGCGTAGCCAGGCGCGACGGACCTCGCAGGACGTCACCCCAAGTCTCGTAGCCGAGTTCGGACTAGAAACCGAGCACTAACTTCGCGGATGATGTCATCCCGTGGGACCGGCATTGGCAGCCCTGCCAGACGGAGAAAGACGAGGTTGCCCTCAACGTTGCTAGAATTAGGGTCACAAGGTTGATCAGCGCCCTACGTTGCGCCGGTTGAATTTTGATAACATGTTCTCGAAAAAATAAAGTTGGAGGATCTGTACGTGAATATATGAAACTATAGGGTTCTTTCTGTAAAATTACCGGTAGAAGGGTCTGCATGTATTTTTTTGATTCTGCAAAACTACTCACTGGAGGACCCAACCGTGAATACACAAACTATGGAGTACGCGAATATACGAAACGATAGGGTTTTTTTTGCAAAACCACTGATCGAAGGGCCTGGATGCAATTTTTTATTTTCGCAAAACCACCCACCGGAGGACCTGCTCGCGAATATATACGGACTACGGATTTTTTTTGTAAAATAACCGGCCGAAAGGACCTAAACGCGATTTTTAATTTTCTCAAAAGGACCTAAACGCGATTTTCGATTTTCTCGAAAGGACCTAAACGTGATTTCTGGATTTCCGGAGGGCCTCGCCTAGGCGCCGACACGTGGATGGCCTGGTTGAGCCTGAAATCTTCCGGTTTTAATAGATAGTATATTTATGTAACTTCTCCACCCCTACACTTAGCTGTTTCTTATTTCATCTATGGTCTGTTTGGTTCAAAGTCGACAGATTAAAACATTAAGTTTATATTTAGCTAGAGGGATGAGAGATAGATGAAATGAATTAAATTTTTGTTTGATTAGAGAGATGAGAGTTGGATGATGAATGGGATGAGAATTTATATTTGATTGGTGAAATGAAAGTCGAATGGCCTCGTCTGGCCAATTTTATTAGATAACCTCATTTAGCATCTATAAAGAATATTTCTTTTTCTGTGCTACCCTTATCGATCGATACATCCAACCAAATAGTGGGATATATAAAAAAGATAGATAGAGTTATCTCATTCACCTTTTGCCATTGTACCAAACAACCCTTGCCCTTCGCTCCCACATACGCATCTCCAGTGGTCATCATAGCCAACCGGGTGACTACAAATTTATCGTCTAGACTTGTAACATATCCTCAAACAGTACAAATAAAAATTTCTCGCAAAACTAAAATTAAAAATTAGAATATGAAGTGTAACGTCCCAAAGTCTTAAAACAATATAATTATTTTCAAAATCATCATTTCTTCCTTTTCAAAAATTTCCAAAAAAATTCTTCATTAAAGAAACAATTGTTCCTAATTTATAACAAATAATTTGTTTCTAATTGAATAAAAATTGCTAGAATTTTAAAATAGTTTATTTGAGTTCTAAACAATCTAAATTACCTATAAAAATTTTAAAAAATTACTATGTTAGTTTGGGGATATAGAAGGGGCGAAGATGACAAGGAAGATCGAGTCCACTCAGTCCACTGTAGGCTACAGATTTGATGCTGAATTACTGATGGATGGAGAAAGTGGCGTTCATACTGCAACAGATCGATTATTGTGACAGGAAAATTGGGCACACCGCATGATGCTGGGAACACCCATAATTTCATGGGGACCGCAACATCTGCACCTTATACTGCCTGATAAGAAATGCCAGCTTTATGTTATTATCGCTCAGGCAATTGGAGGAACCGACCACGTGGCTAGTCTCGACAAAGCGACGGGAGTATAAGCTAAATCGCGTAGAAACAACGCTGAGGGTGTACCAATGCCATCGAGGTTTCAAAATTCAGCGAAATTTCATAAATCCTGTTCAGATTTTGCATCAGGCAGGGACGGGATTCAAAATGCCGATCGATAATAAACTTTGAAAAAAATTAAAATACTACAATAATCATAAAAATTTCGGCGAGATTTCATCAAATCTCATCGAAATCTAAGGTATTATAACTAGATTTTGAGTTTTTAGGGCCGGATTTGGCCCAACAACCCTTAAAAAGTCATATTCTATGAAAATTTATTGAAAAATCAAAATTTTGAGATATTTTATAATTTTGGTAGTAACACTTTAAGATTTTTATAAAATTGTACATACTTGATCATACTCTAAAAATTTATGATACTATAATTAGAAGTTTATAACCATACAAAAAAATTTAAAAATAATTGAACTTAACTTGTTATCTTTAAAACATAAAAATTGAATGAACATAAATAAGACAGCAACTGTGTCAGAATTTTATAAATTTTTTTAGTGTGATCATGATCTACAATTTTATGAGAGCTTAATAATTGCCTTAGAAATATTATAGAAAATTTTTAAAATTTAAATTTTTTTGCTCAATCAAGTCAATGGAAGTATTGAACTTCATTTGTTATATTTCAAAAATAAAAATGGAAATAACATAAATGGTTAAGTAGCTTTGTAAGAATTTTATAAATTAACTGGTGTGTTATGATGATCGAACATTTTTATAGGAGCTTAAGCATTTCTTAGAAACCTTCTATAAAATTTTCAAAAATTATAAACCTTTTTTGGTTGCTCAAGCAAATTTATGAATTGATCACGCTTTTATCAGGACTTAGAAATTTCAGAATTTTTGAAACTTATTAATGCCTGATAAGCATCTAAAAATGTTATAAAATTTTTTTATGATGTGTCAAGAGCATCCATAAAAATTTTTAAAATTTTCTAATGTGGTTTGGACCATGTTTCGTTAGGTTGAAGTTTGTTGGTAAGGTTTTTATCGGGACAATAGCACTGTCAGAATGTTTTAAAATTCTTAATGCTTAATCATCATCTAAAAATTTTATTGAAATATTATTGATGTATCAAAAATGTCCACAAAAATTTTAAAAAAATTATAACATGGTTTGTTCTATTTTTCATTCGGTTCAATTTTCCGGTCATTCTTTTTATTAGACAGTACCACTATCATAATTTTTAAAAATTCTTTAGGCCTGATCATCATTTAAAATTTTTATGAAAACATTAATGATGTGTCAGGACCATCCACAAAAAAAATTAATAATTTTTTGATGTCATTTGAACTATTTTTTTTGTTTAGTTGAAATTTGCCGAGATTTCGGCAATTTCAGACGAAATTTCACCAAAATCTCAGAAATCCTAGTTCAAAAAATTCAAGATTTGAATTTTGTTTTTTGGATTTTGTCTGAATTTTTTCCAAAATAACGAGATTTTGTCAACATTTCAAATTTCAGAGGGTAACGAGATATGAACCGAAAATGAAATTTGAAGCCTTGTGTACCATGGTGGTGGGCGCATAAATTCTCACGCTTCATTCGAAAAGATTGGTAAGATCTGAAACGGCACTTAAGAGTTTTAGGAGAATAAAACGTGGTGATCCTCGTGCAGTGGAGGTGGTATTTGTAGGTGCAGTAGAAAAGAACAGGGGGCGACTGACTAGTGGGACACCGGGACTGAGCCTGCAGGTCAGCGGAGGAGGACGAATGGGACGTGTGGCGTACGCGTAGCTGACGAATTTTTTTTTATTTAATGTTTATTTTAAATCTTTTTTTCAAAACTAATCGGCGGGATGAAAAATTTGCGAAAAATACCCCCTGTCGCCCCAGTACGGGGCGATCGCTTCTCATCGGCGACAGCGCCTCGCCTAACGGCAAAAGTCCAAAATTTTAACGGCAAACCAAAAAAATTCGAAAAATAGAGCTATCGCCTCTGTCTGGGCGATAGGTTACTGTAGCATGCGAAATACTGTAGCAAAATTTTTTTCCCATTTTTTTGTAATTTTTTTTACAATATTTGTTGGGGCCTTTGGGCCAAGGAATTTTGAAAAAACATTCAAACGATGTCGAACAATTTTGAAATTTTTTTTTAGGTTTCTGACACATTAGAGATGTTCTCATAAAAATTTCAGGTGATTCTCAGATATGTGGAATTTTTAAAAATTCAAACATTGATACTATGTAGATAAAACGTTGATCGGCAAGTTTGAACCGGATGAAAAATCATACAAACGATGTTAGAACATTCTGAAATTTTTTATGGAGATTCCTAACATATTTTTGATATTTGTGTTAAAATTTCAGATGATTATCAAATGTGAGGAATTTTTAAAAATTGAAACATTGGTACTGTCTTGGTAAAGCGCTGAGCGGCAAGTTTCATCCGAATGAAAATTAGAACAAACGAGCTTGTAAAATTTTGAAAATTTTTCTGGATGGTCCTGACACATCCATAATATTCTCATAAAATTTTCATATGATGATCAAGTGTCATGAATTTTAAAAAATGGGAAAAGTGCTACTATCCTATTAACGGACCGATGATCAATACAAAGATTTAATTTAGCAATAAAAAAGGTCTAATTTTTTTAAACATTTTACATAAGGGTGGGAAGGAAATTTTTAATATCTCATAAAAATTTGAAATCATGATCATGCTCCAGTGAATTTATAAAATTCTTAGAAGGTACAGTACCATTTATTTTCTTTCTCTGTTTGATTTTTGAAACATAATACAACAAATTAAGTTCAGTGCTTACTGCATTGATAGATTTTATTGAGCAAACCAAGAAATTTGAATTTTTTTAAATTTTATATTATATTCACCAGCAATAAATTCATCAACAGAAAAAATATCAGAAATTAATAAATTAATTTAAGATATTTAAAAATTCAAAAATAGAGAGAGTTAAAAATTAGTACTTTGAATGTCAGAATTTTTATAAATTCCTGGGGAAATATTTTGAGCTGAAAATTTTACATAAGAATCGTTAGCTCAAGTAAATTTGAAAAACATAATTTCAAAAAGTTATAAAAATATTTGAATTGCCTGATAAATCCTTAGCTCAAATGAATTGATTTTTGAAATATAATACAACAAATTAAGTTTAGTGCTTATTGTATTGATAGATTTTATTGAGCAAACCAAGAAAGTTGAATTTTTTTGACAATTTTACAAAATGGTACTGAGGAAGTTCTTAATCTTTCATAAAAATTTTAGATGATGATCACACTCGAGAAAATTTATAAAAATCTAACAAGTTTACTGTCCCAATTATGTCCATTCTGTTTTTGATTTTTTGAAGATAACAAATGATGTTAAATTATTTTGAAAATTTTTGTGTATGATCCCAAACAACAAGGGATGGTACCATAATTTTTTCGGATGATTACCTGGCTTGTAAATTTTTTTAAAAATTTGACAGTGTTTTCTGCCTAAATTTTAAAAAAATCTGACAGTGTACAAAAAATCACAAAAAAGGAAAAAAAATTTGCTACAGTGTTTCGCATGCTACAGTAACCTGTCGCCCCCAGACAGGGGCGACAGCTCTATTTTTCGAATTTTTTTGGTTTGCCGTTAAAATTTTGGACTTTCGACGTTAGGCGGGCGCCGTCGCCCAAAGAAGCGATCGCCTGCATCAGGCGACAGGGGTAATTTCGCAAATTTTTCATCCCGCCGATTAGTTTTGAAAAAAAGATTTAAAATAAATATTAAATAAAAAAAATTCCGTAGCTGACGAGGAGGAAGGCGGGCTAGGTTGGCTGATGACTTGGGCCGAGCGTAGCGTACCAGGCTGGGCAGGCAGAGAGAGTGTGTTAGGCCAGTGGATGAATGGGATGAGGAATTGAGCAGACCAAGATTGCCCAAGAGGATTGATGGAATTTAGATTTGGTTTCTGAATTACATAAAGGCTAGAAATTCAAATAAATCAAAAGAATCCATTAGATTTGGTTTCAGAATTACATAAAGGCTAGAAATTCAAATAAATCAAAATAAATGGCAAATGAACTTGAAAAAATGCAAGAAAATGTAGTAAAATTCTTTGCTGCACAAGGAACCCAACTAAAACTTGTTTTCATTTTATTGAAGTTTACATTACCGAAATTAAATATTTTTAATTTATGAAAGTTCTAGTTAAACTTTATTAACTCAAGAAAAATCGGTGAAAATTTTTGGAATCCTATTCTACATAAAAGATTTTTGAAACCTCAAAAATTGGGATGTTACAATTGTGTGGGTAGATGTAGGTTTTTTTTCTTTTCATTTTTCTACTTTCTGCCTTTTACCTCAATGCCTTGTGGCCGCCAATCTTCTTAGTTGGATTGAAGTCCAACCTAATTTGCTAATGCTACTTGTTATATATCAAATTCCTAAGTATGCTTCAGATTCTTGGCATCTATATGGTTGTAAAATTGAGTTGTCAAATTAACCTAATGGAAAACCAATTTTTAACTGCAAAGAACTGATTGTTTGTTGTTAAATTTGATGGATGATAAACCTGACCTAAGTCCTCCATGGTAAAGTTGGTCTCTTGTGTTGATTTGGTATTATTTTCTCGATGTAAGTCAATGAAATGGATATTACTAGATAGGGTAGCATGCTATTGCACGCCGTGCTGTGTGGGCGTGGGAAAAAATCGACGAAAGGACCTAAACACGATTTTCAACATATTTCTCACTCCGGAAAACAGCAGAAACTGAGTTACGGGGAAAAAAAAATAGAGAGTAGCGTGCGACTACACGCCGTGTTGTGTGGGCGTAGGGAAAAAATCGACGAAACGACGTAAACGCGGTTTTCAACATATTTCTCACACCAAAAAACAGCAGAAACCGAGCTACGGGGGGGAAAATAAAGAGTTAGAGTTGTAGAAATATCTCTTTCGACGAATTATCTGGGAAATATCGGAGACCGAGGTGGAAAAACGAGGTGGGAAAACAGCCTAGAGGGAAAAGGGCGAAAAATTATTAGTGACGACAACCTTTTTTGAGTTGCACACATATTTCTGGTGACAAAAACATTTTTTTCGGCTAAAACAGAGAAAGGACCTGACGTGATAACAGCCTTCTTAGATATGCACACATATTTCTGGTGACGAAAACATTTTTTTCCATGAAAAATGGAGAAAGGACCTAGACGTAAGGAGCGAGGACCTATTTGTTACGTTTTTGGACCTATCCGCTATCCTGAAAAATTAGAAAAGGGCATGTCCGCGATTTGAATTTAACGGGTGCTTTTTCCATAAAGTACTGCGCGAGGGACCCGAACGCGAAAAAAAAATAAAAATCTTCCCCTCACAAAAAATCACGAAGGATCTATTCGTAATTTTGAGGGATCTATCCGTAATTTGGAGAAACGTAGAGGCCTTTTCGCAAAAAGACCAAGGGCGACGTGTGGACACCCCCAACGATCGGCTAGCCCAGGCGCTATGTAATGGCTAATATTAGCCGCAAGCATGGACAAGTCATATACAAAGCATGGGAAAGAACTGAGGATGCTCTGCATGTGAATCTTGGATTTGGCTGCCTGTTGTTTTCTACTAGGTAGGAAAGTGCGCTACGCTGCGCCGGTTGAATTTCGATAGCATGCGCTCGGAAAAATAAACTTTTTTTATTTTCGCAAAACCACCAACCGGTTAAAAATAGTCCAGGGGAAAAAGGGGGAAAATTATCAGACATTTTTTTGGTTTTTTTTGTTGCGTTTGTTAAAAAATAGGTCGTTAGGATCCACCGCGAATCCATGGATCTAAAAACATTGTTTCCATTTTTTGGGTGCGAAAATATTTTTCCGGTTTTTTTTGTTGCGCTAAAAAAATGGATCGTTAGGACCCACCGTCGAATCCATGGGACGCTATAAATCTGCGGACGAATCTACATTTTTTTTAAAAAAAAAACCGCGGTTACGATCCGTTGGCAAATACATAATTTGCTATAAAACTTCGATGAATCTGCGTTTTTTTGGTGGCGAAAACATTTTTTCCGGGTTTTTTGGGTGGCGAAAAAATCTTTTCCGGGTTTTTCTGGTGGCGAAAAATTTTTTTTCGGGAAAAACGGAGAAAGGACTCAACGTAAAGCGAGGACCCGGATGTTATTTTTGGACCTGTTCGCTATCTGAAAAATTAGAAAAGGGCTTGTTCGCGATTTGAAACTAACGGGAGGCTTTTCCAGTAAAAATACCGGTCCAGGGACCCAAACGCGAAGTGGAAAAAATATCTTTCTCTCTTAGGAAATCGCACAGGGACCTATCCGTAATTTCGGAGAAACGGAGGGGCCTTTTCGCAAAATCGCCGGCTGACACGTGGGCAGCATGGTTGGCCTTGAAATCCTTCGCTTATAATAGGCAAAATCGCCGGCTGACACGTGGGCAGCATGGTTGGCCTTGAAATCCTTCGCTTATAATAGGGTAGATATTGGTACGTATCTGCATGAATTTTTACTGAACATCCATCGGCCTTCACATGAAAAAATAATTAAATGAAATCCACTCAATGTCCTTCAAAAGGTATCAAACAAGTTATAATTTGAATCAGTGTATTTCTAATATTTTTCAACTCAGAACAGTCGGCCAGCTCACCTAAAAGCTAGGCTGCCAAACTGATACACGGGTTGCCTGATCTCCCCAGTATTTTCGTCGGAAACGCCCCAGGCCAACGAAAATACTGGGCATCTCCCCAGTATTTTCATCGCCTACGCCCCAGGCCGACGAAAATACTGGGAAGATGCCCAGTATTTTCTTGGTTGTCCTTCGCTTTTCTCCGAGGCTCTCCGAACGGTTCACTACCAAGCTCTCCGAACGAATGTATAGTCAGCAAACAGAAACAGATATATTCACCATTCGGCACAGAAACAGCGTTTGCATTCATCATTCTGCACAAAAACAGTGTTTGCATTCACTATTCAGCACAGAAACAGGATAATAACCATTTACAAACACATAGTCAGCAAACAGCATCAACCACCATGGAATATATGTAATAACCATTCAGCAGGAAACAGATGTATTAACCATTTACCATTAGTCACACATAGTCACGAACACAGAGTCAGCACATCCAACACAACGCATTCACATCACACATACTAGATCCAGCACATCACATATATACATTTCCTGCTTAAGTCATATTACAAAAGATCTAACTATCAGGGTTGTTCGAGTTATGTGCACTACCTCCAGACGCGAGGAAACCATCGACATCCGGGGAGCTTTGTCGAGCGTGCGAGGTCGAACCCTATAGAAAGGATATATATAATTTGATATTAGTCTTGAATTGCAAATAATTAGAACAAAATGGAAAACTATATGTATGTACCTGTGCTAGTGGAGGTGGCGGGGGGAAGTATGCAGGAGGAGGCTGGAACCGGGACAAGTTGAACTGAGTCCCCATTTGCGAGAAGCATTCCTACATAAGCAACATGTTAGATCTCATACATTCAGGTGTCCAACTAAAAATTGTCTAGCTAAACACTTAATCACTAAAATTGAACATTTTAACTTACTTGTACAAAGGACTGAAAGTACTCTTGTTGTCTTCTCATGTTTCTCATCTCCTCCTGTTGCACTAGACGCTCCTGCTGTTGCTTCAATTGATACCTTGATTCCAACATCTCTTGATGAAGCCTTGCCTCTCGAGAGGAGCGAGCGCTGTTTTGTGATGACTGTGACGTTCTTGCTTGGCTCAAAGCAACGTTAGAGTCCACAACGCCATTGAACATTGCGTACCTTCAAGACATTAGAAACCAAATGTATTCATTAATTGCAACTAGACACTTACAATCATATCATAATTTCCGACAACTTTTAGAAGGGCGAATGATCTCACCTTCCATGTCTCTTGCCTCCACCGCTCTGGTACAACGCCCCGACATCTAGGTCTTCCCTCCTCTAGTTGTAGTCTGGGCCATGACGTCGAGCCATTTCTTCCCCATATTTCTCCTACATCACAATGTTGTTAATACAACAATTTGAAAAATTAGATTACTTCATAATAGAGTAAACAACTTACAAGCCTCTCAGTCGCTACCTGGCTGCATAGTTGATCAGGCTATGTAGGATCCCTGCTCATGTGTCCCCGAAGATATGTCTCTATGTAGCTGGGGGCAACGCCACTTTCAGCCTCCTGTAATCGAAAGTTAGTACCATGCATATGAAATCATAATGAAATAATTATACAGACATACCATGCGCTTCGCTAAGCGTAGGTGTCCATCGGCGCCATACCAGTGTAGAACCGGATCACCTGCCTCTCTATTGCCTCTCTTCTTGTTTGACTTGGCAACAAAAGCAGGGGATGCCGAGTATGCACAAAGAGGCTGCCAAGCATCAGGGCACTTCAAGAATCAAAGATGGCTACCGCAGTACTCGTCCTAGCGTAGGTAGATCCTGGATGCCCCGAGCTCCTTGTTCATCTTCTCCTGCTTCACCCTCTTGTAGAACATGCAAACCGTCTGGATTCTTGCATTGGATATCATGTCCTTCACCACCTTTGCCGCTGCCTTGTTGAACACCTTGTGCACCTTCTCGCGATTGGCAGGGACATCCTCGTCCTGCAAGCGGTACCTTTCCTACAACAACAATGCTTAAGTCAGCAAAATTCCATCTATATGTATGAATTGTACAAAGGTAAAGAACTTACCCAGAAATTGTGCCACACATCGTCAGCAATGGTGCCATGCCGGACATCAATAGCCAACCTGTAGTGCTCCCACTTAAGGGCCGGTTGCTGCACACCATTGATTTCCACCAAGCCCGGGTTGTAATGGCGGCAGATGGCTCCTAGGACGGAGTTAACCTGCCTATGTTCAACCGCTGGGGGTATGTTGTTACATCCCCGAAACCTGAAAATAGCCAAACATAAGAATGCAAAGTCTATGCACACTATAACATGCTAACACAAGTACCTGAAAGACTGTGTAAAAGGTGCGTCTCCCTCATCCCCCTCCTCTACTTCGTCTCCCTCGTCCCCCTCATCCCCCTTCGCTCTGTCTCCCTCGTCCCCCTCATCCTCTTCACTGTCGTCCTCCTCCTCCTATGCCTCAGAACCAGCTACTGCAGGAGCAACCTCCTTAGAAGCAAAGCCGAGTTCCATTCTGTTGGTGACACCTCATGAGTCGTACTGCCACCGATAGCTTTACCCTTCCAGTGAAAAATCTCAAGGTCACTCATACGTGCTTCTTCAGCAATGTGATACCGCATTGTACCGGTATTCACAGCGGTATCCACATTGCACTCATCGGTGAAGTACGTACTGGAGAAGTTCGATATCTCTTTAAGAGCATATGCCTTAGCGATGCACCCTTCAACCCTAGCCTTGTTGCGTACGGATGCCCTTATCTTTTTCAAGCCTCTTTCTGTCCCATACATCCACCTGTACTGCATAGGTCCACCAACCTCCGCTTCGTAAGGCAAATGTACCAAGAGATGTTGCATGACGTTCATAAATCCAGATGGAAATACCTATTCCATCTTGCATACAAGAAATGGTATTTCTTTCTTTAACTTTTGCATCATTTTCTTCGTGATTTCTTTAGCACATAACTGCTTGTAGAAAAAACTAAGCTCTACTAACATTCTCCACAATTCATCCTTGAAGTAGCCATGAAACATTACAGGGAGAAGTCTTTCCATGATGATATGGTAATCATGGCTCTTAAGACCATTTAGCTTCCCGGTGCTGACATTCACCGCACGCCTTAGGTTTGCTACATAACCATCTGGAAATTTGATAGTTTTCATCCACAAGAGCACTTCTTTCTTCTCTTGAGGTTTAAGACAATACGGAGCTCGTGGCCTGACCATTCGTCCTCCTGAATCTTGTACAATCTCAAGCCATGACCGATCGCAAATCTCGGCCAAGTCTCTTCGTGCCTTAACATTGTCTTTTGTTTTGTCTTTCACATCAAAGCACATGCTTATGATGCTTTCTGCGACATTACGCTCTTGGTGCATGACATCTACATTGTGCATAAGAATCAATGCTTTCGCATCAGGGAGACTCCATATTGCACAAATATGAGTCCAGTTATGCTCATCTTTGAAACCTTCGAAACCGTCATCTGTTGGTACGAGTTGACTGTGCCAGGCAGCTATCTCAGCACCGGTCAGACGTTTTGGCGGGCCCTTTGTAAAAGTGGTGTCCTCCCAGAATGCAGTACTAAGTCTCCTAAAAGGGTGATTATGCGGCAAAAACCGTCGATGGCAATCAAAAAAATAGAACTTTCCACCATGTGGTACCCGGAATGCATCTGAGTCAGCCATACATATGGGACAACAAAGCCGACCATGAACACTCTATCCAGCCCATATGCCACATGCTAGTAAATCATGGACCGACCATAAGTATGCAACACGCAAGTTAAAGTTTACTTTACCATAGTTGTCATATGCTTGTACCCCTATCATAAACTCTTTCAACTCTTCAATTAACGGTTGCATGAACATATTAAGGTGCTTCCCAGGATGATCAGGACCCGGTATGACAAGGGCTAGAAACACGTACTCATCTTTCATGCATAACACGGTGGTAGGTATGACGACATAATAAAACCGGTCAACAAGAGTACGGGTGGCACTTGTGCCGAAAGGTGTGAACCCATCTGTTGCCAACCCTAAGCGAACATTCCTAGGGTCCTTTGCAAAATCAGGGTCGAAGTGGTCCAATGCCTTCCATGCCTCGGCGTCTGACGGATGCACCATCACTCCATTACTACCACAGACACCTTCTTTATGCCACCTCATATGCCTAGCTATTTTTTTAGATAAGTATAACCGTTTAAGCCTAGGTGTGATTGGCATGTAGAGAAGTTGTTTCACCGCAACATTTGTCATCACCGTTATCCCCTCATCATTTAACACCTCGACATATCTAGATTTTTTGCAGAATAGACATCGAGGTTCGTTGGCATATTCCTTCCAGAACAACATGCAATTATCTTCGCAAACATCAATCTTCTCATACTTCATCCCAAAGCCGGACAATAGCTTCTTCGACTGGTACATGTCCTTCGGCATCTTATGGTTTGGCGGAAGAATATCACTGATCAATTGGACCAGATCGTTGTAGCAATTGTTTGAAAAGATATATTTCGACTTTATTGACATTAGTTGCGTCACGGCCGCTAGGACGGTCACGTTGGTGGAATCATGCAATTGCTCTTCCGAGGCCAAAAGGAGGCTATAGAACCTTTGAACCTCCGGCCCAGGCTCTTCTTCCGAATTAACCTCAAAATCCCTACCAATATCATTCATCATCTCATCCATCCTATCTTCATCCTCATCGTCCATCTCAATGGGTTGTGCCTCACCATGTTCGTACCATATCACATAGTCCAGCATAAAACCAAACTTGCACAGGTGACGTTCCACATCCGACTTAACATGCCGAGCAAAGTTTCGACACTTGTTACAGGGGCACTTTACAACACCACCTGCGGCCCATGCGAACGCATTGTCCATGAATGTCTGCGTCTTGACCCCCCATTCTCTTGAATGTGCCCCAGTCTTACTCCAACCATCGTACATCCATCTTCTATCATCACCCATTATGGACGCTAAAAACGAGCAACAAGATCAATCACAGTGTGCTATGGTTGCTAACAGGAGCTCTATTAGGAAAGATAGGTCCTAAACCCACCCAAGAATGGACACCAGAGTACGGATTTATGATGAGTCATACGGTCCGAACGGAATTTCGGCAGCATAACCCCACTGTTCTCCGAATGCACGGCCAGTCTTGGTGCATCGGAGAACAACTGGATCATGCTACCGAGATTCCATTCGGACCGTTGGGCTCATAAAAAATCCTACATATGCTCTAGCGTCCATTCCTAGGATGTCCAAATTAAACTGGACAATTCCAGAATGGCACACCTCACAAGTAAATGTGAGATGCGCCGTTCCTGAACGGGTGATGCCTAGGCTTGGCCGATGAAAACATTAGCGACCACTAAATAAAAAAAATCACCGGCCGATGAAACTATCAATACTTTAATCCTAATCAACACGTAATGATAGTGATCACTTACTCATTCATTTACTTCGTATCAACATTAAGAGCATGATTAGGTTGACAAAAGAATACAAGCATAAAGCAATTTTAACTAGGTAGAACCCTCCTGCTGTTGCTGTAGGCATACCAAGAATCATATGAGATAATGAGAATGCTTAGGAATTCTATTGATCATAAATAAGGCAACAAAACATGTGTTATCAGTAGAATGGGAAAACGTTAAAAGTTTGATTTCTAGTGCACATGTGTAGATCAAACTACAGTAAATCCCAATATGTTCTAGTTGATGACTTTCATGTATTTAGTTAATGCAAAGGGAATATGCCGGTTCTGCCTATTGCCACCATAAATGTATTTTCAAAGATGGTAAAGAAACAGGATTCAATGGTGGAAAACTCACCTTGTGAGGGCGTGGGAGGGCGGGGCATGGGAGGGCGGCGCAGGGCGAGGGCGGCGCGGGGTGGCACGGTCGGCAGACGGCGCAAGGGCACGACGCTGACGGCCACGACGGCGCAGGAGGAGGCAAGGCGGCAGCATGGACCGGAGCGAGGCGAGGGCAACTATTTTTAGCGGCGTGAACACTGGGTACACGAGGGGATGGCCCGGGGTTATTACGCCCTATTTTCGTCGGCCAAGTTGGCCGACGAAAACATGCCCATGTGGCAGGGTTAGGAATTTTCGTTGGCACTCCTGGCCGACGAAAATAGCTCTACCTGCCACGTGGCATAAGACAATTGGTCCAAGCTGTTTTCGTCGGCCTAAGAAGCCGACAAACATAATTTGAAATTCAATGCCACCCCTGGCAGGACTTTTTTTCGTCGGCTTAGAAAAAAGACCGACGAAAATAATTTTATTTTCATCGGTTGGATTCTCCGGTTGACGAAAATATATATATTTTTCGTCAACTTCATTGAGACCGACGAAAATAGATTATTATTGCCGTCGGCCTGGAGAAAGCCGACGAAAATATCTCTGGCCGATGAAAAAATATCATTTTCCTGTTGTGAAATCTATAGTTGCAAACATAGGAAATAACGTATATGAATGAATAATGTAACTATCATCAATTGTCTCATTATCCCTCACAATTGGTGTGATTAAACTATCGTAAGATGTATACAATGTACATGAAGAACATGTATACTTCAATAAATTTACATCATTCCCCCTCACATTATTCATTCTTAACTTTTAAAAACTGTATCATGTAGTTTGAAAAGTTGTGACAAATAGTCCAATTCAATTAAATGTGCACATGTCATGTTCTAATATGAAATTGAAGTACCATAGACAAATAGATTTTAGATGCCTTCTGTGCTTCAACTGCACTACTATGATTATGTATATGTGAATGTGTAAGCAAAGATGAACAAGTAGGCAGCATATATCTTTCCGAATAGCAAGCACTAGCATTTGAACTCATCTCAAAATATTCATGACATGGCTTAAAAGACAGCTTATGCACAACGTGCAATTTCAATTCAACAATGTTATCACTAGTAATACGTAGTCGATAGACAAGAAATTTGTTGTCTACACCATAATCTCCAATCAAATTAAATTTGTAAGTGTAGGCATATGTACTGACTAGTGATTTTAGACATACAACTTCAAAGATCTTATCAATTACACTAGATAGCTCTTTTGGTTCATCAAATATGATATAACACAAAGAATCATCAAGAGATATTCTAGTAAGAACTTCCTTATGCGTAATCAAATCCACATTATGTAAATTAAGCACCCAAAATTTAGAACATAGAATCATCAAAGAAACACAAGAGTTCTCACTTTTACTTACTTCTTCATGATGTTCTGTTAATTCAACACCTTTATTATTACCTTTAACATTCTCCTCAGTTGATGTAGGTGCTGTGAGTAGTGTTTCTTCATAATATAACAACAGTACAACAAGCGTTCCTTCTCCACCTTGGTTATCTCCTCATCTTTTACATTTAATGATGCTGGTTGTTTAGCATACAGATCATCATTATCAATGTCAACTGGCACAATGTGAGAAACGACACTAGAAGTAGAAAGTTGTTAGTTTTAGAAATAACATCACTTGACCAATCACCTATATCTTTCTTTTCTTGTGGTATATCTCACACACTATCAATTTGGATATTCTTAGCCTCACATATGGTTGAATCATACAACTTACTCTTTTTATCATTATCACCCAACTTAACTATTGCTCATGAATTGGTGCCCTAAGATTAAACTTAGGTATATGATGCTCCTTAAGTTTTCTTTCCTCCTCAATAGCACAATCTACAAGATCAATTACGCTACTAAAATATTTATGTTGTAGTGCAATGACAATATTAAAATTTAAACCTCTTTTGAAGTATTCCTTCTCTTTTAATGCACTAGTGATGCCGGCACGTCGCATTACACATTTTAACTCAACATAATAATCTTGGACATGTTTGCATCCTTGTGTAATGCCCTCCTAGTGACCAAGTAGCTCTTTATCATAATAGCATGGTACAAACTCTCTTCTCTGGATTATCTTTAAATCCGACCATGAAGTAATGAGGCATTTCCTAAAAAGTTGTTGTGTTGGGACCTGAATCTGCAAATCCGGACCTTCTGTGTATTCTGCACTAGTCCAGGATCACGCTAGTGCACACAAGCTAAACAGGGTTAAAGTATCACAATCATACAGAGCGGAATAATAACAAAGTACTTCAAACATGTAAATAAACGAGTTGTACGACCTTATGGTCTCCTTACAATAATTTGCCACGTAGGGCTTACATTAGTCAGAGTAATAAGAAAGCAACAGTGGAAAATAAAACATCATAGAAACCCATCACTTTGCCACAGACACCTTGACGAGGCTTGCTCCCTAGTTCTCTGGCTCCCCAACAAACTCCTCTTCCCAAGCAGGTGTAGACTCCTCCTGTGGAAAATTGTTGTCCGCAAGGGTGAGTACACACCGTACTCAACAAGTTATGCACAGAATGCAGTTCTATTACTACATGCATGGCTTGTTACAAAGGAATGGCTCAATTGGCTATTTTGCATTGCATCAATATTTTAACTTACTATTTATTTAGATATAATGCAGCAAAAACATAATAATATAACAAGTCTCTCCAATTGTCTTTCACATAATTTTGGATACACAGTCCTTAATCAAATTTCACAATTATCCCTGGCACACAGCCTTTCATCCCATTTTATTTTCAAAGATCTACCCCTTGACTGTAATCCCCGAGCTTTGTCCAATTCCGTGGACTCGCCTATTCGAATAGTTTTGACATACTCTGCAGAGGTTGTACACTTTGCCCACAAGATACAGTCGCTCACCACACAGGTGATTGATTGTAACAAAGTCTTTCAGAAACTAGCATCTAAACCTATGAACCTCCCCACTATGGCCTTCCTAACACTTCCCTCACACAGAGCCGAAGTTTAGAACAAGTGAATACTGTTGGATGGGTACCAAGTCGTAGCACAGGTACGCTCCCCCACACAGTTACACCCTTGTGTAACTGCCACCTCGAGGTGTCAAAGGAAAGATATTAGAACCCTACTAAACTAGGTCTGTCCCATACCAGACATGTGGTTGTACGAGTGACTCAGTTCAAAGGCTAGCAAGGTAAAGTCCTTAACTGACCAAGGCAAGACTTCCTTCCAAAAGTTTGGCAAACAGTCATCTCATTTGCCACACAGGCCCTTCCCGGCACAAAGCCTTGGTCCACTTGCCCTAGTCTAAATCCTTGCCCACCCCAGGTTGTTTTACAGTGCAACACATGCCAGTATTCAACCTTCATGTAGAACCACACAGGTCTCCACATTTTAAAGATATTACCAACAATATAGCACCACTTACCAAAATACATTCACTATTCCTTTATTCAATGTTGCTTTTGTATTCGAAAAGATTATTCATGATATATGTACGGCTAAGCAACTATTCATGGTCTAGCCTCCCGTGTTGGCATATCGTTACATCCAACTAATATTATCAACTTAGGGCAACAAATGATTCATGGCATACAAATATTAGTGACAAGGTGGCAATAACAAATGGGTTGATTAACTAATTGACCCAAATTAATTAAATCCATTTTTAATTAAATTAGCATGCATAGTTTGAATCAAAATACATTTTCAAAACTTATGAGCAAAATGATCAATGCATAACTTGCCTTCAAACAGTGGTTGATCTTGATCTGGAGCTTGGTCTTGCGCTGGAAATTCCCCTTCGATGCTCTCCGGCAAATCAACGTCTACTCGAAATAAATATACACACAATAAACACAATTTATAGAGAGCAAAATTAACTCTAAAAATTCCATAAAATTAACCAATAAATATATCTTGATTTTACAAATTTTTAGAAATTAGAATCACTCAAATCGAAGTTAAAATACAAAAGTTATAGTCATTTGAAGTTTAAAAATCAATTAAAAAGAATAAACCGAATTTCTTTATTTATTTCTATATGGACATTCGGAAATATGACGTCAGCATGGCGTCATCACCGAATTGAATTTCCACCAAATTATTTTTCTAAAAGAAAATCGAGTTATTACGCAAGCATGACGTCAACCGGTCCATAGACTTGGTCTACCGTTCGGGTTTGGTCCACCGTGAACTTCGGCCAATGTAATAAGACCTCCACTAACATTTGGGCCCCCCTCACGACGCCACCGCCGATATCGAGATGACATGTGGCACGATCTGGATACGACACGTGGCGCAAAACTATTAACTGAAACTTGATTCAATCTCGTCCGTCCGATTCAAAACGAACGGCCGAGATTAATTTGACGTTTCAATTTAGATTAAACCCAGAGACAACACGTGGCATAGTATCTACCGTTGGATCCCGATCAGATGGCTGGAATTTAAACGGCGACGTCAACAGAGACGGCGACGCCGACAATCTTCAAGCGCGACACGCGTCACGAACCGTCCGGCATGCGCGCGAATCGTAACCATCCATTCAAAATCCGACGGCCCGGATTGAATCTAATTTGCACATCACGATCTGCTACGCGGCTACCCTAATGCGCGACGCGTGGACGCATCTGTACCGCACAACTAAAATCCTACGCAGTTATCTACCTCTACATGGCATCACATGGATCGTTGGATCTAAATCTAACGACTACAGAGTGAAGATGGTGCTTACTATTACCGTGTCGACATGGCAAGATCGGAGTCATTCGGTGGTGATCGGACGGCCAGTGGAGTTCGGAGTAGCGGCGATGGCACGGCGGCGCGGTTCATGCCGGAGAGGAAGAAGATGATGGCAGCGTCGGCGGTGCAGGGCTTCTCCTTCGACAAGAAGTGGCTCCACAGGCGCGGCTCGTCACAAGGAACTCGGCGACAACCTCAGGCACGGCGGAGGGCGACCAACGGTGGCACAAATAGCAATGGAGTGTCTCTGAACTACGGTGAGCAACTACGGTGACTACAACGAATCTCGGGAGGCGAGAAAGGGCTCAAACGACGTGGAATGAAGAGCTCTGCCCGGTGTCCAGATAATGAAGGCGGGGATTAAACACACCGGCGTTAATGGCGCGCAGAGTCCACAGCGGTAACACGCGGCGACGACGCTTCCGGAAATTGAAGACAAGCGACGTGGCTCAATCTCCGACGTACACATGGCGACGAATCAACGACGGTTGAAACTCAAGCGACGTGGCCTCATTGGAACTGCCCGATCCAAAATCAACGGCTATCGAGAAATGGCGTTTAGGGTTCCTCGGTTTTGGGGTGGTGGCGGCACAGTAATGGGCTTGGCCCAACACTATTCATTGGTTTTTCTCGGATTTTCGAATAAAAAATAATTCCCAAAATTCGTTTAAATCATTTGAGGCATTTAAAATATCAGATAAATTCTAGAAAAATTCCAAAAAATATTTTAGAACATTTTGGACTCAAATAAAATAATTCCATTTACAAAAATTATTTATTATTTAATTAATTTCCAAAGAAGAGTTAAATTCCAATTAATTCCAAATAAATTCCAAAAATTCTCAAAAATTCAAAATAACCATTAAATTTAAAATGGACCAAATTTTGGGTGGTTACAAACCTCCCCCCTTAACAGAATCTTGACCCCGAGATTCAGGGTTGATTGGAAAATAGCTCGAAAAATTCCTTCCTCAAGTCTTCTTTGCGCTCCCAAGTTGCTTCGTTTTCTGAGTGATTGCTCCATTGAACTCTACAAAAGCGGGTTGATTTGTTCCTTGTTTCACGATCCATGGTGTCCAAAATCTTCACTAGGTGTTCTCTGTAAGTTAGATCCTCTTGCAGTTCAATTGCTTCTAGAGATGCTTGTTCATCAGGTACTCGAAGACATTTCTTCAATTGCAACACATGGAATACATCATGTACCCCTGCCAAAGACTGCGGCAATTCTAACTAGTAAGCAACTTCTCTGCGACTCAAGATCTTAAACGGCCCGACATATCTTGGTGCGAGCTTTCCTTTCGCGTGAAATCTTTTTACTCCCTTGAGAGGTGTAACCCTATGATATACAAAATCTTCAGGTTCAAAGCTCAATTCCCTATGACGATTGTCAACATAGCTCTTCTACCTTGATTGAGCAATTTTTAGCCTTTCCCTGATCATGGCTATCTGTTCCTCAGCTTCTTGAAGTATATCCGGTCCAAAGACTCGACGCTCACCTGTCTCATTCCAATTCAGAGGTGTTCGACATGGTCGACCATACAAAGCTTCAAAAGGCGACATCTGTAAGCTTGCTTGGTAACTATTGTTGTAACTAAATTCAGCATACGGTAAACATTTGTCCCAAGAAGTTGCATAGGATAATGCACAAGCTCTCAACATATCTTCTAGAATTTGATTAACTCTTTCAGTCTGACCATCAATCTGCGAATGATATGCTGTGCTGAAGTTTAAACGGGTTCCCATGGCTTCGTGCAGCTTACCCCAAAATCTTGAAGCAAATTCGGTACCTCTGTCCGATACTATCTTCTTCGGCACTCCATACAAGCAAACAATTCTTGACATGTAAAGTTCCGCCAACTTATCACCTAAGTAAGTAGTTTTCATAGGTATAAAATGTGCAACCTTGGTCAAACGATCTACGATAACCCATATGGAATCATATCCACTCTGAGTCCTAGGTAATCCAGTGATGAAATCTATACCAATTTCCTCCCACTTCCATTCAGGCATTTTTAGTGGCTACAATAGTCCTGCCGGCCTTTGATGCATTACCTTAACTCTTTGGCATATATCGCACAAGACTACATACTCAGCAACTTCATTCTTCATACTCGGCCATCAAAATCTTTCCTTCAAATCTTGATACATCTTAGCACTTCCTGGATGTATCGAGTACTTAGAATCATGGGCTTCTTCCAAAATAAGTTGCTTCAGCTCCTTCTTATTTGGTACACAGATACGTTCTTTCATCCACAGAATACCATGCTCATCCAACTTGAAATCCTTAGCTTTGCCTTCTGTCATCTTGGACTTTATTCTCTTAATCTTTTCATCATCCTTCTGAGCTTCTCTAATCTGATCTTCTAAGGTGGGTTTTACTTCTAAAGCGGCCAAAAATCCCTCTGGTACTATTTCCAGCTTCAACTTTTGAAAGTCTTTACACAACTCAACTTGACTCTTCTCTAATAACATATTTACACTGTGACTCTTCCAACTTAAGGCATCGGCCACCACATTGGCTTTACCAGAATGATAATGAATTCCCACGTTGTAATCTTTGATCAATTCCAACTATCTTCTCTGCCTCATATTCAGATCTGATTGAGTGAAAATATACTTGAGACTTTAATGATCCGTATAAACTTCACATCTATTTCCGATAAGATAATGATGCCATAGCTTTAAAGCATGAACTACAGCTGCTAATTCCAAATCATGGGTTGGATAATTTTCTTCATGTGGCCTTAACTACCTTGATGCATAAGCAACTACTTTTCTGTTCTGCATCAATACACATCCAAGTCCTTGACGCGATGCATCACAGTAAATATCGAAACTCTAGTGAACATCAGTAAGACTAACACTGGCGCTGACGTCAATCGCTTCTTTAGCTCTTGAAAACTCCTTTCACACTCTGATGTCCATTCAAATTTCTTTTCCTTCTTCAACAATTGCGTAAGTAGTCTAGCAATTGTTGAGAATCCCTCAATAAATCGTCGGTAATATCCTGCCATTCCAAGAAAACTGCGGATCTGGGTTATTGACTTCGGTTGCTCCCAATGTAACACTGTCTCTACTTTCTTCGGATCGACAGCTACTCCTTCAGCAGTCATTACATAACCCAGGAACTCTACCTTCTTTTTCCAAAAGTCACATTTACTAAATTTTGCATATAGTTGGTTTTCTCTTAGCTTTTCCAAAACCATCCTTAGATGTTTTACATGCTCTTCTTCTGTCTTGGAGTAAACAAGGATGTCATTAATGAAAATGATGACAAACTTGTCCAGATATTCCATGAATACTTTGTTCATCATGTTCATGAAATATGCAGGGGCATTGGTCAATCCAAAGTACATGACCGTAAATTCATAATGCCCATATCTCGACGAAAAAGCTGTCTTTGGTATGTCCTTAGTCCGAATTTTTAATTGATGGTCTCATGATCGAAGATCAATCTTGGAGAAGACTCCCGCTCCTCTTAACTGATCGAAAAGATCATCTATCCTGAGCAATGGATACTTGTTCTTTACCGTCACATCATTAAGTGCACGATAATCTATACACATTCTAAAACTTCCATATTTCTTCTTGACAAACAACACCGGTGCTCCCCATAGTGATGAACTAGGTCTTATAAACCCTTTCTCCAATAATTCCTCAATTTGTTTCTTTATTTCTACCAACTCCTCAGTGGACATCCTATAAGGTCTCTTGGCTATTGGAGCTGTTCCGAGTACTAATTCAATTACAAATTCTATATCCCTGTCTGGTGGCATTCCAGGTAAATCTTTAGGGAATACGTCCGGGTACTCGTTAACCACTAGAACATCTTCCATATTAACAGCCTTCACACTATTGATCACCAATTGACCATCCCGAACAACAATTGCTTGAATCTCCACCTTCCTACCATTCGGGCGCTCAACTGTTACTACTCTTCATCCATAATCTAGTACTGCCTTGTGCTTGGATAACCAATCCATTTCCAAAATAACATCTAGGGTCTGGGTATCCAATATGATTAAGTTCACTAGGAACACTATTCCATTTATTAATAGTTTTACCCCGGAGCATCCTACTTTAGTTCGGAGTTCTGATCCAGGGGTTTGGACTATAAGCGTACTCTTAAGGTTGACAATATCCAAATCATTTTACACAACAAAAATTCGAGAAACGAATGAATGTGAAGCTCCGGAATCAAATAAAACTATAGCTGATACTGAGTTGACTAGAAACTTACCCAGTACAACGTCCGTGGCGTTCTGAACTTCATCTGCCATGATGTGGTTGACTCTTCCTCGCGCAACTGCTTGGGGTGTGGTTCCAGCTTGAGTAGGTCCTCTGCTTCCTCCTTGAGCAGGAGTTCTAGCAGGCGTGTTTCCCAAATTGAAACGTACTAGTGTAACCCCTCCCTTCTTGGGGCAAACATTAGCAAAGCGTCCTGCCTCGTTGCAGTTGTAACAGTGCCTTCCTAACATCTGCTGGATTCCTCCACTTTGGTTAACAGTTCTGACCGGCGTCTGGGAGGTTTGTCCTGTCGGTTTTGGCATCGGTGGCGGTGTCCTGACATTATTCCCCTGCTGGAATCTGGAGAACTGCTGAGGTACCATTATTGGTTTCTGTTGGCCCTGGCATCCTCCCTGTTGTGCCATGCGGTGCTTGCGGTTATCATCCAGTTCTTTGCGCTTGTACTCAAGAATCAGGGCTTTGTTCACTAGTTCCTGGAAGTCAGGGAATGTGTGGTAATCAGTCCCACTCGCAGCCCATGTTAAGTCCTTCATGAATCGGGATCGCTTAGTTTATCCGCTTACTCGCCCTCCGAGCGTAGCGTGCAAGCTGAGTGAATTTGTTCAGGTAATCGGCCACTGACTAGCCTCCCTGCTTAAGAGATCTGAATTCCTCTTTCTTGAGTTCCATCATACCCTCCGGTACATGGTATTGGCGGAAGGTTGTAGTAAATTCCTCCCAGGTGATCTCCTGGGGATGCTCTTGGGAAGCGCAGTAGCTTTCCCACCATTCTGCGGCAGTCCCTTCCAGTTGATGGGAGGCATACAGGACTCTCTCATTGCCTATACATTGGGATATGTGCAGCTTCCTTTCAATAGTCCGTAGCCAGTCATTCGCCTCAATGGGATTGACATTTCCGAAAAATGTTGGAGGCCTGGTCCTCATGAAATCTGACAGTCTAGATTGATGTCCATGGTTCATGGCCCGATTGTTGTTGGGGTTGATGGTCGCACTGATTCTCGTGATCGATGCATCATAGTCTGCATCACTGGTCTCAGGCTGCTAGGAATGCTCCTAGGTTCTGCATGTCAACCTGTGGTGCTGCTTGAGGAGTTGGTGCATTGTTCCGCCGCCTCCACATTGGCGAACCGCTTCCTCCCGCTCCACTGCTTCCACGCGTGTTCACCATCTGAGGAACAATAAAGTTTATAGGAAAGAGATTAACAGAGGAGACAAGTACACAAGAAACTAATGCAAGGAGAAAGGTTTGACTCAAAACAAAACACGCAACTTTATTATTATTATAGTGATATGGTCGCTCACAAGTGCCTACGGCAATGTGACACATCTCAAGCACACATCAAACAACCATAACAACTCATAAAGTTCAAACCAAAGCAAACATTCTAGGGACAGACTCAATAAGACTAACTTAAACAACTTGACTCAACATTTGAGTCGACTCTGAAAGGAAAAGATCTCTCAATCATCAAGCCACCCAGGTTGCGGTCCTCCTGGTGGGTACTGTGATTGGTGTGGCGGCATCGGGGCAAACTGGTCCTGATGCCCTTCTGCAGGTGGTACAAACGATCCCACTGACTCTGCTGGTCCCTGAGCTGCCTGCTCCTGTGCCGGTGGCTCCGGCACCTCCTGCACTGGTGCCTCCTGTACCTGCTCCGGCTCCTCCGAATCCGGGTCGTGCAGCTCCAGCACTGGCTCTGGCTCAGGTCCATACAATGCCTCCTCCAACTCATGGACCCTCTGGATGGAGTGAGCTAGATACTCTCGAACCTCCCGTAGCTGAGTCCTCACCTCCGTGACCACGTCACGGGCCCTCTACAGCTCTTGGACTGTATCGTGCATGGACTCCTCCTGGGCGATGACGTACCTCGCCAGGTGAGTGATCATAGTGTCGTCCTCCACTATCGGCTCCCGGTCGAAGCGGTTGTCTCGGCGCGGGTGGTGACGAAAGACTGTGCCCTCCAACTTTGCGGAGTAGGTGCGGGCGATCTGCCGCATCGCAAGACGCGATGTCTCCTGGATCCCTGCCTCAAACGAAGACCTCCTGGCAGTGATGTGGATAGGACGGCTCACCCTCACCCCTTCTCGAGCATAGATCGTGATCTTCATGTCCCAAGCGATGTTCAGTCCTGCCCGCACTATAGAGGTTCCCCTATAAATCGGCCTATCGAAGCCTCCGAGCAGCTGCATCATATGCCACAGCTCAGCGGCGTACCCTCCAGTGCACTCTTCATAAGTATGGATCCTCCTCATCTGCCAACAACAGACCTCATTAGCCCTAGATTTTAAAATCATAAAGTAATAACAGAAAAATGCAACATATTACGAAGTAAGAAGAAAACAATTAGTCAAGATTTCATTGATAATCTTGTACAATTTTAATTTTTTAGAAAATAGTTTTATCTTCCTCGGCCAGTCTATCTAAGGTCAAGTCCATACGAAGATACTCGATACCACCTCTGTCGGGACCCGAATCGCAAATCCGGACCTCTCACAGATTCTCGCACTAGTCCAGGATCACGCTAGTGCACACAGACTAAACAGGGTTAAAGTATCACAATCATACACAGCGGAATAATAATAAAGTACTTTAAACATGTAAATAAACGAGTTGTACGACCTTATGGTCTCCTTACAATAATTTGCCACGTAGGGCTTACATTAGTTAGAGTAATAAGAAAGCAACAGTGAAAAATGAAACATCGTAGAAACCCATCACTTTGCCACAGGCACCTTGATGAGGCTTGCTCCTGAGTTCTCTGGCTCCCCAACAAACTCCTCTTCCTAAGCAGGTGTAGACTTCTCCTCTGGTAAATTGTTGTCCGCAAGTGTGAGTACACACCGTACTCAACAAGTCATGCACAGAATGCAGTTCTATTACTACATGCATGGCTTGTTACAAAGGAATGACTCAATTGGTTATTTTGCATTGCATCAATATTTTAACTTACTATTTATTTAGATATAAAGCAGCAAAACCATAATAATATAACAAGTTTCTCCAATTGTGTTTCACATAATTTTGGACACACAGTCCTTAATCAAATTTCACTATTATCCCTGGCACACAACCTTTCATCCCATTTTATTTTCAAAGATCTACCCCTTAACTGTAATCCCTGAGCTTTGTCCAATTCTGTGGACTCGGCTATTTGAATAGTTTTGACATACTCTGCAGAGGTTGTACACTTTACCCACAAGATATTAGTCGCTCACCACACAGGTGATTGATTGTAACAAAATCTTTCAGAAACTAGCATCTAAACCTATGAACCTCCCCACTATGGCCTTCCTAACACTTCCTCACACAGAGTCAAGTTTAGAACAAGCTTAATCATCGTTGGATGGGTACCAAGTCAGAAAGCACGTGCACGCCCCCCCACACGCTACACCCTTGTATAACTGCCACCCCGAGGTGTCAAAGGAAAGATATTAGAACCCTACTAAACTAGGTCTGTCCTATACCAGACTTGTGGTTGTTCGAGTGACTCAGTTCAAAGGCTCGCAAGGTAAAGTCCTTAACTGACAATAAGACTTCCTTCCAAAAGTTTGGCACACAGCCATCTCATTTGCTACACAGACCCTTCCTGGCACAAAGCCTCGGTCCACTTGCCCTAGTCTAAATCCTTGCCCACCCCAGGTTGTTTTACAGTGCAACACATGCCAGTATTCAACCTTCATGTAGAACCACACAGGTCTCCACATTTTAAAGATATTACCAACAATATAGCACTACATACCAAAATACATTCACTATTCCTTTATTCAATGTTGCTTTTGTATTCGTAAAGATTATTCACGATATATGCACGGCTAAGCAACTATTCATGGTCTAGCCTCCCGTGTTGGCATATCGTTACATTCAACTAATATTATCAACTTAGGGCAACAAATGATTCATGGCATACAAATATTAGTGACAAGGTGGCAATAACAAATGGGTTGATTAACTAATTCACCCAAATTAATTAAATCCATTTTTAATTAAATTAGCATGCATAGTTTGAATCAAAATACATTTCCAAAACTTAGGAGCAAAATGATCAACGATAAATTGCCTTCAAACAGTGGCTAATCCTGATCTGGAGCTTGATCTTGCGCTGAAATTCTCAAGCTCTCGGCAAATCAACGCTTCACTCAAATAAATATACAGACAATAAACACAATTTACAGAGAGCAAAATCAACTCTAAAAATTCCATAAAATTAATTCACCAATAAATAGATCTTGATTTTACAAATTGTTTGAAATTGGAATCACTCAAATCGGAGTTAAAACGCAAAAGTTATAGTCATTTGATGTTTAAAAATCAATTAAAAAGAATAAACCGAATTTCTTTATTTATTTCTATACGGGAAATTCGGAAATATGACGTCAGCATGACGTCATCACCGAATTGAATTTCCACCAAATTATTTTTCTAAAAGAAAATTGAGTTATTGCGCAAGCATGACGTCAGCCGGTCCATAGACTTGGTCTACCGTTTGGGTTTGGTCCACGTGAACTCTGGCCTACTAACAAGACTCTCCAATCGACACGGGTCCCCATCGATGATGTCACCGATGACGCCAAGATGACACGTGACATGATCTGGATGCGACACGGCGCGAAACTATCAACCAAACTTGATTCAATCTCGTCCGTCCGATTCAAAACGAACGGCCGAGACTAATTTGATGTTTCAATTCAGATTAAACCTGGAGACAACACGTGGCATAGTATCTACCGTTGGATCCCGATCAGATGGCTGGAATTTAAACGTCGACGTCAACAGAGGCGGCGGCGCTGACTCCTCGATTTCCGTGTGACACACGTCAACGCGGAACTGGTCCGGCGCTCGGCGTAATCAGAACCATCCATTCAAAATCCGACGATCCGGATTGAATCTAATTTGCGCATCACGATCTGCTACGCGGCTACCCTAATGCGCGACGTGTGGACGCATCTGTACCGCACAACTAAAAACCAACGGCTCACAATAATTCAATCCTACGCAGTTATCTACCTCTACGTGGCATCACATGCATCGTTGGATCTAAATCTAATGGCTACAGAGTGAAGATGGTGCTATCGCTACCGCGGTCGACGCGGCAAGATCGAGTCGCTCGGGTGATCGGACGCCGGAGTTCGGAGTAGCGGCGATGGCACGGCGGCGCGGTTCATGCCGGAGAGGAAGAAGATGATGGCGGCGTCGGCGGTGCGGGGCTTCTCCGGCGACAAGAAGTGGCTCCACAGGCGTGGCTCGACGCAAGGAACTCGGCGACAACCTCAGGCACGGCGGAGGGCGACCAACGACGGCGCAAATAGCAACGGAGCATCTCTGAACTACGGCGAGCAACTGCGGTGACTATGGCAAATCTCGAGAGGCGAGAAAGGGCTCAAACGACGTGGAATGAAGAGCTCTACCCGGTGTCCAGATAATGAAGGCGGGGATTAAACACATTGGCGTTAATGGCGTGCGGAGTCCACGGCGGTAACGCGCGGCGACGGTGCTTCCAGAAACTGAAGACGAGCGACGTGGCTCAATCTCCGACGTACTCGTGGCGACGAATCAACGACGGCCGAAACTCAAGCGACGTGGCCTCATTGGAACCGCCCGATCCAAAATCAACGGCTATCGAGAAATGGCGTTTAGGGTTCCTCGGTTTTGGGCTAGCAGTGGCACAGTAACGGGCTTGGCCCAACACTATTCATTATTTTTTCTCGGATTTTCGAATAAAAAATAATTCCCAAAATTTATTTAAATCATTTGAGGCATTTAAAATATCAGATAAATTCTAGAAAATTCTAGAAAATATTTTAGAACATTTTGGACTCAAATAAAATAATTTCATTTATATTTTGCAAAAACTAATTCATTATTTAATTAATTTCCAAAGAAGGGTTAAATTCCAGAAATTCCAATTAATTCCAAATAAATTCCAAAAATTCTCAAAAATTCAAAATGACCATTAAATTTAAAATGGACCAAATTTTGGGATGTTGCATGTTGCCACCAACTATAAGCATAATCCTCAAACTCAATAGTGGCACGCATCACTTCTTTAGCTTTAGGAAGCTTCTGAAATTTGAGTACCTTTTCCACTTGTTCTTTCCATGTGAGACACTTCTCTGGATCATTACTTCTATAGAATGGAAGTTCATCATACTCGTAACCTGCCATGATTAGTAGCAAGCAAAAAAAGCATATATATGTAAAATATATGTGGAATTACTCAGCCTCATCCTCTCTTTACTAAATTGAAATTCTTATAACCCCTTCTTCAGATTGAGGAGTTGTACACTCTCTGGTGATGGTAGACAAGACAAAGGTGATTACTCAAACAAATTCACTATCAAAGTGCAGCATGTGACAATGGCTAATATGTGGAGTTTGTAGGGTTAGTGTATATCCTATGCAATCTAAAAATTCTAGTTATTATAATTGACCTCAGTAGCTGTCAACGGTGGAAGGAGAGTTCAATCCCTGCACTCATCCTGCAAAAGAACGTGATACGAACGGAAATGTTAGGTACCTCCGAGAAAGTTATGTTCAATAGCAGGTAATGTACCTAATGTGGCACCTGCATAGATGGCATGCTTGCACCAAAACTCTAGAAGGCATGCGGGGTATAGGCCTGGCCGAAGCCGAAATCTTATGTAAATGTACCCGCATGACTCGTGCAAGTCTCTATCAGCGAAGTCAAGACGACTCCATGTTGACCTCTGGAGTCAGATGTGGGGGTGGCCGAGCAGGCGATTGCTGATAGGGCCTAGGCGATGAAGGATGGAGAGATTGATACCCACGCTCGCGCTGTAAAAGGATATAGCATTACCAAATAGGTCACATTGGGTGAGTAGTTCAAAATATAACAACTAATTGGACATGTTGTACCTACGAATCCTGAAGGCCATGCTGAGAGGAAGACGAGGGTGCAAAGCTCGATCGTCCTTTGGTCGTGCTCGGGTGTGACGACCTGGGAGATGGAGGATGAGCACATCGCTCAACACCCCGTACGGCAGCGTCATTGTGATGGCCACATGTAACTGTCTTCATGATGCCCTTGGCATCGTCTAAGATAGAATGTAGAACCCCAAGTAGGCCAGACATAATGTTGTGCTTCCCATGCCGTAGTGCAGTGGAAGTCTCCACGATGATACGATTCGCACAATCGAACTGCATGAAAACTTGATTAGTGAAAGAAATGTGAATTGAAATATAATGTATGTTCATATTGTACCATCTAGCATGTTGCGCGGTGTACAGGGTGGCTGAGGGCCAACATCTTAACGTGCGTGACCTCCTCGGGCCTTGGGGGAGGTGTGTCGGGACCCGGATATGCAAATCCGAAACCCTCTGTGTATACCACACTATTCCAGGATCACGCTAGTGCACACAGTGGAAACATAAATGACATATCATTCCATACATCGAAATAACTAAGAAGAACAAATTAATTATCATTGAATAAAGCAAACGACCTTATAGTCAAGGTTCATACACCAATGCCTCTTGGCTTAAGAAACAAATAAACCTATTGCAAATGAAATAAAATAACTTGGGCTATTCGACATGCCACAGCAATCATCTAGGGAACGCCTTCCTAGTCGATTTAGTCTTCATAGTACTCTCCTCTTGATACTCATTACCGGTCCTTCCTCAAAGAATTAAACAACAAGTATAAAGCCGTGAGTACAAAACGACTCAACAAGCCGAGGGAAATGATGCAATATATTCATGCACGACTTGACAAAGGATAGTTATATGGTTCATTTGTAGAAAGCAATAACTTGAATTTAAATACACTAAATAGATTGAAGGCGCTTTGAATAAAACAATAATAAATAACTGATAAATCAATGGTAGACAACATGAACAGTAATGACGAGGCATCACCCTACATCACTCAAACAAGTATCAACCACACAATTCAATAGTATAGCTTGAGACAACAAAACAACAAGTGAACTCCCCGCTCACATCCCAACCATTCCACATTTCAAGAAAATACTCTATACCCCGTGTGAAATCCCTGGTTTGTCCATGACCATGACACTATTATTCAATAGTTTACACTCGCAGAGGTTGTACAATTTTTACCCACAAGACATGATCATCCCTTAATGCCAAGCGCTAAGAACACACTTCCTTTGGTGTGTCGGCAGAGAGATCACTACAAAGCCTTTACAATGCCTGTCCAAACCCAAGATCGCCTTCTAAGGTTTCTGGGCCCCCTCTTGAGCCATGTGAGTCTACCCGTCCATCTCGGACCCCACACCAACAACTGGCAATACTCAAGTCTGGACATTGCAAATTAATCAGCTAGGTCAGCCCCATACCGGACTTGTGGTTGCACGGTTAGGCCCAGTTCAATGGCGCACAAGATTAAGTCCTTAAATTGTCTCAAGCAAAACAGCCACATCCCAATGTGCTAAACAGCACCCCCTTTACTGCACGATCAATTACCCGAGGGAAACATTTTGTTCAACCCAAAACCAATGGCATCCCCTGCCATGGTTCAACAAGTTTTACAACAGTGGTCAACAGCCACAATTCAATATCTCATTAAGTCAAGATTAACATTAGTTCACAGGTGATATGAATCCCATCGGACAACTAAGCATGGCTAAGCATAGCTACGATAACCCAATGCTGGTACTATGATTATGTCCAACTAATAATGTCCCAACCTATGGTTAACAATGGATACATGGCATTCCAATAATCAAAGGGGCATACTCAAACAGGTAAATAGCTACTCCCATAAACTAGCATTGTTACACAAATAGCATGCAATTGTATAAAACAAAGTACTTTTGCAAACATGGGTTCAATATGATCAAAGGTCTACGACTTGCCTTGTTGTTCAAGTGCTGATTCTTGGTCTTCGAAGTCTCCATTCACTCCCTCGAGATTCGCGTCTACCGGAAAACAAAGCAATGAAACCAAATAAATACAAAACAGAGAAGAAAACAAGCTCAAACTTGAAAATAAATGGCTCTGGAATGTAGATCTCGATTTTACAAAAATTTAGAAATTTGAATCGGCTCAATCGGAGTTCGGACGAGGGAGAACGGGCTCCTGGAAGATTTAATTCAGAGAAAATCAAAGAAATTCATCAGGGGTGACATGTGGCAACATGCTATTGGCTGGGATTTTCGGATTTTTCAGAAAATCAGAAAAAGAAAATAAATTTTCGGTTGACATGTGGGACCCACATGTCAGCGGCTTGGTCCACGGTAGACCGAGAGCACCGAGGCATTTGGTCGATCGAAGAACTCGCGACGACGGGCATACCACGGGGCGGCTAGAATGACATGGCGATGACGCTGGCAATGACGCGATGATGACGCAAAGATGGGCGGGTTCGCCACGCGGGCGAACCGGGCGCGTTATTCGACCGGACGGTCATGGGATGCAGATGCGCGCGGATGACGCGGCTTGATCCGGAGACGCCGGAGGGCGATCGGACGGCGGAGAGTTCGTGAAGGAACTCGACGGTGAGGGCGACGCAAGACTTATCGGAGCCGAGGAAGACGCACCCACCTGCGCGCGAATGGGTGGTCGATCGGGCGGAAGGAAGTGCGGATCTGGGAGAGTTCGACGCATGGACTCGACGGTGCCACCGATCACGGCGGAGACTCACCGAGAGGAGAAAACGGCGGAAGGTGTCTGGAGGCGATACTTGAAGCTCAATCTCCTCGACGCAGAGTCTTGGGCGAAGTAGGGCGTGGTGCGGCGCGAGAGGCGAACCTCGGCAAGGCGTGGTTTCAGCTTAAATAGCCTCGGAGGCGAGGAAAACCTCAAACCGAGGAGGCGGCGCGCGCGAGGTCTCGAGGCCGATTAGGTTTAGGGTTTCGACGGGGACGTGGCGGAGATTCACGCCATCCAAGCGGCGATCGGACGGCCGCACGAAAGCGGCGGCTGCAGGAAGTGGGCTTATGAACAGAACGGACAAGCAATTCGCCCAAGAGATTTTGGAATTTAAAACGCTTTTCCAATTTAATAAATTCCAGAAATTAAAATAACTCCTAATAAATTCAAATAAATAGCAAATAAATTCGGAAAAATCTCCAAAAATACAGAAAAATTCCTTGAGGCATAAGGAACCCAATAAAAACTAGAAACCTTTAATTTGATGCATAGATTAATCAAATTAAATCTTATAATTATTAGAAAATTCAATTTAAGCTTCGGTTAATTCCAAGAAATTTTAAATGATTCATTTTTTATTTTAAAAATTCCAAAACTCAAATTTTGGGATGTTACAAGGTGTCTCAGTAAGTCGTGCACATGTATGAGGCACGTACCAGTCCAAATACTCGACGTATGACTCAAGGTTGTACGGTCAATCCTCCACTATTACCTGGTCCGTGGCGGACTGCTCCCATGCAGTCGTCCATGGTAACTATGTCTCATGCCGGTCGTCACTCCTTTGGCCCCTCCAAGATTGCCTACGGGAATGAAAGTTGTATGTTACAAATTATAATTACAAATTACAGTTCATATTTACGAATTAAACATACATATGCACTTTTTGTGGCAAAGGCAGGCCAACTGGAGGGGAGATTTACTGATAAAGTCCAAATTGGTACATCACTCTAACTGGGTTGTACGCCTTCACCATATGACAGAACATGAGGTGGCACGTTGTCAACCAGTAAGCACCATCCTGCTCGCACTACTGTGACAATCCATGCGGTGCAATAGTGACCAACAAATCAAAAGTCTAGGGTTGCCATATTATTTCATCCTTATGCCGGGTCTCAAAGCAGTTGTGAAACTCAGGGTAGACTCTCCGAGATCTATCCCTTGTCCATCCCAAGTGGCAGGCCGTCTACCGAGTACCCATGGTGAGACCATCATCTGGGTGACCAACGTCACCGTAGAACTAAGCCTCCAATGGATACAGGTGAATGGGCTCCCAGAAGTACGGGCGTCTAACAGGAAAGTGCTCCCAAGATTAGATCTAAAGCAACAAGTAGCACACTGTAAGAACGGGCTCCTTCCCCGTTGTCTCCACGTAAGCTGCGTATAATCCCCTGTATATGGAGTAGACCACCACTGATCCAAAACTGAACTGAGGGACATCGTCGAAGTCAGTGTTAGCCAAAGTCTCCGCGATGTGGATGTAGCTCGGGTAGACAACATCTTCCTGTGTTGTAGGGAACAACACCCAGCCAAACAGGAAGAGTAGGTATGCGACAAGGTGAGTCCTCAACATGTACTGAGGCACATCATTGGGGCATCGGATGTAGGGGTAAAGCCATGACAGCGGACCCCCACACTCTGCTCAAGGACTGCATGACCAAACATGTCCTGCAATCTTACCCTCCAATCAGGCCTCCTTGGTGGCGGAACTATCGGGCTGCCCTGATAGGCAAGCCGGTAATGTAGGCAACGTCTTGGAGGGTGATGGTCATCTCCACAAGCAGAAGTGGAAAGTGTGGATCTTTGGACTCCAATGATCGACTAGCACGGACAAGAGAGCCTCGTCCAAAGTGAAGCAATTCCCGATGTACATCATCTGTGCCAGTGGCAATAGCCATGACTCTCGTAGAATGGGCAGGTACCACGCGTCCAAGGGCCAGTGCTCCTTTGGGGCCCTAAGAATGAAAGATCGTGGTCCGACACCTATAAGCTAGATCTTGCTACGATGCTAGGTATCTTTGTATGGGTCAACCAAAGTCTGTGGGTGTCCAGCCATGTCTCACGTGAAAAAAGAAACAAAAATTAATATAGGTAAAACAAAAAAAATAACAAGACATGACATAACAACAAATAAAATGTGACGACATGACATTACATAACATGAAATAGATAGCACTGTACATGATATTACATAACAAAATAATGAAATTGCAGGAAGGTACTAACCGTACACAAAAATAAAATTACATAAAGGTATATTGTCATGGTTGCTACGGATTGGTCGACGAGCCAGCCCTATTAGGGCAGTTCTTCATTGTATGCCCTACTATCCTGCATATATGGCACTTGCATGGCGCTGGTACGTCTCCCCACTAACTTGTGTCCATATCATTATGGATTCGCTGTGACTGCCACCGACCACGGCTGCTCTGCTTCAAAGTGTCATTCTGACACCATGTCACTTCACCTAGCCACAGCTCCCTGTAATGTATGTCCAAGCCGTAGGAGTTGAACTCCGAACTCCATGTCCCGAATAGATGGTCAGTGCTAAAGTACTTCTGCCTGACTCCATCTAAGGTGCAGGTGTCGTGGGAGTGAGCCTTCTCTATTTTCTTCCCTATATATGCATGCATACGTTCGAAGAACTATTTTCCCTCGTCTAGATGCCTCCTTGCATTCTGTTCACAAAGTATCCAATGGTCCTGTTCTAGGTCTCCTCTATGATGGCACTGATTGGGAGGGACCAAACAACCTTCAGAATACCATTGTAAACCTTTAAAATGTTAGTTGTTATTATGCCATACCTTGAGCCGCCGATGTCATGCAACAGGGACTACTTCTCTAGTACTAGTGCGTGCAACTACACCCATTGAGAGAAGTTGTTAACCTGGCCCTTTGTGGACTCCATCATATGTTTCGCGGTCTCCTCATCGAGCACTCTCCATAAAGACTTGAACTTCCATCTCTGGTTTTGCATGCAAAGCCTCTTGAATGTCTTCATGACTTACTTGTTGCGGAACCTCCTATATAGATTCACGGCAAGATGCCTCATGTGCCAGCGATTGATGACATCATTCCATTGGTACGGTGGCTATGTCCCTCCTTCCATGGTGCTGATGGAGGACATTAACCCAGCATGCCTGTCCGTGATGAGGCATAGTTCGGACGGTATTGGACAACAGCTTGCTTCACATTTGTTAAGAACCACAACCAGCTCTACGTGTTCTCGTTTTCCATGATTGCATAGGACACCAGGAGTAGCTGGTCGTTGGCATCCGCAATGACCACCATTAGTATGGTGCCCCTGTACTTGTCGGATAGGAAAGTCCCATCCTTGGTCAACATAGGTCGGCAGTGCTTGAAGCCCTAAATGGCTGGTCCGAATGCCTAAAACACACGGCCGAGGATGAAATAGTTGGGACTCATATGGGGTGCAGCCTATCCATCTTTTTGATGTAGGTCCCAGGATTGGCTTTAGCAATCTGGTGAAGCATACGAGGAACAAGGTTGTACCCCACTTCGTACGTGCTGTGCATTATCTCTACTATTATAAAGCACGACTTGGTGGATGGTCCGTTCTTCCGCGGGCCCCACTCCCCACCCCCTTCTCACTTCAGCAGGCATGCCCCACTACACACCATGACTCCTCGGCTTCCTCGGCACCGCCCACTCAAGCCCCCAACCCTAATCTCACTCACGCCCCTTGGCTCCTCGCTTCTCCTCGCGCCGCCTCACTCCGAGCCCCCTCTCACTCCACGGCCCTCGGCTAGCTCTTCCCTCTCCTCGCCTCACATGCATCTCTCGCCTCCCTCCCTCTCTCTACCACAGACGATAGCACTCCCCAGATCGACCTCGCTCGATTGGGGATCGGCGGATGGCGGCGCCGATGTATGGGAGGCGGCGACGCGGCGATGGTGGTCGCAGCTCGCCAACGCAGGTACCACGCCATCGCTGGCAGCGCCAACGCCGACGCCAACCGCTGCCTTCAAGGCTTCCGTGACCTCCTCGCCCTCTTCGTGCTCGCCTCGCCGCCTTCTTCCGCCACCACGGCTCCTCAGCCCAGCGCGGCCTCCCTCACGGGCGCCTCGCCTCCTTCTTCCTCCTCGCTCACAGGTAAGCCCGACTAACTCGAGTCGGACGACTAATCGGTTGAAGCAATGCTGCTGCCATGCCTGCAAATTTCGTGCTTTGATGCCTCTGTGTGTTTGACGCGGCAGCATCTTTGGCAACTAGCTGCTGTTCTTGGTCGGCCTCAGCTACACCAATCCCACCTACGCCGCCATTCAGCCATCCATTCCAGTCTTCACCTTCATCTTGGCCCTCATCATGGGGTCAGTTTCACTCACTCATGACAATCTTCAGAAATTCACGCTTCTCTTTGCTCTTGAGTTCCAAGTATTTTGTTTGTTCCAAAGATCAAATCATGAGCTTGGTCACACATGAGGGCGGGTAAAGATTGGTGGCACGATTGTATGTGTGCTTGGTGCTGTTCTTATGGTGCTGTACAGGGGCCCAGTTGTGTTTGGTAGCGGCGAGCTCGACATCGATATTCATAGTAATGGTGTCATCACTGCCATGTCACAGGCGGAGCCAGTATCATCTTTGTTCATGGCGATTGGAATGCAAAAATGGCACATTGGAGTGCTGTGCTTGATAGGGAACTGCCTCTGTATGGCTACTTATCTTGCTTTGCAGGTAATAGTGATTTTCATGTTGTTGATACACCCTTTTGCTTTTGCACTTTGATGCTTATTGGTTGGGGCACGCAGAAACTTTAAATTTTGATCAAGCATATGTGCAGCGCAAGTCCTGCAAGTCTCTGTAAGTTAGATCGATAATTTAATAGGATGACTTTAGATGGCCTCAAATCTATTGAGAACATTCTGTTTTGATAAAAAATTTCAGTCTTAACAGTTTCCTGATACCATTTTTGCCCTCTTGGCACTCTTGAAGTACCAGTATGTGAACCTTAGGTTGGCTTTTACTTTCTTCCTAGGAAGTGCAAGTCTTGTATGCTGTGTGTCCAACTGGCCGTTACAAGATTCCTGATTAAATTTTGTCTGAGATTTGGTGTATTGTTACAATATGATTTGTCATGGGCTGAGCAAATTATACTTCACTCTAAGGATGAAGATTAGTCATTTATACAAGGAGATCATCTGTCTGGCAATCCTGGAATAACTTTATGTTTGTGTTGTATTTGACTTTACTTTAGTATATCGCGTTCAGTAGATCTTATGGTAGAAGATCAGTGTGCTACAATTCCTTTCGCAAAAAAATGTTTCTTTTTTTTATACTTATTCTGTTCATGTGTTGTTATTTGAGGCTTCAATTTTGTTGAAGTATCCTTCTAGCTTGTCATTGACAGCATACTCATACTTTTTTGGAGCTGTTTTAATGGTCATTTCAGGAGTTTTTGCCACAAATGACAAAGAAGATTGGGCTTTGACTCAATCTGAGTTTGCTGCTGTTGTATATGCTGTAAGCTTCATGTTGAGCCTTTTCCGTACTCCCAGGAGTGCATATTCCCGCCTTCCAACATACCACTTAAACAAACATATTATACCTCTTTATCATTTTTAGTATACTTAAATACCAATTATAAGATACTCCAATGTGACATGGTTGAAAAGAATTCATCGGAGCCCTTTATTTTTGGTATATACTCTTTTCCATATATAAAAAGAATATGTACACCTAGGAGTAGTATGTACTCCCATTTTCAATATACCATTTATGATGCAGTTATATCTCTTTATCTTTTTGAACATACTGTAATACTGATTATAAGATACTCAAATTGAGTTCCATGAAAAATTTTATCAAAGTCCACTCTTTATAGCATGATTTGTGTATATACTCCTTTTATATATAGAAAAGGGTATATACCAAAAATAGAGGGCTATGATGAATTTTTTTTCAACCATGTCGCAGAGGAAATGGATGTTACTATCGGTGAGGAAGTTGGTTACAGTATCCGTTTTGAAGATTGCAGCAGCCACAAAACTGTTCTCAAGTAAGTTTTTTTGATCCTTCTGTTTCATTAAATAACATGATAGCTGCACCATCCTTTGGCAGATTGATATGGAGCATGTTTCTTTGCTTTTTAGGTATTCTGATCTAATCATGTTGTGTTGAACACTATTGCTTCCTATCAGATTTTTGACAGATGGTATGCTTCTGAGAGAAGCAATGGCTGACCCACTTTTAGAGAGGTACAAAGTGATTGTTCTTGATGAGGCTCATGAGCGAACATTGGCAACAGATGTTCTGTTTGGGCTTCTGAAGGAGGTTTTAAAGAATAGACCTGATTTGAAGCTTGTTGTTATGAGTGCCACCCTTGAGGCAGAGAAATTTCAGGGTTACTTCAGTGGTGCACCATTGATGAAGGTGCCTGGGAGACTTCATCCGGTTGAGATCTTCTATACACAAGAACCAGAAAGGGACTATCTAGAAGCTGCTATCAGGACAGTTGTGCAGATACATATGTGTGAACCTGTTGGTGATATCCTTGTCTTCCTTACTGGGGAAGAGGAGATTGAGGATGCCTGTCGGAAATTTAATAAGGAAATTAATAACATGGGAGATCAGGTTGGCCCAGTTAAAGTCGTGCCTCTGTATTCTACTCTACCCCAGCAATGCAGCAAAAAATTTTGAACCTGCTCCTGCCCCATTGAAAGAGGGAGGTACTCCTGGAAGAAAAATTATTGTGTCCACAAACATCGCTGAGACATCCTTAACCATAGATGGTATAGTGTATGTGATAGACCCAGGGTTTTCCAAACAGAAGGTTTACAATCCAAGGATAAGGGTGGAATCCTTCTGGTGTCACCAATTTCAAGGCAAGTGCCCATCAGAGAGCTGGTCGTGCCGGAAGAACACAGCCTGGGAAGTGCTTCAGGTTATACACAGAGAAGAGTTTTAATGATGATTTACAACCCCAGACCTACCCAGAAATTCTTAGGTCAAACCTTGCAAATACTGTTCTTACTTTGAAGAAACTTGGAATTGATGATTTAGTGCATTTTGACTTCATGGATCCTCCTGAACCGGAAACTCTAATGAGGGCCTTAGAAGTTTTGAACTACCTGGGGGCACTTGATGATGAAGGTAACCTAACACCTTTAGGTGAAATGATGAGTGAGTTTCCCCTGGATCCACAGATGTCAAAGATGCTTGTCATCAGTCCAAAGTACAACTGTTCAAATAAGATCCTCTCGATATCTGCCATGCTGTCAGGTATGTCAACTAAATTGCATTTCAACTACTTAATTATCATGTTCATATATTATACACACTATTTTGCTTGCTTATTTTGCGTTTGCAAGCAAAATGCATGTTTCTAGCATGTGATCTTGCATGCAGGCTACTGCTTGCACGCCTTCCATTATTTTCGTGTGCATCTCTTTCATGGGCTGTCATCAGCAACTGTCATGCACCTGGCTTCTTGAGCTATTGATCGAAATGATCATACGGTTTAGGCTGATGCAGATAGTTGCTGTTTGTTGAGTTATTCTGACAAAGCAAATGGTATCATCTTGCCTCTTTGCATCTGCTGACCACCATGGACTTCGTCTGTGATGCATTCAGTAAAAGAAGAGGAGTGATCAAAAGCATTTAGGTAATTTTTATATTCCTCTATCCAATTTGATTTTTGTGTGTGTGTGTGTAAGTAGCCACTTATGCTGGTGGTTGCTAATGCATGCCAAACTTGAAACTTGAAGCCTCAATCTATTTTGCTCAAAGATGTTTGGCCAACACACCATGTGAAAACTCCAATGAGTGCCTGGAAAGTAGGGATTGCAGGTTTCTAGATCCAGTGCAGTTTAGAAAAATGCTAATCAGTATTTATGTCTCTTTCATCAAATGCTCCCTGTGGTACACTGGGTTTGGTGGACAAATAAAGGAGATTCTTACTGTTGCATTGGCTACTTCTGGGGAGCTCCTCCTTTTGTAGTATTTGATTCCCTTCTTGCATACACTTTGCACATTTCATGGCAGAGAGCAGAAAAGCACACTGCTCTCCGTTTTAAGGTCAGATCAGTGTGCAGAAAAGCACACTTTGCACATTTCATGGCAGAGAGCAGAAAACTTTAAATTTTGATCAAGCATATGTGCAGCGCAAGTCCTGCAAGTCTCTGTAAGTTAGATCGATAATTTAATAGGACGACTTTAGATGGCCTCAAATCTATTGAGAACATTCTGTTTTGATAAAAATTTTCAGTCTTAACAGTTTCCTGATACCATTTTTGCCCTCTTGGCACTCTTGAAGTACCAGTATGTGAACCTTAGGTTGGCTTTACTTCTCTTCCTAGGAAGTGCAAGTCTTGTATGCTGTGTGTCCAACTGGCCGCTACAAGATTCCTGATTAAATTTTGTCTGAGATTTGGTGTATTGTTACAATATGATTTGTCATGGGCGGAGCAAATTATACTTCACTCTAAGGATGAAGATTAGTCATTTATACAACACTACTATAGAATAGGTCATCACCGCCGTTCGTCACGCTTATTACCGCCGGTTATGGGCGCCGGCAAGTGATTGGTCGGCAAAGTGATACTGGGTTATGCACGCCGCTCAGAACCGTAGTGATAATAGATACCACCGCCGGTTCATTATACAACGGCAGTGATATTCGACTTATCTCTGCCGGTTTACACTAGCATCCGGCAAGGATACTCAACTATCTCTGCCGGTTCAACCTAGAATCCGCAAGGATATATGTATCTCTGCCGGCTTATACGAAGAACCGATAAAGTGATTCAGAGATCACGCTGCCTCGACTGAACCGGCAAGGATAATCAATTGGTGAAAAAAAATTTAGATGTACTTCATAGATATTTACCTTGTATAAAATATTCAAATTCAATACATATGAGGACTTACAAAAAGAGTTTTTGTAAGTCCTCATATGTATTGAATTTGAACCTGCAATTTTATACATAGGTAGAGTAATCTATGAAGTACATGTACTAATTTTTTTCAGAGTTTTCGTGACTTTTATTAGTTGGTGTGCACGATGTGTACACGGGAAGGCCTGTGTGCACATGATATGTTGCCTTCAAATATATAGTATATAAAGCGTCGTTACATCATAATTAAAATATATTAAAGCATCACAATATTTAGTTTTTTACAATAGTCTGTTCACAAATGTAGTGTGAGTACATCTCGTTCACTTTGGATCGAGGCTTTTGTCGTGGAACTCGCCCTTTGGATCGATGACTGTTCACAATGAATCCAAATGATATGCTCTTGAATTGCTAAAATTTCTTTCGGCAAGAATCGATTGGTTCTCAGCTTGGAGCGCTGTTATTGAAGAAAAGAGAAATTTAATTAATGATGATAGATGTTAAATGAAAGAAAAGTAGGCATGAATGTGTAATTATATACCATGGCTTCGTTATATCCGACAGTCTTCGTGACAATTGCATGTAAATTTGTACATACGTAGTATGCGCATAAACTATTTCCCTGGTCCTGTCTCATGCATGGAAAGTCTGTTATTATTTTGAAAGTTGTCCCAGTAGGGAAGATGCGACCACCTTTATTGCAATACCGTGTGAATGCGCTGTGAATGATTTTAAATAGTAATTAACCTTAAATACAATAGAATAAAATATTACTAGAGCAATAACGCAACGATCGAGTTTACCTGTTCATCATCTTCCAAAAATTATGTTCATACTCACGAAGATCTTTTCTCATCGAGTCCAAGACATAAACCCTGCTAGCTTCTAACTCGATGACGAGGAGGACCCAGTGATAACTAGACATATATGTTAACATAGCCTATTAGTCCCACACCGTGTCACGCAAAAATAATAAAACAATATTAGAAGTAGGGTAATACGTACTGAAAGTTATAGGGTACAAGTACGGAGGTTTTCTTTCTCAGCTTGTAGAAAGTCTTAAATAAATAGTCTTCAACAAACTTTGGGTTATCACGGACGAGTGTCTCGTTGACAAGCCCCGGATCGAGAAATCCTAAATCTTCATCCTTATTTTTTCCACATAATTGTATCTCCATTCTACATATGTAAAAAAGAAGTTAGACATACAGTTGAACGGTAGAAGAATATACAATAATATAAATAGAGACTTACAAAGTCCATACCGACCAAAGGACGCGTCCGAGCATCTAGCCGGTACAACATATATACAATTCGCAGAACTCTAACCGAACATGTCATCCCTATTGTGAAAATGCTAATCTTTGTATTTCATCGATCGCCCACATACCTGCTGGCACCGCTTTGCATGTAATAATGATGGACGCTACCGCAATTTTGTTGTTAGGTTCTCTAAATCTTTTGGGGAGCCAGGTTGCCTCAAAATGTACTTCCAGCTTAGACCTAGCTCGTAATTACGACGTTGTTCAGCAAGATCTTTGAGCTTGCGACATCGATGCCTCAAAGACTAGCCATCTTCAAGTTTTGCTTTCGGAGATGCGCCGTAGTCCGACATTTTCGAAGGTTGAAGCCTGCCTCTTTGGCTTTTGCCATACTCAAGAAAAACTCCGCAAGATTAGCATCGACTTTAGTCTTCTGTGATGGCGCTTTTGGAAGTGAGATGTTACCTCGGCCTTCGCTTGCTCTTTTGCGTTCTTCTTCACCATATTGGCCGGGTAATTTCTTACGAGGTCAGTCTTGCCTTCACAGATGACCGAGATTTGGTACAAGACGATGCGGACTTTCGAGATGGTGTTGATGTTCGATTCTTCTTATGTGCCGGCTGAGGAGTTGGACTTTTCCTGGCTGGTGCCGGAGGAGGAGTTGGACTTTTTCTGGATGGTGCCGGTGGAGGAGTTGGACTTTTCCTGGCTGGTGCCGGCGGAGGAGTTGGACTTCTCCTAATTAGTGCCGGCGGAGGAGTTGCACTTTTTGTAGGCGACAGGTCTGCGTGTGGAGAGTGCGGCTCATCATCATCGTCGTCGTTGTCGGCCTCATCGTCCGAGCCGAACATAATCAAGCTCTTGCGCCACGCGAGGAAGCCATGCACATTTTCTCCAAGTTTGTTTTTTCCGTCCTCGCCAGGAATCTCACCCTCCATTTTGCGATATTGTCGGACTACACTATCTACTTCGACCCTGGCGAATCCCAGCGGTATTGGGCGGCAGTGCAGAACCTGCGAGGAGGCGCATGGCCAAGCCCTGCCATCAGCCACCTTGATGGTAATGCCATGTGCGGACAAATGCAGCTTGCACGGTGTCGGTTCTGTGATGTCATCCACTGGAAAATGGAGTCGATGCTCTACCAGAATCGTTGTGGACGCGCAGCTGCTCTTAAGAACACCGTGACTGAGGTTCCGAGGGCTATCATCGAGTGGCGATCGTGAGCTGAGAGCTTTCTGTACTGCTTGCTCCACAACTTGATCCAGCTTCGCTCTCTCTTCATCTAGCGCTCTTGCCACAGCAAGTTGTATTGACGTTTGCAGTTCATCTTCTCTTAGTCTTTTAGACCGCTTGTACGATGATGCGTCAGCTGGGAAGCCTTCTTTCCACGGCACCAAACCAACTCCTCGGGTGCGCCCAGGATGCTCCTTGTTACCAGTAGAACCTTGATCGACCATCATTCTCCCTTTGTGGCTTGAAAAGCCCTTGGGAAGACTCCATGTGAGCATCCGATATTTTCATGACACCTCCGGGCTCTATCGCCTCAAGCTCAAGCTTCCATCTTCGAGACAAGCCCCCTCCCAAACAACTAGTGCTTTGATCATGCAAAGGAACTCGGCCGTCGCAGGAGTAACGCCTTTGAGGGTTAGCTCTTGTTCGCGGCTATCCCATGCGTGTATTTTCTTCACGTGAGCTACCAAAGGCCTAGTGTGTGAGGGTACATATTCTTATCCGCGTTAGCCTTGTTCTTCTGACTCACTGTCTGGGCTTCTTCAGAATTCCTGTACTCCACAAAGTCCTTCCAAAATTCCCTTATCTTTGGAAACGTGTTAAAATTTGGCGTGACATTCTTCTTCACATAGTTCTTATTCAGCTGAGTCTTCCAATTCTTCCAAAGATGTGCACATGATACTTAGTGCACGCTTTGCAACCAACTCGACCCTTGGGGAAATGGAATACGTGTTTTAGCTTGCCCCATAGCGAGTCCTTCAGTCATCGAGAACCACCCACTGATCACCTTCGGGGCCGGTCCATGATCTATAGATGATGGGCACGTTATCCCTAGCAAGTACTCCGCAGTTGTCCTCAGACGGGCCACGCCGACGCTGGTATAGCAGTTCCCCAACTTCCGAGAGCTGGACTATGTTGTGAACGCCCTTAGGCATCTTGCTCGGACCACGACCTGCGTGCGGCCTTTGTTCACTAGACGTTTGAGCCTACAATTGATCTTGTTATTAGTCGTATGACCCTATAATATTTTGGGAATCACAACGCACTAATACTTTACCTCGCCCATGTTAGTCGCGTCGACCTGGTCCATGGCGATGGCGTCGACTTGGTCCATGGCGAAGGCCACTTGATCCATGGCAATGGCGTCGCCTTGGTCCATGGCAATCGCGTCGCTTTGGTCCATGGTCAGGACGTCAGTTGCTCCATACCAATATCCTCAGAGGTTCAAGTAGCCACTTGGGCTACCCACTCCTACTGCCTTCACATTTGAGGGCCGAACTCCTCCGCACTTGTCCCCGATTCGAGGCCATTCCTAGCAATCCAAAATGTTATTGGGTTAATTATATTGCATTCATTTATGGTTGCTACATGACATCAAACTTGTGAATTCAAACGATGGTAATTTGCTAGAGTTGAGAGGAATAAGTGATGTTGTGACCTCATGCTACAAACATGTGCACATGTAACTTTAAAATGATACTTATACATGAGAAAAAAATCACATGATACATATACATCTCGAAATGAAAAAATAATATGAAAAAATTCATATATTCTTAAGAATATATTCCACACTAAAATGATTTTAAAAAAAATAAGCCCCTGCAAGTTCAAGAAGCATGGATGTCACGAGAGCGTCCGGTACACCGAGAGGCGAAGCCATGAGGAGACATGCTCGCTTGAAATGGACTTGGGACTTGGTTCTTTGCCTTCTTTCGCGGCACTAATCGCTTATAGTCTTCCTCCCGCCTCCTCTTCTTTATTGATCATGGAGTATCGCGTGTCTCCTCATGGCTTCGCCTCTGTATGTCTGACGCCTCGTGACACCCATGCTTCTTGAACTTGCAGGGCTTATTTTTTTAAACACATACATTTTTGGTCAACAAAATATACATACACATAAAATAGGATCAAATTCATTATATATCGAGAGTTACAAACAAGAGAAAATTACGCAAGTTTAAACTCTATAAACTTGTCGACTTTTCTCTTTTGTAACTCTCAGATATAATGAATCTTGAAATTTCATACAACTTCTTACTATTACAATTAGTGGCACAACTATTAACTAAATGAACTACAACTACTTACTATTACAATTAGTGGCACAAAACAAATATTTACAACACATGTATACATCTTTCTGAAACAAATATTTACAACACATGTATACATCTTTCAAGAAGATATACAAAGCACCAAATTGAAGTTTACTTTTGGCTGCAATATAAATAACCACAGAGCAAAATGATCAAAACAAAGACATGTGCAGATGTGAATTCACAAGGCAACTAGCATAAAGCTCAACTTGTTTATTTTGAGTGTTCTCAGATGTCGGGTTGCCCAAAGGCCCTCCTCGCCACAAGGGACGAGTAATAGACTAATTTGTGACAACCTTACCTTAGTAATAATTCGTTAGTCTTCCATAGCATGTAGCTATCCATGAACACATATATGTAAAGATCAGCTGATGACAGCACCACCCCAATGCTTGGACATCACAATTTTCAATAAGTCATGAATATGAGTTTAATAACAGAATTCGGAACCAAGTCTAAGTTTCTAACTCAAAGCATTTGGACTAGCTCACAACTCATAAGAAGAAAATTTTGCTTGACATTTTGTTGAATCAAGTAGCAATACAATGGTGCATGCAAGACTTTGTTCATTATTCCTCTTAAGCATATATATGAGAATATATAATTCACAAACAAGATGTATGACATAAACAAGACAACAGTAAGCATGGTTAAGTCATACATAATATGAATTATACCTACTGTCTCAAAGACAATAAAATGAATATGGTGCTCTCAGATTTAGGGTTAGAGTAAAGATTAGAATCTTTACTACAATCACGAATCGGCTAACAATTTATTCTATGCATTAGGCCTTGAACTCTTACCACCTTAAATGCACAATTAAGAATCTCTGTCAAGAATTATACCTTAAATGTATGTCGAATCTCTCAATAGTCGAGCAATGCTTTCAGATTACCAATTTAGTGATCTCTAATACCGTTTAAACAAACCAAGACAAGAATTAAGCCAGATTCGGTTATCGCCTCAGACTACACCGGTATTAAACAGTTCAAGCGCAAGAACTAGAATATATTAATCGAATCCGAGCAAATATCAAACTAATCAGAATTAATGAGTAAGTATCGATTCGATTCAAACTAATCAAGTCTCACAAGAAGACACAGTGTCACTTGTGATGAGACTCTAATAGCATCGTAACACGAGCTAGCATAACAAGTGCCGATGTAAAATATGATTCGAAAATAACAGTCTACAGCTTCAAGGCCTAAAACAGAGAGATAAATGTTCTCGGTCATACTTTTACCCTAGTTCATCACAAAGCAACAAACGTGCATCGAAAATCTGAGATTAGTTGTCACAAATTGTTTATTGCGCCCCAAATCCTCATCAACACTATACCCACATGCTAGGTCCCCAAGCCAAATGAATTGATCGCCCTTAGCATCTCGCACATGCACATCTCAAACATTCACAATCACATTCACAATCACATGCACATTCACATTCACATTCACATCTACACATTCACATCTCACAACCACATTCGCACATCGCAAGAGCATTTGCCAAGGCGACGGCGGGAGACGTGGGAGGTCGAGGCGACGCGGGGAGACGGGGAGGTGAAGGCGACGGTGGGAGGAGACGCGCGGCCGCCCCGAGTCGAGGCGACGCGGGCGGTCCGAGAGCGAAGCGAGGCGAAGCGAGGCGACGGCGTCCGAAGTCGAGGCGGCGGGGAGTTTCACGCGAACCGACGGTGGTGGTCCGTAGGCGCGCAAAGATCGAGGAGCCTCGAGGCGGCAACAGAAATCGAGATGAGGGCGCGGGCTAGGGCTAAGGTAAATGAGAGGAAGGCGCGTGTTTCTATTTATAGTGGTGGAATATCACCGCCGGTTGGTCATACCAACCGCAAGGATAGTATATCACTATCTGCCATTGTACAACCGACAGAGATAGTGGAATACTACCGCCGGTCCATTGTACAACCGCAAAGGATAGTGGAATACTACCGCCGTCCATTGTACAACCGGCAAGGATAGTGGAATACTATCGCCGTCCATTGTACAACCGGCATTGATTAGAATACTATCGGGCCATTGTACAACCGTGGATAAGCTCTTTGCCCATATTCTCGTTAAAATTTGTCTTTTTATTATCTTGTTAATATAGGACTAATTTGATCATGAAATTTTATATGTAGATGGGGTAAGATGAGATGTACATCCATGATTTTGTTTCAGAATTTTTGGAAACTTTTTCTTAGTTGGATTGCACGGTGATTGCACCAAATGTTTGTCAAATTCGAACAAATTCAAGTGGAGTCAAAATCACAAAAATCCAAATGCAAGAAACTTTCAATTTGATCAAAAGAAAGCATAACCTCAATTTCCATTATTGCATATATTACATTAATTGTTACATATGAGAAAATAAACATGTCGTTCATACAAAAGAAAGCATACATTTCATTACTACAACTAAGCTACGACTCGACCTTCGTTATGATCGCGGCGTATGTATGTAGCTTTGTCAAAAATTGTAATAACGGCCGCATAAAGCTAAGCTCGGAGTAGTTCGATTATGATTCATGAAGAAGAGCGGAAGAGATCATGAGGCGACGCCATGGTTTTCTTTCAAGATTTATCCGAAAAGCGTCCGAGGTGAATTCAGTGTCAGAAGATAGGTTGCAGTTTTCGCAATGGAGGGTGCCTGCAACGCATCGTCCAGAAGATGCGAACTCTGTTCTTTCTATGCTGCGTTCTTCAGAGCAGCCTGTTGTCGGTGGCAAAAATTGGACTGCCAACAGTGATTCTATCTCTGATTCAAATGATCTTTTCGGTGATGTGCAACCGGCTATGCAGGTATGTCTCTCTGGGCGTGCAGATTACAAATATATGCCATCTCATCTTCTGCTGGGTGATCAAAGACGTTGCAATAAGCAATTATTCATGGGTTCCTGGCCTTGGGATAAAAGCAAGGGTTGGAGGGGTCCTTTGCCAAAACCAAGGTGTTCTTTGCCAAGAACATTAGGGGACTACTTACTTCCATTGATCGATGAAAAAACTCGCAGATGCCACTCATTGGGAGGTCCTGTTCAGCGTGTTCTTCGCTCTGATCCGGATTATTCGCCAGTTACTAATTGTCTGGGAATCAAAAATTTGAATTTGTCTGCTGCCAGGCCTGAAGTTGGGCCAATTGTGTCGGTGGGCCTGTAGCCTGCCACCTCGGTTTGGTCATTACGTAACCCTGGGTTGGCGTCTCTGCATAGGAGGTTGACCTATCACAAAACATCTCGTTCATTGCGCACTTACGCTCAGGTCGTCATGGCGGGCGGCGCGGCGGCAGCTGGTGATGGCCAACGGCAACAAGACCGGAGCTATGGAGGACAACCTCGGCCGGCTTGTACGGGTGGCCGTCCCCCGAGATTCATTGGCCGCGGTCGTGGGCGATATTGGGGTTGCGATCGTGTCCAGCATTATGGAGGACGCGGTGATTCCTTCGGCCGCGGGGTGCAGGGTAGTGGTCCTCAAAATTTTGTGACTTCTGGGGGATTCCGATCATCCAATGCTGGGCGGCTTTCTGAGGAGGATCAGGATCTGTCGAAGCATGCTTTGGACACGGGGAACAGTTCTGGTACCCAGGTTGGCAACAAAGGTAATCCACCTGTTTGTGAACCAGCATTGAAGAAGACGAAAAAATTTCTTCTCTGTTGCGAGATTTGTGAAGAAGAGCACTTTACTCCGCAATGCCCATCGTTGCATGGACCTAAGCCATCTGCGCCATTCAATGCAATGGTGGGGATGGTCTAGGATTTTTTCACATTCCTTATACTATCGCTGCCAAGACCCTTGTGCTCCTCATGACAGCCCTAATCCGTATTGTTGAAGGCATGGTTCCGGCGGACTTGGTTAAAAAAGAATTGGCTAGGGCGATTCCGGTGAAGTAGAATTGGGAGGTTCGGAATCATGAAAACAACACTTATATTGTTCCATTCCCTTGTCAGGTTGAACTTCAAAGAATGATTAGTATGAAGCGTTTACGCACTGACAATAATGAGGGAGTTATGTCGTTTGAAGAGTGGAATATGGAAATACAGCCTAAAAAGAAGCTTCAGAAGGTATGGGTTCATGTATATGGTGTCCCATATGAAATCAGATCATTTTTACCTCTGTGGGCTGTTGGCTCAATTCTTGGTGCTACTCAAAGGGTAGACATGAGATCGATGAGAAAAACAGGGGTTGTCAGATTGTTGGTCGCTGTCCTCGATGTTAATTGTATTCCGGATGATACTGACATTGTGGTTGGCGATTGCTTATATGAAATCTTCTTTAAAGTCGATTATGTGGTCAATGAGATAAATGGGGAGTCAGCTGAGTTTGATGAAGATGATGATCTCGATGATCAGGATCAGCAATCAAAAGACACAGACCAAGAAATGGAAGAGGCCAGAAATGGTAACAAAGATGGTAGTAGTGAGACTCAAAGACTTCCTGGGGGCAATATTCCGTTTCAGAAGGGCTCTACTTCTGGTGCCTCAAATGTTTCAAAGATGCTGCAAGCTCAGAGGGTGAGTTCCTCGGTTGAGAATCTTCGGGATGATTCTTGTGTTAGGGTTGCAGAACAATGTGAGATGTATAAGAATGTGGCCGGCTCTCATGTTCTTCCAGGTAAATGTGTCCAAGATACCATCTCTGAAATTTCTTCCCATTCTTTGCAAGTTGATGGGGATGTGCAGTCTGATTCCTATTTTCGTAAGTCTCTGGATGCTATTAGCAAATCGGTGTTTGTTGATTGTGATACCAACAAGGAGGTGGACATCACAGCCGAATTGTCTGTTAGTGCATTTAATGATCAAACTGGGATTTGTGATGTGGAGTTGAATCCTGGGCAGCTTATGATGGATCAATCAATGGAAGGGGATAGTTTAGTTGTGAGTTCTGGAGGTGTTATTTTTCATCCTCCTTTGCTTTCATCTAATTCACTTCAGCATGTTCCTGTCCTGGTTACTGATATTCTGGCTAGGGAAGAGAATCAAGACAATGGTTCTACAGGTAGAGACCAAGTCATGGCTGCTCAAAGAGGAATATGGAAAAAGGTCAATAGTAATTTGTCTGATCTCCTTGTATCAACTACTGATTCTGGGCCGTTTGAACCTTCTAATTCTCTCCCGCATACTGTTGATGATCTTTTGCCTATGGATGGGCAACTGGAAAGGGATATTGCCCTGTTGCCTGATGCTTCATTTGGGGTTGGGGATTTGGTTCATTACTCAGATCAGACAAAGTTGATTGACAGTTCAGCTTCTGCATTGCTGCCGGTCCATTCTGATGTGCATGCTCCAGATGTTGTTTGTGTTGCCTTGGGTACTGTTGACACTTTGGGTGAAAAACTTCATACTTTGCCTCGTCGTATGCTCCAGATGCTTTGTAAGAAGAATCTAATTCCTGCTAATACTTCTAACAAGGCTATGGTGAATGCTCTTCAACTGGTGGAAAAAATTATTGGTTGGGATGAATTGGTGCTGCCTTCTACTGCTGAGCTATGTGATTTGCAGTGTAGATACAGTAAACGAATTGCGGCACTTGGAGATGGAGAGCTAATGGAAAAGGCAAAGTATTTAGCTGCTAAGAAGAACCTGGAAACTCCAACTAATCCAGGTAATTTATCCTTTACTTCCATGACAGATGCTACTATCTCTTCTAGACTTACCAATATAGGGGTTTCTATGGGTAGAGATAATTGTGTCATTGCTTCTTCTATTGCTACTATTAAAAACATAGAACTAGATAGGCTCAGGGTTGCAGCTAAGGAGAACAAAACTAAGGTTAAATCATCCTCACCAAATATTAACCTGGTTGAGGAAGATGAAAATGAAGTAGATACACGGCTCACCCACATTTCAGGTGTTTATGCTGAGCAGGTGTATGAAGAGGGATATGATCACATTTGTTGTGAACTTAATGCGGTCCTTCGTAGAAAGAAATATAATCCTATAAAAAAGAATAAGGTGGGTATTATGATTTAAAAACCCACTACTCCATCCAAAGTGAGTCTCAAATGAAAGGGGTCTTCTGGAATAGCAGAGGTCTTGGAGACTTGGCTAAACATGGGTATTTGGCAGATATGGTAAAAGAGGAGCAAATCAATTTTATTGCTCTCTTGGAAACGGGTCGGGATCAGTTCTCAGATGTAACCCTGAGGAAACTATGTGGAGGTCGGGATTATATGTGGCATTGTATGGCTCCTCATGGGAGGTCAGGAGGCATACTTCTAGGAGTCGATTTAACTACATTCGATATTGGAGCCATTGCTGAGGGTGACTTTTATGTGAAGTTCACACTCCGAAATAAAAATGATGATTTTAAATGGGTGTTGTATGCAGTTTATGGTCCTGCACAACAACACCACAAAGAAGCCTTTTTAACTGAGATGGCTCATACATGCAGCAAAGAATCATTACCATACATTGTTGGTGGTGATTTTAACATCATGCGCAGGCCTGAGGACAAAAATAAAGATAACTTTGCGATCAAGTGGCGGAATTATTTAATATGGTTATCCAATCTCTAGATCTTAAAGAGATAGAGATGTCTGGTCGCCATTACACCTGGGCTAGTAGTGGTCATGAACCCACTTTAGAGAAGCTCGACAGGGTTTTAGTAAGTACAGAGTGGGAGCAAAAATTTCCTTTTACGACAGTGGAGGCTAGAGATAGAAGCCTTTCGGATCATACTCCGTTGATTTTGAACACTGGTGCGTCTTCTCATAGGCATCATCAGTCTCTTTTCAAATTTGAAAGAGGTTGGTTACTTAGAGATAGATTCTATGATTTGGTTGCTAATGTATGGCAATCGGAAGGCCGGGGGCAAACGGCCATGGAAAAATGGCAGAATAAAATACGAACCCTAAGGCAGTATCTGAGAGGATGGGCCAAACACGCTAGTGGTCATAATAAAAAAGAGAAAAAGCATTTAATCTCTATGATTGATTCTAGTGATAAAAAGGCAGAAATAACTGCTCTTTCAGAACAAGAAATTAATATGAAACATTATCTCAAGGAACGTTTAATTCATTTGTTGAGGGATGAGGAAATAAAGTGGTATGAAAGGGCTAAAGTTAAAAACCTTTTGGAAGGGGATGATAATACCCAATTTTTCCACTTGGTTGCCAATGGTAAACATAGAAAACAACGAATTTTCAAATTAGAACAGGAAGATGGTGTAGTAGTTGGTGATGCCCAATTGAAAGCATATATCACAAATTATTACAAAGGGCTTTTTGGTCTCGCCAGAAGATAACAATTTTAGAATGGTGGAGGACCAGATAGCCGATATTCCACAAGTGTCTGAGGAGGAGAATAGATTTCTTACCTCTTCTTTCACGGAGAATGAAGTAAGGGAAGCGGTCTTTCAAATGGAACATAATAAGTCTCCCGGTCCTGATGGATTTCCTGCTGAATTCTATCAAGTTTTTTGGGATTTAATAAAAGGGGATATGATGTCTCTTTTTAATGAATTTTTTGAAGATCGTTTACCTTTATTCAGCCTCAACTTTGGTATTATTACTCTTCTTCCAAAAGTTAAGGAGGCTACAAAAATCCAGCAATATAGACCTATTTGTCTACTCAATGTTAGTTTTAAAATTTTTACCAAGGTTGGCACTAATAGACTCTGTGGAGTCGCCAGCCATGTGGTTCGACCGTCCCAAACAGCTTTTATGCCGGGTCGAAATATCATGGAGGGAGTAGTTATTTTGCATGAGACTATCCATGAATTACACGTTAAGAAATTAAATGGTGTCATCTTCAAAATTGACTTTGAAAAGGCCTACGATAAAGTTAACTGGTCTTTTCTTCAACAAACATTACGTATGAAAGGTTTCTGTCCGAAGTGGTGTAAATGGATTGAAAATTTTGTTTCTGGTGGTAGTGTAGGCATCAAAGTTAATGATGACATTGGGCACTACTTTCAAACGAAAAAAGGCCTTCGACAAGGCGATCCTATATCGCCTATTCTCTTCAACATAATCGCAGATATGCTTGCTATTTTGATAAAGCGAGCAAAAGAAGATGGCCAGATAAAAGGGGTCATCCCTCATCTTGTAGATGATGGTTTGTCTATTTTGCAATATGCAGACGATACCATTTTGTTTATGGACCATGACTTGGAACAAGCAAAAAATATGAAGTTATTGCTTTGTGTATTTGAATAATTATCTGGTTTAAAGATAAACTTTTATAAAAGTGAAATATTTTGTTTTGGTGATGCTAAACGATTTGAGGATGATTATACAGAGTTATTCGGCTGCAAAATTGGTGCATTTCCTTTTCGATATTTAGGAATACCGATGCATTATCGTAAACTCCGTAATATAGATTGGAGTGCAGTCGAAGAACGCTTCAAGAGGAAATTAAGTACTTGGAAGGCTAAGCTTTTGTCCTCTGGGGGTCGTTTGGTCTTATTAAATTCAGTACTTAGTAGTTTACCGATGTTCATGATGTCCTTTTTTGAGCTTCCAAAGGAGGTTTTAAAAAAACTTGACTATTATCGGTCAAGGTTTTTTTGGCAAGGAAATAATGCTACGAAAAAATATCATCTTGCTAAATGGGACATTCTTTGCCGCCCTAAAGATCAAGGAGGATTGGGTATAACGAACCTACAAATCAAGAATAATTGTCTTTTAAGTAAGTGGCTTTTTCAACTGCTTAATGAAGATGGGAATTGGCAGTCTTTGCTTCGGAATAAGTATTTGACTTCTAAAACATTGTCACAGGTTCAAATTAAACCTAGTGACTCTCATTTTTGGAAAGGTTTGTTAAAGGTCAAGGACCGCCTTCTATGTTGTGGGACTTTCAACATAAATGATGGTTCACAAACTAGATTCGGGAAGATGTTTGGGTTGGAATGAGACCTCTTAAGGACCAATTCCTAACCTCTATAATATAGCTCTTACTCCTCATAGTGCAAATGGCGCGGTGATGAGCCATGTGCCATTAAATATTCATTTTGGAGGCGCTAGTGGGTGACAAATTAACTAATTGGCACAACCTTGTAGCTAAAATAGCTCATGTTCGGTTATCAAGTCGCGAAGCATACTTTTATATGAAATTTACATAAACATGGGCGATTCTCCGTCCGCTCTATGTATCATTATATAATGAACCAGGAACTCCGTTTTACCATAAATTCATTTGGAAATTGAAGATTCCTCTAAAATTAAAATTTTCCTTTGGTATCTTGACAAAGGATAACTTGGTGTAGAGTTATTTTGACAAAGGATAACTTGGGCGATGACTCCTCCATCGTTGTTGGTTGTTTAAGCAAGGGTGAGTACACCAACACGTACTCAACAAGTTGTGCATGTAATGCAATTCTATCATAGCTATATGCGGCTTATTCCAAAGGAATGGCTAAGTGGCTCTTAAGCGATGGCGACATTTAAGAAACATACATAATCATAGATTGAAAAGACAGTAAACAAATAATAACAGTAATAGATTCCATCTTTGTAAATCAACCTAAGTCTTATCCTAAATCAATTTCCATTATCCACATGGCATCCTCGCCATCCCAACAGCTTGACAAGTTTTAATTAACTACCCCTTGATCAGTAATTCCGAGCATTGCTCAATACCGTGAAACACGGCTATCCTAATAGATTGTACACTCTGCAGAGGTTATGCACTTTACCCACACGATATAACCATGCACCACACAAAGTAACGATTATAACAAAGCCTTTACAATGCATCCTCTTAACCCAAGGTTACCCGCTAAGGTTTCAACATCAAGGGCTAAAACCACCGCAACAGGCCCCCTCTTGCGCCATGTGAGTTTCTCCGTAACACCCGGACCACACCACCATGATAGCACTTAAGTTAAGCATTTGCAAATTAGTCACTAGGTCGCCCCATAACAGACGATGTGGTCGCAAGTTTGACTCAGGTCAAAGGCTCGCAAGGTTAAGTCCTTAAGATTGATTAAAGCAAGACATACTCATACCCTCAACTTCACCACCCTGGCACCCTTGCCCCTTCCACTAGCTTCAATCCAAAGTGATTACCTTCCCGGTTGGTTACCAAGCACCACGTGCTCTTCACAAATCAACATCGTTGCGTGACTCCACTGTCACAACAACTCAATCTCTTTGTGCGACCGCACATGGCCCACAAGTTATCATCATTGTTCCATATTCCATTAGTCAAGATTATTAAACAATATTGCATGAGCATGTGATGTCGTAGCATGGCTAAGCATTCTAATCCGGTCTAACCATCCATGTTGATTTCATTATTAACCAACTATAATTAACCAACCTAAGGTGACAAGTGGATCATGGCATACAAATATCAAGGTAGGGTATAACTCAAAAGGTACCATAGCTAGTCCCAAAGTTAAGTTGAAATCATTTATACGCATGAAATAACAAATGATAAAGTAAATCAAAATAGCATGCAATCTAGTTTATGGGTGCAACATGATCAAAGCACAACTTGCCTTGGTTAGGTTCCTGGTCTTGGTCTGAGAATAACTCCTGAGCTGAGAAATCCCCTTCAGTAGCCTCGCACAATTCAACGTCTACGCGAAACGAGAGAGAAAGCAAATAAAAACCAAAACCAAAGAGCAAACAAATTCAAAAATTCAAATAAAAGCCACCATTAGAAAGATCTCAATTTTACAAATTTTTAGGAATTTGAATCACCTCAATCCGAGTTCGTATGCGAAAGTTATAAGGTTTTGAAATTTGGAAAATCTTGAAAATACCCTGAAAATAGAAATTTCGAATTTAGCGAATTATTTTTATAAAGGAAATTCCGATTTTTCGCTGGCCGACACATGTCTCGGTGGGCTCTGTCCCTGACGGCTGGGCCCATGTTGACAGCGTGCGAGTACACGCATGCGGCCACATAAGCGCCACGCGATGCCAGCTCAGCCCTACGGTCTACGTGGCGGACACGTGTCGACGAAGCATCAACCCACCTCGGATGGCGACGTGGACGATTCCTGGTGCTCCGATTAGAATCCGACGGCTAGCAGAACTCCCGAGCGGCAATGGCTGGCGGCGGCAAGTCCTTCCCGGAGTCGAGGACGACGATACCTCCGACGGCGTTCTAGCGTGCTCCGGCGACGAAGAAACGGCGGTTCCGGCGAAGCGCGACGTGAGGAGTTCGAATCCGCAACCCACTCGGCGGAAGATACTCCCGACGATGAGAAATCGCGGCGGAATTCCTCGGCAGGACGTCACGGACTCCGGCGAGCTCCCGTGCGCGGTTCAAAGCTTCTCCGGCGGCGGCGCAAGAGGGAAAAGGCGCGGAGGCTCAAGGTGAGTCTCGGGAGGGGGTCGGGGTCCCTATTTATACCCGGAGGAGCGCGCAATCCAAGGAAGGTCTCGGCGGCGGCAACGTATCTGGCTCGGTCACGGCGGGGAAGAGTTCGCGTCGGAGACGATGAACCTCGGCCGCACGATTTCCATCCGGCGGTCCTAATCTCGTTAGGGTTTCCTAATATGGATGGCGTGATGAAGGCCGTTGGATCAAGATCCAACGGTCAGTGTTAATTCTCCCGATTCCTATTCAGCCTGTCAGATAGAGACGGGCCGCCCATCTTCGTTCCTTCCTTTTTCCGAATTTCCTAATGTAGATAATCCGATTAAATGTTTTGATTTATTTTGGGGCTTTGAAAATACTCTAAAAATTCCCATAAAATTCTCAAAATACTTTGAGTTATTCTGGACTTAAATAAAATATTCTCACAAAAACTTTGTTTTGCAAATATCTTTTATAATTATTTCTTGACCAAAAGATAATGTATTAAATTCCAAAGAATTCAAATAAATCTCAGAAAATCCAAATAAATTCAGAAAAATCATAAAATCCATAATTAGCAAAAACATAATATTAATTAATTGGAAAGCTGAAATTTTGGGATGTTACACTTGGCTAAGCGAAATTGGGCGGGGAATCAAAAGTGTTGTTTTTGTGATCATAATGAAATGATACAACATCTTTTATTTGATTGTCACAATGCCAGGTCTATTTGGAGAATTATTCAGATAGCTACTGGGTTGCCATTACCTTCATCTATGCCTCATATGCTAGGGGATTGGCTCACAGGCATAGGAAAAAATGAGACACAACAGATCTTTATGGGTGTGGCTGCTATTTGTTGGGCTATTTGGTGTTGTCGCAATGATATTGTGTTTCAGAAGAAACAGTATGCTTCTTTTATGCAGGCTGTCTTCAGGGGAACTTATTGGCTGCGATTCTGGGCGTTATTGCAGCGTGAGGAAGCAAGGGAGAACATTCGTTTAGTGTGCACACGATTGGAGGTTGTTGCAATGAAGCTTTTTGCCAAGAACGGATGGAATAATTACAATAGACTTTGCTTTTTGCCAGAGACGATTCCATTACCTAAAAAATGTAGCTTCGTCACTGTCTTCCATGGTACTTAGGTCAACGTCCTCTCCAAAAGGGGGAAGCTCATCGAATTGGTTGTACTCTTCCTCGTCGACAACATTCTCAACTCCGACAATCCTTCTTTTTCCTTGAATAACCACGTGGCGCTCCTTGTTAGCCGGTCGATTATAAAGAAGATTTGTGTAATGTAATTAGCAAGTATGAATGGTTCTTCTCTCAGATCCGACGAGTTTGAGGTCCACGGTAGTGATGTCAGATTTGTCGATATTCACCACCGGAAGTTCGACCCATTGGCACCGAAAGAGGGACCTTCAAAGGACCATAGTCAAGCTCCCAAATCTCTTCTATGAATCAGAGTAGGTTTGCCTATTTCCATTGTTTGTCATAGGCATCTATACGGATACCGCTATTTTGATTGGTGCTCTTTTATCTTGCGCCTTGTATAAAATGTAAAACCATTTATGTCGATCCTTGGAATGTCCGAATTGTAGTTGACGGTCCCCGAGCCAACAATTTCAACCGAGTGCGTACCGTCTCCAGTATGCATCATATGTCTACACAACCAATCACCGAAATTATCTCTGTGCTTCTCGCGAGCCAACCCTCGACCTCCTCGGGTTTGTTTTGATAGCACGTTCTTGTGCATGTCGACATATGGGGCCACCACAACCGATTGTCCCAAAATCGCGAAATGTGCTTGTGTAAATGCAGCCTAGATTGCTATTACGCATCGATTTCGCCTAGTGTCCCTTTCCTCAGTAGCCTTCCTCATGCCGAGATACTGAGCACACCAATCGGTTTGAGATCCATATAATCGACGCAGAACTCAATGACCTCCTCGGTTCCCCACCATCGGCAATGCAGACCTTCAGTCGATTTCGGTTATGAACATATTTCTTTATGACCCCATGAATCTCTCGAAGGGTACATCGATGTAGAAATACGGGACCAAGAATTCAGATTCTTTCACAATGTGAACAATGAGATGGACCATAATATCAAAAAGATGGAGGGAAACACATCTCAAACTCGCATGCAGTGTGAACCACGCCTTCCTCGTAGCTTGTCTAGTATTAATGGATCGATGGCCTTCTATGAAATCGCGTTGAAGAATGAACACAACTTGATAATTGGGTCTCGGACTTTCTCCGCAGAACCCCCTAATTGCAATTGGAAGCATCTGTGTCATCATCACGCGGCAATCGTGAGACTTCATACCAATTAACTTTAAGTCTTTCATTAAGACTAGTCTCTTTATGTTAGCAGAGTAACCAAACGGAACTTTGATTCCGTGCAAGCATTCGCAAACGCTAATTTTCTCTTTCTTGCTCAAAGTGTAGCAGTCGCGGGAAGGTACTTTTGCTTGTATCCATTTCTTCGTGATGCGCTCCTTTCTCGGTTTCATATCTTCAAGGTCCATCCTTGCTTGAAGTGTATCTTCGCTTTGCGTGTATGTCCAAGAAGATTCCAAGCAAGCTATCACACACGTTCTTCTCTATGTGCATGACGCCGATTGCGTGTCGAACTTCCAGTGCTGCCAATAAGGTAGGATCCAAAATATTGATTTCTTTTCCACAAAGGAGCCTTATCCCGGAAGTCGGAATAGATGTACCGCCGCCCCCTTCCGTGAATAATTGTAAGGTCCTTTACAGCGCAAATATCTGCTTCCCTCACCGATTCTTCGGAGCTAAGGCGGTCTCCTTTGTCCCAAAAGCTCTCTTATTATTGCGGTATGGGTGATCCTTACGAGGAACCTACGATGCCGCATGTAAGCCATTTTTCGGTCGTTTCTTCACCAACCGGCTAGTCAGATCATCCGAGCAATCGGACGCATCCAATGAAGCCTTTTGTCGTCTGCCCGACAAGGTTGCCAAGAGCAGGATAATCATTAATGGTTACAAACAATAATGCCCGTAGGATAAAGTTTTCTTTTATACTCATCCCATACCCATACACCATCGGTCCACAATATTAGAAGATCTTCAACCAATGGTTTGAGGTACACATCGATATCATTGCCGTGTTGCTCGGCCCTTGGATCAATAGTGGCATCATAATGTACTTTCGCTTCATGCAAAGCCAAGGAGGAAGGTTGTAGATGCATAAAGTCACCGCCAAGTCGCGTGACGACTACTCATGTTGCCAAAAGGATTCATCCCATCCGTACTCAACCCAACCTTATATTCCTCACATCATATGCAAAGCGCTTATATTTTTCGTCGATGTTCCTCCATTGCACGTAATCGCAGGTGTCTGAGCATTCCATCCTTCTTCACGCTTCGGCGTGCTATCGTAGCAATTGGGCATGCCTTTTGTTCGCAAACAATCGCCTGCAGACGGGATTAAAGGAAATACCACACCACCTTACGGGGACACCTCTTCTTCTTCACGCCTCACCCGACATCTTCGTTCTCGATATCGCTGCCGCGTTCTTATACCGCTTTGCTTTGCAAACAACACGAGCATCCATGTCCGCAAACTCATTGCGATACAATATGCAATCGCTTGGACATGCGTATTCTTTGTACTTCCGGTCCCAACGCGGCATAACCCGCTTGGCACGGTACGTAGTTGAAGGCAACACGTTACCCTCTGGAAGCAAGTCCCCAAGAGACATAATACCAAGAAAGCTCTTATCGGACCAACCATTGCTTGCCTTCAACTGCAGAGAGTGAAAGCACGGTATGCGCTTTACGGCTCCTCCTTGCGGCCCAGTACAATGGCGTTGTAGAGTCCTCTACCATACTACTGAACTTTTGAAACTCCCTTTCACTCGTGAAGTCCCCTCCCCATCACGCAATATTTGATCTAGATCATCTTCGTGGGTATCAACGAACGCACCTTCCACTGCCATCATATCGTTGTCTCCGCCATCTCCATCAATGTGTTGCCCTTCATGTATAATATCATCTTCATCAATGTGTTGCCCTTCATGTACAATATCATCTTCACCGTGCTCACCCAACAGGTATAGCCACTTTGAAACCCCTTCAAGCAAGTGTGCACGACGACTCTATGTTACAAAACATCTTCTCATTTTTGCAATCAACGCATGGACAACACATATAGTCCGCCAAGTTTCTCGATTTAGTGCCGCAGCCCACATTCGAAAAACTAGTCACACCATTAAAGAACTCTCGTACTACGACATTTGTCGTGTCATACATCCACCTTCATCCATCTACAGCTAATTATATCAAACTACATTTCAAGATATGAACAAAAGATATCAAAATAATTTATTCTTTACAAGAGTCATGCATTGCTAATTAATTAAAACGATAAACATATTATAAGCACATAACGCAAATAACAATATAATTGTAATTTGTCTACAACAAACAAGCCTATAATTGAATATAAGGATATATTTCTAAATAATTATTTATGTTCCAACTTTCATTATTGCAAAATCCATCTACCATTTTCCATTATTTAAATATTCAACTAGCAATTCTCACTATTTATAATTGATCATCTAGCAATCTTTACAATTAAAAATCCATATAATAATTTTTCATTAATTAAATTAATTACAATTATGCATAATTGTCCATCTAGCAATTTTTCTTACTTAAACATCCACTACATCACTAAAATGGATATGAATTTATCGCAAATAACAATATAATTGTAAATGATTAGTTTTACAAATACATCTAGCAATTTTGCCTATATAATACATCAAACCTTTTTCACTATTTAAATATCCATCTAGCATTTTTTAATTATTTACAAGATTTCTTCATTTCATTTTGTTATGTAGCGCTACCTATTAAATTAAATTAATCTACAACAAACAAGCATATAATTGAATATAAGGATATATTTCTAAATAATTATTTATGTTCCAACTTTCATTATTGCAAAATCCATCTACCATTTCCCATTATTTAAATATTCAACTAGCAATTCTCACTATTTATAATTGATCATCTAGCAATCAGACTATTCAAAATCCATATAACAAATTTTCATTAATTAAATTAATTACAATTATGCATAATTGTCCATCTAGCAATTTTATTACTCAAACATCCACTACAATATGAATTATAATTTATTCAATAATTTAGCTAGATCTTAATTTGAGCAAGACCGACATAAACCTGCTCACACCGCACAATCAGCAATTATCAACGCCTATAGCACTCCAAGTAAAGTAAAATTTTACGACAAATATAACATACATCAAGTCAAGAACCTCGAAAATTTTAATACAATTTTTCAAAGAAGAACTCGCTAAGATAATACAGCTCCTCTTTGTTCTCGCTTTCGGCCGGAGAAGATGTCGATTCGATGAAAAATATAAACAAAATACTGACACAAAATTTCGGCAGCACCTCTCTAGGAAAAATACACCCGAGCAAAGAGCGCCTTCTTCTCTTCGACCGGGAAATGAGTCGGTCGGTGAAGCTTGCTATATAAATAGCTTATCACCGCTCTCGCTAAGAACCGCAGCGATAAGGTCATATTACACGGAATATTTATCATCGCCGTTCTCGCAACCGGCAGTGATAAGGTCATACTACGCGCCAAAAATTGCGCTGCACGGAAAATATATATCACCGGCTTGAATATACGAACCGGCAAGAACTTTAAATATCACCGCCTTTGTAAGTTAAACCGGCAGAATATATCACTCACCGTTATAGGTATCAACCGCGCGATAGTCGATTATCACCGCCGTTGGTAATACAAACCGCAAGGATACTCAACGTTTCCACCTCCCGCTGTCGCGCATGCCCTTCTCCTCTCGCGCTTGCTCATTCCTCTCGCCGCGCCAACCGCGCTTCACATTCTCCTCCGCCAATCGCGTTCTTCCCATTCACAATCCACTCTTGTTGCGCTTCACATTCCTCGCCAACTATTGCTATATAATGCCACTATTGTTGCATGAATGGCAACCCCACACAATCGTACTTCTTGTTGCAAGAATGGCACCCCAAGAAGCGTGCACGCAGTTGGGCAAAGCCCCACTCGTCGCTAGAGAAGGAGGAGGACAAGAAGGAGGAGGAGGAGGTGGAGGCGGAGGAGGAGGAAGAGGGGCACAGGAGGAGGAGGACGACGACAATGACGCAGTGGTGAGGAACTCGCGGCGTTGGGGCAAGACTAACTCATGCGACCAATCGGATTCGGATGAGAAGGAGGACGAGCATCGCCGCACATCAAGCGGCAATGGCACGAGGAGGAGGAGGAGGAGGAGGACGACGATTTATGAGTTTTGGATATAGGGCTTCGCGCCATTAGACTATTATAATTAGGACTAAATATGTAATGATGGACAAATTATGTTTTGTAATGTTATTTTAATTAATATATATCCCGCAAATTACAAATTTGCTTTCATATGTTCTGCTTTTTAACTAATTATGCTTTCATATGTTCTGCTTTTTTAACTAATTATGCTTTCATATGTTCTGCATGCGAGATAAATTACAATGTTTCTTATGTTCTCAGATCGAACTAATAATGGGGAACGAGAATATCGCCGGTTCTATAGTAAAACCGCCATGAAAATGGTCTTATCACTACCGGTTTTACTATAGAACCGCAATAATAAATCACTACCAGCTTTACATATAAACCGCAAGATATTCAGATCACTCCGGTTCTCTATCAAACCGCAATGATATTACCTCCATTCCCGCGAGAAATTGATACTATTCTTATCACTCGCCGATTGAAGTTTTAACCAAGCGGTGATAATATTATCACCGCCGGTTGAATTTGGAACCAAAGAAGATAATATTATCACCGCCGCTCGGACCTACCCGGCAGGATGGGGGTCGCGGATGAGGCGGTCTGTAGTAGCAAGGAGATCATCTCGTCTGCAATCCCGGAATAACTTTATGTTTGTGTTGTATTTGGCTTTACTTTAGTATATCGCTCAAGAGATCTTATGGTAGAACTCCAATGAGTGCCCGGAAAGTAGGGATTGCAGGTTTCTAGATCCAGGCGCTTTAGAAAAATGCTAATCAAGATTTATGTCTCTTTCATCAAATGCTCCTCGTGGTACACCGGGTTTGGTGGACAAATAAAGGAGATTCTTCTCGTTGCATTAGCTACTTCGGGAGCTCCTCCTTTTGTAGTATTTGATTCCTTCTTGCATACACTTTGCACATTTCATGGCGTAGAGCGTAAATGCACACCGCTTCTCCGCTTTTAAGGTCGTAAAAGGTGAGGAGGCATCATTTTTGTTCCGTGAGAAGTAAGGCCCAGCCGCTATGCATGAAACTCCAATTCCAGTTTTGGCTTTGGATTGCGTTGGTAGCAACGTCGTGGATATCGCGAAGTAGCAGCAGGTCCACCCTTTCTATGCCACCGCCATGACAAACTCAAAACTGGTTCTAATATGATGAATGCTGATATTGCCGGCTGCCACGGCAAACCCTATGTCTCTAAATATGTTCTAATATGATGAATGTTGATGTACTACGTACAATATATTTGGTTTTAATTCATGTCGGAGGAGAAACCATAAAAACTTTTTGTAATCGGGAGAAATAGATGTTTGATCTTGTAGCACAATTATCTTTTATTGCTTGACCTTTATGTTTTCTTACCAATTTTATTTTTCGTAGCAACGCACGGGCATTGAATGTCTTTTATTGCTTGACATGTTTTTTTAGCAATTTTGTTTTTTTGTAGCAACGCACGGGCATTGAATGTCTTTTATTGCTTGACATGTTTTTTTAGCAATTTTGTTTTTTGTAGCAACGCACGGGCATTGAACTAGTCTCTATAGCTTTCTTCTTCGCTCACCACACCTTGCCGTAGCTAACAGGATATCCCACTATGTTAACCACATCGTCTATCAGTATCTTTGGTGAAACAGTCATGTCCGCCATGACCAAGTGAGAAATCATTCTGGCCACAAATGAGGATGTGACATTTCTGTACTTCTGCAATGGCTTAGGTCCGTTAGGACGGTTATCCTAAAGCCCGAACTTATGCCCTTGAATGGGCACAGATCTTGCTAAGACACTAATTAAGGATCCATGTACTTCACAATGTTGCTTGCTGGGCAGCACTCTTCATAGGGAAGCCTTGCCCTATCAGGAGAGTGTCCTGATCGAAGGCCCAATCAGTGTTGGCTTCGTCTGGCAGCACGAGTGATGTCATCACCAGACCATCCAACCAAGAAGACATGTACTCCACATCAGTGGACACAATGCCACCAACTGGAGCTGCATCGTCGTCTCTGCTACTATCCGTGTCGATGTCCTTGTCTTCATCGGATATTGCTTCGTCTGCCATGCCTTCCAAGTGCTCGTGGTAGTCAATGCGAGCGAACCACCACTGCCCGATGTCTTTATTCGCCTGAAAATCATCCGCACCAGTGTCCTCACCTATGGCCCCAAAGGATTGTTTGACGACAACACCACCACCACCACTGAGGGGACTAGAAGTTTGGCCTCTATCCAGGAAGTGCACAAACACCATCGGCCGACGATGTCTCACCGTTTCAGGGTTCATCACAATTTACATGTATTCCCCCCACATTGTGTTTCCCACGATCTTGCATAGGTCCTACACGTAGTTGGTGGAACCTCTCATGACTCTGGCATGTACCGCCTCGATCACTTTTAGCGCGCATGCACTGAAGAAGCGGCCATCGGTCTCTACTTTTGGCATCTAGACAAGACAATACAATGCGACATAAATCAACAAAATAGCTCAGGGCCTCTCCTCCAATGTCTTATGTGTGAGCCTACGACCTGCCTTTTCTCCTGCCACTCTCCTTTTTCCATCGCGGCCACTCTCCTCACCTCGTTACGTCCTCTAATCAATGCTAAGCGGCCAAAAATCCCGCTGGAAAATTTTGGTGCAAAATTTATTTTCCAGCTGTTGGGACCACTAGAAATGGGCTATTCCAACACACCGCGGCCGCTGGTTTTTTTTTTAAAATATTTTCTCACACAAAAAAACTAATATTCAGCGGTTCTGGACCGCAAAAAATAAAAAAAATTCAAGCGGTCCCTGAGCACTGAAATTGCTTCCTAGGGGCCATTTCTGTAATTTCGTCAGCAGACCAACCATTTTCGCTTAAATAAATATGAAGAAGGCTAGAACAGTAAAATATTCTCGAAACCGAGCACTACCTTCGTAGATGACGTCATCGTGTGGGACCGGCATTGGCAGCCCTGCGAAAGCGAGAAAAACAAGGTTGCCCTCAACATTGCCGTAGAATTAGGGTCATTTATGTAAGTTCTCCACCCCTACACTTAGCTGTTTCTTATTTCATTTCTGGTCTGTTTGGTTCAAGGGCAAACGATTAAATAAACATTAAGTTTATATTTAGTTAGAGAGATGAGAGATGGATGAAATGAATTAAATTTTTATTTGGTTGGAGGGATGAGAGTTGGATGATAAACTGAATGAGAATTTATATTTGGTTGGTGGAATGAAAGTCGAATGGCCTCGTCTGTCCAATTTTATTAACCTCGTCTAGCATCTATAAAGCATATTTCTTTTTCTAGGTTACCCTCATCCATCGATCCATCCAACCAAATAGAGGGATATATAAAAAAAGATGGAAAGAGCCATCTCATCTGCATTTTGCCCTTGAACCAAATGAACCCTTGCCCTTCGCTCCTACATACACATCCTCAGTGGTCATCGTAGCCAACTGGGTGCCTACAATTTATCGTGTAGACTCCTAAAATATTTTTAAATAGTACAAATAAAAATTTCTAGCAAAACTAAAATAAAAAATTGGAATATGAAGTCTAACGTCCCAAAGTCTTAAAACAATATAATTATTTTCGAAATCTTCATTTCTTCCTTTTCAAAAATTTCCAAAAAAATTCTTCATTAAGGAAATAGTTGTTATAGCAGATAATTTTTTCTAATTGAATAAAAAATTACTAGAATTTTAAAATAGTTTATGTGAGCTCTAAACAATCTAAATTACCTATAAAATTTTTGAAAAATTACTAAGTTAGTTTGGGGATATAGAAGGGGCGAAGATGACGAGGAAGATCGAGTCCACTCAGTCCATTGTAGGCTACGATTTGATAATTAATTATCGATGGATAGAGAAAGTGGCGTTCATACTACAACAGATCGACTATTGTGACAGAAAATTGGGCACACCGCATGATGCCGGGAACACCCATAATTTCATGGGGACCGCAACATCTCGCACCTTATACTCGCTAAGAAATGCCGCTTTATGTTATTATCGCCACGCAACCGGAGGCACCACCACGTGGCTAGTCTCGACAAAGCGACGGAGTATACGCTAAATCACCTAGAAACAATGCTGAGGCCTGAGGGTGTACCAATGCCATCGAGGTTTCAAAATTCAGCGAAATTTTAGAAATCTTGTTCAGATATTGCATAAGGCGGGGGCGGGATTCAAAATACCGATTGTCGAGGACTGATAAATCTCTGACAAGTTAACGCACGGTCAACGGGGTACCTGGCACGGGAAAATCCAGCAAAGGCCTTCGACCACGACCTGCATCGCGGACCTCGCGACGACCTTGAGTTTGAGCGGTGAGAAGTCCCTCTCCGCCGACCGACTTTTGGCTCGGGCGTATGCCATTACTCGGCGGTTACCAAGACCTCGAGTAATGGCATCAAGGCGTAAGTGGATGGCATTTCGAGCAATTATGACCCACTTTCAATGCGCACGAAGGCCACTCCCCGGGAATCTCTCCCGTCCATTACATGCAACATTCGAGAGGATATAAGGACGCGCAGGGCGTATGTAAAAGACAATGAACTCACTGGCGATAGCTAGATAGAAACCCACACACAGAGTGCTCAAGCTCGAGCAGTGTACACACTTTGTAATCGCCATTAGTAAGTTCCTCCACCTCAGAGAAGATCGACGAGAGTCATTACCGCGGGGCTCAAACCAAGATAATTTCTGCTCTCCGCCACGACGCCACACCTCGACCTACATTCGCACCGTCGTTGAGCAAAGCGCTTATTGGGTCCAACACTCACACTACCCCCCTTTTCACTTTTGCGGTCAGGCGATCCCAATCGTCGACAGCTGGCGCCCACCGTGGGGCTCGAGAGCTTTGTTGAACTAGAAGAATTCCCGGATTTCCAAGGCATGGCATCCTCTGCAGCAACGTGTTCCACGAGCTCGGGCTCGAATGCGGCCCTCGAGCATGGAAGTTCCACATCCCTGTTCTCCCCCTCTCAGCCGCTGCGAAACCATTTCGTTCTCATGGCCGCTAGCCATGACGAGAACATGGAGGAGGGGGAGCGCAGCCCGAAGACCCCTAAAGATGCTCGCCGGATGGCCCAGGTCGCCATCAACTAGGCCATAACCGCCCTCCGGTGAGAGGAGCTTGAGAAGATTGGAACGCCCTCGTATGCTCTGACTCTCACTTGAGCGAAGCGCCCGGAACAATCGTGACGAAGTCATGATCGATCACGCGTCAACGTCGGGTTTCTTCGGCCGAGCTCTCACAGATGAGCTCGACAAGGCGGCCACCGAGGTTACGCCGTCGCAGCGCCAGGGCCTTCCTGCCGCTGGTCCCGGTCATTGAGGAGTGACGGCAGCTCTCGCGATGCGCGCCAACACCGCCGCCCGGTCTCTGCGCCGGCAGCCTCGAGGTTCGCTCAGATGCGCCAGCCCGTGCTCTCGAAGCGTGACTCGGACGGGTGCGACGACGACCAACAGATAAATGATTTCGCTTGAGCACGACCTTTCCGACGTTCCCCAAGGCGCGGCGCTGGTCCATGATCGCCGCAGTACCTCCCGGTGATGTTTCGCCCATCGTCGCGCTTGCCGAGGTCGAGGGCCGACGCCAAAGCGATCGGGAGTTCAGTTCCAGCAAGCGAGAACCTTCCCAGCGCGCCGTCTCTTGCCAGACGGTGCAAGGGCGATCGCGATGACCTCCGACGGGTGCGGTGACCGGCTCGCTTCAAGCCCGCGTTGATCGAACGATTCGACGGGACGAATAACCCTGATGAATTCCTCTCGATCTACACCACCGCCATCCTAGCCGCGGGTGAGTACGTGATGGCCAACTACCTCCCGACCGTCCTGGATGGTGCTGCCCGCACCTGGCTCTTCAACCAGAAACCAAGTACTTTCCGCTCGTGGCGCCAAATCCAGAGCGCCCTCCGCTCGAATTTCTAGAGCTGCTACGAACGGCCTGGCAGGGAGAAGGACCTGGACTGGGTGATCCAGGGAAAGAATGAACCTTCGCGATTGGAGGCGGCGGTTCATCCGCACTAGGAATCGATCCCTAGTGTGTCCGATGAGGCCGTGATCAAGGCCTTCATGTTTACGATCGATCGTCGCCACCGAGGACCTTGAGATCACGGGCGAGGCTCACGGTCGGCAAGCTCTTTCAAGATGGCGGAGCGCTTACGTGACGCCGACGACGCGATCCGCCGAAGCGCGACTATGACCAAGGTAAGCTTACGCCACGCAGCGAGGCCGGGTCCCTCTAATGCCAAGAATGCTGACCAGGGTATGGCCGCCAAGAAGCAGAAGAGAGATCGCAAGTGCGATGGTGGTCGGCCTCAAGTAACCGTTTCGGCGGATGGTCGCCGTGAGGTTATGGAAGCACGGACTCGCCCAGAGAAGCCCCCCGCCTCAAAGAGAATCGGCAATGACCCAAAGAGGGCGCCACGACCTCGGCAGACAACCGCCTCCCGATCACTGACAGTCGAGGGCCGCCCACAAGGTCCTGAGGGGCGGCCTCGGTTTGAGGAAGGTAAATTTTGCCTATTTCACAGGATTCCAGGCCACGACCTGCGGGGCTGCAGGGCCTGGCAGGCCAAGCTCGAGGCCTTCTATGACGGGCGTGGAGAGATGCCTACGCTCCCGAGGGAAGGAGATGAGCCCGAAAGGGTAAACACCGGAGAAGACCAGGCCGACCTCGACCTGGACTTCCAGCAAGGCGACCGCCGGATCGACGTCATCTTTGGTGGCTCTTCAGCGTATCAGTCCCGACGCGAGATCACGGATGCTGCACGCGTGGTTTATCAGGCCACCGCTGGGAAGTCCACGGACTAGCCCTGCAAATGGGTCGGGGCGACGATCACCTTCACGTCAGAGGATGCCCCCCAAGGTATGTCTAAAGACCTCAAGACTGCCTTGGTCGTGACCCCGACCATCAGCAACACCGTGGTCGGGAGGGTCATGGTCGATGGTGGCAGCTCCCTCAATTTGTCATTGGCTAAGCGCGCCGGCCGGATGCGTGATCCCTGGCCGATGGTCAAGAGCATCATGATTCCATTTTTCGGGATCGTTCCTGGGAGCTCGACCACTCCTTTGGGACAGGTGGTCCTGCCTGTCACCTTCGGCGCTTTGGATAACTTCTGCACTGAGCTGATCACCTTCGAGGTGGTCGAGGTGATCTCCCCATAACGCCATCTTGGGGCGCCTCACTCGTCAAGTTCATGGCGACCAACCACTACTTGGCCACCGCGCATGAAGCTCCCGGGCCCAAAGCAGCATCATCGCAGCACGGCGACCTCATGGCGGTGCACGGCCAGAGACTCAAGCCTTGGCCTCGCCGCATGTTACCTCACGACGCCGGCGACGGTGAAGAATGCCCGCCGTAGGCTACGATCCACCAATGGGCCATGAAGGCTATGCCGCCGAGGAGGGCGACACGACCAAAAGGCCCATATTTCGCCGGGCTGGTTCCAAATAGGAACTCGAGCTCATCACCTTCCTCCGTACAATAAAGGTATATTTGCTTGGGAGCCGCGGACATGCATGTGTCTCGAGGGAGGTGGTCGAGCACAAGTCGCCGGCGGCGACCCGATCACGGCCTCGCGGCACTGAAGGCGCGGCTTTTCAACGGAGAAGGTCGCTATCATTAGAGAGAACCTTGACAAGCTCTTGAAGGCCGGCTTCATCCGCGAGATCGACTACTTAGAGTGGTTGGCCAACCCGGTCATCATCCAGAAGAAGGGCGGAAAGTGGAGGATGTGCGTGGACCATACGAGGTTGAATTCAGCATGCCCGAAGGACAACTTTTCACTCCCGTGCATCAACCAGATCATTGACTCCACCGCGAACGCCAAGATGTTAAGCTTCCCGGATGCTTATCGATACCACCGATCAAGCTGGCGGTTGACGATGAGAGCAAGACCTTGTTCATCACGCTGCTCGACCCATCGCTACACGACCATGTCATTTGGTCTCCTAACGCCGACGCCGACCTTCCAAATACCGATGACCAAGACGCTCGATCCTCGTGATCGCCGCAACCTCGAGGTCTACGTGGATCGACATCATTGTCAAGAGCTCTTCCGAGGGCAACCACGCTCAAGACCTTGGAGAGACCTTCGCCAACCTGAACAAGCACAATATCAAGCTCAATCCAGAAAAATGCATGTTCAGTGCTGCTTCGGGGAAGGTGCTCGGCTACATGATCGGGGGCTTGGGGGTCGGCCCAAACCAGGAGAAGATCGAGGCAATCGAGAAGATGGCGCCCCCGATCTCGGTGAAACAGGTACAATGCCTCACCGGCCGTATGGCCGCCCTTAGTCAGTTCATTTCAAGGCTTGGCGAGCGTGGGTTACCATTCTTTAGGGCCTTGCGCAAACAAGGAAGTTTCGAGTGGACTCCCGAGGCGCAGTGGTCGTTTGACGACCTGAAGGCGTATCTTTCAAGCCCACCTTTGCTTACCACTCCGCAATGCAGGCGAAACCGCTTTACCTAGCAACCCACCGCCTCGGCCGCTGCGCCGCCTTGGTGGCCGAGCGGGATGCGCGGCAGCATCCGATCTACTATGTTAGCGAGGTCCTGTACGGCCCAAAGGAGCATTACCCGCAGGTTCAGAAGCTCTTGTACGCCCTTCTCATGGCTTCACGCAAACTCCAAAGACTACTTCCAGCGATTCGATGGTCGCCCCGGCGCTTCGCCGGGACATATCGAGGAACCCAGAGGCTGAAGGTTGCATTGCCAAGTGGGCCATGGAACTGGCGGCGTTCGACGTCCGGGTCGTGGCGCGCACGGCTATCAAGTCGCAGGTACTCGCCGACTTTGTGGTCGAGCAAATGTCACAGCCCACTCTCGAGCCCGGGGTCGAGGAGGAGAAGCCCTGGATTATGTACTTCGATGGCTCGAGGTCTTTCAAGCGCTCGGGGGCTGGAATTCTCATCCTTACTCCGCGCGGCGACCGGCTGAAGTATGTGGTTCGTTTTGGATTTCTAGCGACCAACAACGTTGCAGTAGTACGGCTTCTTGGTTTGCCTCATGGGCTCGCAAGGCCCTAGGCGTCATGCCGTTGGTTGTAAGGGCGCACTCTCACTGCCGTTAATCAATACAACAAGGAGTACCAGTGCTCGGAAGACTCAATGGCCAAGTACCTTGCCGAGGCCCGCAAGATGGAGAAGTGGTTCCAGAACCTAGAGATCACGCATGTGGCGCGGAAAGACAACTCCGACGCTGATTTCCTCTCCAAGCTCGGGTCGTCTGACGACGAAGTCCTCCTGATGTGATCCCGAAACCCCGGTGTCTCCTCCATCTCCGACTAAGTGCCCTTTGCCGCCTTTCATCGAAGGTACTCTCCTCGGCCGAAGCTGATCCATCGCTTCTCGGCGACAGTGAGCTTCCGCCGAGCCAAAAAAGAAGCAGTGATCGTTGCCGGGCGAAGCTCAGATAAGCTCGTGGACGGCAAGCTTTATCGCCGGAATCTTTCTCGCATCCCCGACGGGTGTGTCACCACAGAGGAGGGTAAGTACCTGCTACATGACATTCATTCAGGTCTATGCGGGGCACACTCTTCCTTCAGGACCATGGTCGGGAAGGCTTTCCGCATGGGGTTCTACTGGCCCACGACACTTCAGGACGCGCGAACATCGTCCGCCTCCTGCCGAGATTGCCGCCATGCTCGAAATCGATCAACCCGCTTACACGCTCCAGCACCATCCCGCCGCGTGGGTCTTCTCGATCAGGGGACGATCCTCGGCCCCTTTCCACAAAGCGAGGGAGGAAGTTTCTATTTGTAGCCATTGATATCTTCACCAAGTGGATCGGTTGAATCCGCCTCGACCATCACGGCTCGGCGGGCGGTCAAGTTCTTCGCCTGCTCGCGGGTCACCGTGTATGGAGTTCTATGCGTAATCATTATCGACAATGGAACTCAATTTACCAAAGGAACTGCTCCGGTGAGTATCAAGACATCGGAACCAAGGTATGCTATGCATCGTGGCCCACCCGCAGAGTAATGGAGCAAAGGAACGCGCCAATGCATAAATCGCTCAAGGCCAAAAGCGAGTGTCGACGAGCTCGAACGACATCGCCCAGACTGGGTGGATTTAACTTCCCACCGCCTTATGGTCTATTCGTACCACAATCACCGAGCAACAGGTCCACACCCTTCCGCTCGTTCGCACACGGTCAAATCCGCTTCCCCGAGGTCACACTGGCTCTACCAGGGTTAGCTTGGTCGATCAGATCGACTTCGAGCAAGAGCAGTCACTTGACCTTACCCTGGTGGAAGAAGTAAGATGCCATGCACTGCTACGATCGGCGCAGTACCTACAAGCTCTTCGCAGACATGCGTCTCGATCGGTACGACCTAGGGAACTCCTTGTTGGGGACTTAGCCCTGAGACGGATTCAGGCACCGTCCAACACCAACAAGTTATCCCCACGGTGGGAGGGCCCCTATAGAGTTGTTTCAATAGTTTGCACGGGGGCTTACCGGCTAGCGATGCCCGATGGTAGAGAGCTCTCTAGCTCGTGGAATATTGACCAGCTTCGCAAATTCTATGTGTAACCTTTTTACCTCAAATTTCAATAGAATTCCTATTCAATTGTCATTGCTTGTCTTTTTGCACCTTTTCTTTCTATGTTTTGTGTTGGCTCGAGCTCAACTCTCTCTGAGCCTGACCTACGAACGAGCGCGCTTGCTCTTTGCCTAGATGTCGCGGACTTACCCTTCACCCCCAGTGGTCGGGTTACGTGTAAGCCGAAACTCTTCGCAACAATACTCCCCCTGCGCCAGGGTTCAAAGTAAGCTCCTCACCGGGTCTAACGAGCGGCGCGCAAATCGTTGTCATAGCTCGAGCCTCACTCTCGATCCTGAGTTTGTTCTCATGCGAACAGTGTCATGTTACCTGTGGTTTCTTTTCGATCTTGCAGGTCTTGGTCTCTGCTGGATTATTATCTTGCGCCCAAGGTCGACGTTGCTCGACCTTGAGCCCAACGGGGGCTGGGCGTGGTATACGGCTAGTAGGGCTAAGTTTTCGATTGGGCAAGATTTCTTAGTCCAGAAATGACAAAGCGAGCTGAGACAAAATTATTTTAGCCAAATAGCTACTCCATTGAACCATTTTCTTACAAAGTCTTGTAGGAAACCAACCCTATCTACAGGTCCGCCATCTCGCACACAAGTTTCTCCTGCTCGAGCTCGGCTACCTTGGCCCTCAAGGTTGAGAGTTCACCCTGGAGTCGGAGGGCTTCGGTGGAGGCTTCACGCCGGCGGCGTTTTTCTTGAAGTCGGGCAAGGCGCTTGGCGACCTTGCTCGCCTGACCCAGCCTCCTCGAACTCTTGAAGCTTGGCCTCGAGCTCGGGTGGCCCTCACAGGGGCAAATGCTCGTCCATGGCGGCCTTGCTCGCTTTCGCCTTGGCTCGCTCGCCTCGAAGGCCGCCGACCTCGAGCGCTCGTCTTCAATGGCCTTATACGCATGATCCTGCTCCGAGTTGATGGCCCACTCCAGCTTGGCCTTATGAGTGGCCTCGAGCGTCTTTACCACCTCGCGAAGGCCGGCGATCTCCTGGGCATCTATTGCCGCCTTTTCCATGGCCTCATCCCGCTCGGCTTGCAGGTCTTCCACGAGCTTGGAGCGCGTCGCCAATGTGCTCTCCATCACGTCAATCAAGGCCTTCAGCCTGTCAGAGTGCGTTTGGAGTCCTTGCAACCCTTGGGAGACAAAGTCAATGGCCTGTGGAGGTCAAAGGATCAGCACGGTACACGCCAGAAGGGCGACAGGGATGAAAGGAAACTCGAGCTAAAAGTTCGTTGAAAAATCATGTACCCGGGCGAGACGACGTCAAGGCCGCAGACAGAGTATGCAAGGGAGCCGCCTGATGTTCCCGGGTGGCGCGCCCACCGCCACGCCTCTGGTCTTTAGGGTCAAGGGTCCTCGAGTGCTCTACCAGGCGACTATGCCACGGGCTCCCTCCTCGAGGGGTCTCGACTCGCCCTCGCGCCTGGTCTCGGTGGCGGCTTTGTTCCCCACAGCTGGAGGGTCTCTGACCTCCTCCTCTACGGTGTTCTCAGCCTCGCCCGTAGCTCGGACCTCCGCGCCTCTCATGGCAGGGGGGTCTACGGGCTCAGCGGCTTGGAGGGCCACGACTGCCACGGTCGGGGTGACCTCGGTGGTTACGGCGAGGGCACCTTCGGCGCCATCTTCTTCGGCGGCCTTGAGCGGGTCGACGTCATCTTTAGCGCTCGCTTCGCCAGCGTCAGTAGTCCTCCTCGGTCGGAGAGGGGCTCTTCCTCATCCGGGTCATCGAGCCCCTAGTCGAACTCGCTGGCTGGGGGCTGGCTCTAGAGGCTCGATGGAATGCGCCTCTGGCTCGAGGGCTGACGGGGCGCTAGCACAAAATTGGCCCCTTCTTCTTTCTCGGACTCGGGCTCGAGGGCTGACCAAGGATGCTCACCGTCGTGTGGTCGCCCCACTCAACGTGCGTCTTCTTCGGGCTTTTGCCACCCGTTCCGTCGGAGGCTGGTCTCTTGTTCGCCTTCTTGCCCTTGCTCACCCCGGGCAAGGGGAGCATCTTCCTCGCCGTCTCTAGCAGCTCGAGTTTGTCCTTTGGAGGAACCGAAGGTTCAAAAAGGGATCTAGGCGAACAAGGTCTAGAGGGATCGGTCTAGGGAGGCCTACCTCGCTCTCATGGGCGCAAAGACGCCTCTAAGCACAGCTCGCCAAGGGTGAAGTCGTGTGCGCCTTCCCAACATCTCGTTCATTCGGGCGGCGATCCAGGACTCCTTCGGTGCTGCTGAAAAGACCAATTCATCAAGAGGAACCAGGGAGCAAATCCGAAGCGAATTTTGAGGCAATGCAACCCACCGGTCGTCCCTTCGCGAGTCATGTCGCCAGCGACCTTGATCTCGAAGAAGGTGCTCCTCCTCCGCAGGGGGAACACCCGCCGCCAGAAGTCAGCAGATGGGCTGCCCTAGGAGGTTCTCAAGTGGCGCAGAGTATGGATGGCCGCTGATGGCCTCTTGGTCGCCTTCTAGGTCGCCTGACTCGGGTCTGCTTCTTCCCGCCGAGGGTACCATCAAACTCACACAATACTCGCCCCATTTTCGGTAGAACCACCGCCGTCCACAGTTAAAGGAGTCGCGCAGCGATTTGGGGAAAGAACCATAGGATTCCTCGCCAGAGTCGAAGTAGAGGCATCCGACCACGGGTTCCTTCCCTATGAAAAGGGAGAAGAAGCTAAGAAGAGCGAGGGAGTGGGAAGGATTCCAAGGAACCCTCGACAGTGAGAGAAGATGGAAAGCACAAGGATGGAGTTGGGTACCAGATTGTCACTTGACTCGTGATACGGGCGAGAACGCTCATGCAGAAAGTTGTTTCCAACAGTCTGGCAGTCAAGAGCATGTAGTGCTCGGCTAACGAAGCTCTTCATCCTGCGGCGCGGCTCGCCTTCTACCCGGCAGCCGCCATGTCCACGGGTCCAACAGCCCAAGGCTCTCGAGCTCTCTCATCCTTGTCGCCGTTAGAGAGCTTTTCCCGAGCTTAGTCATGGCGATTGAGCGGGAATTTTGGTCGAAGGAGGAAGGAGAGTTCGTGCAAGGTGGCGAAGACTACGAAGAAGCGGAGAGTTCGGGGAAGTGGCGGCGGTTTCAAGCTTTATAAGCCTGGAGTGCTATAGGCCGGCGGATTGGAGCATCTCGAAGGGCATGCCGGTCAGGTGATGCGACAGGAGCAATTTAAGGCTGCGCGGCGGAATCGAGGCGTTGCGAACGGTTCTGCTGTCCGGCCGTGTCTGTATTGGAGTTTCGGAGATCAAGAGGGGCCAGGTGTCATTTCTTCAGGGCCTGGCGTTAGGTTTCCACTCGACCTCGACCTTAAGCTCGAGGGTTTCGGAAATCAGTCCCGTCTGTGGAGTCTCAAGGTCGCCCCGTGTTCCAGCCACGACCTTGAGCCTCGGGGGCTAGCTGTCGAGGACTAATAAATCTCAGACAAGTCAACGCACGGTCAACGGGGTACCTGGCACGGGGAAATCCAGCAAATCCCTTCAACCACGACCCAGGCGTCGTTGGACCCCGCATGACCTTGAGTTTGAGCGGTGAGAAGTCCCCTCTCCGCTCGACCTCGACTTTGGCTCAGGCGTGCGTTTACTCGGCGGTTACCAAGACCTGAGTAATGGCGTCAAGGCAGAAGTGGGCGGCATTTCCGGAGCAGTTATAGCCCACTTTCAATGCGCACGAAGGCCACTCCCCCGGGAATCTCTCCTATCCGTTACGGGCAACATTCGAGAGGATATAAGGACGCGCAGGGCGTATGTAAAAGACAACGAACTCACTGTCGATAGCTAGCTAGACACCCACACACAGAGTGCTCAAGCTCGAGCAGTGTACACACTTTGTAATCGCCATTAGTAAGTTCCTCCACCTCAGGAGAAGACTGGACGTAGAGTCATTACCGTCGCGGGGGCTCGAACCAATATAATTTCCTATCTCCTGCTCGCTGACGCCACACCTCGACCTACATTCACACCGTCGTTGAGCAAAGCGCTTATTGGGTCCTACACTCACACTACCCCCCTCCCCTTTTCACTTTTGCGGTCAGGCGATCCCGATCGTCGACACCGATCGATAAAAAACTTTGAAAAAAATTTAAAATGCTAGAATAATCATGAAAATTTCGGTGAGATTTCATCAAATCTCATCGAAATCTCAGGTATTATAACTAGGTTTTGAGTTTTTAGGGTCGGATTTGGCCCAAAAACCTTTAAAAAGTCATATTCTATGAAAATTTGTTGAAAATCAAAATTTTGAGATATTTTATAATTTTGGTAGTAACACTTTAATATTTTTATAAAACTGTACATGCTTGATCGTACTCTAAAAAATTTATGGTACTATATTTAGAAGTTTGGGATCATACAAAAAAATTAAAAATAATTGAACATAATTTGTTATCTTGAAAAATTAAAACCTAATGAAAATAAATAAGACAACAACCGTGTTTAATTTTATAAATTTATTTTGAGTGCGATCATGATCTAAAATTTTTATGAGCGCTTAATAATTGCCTTAGAACTATTATATAAAATTTTTAAAATTTAAATTTTTTGTTCAATCAAATCAATGAAAGTATTGAACTTTATTTGTTATATTTCAAAAATCAAAATAGAAAAGAACATAAATGATATAGTACCTTTGTAAGAATTTTGTAAATTCACTAGGGTGTTATAATGATATAACATTTTTATAGGAGCTTAAGAATTTCCTTAGAAATTTTCTATAAAAGTTTTAAAAATTCTAAACCTTTTTTGGTCGCTCACAAATTTATGAATTGATCATCACGCTTTTATTAGGACTTAGAAATTTCAGAATTTTTGAAACTTATTAATGCTTGATAATCATATAAAAATGTTATAAAAATTTTTATGATGCATCAGGACTATCCATAAAAGTTTTTAAAATTTTCTAATGTGGTTTGGACCATGTTTCATTAGGTTGAAGTTTACTAGTAAAACTTTTATCGGGACAATAGCTCTATTAGAATGTTTTAAAATTCTTAATGCATGATCATCATCTAAAATTTTTATGAAAATATTATTGATGTATCAAAAACGTCCACAAAAATTTTAAAAATTTTATAACATGGTTTGTTTCATTTTTCATTCGGTTCAATTTGCTGGTCATTCTTTTTATTAGACAGTACCACTATCATAATTTTTAAAAATTCCTCAGGCCTGATCATCATTTAAATTTTTTATGGAAACATTGGTGATGTGTCAGGACCATCCACAAAAAAAATTAATAATTTTTTGATGTCATTCGAACTATTTTTTGTTTATTTGAAATTTGACGAGATTTCAGCAATTTCAGACGAAATTTCACCGAAATATCAGAAATCCTAGTTCAAAATATTTTAGATTTAAATTTTGTTTTTTGGATTTCGCCTGAATTTTTTTCAAAATAATGAGATTTTGTTAAAATTTCGAATTTTAGAGGGTAACAAAATATAAACCGAAAACGAAATTTGAAACCTGTGTACCATGATGGCGGACGCATAAATTCTCACGCTTCATTCGGCAAGATTGGTAAGATCTGAAATGGCACTTAAAAGTTTTAGGCTATTCTCAGTGAGAGTTTCATTCTCATTAAATGACATGACACATCCTCTGCAGTGGAGGTCGTATTCGTAGGTATATGGGCGTCCGTGTCGCGGGCGGCTACGATTCTTGAGCCGATCTGTGGTGGTGTGGCTTATGGGAGTACAAGAGAACAGGGTGATCGACTAGTGGGACTGAGCCTCAGGTCACGGAGGACTAATGGGACGTAGGGCGAGCGTGGTGACGAGGAGGAAGGCGGCAAGGTTGGCTGATTACTTGGGCCGAAGCGAAGCGCATCAGTCAAAGAGGGTTTAATGGGATGAGGAATTGAGCGTATCAAGTTTGGCCACAGGATTGATGGAATTTAGATTTGGTTTTTGAATTACATAAAGGCTAGAAATTCAAATAAATCGAAGAATCCATTAGATTTGGTTTCGTAATTACATAAAGGCTAAAAATTCAAATAAATCAAAATAAATGGCAAATGAACTTGAAAAATGCAAGAAAATGCAAGAAAATTCCTTGCTGCACAAGGAACCGAACTAAAACTTGTTTTCATTTTATTGAAGTTTACATTACCGAAATTAAATATTTTTAATTTATGAAAGTTCTAGTTAAGTTTTTTTAACTCAAGAAAAATCGGTGAAATTTTTGGAATCCTATTCTACATAAAAGATTTTTGAAACCTCAAAAATTAGGATGTCACAATGGTGTGGGTAGATCTAGTTTTTTTTTCATTTTTCTACTTTTTGCCTTTTACCTCAATGCCTTGTGGCCGCCAATCTTCTTAGTTGGATTGAAGTCCAACCTAATTTGCTAATGCTACTTGTTATATATCAAATTCCTAAGTATGCTTCAGATTCTTGACATCTATATGGTTGTAAAATTGAGTTGTCAAATTCAACTAATGGAACACCAATTTGTAACTGCAATGAACTGATCGTTTGTTGTTAAATTTGATGGATGATAAACCTGACCTAAGTTCTCCATGGTAAAGTTGGTCTCTTGTGTTGATTTGGTATTATTTTCTCGATGTACGTAAGTCAATGAAATGGATATTATTAGCCGCAAGCATGGACATGTCATATACAAAGCATGGGAAAGAACTGAGGATGCTCTGCATGTGAATCTTGGATTTGGCTGCCTGTTGTTTTCTATTGGTACTGCATGAATTTTTAGTGAACATCCATCGGCCTTCACATGAAAAAATAATTAAATGAAATCCACTCAATGTCCTTCAAACGGTATCAAACAAGTTATAATTTGAATCAGTGTATTTCTAATATTTTTCAACTCAGAACAGCCGGCCAACTCACCTAAAAGTTAGGCTGCCAAACTGATACAGGGGTTGCCTGATCTCTACGATGTAGGATCAAGAAGAACTTTGGATCATAAAACCTGACGAACACGATGGCGCCAACCACTATCTCAATACAGCAACCTGCGGCAAATGAATTCGCCCAAGAACACACTTGTGATCCACATCTTGAAGGATCGAAATGGCGAACAGAGAGGGTGAATGGTTGCAAATAAAATTTTCACCAGAAAATACTCCAACTAAGATCTCGAAAAGATCGCGCAAAACAAATCGCGAAATACCCGAACAACTTGACAACTATGTGTACCCTTAACAAATCCACCTGTTGATATTTGGTATGGCTTAATAATTCTTTCTAATTAATTAGGATGTTACATCGAAAAGTACTTGACGTATGCATATCCGCATGATCCTCCCTTTCTTTAATAAATGTCATCCTCAGCTTTTGCCTCAACTTATAATAATCTGAAAATGTACTAAACAAAGAGGACAATATGTACACATGGTATATGTATTCATCATCCATCTTAATATTCCTTTTCAGTATATGATGATATCTATCACAACAATATACATTTGATTCATGTAATAAATCTATAGTTGCAAACATAGGAAATAACGTATATGAATGAATAATGTAACTATCATCAATTGTCTCATTATTCCTCACAATTTGTGTGATTAAACTGTCGTAAGATGTATACAATGTACATGAAGAACATGTATACTTCAATAAATTTACATCATTCCCCCTCACATTATTCATTCTTAACTTTTTAAAACTAATGGGTGAATGAGTATCATGTAGTTTGAAAAGTTGTGACAAATAGTCCAATTCAATCATATATGCACATGTCATGTTCTAATATGAAATTGAAGTACCATAGACAAATAGATTTTAGATGCCTTCCATGCTTCAACTACACTACTATGATTATGTATATGTGAATGTGTAAGCAAAGATGAACAAGTAGGCAACATAAATCTTTCCGAATAACAAGCACTAGCATTTGAACTCGTCTCAAAATATTCATGACATGGCTTAAAAGACAGCTTATGCACAACGTGCAATTTCAGTTCAACAATGTTATCACAAGTAATACATAGTCAACAGACAAGAAATTTGTTGCCTACACCATAATCTCCAATCAAATTAAATTTGTAAGTGTAGGCATAAGTACTGACTAGTGATTTTGGACATACAATTTCAAAGATCTTATCAATTACACTAGATAACTCTTTTGGTTCATCAAATATGATATAACACAAAGAATCATCAAGAGATATTCTAGTAAGAACTTCCTTATGCGTAATCAAATCCACTTTATGTAAATTAAGCACCCTAAATTTAGAACATAGAATCATCAAAGAAAGACAAGAGTTCTCACTTTTTACTTACTTCTTCATGATGTTCTATTAATTCAACACCTTTATTATTACCTTTAACATTCTCCTCAGCTGATGTAGGTATTGTGAGTAGTGTTTCTTCATAATATAACAACAGTACAACAAGCGTTCCATCTCCACCTTGGTTATCTCCTCATCTTTTACATCTAATGATGCAGGTTGTTTAGCATTTAGATCATCATTATCAATGTCAACAGGCACAATGTGAGAAACAACACTAGAAGTAGAAAGTCATTTGTTTTAGAAATAATATCACTTAACCAATCATCTGCATCTTTCTTTTCTTGTGGTATATCTCTCACACTATCTGCCGGTGTTTCAGATACCGGCAAGTAAATTTGTAAGTTAAGGGCCGCTGCCTCTCTTCTTGAATGGTTGACTCAAGGAGCCCAAGATGTATACTAGTTCGGCCGAACGCCCCACGCCCGTTCGTGGTGGTGGTATGTATTGCTCGGGTGCAGGATCGACTAGATTACAAGCGAGGGCTAAGGGCCACCTTATGCGCCTCGTCCGAGTGGAAGGAGCAAGAACAGCCTTACTCAGAGAGAAGCTCGTAAAGCCGCTGGTCGCTTGTGTAGGCCTCGCTTTTCCTCGAGGGCCCCGCTTCCTTTATATAAACGAGGGGCAGGTTACACGGAGTTTGGAAAAGAAAAGTAGGGTGTATTACGCCGGAGTCCTGGGCTTCGTCCTCGTGACCGACAGTGCCCTGCTCATCCTTTGCTCGGTTAGTAGACACAAGCAGCGGGCGTTTGTCGGGAAGGGGCGACCGCCCTCTGTAGACACTGCTGTGCCGACGCCATACGCTTATGCTCGTGTCGCCGAGGGAGCACGCTTTCCATCAGGCGTGATCGGGTCGACGAGATCGGGCGCCGACTTTTGGCAACCTCTCCGCTGCCTTGGGAAGGAGCCACCTGCCCCCGCATGGTCACCTTGAGCCGTTGTGTCTGTGGGGTAGGTGGCCAACTCGAGGCTGACAGGGGACGGTGGCGGAGATTTCCTTAGCTCGGTCGGAGTTTGCGAGGCGTTCGACCTATGGCGGGGGACGGAGCCTTGCGGGATCCTCGACCCATGACGGGGGTCGGACCTCCCTTTGGTCTACTTGGTCGGGACCGTGGGGCGCCCGACCCATGGCGTGGGTCGGACCTCTCGCCGGGGACGAGAGTCCTTCGCGACTGCGGCCTTCGCCGATTGGACCTAGGGCGCCCACTCGGTCGCTCTTGGGTCAGCTGGGGTACCCATGGTATAGGTACTGCCAAGAGTCCCCGGGTCCCTGAACGCTGCGGCGCCCTCGATAGGCCCATCGCTTCGGGCGTGTGATCTCGCAAACATGATGACGCTCGCTTCACGCCTCATTTATTGAAACCGCCGCTTCCGCGCCTTAAGCATATATGAGAGCGGCACGGTTGCAGGAGTTGGAGGAGTCATTTGCTCCACGGATTTTTGATCGCTCCGCAGCACTTAGCTTGTCTTATGGCTTCCCCCCGCTCTTCTTTTTCTAGCGACGAAGCGCTGCCGCCGACCTTCCCTGCGGAAGGGATGGTTTTCGGCTTTGGAGATGAAGATCCGCCGGTGCCTACGGATGAGGAGGCCTTCCTTGTGGAGCTTTGGGATGACTTCGAGCTTGCCATGGCCGAATGGGCTAAGCTAGACGCCTCCGCCCGCGATGCCGTCGCCGTTGATACGCTGATTGACGTCGTCCCGAAGCTTGTCCTGGCGAGGGATGCCCTCATCGAGGCGGTTCGACGCGCGCGCGGCGCTTAGCTTTATACGTCATCTTGGTCTTCGATACTTCGCTATTTCTTGACTGTTAAGACGCAAGTGGCAATTATATGTAATTCGTGCGCCATATAAATGTCACTAGCTTTTTGCTCGTTGAGAGCTTTTGTCCATGTGATCTCTTGGAGACCAACCATAGCGTCGCGCAACAAGGCTACGGGTTCTTAGGGGTGGTGTAAAGCTTGCGGTGCTCGCGGAGACAGCCAGCGGGACTTCGTGGAGTTATCCCGAGTGTACGAGCCGCGTTCGAGCTGACCTTGCCACACTCGACCCCCTGATCGCCAGGCCCTGGACGACGCGAATACCCTGCGCTCTGAGCGGAACGGGTAGCTACCTCAATCGACAGAATCCGACTAACTGGGTCGGCAAAATCTGACCGAGCACGGGCGGGCGGACCCAGTCGGCTTCGCGCCCGAGCGAGTCGGGTGACTTGGTCGGCGAAGTCCGACTGGGAGCACGCGGGCAGACTAATCGCCCCGAGCCCCGAGTGGATCGGGAAGGCTGCTTTGGTCGGCGGGTTTCTGACCGGGATGGCGAAGCGCATCCTGGTGTAGCTCCGAGCGGCCTGGAGAGCCGCTGGGGTTTATGCTTGTTATCGGGCCCGACCGACTTGGTCGGCGGGACCTCGCTTGATGCGCTTTTGGTCGGGCGCGACGCCTGTGATGCCCTGTGAGGTTCTCGGCGCCCGAAAGTGCTGGTTTTACGCCGCAGCCGACGCCGCCGAATGGCACGGACGCCCAGATGCCTCAGCGAGGTTCTGGGGTCCGAGTGCTCATTTTACGTCGTAGCTAGACGTGGCCTAGGTCGGCGCTGGCGCCGAGATGCCTCAGCGAGGTTCTGGGATCCGAGTGCTCATTTTACGTCGTAGCTAGACGTGTCCTTGGTCGCATGGACGCCCAGAAGCCTCAGCGAGGTTCTGGGGTCCGAGTGCTCGTTTTATGTCGTAGCTAGACGTGGCCTTCATCGGTAAGGACGCCCAGATGCCTCAGCGAGGTTTTGGTGTCCGAGTGCTCGTTTTACATCGTAGCTAGACGGGCCTTGGTCGGTGAGGACGCCCAGATGTCTCAGCGAGGTTCTGGTGTCCGAGTGCTCGTTTTACGTCGTAGCTAGACGTGGCCTTGGTCGGCAAGGACGCCCAGATGCCTCAGCGAGGTTCTTGTGTCCGAGTGCTTGTTTTACGTCATAGCTGGACGGAGGGCGTCCATCCCGAGTCCTTGTCTGGCGAGGCTATATGCGGGTGGAGTGGCCACTGTCTGTCCCACGTGTATGCCCCGTCCGCAGGTGTGGGACCTGGAGGGGGTGAGCGGACGCGTGTTTACCATGCATTGGTTTGAACACTGTGCTCGTGGAGCTAATAACGGGTTATCCGAGTGGGCCCTGGAGATCCCTCCCAAGGGGGACCTTTCCGAGCGGACAATTCCCATTGAGGGGCGTCCGACCCACTGGGGGCGACCCATGAGAAACCTTTCTTTACTCGATCCCAGATCGACCTCGGTCGTCCGCCGACTGAGCGCACTGCTACCACCCATGGATGGGTTCCGCGAGAGAGCGTGAAGTATGGTCTCAGACACGAGTTAAGGTGATTGGGTCATCAGCCGACCCAACTAGAGACCCACTGGGGGTTCGCCTTGTCCTCGCCCCTTGCTCAATTTTATGCTGGGGCGGCTTGGATTCCACTTGGTGGATTTAGGCCCTTGGAACCCGCAGCGCTTTTTTCCACCTAGAGGCCACAAATGTCCCAGAGGCTTTTCATAATTGCTGTCCAATCGACCCCACCCAATGGGCAGAGATCGAAGGTCGCGGGCGGCGTCTTAAACGGTGTCTCCGACGCTTCCTCGCCGTATTTAATGCGAGTGGAGGCAATTAAATGCGGCGAAATGATTGGGAACGGCGCTCCTCACTAGCGGCCAACAGGGCGCTTTGGACGGACGGCGATGCTTCAACAGAAGGTGTCCGCTTGATCAAGGCCCGGCCGTACGGTGCTCGCTCGCGCTTATAACTCGCATGGGGCTTGAAAGCAGAGCATTTGCCCTCGCTATTCCTGTCTCCTTGCCTTCGCCTGAGAGGAAAAAGAGAGCAAAGGAGCTGAAGAAAAAGATTCCTCACCTTCCTCTTCTACATCTTTTCGCCGCTCTCTTTTTCAGGGATGTCGTGGCCGGAGTGCTCCGCTCAGCCCAGCCGCGCGGTCAGCTTGGAGAAGAAGGGATTCCTCCCTTCGCAAGATGTCTCAAGGTGGAGGATGCCGACGGGGATTGCGGTCCCCGCGCCGGAGGACGATGAGATCAAGGTGCCCGCCTCGTTCTACGAGCGCGGGTTCGGGCTGCCGCTCCATCCCTTCGTCCGCGGGCTGCTTCATCACTACAAGGCGGAGGTGCACCACCTCAACCCTAACGGCGTGCTCCACATAGCGGCCTTCATCACGCTGTGCGAGGCGTTCTTGGGGATCGACCCCCACTGGGTGCTCTGGAGGCACTTTTTTCATGCCCGGCTAAGGAAGGAGAAGCCGGTGGACTCTACGATGCTCATGGGTGGTGTGGCCCTTCAACTGCGTGCCGGCCGCGCGGCGGAGTACATCAACATGAAGCTGCCGTCGTCGAACCGGGGGTGGCACTCCGAGTGGTTCAATGTCCTGAACTCGAGGGCAACGCCGCCTTCACCACCGGGCTTCAGAGGCGGGCCCGAGGGAATTGGGGGCTCGAATTCGAAGGAGAAGAACAAGGTGGAAGCGATCGTCGAACGGATCAAGCTGTAGAAGGAGCGGGGCTTGACCGGCGATGACGTTGTGTGCGCATTCATGAAGATGCGCGTTCAACCCCTCATGGACAGGGAGCGTCCCATGTTTCAGTATGAAGGGGTGTTCGACCCCATGAGAATGGCGCAGTCGGAGCTCCCTGCATCGGAGGTCGGGGCTCGGATAGCCGTCGTCATGGGCGGTAGTGCCACTGAGGCGGCTGGTGGACACCCCGAGCCATTCTCGGCGCATATCCCCCGGACTTGGTAAGCCGAGCGATTCTCTTCCCTTCCTCTTCCTTCTTTTTCCATCAGCCCTTAGTATTTGGTCCAACTGATGTTTCTATGTTTTCAGGTCAAGGCCGACTGGTCTCCCGGAATTGCCGCCAGGGAGAAGGAATCGAGGGTCGAGGCCTGCATATGCTCAAGGCAAAGCGTGAGTCCGCTTGCAAGAGGTGGAAGGAGGAGAAGAGGAAGAAGAAGAAGCAAGAGGCACGGCGAGGGTTGCGCGAGTCGAGGAGGTCTCCGACAACACCGCCGTTGATACGGCCGATCGGGAGTCGTCCTCGAGTAACAGCAGTGACGGCAATGGCGACCCATACCGCGGGTTCGACCTCAGGACGCCGACTGGCGGTGGTCCGGTTGCGGGTGCCAGCGCGGGCACCGTCATTGTTGAGCCTCAAGTCGGATTGCCCCCGGTGGAGGCATCCTTGGGGAAGCGGAGGTGCGACTCGCCTCCGCAAGGGGGGCCGGTGAAGAAGGCGCGGTTGCCGCGCACTCGCCGCGCCGTCCGCTCTGAACGATAAGCGTTCTGCGAGGGCCGGCGCCGCCCTCGCAATGTAGATGGTCGAGGCACCGAAAAGCCGAGCCGCTGTTGCCGGGCACCGACAAAGCGACGAGGTGTCAGAAAGCGGAGTCGGGACCGCCGCAGGGGGAGAGGGTCCCGGAGGAGCTGGGGCGCGAAGGGGTCCTGGCGCCCCTTGGCGGGTCAAGGCCTCGATCGGAGGCCTAAGGAGGCGAGAGAGAGCTCCCGCCGCCACCGTTGGGACCTCTGCCAGCTGGCGCGATCTCGTGATCCCGTCGCCGTCACCCGGGGACCCGTCGGAGGGGGTAATCCAGGCGCTGAAGGTGGTCATTAGCAGGCTACTTGATGGAGGGGCCGCGACCTCCGCAGTATAGCCTGCCGGGCGCTTCCTGGGAATCCGCCGGATGCCTTTTGCTCAGGCATCTCGCCGGCAACGACCCGACCGGCAAGCCGCTGTTCGTGCTGGACGACGAGGCGGAGGACCGGGTGTGGGGGGCCCTCCAGGAGGGCGCGCAGCAAGTCGAGGCTAAGGTGAGCCAGATCCGGTAGGATCTGGCTCTCGCCCTCGAGTCCTCCGACAAGGTGCTGAACGCCATCTCCGGTGGAACTCGCCCGATCGGCACGGTAAGCCAAAACAAACCCCATCCTTGGCTTTTGATGAGTTTTAGCGGTCGGCAGGCTAATAGGGTGCTCGTGTTTCGCAGCATTTGTGGGACCGATCGGTGGAGAAGTCGAAGTTCCTCCGAGCTTGAACGCCGGAGGATGGCCACGAGAAGGAGGCGACCAAATCAAGGCCGAGCCGCACAACGCTGGAAGCCTTGGCGCACGAGCGGATGCAGGCAAAGGAAGCTCGCCAGAAGCTGGATCAGCTCTCCCAGGTCTTGCACGAGGAGCGCCGGGCGAGCCAGTCCTTGAAGGCGAGGGTGTCCGAGCTTGAATCCTCCGGTAGCCAACGCTTAGGGACACCGCCGAAGAGGCAACCGTGAAGAAGCTCGACGAGGAGACACGGGCCAGGCTCGAGGAGGAGCTCTGTGCTATGACGGACGCCGCGGCTGGTAAGTGTCCCGACCTCTTGGTCGATTCTCGCCATCGTAGCTTGCCTGGAGCGCTTTTTGATGCTCTTTTGGTCTGCAGAGTCACAGAAGAATCTCAGTGACGCTGTGGAGGTGCGGAGACAGGCGGTGGAGGAGCGCAACACGGCGGTTGCGTCGCGGGACGTGGCCCTTTCGGCGAAGGAGCCGGCGGAGGGGGAGCTGTCCGACCAAACCGGCTGAAGCGGGCGACTCCTTCTGAGGGTCACGAAGGTTCGTGAACTGTGCTTGGGACCACCGTGCAGGGTCCAAGCTCACTTGCCACCGATCTAGTCTGCGTGCCGGAGCACATCGAGAGCTCGGTGAGCGAAGGGATCATGCTCGGAGCTTCTTCGGCGCTCGTCTGCGCCATCTCCCACTATGACGGTATCAACCTTGACGCCGTTAGCAGTGGGATCGCCGCGGACTGGACTGAGGAGGAGATTGACGAGTTCGAGACCCTAGTCGAGCCGCGTGCCCGAGTGATCGCCAGCCAGATACCGCCATAGAGCATCCTCCACCGGGAGTAAAGGAAAAAAGTTAGATGTTTTTGCTTTTTCATAATGTAATAACTTTGTCATGTAATGAACTAAAGTTTATTTTAGTGTTTTGGCCAGTTGGGCCAATCCGTAAGTTCGACTTTGCCTTTTGCACATCCTTGAGGTGATGAACATTTGACGACCATAGGCTTAGAAACCGTGGGGGTTGTACAAGCATAGGTCGGTATGTTAACACTTTTGAGGAAAGCGCAAAGAAGACAGGAACCTAAGGGACGAAACGTTCACTTGCACTCGACACGGGAAAGGAGTGTTCCCGACCAACTATGGATCGCACCGCACGGGCACTTCCTTCTTCCGCGAAGCACTACTTAGCAACCGTAGGCCAAGCGAGAGGCCGAGTACTTGGTCGAGAGGGTTACCGCTAGGGGGAACCGAGTGGCCAGTCGGGTCACCGACCCATGTGAGTGTAGGAACTTGTAGCCCCCGAGCGGTGCGTGGGGACCAAGCCGTGGTCGCCACGCAGCTCTTGAACTCGGAGAAATGGAAAATGGCGCGAGAATAAGAAAGAGTTTTTAGGGACAGTCGTCTTAACTTTTTATTCCGCGTGTTGGAGACGACGTGGCTATCGGGCCCCTCGCTCAACTATCCACCGGGATGGCGAGCTAATGGGCCTTCTACCACCGAGGTCAGCAGCAGGCCCATCCAAGCCTTTATTCCCTACCACGTGCGGCCACCAACCTTAGAGCCGAAACCGAGGGTCGCTGGGCGCCGGGCAAGCGGTGTCCTTTCGCCCCCAGCCGTCGTGTCGCGTTTTAATGCGTAGCGTAGTGGGAGGAGTGGAAAGGGCACGTCCCGTCCTGCAGGGCGTGGAGTTAATGCGCATGCGGCGTTCTGCTCGAGACGGCGCCCGTTCAGGCCGCGCCATCCCGTCTCTATAAAAATGGCATGGGGGGCGTGTGAGCGGCCACGCCCATCCATTTGCCTTTGCTTCTCTGCTACCCCACGCTTCCGGTGCGTTCCTTGCATCTCGAATACCAAATGGCGAGCGGAGGTGACGACCAGAGGGCCGACAAGCGGGTGGCGACGGCGGACTCGCGGGGTTCAGACCCCAAGAGGCCCCGCACCGACGCCGGGTCCTCTAGAGCCGCGGCGAGGGGTGGGATTACCCTGCCCTCATCCACCTTCCGTATCTGGAACCCTCTTCCTGCGTGAGTTTCCTTTATTTAGCTTTAGGATGGCTTTGATTTCTTCTTGCTGATGCTAACTTGCTTTCACTTCTTCTCTCAGCGTCTCTGGCTTGCTCACCAGCCAGCCTGCACCCCGCCGCCGCCTTTGGTGGGGAGGCGGATGCCACCAGAGCCGCTTTCGACGCTCCCCCGTCCGTCCTAGGTGATCCCCTTGCGACGGGAGCCCGGGCGGCGGATATGGTGGCTGCGCTGACGCGGCTGTAGGCTTCCCTGAGCGTCCAGGCCGCAACGGCCGCCGCCCAGGAAGCGGAGGCGTTAGGCAGCGGCCCGGTCCGGCCGGTGAGGAGGAGCTTGCCAAGACGCTGCGAGAGGCGCTGCCCTCTGTGTTTCGCCGAGGTCGCCGAGGAGGTGCTCGCCAAGACGCGTGAGGAGGCGTCGTCGCAGCGGGCTCGGGTCCAGGCCGTCGAGGAAGAGCTCGCCAAGATGTACGAGGAGCGCTGGGTCACGCGTGAGAACCTCGTCTCCATGCTCGCCCGGGCCTACGATAGCATGGCCAGGAGCCTGGAGCCACTAGGGGTGTGGCTGAACGGGTCGTTGGAGCGTATTGCGTCGCAGTACGCCTTCGGCCTCACCCAGGTGCCCGACGCCTTGGCCGACCTGCCCTGCGCCTTGAACGAGCGTTCCACTCGCGAGGGGCTGGAAGTGACCGCTCTGGCGGCGGAATACGTGCTGGCCTGCTGCGCCAGCCGTGACGTCTCCTTCGACCCGATGGCGGCCGTCGCTGGGATCGAAGGCGACCCAACCCGGGCGCAGGCAAGAGCACGGGCGGCGGCGGAGATGGTGGCGGAGCGGCTTCATGTTGATGCCCAGGACGCGGACGACGAGGGCAGCTATAACTCCGACGACGACGCCTTTGGCTAGGAACCTTCCAGGCGCCCGCACCCAACTTTTGTTTTTGTACAATGTAATGTATATACAATATATATTATGGGAACTTTATTTGATATCTTGCATTTCTTCTCTACGGTGAGCACTCGTCAAATGACCGTAGCCCTCAAGAACCACTAAGGTTGTTTGAGTGTAGGTCGGAGTGCTAACATTTTGAGGGAAACAGAAAGATAGCAAAAGACTCAGCAACCCAAAAAGCGTGTCCCCTGATCGACTATGGACCACCTCATTGGTACTTCCTTCTCCAAGAAAGCGCTATCAGCGAACCATTGCCGCGGGGGCGTAGGCCATAGCACTCTGGTCGAGAGGGTTACCACTTGGGAGGTCGTGATGGCCGGTCGGGGCACCGACTTGGATGAGTATGCGAACGAGTAGCCCCCGAGTGGTGCATGATGACCAACTCGGAGGATTTGGCGGAGACGCGAGAATAAAGGAAAAGTTTTAGGGATAGAACAGCCTCAACTTCTCGATATTCCACGCGTTAAATACAATGTTGTCGTCGGCATCTTTGAGTCGAAAGGGGCCGGGTCGGAGGACCTCCACAATGGTGAAGGGGCTTTCCCAGGGAGGGGACGCCTTGTGCCTGTCCTTGTTGGACTGAACTTGGCGTAGGACCAGGTCGCCAACGCTGAAGGACCGATCGCAGACCTAACGACTGTGGTAGCGCCGCAGCGTTTGCTGGTATTTGGCCGATCACAGAACGGCCACCTCACGCGCCTCGTCGAGCTGGTCGATGGCGTCTTGTTGTGCGTCGAGCCCCCGTGCGTCGTTGAAGGCTTGTAATATTGGGGCGCCGTATTCCAGGTCAATCGGCAGGACAGCTTCAGCACTGAAGACCATGAAGAATGGTGTAAACCCGGCCGACCGGTCGGTGTGGTCCGTGATGCTCCAAAAAAGAGAGGTACGGCTCGGCTGTCGTCTCCGCCGAACTTCTTCGGGCCGGTCAAGATTCATGCTTGAGCCCTTGGAGGATCATGCCATTTGCCCACTCAACTTGGCTGTTGGTCCGCAGATGGGCTACGGCCGACGAGTCGACACGAATGTTGAAGTCGTCACAGAATTCGAGGAATTCCTTCCCCGTGAACTGCGTTCCATTATCGGTAATGATGGAGTTCGGGACTCCAAACCGATAAACGATGTCACGGAAGAAGTTGGCCGCTTACACCGAGGTGATGGTGGCGACTGGCCTGGCTTCTATCCATTTGGTGAATTTGTCCACCGCGACAAGTAGGTGGGTAAAGCCCCCGGGTGCCTTTTTGAAGGGCCCGACCAGATCGAGTCCCCAAACAGCGAATGGCCATGTGATGGGGATCGTCTGCAAGGCTTATGCGTTGGAAGATGTGTCTGCGGGCAAAGAATCGCACCTTCGCAGTCTGGAACAATTTGCTCGTTGTCGGCCACGGCGTCGGCCAAGAGAAACCTTGGCGTAAGGCTTTCCTTACGAGGGATCATGGTGCGCGCGTGGGCCGCAAATGCCGCCATGGATATCGAAAGCAAATGCTTCCTTGGATGTCCAGATGCACTGAGGACTCGAGGGACTCCTCTTGAGAGGTCTTCTCCCACCAGACGGCGATTTCGCTGAGCCGAGGCGAGGCGCCGGGCCTCTGCTGGGTCGGGGAGCGATCCGTCGGTCAACCGGTCGATGTAGGGCTTCCTCCAAATCGAGTCAAGATGTCATGGCTGACCCAGACGGTTCCGCGTCCGACCGCTCGGTAGTCAGAGCGGTTGCGCCCGGAGAGTCGGTCGGCTGCTCAGTTGGTGAGTCCAGTTGGACGGAAGGTTTGTGGAGGTCAGAGACGAAGATCCTGTGGGGACCAGTCCTTTGCTAGAGGCTAGATTGGCTAGGTAGTCGGCCTCACCATTGTAGCGTCGAGTCGCGGGTCAAGCTCAAACCCTTGAACCTTTCCTCGAGCTTGCGACCTCCCAAAGAGTATGCTGCCATGCGGGCGCCACGAGGTCTCCGGGCCTTCATGACTTGGTCGACGCAAGCTTGGAGTCGCCAGACGTAGCCGTACGCGCCGAGGTCGGCAGCGATCCGGAGACCGCTGATGAGAGCTTGTACTAACGACGTTGTTGGTTGCGTCGAAGAGTAGTCGGATGGCGTACTAGAGCTTGTTCCCGAGCGGGGAAACAATGACGACCCTAACACCTGCTCCGTTCTTAGTTTAGGACCCATCGAAGTACATCGTCCAATACTCGGGGTCTTCGAGCACCGGTGGCACCTGGGCTTCGGTCCACTCGGCAACAAAATCGGCCAAGACCTGCGACTTGATCGCCGTCCGGGGGACGTACGATATGTCGTGGCCGTTGAGCTCAAGTGCCCACTTGGCTATTCTTCCTGAGGCGTCGCGGTTGTGGATGATTTCGCCGAGTGGCGAGGAGGTCACCACAGAGACGGGGTGCCGGTCGAAGTAATGGACCAACTTCCTCTTCGTGATGAGCACCACGTAGAGCAACTTCTGCACCTGCGGGTATCGAGCCTTGGACTCGGAGAGTACTTCACTGATGAAGTACACTGGCCGTTGAACCTTAAGCACATGGCCTTCTTCGCTCGCTTCCACAACAAGCGCCGCTACCGACGACCGGTCGTGGGCGGCAATGTAGAGGGGGAGCGGTTCCCCTGGTGCCGGGACGACCAGCACCGGGGGTGAGGTCAGGAACGCCTTCATTCGGTTGAGGGCTTCCTGTGCTTCCTGGGTCCAGCTGAAGTGATTGGATTTCTTGAGCAGCTTGTAGAGCGGCATTTCGCGCTCACCAAGGCGAGACACGAAATGGTTCAAGGCTGCAAGGCATCCTGTCAGCTTTTGGACTCCTTTTAGGTTGTCCACCGGGCCCATCTTCATGATCGTAGAGATCTTCTCCTGATTGGCTTTGATGCCGCGCTCGGAGATGATGAAGCTGAGTAGCTTTCCCTTGGGGACCCCGAAAACGCATTTCTCGGGGTTGAGGTCATCGGCCTTCTTAGTCTTGACGACGATGTCATCGACATACGCCTCGATGTTACAGCTGATTTGGTCGTTGAAGCACATTTGCATACATCGCTGGTATGTAGCACCCGCGTTCTTTAGACCAAATGGCATCGTTATGTAACAAAACGAGCCGAACGGAGTGATGAAAGAGGTCGCGAGCTGGTCGGACTCTTTCATCGCTATCTGGTGGTAGCCCGAGTAGGCATCCAGAAAGGATAGGGATTCGCACCCTGCGGTGGAGTCGACGACTTGGTCGATGCGAGGCAATGGGAATGGGTCCTTGGGACATGCCTTGTTCAGGCTCGTGTAGTCAACACACATTCTCCATTGCCCAGACTTCTTTTTTACAAGGACAGGGTTGGCTAGCCACTCGGGGTAGCGCACCTCTTTTACAAACCCTACCGCCAAAAGCTTGGCGATCTCCTCCCCTATGATATTGCGCTTCCATCGAAGCGGCGCAGCGTTAGCTTAATCGACCTTGAGCCAGGTCGGATATTCAAGGAGTGCTCGGCGACTTTCCTTGGGATTCCTGGCATGTCGGAGGGCTTCCATGCGAAGACATCTCGATTGGTGTGGAGGAAGTCGACGAGCTCGCTTTCCTATTTGGCAGGGAGCGTGGCTCCGACCCGCATGGTCTTGGTCAGATCCTCGGGATCGACCGTGACCTCCTTCGTGTCCTCGGCGGACATCAAGGATCCTGGCCCCAACTTGCTGGAATCGGGGGCAGACTCAGAGGTTTCCCTTCGGAAGTTTTTGAGCTCGGTAGACGCGATGATCGTCGACGCTTAGCTCGCGAATCGCTTCGTCATAAGCTAGGCGAAGCCGAAGACGAGGCCACGGTGATCACTCCCGTGGTCCCAAAGATCTTCACTTGAGGTAGGTATAGTTGGGGACCGCCATGAACTTGGCGTAACATGGCCTCCCCATGATGGCGTGGTAGTAGCCGGGAAACCGCACAACCTCGAAGGTGAGGCTTTCGGTGCGAAAGTTGTCCGGGCTCCTGAAGGTGACGGGCAGGTTGACTTGCCCGAGTGGATAGGCCTGCTGGCCAAGGACAACACCGTGGAAGGGCGCCCTGCTCGGTCGGAGACGTGAGCGAGGGATTCCCATGGCGTCGAGTGTCTCAACATACAGGATGTTAAAACTGCTATCGCCGTCCATGAGCACCATGGACAGGCGCCTTGGCCCCACGATGGGGGCGACAACCGCCGGATATCTCCTCGCTGCGTAACGTGGTCGATGGTCGGTCCGATCAAAAGTGATCGGGACTCCGCCACCGGAGGTACTTTAGGCACCGGCGGAGCCACGTGTGGACCTCGCGGAAGGCAAGCTTGAGCTGCCGTTTGTCGGCGTAGCTCGCCGGTCCACCGAAGATCATGAGGCAGCCGTCGGGTTCCGGGAACTCATCGTCCTCCCTCTTTTCCTCGGCATCTGGTGCCGAGTCCCTCTTTTTCCCATTGCCCCGCGTGGGAGCTCCGGAACTGAAGCGCTTCAGGACTTCACAGTCCTGGTATTTATGCCTAACGGGGTACCTATGATGCGGACACGGGCTGTCCATCAGCTTCTCGAAGTGGTCGGGCGCCTGTCGCGCCTGATGCTTGGCAGGGCGGTCGGCGGCTGTGACCACATGGCCTTCGCGGCCTTGTTTCCCCTTCCGCTTCTGTTTGTCGGAGCGGTCGAAGGGGGCACCGGCTTCGTGGCCGGACTCGCGCATGGCCCTCCCCTTGTCGAAGATGGCCCCCACAGCCTCTTCGCCAGAGGCGTGGTTGGTGACGTTGTCCAAGAGCTCTTTGGTGGTTCTGGGCTTGGCGCAGCCCAGCTTGTGTACCAGAGCTTTCGAAGTGGTGCCATAAATGAACGCCCCGACGATGTTGGCATCGCAAATGTTGGGGAGCTCATTGCATTGTTGGGAGAATCACCGGATGTAGTCCCAGAGAGTCTCCCCTGGCTGCTGCTTGAAGCCCTTCAGGTCCCAGGAGTTCCCAGGGCGCTTGTACGTGCCTTGGAAATTGCGGACGAAGAGGTTCTTCAGATCAGCCCAGTTCCTGATGGTCCTCGCGGGCAAGTACTCGAGCCAGGATCGAGCCGAGTCTGCGAGGTAGATGGGGAAGTACTGGATGATGAGAAGATCATCCGTAGCTCCACCCGCCCGGCATGCGAGCCGTAATCTTCCAACCAAACACCGGGGTTTGTCGCCTGATGTACTTGGTGATGTTGACAGCGCCGAACTGGCGGGAAATCCGCTACACGGATCTCTGACGAGAATGCCCGAGGCCTAGGGCCTCGGGCTTGAGGCGGCCATGGCGCCGCCGCCGCCCACGCCCGCGATTGGGCGCCGCCTATCGCCTCCTCTCGCCGCCGAGGGTGGCGAGACATCACGATCCCATGCCTAGGCTCTGGTGCACCGGAGTCCGTGAGGTCTGGGGCCGCTCAAGGTGCGACGCCGTCTTCGCCGGACCCCGCTGGTCTCGGGTGGCGACGCGACTCGGGTGGCTTGAAGAAGCCCCCGAGTGGTGGGAGCCAGAGCGTTGCATGTGCTGCACGGCAGCACGCTCCACTTGCCCCCAAGGTTCTGGTACGTGGCCTTGGCCTCCGGGTCTTCCGACTCGGGGATGCTGCTGAGGCAAGATTCTTCCGCGGCAACATTCTGGCCAGTGGGGAAGAACGGAAGACCGCTGCACCCTCGGCGATGATGTTGTACTCGCGAGCGCTACACCAAATGTGTGGGGGCTCAGTCGATTCTCGCTCTGTGTCGCCCGAGTTTGTCAAGCTTGTTTTTGGGCCTCTAGCTCATCACGCTGCTGCTGGAGCTCAACAAGGGCGAGCCTAGAGGCGCCAGCGTTCGTCAAGCTGGTACTCCGCCTCCTGCGCTTCGGTGCGCTGGAAGGCGATTCCCGCACTTACGGGGGTTGCGGCCGGATCGGTCACACCCGCCATGTTGCACTCGCGGGAGCACAGCTCGTCCGCCGTGTGCTTCGTGTCGGAGCTGGAGTCATGGCTGGAGGGATCCGCCAGCAAGTCGTGGACGGAGGTCGGCACGTAGCCGGCCATCGCCACGAGCCGCGAGCTCTTGGCGGCGACGCCGCCAAGACGAAGCTCACACACGCTGCTACTGTAGGTGGCGCAGGCCGACAGCGAACGCCGCCGTGGTCCGCGCGGGACTTCAAGCTCGAGGCTGCCGAATGTCGGCGACGGAGTCCAGGCTTCAATGATGCTCGGTCCCAAGAGGTGGCGAACGAGCACGAACTCTCCTCACGTGGGTGGCGTGAGTCGAGGTGCCAAGCGATCCAGCCTCCTCGACGCCAAGGCTTGCCGCTAGGGTGACACTACAAGAAAGCAGAAAAAATTCGGGCCAAAACCCACGAATTTAAGCCAAAACCCACTAATTTAAGTTAAATTGTGGGCAAACCGTCAATTTAGTTCACAAATTTAACTCGACGAAATTAATCAATTAAATTGTGGGTACCATTTATTTAAATTAAATTGCAAGTACCCACAATTTAAATTAAATTAAATGGGTTCTTGAAAAACCCACTAATTTAATCATTAAATTGCGGGTTGAAAAACTCAATTTAATCTTAAATTCGTGAGCTAAAAAACCCACGAATTTAATGAGCTAAATTGTGGGCTGAAAAACCCATTTATTTAATCATAAATTGTAATTTGAAAAAACCCAATTTATTTAATCATAAATTGGTAAAACTCCTTACAATTTAATCGTTAAATTGTGGGCTAAAAAACCCACGAATTTAACTATTAAATTCGTGGGTTTTATTGGCTCACTAATTTATCAGACATTCATACAAAAAAATATATATATATCCATATCGATATCACACTCAATACATATTACCATATCGATCACACATATATATATCGATATGCATCTCATTCAACACAACCATCTTCACATTCAATCTTATTCAACATATCGCAATATTACCTCTACTAAAAGATCTTCAAATACGCTTTATAATAGAGAGTACTTCACACATGTATAATTACTCAAACAGACCTTCCAACCAACAAAATTTCTCAAAAGAAATGCCTAAAGCTTCATATCTATACAGATTTTAACTAGTCTGTTACAATATATCATCAATCTCACATTAGTTATAGATTCATTATCACATAAACTCGTTCACAGCTATTTCTCTTACGTTGAGAGACATTGCCCCATCGAGCCTCCTGAATTGTATCAAGTTGTTACATCGGACTTCAACTTATCAGAGATACAGAGGTTTAATACTGCAGATGAAAAAACTGATTCTGCATTTAGTTTCTTTCTGCAAAAAGGAGAGGGGCAGACATTCTCATCACTTGCTAAGATCTCGTATACACATTGATAGCAGAAAACATGACCACATGTTGCTACAATAGCATCCTCAGGTGGGTCCTGCAAAATGAGGGGAAACTGAATGATTATACTCATCAAAAAAGTTGTGGAGTAATAAACATGTCAGCTAAAATTAAAACCAATTACCATTTTTCTAGTCACATGTATATCCCTTGTTTATAGTTTCTTTTTTTTGCTTCTTCATAAAATAAAATATTACAAGATAAGGTAACACATTTTGAGTGACTAGAATGCTTACACTGCATACGGAACAAATTGCAGAACCTCCTCCTTCCATCTTTTCAAGCAAATCTATCAATGTTTCCTTAGGAAGTTGTTTTGCTATTTCTATAGAACCACTGTCAATCAAAGCAGCAATACAAGAATGTGTGCATAATTTTCTCTTATCATCCCAGCAGCAGCATATGCCTGTAATATGAACACAACATATGAGCATCACAGTCAATTCACACTAAAACTTCTGGATAACTGAACCTTATTTCTTGAAAAATGCATACAGAACATGGTATATAAGTAGTAAATGCATCTCACTCTTAATTCTATACTGCTAAACCTAATTTTTATAAAGATAATGCAAATATTTGGCTTCTGTGAAAAGACCTAAGGTATACAACAATCCCTACGAGACATATACAACTAAAAGAACTCACCAGATCATAAAATATTAAGTTTGTATCCTACTGACATCTGACTACTTATTGATGGAAAAAAGTGAATAAAATTGAAGATGTAAACTTGAACCTACCTTGAACTTTTCCCGAGAACCTTCTTCAAGCAGCAAATAGAAAGATCGCTCCTCTTGTGTGAAATCTATTTTACTCAGCTGAATTGTCTTTGGAGGAAGTTTTATGATTGGTTCTCCATCAATTAGCATTTCTATATGGAAACAGTTCTAAAGTAGATCAATAACAGAATATCACGAGCAATGAAGAACCAACTGACAGGCATATGTACTGAAAGAGCATCTTACAAAATTAAGATACAAAAACATGATCCTTTTGATCAAGCACCTGCATCAAAATCGATGAGTGATCAACTCCTTTTGCAGCTTCAGGACTACTTTCTTCATTATCGTCCTGATCACTGAACATGAGGAATAGAGGTTATAAGCATTGAATGAAAGAGCAAGAAGAAACAACATAGGATTAGCAATATTCAGGTGACCACATGAGAGCAAAGCAGGATGCACATCGAGCAAAACTATGGATGCAGTGGAAACATGAATTGCAGTTCAAACCATAAAAGCAACCTTACCATCAAAGACATATGACTGGATTTGCTCCCTGGTGTAACATAATTATGCTTAATCAATCCATGTTACTGACCTTGAACCCCCTGTACCATGGATCCATTGGTTCAACAGGTGGGTTCAATCGATTGCCCGTCTTCATTCAAATAGTTAAGAAGAATGTCGTCATCCTTTGGAAAAATCACACGAGTGATAGGTGATAATTTGGTGAAGATGTACCTAGCACTAGCAGCATCTTTGCCTCCCTGAAATGAATATAAACACCCAAAGATGCAAGAGAAGAATGGGTTAGAAAGAAAAAGGCCAATAACTAAGCTTTTACATCGTTGATTATCCTACCTGATGTCTGGTCCCGAATTGGCCATTGGGCTACAAAAGCTAAGTTCCCGGCTGAAATTTGGTTTGCATATTAGTTTTAATCCAGAATACCAACGAACCAATATCAATCTGGGAAAAGATTTAAGTGCTAACCTGAAAGTTGCTAAGCCAGTCCTTCCTATCAGAAATTCTTTTCTTGCTGAATGCTAATTCAATATCATTACCATCTTTGTCATCCACCCAGATAAAATCCTTCTTGTGTTTGCCAATTTCTTCAAAGTAAAATCCTTCTAGAAATTACAAAATTTGTTTTCACTCCTTTAATGTGCACATGATGATAAATGTAAACAAACTGCACAAAAGGACTATAAGAATAAAACCAACTCCCATAAAGAAATAATTAATTATCCTATCGAGATAGAATAATGCCAGGGTAGTAGTAGCGGCCAAGGGCTAGTTAATGTTCATATAAAACTTTTATTTCCGCATTATGTTTGGTGATCATGACTTAGGCTAGTTAATGTTGTTCATGGAACAACACCCTCCACAACTTGTAATGCTAAGGGGCACAGAAAACTAACTAGAAAAAAAATCATAGCATCCAAAAGGGATATGTAAGAAAGCACCTCATCTGATCAGGAGTGACTTCTGCATTCGTCTTGAATGTAGCAATATTTTTCTTGCTCCCTGTGCGGCTCAAGTTCATTGCAATTTCCTCACCCTCTTGTTGTGGTAGCAAAATGAGACTGCAGGGGAAGTTTGACACAGAATAAGCAAATGTATGACAGGTAATACACAATCATCCATGTCAGTATAACTTATTATGCTACAGGTTAGCCAGATTCCACACAGTGATACTCACAGGCGTATTCTTCAATCATCGTGCCTTCCTACCTCTCACATATACAACAGAGAAGGGTTTTGGGACATTTCTTTTGTAATGCATCATTGACACCTACATTTGATCTCAAAGTTAATCAAATGAAATTTTTACACCTACATGTAAACATAGTAACAAGTTACAATATGTGTCATTATCAAGCTTAAGCTTTACACAGGGCATCACTGTTAAAGATTTCAGAATCTAATTCAGACCAGACAAGTATCAACAGATTTTTTCTAACGAGAATACCTTTTCTGAGCTGAGAACTTTTCCATCAATGGAGCAGAATGATTGAGAGCTAACCAGAGCACAATTTAATTAACTCTGGAGTAACAATCAATGTTGAACTAATAAAATCTTGATATAGCTAAACACATCCTCAGAACAAAAAGGAACAGGAACATATGGAGCTGGCAAATGTTGATGAGCTTAGTCAAGAACAAAGTTATGGTCAACAAAAGTTGATTGGTGTCAAGTACATGCAATGTTGAACTAAAAATATGACAGATCTTATTATATATACAACTAAAACTAAAAAAGAAATAACTGCCAACTGATTAAAGCATTAGTTTGCCATTTGCATTTGGTAATATCACTTGAGCCAATCTGCACAGATGTGGAATTAACATAATTGTTCCACCAAAATTGTCATATTCTACATCAAGTTAGAATCCATGGAACATATTTATTTATTATAGATACATCATAGACATATTCTACATTTAGTTATACCCAAAAAAAATCAAAGAGAAGCCACAATGCAGCATAGACGTATGTGTAACATATTTATTTATTATAGATACAACATCCAAGTTCCATCTGAAGTATTAGAGCAGAGGTAATCGAGACATACTATGTCAGAAGTGATTAGGAGTGTCGGTTGATTGCCTTCTTTCTGGTAATCAGAAATGCTCAGTGACCTGATTAGGAGCTTCTTGCACAACATAAATTAGTTAATGTGGTATTCTGCAAATAGAACAACATATATAAAGAACAGATCTGTAGCAACATAATTTCAGTGACCGGATGCCAAGCGAGTCAGAGCAACAAAATAGGTAGATGCTAGATACTTACTTTTCTCCGGAGTGTCATACTTTCGAATTTTACCATCTGAGTCAAACAAGTGCATGTTTGTCGTTCCAATTGTAGTTGTCAACTTGAATTTCTTCTCCAAGCCTTCTTCCTTAGTTATGTTCATATTTTCCTCACTCAATTTGACCACAAATTCCACACTTGCGTCATCTCAGCGGATTGGCAACTCAATTTGACCATACTCACACTAAGTCACCGAAATATACAAAATTTCGGCATGACCTCTCTAGTAAATAGGACATCTACTCAGCAGACAAAAAAACATTTGCAGTTATAATATATATATCAATCTCTCAAACCAGAAGGAGACATTCTAGCAGATCCTTAGATAATCAATCACACATCCAACGGCAATTTGTAAACTACGCAATGACATACAACACATTACAACCGCAATAGAATCAGCTAGGATGCTAAATAGGACTAGTATTGCACTTGGAAGGATTACTATCACAGTTATTCAGCTGATGATGATTCAGGCCTTCTTCTTCGCATTCAAGCTCCCCAGGATAGGTTATCTTTTCAATTCTTCCTCATGCTCCTATCCTTCAGCTCCACAATTTGGTCTTCCCAAGATTTCCTCCAGCCAGACTTCTCTTCCTGGGTAACAAAGCTTATAGAGAGCCCTCCTTGTAGCTCTAGCAGTTCGGCCAACCCTATGGATATAATCGCGTGGGTACCTACAATAAGTAATCACAGCACCAGTCAGACTTAACATTCACCAAAATATGTTGAGAAGAAAAACAGACTATTGCATATAAATCTAATCGAAGACACCTTGGAATGTCATAGTTGATAACAAGATCAACTGTTTGGATATCCAACCCACGGCTGGCCACATCAGTAGCAAGCAAGACAGGGACATGACCGGATTTAAAATTATGCAATGCTGAAAGCCTTCGTTAGTGAGACTTGTGAGAGTGCAAAGAAACAGCTTGACGACCAAGCTCTTCCAACAGAAAATCCAAATATTGGCATGTCCTGTGCAAGAATAAAAGTAAATTAAGTAATATCTGAAGAAAGCGCTGAACTTTAAATGGATTGTAAATTACATGTAAGAATAACATTCAGGACTCAGCATTCCATGAGAGTCATCTAATCAAAATAAGTCAATGGGACTTCTAAATACAGGGCTTGACAATTGCAGCACGTGCATACACCAGCGCTGTAAAGGTTATATAAATCTTGTAAAGGTACATGCAATTACAAGGTTTATTTCCTCTCATTTGCTCTTTTTAATGAACCAAAGCAATAACAACACATATATCTGGCTTACAGAACTTAATACTGATATATGAAAAAAAAACAAGACAAACACATTCAGGAAAAAAAAACAAGAGAAACACATTCAGGAAAAACAATGGGAGGATTACTGACTCTATGCAACTTAGTATTAGTACTAATGTAGCAATGACTAGTTATTGTGTAGGGGAGCATACCTGCAAGTTGAGACAAATATAATGGCTGAACGGATATTCTCTTCCTCCATTTTAGACAGAAGATACAAAAGGTGGAGCTCTTTTCCATCAGGAGGTATATGAATATACTGCTGCTTTAAGGTCTCAACTGTTTTGAACCCTTCATATGCCTCAAAAAGGTATTTCTTGTTGCCGGAAAGTTCAAGCAAAGATCGCAGATTATCTGACATTGTTGCTGAAAACAGAAATGTTTGGCGCTTCTTTGGTAAACAACCAAATATCACCGGAGGTCCTCCTCAAAATTGACATCTAAAACTCTATCTGCCTCATCCAACACAAGAAACTGCGGTAGAAAAGACGGCACACCTTAGCAATCTGAAGCTAGCAGCAGAGCAAGTACTGAAACATAGCTTAGGATGCAGTTAACTGTTTAGTGCAATAAACACATATCACTCAAACAGGCACACCCTTCAGAACCCATACCCAACCACAAACCAATCACACTCAAAAAAGATTTACATAATGAGCACACATAGGACATAAATACAAAAAAATCTCCTAAACTTTGGTGAAATCGTGCCTTTCTGTCATAAACTGTAATATGCATAATTTGCATCCAAGTACCCAACCTGATACTATGTGCATGGACACGCAATAATTTGCTCATTTCTATCACAGTATTAGATAAACAACAAACAGTCTTATCTTCTGCCCAGAATCTCCACAGGTATTTGAAACAAAGTGTTTCCGAGTGAAACAGGTATTTAGAAAAAACGTCAGCAAACATCTGCACAACAACTGATCACTAAAATAAGCAGAACAACATTTCTCTGTTCCTATGCTGGTGCAATAATTAAACATCATGGCCACTCTGTTGCAAGACAACACAAAAACTACAATTCTCTAAAACTAAAAGTACCTTCTACTTGTGTACCACGAATATCTCAAAGAAACATTTTTTGTGCCTACAAGGCCATAATGCATTTGCACTTTTCTAATAGCAACAAAAAATTCATACATTTTTAGTTCCGAAGAGAAATTTTGCACGCAGTAGCACAAGCAACTAGTCATATCTTCCCATACTGCGGCTAAAAGGAAAATTTACATGCCAACCTTGGTGTGGCGAAGACTTTGGCGAGGTCGGGTCATGGTGATGAGCGTGGCGAGGGCGGGCGGGATGGCGGCGCGAGCGGAGGAGGCGGGGAGGGCGGCGGCTGCCGGCGGGCAGTGGGCACTGGCGGCGGGGGCGGGCGTGGGTGGGCGAGGCGGCGGTGGGCGGCGGCAAGCAAGGGGCAGGGGCGGGGGGTGGTGAGAGGGAGAGAAGAGAGAGAGAGTGAGAGAAGAGAAGGGCGGCCGGGTGGCTAGGGTTAAGTCTTTTTAAATTCGTGGGCATTATTAAAAAATGACGAATTTTAAAAAAAATAAATTCATGAGTTTTTTGGCCCACGAATTTAATTAAATTCGTGGGTATTTTTATAAACCGATTTATTAAATATATAAATTCGTGGGTTTTTTGCCCATTTAATTTAATTAAATACGTGGGTTTTTTATAAACCGATTTAATTTAAATATATAAATTAAGTGGGTTTTTTTTTGCCCACAATTTAAAAAACCCACGAATTTTCCCTGTTTTTGTAGTGTGAAGGAAGCCATCAAGGAGGTGGATGGGAGTCCTGAGACGAAGAAGATGATGCGTGAAGCCCTTACCTGGCGCACCAACTGTCGGTGTTTCGTATACCGGCAAGTAAATTTGTAAGTTAAGGGGTCGCGCGTTCCCTCTCCTTGAATGGTTGACTCAGGGAGCCCAAGATGTATACTGGTTCGGGCCGAACGTCCCTACGTACAGTTTGTGTGGTGGTATGTATTGCTCTGGGTGCAGGGACTGCACTAGATTACAAGCGAGGGCTAAGGGCCGGTCTTATGCGCCTCGTCCGAGTGGAAGGAGCAAGAACAGCTTGCTCGTAGAGAAGCTCGTAAAAGCCATTGGTCAACTTGTGTAGGCCTGCCTTTCCCTGAGGGCCCTGCCTCCCTTTATATAAGCGGAGGGTAGGTTACACGGGAGTTTGGAAAAGAAAAGTAGGGGTGTACTACGCCCGGGAGTCCCGGTCTTCGGTCCTAGTGACTGACAGGCTCCTATTCATCCCATGCCTGGGTTGGTAGACACAACGAGCGGCGTTCCGTCGGGAAGGACGACTCGCCCTCTGTCGCTGTCAGTCTTGTGCCGACGCCGTACGCTCTGCTCGTGTCGCCTCGGGAGGAAGCGCGTTCTCCACTGTGCGTGACTAGTCGACGAGACTGGCGCTCAACTTTGGCAACCTCTCCGCCGTCTTGGGAAGGAGCCACCTGCCCCCGCACGGTCACCCCGAGCCGTCGTGTCCGTGGGGCAGGTGGCCAACTCGAGGCTGACTGGGGACGATGGCGGAGATTTCCTTAGCTTGGTCAGAGTTTGCGAGGCGTCCGACTTATGGCAGGGGTCGGAGCCTTGGGGGATCCCCGACCCATGACGGGGGTCGGACCTCCCTTTGGTCGGCTTGGTCGGGACCGTGGGGCGCCCGACCCATGGCGGGGGTCGGACCGCCCCCCGGTCGGGGACGAGATTCCTTCGTGGACCTACGAGGCCATCGGCCAAACTTGGACCTGGGGTGGCCCACTCGGTCATCTTGGGCCGCTGGGGGTACCCATGGTATAGGTACTCGTCACTATCAATTTGGATATTCTTAGCCTCACATAGGGTTGAATCATGCAATTTACTCTTTTTATCATTATCACCCAACTTAATTATATCTCATGAAATGGTGCCCTAAGATTACACTTAGGTATATGATGCTCCTTAAGTTTTCTTTCCTCCTCAATAGCACAATCTACAAGATCAATTATGCTACAAAAATATTTATGTTGTAGTTCAATGACGATACTAAAATTGAAACATCTTTTGAAGTATTCCTTCTCTTTTAATGCACTAGTGATGCCAGCACATCGCATTACACATTTTAACTCAACATAATAATCTTAGACATGTTTGCATCCTTGTGTAATGCTCTCCTAGTGACCAAGTAGCTCTTTATCATCATAACATGGTACAAACTCTCTTCTCTTGATCATCTTTAAATCCGACCAAGATGTAATGAGGCATTTCCTAAAAAGTTGTTGCTACCAACTAAAAGCATAATCCTCAAACTCAATAGTGGCACACATCACTTGTTTAGCATTAGGAAGCTTCTGAAATTTGAGTACCTTTTCCTTTTGTTCTTCCCATGTGAGATACTTCTCTAGATCATTACTTCTATAGAATGGAAGTTCGTTGTACTCGTAACCTGCCATGATTAGTAGCAAGCAAAAACAGCATATATATGTAAAATATATGTGGAATTACCCAGCCTCACCCTCTCTTTACTAAATCAAAGTTCTTATAACCCCTTCTTTAGATTGAGGAGTTGTACACTCTCTGGTGATGGTAGACAAGACAAAGGTGATTACTCAAACAGATTCACTATCAAAGTGCAGCATGTGACAATGGCTAATATGTGGAGTTTATAGGGTTAGTGTATATCCTATGCAACCTGAAAATTCTAGTTATTATAATTGACCTCAGCAGCTATCGACGATGAAAGGAGAGTTCAATCCCTGCATGCATCCTGCAAAAGAACGTGATACAGACGAAAATGTTAGGTACCTCCGAGAAAGTTATGTTCAATAGCAGGTAATAACATCAATCAAAGGTAATGTACCTAACGTGGCGCTTGCGTAGATGGTGTGCCTGCACCGAAACTCTAGAAGGCGTGCGGGGTGTAGGCCTCGCCGAAGCCGAAATCTTGCGGTAAATGTACCCGCGCAGACTCAGGCAAGTCTCGATCAGGCGAGTCAGTATCAAACTCCATGTTGACCTCTGGAGCTGTATGTGGGGGTGGCCGAGCAGGCTATTGTTGATAGGGCATAGGCGAAGGAAGGAGAGATTGAAATATATAGCATTACCAATAAGTCACATTGGGTGAGTAGTTCAAAATATAACAACTAAATGTACATGTCGTACCTACGAATCCTGAAGGCCATGCTGAGAGGAAGACGATGGTGCAAAGCTTGATCGTCTTTCGGCCGTGCTCGGGCAAGACGACCTGGGAGATGGAGGATGAGCACCTCGCTCAACACCCCATATAGCAGCGTCATTGTGACGGCCACATGTAACTGTCTTCATGATGCCCTTGGCATTGTCTAAGATAGAATGTTGAACCCTAAGTAGGCCAGACATAATGTTGTGCTTCCCATGCCATAGTGTAGTGGAAGTCTCCTCGATGATATGATTCACACAATCAAACTGCATGAAAATTTGATTAGTAAAAGAAATGTGAATTGAAATATAATGTATGTTCATACTGTACCATCCTAGCCTGCTGCGCGATGTACAGTGTGGCTGAGGGCCAATAGCTCGATGTGCGTGACCTCCTTGGGCTTTGGGGGAGGTGTCCTAATAAGTCGTGCACATGTACGAGGCACTTTCCACTCCAAGTACTCAACGTATGACTCACGATTGTACGGCTGATCCTCCACTATTACCTGGTCTGTGGCGGACTGCTCCCATGCAGTCGTCCATGGTAACTATGTTTTGTGCCGGTCGTCGCTCCTTTGGCCCCTCCGAGATTGTCTATGGGAATGAAAGTTGTATGTTACAAATTATAATTACAAATTGCAGTTCATATTTACGAATTAAACATATATATGCACTTTTTGTGGAAAAGGCAGGCCAACTGGAGGGGAGATTTACTGATAAAGTCCAAATTGGTGCATCACTCTAGCTAGGCTGTACGCCTCCACCATATGACAGAACACGAGGTGGCACATTGTCAACCAGTAAGCACCATGCTGCCTGCACTGATGTGACAATCTATGCGGTGCCATAGTGACAAACAAATCAAAAGTCCAGGGTTGCCATATTATTTCATCCTTATGCAGGGTCTCAAAGCAGTTGTGAAACTCAGGGTAGAGTAGACTCTTTGAGGTCTATCCCTTGTCCATCCCATGTGGCAGGCCGTCCACCGAGTACTCATGGTGGGACCATTATCTGGGTGACCAACGTCACCGTAGAATTAAGCCTCCAATGGATATAGATGAATGGGCTCCCAGAAATGCGGGCATCCAACAGGAAAGTGCTCCCAAGATTAGATCTGAAGCAACGAGTAGCACACTGCAAGAATGTGCTCCTCCCCCATTGTCTTCATGCGAGCCACGCACAATCCCCTATATGTGGAGTAGAACACCGCTGATCCAAAACTGAACCGAGGGACATCATCGAGGTCGGCGTCAGCCAAAGCCTCCGCGATGTGGATGTAGCTCGGGTGACAATATCTTCCCGTGCTGTAGGGAACAATACAAGGCCAAACAGGGAGAGAAGGTATGCGACAAGGTGAGTCCTCAACATGTACTTAGGTGCATCATCGGGGCATCGGATGTAGCGGTGAGGCCACAACAGCGGACCCCCACACTCTGCTCAGGGACTGCATGACCAAACATGTCCTACAATCTTACCCTCCAATCAGGCCTCCTCGGTGGTGGAACTATCGGCCTGCCCTTGATAGGCAAGTCGATACTGTAGGCAACATCCTGGAGGGTGATGGTCATCTCCCCCAGCAGAAGTGGAAAGTTTGGGTCTCTGGACTCCAACGATCGACTAGCGCGGACAAGAGAGCCCCGTCCAAAGTGAAGCAATTCCCGATGTCCATCATCTGTGCTAGTGGCAATAGCCATGACTCCCGTAGAATGGGCAGGTACCATGCGTCCAAGGGTCAGTGCTCCTTCGGGGCCCTAAGAACGAAAGATCGTGGTCCGACACCTATAAGATAGAGCCTACTACGATGTTTGGTATCATAGTATGGGTCAAGCAAAGTCTGTGGATGCCCAGCCATGTCCCGCCAGAAAAAAAGAGACAAAAATTAATACAGGTAAGACAAAAAAATAACAAGACATGACATAACAACAAATAAAATGTGACGACATGACATTACATAAACATGAAATAGATAGCACAGTACATGATATTACATAACAAAATAATGAAATTACAAGAAGGTACTAACCGTACACAAAAATAAAATTACATAAAGGTACATTGTCATGGTTGCTACGGATTGGTCGACGAGCCAGCCCTATTAGGGCTGTTCTTCATTGTATGCCCTACTATCCTGCATATATGGCACTTGCATGGCGCTGGTATGTCTCCTTGCTGACTTATGTCCTTATCATTATGGATTCGTCGTGACTGCGACCGACCACGGCCGCTCCGCTTCAAAGTGTCATTCTGACACCATGTCACTTCACTTGGCCACAGCTCCTTGTAATGTATGTATGAGCCGTAGGAGTTGAACTCCGAACTCCATATCCCGAATAGATGGTCAGTGCTAAAGTACTTCTGCCTGACTCCATCCATGGTGCGGGTGTCGTGGGAGTGAGCCTTCTCTATTTTGTTCCCCATGTATAAATGCTTACGTTCGAAGAACTATTTTCCCTCATCAAGATGCCTCCTTGCATTTACCCCCTGTTCACAAAGTATCTAATGGTCCTGTTCCAGGTCTCCTCTATGATGGCACTGATTGGGAGGGACCGAACAACCTTCAGAACACCGTTGTAAACCTTTGACATGTTAGTAGTTATTATGCCATACCTTGAGCCATCGGTGTCATGCAACAGGGACCACTTCTCTAGCACTGGTGCGTGCAACTGCACCCATTGAGAGAAGTTGTTAACCTGGCCCTCTGTGGACTCTCCATAAAGACTCGAACTTCCATCTCTGGTTTTGCATGCAAAGCCTCTTGAATGTCTTCATGACTTAGTTGCTGCGGAACCTCCTATGTAGATTCGCGGCAAGAAGCCTCATGCACCAGCGATTAACGACATCATTCCATTAGTACAGTGGCTGTGTCTCTCCTTCCTTGGTGTTGATGGCGGACATTAACCCAGCATGCCTGTCTATGATGAGGCATACGTTCGGGCGGTCTTGGACAACAGCTTGCTTCACATTTGTTAGGAACCACAACCAGCTTTATGTGTTCTTGTTTTCCATGATTGCATAGGCCACTAGGAGTAGCTAGTCGTTGGCATCCGCAGTGGCCGCCATCAGTATGGTGCCCATGTACTTGTCGGATAAGAAAGTCCAATCCTTGGTCAGCACAGGTCGGCAGTGCTTGAAGCCTTAAATGGCTGGTCTGAATGCCTAAAACACACGGTCGAGGATGAAACAGTTGGGACCCTTATGGGGTGCAGCCTATCCATCTTTTTGATAAAGGTCTCAGGATTGGCTTCTGCAATCTGGTGAAGCATAGAGGAACAAGGTTGTACCCCACTTTCGTATGTGCCATGCATTATCTCTATAACTTTCTTCTTCACTCACCACACCTTACCATAGCTAACAGGATATCCCACTATGTTAACCACGTCATCCATCAGTATCTTCGGTGAAACGGTCACGTCCGCCATGACCAAGTGAGAAATCGGTCTAGCCACAACTGAGGACGTGACATTTCTGTGCTTCTGCAATGGCTCAGGTCCATTAGGACGGTTATCCTGAAACCCGAACTTGCGCCCTTGAACTTCTGGGCACAGATCTTGCTGAGACACTAAGGATTCATGTACTTCACAATGTAGGTCTCTTGGTTCGACCTGTACACCCGATATGTGCGGCTGATGTTTACCGCATATCTGGCAATTGCTTGCTGGGCAGCACTCTTCATAGGGAAGCATTTCCCTACCGGGAGAGTGTCCTTATCGAAGGCCCAATCAGTGCTAGCTTCATTTGGCAGCACGAGTGACGTTATCACCAGACCATCCAACCAAGAAGACATGTACTCCACATTAGTGAACACAATGCCACCAACTGGAGCTGCATCATCGTTTCTGCTACTATCCGTGTCGATGTCCTCATCTTCATCGGATATTGCTTCGTCTGCTATGCCTTCCAGGTGCTCGTGGCAGTCAATACGAGCGAACCACCACTGCCCGATGTCTTCATTCGCCTGAAAGTCATCCGCACCAATGTCCTCACCTATGGCCCCAAAGGATGGTTTGACGACGACGCCACCGCCACCAAGGGGACTAGAGGTTTGTCCTCTGTCCAGGAAGCGCACAAATACCATCGGTCGATGATGTATCACCGTTTTAGGGTTCATCACAATTTCATGTATTCCCCCCACATTGTGTTTCCCACAATCTTGCATAGGTCCCACACGTAGTTGGTGGAACCTCTCATGACTCTGGCATGTACTGCCTCTATTACTTTCGGCACGCATGCACTGAAGAAGCAGCCATCAGTCTCTACTTTTGCGCACAGACAAGACAATACAATGCGACATAAATCAACAAAGCAGCTCAGGGCCTTTGCTCCAATGTCTTATGTGTGAGCGTACGGCTCCATCACGCCTGCCACTCTCCTTAGCCTTGTTCGCCCCCCCCCCCGAATCAGCGCCAAGAGGCCAAAAATCCCGCTGGAAAATTTCGGTGCAAACTTTATTTTCTAGTTGTCGGGACCACTGGAAATGGACGATTCCAGTGCATCGTGGCCACTGGTTTTTTTTAAAAAAATATTTTCTCATGCTGAAAAAAAAACTAATATTCAGCGGTTCTAGACCGCAAAAAATAAAAAAATTCAAGCGGTCCCTAAGCGCTGAAATTGCTTCCTAGGGGCCATTTCTGCAATTTCATCAGTAGACCAACCATTTTTGTGAAAATAAATATAAAGAGGGCTAGAACAATAAAATATTCTCGAAACCGAGCACTACCTTCGTAGAGACGAGGTTGCCCTCAACATTGCCATAGAATTAATTTATGTAAGTTCTCCACCCCTACACTTACCTGTTTCTTATTTCATTTATGGTCTGTTTGGTTCAAGGGCAAATGATTAAATAATCATTAAGTTTATATTTGGTTAGAGAGATGAGAGATGGATGAAATGAATTAAATTTTTGTTTGGCTGAGGGATGAGATTTAGATGATAAATTGGATGAGAATTTATATTTGGTTCACCACTACAGACTGGTTCATTTGCGACCCCCCATCACTGCCTGGTAGGCCCGAGCCGGTAGTAATAATCTTATCACTGCCGGATCTAAATTCAATTGGCAGTGATAATCTTATCACTACCAGTTCTAAATTCAACCGGCAGTGATAAGAATAGTATATTTTTTCTTGCGAACGGCAGCAATATCACTGCCAAATTTAGAAATAGAACCGGCAGTGATGTATTACTGCCGGTTCAACAGTATTACTGATAGTGATAACGTGATTTCCCACGCAAATAGCACAGATATCAATGCCGAATTTAGAGATAAAAGTGGTAGTGATATATTACTACCGGTTTTAGAGCAAAAGCCGGCAGTGATAATGTAACACTATATATATCCCTGCTTCCTTCCCCAATCTGTCTAGAATAGAGAGGAGCTCTGTTCTTGCTTGGTTGGGGGTAGAGAGGGGGCGAATTTTGCTCTCAAATTTGGTGGAATTCGTTTCTAACTCGTGATCTAAGGTTCGTATCTTGATGTACATTTCATTGGTAGTTTATTTAGTTGGATATTACATTCTATATTGTTGTAGGTTGTGAGAATTATTGATTGTATAGTGAGCACAATTAGAGCTCTAATCTAGAGGCTAGATTTGAAATTACCAACTATTATATGTATAGTGATTGGTGATATTATGATGTAGGTTGAATTTAAGTATTTAGAGGACTAAATTAGTGATTGCATTTAATACATTGATTGAATTTAAATGTGGTAGCACTTCATAATTAACTATTGTTTAATCTAATTACTTAAAATTATTTCTTTATTTCGTATGTTAATTTAATACTTGTAAGTAATGTAAATTTGTCGGATCGGACCATTATATATAACTAATAGCAATTATTTAATTGATTTTACAATTGAGATTTAGATATAGATTTATAATTAATGAAATTTTCTAGATTAATTAGCACTACATAACAAATTAAATGAATAAAACAATTTATGACCACTTATTGATTTACTGAGATTTTATTTGTTTTAAATATTTGTAGATGGACCGAAGATGGATGTATGAAGTGGACCGTTGCGATAGAGAGTACTTTAATGGTGTGACTAGTTTTCTGACCGCGGCTGCGGCGTACAAGTCAAATAAGCTAATGGACTATATTTGTTGTCCATAAGTCGATTGCAAGAATGAGAAGCAATTTTCTAACCTTGAGGCGATCTGTGCACACTTGCTTCGAAGGGGTTTCAAGCCTGTTTATACCTGTTGGACTGAGCACGGTGAAGATGAGATTTTATGTGAAAGGCATCTGATTGATGATGATGAAGACAAAGACTGATCATTGCGTCGAAGATACATTAAATCGACACCCATGAAAACACTAACCATGAAGATGATCTAGAATAGATGTTACATGATGGGGAGGAGGACCTCACGAGTGAAAGGGATTTTCAGAAGTTTCAGCGTATGGTAGAGGATTCTACAACATCCTTGTACCCGGGCTACAAGGTGATGAGGACATCACTCCTATGCATACGACCGAGCCTCCTCCAGTTGTGATGCAAGGACCCATCACAAGAGCACGAGCACGGCAATTGAATCAACAGGTGAGCTCGTTTCTAAGTGCCCGTGCAGATACTTGTGAGGATGGTATGCTACCTAATGATATTATTGATTATCTTGTACTTAGGAACTTTGGAGAGGACCATGAAGGCCTTGAAAACCAGCAAGGACCAGGAGGGAGGCGAGGAGGGTGTCCAAGTCAAGTTGAAGGTTCAATTCATCTCGGAATCGACTACCTCGGCCACCAGGAGCAGCGTTCACTAAAATCGTCACCCAGGCCACAAACGGACTCCGATTTTGATGATCCACATATGCATCGAAAGCTAAGGAGATAAACTTTACAATGGAACCGGTTTTAGATCATTTGGACTTCGGAGTCGACAGGAATTTACATTGCAAGCTGGTGGACAGAATCTGTCCCAGGGTGCTGCGTCACCAATTTGGGCCGTTGGCCCATGTATCGTGTTGGAGTCCATCACGGACGCGTCTAGGGTTTCTAGGACGTCCCCTAGCCTCTATATCCAGTAGCCACCGCTAGGTTTGATTTGGGTTTTGCTTAGATTAATTCTGTCTTTGAACAAAGGTCGCCGTTCATCGGTTTGTGAGACCCCAACTCGTGAGCTTCATCCTCAATTGCAAATTCAGTTGCATCTTTCCTGTTCTTGCTTGTGTTCTCGATTCATTGGCAGGATTAGCCTTGTGGCGAGGTCAACGGGCAGCGCACGGTTGATAACCGTAGTACGCGTGGTGCTGCGATTGCAGGGGGTTTTGATCGTGCGATCAAGAAGCCGGATCGTGTGTGTCTCGCGCCGCCTAATCGACTTATCCTCCACCTGACGGAAGTTCGGGCATCCCCTTCCCCATCACAAGGAGAAGCTCAAAAAGCTGCATGTTGTGCTTACGCTGCTGCAGTTGAAGGAAAGCAATGGTTGATCTGATAATAGTTTCACAGAGCTGTTAGGTTTGTTCGGAGATGTCCTTCCAGAGGGTAACGTGTTTCTAGCAACCATGTACCAGGATAAGCAAGTTGTTTGCCCGATGGGACTGGAAGTGCAGAAAATACACGCATGTCCAAATGATTGCATATTGTATCGCAATGAGTTTGCAAATTTGAATGCGTGTCCCGTTTGCAAGGCATCTCAATATACGTGCGACGATGATGACATCGAGGTGCAGTGTAAGAAGAAAAGACCCCTAGCCAAGGTGGTGTGGTATTTCCCTATAATCCCTTGTATGAAGCGTCGGTTTGCGAACAAAAGGCATTCTCAATTGCTGCGATGGCACGCGGAAGAGCGTAAGAAGGATGGAATGCTTAGATACCCTGCTGACTCTGCGCGGTGGAGGAACATTAATAGAAAATACAAGAAACACTTTATATATGATATGAGGAATATAAAGTTCGGGCTCAGTACGGATGGGATGAATCCTTTCGGCAACATGAGTAGTCGTCATAGCACTTAGCCGGTGACTTTATGTATCTACAACGTTCCTCCTTGGCTTTGTATGAAGCGAAAGTACATTATGATGCCACTGCTGATCCAAGGGCCGAGGCAACCTAGCAATGATATTGATGTGTTCTTCAAACCACTGGTTGAAGATCTTCTAGTATTGTGGAATGACAGTGTACGAGTATGGGATGAGTATAAAAGAGAGAACTTCATGCTACGCGCGTTGTAGTTCGTAACCATTAATGATTACCGTGCTCTTGGTAATCTTTCGGGTCAGACTATAAAAGGATTCAATGGATGCGTCCATTGCATGGGTGATACAGGTAGCCGGTGGCTGAAATACTACCGAAAAATGTGTTGCATGCGGCATTGTAGGTTCCTTCGCAAGGACCACCCGTATCACAACAACAACAAAGCTTTTGATGGTACAAAGGAGACTGCTACAGCTCTGCAACATCGCAACGACAAAGAGATATTTGTGGCCGTAAAGGATATTAAAATAATCCATGGAATGGGAGCCAAAAGTATATCAGTCCTGAGTTCCGGTGATACAACTCCTTTATGAAAAAAGAGATCAATATTTATGGTCCCACCTTATTGGCACCACCTGGATGTTCGACATGCGATCGATGTCATGCATATAGAGAAGAACGTGTGTGGCAGCTTGCTTGGTATTTTGCTAAACATACCTAACAAAACAAAAGATACACTCAATGCACGGATGAACCTGAAAGATATGAAACTCAAGAAGGAGCTGTATCACGAAGACTTGGGTAAAGGAAAAAAGTACTTTCCCGCAGCTTGCTACACTCTTAGCAAGAATGAGAAAATTAGCGTGTGTGAGTGCTTGCATGGAGTCAAAGTTCCGTCCGGTTATTCTGCCAACATAAAGAGGCTAATCTCAATGAAAGACTTGAAATTAATTGGAATGAAGTCTCATGATTGCCATGTAATGATGACACAGATACTTCCTGTTGCAATTAGGGGTGTTCTGCCATAGAAAGTACGAGACCCAATTATAAAGTTGTGTCCATTCTTCAACGCAATTTCACAGAAGGTCATCGATCTGTTGAAACTGGATAAGCTATAACAAGACATGATCCACACTCTATGCCAGCTTGAGATGTGATTCCCTCCATCCTTCTTTGATATTGTGGTCCATCTCATTATTCATATTGTGAAAGAGATACAGTTTCTTGGCCCTGTGTTTCTATATCAGATGTAACCTTTCGAGAGGTTCATGAGGGTTGTGAAGAAATATGTTCAGAATCGACATCGGCCGGAAGGGTGCATTGCCGAAGGTTGGAGAACCAAGGTGGTCATCGAGTTCTGCATCGATTACATGGATCTCAAACCGATTGGTGTGCCCATATCTCACCACGAGGGGAAAGAGACACTAGGACAGAAATCGATTTGTACTAACAATCGTGCTTCATTCACGCAAGTACATTTTACAGTTCTGCACCAATCAGTTGTAGCGGCCCTGTATGTCAACATGCACAAGAACATGCTACGAAGAAAAAACCCATTTAAGTTTGAGGTTTGGATCGCGAGAGAGCACAGAAATAACTTTAGAGATTGGTTGCTTAGACACATGATGCATACACAGACAGAGTGCTCAATTGAGAGCGTTGACTAAGGGATTGTCATATACTGTAATACCGCAAATCTGCTTTGCTAGGGTTTTTGGCCGGTAATGATTCCACCTTCATGATTCAAGGATGTCTATTCAGGGGAAAATATTTGTCGTTGCGCTTATGAAGCTTTTAATAAAGGTTTTGGAATTTCCCTAGTTTTTCGGTTTAGGTATCTTTCGAGTCGTTTTGTTTGGCGGTACGTTATTTTCTTGGCATTTGTCATTTCGGGGCAAGAATTGAAATGTAATTGGTTTGCTCTAAGGGTTTAATGTTGGACTTTGGAATTCTGTTTTGGGGAGGTCCCATTTCTTGTTGTTTCTAACCTTTCTTTCTCTCTCTATGGATGCGTGGCTGTAGTTCTTTGGGAGGGGCCCTGCCTCTTTTTCCCCATCCCTGCCAACACTCTCTCTCCCTCTCTCCTTTTCTGGATGAATCGCCCATGGCCGACGGCCCTTGCTCCTGGCCGAATGCGCTCTGCGCTCCTCCCTCCAGCCTTCCTCCTCCAGGCGCCGCCGTGCGCTCCTCCCTCCGGTCTTCCTCTCGGCGCCCTGCGCTTCTTCCCTGGCGGTTGCTCTCCCCTGGCGTGGCACTCCCTAGCTTCCTCCACCCGAGTGCAGCAGCAAGAGCAGCCGCTGGGCGTGTGGCAACAAGCAGCAGCAGCGAGCAGCAGGCCGGCCCCCCCTCCTGGCGCCACTCTCTGACCTCCTCCTCCAGCGCCCCTGCCAGCGATCCTCTCCTCCGGCCCACATCTCCCCCACCTCCCTCCTTCCTCCATGAGGAAGATTGAGGTAAAACCTTAAAGCTTTGGGGGATTCTATTGCTTGCATGTCAGGTGTTCGATGAAATGTCTAGAAGAGTTATATTAGGGAATTACACTGTTTCTAAGTAATGATCTATGAGTATTTGTATGACACATTTGGTTGGGAATCTTTGGTTAATGAGCAGCCATCCGGCGGTGCGCTGGATCCTAGTTGATTAAATTTGATTGCATTGGTGTTTGTCTTTTCCCTATTGTGATCACTAAAGACTTGCGTATGTGTTGTATTTGTGGATTTGTTACTGATGCATACCAAGTATTTATGTATACCGGTATTAGATTCTTGGGGATCCTACGTGTTGTTGTTTATGGAATGATATATATATATATACGCATATGTATGTTATTTGAATATGAGCCCTGTAATGTCATCCTCACATTGATAATAATTGTGAATATTATGTTGCGACTTCATCTTTATTGTTTTTTATTGGCTCAATTCAAACGTGTGAGTTAAGAATTATTTACGCCATCCGATTAATTTTGATTGCATTGGTGTCTCTATTTCTCCGATGGAATTGTTGGAGGCTTGCATAGATGGGTAGTTTAGATGGTCTCATACTTGTACCATAATTCTTGGTTTAGCTAATGGTAAAGTTAAATGGGTGTTTGATGTCCCGGAATTCATTTACATGGTTATATCTTGACCTTCTATGCAATGTGGCCACTATGTATTTTAGGCAATGGAATGAATGCTACTGTTTTGTATCTTAGGCAGTAGTGCATATGTTTATAAGTTGCCTTTTCTCGAGATTAAATGGCACTAGTTCTAGTGATTTTGTTTAGGTGGTTTGTTGACATAAGTTATATTGTGTGTATATGTTCTAATATTCAGGCTTTACGTTAATCACAGGAAATCATGCGAAAGCTAAGATTCCAAATGCCGCTCCATTTTCCGTCGGTAAAGGCAAGTGCAACCCGTATATCTCTTGCAGGGTATTTAGTTCATTGTTTGTGTTATGTATATGCTGACCCTATGGTTGCATTCGTGTTTATAAGCTCTCTAGGAAGGTAATTGTCTTTTGATGAAAAGGGTAAGTAATCTGATTCAAGTGCATCGTTGTTTGAGCGTGTTATGATTTGTTTGATGAACATTATATGCCTTGTCATTATGAAATTATGCTGCATCCCTGGATTGAATGTTATGTGCGATGTTTAATGAATTCCGTCTAGATGCTGTGATGACGTCTTGCTAAATTTTACTCTCATATTTACGTTCACTAGTTTGATAGGCTAGTGGAAATACTGAAAGTATGGAATTTGATTGCGAAAATGGATTGATTTATGATCAAGATAGATCGAATTAGTAATTACTCGAGTATTGGTGAGGTGAGTATGAATATGAATGTTAAAAAGGGTGATTACTAAGTGTTGCGAATGTGATTATGAGTGTTGAGAATGTGATTATTAGTGTTGAGAATGTGATTACGAGTGTTGAGAATGTGATTATGAGTGTTGAGAATGTGAATGGTAATTTATGGATGTGAGAAGTGGCTGATGGTTATGTATTTGGTTATGGCTATGCAAATGTGAGAAATGAATGTAGTTTGCAAATTGGTTTGGGTCAATTGCATTTGTGCATTCATGATCGAAGAGGCGACCCATTCTGATGAGGGCCTCTGTGCTTACATGTAGTAAGCACGAAAGTCCTACCTCGTAGTCCCATATACGTGGTTGTATGGGAGCGAGTCAGTAAGGGTAGGCACCCTCCACCACGGGGTGGAAGGGGAATGAGAGGGTGCACACCGACGGGTGTGCACTCGGCCATACCGGTATGTGCTAAAAGAGGAGATGAGCATGCATGATGCATCATATGCCTAGAAATTGTGCAATCTGCATTGCATTGTCAATGATAAATTATGTTTTATGAGTTGATTATGATGTATGGATATGAGATTCTTCTTTTGTATGGCATATTTGCATCTGTGTTGTATGGACAGATGGATCATGTTATGCATTGAGATTGTTAATTGTTGATTGATGTGAATGAAATGTATAGTTGTGTTCCAATATATAAATCATTGCGTATCTGCATGGGATATTATGTGAATGAAATGCATGGTTGTGTTGCATTATTTCTCTTTGCATATATGTATGAGATATTATGTGAATGAAAGCACAAAAGTATTTCGTTGCATTGTGTATTGCGATTGATAAATGTTGATGGATGAGAATGGAAAGAACAGGTTGAGAATTGAGTCGTGGGCTCATCCAGAATTGATTCCCAAAGCATGGGTAAGGTTTTGTTACATTGTCAAGTTGCTTGAGGTAAGTGGAGTACATTACTACTCTGTTCTTTGGATGTTTCAGTTAAGTAAGGGTTATTTAAATGATGAAGTAATCGTGCTATTACGTTGTGGATCTTTTATGAATTCAATTGTTTCCTTTATTTAGGGATATCAATTTAAGGAACTGCTACTTGATGTCTTCTAATAGTTGCCTTTAAGTTTAATGCCTTACCTTCTTGTTGCACTTTGCTGAGTCTTGGACTCACGCTTGTTTGCTTCCTGTTCTAGGTACCTTGAAGCTGACTCATCGGGATGGGAGTAGAGCACGTGCACTATTTCGGTCATCATCGAAACATTTAATCGATGTGTAGAACCTGGTTGTATTAATTGTGGTTGCAATATGTGGTTAAATAGTGGTGTAGTTATTAATTTCTATTGGTTGTGAGATTGTTTAACTAAGGACTGCTAGAATGATATTATATATTGCTCTGTGTTTGTCTGCTGAGTGGATGTCCTACTTTCTAGAGAGGTCATGCGAAATTTTCTAAATTTAGGTGACTTAGCGAGGCAGTTAAGAGTTTAGAGATTAAATTCAGTTTCAGTCTTTTTCGCAGGCTGTCGCTCGTTATTTAGAGTTTTTTTTTTGGTAGCATCCGGGGAGCGTGGGCTCCGGGGTGTTACATATACAATTTTGACATTTGAAGGATACGATCACATCAATGGATATACATTTTATACGAGAGCACAAGATAACAAGAGCACCAACTAGAACAGCGGGGTCCGTATAGATGCCTATGACAACAATGGCAATATACAGATGTATTACGGATTCATAGAAGAGATTTGGGAGCTTGACTATGGGCCTTTGAAGGTCCCCCTCTTTCGGTGCCAGTGGGTCAGGCTACCTAGGGGCGTGAACATTGACAAGTACGGTATCATTACGTGGACTTCAAACACATCGGATATAGAGAAGAACTATTCGTACTTGCTAATGCCATTACACAAATTTTCTTCGTAAGGGATCTGGCTGACAAGGAATGCCACATGGTTCTTTAAGGAAAAAGAAGGATTGTCGGAGTTGAGAATGTAGTCGACGAGGAAGACTATAACCAATTCGTTGAGCTTCTTCCTTTTAGTGAGAACATCGACCTATGTCTCATGGAAGACATAGACGAAGCTATATACATATGCCTCAATCATAACAAAGGTCGGATCGTAACTTAGTTGTATAATTAAGGATATGCTTTATTTTGTATGAAGGTCAAGCTTCAATTTGTAATATTGACATTTTGTACGAAGGACATGCTTCAATTTGTAATGTATGGAGTATTGATTATTATAATTATTCAGAAAAATTCTCAGAATATTTTGATATTGTTTGATATTCAGAAAAAAATCTCAAGCCAAACATTTTACAAAACATCATCAGCTCATCAGTATTCTCCTCAAAAAGTTTCAAAAATTTTCACCTCAGTTTGGATGTTCAATTAAATCGAAATCCGCATGGCTGTCCAGAAATCAAAAAACTCCTTTTCTTTTACCCTCCAACCTCTGCCATGTGGGCCCCTCTTTCTCGCCTTCACGCGTGTGCCCTAGCCACTACCCAATCCTTGCCACAGCTACCCAATCCTTGCTGCGGTAGCAATTTCTACCACACCAGCACTTGGCATGCACACGGGGGGCGGGGGGGGACTATCACTGCCGATTCTTTGGTAACGTGGCACAGATAGTGAACATCAGTGCCGGTTGACATACAACAGCCGGCACTAATATAATACATCAGTTCCACATCTTACCCTCCACCCGGCACTGATAGTAGTTACATGACTGCCGGTCATATTTGACCCCGCACTGATATTTAATATCACTGCCGAGTTGTGTCTCACCCGGCACTGATAGTTCAACATGATTGCCGGGTTATATTTCAACAACACTGATGTTATATTACTGCCGGTTCATAAATGACCCGGCACTAATAGTCTTACATCACTGCCGGGTCTAAAAAAACCCAGTAGAGATAATACATCAGTGCTCGGTCATTTGATTGAACCGGCAGTAATAATCCTCCCTATATAAACATCCTCTTTTCCACACTTAGCCATTTTCCGCTTCTAATTCTGTCAGGCTAGCCGTGCAGGCCGCCCTAGCCGCCGCCTCCCGCACTAGACCCTCCCCACGCCGCCTCCCAAGACAGCCCTCCTCTGCGCCGGTCCTCCTCCACGCCGGCCCTCCCCCGCGTCGCCCCTCCCCGCGCTGGCCCTCCTCCGCGCAAGTCCTCCTCTGTGCCGTGAGTAGCCGGTGTGTTGGGTCTTCTTATCAAGAACATTTTGATTTTTATCGTTCTAGCACCGTGAGTACGTGGCCATAATGTGATTCATGTTTCATGAAATGGATACTGTTTTATGTACATAATGTGAGTGTTTGCACAGATTGCATACTGGTTGTATAAAATATGAGTATTGTAGTTGTTGTAAAGTATGACCAAACTACTCTTTCCTTCACAATTACAGTGCATATTGCTGCTACAATGTTCATCAGTTAATGCTAAGTTCATGTTTTGGTGTGCAAATTCGTATAGCCGCTGCTTGGAATTTATTTCCTAGGGTTTGATTTTGTAGATTGCTTATTGTGAAACTTGTGAATGGGTTGAACATAAAATTGATGGATGGCAGCCGTGTCAGTATGTTGATATTACTATCTTTTTGTGTTATATAGAGATTTCATAGGATTTTTTAGGGTTTCTTGTTGAGATTTAGGAGGAAGATATTATTTAGGAATGGCAAAATAACAATAATTTTACTGTCAGTTTACTGGCTAATACACTTGATATCGAATTACAATATACATGATTATGGCATTCTCCAAACTTACTATTTTCTATATTGAGGCAAAGTCACTTTTATTAGAAAATGCGCCTTACATAAAAAATATGAAGCTCAATTCATAGTTTTGTGTGCAAGTAGATCACCAATCAATTCAATCTAAGTACATATATGGTTTTGTTATTTCACACATGTTTTTATATTGCTTGCAGACACTGGTATCCCTGCTGGATCCCCTGACTGAACAGCAAGTGGTTGGCATTAGTTTTAGGAGTTCAATAGTTGCTATTGAAATATAAACTATTTTATCACTATGTTAGTCAATTACACACTACAGATGTCTTGAGATACTTACTGTTTTATACCTTAGTAGAAACTATTTTATCATATGATAGCAATCTCTAATCAGCTATCTCGGCGTACACAAAACATATGACAACACCATTGGTAATTCAGCGTGCTATCACTGAGCTCCTTTTAGGACTTTAGAAATTCAGACATGGAAATTCGATGAAAGATGTAATCAAGTCAAATGTATATATATATGTATCATGTGAATTATTCTAATTCTTGGTGAATTTCGAAATTTCTATGTATATGTGAATTTTGAAGCAATTTCTATGTATCATGTATATGTGAAATATAATGTATTTGAATTTTGAAATTTCTATGTATCATGTCAAATGTATATGTATCATGTGAATTATTCTAAGTCTTGGTGAATTTCGAAATTTCTATGTATATGTGAATTTTGAAGCATTTTCTATGTATAAGTATATGTGAAATGTAATGTATTTGAATTTTGAAATATATATGTTGAATCTATAATCTTATAAAATTACAATACAAAACTATAAAATTGAATATGTGAAGTGTATATTTCAATAGAAAATTTGTTCCACCGCTGGCGGGTAGTGCCCATTCAGGCCAAGTACGACACACCGCATACAATGATATTAGCAACTATAACGTATGACAAAATGGTGATTACGCCTTATATATGCAAAATGTTGATATTAGCAACTCTAACGCATGACAAAATGGTGATTGCGCCTTATATATGCAAACGTTGATATTACGTCTTATAAATGCAAAACGTTGATATTAGCAACTCTAACGCACGACAAAATGGTCATTCAAATTGTGCGAAGATTCATCTCATGACTTTATTAATTTAAAATTTTTGACAAACTTGCTGCACATGTCCTCTAATCAGGGAAAAGTGCCAGATGGCACTGAGCCCACGAACCAAAGCCCGGAGCAAGGTACCATTCTTGAGTAGGATGTGCTTTCCGATGAAATTTTCACGTAGACGGGGTAATTCTCTAGCAGGGCCAAACGACTAATGAAATGGTCAAAATGCAGGGTCAGACATCAGGTGAACGAAGGCAGTGTCATGGGTGAGGTCCTAGCAAGATGCACACAAGTGAACGAAAAGTGATCATAGAGCTTAATATAGTCAGGGAACCAGTTATACCCGCATCACTGCTTGGGCCATATCGGATAGCATGCGGGGTCTTGGCTAGAGATAATGTGCCCATCATCTACAAATCATGGACACGTAAGCACGATTGCCCGTCATATGTTCCCGATGACATCAAGGAAACATTGTGGATAGAGTTGACAGCCAAGTTCTAGCTTCCCGAAAATCAGTTGGAGCTTGCCAAGAAACGTGCACTAATCGTCATGGGATTCACAGGGAAGAACTGGAAGACAAAGCTAAATAAGGAGTATGTCAGAAAGGATTAAACGCCAGATTTTAATAGATACTCGAGGTTAGAGCAATTTTGGCATGAATTCATGCAGTATAAGAAATCTGATGAAGCCCAAGCTATCGGCCAACAGAACAAGGCAAATTTGGACAAGAACATTTACCCCCATGTGCTAGGCACCAGTGGCTACGTGAGGAAAGTACCCAAGTGGGATGCAGAGGAAGAACAGCTAACTCGTAGTGGTATTATTACTGCGACGTCTGAGATGGCCCCAAGATCAAAGTACTGGCTGCTTGTGAGGGGAGCTAGTCTGTCGGATGATGGTAGCTTAAGCTTCAGAAGCGAGAAAGACGAAGAAATCTTGAAGAAGATCGCAGATGCCCACTACCAAGCTACTCAGGTCTCCTTCCAGCCAAGAAGGGAGAATGATGAGCTAACACGCGCCTTGGGTAATAAAGAGCACTGTGGTCGCACCAGAGGGTTCGGCTTGGTGCCCTGGAAAGCAGCGTTCCCAGAGGATGCCAAAATTTATAAGAGACCAAAGAAATCTAGATAAGAACAGTTGGATGAACGTGTACGAGAACTAGAAGATCGGATGCACAGAAGGGCAATTGAATTTGAAGAAAAGATGCAAGAAATGCTAGCAAACGTCCTTAGCGAACGTCAGTCACAAGACGTCGGCCACCAATTCCAGAGTCCTGCCAATGCTCGTAAAAGCAACCAAGCATCCGCCGGCCCTCCTGAAGAGGTCTCAGCATGTAGTTTTCTTGTAGACAAGATTGTGGAGCCGACACGCTGCAGTCTGCACCTGTCCCTAGCGAACATTACCATTAAGGTGGCTGAAGGGATAGCTTGGCTATGCATCGAGGGGCAGATCAACATCCCAATTCCTCAGGGATATGCCAGAATATCAGTTGACAGCATGGTTGACAAATACTGCAAAGTTGAGGTTGAGATCCCGGGCGAGGAGGGGAAAAATAATCTTGGACAAAACCTAGGCACATTCATCGCGTGGCGCAAGCGCTACATAAAGTTTGGCTCAGATGATGAGGACAACGATGATCGTAATAATGATGACGAGGCGGACTCTCCACCTAGGAAAGTCCTCCTCCTCTGGCGTCACCCAAAAAAGGTACTTCTCCTGTTCTAGCACCACAAGATAGAAATCAAAGAGCACCGTGATCTCAACATTCTACACGGTCAGGGGGAAAAGTTCCTCATCTGTGAAGCCAGCAAAAACACTTAGCAAGAAACGAGCATATGACCTAACCGAAGAAGAAACTAGAAGGGAAGTAGATGCCAGTGTAACAGCGCACTTCAAAAAGAAGCCACCACCTGATAAGTTTGTAATAGAAGCTGCCAAATGGGATTTCTTTGTGGGCTTAGTGACGGTTAAAAAGATAGGACGGGCAACTGAATATCCTCAACTTAGCCAACGATCAGCCTATGAGCGCATCTCTAGGAAGAAATCTAAAGGAGATGGTGGTAAAGCAGCTGTTGCTGGAGGCCAAAGTTGTGCTAAAGGGAAGGAGCCCCCTCTAAAGTGGCCATTCGTTAACGGAAAACCTTTGGTGGATCCAAATGAGGAGCCCAGACTGACAACACAGCTACGACGTCTACATCAATGGTATAGGCAGTATATCCAAGAGACAAAGAACGATGCTTTCCCTATCAAATACAAAGATGTGGATTTTCACAACATGGACAGCGTTTTCTGGATAGAACACATGGAACTATATCAGTTGTACCAACGAGATGCCCTGGACTTGTCTATATTAAGAATGTGGACTCTGTAAGTCTCTTGTATGATTCACTGGATTGTCCTCGTCATCATGTTAAACGAAAGCAACAATACTATCTTGGACTCAATGAGGAAACCGACAAGCGATTACAAAGAATTAATAGAGTTGCTAGATAGGTAAACTCGGTCGTTGCATTATTGCTCTAGTAATCTTCCATTCCATTGCACCTAATTAATTTTAATGACTACTCGAAACCATGAACAGGGTGTACGCAAAATACCGCAAAAAGAGCCAGCGGTGTCATCTATTCACGAAGAAGTTCAGAATAAAAACCGATTTTCCATGCCTGAGACAATCCCAAGGGAACAATTTATGTGGATATTACGCAATGACACATATGCATGCGTTTGTCACTGACAGTACGGACTACAACGGCGAACTGGTATATCATTACATGTTGATCCATACTTTTCTTCACAAAGACGATAACACTAATTAATGTTTCAATTTCTCCCATGACAACGCGTGAAGTAGGGCACTAGCAGCCTGCTCGACAATGAAATTGAAGCCCTTCTAGAGCAGATAGCTGGGTTCATCGTTTGAGAAATTAACAACCCGAAGGGCGAGTTTTACGAGCATTTGTAGTTTAAGTGAGATGTCAACGATTGTTAATGAACAATGTATTAATTAAATATTATGATGCTTCAATGTATTTGAATTACACTTTAGCGATGTTTCGTTAATATTGTGCATAACATATACCGTACAAAATACATCTACTGTACAATATATATATATTCTACAACATTACATAGTACATATACTGCAATCAAATATATACATAAAAAGGTTTAAAAACCCATCACTGCCAGTTCTGGAGGAAAATAGGGTAGAGAGTTATCACTGCCGGTTGCCGAGGGGGGGATGTGGCAGTGATACTACTTATCACTGCCGGTTATTCACAAAAATGCGGTAGTGATAATTATTTATCACCGCCGGTTATACCATGTGAACCGACAGTGATAGTGATTATCACTACCGGTTTACATCCAGCAGTGATAGTCCTCGACTATCACTACCACTTAGGTAGTGCCGGGTCCACATCCGACAGTGATGCCGATGTGGACCTGGCAGTAAACATGTATTCTGTTGCGGTGGTTGGTGGAATGAAAGTTGAATGGCCTCATCTGTCCAATTTTATTAGATAACCTCGTCTAGCATCTATAAAGCATATTTCTTTTTCTGGGTTACCCTCATCCATCGATCCATCCAACCAAATAACGGGATATATAAAAAAGATGGATAGAGCTATCTCGTCCACCTTTTTCCCTTGAACCAAACGAACCCTTGCCCTTCACTCCCACATACACATCCTCGAATTTTTTTTAAATAATACATTTTTATTCAAAATTTCAAAAATATACCACGAAAAACAAAATTACAGAAATATACCCCTGTTGCCCATTGGTTGGGCGACATATAAATATAACCAAACCAACAAAGACGAGATTAAATACATAAAATGAGCAGGCGACGTGAAGCCACGCCACCAATTCCAACCTCTTGTCGCCCGATGAAATGGCGACATGGTCCTGTCACCCGATAAAGTAGCAACAGGGGCCAAATCGATTAATGGTCGGGCGATAGGGGGCGCACGCCCCTGTCGCCCGACCATAGGGCGACAGGAAGGCTTCCCTTATTTATGGTACCGTCCGGCACTGTGTTCAATCAACCAGCCAAAGAACCAGCCAAAGAAAGGGAGAGAAGAAGGAAGAAAAGAGAGAAATGAAGGAGAAAAGGAAAAAAAAGCCAAGGCGTGCAAGTGGAAAGGCGAAGGCGAAGGCAAAAGAAGAGGGAGGTGCTTCGGAGTGGCCGCGCAACATCGCCTACCAAGAACTCTTCGTACCTTTTGGAGTTGTCCCACCGATGTGTCTGTGCGGAGATGCTTGCAGGCTTGTCCATTCTTGGGAAATTCTAACTTGGAAGAGGAGGTATTGGAAGTGCCGCAACTACGAATTTGACCCGCTGGAGAAAAGCCTAAAGAATCGCCAACTGGTAACAATCATATGTGTTTCGTAATATTTGTAAATGAAACATTGCTAATTTATGTTTCATGCAATCACCTCCGCCACTGTGTGAATTTGAGTAGTGGTATGACATGGAGATCAACCCCGAGGACCAAAGGCTCCTTGATCAAGCCAACCGGCAAGAGGAGTTCAGGCGGCAGCTTCAAGCGCAGCGTGACGCCGCACGCGAGGAGGCACGTCGAAAGGAAGAGGAGGAGAAGGAGGCCGAGAGAGAGGAAACGAGAGAGGGCACATCATGCCAGAGAAGCCCCACCGGAGGCATGGACGAAGGGGAAGTGGCCTTGATCCACTCAGTAGACATTAAGTTGTAACCATTATTTTTCTTATTCGTGATGTGCATCCTAGTTTTATGTCATAATGAAGAGTGTGGTCTACTTTATTTTCCGCTGTAACTTCTGATATGAGAAATCGTGGCCACTTAGGGGTTTTCCTTGCCTAGCGAGGCCCACCGGATACGGCCCAAAAATTACGAAAACAATTACGAGCGATCTACGCAACGTGGGCAGCACTTATCAATGGGCGACCTGGCCAGGCATTGCCCCGGCACGAAGTTGCAAAAATCAGAAAAGGCACTCGCGACCACAAAACTGCCAAAATCATGGCCACTTAGGGGTTTTCGTAGCCTCGTGGGGCCCACCGGATAGGGCCCAAATATTATGAAAAAAATCATGAGTGATCTACACAACGTGGACTACCACTTATCTATGGGCGACCTGGCTGGGCATTGCCTCGACACGAAGTTGCGAAAATCGGAATAGGCACTCGCGGCCACGAAACCGCGAAAATCGTGGCCACTTAGGGGTTTTCGTAGCCTCGCGGGGCCCACCGGATACGGCCCAAAAATTATGAAAAAAATCACGAGTGATCTACGCAACGTGGGCTACCACTTATCTACAGGCAACCTGCCCGGGCATTGCCCCGGCACGAAGTTGCGAAAATCGGAAAAGGCACTCGCGACTACGAAACCACGAAAATCATGGCCACTTAGGGGTTTTCTTAGCCTCGCGGGGCCCACCAGATACGGCCCAAAAATTATGAAAAAAATCATGAGTGATCTACGCAATGTGGGCTACCACTTATCTACGGGCGACCTACCCGGGCATTGCCCCGGCACGAAGTTGCGACAATCGAAAAAGGCACTCGCGACCACAAAACCGTGAAAATCGTGGCCACTTAGTCTGAAAAGCAGGGTGCAGCGTGTTGTCGTTTCAGTCTGAAAAGCGGGGTGCAGCGTGTTGTCATTTCAGGAGGATCGGAGTCGATACATACCAAACGCAGACGAGTCCGGGGAGTGTACCACTCTCGATGCGTCGGTGACGCTCTGTGGGTCGTTTGCCGCGACCTCCGCGTCACTACCTTGAAAAAGGTCATCGATGGCGGTTCATAATCGCCATCGATGATGATTTTTGAACCGCCACGATTTAGTGCCAGCGATAATCGAGGATTATCAGTGACGGTTCTAGAACCGCCACAGATAACATTATTTGTGGCGGTTTTTTGTTAGAACCGTCACTGATAACCAAATATCAGTGGTGGTTTTTGGATAGAACCGTCACTGATATTTGGTTATCAGTGACGGTTCTAACTAAAAACCACCACAAACTAGCACTATCAGTGGCGGTTTTTGGCTAGAACCATCACTGATAGTCCGACACACGAAAATAAAAAACTGGCATTTGTGGCTAGCCTCAGGCAGTGCTAGCCATGCCCTCTGTACAGAAAATAATCATAGACAATAGTGTACAGATACAAGAATTATTCATTGCGTCCATAATATGAATACCTGAGAAAATGTAACATTAGAAGGAGGCAAATTTCTTCGTCTCAAAAGTCATGCTCCCAGGGGCGCATGTGCACAAAGTGAGCAACTAAGAAAACATGGGGATAAGATACATAACATGAAACATACGAGCTTATTCCCATTTTTCTTTCTGCCACACATAAATCCACCATGGCAAGTGAAAACGGCTGAAATATGTGAGGATCTCCTAACATGGTGCAACTCAGTCTAAGCAGGAATCTGGCTACTATCATATGGATTTTCATGTCTAGAGTTTATTGTGCCCATTGTACAAAGAGAACATGTCTGAATAGACGTAAAAACATTCAACTATTGCAAAGTCTTAGAAGTTGTCAAATGACAAAAGCAAGGATTGCTACTAGAAAGTGCTTCTCCGCACCAATGGATAAAGTATTGCCATCACAGCATAACTTGCAAGACGATAGAAGAAGAAATATGGAAGTACACATGGACTACCTGTGTAAGCAATATGGCACCAAAAATGTGTCGAGAATAGCGAAATACGAGCTAACGAGATATAGGATCTTCAAGAATATGAAGAAACAACAAGACAGTAGGAAGCTATCTATAGAGAAGTAAGCTAAAACAAAATAGCAACACCCAGTTACAAGTGGTTTTTGTGTTACATAACAGTTTGACAAACAGCTCACCAAGAATTCTCATAGGATGCAAGTTCTTTAAATTACACAAGGCATATTGTCGGGACCCGGATTTGCAAATACGGACCCTCTGTGTATTCAGCACCAGTCCAGGATCACGCTAGTGCACACAGTTCCATCTAAACCCAGTACTGCCCGCTAAGGTTTCAACACTGGAGGGACTGGTTACCGCACCTAGGGCCCCCCTCTTGCGCCATGTGAGTTCTCATCCGCTTCTCTGGGCCTCACACCCCCATGACAGTACCAAAGAATAGATTTCCCAGTTTACTCAGCTAATCCCGTCTCATTACGGAGCTTGTGGTTGTATGAAAGATTCGGTTCAAATGCTTGCAAGGTTAGGTCCTTAATTGACCGAGGCAAGACTAACCAAGTGTAACTCAAATATCCATGTCCAATAAAAACCAAATACGACCGCCCAGTTGCCACTCTTGGCCCACCAGAAACAATCTTGCCATTTACCCCAGTATAAATCATTTTCCCACCCCGGTTCTTTACCATCGCACCACGTGCCATCATCATCTCAATAACACATGTCTCATTCACAAAAAAAACGTTCCATATCTCATTAAGTCAATAATTGCTTTGGTATTCCAAAATCATGAATTGTCCACGTGGCAGGGCTAAGCACACTACTTCGGTCTACTCAACCCATGTTGGCAAATTATTAATGTCCAACTATTAATTCATAACCTAGGGTGACAAAGGATTCATGGCCTACAATTATATATGACAAGGTGGCATACAGCAACTAGGCATTTAACTAATCCCAAAACTTATTCAAAATCATTTCTATCAAATTAGCATGCAATAGTTTAAATCAAAATAATTTGCTTTAATAGGTTCAACATGATCAAACACAACTTGCCTTCAAAAAGTCTGATTACGGCTCTGAGCTTGCTCTGGGTCAGAACCTCTCCCTCGAAACCGTCGGGCACTTCAACATCTACGCGTATCGCAATTAAACAACAATAAATAAATAAACAGTAGACAAACAGTGCTCAAAAATTCAATTAAAATTCATAAACAGAAAGATCACAATTTTACAAATTTATTGAAATTAGAATCACTCAAATCGGAGTTAAAAGCATAAAAGTTATAAGCATTTGAAGTTTCAAAATATATTTAAAATCAATATACCGAATTAAATAAATACTTTCTTTTTTGGAAAATTAATTATTCGTCATCGTGACACGTGTCACCACCACGTAATCGACGCGTGGCATTCTTGGCGTCGTACTGATCGGCTCCGTCTTGTCGGCATAGCGTCATCATTGACTCATTGACAGATGGGACCCACCGTGGCGTCGGCTGGCGTCACCGGTCGTCTTGGTGACATGCGGGCCCGTCTTTGTCGGCGACTCATGCGCCTGTCTTGTGGCGCGGTATCAGCGACATGTGGGTCCGCCTTGTCGGCGTCACGTGTACGATGAGCGGCGGCGTGGCACTACGGCGCCCTCGGTTTGCATCTAACGACGGAGGTTTGAAGTTGGAGTTCACTTTGTTCCTAAGGCGACGTGGGCTCACCTCGGTGATCGGATGGAGATCGTCCTTGGCGAACCTTGCGAAACCGGCGGCGTTCTGCGGCTCGGCGTCACCGGGCGAAGACGATAGCGTCGCGGTGTAGCGTTCCGAGCTCCTCGGCGTGAAAAGTGGTGCTCCGGCGGCGGCACGCATGCGAGTTCTGGTGGTGGCTCGGCGGCGGCGGAGAGTGGCCGTGGCGGTGGAAACAGCGCAAGAACTTCGGCGGGTGGCCGGGAACTTCGGCGAGTCGTCGGCGGCGGCGTCTCGGCGATGTGATGTGTCTGACGGATGCGGCGAGTGGGGATCTAACCCGGGTGGCGGCGCAATAAATAGCCCCTCGGCGTCCGTGTAAAGCGGAGACCGAAGGCCCACACGGCGGCGGTGGAATCCGGCGGTGCATAGGATTGGTCGGCGTGGTATAGCGTGGGCCCTTGGATGGAGATCTAGCGGCTGCCGCGTTAGGGTTTTTCGGAGCAGACGCCGCGATGCTACGGCCCAATCTTGTTCACGGGATTTTAATCCTTTTAGATTAAAAATATTTCCGAAAATAAAATAATTTATTTGGGGCATTAAAAATACTAGAAAAATTCTGGAAAAATTCTCATAAATATTTTAGGACATTTGTGACTCAAATAAAATATTTTTAGCAAAATTTTATTTTAACTTTTCTATTATTTAATTGATTTGATAAATGGTTTAATTCAAAATAAATCCAAATAAATCCAAATAAATTCCAGAAATTTCCAAAAATTCAAAATACCTTTTAAATGCAAGAAAAGTAAAAATTGGGGTGTTACAAACCTCCCCCCTTAACGGAATCTCGACCAGAGATTAGAGTATGACAAGGAATAGGTTGAAATTCCTTCTTGAGTCTTCTTCACGCTCCCAGTTGGTTCGCTCTCGGAATGATTACTCCAATCGAACTCTGCGAGAAGCGGGTCGATTTATTTCTCGTTTCTCGATCTCTGGTGTCCAAGATTTTCACCGGGTACTCCTTATAAGTCAAATCCTCCTGCAGCTCGACCGACTCTAATGGCATCTGCTCTTCTGGCACTCGGAGACATTTCTTTAATTGTGACACATGGAACACATCATGCACACCTGCTAGAGACTGCGGTAACTCCAGCTGATACGCTACTTCACCTCTTCGACTTAGGATCTTGAATGGCCCAACATATCTCGGTGCTAACTTCCCTTTGGTGTGGAACCTCTTAACTCCTTTGAGTGGGGTAACTCTGAGATACACAAAATCTTCGGGCTCAAAGCTCAAATCCCTGCGGCGATTATCAGCGTAACTCTTCTGTCTTGATTGTGCAATTTTCAACCTTTCCCTGATCATGGCTATCTGCTCTTGACTTCTCGAAGAATATCCGGCCCAAACATATAGCGTTCTCGGTCTCATTCCAATTCAATGGCGTTAAGCGGGGTCTTCCATATAAGCGCTTGAAGGCGACATCGCAAACTTGCTGGTAACTATTGTTATACGAACTTCGGCATATGGCAAACACTTATCCCACGAAGTTGTATAAGCCAATGCACATGCCCTCAACATGTCCTCCGATGTCTGGTTAACTCTTTCGTTTGCCCATCATGCATGGGTGATATGCGATCTTGAAGTTGAGACGGGTCCCTAGGGCCTCATGCAACTTATCCCAAAATCTTGAGGTAAGCGAGTACCTCTGTCCGATACAATTTTCTTGAACTCCATGTAGAAATACAATTCTTGACATATACAAATCCGCTAAGCGGTCCACGAATACGTAGTCTTCATTTGGTATGAAGTGGGCGACCTTTGTCAACCGTCCACTATAACCCATATGGAGTCATACCGTTCGGGTCCTCGTTAAACCGGTAATGAAGTCCATTCCAATTTCCTCCCATTTCCACTCGGGTATCTTCGATGGGTCAGTAGTAACCCGCCGCCTTTGATGCATTGCTTTGACTCTTTGGCATATGTCGCTGGCACGCAACATGCTCTGCAACTTCACGCTTCATGCTTGGCCACCAAAATCTTTCCTTGGTCTTGATACATCTTAGCGCTTCTGGATGAATAGAGTACTTGAGTCATGAGCTTCCTCCGTAATCAGGTATTTGATTCCTTCTTGTGCGATGCATAAATGCGCTTCTTGATCCACAATGTGCCTTGCTCATCTAGCTTGAAATCCTTCGCCTTGCCTTCCTCCATTTTAGACTTAATCCTCTGAATCTTGACATCGTCCTTCTGTCCTTCACGAATATGATCTTCCAGGGTAGGCTTCACTTCTAGAGTGGCTATAAATCCTTTAGGCACAACCTCCAGCTTTAGCTTCTAAAATTCCTTGCATAACTCAACCTGGTTTTCTCCCACCAACATGTTCACAGAATGACTCTTTCGGCTTAAAGCATCCGCCACCACATTGGCTTTCCCAGGGTGATAATGAATCCCCAGATTGTAATCCTTAATTAGTTCCAACCACCTCCTCTGCCTCATGTTCAGGTCCGATTGAGTAAATATATATTTAAGACTCTTATGGTCCGTGTACACCTCACATCTGTTCCCAATTAGATAGTGTCGCCATAACTTCAAGGCGTGTACCACGGCTGCTAATTCCAGATCATGCGTCGGATAGTTCTCTTCATGCGGCCTCAACTGCCTTGATGCGTATGCAACAACCTTTCTGTTCTGCATTAACACGCATCCTAGTCCTTGGCGTGATGCCTCACAGTATATATCAAAGCTCTGGCTTAAATCCGGTAGAACTAACACTGGTGCCGATGTCAATCGTTTCTTCAACTCCCGAAAACTCCGTTCACTTTCCAGCATCCATGTAAACTTCTTCTCCTTTTTCAACAATTGCGTAAGAGGTCTAGCAATCGTTGAGAATCCTTCAATAAATCGGCGGTAATAACCGCCATTCCAAGGAAACTACGGATTTGAGTCACCGTCTTGGGTGGCTCCCAATGCAACTCTTCTTCCACCTTACTTGGATCAATCTGCGACTCCTTGGCGGTCACCACATGTCCAAGGAATTCCACCTTGTTCTTCCGTAAATCACACTTGCTAAACTTAGCGAAAAGTTGTCGCTCTCTTAACTTCTCCGAACTAGCCCGGATGTTTAGCATGTTCTTCTCTCGTCTTGGAGTAGACTAGAATGTCATCTATGAACACAACAACGAACTTGTCCGGTATTCCATGAAAACCTTGTTCATCATGTTCATGAAATATGCAGTGCATTTGTCAAACCAAAAGACATAGCGTAAACTTCGTAGTGCCCATATCTTGGCGAAAATGTGGTCTTGGCACATCCTCCGATCTAATCTTCAGCTGGTGATATCCTGATCGTAGGTCAATCTTGGAGAAAACTCCGGCTCCTCTCAACTGGTCAAACAGATCATCGATCCTGGGTAGTGGATATTTATTTTTTATATATAGTGACTTCATTTAGCGCTCGTAATCCACACATCCCAGAACTTCCGTCCTTCTTCTTGACAAATGTAACCGGTGCTCCCCATGGCGGCGAACTTGGTCCGATAAATCCTTATCCATTAACTCCTCAATCGCTTCTTCATTTCCACCACTCATCGGTTGACATCCGATAAGGTCTCTTAGCTATCGGGCTGTTCTGGTACTAACTTGATTACAAACTCTATGTCACTCGTCTGGTGGCATCCTGTAAATCCTCCGAAATACATCCGGATATTCTCTGACAACTGGTACATCTTCTATGCTGACGGCCTTCACACTATTGACCATCAATTGTCCATCCCGAGCGGCAGTTGCCTGAAACTCTATTTTTCTCCCGCAAGGACTCTCGACTGATATGACTCTTCGTCCACAGTCTAATACAACCTTGTGCTTAGACAACCAGTCCATTCCCAAAATAACATCTAGGGTCTGGGTATCTAACACCACTAAGTTTGCTAGGAACTCTGTTCCATCTATAAGCAACTTTACCCCAGAACATCCTACATCAGATCGGAGTTCTGATCCCGGGGATTGTACTAGCAATACATGCCTAAGGTTCACCATTTTCATCCCATTGTTCACAGCAAAAATCCGAGATATAAACGAATGTGAAGCTCCAGAATCAAATAAAACTATTGCAGGTACTGAGTTGACAAGTAACTTACCCAGTACGACGTCCGATGTATTCTCGCTTTGCATCGGCAAGGACATGATTGACTCGCCTCTTACCACGATCCGAGTGGCAGCTCAGACAGTAACTCCACGACTTGCTCCTAGCGCAGTGTCTTTGTTGGAGTAGTTCCAAGATTGAAGCGAATCGTGTCACTCCTCCTCCCTTCTTAGGACAATAATTGGCAAATGCTCTGCTCGTTCGGTGAGACGAAACAACGTCTAACTGCCGATCATTGGCTCCTGCAGCTGCGTTCCCAAGCCGGTGTTGGTGTGCGGAAATTTTGTCCGCGTGTCTTGTATCTTGGTGGCGGCGGCGTCGTCACATTCCTTGGCTGAAATCAAGAAGCGGTTTGGTGCAACCCTCAAACGCTGCGCTCCTTGGCGTGCTCCCTGCTGTGCCATCCTGCGCTTCCTGTTGTCCTCCAATATCGGCGCCTTGTTCACTAGCTCTGAAAATCCGGAAAGGTGTGGGTTATGAGTCCCACTGCGATCTGGTCGATTCTCTTCATGAATCGAGACCGCTGGCCTTATCGTTGTTCGTCCTCGAGTGCGTAGCGTGCATGTACTCGTGAACTTATTCAAATACTCGGACATCGATTGATTGCCTGCTTGATGCCCTAAACTCCTCCTTTTTCAGCTCCATGATGGCTTCGGCACATGATCTGCGCCAAAAGCAATCGTGAACTCCTCTCAGCTGATGTCCTGTGGGTGCTCATGAGCAGCGCAGTAGTTTTCCCACCATTCTACGGTAGTTCCTTCAAGCTGATGAGAGGCATAGAGTACCCTCTCATTGCCTTCACACTGGGTAATGTGCAACTTTCTCTCTATCGTCCTCAGCCAATCATCCGCCTCCAATGGATTGGCATTTCTAGAAAATGTGGGCGGCCGAGTTCTCATGAATTCTGACAGCCTCGAGTGTGGCCTCTGCACTGGGTTGACCTAATTAACTTGGGCGGCGGTGGCTGGGCGGTGACTCTTTCAGATCTGCGCATCATGGCATGCATTAACTGAGTCTATGCAGCAATAAAGGCTCCAAAGTTCTGCATATCAACCGGCGGTGCTGGTTGGGGTCCTTCTCCTCCGTCATCGGTGTTTCCAGCTGAGCGTGAACCACTTCCATTTCCTCCTTGGTTTCCACGAGTGTTCACCATCTGCCGATTGCTCCATGGTTTAGAGACGAGAGGGAAATAAGAATAGATAAGTAATGGAATACTTATGCAGGGTCAAAGTGTAACACAAAATCTAACTTTATTACTTTATTAATAACTAGGTATGGTTGCTCACAATGCCTAAGGGCCTTGCAACACATACCAATCACTCCTAAGCATGAAAGAAGCAAATCAAACTAATACTCTGAGTCAAACGCCTCTAAGGGTGACTCTTATTCCAAGACGCGACTCAGCAGAGTCTCAACCTGCTAATCCTAATGCTCACTCCTCTAGCCATCCCCACTGGAACTTCTGGTGGATACACCGCGGTGTCTTTGGTCTTTGGTACAAACCTATCCCAATGATCTTCATTTGGATCGCCTCCTGCACCGGCTCAACCTCCATCAGCTCGGCTTGACCTCCACAGCTCGCTTCACTTCCACTGCTCAGCTCTGCCGCGGCTCCTCTGTGGCTCCTCCGGTCAGGTCGTGTAGCTCCAAAGATCGGCTCTCGTCCGTCAAAGGTCTGTGTCTCCACTCCCAATCCTCTGGATAGAGTGGGCCAAGTTCTCACATGTGCACAACAGATGAGCCCTCACTGCGTGAACTCGTCCACGAGACCTCTGCAGCTCTGAACCGTCTCGTCAATAACATCCTCTTGGCGATAATATATCGGCGGATGGGTGATCGTGGCATCCTCCTCCTCGATGGGCTCTCGGTTGTAGCGAGTGTCTCTGCTTGGATGGTGACGTAAACATCAGGCCATCCAACTCCTGGGGTAGGTACAAGCAATCGCCTCATCGCCAGACGCGATGTCTCCACGAATCGGCGTCAAATGACAACCTCTGGTCAGTGATGCGGATGGGGCGACTTCGCCCTCGCCCTATCCGGCGTAAACCATGATAGTGACATCCCAGCGATATCGATCTGCCCGATCTCTGATGGTTCCCTAGTAGATCGGCTGTCCTAACCTCCCAAAGTGCATCATCGCCAAAGCTCCGCGCGTACCCTCCAATCGCGCCACCAAAAGAGTGGATCATCCTCATCGCCAAAGGTCACTCACGTGAAACTCGGATATTTTAAACAAAGCGAATATGTGTTAAATTCAGCAAGGGGTATGAAAAGAAAGAAGGGATAAGTCGAGATTGCATTATCATCTTGGCACATTTTAGCTTTTAGAAAATAGTTTTATCGTCACTACGACCATTCTAACTAAGGGCAGATCCTACGATCGGTATGGCTCGATACCACCTCTGTCGGGACCCGGATTTGCAAATCCGGACCCTCTGGTATTCAGCACCAGTCCGGATCACACTAGTGCACACAGTCTCAACATTGGTACATATCACACCATAACCAGCGAAATAATAAATACGTTAATTAAATACTCAAACTAGTTGATTGACCTTATGGTCAAGTTACAAAATCGCCTCATGAGCGAAGAATTATTAAAGTATTCAAATGCGATGAAATAAAATAAACTCGTGGCGCCAACCAATTTGCCACGAGCAATCCCATCGGGCTCGCTCCCTAGTTAAATCGGCTCCTCCCGATACTCCTCCTCCCGACGAGGATTGCTTCTTCTTCAAGCTGAAGTTGTGTTGTTGTGGGGTGAGTACTTTGAGCACTCAAAGCAAGTCATGCCTGAATGCAATTTCTAATATTCTACATGCATGGCTTAGTACAAAGGATAGGCTATGGTTCATGAGTGGTACAACATTCAAGATAAGCAAGAATAGATTGCAAAGCGATAAAACAAAGAGTAGGAATAATAACTTTCACAAACATTTCAATCGTAAATCATTTTTCCATCCTAAGTCAAGTTCCTCATTACCAACCCAAGCATTTTCCATAAACAATTCATTTTATGAAAATCTACCCTTGATCAGTAATCACCGAGCGATGCTCATTACCGTGAGCTGCTATTCGAATAGGTTGTACACTCTGCAGAGGTTATACACTTTACCCACAAGATACAATCAAGTACCACCAAGGCAAATAACCGTGAATGAAGCCTTTCCAAAGTTCCATCTAAACCCGATCTTGCCGCTAAGGTTTCAACACTTGGAGGGGTGGTTACCGCACCAGTGGCCCCCTCTTGCGCCATGTGAGTTCTCATCCGCTTCTCCGGGCCTCACACCCCCACAGCAGTACCAAAGAATAGATTTCCCGGTTTACTCAGCTAAGCTCGTCCCATTACGGAGCTTGTGGTTGTATGAAAGACTTCACCAAATGCTTGCAAGGTTAGGTCCTTAATTGACCGAGGCAAGACTAACCAAGTGTAATTCAAATATCCATGTCCAATAAAAACCAACACGACCGCCCAGTTGCCACTCTTGGCCCACCAGAAACAATCTAGCCATTTGCCCCAGTCTAAATCATTTTCCCACCCCGGTTCTTTACCATCGCACCACGTGCCATCATCATCTCAATAACACATGTCTCATTCACAAAAAAAAACACGTTCCATATCTCATTAAGTTAATAATTGCTTTGGTATTCCAAAATCATGAATTGTCCACGTGGCAGGGCTAAGCACACTACTTCGGTCTACTCAACCCATGTTGGCAAATTATTAATGTCCAACTATTAATTCATAACCTAGGGTGACAAAGGATTCATGGCCTACAATTATATATGACAAGGTGGCATACAGCAACTAGGCATTTAACTAATCCCAAAACTTATTCAAAATCATTTCTATCAAATTAGCATGCAATAGTTTAAATCAAAATAATTTTCTTTAATAGGTTCAACATGATCAAACACAACTTGCCTTCAAAAAGTGCTGATTACGGCTCTGAGCTTGCTCATGGGTCAGAACCACTCCCTCGAAACCGTCGGGCACTTCAACGTCTCACGCCAGACGCAATTAAACAACAATAAATAAATAAATAGTAGACAAACAGTACTCAAAAATTCAATTAAAATTCATAAACAGAAAGAGCACAATTTTACAAATTTATAGAAATTGGAATCACTCAAATCGGAGTTAAAAGCATAAAAGTTATAAGCATTTGAAGTTTCAAAATATATTTAAAATCAATATACCGAATTAAATAAATACTTTCTTTTTTCGGAAAATTAATTATTAAGTCATCTGTGACACGTGTCACTACCACGTAATCCACGTGGCATTGCCGACGCCAGCGTACGACCGGCTCCGTCGGTCGTCGGCAAGATGCGTCATCATTGACTCAGCGACAGATGGGACCCACCGTGGCGTCGGCGACATCACCGGTCGGTCAAAGTACCGACATGCGGGCCCGTGCTATCAGCGACTCATGTGCACAGTGCGCAGCGCGGTGTCACTGACATGTGGGTCCGCCTTGTCAGCGTCACGTGTACAGTGAACGGCGACGTGGCACTACGGTTGCCCTCGGATTTGCATCTAACGGCGAAGGTTTGAAGTTGGAGTTCACTGTTCCTAAGGTGACGTGGGCTCACCTCAGCGGTCGGATGGAGATCGTCCGGCTGGCAAAGCTTGCGAAACCCGGCGGCGTTGCTGCGGCTCGGCGTCACCGGAGGCGAAGACAACGACGTGCGGCGCGGCGTTTCCGAGCTCCTCCGGCGTGAAGAAGTGGTGCTCCCGGCGTGGCTTGACTGACGAGTTCGCAGGTGGCTCGGCGGCGGCGAGAGTGACCGCGACGGTGGAACGGCGCATGAACTTCGGCGGGTGGCCGAACCGGCGAGGTCGCGGCGAGGGCGGCGTCTCGGCGGCGTGATGTGTACGGACGGGTGCGGCGCGAGTGTGGATCACAACCGGTGGCGGCGCAATAAATAGCCCCTCGACGTCCGTGAAAAGCACGGAGACCGAGGCCCACACACGGCGGTGGAATCCGGCGGTGAATAGGATTGGTCGACGTGGCGCAGCGTGGGCCCTTGGATGGAGATCTAACGGCCGCCGTTAGGGTTTTTTCCGCGGGCCACACAAGATGCTCGCCCAAGATTGTTCACGGGATTTTAATCCTTTTAGATTAAAATATTTCTGAAAATAAAATAATTTATTTGGGGCATTAAAAATACTAGAAAAATTCTGGAAAAATTCTCATAAATATTTTAGGACATTTGTGACTCAAATAAAATATTTTCAGAAAAATTTTATTTTAACTTTTCTATTATTTAATTGATTTGATAAATGGTTTAATTCAAAATAAATCCAAATAATTCCAAATAAATCCAAATAAATTCCAGAAATTCCCAAAAATTCAAAATACCTTTTAAATGCAAGAAAAGAAAAAATTGGGGTGTTACACATATGTGCCTTGGGAATGGCTGGGAACCTATCAGAGATGTGGTTGCCCATTTAAAGTTGTAGATTATAATGAAATGGTTTCAACTTGGTGCAGGAATCAGGATTGATGCCCATAGCAGACTTAATGTGTTAAGCATGCTGAACAAAGTTGAAAAATAATTAAGATTATGTAATCACTAAAACTTTCCCATGGGAAATTGGAAGTTTGGATTTGTGAGGATCTTACCAAGAAAATATGCACACAGATGCAAAAGAGCTTGAATTTTTCACACTAGCGATCGGGGTTAACAATATCGATTTGGAGAAAATCGTTAGAAAAACAAATTGAAAATTGCTCGTAAATGTTAAGCAGGGTATCTTGAAATACCTCTACATTCTCAATTTTGGCAAAAATCTGGTTTGGTGAGATCACCCAACTTCAAGAGGAACTCTCGTGCTGTGCGGGTGAAAAATACTAGCATCAAGTGACAACTTCTTCCCAAGTACAAAATGCAAAAAACAGTGGTACTATATTGAATATAGCAATGCAATATTTGTAGCAAAACACCCAAAAAGGAAGTTTGAAGAAACTCAAAATGCATCCATAATGTAATTAGTTACTTGCACGCAAAACATCTTCTGCGTGTCTTGTATAAGACAGAGAGAGAAATCAATCTGGTTTGGAGCACCCCATTTTCTCGATAACTCAAAAAAAAGACATGCTCAAAATTCTTAAGATGAGTTAGAGCAAGGGCTCCAACTTAGCAAAAAAACTCGGTTTTTACTTGTAACATCGTTACAAAGTGAAGTTCTCGCGAGATAGAGGAAAGACATCAAAACAACAATCACACAAGGAGATATAAATCACTAGTGCAGGAGGAATTCCTTACATCCATGTCCTTATCGAGATGGTGTGGGCAAGTCAATATGAATCACAGGGAGCAATGCAATGTGAAAAGTGACCCGCCAGGGTAGTGTGTTCTTGATGACACAAACCACATCATCTCTTCAAGGAGATTGCAGCTCACTCTTGTTCACCATAGCCTTTCTAGTTTCAAGGGGGCTAGAAATCTTAAATCTTAAAGTTAAAAGTGAAGCATCTTAATCGATTCATAAACATCACAGGGGAAAAATCCAACCAAGTAACCAAGTAATTTCTTCACTTGGTTAGTTTATCAAACTATTACAAACACATGAAATAACTTCATATGAAAAAATAACCATGTAAGGCAAACACATGAAATATTTAGAAGTGTCACTCGCATGTGTGTGCATGTGTTCCTGAAGAAGACAAAAGTACACTTTCTGATGCACAACCACGACAAGAGAAGTGGCATTGACGAAAGAAGGGTTCCCCATTTCAAAGGAACAAAGAGTTATTTACACTTTGTAATGAAAAAAATTGAAGTAACAAAAGCCTAAACTAGTTTCCTAAACTAGAAGCCTACGGGTCTTCGGAGGTTGGAGACACGTGATGTGAGACATGAGTATAGAGGAGTGGATTGTTGTTGTCTTGGTCATAAAACTCACCATTTTTGTTGATTACTTCCTTCATGATGAAGTAGGCAAGCTGGCCCTGAATGGCTTGAATTTCATAACGAAGCAGTCCTACCATAGACAACTTGAGGCGCTGTAAGTATGAAAAACAAAATTAAGAGAGTATATAGAAATTGAGTGGCACGAATTGATGTGTCATGTCAGCATGACTGACCTCCACGTCATTGTCTTTTATTGTGCAACCTAAGATTTCGCACATGTACTGGCACACGAAGTACCCACATAAATTTGTTCCTTGCGGCTGCTTGTGACACTGCAAAAATTGAATGAACTAAGATGTTGTCGAAAGAGCTATTTACTATGAAATACGATATAAGAATATTCCTTGCGTGCGTACCGGAAAGTTAGTACAGATTGTAAGGGATTTGTTGTATGGGCGGTGTTTACAGCCCTTCTCACAATATCTTTTGAACGCCTTATTCATTAAATTTGTCATAACTTCAAAGTCTTTTTTAGGTTTATCCAGTGGATCCATGATCAACATCTTGCTCTTTTCTGGATGAATTATGACGAGAATCCAGTGGAAGCTACATACACATGCATGATGCCATAGTCATTAGTCCTTACATCAGAGTAAATAACGAAATCAACGAGTAATTTAACTAGCTAGTGAGGAACTTACTTAAAATGGTATGGTACAAGTATAAACTCCCTGTCTTGTAGTTTAATCAAAGCTTTATATACGTACTCCTCGACCTCCTTTGGTACTCTCATGATTTCGGTTGTTTGGCAAACCATTCCCGGGTCGAGGAATCCCACTGGCCCCTTGGTTCTTCGTAGTTCAATCATCTCGTATCTATATAACAAAATAGTTAGACATGACATTTATCGGTATTACATGAATGTAGACCAAGATTGATATATTAGACACTTACAGTGTCCAGCATCTCAAAAAACATATGTCGTGGGCGTCGTGATAGAACAAGTTGTACAAGTTATCGATTCTATTAAGAAGTAGCCATCGCCCTCATGGTGGAAATGTTCTTCACGGAAAAATGCAGTGATCACCTTCGGGAGTACGTCTTGGTTGGATCGATCCATGTACCATGCATGTAATCATTGCATCATGGGTGTTAGATGTTTAACCGAATCGGTGACTAAGGGCTTCCTACCTCGAATTGTAATCTTGGTTGATTATCTTGGTCATCAGACACTACTAGAAAGCGATCTTTCATACCGATTCATCGGTCGATTAGCCACTGAACCGGGACTAATAGTAGCAACTTGATCCGGTTAGGGCTACTAGGCTAAAAGCGTGATTTTTCACTCACATTAGTCGGTTAGTGCCATGAACCGATAGAAGAGTGCTTAGCGGTGGTATGCGGGCACACATTAGTCGGTTCATGTTCTGAACCGGGACTAAAAAAACAAACTTTAGTCGGTTCGTATTACGAACCCGGACTAAAAGTACCTTTTAGTCGGTTAGTTACGAACCGGTACTAAAGGCTCGTTCAACATACTTTAAAAGGAATGCATATCCTAGTCTATTCAATACCGTGGGTGGGTGGGTTGGTAGTGTCTGTGGTGGCATGCAGGAGGTTCCAAGTTCGAGTCTTGAGTTCGTCATAATTTTTTGATATGCGAGAGGGCTTTAGTCCCGGTTAAGGGAACCGGGACTAAAGGTCACATACCTTTAGTCCCAGATGGGCTGTCCCGGTTTGGCAACCGGGACTAAAGCCAGTTACCAACCGGGACTAAAGCCCATTTGTGTAGTAGTGAGACTTCACCTTGCCCTTACTTTTTTCTCGCACGACATCATACTCGGTCCCGGCCGCTTTGATCGACCGAATCTGGCTTGTCTAATGTGCCATTTTTGGGATCGGGGTTATAGGTTTGTCCTTTGAAGTACTAGGTGTTATAGGTTTTTGCTTTCGAGTACTAACAGTGGCCATCTTTATAGGGTCCTCAATGCATTTCTTTCTACCTCATCTTGCTTCTTCACCGCTTCACTCTCACGTCTTTGGTGATGGATCTTGTGGATTATACTACTGAGAGGTAGCCTTCGCATGGTCCAAGACGATGTCGAGAGGCAGCCTTCGGATGGTCCAAGACGATGTCACGCTTATGCCATTGGATGAATAGTGGGCGACACTTCCTAGAGTTGTTATCTCGTCATTGGCGGGTTTTTCTAGCTCGATATCGACAAAGCGTGCAAGTACCGTGTCCACCTGGACCTTTGCATAACCTGGCACTATCGAGGCATTGTGCAGGACACCCCCTTCTTGGCACGGATAAGCTACCCCTATAGCAGCCTGTAGAAATATGTTCATCATGGGCACGTTGAGCTGACAGGGTGTGGGGTCCTGTATGTCGCTCTGAGGATAATGGTTGTTGCCATTGCTACTAATGGCGTGGGCGCGCAACTACTCTGACGACACAATTGTAGAAATTTGGAGAGAACGTTTTGAGCTGCGTCGGCTCAAGGCTTCTTGTACTTGTCGTTGAACTTGTTCTTGAATGGTGCCTTGTAATTCTCGCAGAACCCTTTCCTTCATCCTTTCCATTTCCTGCTCAGCCCGCTCTTCTTTAGCTCTCTTCTGACTCCTATAAGAGTCTTCGTGCTCGGGGAATCCCATCTTCCATGGAACCTTGACCCCGACGCCTCGTGTTCGACCGGGGTGCTCTTTATTTCCTAGGGCCGCTGTCTGGGTGGAAAGATCCTTGGGTGGACTGGGCGTAAAACTAATGAACTCTTTGCGTCATTGCTTCGTCTTCGCTGCTCTTGAATGATAAACACCCAGTAGACAAGATATCTGCCCTCGCTAGCACGTAGTGCTTCACTCGGTCTGGTAGTCCGACCAAGGTACTTGTGCCAGTCAATTGGAGAGCTTCTAATTCTTGCCTCTCTCATTGAGCAATTTTACCCGCGTACCCACTCGTGCCAAGTCTGTGGGGGTGAGTATTCCTTCTTGCGATGCTAATGTGGTTCGCTGGACTTCCTTGCTGCTTCAGATTGCTTCATCGCCACAAACTCATCCCAGTATAGCTGTAATCTTGGGTAGTCTCCGATGGCTAACCGGTTTTGCTTCACATAATTTACGTTCAGCCTCGCCTTGAAGTTTCTCCACGCCGCATCCATGGTCATCAATGCATTGCGACGCACGAGTTCTTCGGCTCCTTCGGGGAATTTGAAGGTTTGTTTGAGCTCTGTCCACAGATCCTCTTTGGTGGCTTGAGGCACTTTATGCCAATCCGAATAGGTGATTGGCACTTTCTCCTTACGATGTACCCGCATGTTGATCGTATTTTCTTTGCTGATTTTTTGATTACAGGGCCCCAGTATCTGAGACCTCCGAGATGGTGTACCGGCCTTCAGGCTTCTTAGTTTTCCCTCGTCCTTGGCATCTTGGAATAGGAGCATCATCTGCAACATCGGTGGAGGCCTCGGCACCTTCGGTGGTTGGCTGGAGGGTAAGGTACCTGCTCGGGCTCTCCTCCATTATAGGCTCGGTTTCGGGCTCCATTAGAACTACTCAATAGAAAGAGAGATATTTCAGAGAGGGAAAGAAAATCAATCAATTTGACAATCTATAACTGTGCCAAAAGTATAACTGTGCCGAAGTCATTAAATCTTAAACATGGTGGAGGTGGAGGTGTGAATGCGTGATGAACCTTGCCGGGTAATTCAGGATGAATATAGAAATATTGTTCTCAATCGAGATAATGAGCCTGTGATCCACATTGATGGGATGAATTCTAGGATGAATTCTGGAATGAATTCTGTCAAGACGTGTCTAAATAGGCGTAATCTTGCCACGATTTACTAGTACAAAAAGAAAGTGAACATCATTGCCACTTTCCTATTTTAAATGTAGTGGTGTTATTAAGAGTGGATGTCTCTATGAAGATGAGAACTACTTCAAGAATTTCAGGTTTCACGAGTACTTTGAAGATTGCAGGTAAGGAGTACTTTCAAGGTTTCTTTGCTTCACTACATGGGCTCTTTCACTTACTATCTCCGTAGAAGAGTAGTAATTTCAGTCAATACATACTCGTCACACCTCAAAGAGAGAATTATTTATTGTGCTCTCAGGCTTAGGGTATGGATGAAGATAAGAATCTTCACCTCAATCACAAATGGGCTAACAATTTATTCAATGGATTAGGCCTTGAACTCTTACCACCTTAAAATGCACAATAAAGAATTCTACTGTCAAGGAATATACATAGTTCAGTTTATAACAAGAGTTTAAAGCTTGCTAACCAAACAGGGCAGTATTTTCAGATCAGCAAGTGAATGCAAATTCTACCAGTCAACTCTGATACTAATGAAGAACAATATCCTGAATCATGACAAATCCTCGCAATGTATCTCTAGTCATGTTACATATCAGACAAGATTTATATGTCACTAACAAGACAATACTTATCCCTTTTAAGCATATATATGAGAGTACATAATTCACAACCAACCAGAATGACACTAACAAGACAATACTTATTCATTTTGCGTTATGCTTGCAGTTAATCACCCAAAGGGATTGCCTTTAATGTATTAAAAAATTCCATAAATGGTGATCCTTTTGGAGAAGAAATGAAAATGACTTATGGTTCATAATTCAGACAAAAGGCATGGATATTTCCTTTAGCATGCAGGTATTAAGCTGCATGTGCATTCACTTCAAATAATATGTAAAGCCCAAATTGGAATTTTCACATTAATCAACCAAAGGTTCAACTCTAAGTAAAAAATGCAACAACAAAGCGCGTTCTTAGCATCCAAAGACAAGGCAACAAAAGCTGAATATATTGATGATGATGATTATTCAACCTCTGCTGGTGAAGAATGTACAGATTTGGATGTCAGCACGCTTGAACTGAAATTTGTGCCATTCCTCCACTTCGAACCAGATATTACATTGTTTGGAAGAGCAAGAGTTGGTTCTCAAGCAATTGACATCTTGAAAGAAGAGTTATGCAACGAGGACATTCTTTGTTGAAGTCTTCTTTGCAAGAATTGTGTTTCATATTTGGAATAAAGAAGCTGAAGCGAATTTAATATTGATGAAATTTACAAAGGCGAATCTTCATATATTAGTGGTCTAAAATCCATGGAGGATCTCTATCATATTGAGGTTCCACCTAATGCCCCACGGAGATCCATGAAGAGATGCTAGAGCGATGGCGAAGCGAGTGAATCAATCGAGGATAACCGTGACAAGTCAATGTCGATCTAAATGAACGTGAAAGAAGTAAGACCAAGAGTGCTAGCACACAACATGACAAGTTGTACATTGACGAGGGTATACTTAATCATCGCAAGAAAAAAGCGAGAGAAGAAAGGGCACAAGGCAAACAAGTTCAGCGTCTTGAATGACATGGATCTGATTATGATTTCAAGGTGGATTATCAAATGAAGGATGCAGAGCAAATGATGAGGATGATAGGCCAATAATACTTGAAATTGGGCTGGATGTGCAATGGGATCTCGGAATTAGGGAGTTGCCATTTAAGATTCTTCACAAGATTGGCCCAGCTGCATATCAATTAGATCTTCCACCAGAGAGCCAAATTCATCCGGATTCTCGAAACGCGGTTGGTAAAAAAAATGGAACGGATTATCTGTTGATGCAACTACTTGGGAGGACCTGACAGTGTTGCAAATCAGATTTCCTACATCCATTGCTTGGGGACAAGCAACGATTCAAGGGGGGAGCAATGTAACGAGTGGGCAGGATTGAGTAGAACAAACTTTATCGGGCGGTCATACTTGAAAATGACGGTATACAATATAGGGATGAAAATCTGAGCGGTAGAATGGACAGGTAAATTTCATGTCTTGAGTATTGTGAGTGGAGTAAAAGCTGTAACTCTCGAGTCTATATAAGGGTTGGCTAGAGATTCTGGAGGAAGTGGAAAAAAAATGGAATGAAATCTCTTTGTCGTCTTTTGTCTGTTCTTCCCTCTTTTCTGTTCCTCTCTGTTCTTCTGAAATTCTCGATCGCCTCTCTTCTTACTACGATTCTGCATATCTCATGTCCCAGAACTTCTGGTGGCCAAGGGATATAACACTCATGCTCTAACTATCCTAGCAACACTACAAACCCTAGCAACACTACAACCAATTCAATCAACAACCACGAAATGGCATCAAAGCAGACGATAGTGAAATGAACAAAACTGAGGAGCTCGGGGAAGAGGTACCGGTGTTGGAGTGGCGGTGGCATTGGACCAGAGGCTGTGGAGTGGTGGCGGCTTGGAGTGGCAGCGGGACGGCTTGGAGTCCTCCCCCACGGACGACGTTTCCACGGCGTTGGAGTGGCGGCGATCTTGATGGCCGTCTTGAGCTGGCCAGCGGATCCGGAGGGCAAGATCAGGCGAAGGAATTTTCGGAAGTGCAGCAGGCGGGCTTAGGTTTAGGTATATATATGGAGGGATTATCTATGGTGGTTAATAATAATAACCGTCACAGATAATAGTTATCTGTGGCGGTTAATAATAATAACCGTCACAGATAACTATTATTAACCGCCACAGATAACTATTATCTGTGACGGTTATTATTATTAACCGCCACAGATACAGACTTTCTCACATCTAAATAAGCAGAAGTAGAAGTGAGATGGAAAATGGGAGGGGCCTGGTTTAACCCAAAAAGTACAAATAATATTAAATTCATTGTCTATTTTGTGGTTCTATCTTACAATTTTGCTAGATACAAAACAATAAAATAAATAATATATATACAAAAAATCCAGATGTTGACAAAATTCCAGTTTTTGTGGTACTTTAGTAGATTTTACTCTATTTATCCTTTAGTTTAATTCAGTTTTAATTTTGATGTATTCTGTAATGTAAATATAATCATAATATTCGAAGTTTTCTCATCAAAATCATGCATATTTATTTCCTATTAATTCCACATAAATGTACATTTCTTACATCACATTTCCATTACTCCATATAAATGGCGACATGTTGCCATTACTCCTAGCTAATTATTTTCTTTCACAATTTGGCCTTGTTGTGATCATTGCGATGATACGTAACTTCTTGAGTGGTTTCTTCCTCGGGCCTGATGTTGTCGTCTACGAAAGGAGGCAACTCATCAAACTGGTTGTACTCTTCCTCATCCACGACATTCTCAACTCCAACGATTCTTCTTTTTCCTTGCAGAACTACATGGCGCTTCTTATCTGCCGGGTCGATTATGTAGAATAATTGTGCTACTTGATTATGAAGTATGAATGGTTCGCCTCAGATCCGACATGTTCGATGTCCTGATGAGTAAAGCCGTACTTGTCCACCTTGACACCCTTCGGGTTGTACCCAATGACATCAAACACCGAGATCTTGAAAATCAGAGTCCGGCTCCCAAATCTCCTCGATGAACCCGTAGTAGTTGCTCTTCGTCTTTGCTGTGTTTGTCGTGAGGCATCTATATGGACACCACTGTTTTGGTAAGTGCTCTTGCTATCTGAGCTCTCGTGTAAAATGTATATCCATTGATGTCATATCCTTGCCATGTCGTGATTGTACCAGAAGGCCCTTTTGCCAACCACCTCAACGTAACACTTGTTTCTTCACCAGACATGTGCTCTCTGAACCAATGACTGAACAAACGATTGTGCTCTTTTGTTATCCAAAGCTCGACCGTCCTCGGTTTTCCTCCTTAGCTTACCCTTGTGTATGTCCATATCTGGTACACATCAACCCATTGGTTGCAATCTTGTGAAATGGGCTTGTTCAACAAAATATTATTGTAAGAATTTGTAGATTTCTTTCCTATTACACCTTTCCCACCTAGCCTACCCTCATGGCGAGATCTGAGAACTCCTACGGTTCGACCTCCTCCATGTAATCAACACGAACTCAATAACCTCCTCGGTTGCATAACCTTCTACAATGGAGCCTTTAAATGAGATCGATTCGTACATATTTCTTGAAACACCCATATACCTTTCAAATGGGTACATCTGATGCAGGAATATGGGGCCACAAATATTTATCTCATTGACAAGGTGAACAATGAGATGAACCATGATATCAAAAAGTGATGGGGGAAAATACATCTCCAGCTGGCACAGAGTCTTTACCACATCAACCTGAAGTTCATAAAGTCCAACGGGATCGATGACCTTCGGTGAAATCGCGTTGAAGAAGGAACACAACCTCGTGATTGCCTCTCGGACCTTGTTAGGCAAAATATCTCTAATTGCAACAGGGAGCATTTGTGTCATCATCACATGACAATCATGAGACTTCATGCCAGTTAACTTCAAATCTTTCATCGATACCAGTTTCTTGATGTTTGCGGAGTAACCGGATGGAACTTTCACACCATGCAAGCACTTGCAGAGTTCTGTTTTCTCTTTCTTGCTCAAAGTGTAGCAAGTTGAGGGAAGGTAAAGCCGGCCTTTCCCAGTGTCTTGAGGATGTAGCTCGGCTCTGATTTTCATGTCTTCCAGATCCTTCGTGCCTTGATCCATCCTTTGTTTTGCTAGGAATATTTAGTAAAAGACCAACCACGCTGTCACATACATTCTTCTCTACATGCATGACGCCGATGCATGTCGAACTTCCAAGTCCTTCCAAGAGGGCAAGTCCCAAAAGATGGATCTCTTCTTCCACGTGGTCTTCTCGATGGGACCGCGATGTATTACCGAGACTCCTTTCCAAGTACAACATTAAGATCCCTAACCATATGATACACCTCTTCCCCATGAAGACGCCTTGGAGCTAAACCGTCCTCCTTTGTCTGTCGAATTGTTTCTTCATATTGCGGTGCGGATGATTCCTCTGAAGGAACCTCCGGTGGCGCATGTACACTATTTTCTCGAGTTGTTGAGCCACACACTAGCGGTTTCATCCATGCACTAGGGGCATGCTTTGGCTCCTTTATAGTATGGCGGACAGGTTCTGGCGCAGAAAATCATTGATGGTGCGAGAACAACAATGCGCGTAGTGTGAAGTACTCTCGTTTGTACTGCGTCCCATACACCATACACCTTCGTTCCACAAGATCACAAGATCTTCCACCAATGGTTGTAGGTATACATCAATATCGTTGCCAGTTGTCTCGGCCCTTGGATAGCGGCGACATCATAATGTACTTTCGCTTCATACACAACGGGGTGGAAGGTTGTATATACACGAGTCACGGGCCAAGTGCTATGAATCTTTGCTCATGTTACCGAAAGGATTCATTCCATCCGTACTCAAGCCAAACCTTACATTCCTCGGTTCATTTCGAAGTTCTCCTGAAGAGTCTATCGATGGTTCTCCTTTGGCGTAATCGGTAGGTGTCTCGATTTTCCATCCCTCTTACGGCCTTCTGAGTACCATCGCATCAATGTGGCGTGCTTTTTGTTTCCAAATATACAATTCAAATGAGGTATTACTGGCAAATACCACACCACTTTAGCGGGAGCTCCTTTCTTCACCTCGATAACTTCGCTGTCATCGCCCTTACGCTTGTATTGCGATGCTTTGCACACCGGACAAACATGAATGTCTGCATAGTCTTTGCGATAGAGTATACAGTCGTTTGGACAAGCATGTATTCTTTCTACTTCCAATCCCAAGGGACATACAACCTTCTTAGCTAGATACGTGGTTTTAGGCAACACGTTTCCCTCAGGAAGTATGTCCGCTAAGAGTTGTAACAACGCCGTGAAACTCTTGTCGGACCAACCATTGGCTGCCTTCAATTTCAGCAGCGAGAGCACCGTGTGCAACTTTGAGTACTCCTCCTTACAACCCGAGAACAAAGGTTTCTCCGAATACTCCATCAAACCCTTGAATTGATTAAACTCTCTCTGACTAGTGTAGTTCTCTTCTGCATCGCGCAACATTTGAGCCAGATTATTGTCTTCATCGACGACCAACCTATCCTCATCGGATCCATAACTGATGTCAGCTGCCACATTGCCGGCTCCGTCGTCGTCGATGTTATCACGTTGAAGTATGATTTCTTCACCGTGCCTTGTCCAACTTGTATAGCCAGGTACAAAACCCCTCCAGATCAAGTGCAAATGGATATGGTTTTTGTTCGAAAACATCTTCTCATTCTTGCAATCAATGCATGGACAGTGTATGTACTCCGTCTTCTTTTGCAAGCTGTTCTCCTCGGCGGCCCTTAGAAAAACAGATACACCGCCGATATATTCTTGGCTGCAACGGTTCTCATCGTACATCCATCTCCGGTCCATCTACAGTTAATTAATTTAAGCAATTATTAATATCCAAAAAACTTAATTAAATGATTTGTTATTCCAATATTCAACAAAATCCACTAACAGGACAACATTAATGCTAAGTAAATGTTGCAAACTTAATTAATTAATTTTAATATATACTCATACGTAACCAAAAATTATATATATCCTTCGGAAGATCAACATAATAAATTCCTCATCTCAAAATTCATGATCACCCATCTACCATATTAACTAAAATTTATTTAACATCCATATCCAACAATCTTAATTACATAAATTTGATATAAGCTTCATACAAATTCACTAAAAATAGCCACTAATGGAGCAATATGTATATACACGTGCTAACGAAAAAAATAAATGGAAACTAACAAAACAAATTTTATGTGCTGTAATTTCTATATATACTTGTACCTAGCCAAACTTAAATATATCCTCCGGAAGAGCAACATAACAAATTCCTCATCTCAAAATGCAAGGCAACTTCATGATCACCCATCTATCATATTAACTAAAATGTATTTTTCATTCATATCCAATAATTTTAATTAATTAATTAAATTTCATATATGTTTGACCAAAAGTTCATCATCTAAGTAAGGTAGACAACTTAATCTAATAGAGCAAGGCAATCAATTCATCATCTACAAATTGCTAAGTAAATAAAAAACAAACTAAATATGAACCTTGCATCTAAACCTAAATTAAGCTAGGAATAAACCTTACATTGCAATTTCACATTACAAATGAATGGAGGAGATAATTTACTATCTCTGACGGTTCCAACTAAAAACCGCCACAAATTGTCCCAACCTTTTCAGTGGCGGTTACAAAAACAAACCGCCATAGATAAGTGAGTTATCTGTGGCGGTTTTTGGATGGAGCCGCCACAAATAGTCCCAGCATTATCAGTGGCGGTTGCAAATAAAAAACCGTCACAGATAATGTATTATCTGTGGCGGTTTTTGGATGCAACCGCCACAAATAGTTCTCCCGCCAATTCCCGTGTAGACCCGCCACTGATGCATGGATTTGTGACGGTTCCAAAAGAACCGCCACAAATAGGGCATCACCTATGTGCTGTTTTGTAGTAGTGCGTACACATTCTACAGGGCTCCTCCCCACTCCTCAACCCGAGGCACCATACGTAGGTGCCAGGGGGTGGTCCCAGGTGTGCCCTTCCTACTTTGCCTGTGGGTAAGAAATAAATATAGCGTTATTAGATGGCATTACACAACAATAATTATAAAAACATCGATACAGGGAACTTAAGTGTGGGCTGCGTGTGGGACTGCACGGTCGTCGTGCACCGGGAACGCCTGTCGTAGACCAAACTGCCTCATCACACGATGTACAGCGTAGCCCTCGACCTAGACGTCGAACATGAGGAACCGACGCATGAGCCAGTACCCCGCGTCTTGTGTGCAAAGGGTGGACAGGCCACCCGGCACACAAAGCTAGACCTTTGCCTCTGTGTACGGTGTCCAGCGTACGTGGTCCTTAGTCAGGTGGTCGAACGCAACGACAAACTAGGGGTAGCCCGTCCGCTCCGTCCTGTGTGCCCACCTAGGCTGTAGTGTCGATAGAACATAACCGTTAGTACTCACAAAAGTTAAATGAAAAGTACCAAAATCGTGATTGCAATAACTTACCGTCATTGGCACGGATGGTGCCCATGGTCGGACCGTCGGCGTCGCCATCGCTTCGCATCTTTGAAGAGGTCTGCAGGTCGATGTCGAACCGCCGATCTGGAACCTCTCAGTATCGCGCACAAACAGTACCAAAGAATGGGCATCCTCAAAAGTTGCCTCGTCGGCGAGCCGTCGCGCACCATCGTCGAGAGCGCGTAGTGCGTGGCCTGAGCACCGGTGAGCCCCAAAAATACTACGGCCTGGCGTCGAGTGCGTTCGCGATGACGCCTCATGAATCCGGGCGAGGTGCCTTTCCACGTATCCCCATGGGATCCCATGAACATGCACCAGCCGAAGAACACAGCAGGTACGCCTCCAGGTGGCGGTTGACCCTGTACTCGTCAGCAGGCTCAACGATCTGCTCCTACTGTAAAACAAAGCTCACTTGTTATTTTAAGCAGAACATACAGAATTTAGTTTTAAAGACTAGTTGCGTACCAAGAACTGTCGAAGCCAGCGCAGTGTCGGTCCGTGTGTACTGTCGAAGGCTCGGTACACAGCAGGTGGTAGTATACCCTGGAACCTCTGAAGCAGCTCCTCACGCCACGTCGGATCGACGTCTTGGGGCACCACAGCTTCACCGGCGATCGGGAGGCCGAGGAGGTAGGAGACGTCCTGTAGAGTGGTCGCCATCTCCCCGACAGGGAGATGGAAGGTGTGCGTCTCCGGCCTCCACCGATCCACCAGAGCGGTGATCAGGGACCGATCGAACGGGAACCGGCGTCCGAAGGCATCCACCATCCGGGCGAGGGGCAGCAACCCTGAAGCTCGAAGCCTAAGAAACAGAGACATGTAATTAATATAAGTACAACACTAGTCATGGTGCTAGAACAAACATGTTTATAAATTCAAATACTGATATAATTCAGCAACTCAAAGGGCCACTCGTCATCTCCATGCTGGTGAGCCATACTTACAAATTACAAAAATGAAAGTTATAATTAAAACACATATAAACAAAAGCGTACGGAAAACTATACAGGCACGTGTATAAACAAAAGCGTACGTAAAACTATACATACACTTATATAAACAAAAGCGTACAAAAAACTATACAAGCATTACAACAATATATTGAAACAAATACGCACATAAAACAGAGTTCATACAACACACGTTACATCGATGAAATATAAATTTGATACATGGCATATGATAATTCAAATTTCTTGTCATCTGGTGCGATGGCATCGTGCAGCAGTCCTCGCAGAGGATGATCCTGGGCCCACCGTCGGGTGACCATCTCCTCCTTCGTCTTCTTCGTTTTGTGCCTGGCAGTTCTTGAACGTATGTCCTGGTTGGTTGCACAATGAGCATTTCTTCACGTGTTTGCTAGCTTATGACTCATCCATGTCATTTCTTATACGCTTTGTTTTTCGATGCCCTGCTTTCCCTCTTCTCGCATCAAAATCAAGAACCCAGAACATTTCATCAACACTAGGAGTTGTGGTGAAAGAACCCACAACACCATAACCATAAAGGTCCTCGCTCCAAGTTGCCATCACTCGGTCCTTCGTGAAATACTCAGATAGATATGTACCAGGTTGCATTCCAAATAAAGCACATACGGCTATGACATGAGAACATAGCCTATGCAAAAGGTATGGCTTGTTGCACGAGCATTTTCACTCAGCCTATAAGATGCACTCCTGGGTGACAACCTTCTGGTTGGTTCCACGCCGTCCTTTATCCCTGCAGATCACCTCGAAGCGCAGTGTCCGTGCACCAACTTTGATAGATCTATGTTTGGCCGCCTTCTGACTCTTCTCATCCATGTATTTAGTGATCATCGAAGAGTACGGGAACTTCTCATCTCTCATTACTATGTCAGCAGCTGCATACCTATCCACAAAGTACTTGGTTGTAACCCTCAGCACTCCCTCGACAATTCCTACCAACGGAAGACACCTCATGCCTCGCATTACCCAGTTGTAAACTTCTGCGAAGTTAGTGGTCATCACACCGTATCAGGCACCATGTGTGTCATATAACAGTGACCACTTCTCTTTCGGTTCGTGCTTGATCTAGTCCGAGAAACATTTGATTGGTCTTTGCCTCCGACGATGATTAGTCGCCTCATTCTCTGTTGGCAGGGGAAAAGAGGCTCCGCCTGCTCCTGTGTTCCACTGCCAGTAGTGTTGTTCGTCTACTCCTTGTGTTTTCTTGTCAGCTCATCATGATTTTTCCACAGAGTTCAGAACTTGGTCTCCTGGTTCTGCTTACATAGTCTTTTGAACATGTTCATCAGTTCCTTGTTCCTGAATTACTTATAGAAGTTTGCACCCAAATGCCTCATGCACCATCAACTCTGCAAGTCAAGCCATGAAAATGGCTCCTCCCTTGTTTGCAACTGGTTGATAGCACTGAGTAGACCATCATGCCTGTCATGCAGCACGCACATATCTTGACGAGTTTTGACCACCCCGATCTTCAAGTTTCGCAGGAAACACAGCCAACTCTCGTAGTTCTCGCTTTCTACAAAGGCAACAGGCAGAATCTGGTTGTTTCCATCAATGCCCACAGCTGTCAATATTTGCCCTCTGTATTTTCCGGTCAAGAATGTGCCGTCCACGCACAACAATGGACGACAGTGATAGAATGCCTTAATGCAAGCTCCAAATGCGAAGAAAACTCTCCTCAGATGCCTTTTAGTTGGCCACTTGGTTGTGGACGGTCTTGATAATCATAGTAGGTCCCGTGATTTCTTCCACTGAATGCAAGCGAAAGCGGTCTTGGGCAGGTTATGGTACGAGTCTTCAAACTTCCCAAATCTCATTTCTAATACCTTCTGCTTTAGCCCTCCGCCTTCCCATAGTTAATTGTGTCTTGATATCTGTTCTTGATTCCTCGGATAATAGCACGGGCTCAAAACTCAGGTTCTCCACTATCTCTGCGTACATGATGTTCACCACATACCCGGATGACAGGTTCCTGTGAGCCATCACTGTTTCCTTAGTCATACAGCTATACTGCTTAACCTTCGAACAAAGCCAATGGGTGCCCCATTTGGGCTTGTACGCGTGCACTCTCCACGGACACCCATGGATCTCATACACCACGTCGTAGCAAGTTGGGGTGGATTTCTTAACCCTGAAAGTCCTTCTTAATGATACAGACCAATCTTTCAAAGCATCCTGCACAGCCTCTTTTGTCGGGTACATACTGTTAGGCCTAACCTCATTGTCACTATACTACCAAGGTATATCGTTGCTTTCATTGACAACCAGCTTATCAAATTGATGCGTGCTCCAGTCGGCTGGCACAAATGGCTCCGTACCTCCATCTTCCTCATTCGACTCATCGTCGTCCTCCACTTCTGCTCTGTTGTACTCACGGTCTTCCTCTTCCATCCTAGTTGTTATTTCATCAATTTGCTCATCTTCGTCCACCTGTCCCCGCACTTCTTGTCCAATATTTTCATCGTCCTCCCCAAACTCAACCTGCTGAACATGCTGCTCACGGCTAGATTCCCCAATTTCGGTGTCACCGAAACTGAGCTTATTTTGAGGCTGACTACACTCACCGGCGTCCAACTGCTGCTGGGGGGCAACATCCCTGTCATATGCTTGCACTAAAAGCACCCAATTTCATCCCCGTTGCTCTGCCCCCCTCACATATGATCTCCACGATGCGGTTCCCTTCAGCTCAACTAGCTCCCAGTAAACAGGGTCGTTTTGCATACTACATAGGCAAAATGCCTTCAACTCGCACTTTTCTTGTTCCATCCGAAAAGTATAATACAACATATTCAACATAGAAGCAAATGTGCGCTCCTCGACCCTACACAAACTTCTGTCCACATACTGCATGTTACTTAGATCTGCACCCTCCAAACCATGCATTATAACCCCCTCTCCATAATAGATTCTAAATGGAACTCGTTCTGCCATTTATACAAATCCATTCATTCACCCACGGATTAATTACTTTCCGTAAAAATTACTGTGACACCTAACATAACTATGCCTACATGCTACAAAATTATATATCTTAAAAAACATTTCTAAGAATATATATCGATGTACTTCTATCCGTAAAAAATATCTACATTTCTAAGAATTTATATGGACGTATCTCTATCTTTAAAAAATATGTACATTCCTAACAACATATAGATTACCTACATCTAACTACATTTCCATCAATATATATCGAGATACTCCTATCTGTAAAAAATATCTAAATTTTCTAGATCTATCCGTAACCTATCAATTTACCTAAATCTATCCGTAACCTACATTTAAAATTATTTCTAATCTACTACAATTTACTACTACAAAAAATGTACAACAAAAATTTACCTCAAAATGTCACGCAGTCCCTCCTCTTCCACTTTTCCTCTCCTCTCCTCCCTCTTTCTCTTCCTTCCTCTTCCTTTCTTTCTCTTCAACTCAGCTTGGATTTGGATGAAATAGGAATAGTACCGAGCGACAGGCTTAAATAGACGTTCTTATGCTTGGTTGGTCGGGCGACAAGGGCGCGCCCCCTGTTGCCCGACCAACAATCGATTTAGCCCCTGTCGCCATTTCATCGGGCGACAGGGGCCGATTTGGCTTCTGTCGTCATTTCATCAGGCGACAGGAGGCTGGGGGTGACGTGGCCTCCCGTCGCCCGCGATTTAACCCTCTGTCACCCAACCAACGGGCGATAGGGGTATATTTCTATAATTTTTTTGTGGTATATTTTTGAAATTTTGAATAAAAAATGTATTATTTAAAAAAATTCCACATCCTCAGTGATCATCGTAGCCAACCGGGTGCCTATAAATTTATCGTCTAGACTCGTGAAATATTCTTAAATAGTACAAATAAAAATTTCTAGCGAAACTAAAATTAAAAATTGGAATATGTAGTCTAACGTCCCAAAGTCTTAAAACAATATAATTATTTTTGAAATCATCATTTCTTCCTTTTGAATATTTCCAAAAAAATCTTCACTAAGGAAATAGTAGTTCCTAATTTATAGCAGATAATTTTTTCTAATTGAATAAAAAATTACCAGAATTTTAAAATAGTTTATTTGAGTTCTAAACAATCTAAATTACCTATAAAAATTTTAAAAAATTACTAAGTTAGTTTGGGGATATAGAAGGGGCGAAGATGACGAGGAAGATCGAGTCCACTCTGTCCACTGTAGGCTACAGATTTGATACTGAATTACTGATGGATAGAGAAAGTGGCGTTCATACTGCAAAATATCGACTATTGTGACAGGGAAATTGGCCACACCGCATGATGCTGAGAGCACCCATAATTTCATGGGGACCGCAACATCTGCACCTTATACTGCCTGATAAGAAATGCTAGCTTTATGTTATTATCGCTCCGGCAACTGGAGGCACCGACCACGTGGCTAGTCTCGACAAAGCGACGCGAGTATAAGCTAAATCGCGTAGAAACAACGCTGAGGGTGTACCAATACCATCGAGGTTTCAAAATTCAACGAAATTTCAGAAATCTTGTTTAGATTTGGCATCAGGCAGGGGCAGGATTGAAAATACCGATCGATAAAAACTTTGAAAAAAATTTAAAATGCTACAATAATCATGAAAATTTTAGCGAGGTTTTATCAAATCTCACCAAAATCTCAGGTATTATAACTAGATTTTGAGTTTTTAGGATCGGATTTGGCCCAACAACCCTTAAAAAGTTATATTCTATGAAAATTTGTTAAAAAATCAAAATTTTGAGATATTTTATAATTTTGGTAGTAACACTTTAGGATTTTTATAAAATTGTACATGCTTGATCATCCTCTAAAATTTATGGTACTATATTTACAAGTTTGTAATCATACAAAAAATTTAAAAATAATTGAACTTAACTTGTTATCTTTAAAAATTAAAAATTGAATGAACATAAATAAGACAAACAAGCGTGTTAATTTTATAAATTTTTTAGTGTGATCATGATCTAAAATTTTTATGAAAGTTTAATAATTTCTTTAGAACTATTATATAAAATTTTTAAAAATTTAAACTTTTTTTGCTCAATCAAGTCAATGGAAGTATTGAACTTCATTTGTTACATTTCAAATATCAAAAATAGAAATAACATAAATGGTACAGTACCTTTGTAAGAATTTTATAAATTTACTGGAGTGTTATGATGATCCAACATATTTATAGGAGCTTAAGCATTTCCTTAGAAACCTTCTGTAAAAGTTATAAAAATTCTAAACTTTTTTGGTTGTTAAAGCAAATTTATGAATTGATCATCATGCTTTTATCAGGACTTAAAAATTTCAGAATTTTTTAAACTTATTAATGCTTGATAATCATCTAAAAATGTTATAAATTTTTTTATGATGCGTCAAGACTATGCATAGAAAATTTTAAAATTTTCTAATGTAGTTTGGACCATGTTTCATTAGGTTGAAGTTTGCTAGTAAAGTTTTTATCGAGACAATAGCTCTGTTAGAATGTTTTAAAATTCTTAATGCTTGATCATCGTCTAAAAATTTTATAAAAATATTATTGATGTATCAAAACGTCCACAAAATTTTAAAAATTTTATAACATGATTTGTTCCTTTTTCATTCAGTTCAATTTGCCGGTCATTCTTTTTATTAGACAGTACCACTATCATAATTTTCAAAAATTTCTCAGGCCTGGTCATCATTTAAAATTTTTATGGAAATATTAGTGATGTGTCAGGACCATCCAAAAAAAATTAATAATTTTTTGATGTTATTCGAACTATTTTTGTTTAGTTGAAATTTGCTGAAATTTCGACAATTTTGAATGAAATTTCACCGAAATCTCAGAAATCCTACTCCAAAAAATTCTAGATTAGAATTTTGTTTTTTGAATTTCGTCTGAATTTTTTCCAAAATAACAAGATTTTGTCAAATTTTTGAATTTCAGAAGGTAACGAGATATAAACTGAAATTTGAAACCTTGTGTAGGGCGCATAAATTCTCACGCTTCATTCGGCAAGATTGGTAAGATCTGAAACAGCACTTAAGAGTTTTAGGAGAATAAAACGTGGTGATCCTCGTCCAATGGAGGTGGTATTTGTAGGTGTATGGGCGTCCGTGTCGTGCGAAGCACAGATTCCGGAGCCGACTCGGTGGTGGGGGTGTGGCTTGCGTGCAGTAGAAGAGAACAGGGGCGACTGACTAGTGGGACACTGGGACTGAGGCTGCAGGTCAGCGGAGGAGGACGGATGGGACGTGTGGCGTACGCGTAGCTGACGAGGAGGAAGGCGGTCTAGGTTGGCTGATGACTTGGACCGAGCGTAGCGTACGAGGCTGGGCAGGCAGAGAGAGTGTGTTAAGGTATCTGTAATGGTTAAAGATAATTGCTTTTTATAGTAAGATTTATGTTATTTATATATTTATATAGATGTCTATAACTATTTTAATTAATAGAGTGCTCTCTCTCTTTCTTCATTTAATTAATAGACAATCTACAGGTCTATAGATGGTAGCGCTCTCTCTCTTCATTTAATTACTTACCACATAGGATAGCTGCTGATATGAATTTTTTATAGATAGTTGACTAGGCACCATTATGAATGCCTTTAGGCCAGAGGCTGAATGGGATGAGGAATTGAGCGGACCAAGATTGCCCAAGAGGATTGGTGGAATTTAGATTTGGTTTCTAAATAACATAAAAGCTAGAAATTCAAATAAATCAAAATAAATGGCAATTGAACTTGAAAAAAATGCAAGAAAATGCTGTAAAATTCCTTGTTGCACAAGGAACCCAACTAAAACTTGTTTTCATTTTATTGAAGTTTACATTACTGAAATTAAATATTTTCAATTTATGAAAGTTCTAGTTAAGCTTTATTAACTCAAGAAAAATCGGTGAAAATTTTTGGAATCCTAGTCTACATAAAAATTTTTGAAACCTAAAAAAATTGGGATGTTACAATGGTGTGGGTAGATCTAGTTTTTTTTTCATTTCTCTACTTTTTGCCTTTTACCTCAATGCCTTGTGGCCGGCAATCTTCTTAGTTGGATTGAACTCCAACCTAATTTGCTAATGCTACTTGTTATATATCAAATTCCTAAGTATGCTTCAGATTCTTGACATCTATGCGGTTGTAAAATTGAGTTGTCAAATTCAACTAATGGAACACCGATTTGTAACTGCAATGAACTGATTGTTTGTTGTTAAATTTTATGGATGATAAACCTGACCTAAGTTCTCCATGGTAAAGTTGGTCTCTTATGTTGATTTGGTATTATTTTCTCGATGTAAGTCAATGAAATGGAGATTATTAGCCGCAAGCATGGACATGTGTCATATACAAAGCATGGGAAAGAACCGAGGATGCTCTGCATGTGAATCTTCGATTTGGCTGCCTGTTGTTTTCTTTTTTAAGTGGACTTGCTACCACTTGGGCCCCTGTGCCTCCTCTTTTGTCCGAGTCGGTTTAGCCTATTGGGTGGTCTATGCTGTCATGTAGATGTAGGCCTTCCATGTGGCTTCCATGCTTACTCTCTTCTTGCTGGGTTTCACCATAGTACAATGATGCAATTTGGCTCCATTTGAGATTTAGCCATTCATTGATGTAACAACAAGCAATAACCCACTTCTAGGTAGTATCCTACTAGGAATGTTTTCGCGGCGTGATACGCCGCGTGCGTTGTTTTTGCATGTGTGAAAAATATTTGTTTAGTGTAGATTAAAGACTGCGATGTCTAAGCTGATGTCTAAGCTGTGACTATTAGTTAGTATGACAGAAATAGTTTGTGTGCGTAAAATTGTCGCGATGGGCCAAAGGTAAAAGCAAAGCGCAAAAACAGGTAAACAAAGCATCGATGAAAATGGGATGCTGCAAGCAACATTTCTATAAAAATGGGTTATTAGAAGTACAGAATACATCATAAAAAAATGGTTCCGTAGCTATGCAGTGAATGCTCCAATTAAACATAGTCAGGTGAGTTGGGTATGGCATATTGCAGGTCTCGTGATGGCTCTTATTGGATTGATCTTCTTAGTAATACATTATAGGTATGGCCTATAATACATTATAGGTTTGGCATGAGTGAACATGTGTAATTGTGAATGATTTTTATAAAGTAGTACCGACACCCTAGAGCTGCTTACTAAAAGAACCAAAAATGGATAATAAATATAATTACCATAGCTAATTCAGTTGTGTGTGTCTCAGCTCACTTGACGCAACAATTTTCTGTGGCCAAGACCATACATTTCTGGAGGTTTCCCATAACAATTTTGATGATTGGCTGGAGGATCAATTTCACTTGCCATATCAAAAGAATTTAATGTATCTTGATAGCCGTAATGTAGGAGATATGAACGAACAATCCTGCCACAAGTGTATGGTACATACACATAAGGCGTGTCAACCTATAAAAGAATTTACATATGAAGAAAGGGAGGAACCAAGCAGCACAATAATTAAACAATTTAGTGGAACCACGCTTAAAATAAGGCTGGATGGAAATGAAGATGGTAAGCAACAAATTAGATCACACAAAATGATAAATCTCAGAAAAACACAACATAAACAGAACCCAAACAGAGCCAACATCATAAGTTACATGACTATTAAAGAAAGCTCTCTAATCACATATATTTTGACTTTAATTTTGAGGGAGTTTATGCAGTATTTATCTGGGAATAGGATGCAGAATTATCGTGTGACGCAAGACTAAACATAATAGATCATTTAGCATGTGGAGGCATACCAAAGACTGATGTTTGGTTGCAAGTACAATTTGTCACTCACAGTTTGTTGCTTCATTTTCTGCTCAAGAATATAACCCTGCCAAATACAAGCGAATTGAATCCATCACAAAGACTCTATGAAGTGTGGAATAAGTGTACACGTACTGTTTATCCAATGGCATTTGTCAGCTACATCATCACTATAACCACATTAGCCACACAAACTAAACAGAAAACACCATGTGTTTATGAGAAGAGCTGGAATTGTAATCAAGGAAAATCAATCGTTTTTTGTGGCACCATATATTGGTGGCTAATAATGCTCTTAAGAGTGCATGTAATTAAAAATCCTCAGTCAAGAGAGTACATCATATAAAAGGACACCAAATGCAATGCAGCAAAATTAGGCAAACTCAGATGGACAATTCATAAGAGACAGCAAAATATGTCTCGTACATGCAGCAAATTATTGAATGTATAGTTACTGTATGAAATAAAAGAACTTCAAATGATATAAGAAATTTTTTTAAGTAGCTGAAATATCTTGTGTCACCTCAATGTTAAAACAGAACTATTCTTTTCCAAAGTTTACTGTTACCCTGATTTGAAAATTTCAAATAATCAGATCCCATGAAAACTAAGCAATCACACATAGTGCATGTGATTTTGAACATCACATAATGGCTTGAGGTAGGTAGTTGATACATAAGGCGAAGGTAGGTTCAATAGAAACAGATAATATAAGCCTAACATAGTACTACTTATTAGTTCTTACATCAATCACAAGTTTAACTAATGAGCATAACCGTATATACCTCTTCCCCTACCACTTCTCTTATCTGCCACAGGGCTTGAGCCCACAACACTAATGATAACTCCATGCATAACACCTTGACCACCACCCAGGAACAGTCTTCGATCATTGCAGATCTGCTCACCAAAATAACATCGACAAGTTGCTAAAATGAAAAGAACAAGAAGCATTGCAGTATTTATCTGGAAGAACCAAAGAAGACAACTTACCTTTTTCGGCTTTTGAAATTGTACCATACTCTGTTCTAAGTTGTTCAAAGGTCCTTCTACCAAGCACTCATGCTCCTAAACACACAGGAATTATAATGTAAAACTAAAAAACAATTCAAGACATAACAAAGTTAGTAAAGACACTGATATCCAGATTATACATTCCCTCTAATGTACATCTTCCAGCACAATAAAATTCTAATAATTTGGATATAGGGCCCAAAATAGGAGCCCAAACCAACTACAGAGGATTTATACTGTGTTATTCTCACCCCAAAAGAAACAACAACGAGCCAACAACAACTAAAATACTAATCATTTGCAATCAAACCTATAAAATAAACATCATTCATTATGTATTGAGGGAAAGGTGTACCTTGTAATGTGTCAACAAGCTATTCCAAAGTGCCTGTTTGCTTAGAACCTTAGGATTGCCAAGAATGACTATACCATACCGAGCACGAGTTAATGCAACATTTAACCTGCGTGGATCATTAAGAAACCCAATACCCTGAAAGAGCAAAGAAAATGGTATGTCGCATCAATTCACACGACCAGGCACATAACAGTTTGCTCACCAAGCATGAACGGAACACATGCAAACATCATTGTTCAGTTATTGCAGAATATATATCAAACGCATTCGACACAACAAAAATAAATGCATAGATGCTTCATACAATAATATACTAATAGTGTTGGCAGCCTCAAGTGTAAACTTCTATTGAGTTTCCAAAACATAAGTAGAACTTTTACTGAATGGTATATGCATTACATTTATAATGCACTCTACATAAACTACCACAGTGCAAGTCAAATATTGTCAAGAAAATTATTGGGAAAATCCAATAAAATAACAAAGAACCATACTTGGTGCTCATTGCTTCTAACACAAGACAGGATAATGTAATCTTAGCTCTCTTCCCTGAAAGGAGTCGACACTTGATACCTGAAATAAGTACAAATAACATAGCAACGCAATTTCCAACATGAGGGGCCTAACATTATAATATACACATTTTATGGTTAACCTCAATTTCCTTGTAAAGTTGTTGACGAAGAGAGCCATTCCTCGACATATAATTTACAATATATGCCCTTTGTCCTTCATAAGGTGTGATAACTCCAATCTGCACATTAGGCAATATATAAACACACATCCAATTTCCACAGAATGTGTTTTTTTTATGAAGGGGCTAATGCAAAATTTAAGATGAAAGGTAATTAATTAATCATTAGTAGATACCTGGCTTAGTACAACACCACTTCTTAAAAATGTAGTCACAATTTTTTCTACATTTGCAGCTTCAGTTCTATTGAGGTAAGTTGTCCTCTAGCACTGAGGTAAGTTGTCCTCTAGCACTGATCTCTTCTTGTCCCATCTACAGAAAATCAGTATAAATCAGTCTAAATAAGTAGCAAGGGTTTTTGCATGTATAAAAGATGGAAGCTTGGTTATTGTTCAAGAAGGTACCTCCACGTAGAAGAACATAGGCCGATTCGGAACAGACCAAGGAAAATCAATTCCAGATGATTCTCTCTCATTCACAGTTATTCCGTTTTGTAGTGTGCCTTCATAGAAGTAGTTGGAAGGAAACTCTGAAAGACAAGGATGCATTCTATATTGAACGTGTGAATCAGGGATGATTAGATAGAATCATTAGCTTTCTTCTAAAAGAATTTTAGCAGTTAATCGCTGCAATATCATGGTTTACAACTTGGATATAACTTGGTGGAAATTGCTCATCCTACAAAAAATTAGTTATAAGCTCTACGTTAATCCTTAAATGCATATCCACTAAATTTGATTATCTAAACTAACAGAGTGAAAAGAGCAGTTTACATAAACTTTCAGGACATCATAGTAAAGTACACAATTTCTTTGTGTTGATGTCCCAAGCCTGCGTATGATGCTTATCCGATTAACAACAAAGAAACCTCATTTCCTTAATTGACCAATAAATGTTTGAGAACAAGCTTGTCTCGATGTGATTCTATGTGTTCACATTCAGGAGAACTCCTTGGCCATTGGCAAACTGGAACGGAACGGAGCATTGAACTTAAGCCACATCCAATTGCCCATTCCTGCAAGGACACAGCACAGCAAATCGCATCAGCAACAGTGGGGATAGGTGGAATGGAAGCGGCGGGGGTGGCGTGCTGTTACTGACCTGGTGGCGACGGTGAGAACGTGGAGGATGGGGTCGTAGGCGAGGAGGGAGGCATCAGCGGGGACGCCGTAGTGGAAGGCCAGCCGGGGGCTCCCCCCAGCCGCGCGTGGCGGAGCCGGTGTCCTCGAAGCCATCCCTCGTCGTCGCCAACCGGAACGCCGCCGCCGGCCGGAGCAGCTAAGACTTCGAGCTGCCACAGCTAGGCCCCGCACCCTTCTCCAGGAGATACTTCGGCCGGCGCAGAGGAATGTGGCGGCGTGGTCGGGAAGAGAGGCCTCGCGTCGCCAGCGAGCATGGCACGCGGAACGTAGCGGGATAGCGTGGGACACCTGGAGAGGACGACCTGAAGCAAGGACCACGCAGCGCTTCGCACGATCAACCAGCCAGAGTGAACACACGGGGATGAGCTGCGGAGGCGGCGGCAGTTTGGAGTGGGTCGAGAGGAGGAAGAGGAGGATGAGCATCGGATGGGCAGTTCGGAGAGGGGAAAGAATGAGAAAGGAATGGAAGGAGCGAGAAGGAAGCGAGTTGGGAAAAGAGGATTGGATGGGTACGCAGTACCCACACGCGGGCAAGGAGGCAGCGGAGCGAGCCAGTCGCGCGAGCCGTGCGTGACGTGGTGCGTCCCGCTGCTCGTGAACTCTTCAAAGTTTAGGAAAGGTAGTATTCTTGTACAACAAATAAAATTGGCTAAGTAACAAATTCACCTGTTGATATTTGGTACGGCTTAATAATTATTTCTAATTAATTAGGATGTTACATCAAAAAGTACTTGACATACGCATATCCGCATCATCCTCCCTTTCTTCAAGAAATGTCGTCCTCGGCTTTTGCCTCAACTTCTGATAATCTGAAAATGTACTAAACAAAGAGAACAATGTGTACACATGGTATATGTATTCATCATCCATCTTAACATTCCCTTTCAGTATATGTCCCCCTCACATTATTCATTCTTAACTTTTAAAAACTAATGGGTGAATGAGTATCATGTAGTTTGAAAAGTTGTGACAAATAGTCCAATTCAATCATATATGCACATGTCATGTTCTAATATGAAATTGAAGTACCATAGACAAATAGATTTTAGATGCCTTCCATGCTTCAACTGCACTACTATGATTATGTATATGTGAATGTGTAAGCAAAGATGAACAAGTAGGCAACATGTATCTTTCCGAATAGCAAGCACTAGCATTTGAACTCGTCTCAAAATATTCATGACATGGCTTAAAAGATAGCTTATGCACAACATGCAATTTCAGTTCAAAAATGTTATCACAAGTAATACATAGTCGACAAACAAGAAATTTGTTATCTACACCATAATCTCCAATCAAATTAAATTTGTAAGTTTAGGCATAAGTACTGACTAGTGATTTTGGACATACAATTTCAAAGATCTTTTCAATTACACTAGATAACTCTTTTGGTTCATCAAATATGATATAACACAAAGAATCATCAAGAGATATTCTAATAAGAACTTCCTTATGCGTAATCAAATCCACTTTATGTAAATTAAGCACCCTAAATTTAGAACATAGAATCATCAAAGAAAGACAAGAGTTCTCACTTTTACTTACTTCTTCATGATGTTTTATTAATTCAACACCTTTATTATTACCTTTAACATTCTCCTCAGTTGATATAGGTGTTGTGAGTAGTGTTTCTTCATAATATAACAACAATACAACAAGCGTTCCATCACTACAAAAGGGCCTTTTTGCAACGCATATATGCGTTGCTAAAAGTCCGTATATCGTTGTTAGGGTCTATACCAACGCATTATTATCGTTGCCTATCTTTGCCGTTGCTAGGGTCTATTGCAACACTTATATATATCGTTGGTAAGGCCTAGAATTAACCGTTGCTAAGCGACAACGGATATTAAATGGTCTGACAGCGCTTACATATGTTGGTACTACCTATGGACGAATGACTTCAGTAGCTTTGTTGCAACATATAGATTTGAATTGTGGCAACGCTTATATGCATTGCAAGAAATAAACCAAGCGATGAAAAATATTATTAAATAATATAATTTGGCGCCAATTATAGTTAAAACGCATATGCAATGGAATTGGAAATTTGAAGACCATTATGGACCCACACATGGCAAATAAGCAAACATTGTTGTGTATTATAAATAAATTGTTGCATTACAGTGAGTAACATCCTCATAAGTGCAGTCATAATTTTGTTCAGAACAAATATTGTAATGAAAAAATATATATAAATACCGAAGCCATCTTGGAATGCCACTAGGTTGTCATTCTCCATCTCGGTCCAACGTGTGGCAGGCCTCTATTCTCCATCTCAGTCCAACATGTCACTGATTTTTTTCAACTATTTATCTTCTCAATCTACAAATGAAATTGAATACTTTAATATGATGCAATGTTAAGGAGGAATAAATCTTATGGAGATCGGAAAAAATCATACACAAGTTGAAGGCCATACTATAGGACTTTCGCCTACGTCTCCAATAACATTGAAATTGTTGTATGGTCGTATCAGTAGTTCATCATCCAAAATTGTAATACTAGCACGCACCATCCAAAATTGTTTGCCCAATTGAACGCCTCCAACTTTCTGTGTTGGATCACAACTAAGTATAATTGCTAAGGCAACATTCTAATAAATGTTTACAGTACTTAGATGATTCTAGATTTAATGAATTGGACGTTGTTTCTGGTCCATGACCTATAATGTATACTAGATTACTTACAAGACTTAACAATTTGATAAATTTCAGAGAATAAAAGGATCACATGCAAGACTAACAAAGACTTGAGAAGTTGAGAAAACAAGTTATACGCAATCTCCTGCTTCTCCTCATCGTTTCATCATTCATTAATTCGTCATCTTCGGTGCCATCATCAGCAACTCCCAAAGCGGAGCTGGTTCACTAAGTTGCATAGCATTGAAGTTTCCAAAATGGCACAAAGCTTGCTGGTACATGAGTTCTTTACTGCATCACAGGTTTAATCATCAATATATACATGAAAAACAATACCCAAATGGTTTAGCACAGAAAAAAAAATTAATGAAACATTTTAAGAGGTGGCGATAGTTGCAGCCTTGCGAACTTGCGATTGCAGCTTGGATACGATATGCATGAGATAGCAGTTTGATGATGTTGTCTATGAGCAACATGCTTGTGTAAGCGTGCATGCATTTGCACATGTGTAGAGTGGAACTAGAGTTTATGGCCACCATCAGTGAATCATGTCCAAAATTTGAAATCCCTACCTCAAATAAGACCTATAACACTAGTCATAAGTGGAAAGGGTGACTACAGAGTTTACCTAACATTTACCACATTTACAAGGTATAAGCGGGTATTGTGTTGTATCAAGGCAAAAACTTCAAGTCCAACATATGTGCAATTCTTAACAATGTCCAAAAGGCCTACAGCAATATATAAATCATCAGTCCACAAATGACAAAACTGTAGGATTAGAGGCTAAGATGAGCTCACCAGGATGGAAGTTAGAATCTATTTCCATAAGAAGCTCATGTCGACTGGACAAATCACAAGCATCTTTTGGATTTCTCCTTGATCTTACAACATTTCTTGGAGGACCATGTACAAACAGAAAAAGAATATCAGTCCCAGTAAAAATTAATGACTTAAAATCGCCCTCCTCATTTCTTCAAATAGATTGTCTGAAATCTGAATTAGCAACCAGTGTAAAAAATATCAAATTTCCAACACTCCTAACTAAACCAGAATTATAGCATGTAAACACAAAATTCCTCGCATGAGGAGAGGCATAGAACAAGTACCTAGTACACAATTTTAGGTTCGTATGTGAAAAACATTTTCGAGGAACACAAATAGATGATCATATCGAATGACAGAAAATCCAAAAGGTGGTGAAAGTTTTTTAGCTTGCTAACAAAGACCATACCTTATGGAAACAAGGTCAGATTTCTTTTCAAGATTTGAAGATTGCCCACGCCAATAAGTGTGTAACCTTCCAGATGGATTGAGTGGATCTGTTCTGACCATCTGGCTCACGGGAATCTTTTGAGATTTCATTCCTACAGTATAAGATGATTACAATGAGATTATTTTATTTTGAAAAGGTAGTCATATTAAAGCAGATCCACTAATGTTGAATATATTCTGCATACCAGAAGCCATGCTGACCTCTGTACCCTTTTCCTTTTGTATGTTCGCTTGACTAACTGCTGAGGAGTTTACTGCCTGCAATATACATGGAACAGAATCATTAATGTGCACACAAGTTTACATCGGAATGAAAAAAACATATGCGCATAATCAAGTGGTTGATGATCTAGACCGCTAAAGTTTATCTGCAAATTCAAGTGGTTTAAACTTAAACTTAAATGCCATAAGTTGACAGTAGGGTGGGCTGTTTCTCTCAAAGAGAATATTGCATTGGAGGTACATATTGTTTTAAGTTTGAAGCTTTTGCAAACAGGCACCAGTAAAAGTTAACTAGTATCAGCATCAACTTTTAAACTATGAATAGGTATTTGCAAGAGGTTGAAACAACAGGTGGGTCTTCCGCAATTTACACTATATTTTAAAAGCACACAACATGTCTGTATGCATATGAACACCACTGACCATATGATCTGCCATATATGAAATAGAAGGGGAAGCTTGACTCAAAATCTAAGCTTGCCTATTCCAGAAAGGATCATCTAGTGATAAAGTCCTTTTCCAACAAATCAAGTTTTGAAGAAAATGACAGTGTATGAATTTCAGCATAATTTTCTGCAAGTATTCACATACATTCGAAAATTAATGCCCTCATGCAACTTGTAGTAGTTTTACAACAGATATACTGTCTCTGAACATGGTGACCAAGTATGCAATCAAAAGTAATCAAACAGATATAAGGGAAGTAACCATGTGAGCACATAACAGTTCATCACTCATGATTGCCACAGCATATCAATTTTGATAATACACATACAGTAAAAGGCAAAGTATCTCAGGATTTATATGAGCACAAATAATAAAAGTAGATGATATATCCTCATAGCAGACATAGAGTGCTAAATAATCAATGAATCACCTGAGATTTGAATATCCTTGTGGTATTACAATTTATCAGCTTTTCCTCAATAGCATCTTTAATTGTTTCAATAATACGCTCGATTCAGGAGGCTAACCTGCAATCCAAAAGAATCACTAAAAGGTCAACCATTTGTTTTCTAACTGGAAAATTGCAGGAATGCTTGAAGCCTTGAACACCAAAGTAAGGGAATATTTGGAAGCTGTGTTCTCTTGAACAATTCTTACAAGGAGGTGTCACAATATACCTCTTTTTTGGTTGGATGTATATTAACATCCACATGTTCTGATGGAAGACGGATGGACATGTATCTGAAGGGTTTGGATGCTTGAGGCAATGTTGCGGAGTACACAAATTCAATAGCCCTTTTCAAAGCAGTGCAGTCTACAAGCCTATCTGAAGTGTAAATATGAAAACAATAAGTGCTGCACAGAAACAATACATGACCACAAAAAAAACTATACACTACTAATTCACCACGGATGCATAATTTGGCCATTTTTGTTGGTCACAAAAAATTTTCCTTAGAAATAACCCTTATTGATACCTCAGTTAAATGAACAGAATGCAACCAAATTGCCAAACTCTGACCAGAATTACATAAAACGCATCATTTAATTGGGCATTGATAGTGCAGCTAAGTCCATACAAAATCATCAGAATTTAATTACGGAGGAAAATTAGCCCTGAAAAATCACTAGTGCCTTGTGATTCGTATATTCCGTTGGGCTGATCGTTTATGAACTTCAAGAATGACAGGATGGTAATGAAGGAGGAATGCTGCACTTAATCAACACAAACCAAACCTGCTATCACCCAAAAATGGCAACGTTGTGAGATGAGGCCCCTTAGAGGTAATAGCAAAGTTATAATATTGAAAGAGCAGATATTTGCTGTTTTTTCTCTATGAAATACATTTGCTTATACAGTTAAAACTTACCAAGTAGGGAGCACTAGTCTAAGTGCAGAAAGCCAAGAGTACTTCACCCCAAATCCAAATCTGAAACCACAAGCAAGAAAGCACAATTGTCATTGGACACTATACAAGCATGTGAAATGGTTGCAGTTAAGTTCCTCCGAGAGAAGCAAAACCACATGATCATGATGGTGGACATTTTTCATATTCTGCCATGTCTAATAAGTAATGAATTGTATCAGATACAACTGTGTGTTTATAATGGTCTTTATTATACTACTAGTTGCAAAAAAAGAAATGTGTTTATACCCAGGAAAGTTTACAGCAGTAAAACGATGCCTAAAGTTTGGTAAAACAGCAAATGCTCAGAAAAAGAGCAAAAAGACAACACAGGTAAATTGCTTTTCAGTAATTACTATTTCCTGTCAAAAGACCATCGAATGCGCCTTGCTTCCTCCAGCTTGTTTCTTAGCCCTTGATTCTTCCTTAAGTGAAATCAGCGAAGCAATGTCCCTCTTTGCAGACTTGACTCTGAACTCCAGACCTCTGTTCTTCTTCTGCTTGAAACATTCTACTCTCCAGCTCCTGACAGAGATTGAGCAAACAATGAAAGGAAATAGAATCAGGACATGTACACTCTTGTTGTATTAAATATAGTGCATTCATGATACGTACATATGAATGCCCAACTGCCTGGAAAGTTCCTGAATTGATGCATACTAGTTACTCCTTGGTTAACTGGTTTCAGTGATTGCGTGGCATGTCAATCAAGTACCGGCTGTTAATTGTAGCTAGGAATTCAGCTGCACCATATTGGTGAATACAACTAAAGAACTCACACGTTGTACTAATGAGCATTCGACGAGCTATCTTTGACCTCTGAACATACTCAGGTTAGCTCTGAAATATTTTAAGGAGTGATTATATGATCGGTCCTGTAGTCCATTTAATCATAATAACAAGCTACCTTAGTGTGTAGTTACACTGCAACTGTAGCAGATCCGTGTCTATTTAGAAAGAAGGTAACAATAATCCTGGACAAAACATGTAGCAATGGTTTCTTGAAATCTTCTGATAGTTTTTGATAACACGAGTTTCAGACTTTCGGTTTCCATCAGATCAGACATGGGACTCAAAAAGTTTCAAACAAAGCATTCTTTCATACAGTTAAATAAATTGCAAACACAAAGAATAAATAAATTGCTGCACACAAAGAAATCTAGTAATGAACAACGATGTTTAATTCATGATACGTACATCGTTCGTTCAATATGGTGCAGCTGAATTCCAAGCTACAATTAACAGCCGATACTTGATTGACATGCCACGCAATCACTGAAACCAGTTAACTAAGGAGTAACTAGTATGCATCAATTCAGGAACTTTCCAGGCAGTTGGGCATTCATATGTACGAATAGAGATTTGGCATGCAATAGAATAGAATAACAGAGATCAGCATTGGATTATAATGCGGTGGGATGAAAGGATCGCATTAGTCCAACACTGCAAACCTGATCGACGTTCCCTGCTCTCCTATGTCACCGTCGCCGTGGTCCTCCTAGGGCGCCGGCCACCGGCCACCACAGGACGATAGCAGATGGATGGAGGCTTGGAGTTGGGGAAAGGATGTAGACGAGAACAATTCAGCAGTTTGTTGATTATCTGATATTTGCATCAGAAGCCCCTCAAGATCCCCAAGAGGGAGTTCAGTGCATGTATTCTCCGCCACTAACACAGCACAACTACTAGCGGTAGAATCCACAACCTCAATATGTTCCTCCGCTGTCGCAGCTCTACCACCGGTGGTGGTAGGGATAGGATCAGCAGACCCCGAGGGATGGGAGCGCCGTCCACCGGGGACCGCCGGTCGGGGGGAGTGGAGCGCCGACCGCCAGGGCTGGGGGACGGGAGCGCTAGCACAAGGGCGGGAGCGGATGAACGGGGCGCCGCCTGCCACCCTCAACAGGGCAGGGCGATCTGCTATTGCACCGGCGGAGAAGCAGGGGGGAATGTGGAGACGCGGAGGTGTGCGTGGAATGGTACTTAGGGAGATTTCTACGGGACGGTTAGCAGTGCAAGTATCTTGTCTAGCGATTGGTATCGTGGGTGGGGATTTACTCTCTATGGAAGGTGGGGTGCAAGCGTAATATCTGGGATTGGATATAAAAGAGAGGAAAATCAAATTGGGGAGGATAAAAATGGAGGAAACAGGACAAATGGAGGAAATTGTATTCCTGGATATCTGACTTCCATTTTTTTTCTTATGTGCTATAAACGAATTCGATGGCGAATTTATGTGGCATGTTAGTAGTGCAAATGAGAGTTCTCTGTGAAATTTTTAGCTCAATTCGACAGCAAATGCTAGCTTGAATTGCCAAATAGTGCCGCACGTTGAAAGCAAAAGAGAATATGCTGACTTCTATTATTTTTCCTATGCGCCACAGAATGAATTCCAGCGGCGAATTTATGTGGCACATTAGTAGTGCAAATGAGAGTTTTCTGTGAAATTTTTAGCTCAATTCGATAACAAATGCTAGCTTGAATTGCCAGATAGTGCCGCAAGATGAAAGCGAAATAGAATATGCTGACTTCCATTGTTTTTCCTGTGTGCCACAGGCGGAATTTTTGTGGCAAATTTATGTGGCATGCTATTAGTGCAAATGAGAGTCCTCCGTGAAAATTTTAGCTTATTTCAACAGTAAATGCATACTTGAATTGCTAGATAGTGCCGCAAGATGAAAGCTTAATAGAATATGCTGACTTCCATTATATTTCGTACGCGCCACGGAATGAATTCCTGTGTCAAAATTCCGTGGCATGTTATCAATGAAAATGAGAGTTCTCCGTGAAATTTTTAGCTCAATTCGATAGCAAATGCTAGCTTGAATTGCTAGATAGTGCCGTAAGATGAAAGCTTAATAGAATATCTTGACTTCCATTATTTTTCCTATATTACTCTGAGATGGAATTCCTCTGCGAATTTATGTGGCATGTTATTAGTGCAAATGAGAGTCCTCCGTGAAAATTTTAGCTCATTTCAATACTCAATGCATGTTTGAATTGCCAGATAGTGCCGCAAGATGAAAGCTTAATAGAATATGCTGACTTCCATTATATTTCGTACGCGCCACGGAATGAATTCCTATGGTGAAATTCTGTGGCATGTTAGCAGTGAAAATGAGAGTTCTCCATGAAATTTTCAGCTCAATTCGATAGCAAATGCTAGCTTGAATTGCCAGATAGTGTCGCAAGATAAAAGAGAAATAGAATATGCTGACTTCCATTATGTTTCCTATGTGCCACAGACCGAATTCCTGCGGTGAATTTATGTGGCATGTTATTAGTGCAAATGAATGTCCTTCGTGAAAATTTTAGCTTATTTCAACAGTAAATGCATACTTGAATTGCCAGATAGTGCCGCAAGATGAAAGCTTAATAGAATATGCTGACTTCCATTATATTTTGTATGTGCTACGGAATGAATTCCTGCATCGAAATTCTGTGGCATGTTAGCAGTGAAAAAGAGAGTTCTCCGTGAAATTTTTAGCTCAATTCGATAGCAAATGCATGCTTGAATTGCCAGATAGTGCCGCAAGATGAAAACGAAATAGAATATGCTGACTTCCATTATTTTTCCTATGTGCCACAGACCGAATTCCTGCGGCGAATTTATGTGTCATGTTATTAGTGCAAATCAAAGTCCTACATGAAAATTTTAACTTATTTCAATAGTAAATGCATGCTTGACTTGCCAGATAGTGCCGCCAAGATGAGAGCTTAATAGAATATGCTGACTTCCATTATATTTAAATGCAGCATACGGAATGAATTCTTGCAGCGAAATTCTGTGGCATGTTAACAGTGAAAATGAGAGTTCTCCGTGAAATTTTCAGCTCAATTCGATAGCAAATGCTAGCTTGAATTGCCAGATAGTGTCGCAAGATGAAAGCGAAATAGAATAAGCTGACTTCCATTATTTTTCCTATGTGCCACAGATGGAATTCCTGCGGCGAATTTATGTGGCATGTTATTAGTGCAAATGAGAGTCCTCTGTGAAAATTTTAGCTTATTTCAATAGTAAATGAATGCTTGAATTGCTAGATAGTACCGCAAGATGAAAGCTTAATAGAATATACTGACTTCCATTATATTTAAATGCAGCGCATGGAATGAATTCTGCATGAAATTCGTGGCATGTTAGCAGTGAAAATGAGAGTTCTCCATGAAATTTTTAGCTCAATTCGATAGCAAATGCTAGCTTGAATTGATAGATAGTGCCGCAAGATGAAAGCTTAATAGAATATGCTGACTTCCATTATTTTTCATATATGCCATAGGCGAATTCCTCGGCAAATTTATGTGGCATGTTATTAGTGCAGATGAGAGTCCTCTGTGAAAATTTTAGCTTATTCAACAGCAAATGCATACTTGAATTGACGAGATAGTGCCGCAAGATGAAAGCTTAATAGAATATGCTGACTTCTATTATATTTAAGTATCGCCACAGAATGAATTCCTGCGGCAAAATTCTGTGGCATGTTAGCAGTGAAAATGAGAGTTCTCCGTGAAATTTTTAGCTCAATTCGATAGCAAATGCTAGCTTGAATTGCCAGATAGTTCCGCAAGATGAAAGCGAAATACAATATACTGACTTCTATTATTTTTCCTATGTGCCACAGACAGAATTCCTACGGTGAATTTATGTGGCATGTTATTAGTGCAAATGAGAGTCCTCTATGAAAATTTTAGCTTATTTCAATAGCAAAAAATAGACGTCTGAAAGTGTTGTTGGACTACGGATTGATTTTTTTTCCCTATATAATGTTAGCAGCAATAGCTGCTATATCCTTTACTAAACACTAAACCGGAATGACCCCCCAAAACTAGAGCATGAGACGTGCCTGAAAACATTTCCAGCGTCAAGGACTCGAATTTCCTTGCCATTTACTTCCAGTGCACGAAAAGAAACAGAAGAGAGCATTTTGGAAGCATGAATCACGAACTACAAGTTCACAATCACAGGCCATACAAGATACAACACCTTTCTCTGGTTATTACTTCATAGCTTGAGCATGGATGCATACAATGGATGAAGTGCCATCCTGAAAATCTATTTTTGCCTATAACAGGTTAAACAATGGATATTTTTCTTTCTATATTTAGCCATGATTAGCATTCCAAGTTCTTGCTATTCTCTTGGGAGGAGAATCTGGCTTATACTTCTGGAAGTATCATGGCGACTTGATCTTTTTGATCAGAAATCAACTCGAGAAGAGGACTCTTTAAATGCATTGTGAAGATCTTCTAGAGGCGGAGAATCTTGATTTCTTTTAGAAGTAAGCTTCAAGCTCCAAGTCGTAACCCCAGCAGATTTGTCCTCAGCATCAAATGGCGATCGTCGTGATATGTCCCATTCAATTTTGTCGATGTAACTGACCATCATCTGGAGACCCTTCTCATCTGCGAGTATCAAGAAGTCAATCAAACTCTTTACAACATATATGGGGGCAAGAAAGCTCACTTATTAGGATCACACTTGATCAAGAATACAAGTTAAAAATACATGAGCTCGTAGCTAAACCAAACCCACAGTTCCATTAAAACAACAATCCCTTACCCCTTCTCTTTCCTGATCCAACAGCCGGTAACAATATCTTGGATGAATAATACTTGTAGTTATAATCTAATTATGATGGCATCGAACTTCAAGCTGTAGTAACACAATTTAGTTTAACTCTAAAAATAACAAAAGAAACTCACATTTGCTCTGAATACTTCAAAGGAGGTCCAATCCAACTGATATCTAAAGTTCTAAACAGACAAAGGAAAATACAAGCGCCACAACCATTAAATGCAGTCAAAATTCAAAAGCTGTACAGTATTACCAACCAAGTCAAGCATAAATATTCAGATCGGTAGCTAGCAAACTGAGCAGTATGCGGTTATATTCAGAAAATCAGAGATACCCCTTCGGTTATTACATTGATTAAGCATCACGGTTGGTACTTGCTAGTGATTAAAGAAAAATTAGCTTCTTGTATCCCAAGAGTATCACAGCTCGCTGCTAGCTAGTGATCACATCACGGCGTGTGCATAGGCATAAGGAATCTTTTACCCATGTGATTAGCAAACTTAAACTGAAACTGACTGAACCATGGCTGATTAAATCTTGAGAATTTCATAGTTCACATTTCACTTCACACTCGTACTAAACTTCTATGTTGTACTAATTTGTAGGTAAATACATACCTGCGTTTCAGCAGAATGTGCACAGCATAAAAATTCGACTGGAATCTGAGTTCATCCATCACACATCAGGCAGAAAAGCACAATCCACTATCCCAATTAGGCATGTATATGTACGCCTACATAACATATCTGGGTTGGGTATACTTAGGATATTGGATACAGCAGCACTAGTATCTTCATGATGTCGAGAAATATATAAGCGCAATTAATGCGTTGGTCCGCTTGAAACCAAGTTTGGGATCACAGAGCAGAGAAAATTAAAAGCGATGAGAGACTAGTTATCACCATGGAGCTAGCTAGCTGTAGATTAATTAAGAAGTCAGATTTGTCACTGTTTGCACCAGTTTTTGGAAAATACGATGAGAATCGGCAGAAAGACATGAGTTTGGATACAACACGGAGCACCTCGAAGGATTTGGATAATGTACGGATAATATTTGGAAATAAGGTCCAAATAGGAAACTACGAAGCCGATTCGGATTGCATCGTCGTGTTGGACCAGGACTCGGATCGGCTAGCAGGTACATAAAGCGCGCTAGGGCTGCTTGAAGGAGGACAATCCACAACGAATCAACACATCTACCAGTTTTTGCTTTCCGTAGTTCTTAGTCTTTTAGCATTGTAATCTTTCCTCTGTAAGTCGACATCGATCAAATAAAGTTACGCATCGCCGATTGTTTGATCGTCATTGGCTTCGAGTTTGATTTGTTACGTCTTGTTGCGCATCGCCTTTTGAATCGATCTACCTTTTACTTGGATTAGTCTTAATCGGCTAATCTAGTTACCCTTCTAATCGGCTTTCTGGCTGATTCTTGATTCTTAGCCGATTCGCTTCGAGGATCGGCTTGATCGAATTTCACATTTCTTCCCTTATCGATTGCAGGGTCAAATCGATTGGCCTTCATATAAAGCCCGAACTTCGGCGTTCGTCTAGTGTGTTGTGAACCAGAAACCCTCTTCACATTTTTGGCGTCAACACATTTTTTGGCACGCCCGGTGGGACCACGATCGGAAAAGATGACTGCAGGCAAAACCACCGCACCAGCCGACGTGAACACTGACGCCATAATCGTCCCTACCTTGGACGATTTAACCCTAGAGCAGCGCAAGGAAATCGAAGATCGGAAAGCTGCCTTGGAAGAATTGATGCTGAGTTGCTACCAAAAGACACGACGAGGAGCCACGCAGAAGATGGCGCTCCCAACACTGAATCCACTCGGCGAAGCAGGCGTCGCATCGACTCCGGTAAGCCGATACATGCCAGCTCAAGCTGAATTATCTGTTATGATTGAGCAATCTGTACATCATGCCTTAATCAATCAATCATCGGCTTTGGTTACGACCTTGAAGCCGATGATTAAAAATAGCGTAAAGTCGATTGCACAAGAGTTGGCAACATCCGGAGGATTGCTGGACTCATTACAGCCACTCCCAACATATCCCGCGTACTCTGTAGCACCAAACGCCAACACAATCAAAGCGTCGGCACCCGCACCCTCACTAATGCCGATCCAGCCCACGGTGTTGGCACCAGCAAACCCGCGTCTAAACCCAGTTACTCATTACCATGCACATACCGACGCCGCAAAATTAGATCCATCGGCGTCAGGTGTTCCCTGCGTTCCATCGGCTTCCCAGTCGACTGAATTAGAGAGGAATTGTAAACCCCAAGGGCCATACCAAGTTAGAAATCCGGCCCCATATAAAGTAGTTACATACACGGAACCGTTTGTTCCATTGCCTGAGGGTACGGCTGCCAGAGCCGATGGGTGCGAATCGTGGCAACAACAGTACCCGTGTCCTAGGACAAGCCGACCAGCCGAGTTTGCACTCGGGGGGCAGGATAATACTCATTATAGTTGGCCAAACCCTAGTGTTCCATCGGTTAACAACATCAATTGGGCTGATCAGATTTCCATATCAATTTGGCTTACAGCCCAAAGGAAAGACAATCGGCTATAGAAAGCCGTACCCAGATTACATTGACCGCATGCCATACCCCCATAACTTTAGGATCCCCGATTTTGCGAAGTTTTCAGGGGATGATTCAGTTACCACTTTAGAGCATGTTGGAAGATTTATCGCTCAATGTGGTGAAGCGGCTCAGTCCGATGGGCTAAAGATTAGGCTTTTTCCCTTGTCTCTATCAGGGACCGCCTTCACTTGGTTTACCAATCTACCTCCAAATTCGGTCCATTTTTGGAACGATTTGGAAAGTAGATTTCATGAATACTTTTCTCCGTGACTTAGAGTTGAGAATTTCAGACTGAGTCTTTGTCCGCAAAAATTTGGTGAGTCGGCCGGATTACATTAGGAGATTTAGAAATCTGAAATCATTGCTTCGATGTAGTATTGCCCGATAACTTGACTAGCCGATTTAGCCTTTCAAGGGTTAATTCCCCACTTAAAGAAAAACTTCTTTGGACAAGAGTTCATCGATTTAAGTCACCTTCATCGTGTGTCAAGACAGAAAGCCGATATTTGATTAAAGAATTCAAGGATAAAATTAGGGTAAATGGCAATGGGAAAGATAAAGCGAAAATAAACATGGCTGAATATAGTTCAAGTGAAACTTCCGAAGATGAAGCAGACATAAATATAGCCGAATGGATAAAGGGTTCTAGAAAACCACTTGTCTGTTCATGGCTCAAGCCGACTAGGAGTAAGTCGGAGGCTAAATACACTTTCGATGTGTCCAAGTGTGACCGCATATTCGACATGTTGCTACAAGAAAAGGCGTCGACTTCACGAAGGACATACCATACCATCAGCCGATGAGATCAAAAATGCGATATTGTAAGTGGCATCATTCTTTTCTCATAATACTAATGATTGCAACATTTTTCGCAGCAAATCTGAGCAGCTATTGAAGGCGGTCGGCTCAAGTTTGCGAAAGAGCCGCCATGGAAGTCGATGTCAACCCTTTCCCGATTAACATGGTCGATGCTCGAGAAAAGGGAAGCAGTTATCGGCGAGAATCCCGAATGTAACGACAAGTCGACATAGAGTCAAGCTCACAAGGAGAAACATCGAAGATAACGATCGGCTCACTTCAAATTGAAGCCGATCCGGATGGAAAAAATTCTGGGGCTGTGAAGCCAAAGGGAATTACAAGTTGGACGATGGTACAAAGCTGAAAGAACTCCACCGCGAAAACCAGCGTTCAAGCCCAAGCCAACCTTCTCGTAGTTACTTGAAAAATATGAAAGGATGAGCCATCGGCAGAAGCAGCAGTTTCGTCGACTAGGTGAATCGCATCAGCCAAACACTGTGTTTCGGCCTAATAATTGGTATTAGCCAGACAACGCAGAAAGAGCTCACCAGAGATGTCCTTTTTGGCAATTCTGTTGGGAAAGGGGTATGGCACTACCATCTGCAAAAACATGCCCCATGGAACATTACCCGCAAAAGGATTGGCCAAGACGATTGGTGAAAGAACGCTTGTTTAGGCCAATACCGGATCAAAACGAGCCATGGTATAGAAGGCCGATAAAAGAAAGACCGGGCACACCAGACCAAGACAAGGAAAAAGAACCAACAGAGAACTTGGTCGGTAAAATCCGTAAGCCATTGGAGCCTAAACCGGTGGTGCCCGTGGACTTAGTGATCTGTGCAGACGGCTTCAACGGCCGAGAACACGGGAGATAAGAGAGGCGAAGAAGAAGCGAGAGAGACCAAGCGTTTAACGAGTTGCGGCGGTGAAACTTGTTACAAAGGAGTGGAGGAAGAAACAACAAGCCGACGATGAATCGATTCTTGAGATGATTTCTTTGTCACCAATGATTCGAGATGACCGCCTCCATGGATGTCAACATGGTATTCACCCTATCGGCCAAGTTCGAATTAAAAGCTGAATCGGCTAAAGACACATTGCTCTATTATGCTTAGGCGCGCAAGATCTTTGTATTGAAAAGCATAAGATCCCCATCGGCATCTCAAGCGTTGTACTTGAAAGGCTACATCAATGGAAAGCCGATTTCGGGATGCTCGTTGATGGAGGAGCTCTTGTGAACTTGATGCCACTCACCACTGCGAAACTAGGAAAAACCGATGAAGACACGATAAAGGCGAATATGGTACTTAATGATTTCACGGGAGATCCCAGAGGCAAAGGGAGTAATGGTTCTGAATTAATCGTCGGTAGCAAAACCTTGCCAACCGCGTTCTTTGTGATTGAAGCAAAGGAAACTATAGTGTGCTCCTTGGGCGCGATTGGATACATGCCAATTCTGCATACCATCGACCATGCATCATTTGCTAGTTCGATTGGAGCGGAGATGAAGTTGAGGTCGTCTCGGTACACATCGGCCCATATTGCTATGGCTAGTTCCGATCGAATTGGCCACATGAAGAAGCGGAGTGCATATCGGGTAAAGCTCTAGGCGATTGTGATTTCATATGCATTGGGAAGTCAGACTTGATGCCGATCAGTGTGAAGCCAGGCACGTTTGATCGGGCAAGTGAAATTCTAAGAAGATGGGGTCAGAAATGATCCAAGCGTTACAGGACAGGGCAAGGAGCTATCGGCACAGGGTAAACTCCTGCGAAGCCATTGAAGATTTCCAAAGCGAGAAATTGGGGCAAGGTTTCACCTCTGCCGATATGCTTGAAGAAGTCGATATAGGAGAAGGTGACAGGAAAAGGCCAACTTTTGTAAGTGCAAATTTAGGTCCAGAATACAAAAATAAGTTGGTTAAAATACTTAGAGAATATAGGGATTGTTTCGCCTGGGAATACTATGAGATGCCTGGGTTAAGCCGACAGTTAGTAGAACATTGGCTACCTATCAAGCCGGGATATCGGCCATATAAACAACCTCCGCGGCGTTGTAATCCGGAACTATACTGTGTGATAAAAGAGGAAATTGAGAGATTGTTGGGCGAAGTTCATAAGACCTTGCGATGCGCCGAATGGGTGTCAATATTGTTCTGTCATGAAAAAAATGGTAAACTTCGGGGTGTGTGTAGACTTTAGAGATTTGAATAAAGCCACGCCAAAAGATGAGTACCGATGCCTATAGCCGATATGCTTATCGATCTTTGCATCGGGTAATAAGATCATCGATTTCCTTGGCGGAATCTTTGGGTATAACTAGATATTCATAATGACCGATGTCCCTAAAGCGCCTTGGATGCCACAGTGCGATAGGGTTGTCTGAATGGCGATAATGACATTCGGCTTAAAAATGCAGAGTGCCACCTATCAGCGCCATGAATCTGATTTTTCAAGACCTAATCGGCCACATTGTTGAAATTTACATTGACGGCGTGGTGGTTAAGTCAAGGAAGGCGGCAACACTTGGCGATTTAGAAAGGGTATTCCAAAATACAAGAGCTCATGGGTTAAAATGAACCCTTTGAAGTCTTGCGTTTGGTGTATCGATCGGCCGGTTCTAGGGTTTATGGTTCACGAGAGAGGATTGAAGTTAACCAAACAAGAGTTAAAGCCATAGCCGATACAAAACCGCCAGCGTGTAGAATGAATTGCGAAACCGATCGGTAAAATTAATTACTTAAGGCGATTCATTTGAATCATGCGTAGAATTCAAGCTTTTATGCCATTCTTGAAATTAAAGAATGATCGAAATTTTATATGGGGAGCCGATCGGCAAAAAAGCTTTCAACGATATAAAACAGATATCTAGCATCACCACTAGTCTTGGCGCACCACAAAAGGATTCCTTCAAATTATATATATCGGCTGAAAACGAGACCATCGGATCTGTATTGGCCCAAGGAGTCGATGGCAAAGAGCGAGTAATATTTTACCTAAGCCGACGACTCTTGGAAGCCGAAACCAGGTACCCACCGATAGAGAAATTGTGCTTATCCTTGTATTTTGCTTATGCGAAATTGAGGCATTATATACTAGCATCAACTTGCATAGTAGTATCTGAAGCGATATCATCAAATATATCTTTATGCGCACCAATCTTGAGAGGACGACTTATGAAGTGGGCTTATGCTTTGACCGAAGTTCGACTGCGATCTGAATCGGCCAAAGCCATTAAAAACCAAGCGATGGCCGATTTCATAACTGGATATGATACCATGGCAGGAACAGTCGATGTAGCACCATGGCAACTGTATTTTGATGGGTCAGTGTGTCAAGAGGGGAGTGGAATAGGTATTGTGCTAATTTCACCAAAAGGACATAATATAGAGTTTGCATATCGGCTTACAAGCCGATGCTCTAATAACCAGGCCGAATATGAGGCACTACTCAAAGGGCTGCAGTTGATAGAAAGTGTCGGGGCAAGTAATGTGGAAGCATATGGTGACTCATTGCTGGTAGTGCAACAAATTAAAGAAGAGTTTAAATGCAACGACGAGGTGCTATCAAAGTATCTACAGTACTGCCTTAATATCATCAACACTTTTACGTCATTTTGTATCAGCCATGTGCCTAGGGAAATGAATGGTAAAGCCAATATGTTAGCTCAAACGGCGTCAGGATACAGGGAATACAGCCGACATGAAACATTTGACTTAGTTGATAAAGCAGTACTATGTGTTGATGCCACCGATTGGAGAACTGAAATAAAAGCCGACCTGATGGACCCATCCAAGCCCACCACTCGCAAGATTCGGCAGCAGGCTTTGAAATATGTTGTGTTGGAAAGAGAGCTATACTATCGAACATTGGAAGGATTGCTTCTGCGGTGTTTAGGCGATGAAGAAGCAAAGGTAGCCATGGGTGAGGTTCACGAAGGAATTTGTGGCGCGCATCAATCGGCTCATAAAATGAAATGGATCTTAAGACGAACTGGGTATTTTTGGCCGACGATGTTAGAGGATTGCTTCAAGTATTATAAAGGATGCCAAAGTTGTCAAAAGTTTGGGAATGTACAACTCGCACCAGCATCGGCTCTATACCCGATTATTAAGCCATGGCCGTTCAGGGGATGGGGCATAGACATAATCGGCCAAATATTCCCAGCATCAAGTAAAGGCCACAAATTCATCCTCGTAGCCACAGACTATTTTTCAAAGTGGGTTGAAGCCGTTCCGCTCAAAAAAGTCAGCAGTGTAGAAGCTATCGGCTTTGTTAATGAACACATTATCCATCGATTCGGTATCCCTCAGGCCATTACGACCGATCAAGGGACCGTATTCATGTCTAACGATTTTAAAAGCTTCGCAGAGAGCCTGGGTATCAAACTACTTAATTCATCGCCATATTACGCTCAGGCCAATGGGCAAGCCGAGTCGTCTAACAAGACTTTGACCAAGCTAATCAAAAGAAAAATTGATGAAAAACCTCGAACTTGGCATTCTACACTATCGGAGTCTTTGTGGGCGTATCGGCTAGCGTTTCACGGATCGACTAAACTGTCTCCATACCGGTTGGTGTATGGGCAAGAAAGCGTGTTGCCGTAGAAATAAATATTGAGTCAATCACGAGTAGCGAGCGAGAATAATCTATCGGTAGATGAATACAAAAAACGATGCTATACAATTTGGATGACTTGGCAGAGCTGAGACTTGTTACTTTAAATCGGCTTAAAAAGAATAAAGAAAGAGTTGCAAGAGCTTACAAAAAGAAAGTCGTGCCAAAGTCCTTCAGCGAAGCCGATTTAGTTTGGAAAACAATATTGCCGATCGGTTCTAAGGATAATCGATTCGGCAAATGGTCACCTACCTGGGAAGGACCGTATAAAGTAAATCGGCTCGTTGGTGGTAATGCGTATATACTCGAAACACTTGAAGGATTGATGTTACCAAAGGCAATTAACGGAAAGTACCTAAAACCGTACTACCCTAGCGTTTGGATCGGTGCGTAATTAAGGTACAATACAAAGAATTCAAGAAAAATCGGTTAAACAGCTGATTACATAAGATAAAACTAATCGGTTAAACAGCCGATTAGAGTATGTAACAAAAGTACAGCAGAAGCAACCAGTTTTTTGAAACACCTAGCGCATCGGTAAAATTCTGACCCAGATCCCGAATTCTAGCACCGATCCGATAACGCCAGGTGACCTTAGCTAAAGTCTCTGTAATGCCGTAGACAAGGGCTTCATCGGCTTTAGCATTACCGAGCACTGGAACAACTTTGGCCGACTGATCCTTGACCCTTGCAACAGCTTGGCTAAGAGTGTTCTTCTGGTCTTTCAAAGACAAGGTCGTTGCATTCACAGTTGCAAGATTATCGGCCAGCTGCTGGTTTACTTTGGCCAATTCTTCTTCAAGCTGCTTTTTAGCCAATTCCGACTTCCGGCGGAGGATTTGGCGATCATAAGCGACTTGCGCACTTCATCATACTTCTTCTTGTTGGCCTTAGCCTCAGCAACCATTTGATCCAGAAGGCGTTGATCGGCTTCTTGTGCTTGTCGTCGGGCAATTCTAGCGTTGGCCGCATCAACCTCCGCTTTCCTCTCATCCAAGTGACAAACATTTAGGAGTGCTTCCATGACCTTGGGGGGCAGCTCGGCTTCGACATCAGCCATCGCATCACGAATGGGCTGGGTGTTGGCAAGAATCTCGACCTCGGTGACTCTTTGCAATGAAAAGCCGATTAACTTCTCTTGCATATTCGTATGATTTAACTCACGGAGGCCGATGCTTCAATGACGCATCGATAATCTCCGAATGTCGACCGAATAGTCGTCCGTTGCCATCACCTCTGGGTCCACCGGCTCGTCGAGTGAACCCAAGAAGATCGGACAAGTCGTCTGCGAGCGACATCGAGGCGTGAGGGTGGCCAATGGAACGAAATGGAGGAGCCGAGATCTGTGAGGTTCTGGTAGTGGGTCGATGTCCTTGAAGTTCAGCAAGTATCTGGCCACAGAGCGATCTTGTCGGTGAAAAGAAGGTAACACGAGATCGATAACACAAAGGGTCGGTAACCCTTAAAAACATAAAGAAGAAATAGTACTTACTTCGCTAAAAGCCGACGGACGAGGAGAACTTTCGGCGCTTTGTTCCTTGCGCTTTAGGTGTTTTTTGGCTGGAACCTTGGTGGATTTGGGTTTTTCTAAAAAAAAACAAACCACGGGATGAGCTAAGATATAAGCAGGAAACACCTATCGGCTATAATAAAGAACTTACTGGGCTTCCTCTCCTTCTCAATCTCCGATAAGGACGGGCTTTGCACCCCAAGATTACGGTATATAGCTGTCAGGCCTATCGACTGATGAGGTCGTTTTCCTTTAGGCCCACTAGCCGATGGGTTGATAACAACCTTATCCCCTGCAGCAGCATCCTGTAAGGAGCAAAGTGTGTAAATGTTTGAAGGATAGAAGCAAAATAAAATCTGAGGGCATAGAAAATTCTCTGAAATAAGCCGATACCTCTACGGCTACGGACGAGTTAGTATAACCCGACGAGCTGGAAGAATCCGAGCTGTCTTCGCTCGAGCTGCTGCTGCTAGTTGAGACTACCGTCGGCTCATGGAAGTCTGGTAAAAATTTCTCTATAACAGCCGATGGTGCGCGATCCAGATAAAGGGCTTCTGATATAGGTGCCCACCAAGTCGAAAAATGACCGGCTCGGCGGGAGTTTAAGAAGAAGTGTGGCAGGTGGGTGACTTGAAGCTCATCGGCTATTATTAAAAGTAGTTCTGCTTGAGCGGTATTCTTTACCTTGGATCGTGGTTGAAGACGATCCAAGAGAGGGAGACTAGGTATTACCTGGCCAAAACCCAATTGGCGGGCATATACAGAAGGGTGATAGAACTCGTATGAAGGCTGGAAAGTCCTATTACGGGAGTTCAAGCCGACATAGAAGATGCAAGGAGAGATAAAAATCCGATATAATTCTATGGTCGATGCTGGCATTGAAGAACTATCAGCATCCAAGGAAAGGAAGGAAGGCCATCGAAAATCGGCCGCATTACTGTAAGAGAAAAAGTCTTGTTGACTGAAAACACTGTTGTCCAAATTTAGGAAGAATGACAAGTATTTTTTGAAATCGGCCGGGGTAATTTTTGTATTACCACTGGAACACATCACCAGCCTCTCTCCGTGTGACCGACTGGCTCTGTACTGCGGGGTAGTGCCTTCAGGATAATCCTCGCGGGGGAAGGCCGAATCTTCCAAGGGTTCGAAGACGAATGATCGGCTGAACATGCTATAAAGCCAGAGCTGGACAAACCACAGCGGACCACCTATGTTGCCGAAGCGATAAACCGGCGAAACCGAAAAAAGCCGACCGATAACATGCATCATCGATACACAACTCCAAGAAGCATCTTGCCAAGTCGCGAGCCGAGCGACCTTCGACTAGTTGCTCGCCATATATTGATATACAGGTTGGTCAAGAAAGCTCCACAAAAGAGAAATCGATCCAGCCACAGGTTCAAAAAAGCTGCATGTTCCTCATTCGATACGAGCCCATTGACCTTGTTATTATGCTTGATATATTTGGACCATCCCTCACCCTTTGATCGGATCAACCTGTATCTTGGCTTGCCGCTGAAAGCCGATATTTGGTCTCCATCGAGTCTAAGGCAACAAAGTTCGGCTATGTCTAAGAGGGTTGGGCCGATGGGGCCAGTCCGGAAAAGGAAAGCATTAAGAGTGTCCGACCAAAAATAACAGGCCGTGGCCACCAAGGGCTCATTGGCTTCAGGATTTGCAAGACTTAGCGGAAGACACTCAGCTATGCCCATGTTTTCCCATTCAGACCTCTTTTGGGCCGATACTCGTATGTACCAGCTTCTCCAACCTTTAAGAGCCGTCGGCCAAGCTCTAAAGCCTTTTCCCCATTCTGTTATGTTATAGCCTTTAGCCGATAAAGGGAGTCTAGGAATTTCCTTGTTAATAACCGTATCGGCAGTCATGTTTCCTACTGGTCCTAGGTATTATTGATCTTCACTCTCAGGAATTGGAATCAGTACCTGTGAGGGATCCATTCAGCCGATGACAGATGTGGAGAACTTGATCAACAGCAGAGAAGACGATTGAAGAAGGAAAGCCGATCGAAGGAGGTGCGAGAGTTGGAAAGCGTGAAAGTGACCGTGGGGGTCCATATATATATACGGTGAAAAAGTAAAAGTGGCGGAAATGAATTGAGGCGACACACGCCATTAAACCGCACCAAGATTTTGACGACATAATTAAAACAACGGTTACGAGCGGTTCTTTAACCAACAAGGGAGAGTCCGATGGATGAAGAAGCGGATTGATTTTTGAAAGATAACGGTTATCTTCCAAAATGGGGGCATATGTTTGCACCAGTTTTTGGAAAATACGATGAGAATCGGCAGAAAGACATGAGTTTGGATACAACACGGAGCACCTCGAAGGATTTGGATAATGTACGGATAATATTTGGAAATGAGGTCCAAATAGGAAACTACGAAGCCGATTCGGATTGCATCGTCGTGTTGGACCAAGACTCGGATCGGCTAGCAGGTACATAAAGCGCGCTAGGGCTACTTGAAGGAGGACATCCACAAGAATCAACACATCTACCAGTTTTTTGCTTTCCGTAGTTCTTAGTCTTTTTAGCATTGTAATCTTTCCTCTGTAAGTCGACATCGATCAAATAAAGTTGTGCATCGCCGATTGTTTGATCGTCATTGGCTTTTTCAGGTTTGATTTGTTCTGTCTTGTTGCGCATCGCCTTTTCAGAATCGATCTACCTTTTACCTCGGATTAGTCTTAATCAGCTAATCTAGTTACCCTTCTAATCGGCTTTCTGGCTGATTCTTGATTCTTAGCCGATTAAGCCGAGGATCGACTTGATCAATTTCACATTTCTTCCCTTATCGATTGCGAGGTCAAATCGATTGCACGCCTTCAGCATAAAAGCTGAACCGGCGTTCATCGGTGTGTTGTGAACGAGAAACCCTCTTCACGTTTTGGCGTCAATGATCCCAAACTTACGAATGTGTTGTGTGGCTAGCTATATCTTCAGAGCAACCAAGCGGAAGTTTTTGAATGACATACATACATCTTGTCGATAGGAGGCGGGAAGCGATCGGTCATCCCACCCTCTTGTGAGTCAAGATCTAACCTAACTAGGGATTAATAATGGCAAGAAAAAGAGCAACTAAACAAGCGGCGAGCAATCAATTAGGATGACAATCCAAAAGAAGCGCTACAAGTAATCACCATCGATGTAAAATTCTGGTCAAGTCAAACTTGGTTGGTTTAGGGTTGATCGAATAAGCGGGCTTGACAAGAAGGAATTGAAGAAGAAGAAGAGAAAGAGCGGATCGGAGGGATGAAATTAACAAACACGAAGGCAAGAGATTAGCGATTCTTCTTTGCTTAATTGGGATGGGGATCGGATCTGCTTGGGGACTTTGCTTTGCTTGCGTGCGGCAAGGATGAGAGGAGGACCTCGTCGTAGCCAAGGAATTAACGGAGAGGAGAGAGCTACCGGGAGGAGGAGGCTACGGAGGGAGGCGGCCGGGAGGCAGTGGGCGGAGGCGACCGGGAGGCGGCGGATGAGGATCTGAGCTCATGAGCAGACCCTAGACGCAGCGGAGGGCCTCGGCGTCTGCACCTCATGAGCCATCCCGCTGCATCCGACAGGCCTGGGCCGAGAGAAGCCTAGGGCAGCAGGCGTGCTTGATAGAAGGTTTATGAGCGAGAGGGCGGGGCGGAAGGGGGGAGCCGGCCGCCCGGCGAGTGGTGAGGCTGGAATCGCCTGAGCACAGCGTGAAGAAGTCGGTGATGGAGAGCCTCGTCCCCTCCTCGCCCTCCGCTTGCGGCCTTCTGACGCCTCCGCCGCGTGCTGTCGCAGCAGATGCCAGGCGGATGAGCGAGTCTCGAGCAACGCGGCGACCGATCGGCTTGGCTCGGGTTCGATTCACCGGGGATTTGGCCTCCTGCGGGGTCCTCGCGGGCGTGGGGTGCACTGGCCGTTGCCCTCCGAGACAGCACCGAGCGGGATGGGGAAGATGTTGAAGGAGAAATTTCACGCTGCGTTTCTCATTTCCACGGGTAGAGAAGCCGATGGGAAAGCTATTGGAGAAGCCCTTAACATCCTAAACGCAAACGGTTCGCAGCCTGGTTGGTTAGTGCGTTGCGCCATTCAGCAATAGGTCATGGGTTCGAGCCCAACTCACTCTCCTTTCTATTGCAATACTTTTGATGCACACGGGAAACAAAGGATTCATGCCGGTTGAAAAAAAAGGTCTACAGAGCTAGCAAAAAAATAAAGGGATCTACAGATGATTCTTGCAACACTTGATAAACGTTGTCAGTGGTTGCTTAGCTCTACGGATGATGCTTGCAACGGTTTGCAAGCGTTGCCACCTTCTTACTTGCAACGCATAAAATCATGTGTTGCTATGTATCCGTTGTTAAAGGGGTGTTCCTGTTGTAGTGCATCTCCACCTTGGTTATCTCCTCATCTTTTACATCTAATGATGCAGGTTGTTTAGCATTCAGATCATCATTATCAATGTCAACAGGCACAATGTGAGAAACAACACTAGAAGTAGAAAGTCATTAGTTTTAGAAATAATATCACTTAACCAATCATCTGCATCTTTCTTTTCTTGTGGTATATCTCTCACACTATCAATTTGGATATTCTTAGCCTCACATAGGGTTGAATCATGCAATTTACTCTTTTTATCATTATCACCCAACTTAACTATCTCTCATGAATTGGTGCCCTAAGATTAAACTTAGGTATACGATGCTCCTTAAGTTTTCTTTCCTCCTCAATAGCACAATCTACAAGATCAATTATGCTACTAAAATATTTATGTTGTAGTTCAACGATGATATTAAAATTTAAACCTCTTTTGAAGTATTCCTTCTCTTTTAATGCACTAGTGATGCCGGCACGTCGCATTACACATTTTAACTCAACATAACAATCTTGGACATGTTTGCATCCTTGTGTAATGCTCTCCTGGTGACCAAGTAGCTCTTTATCATAATAGCATGGTACAAACTCTCTTCTCTTGATCATTTTTAAATTCGACCAAGATGTAATGAGGCTTTTCCTAAAAAGTTGTTGCCACCAACTATAAGCGTAATCCTCAAACTCAATAGTGGCACACATCACTTTTTAGCTTTAGGAAGCTTCTGAAATTTGAGTACCTTTTCCATTTGTTCTTCCCATGTGAGATACTTCTCTGGATCATTACTTCTATAGAATGGAAGTTCGTCATACTCGTAACCTGCCATGATTAGTAGCAAGCAAAAACATCATATATATGTAAAATATATGTGGAATTACTCATCCTCACCCTCTCTTTACGAAATCGAAGTTCTTATATAACCCCTTCTTTAGATTGAGGAGTTGTACACTCTCTGGTGATGGTAGACAAGACAAAGGTGATTACTCAAACAAATTCACTATCAAAGTGCAGCATGTGACAATGGCTAATATGTTGAGTTTGTTGGGTTAGTGTATATCCTATGCAATCTGAAAATTCTAGTTATTATAACTGACCTCAGCAGCTGTCGACAGTGGAAGGAGAGTTCAATCCCTGCATGCATCCTGCAAAAGAACATGATACAAACGGAAATGTTAGGTACCTCCGAGAAAGTTATGTTCAATAGCAGGTAATAACTTCAATCAAAGGTAATGTACCTAACGTGGCACCTGTGTAGATGGCGTGCCTGCACCGAAACTCTAGAAGGCATGCGGGGTATAGGTCTCGTCGAAGCCGAAATCTTGCGGTAAATGTACCCACGCAGACTCAAGCAAGTCTCGATCAGGCGAGTCAGTATCAGACTCCGTGTAGACCTCTGGAGCTATATGTGGGGGTGGCCGAGCAGGCGATTGCTGATAGGGCCTAGGCGATGAAGGAAGGAGAGATTGATACCCACTCTCGCGTTGTAAAAAGATATAGCATTACCAAATAGGTCACATCGGGTGAGTAGTTCAAAATGTACATGTCGTACCTACGAATCCTGAAGGCCATGTTGAGAGGAAGATGATGGTGCAAAGCTCGATCATGTTTCAGCCGTGCTTGGGCGTAACGACCTGGGAGATGGAGGATGAGCACCTCACTCAACACCCCGTATGGTAGCGTCATTGTGACGGCCACGTGTAACTGTATTCATGATGCCCTTGGCATCGTCTAAGACAGAATGTTGAACCCCATGTAGGCCAGACATAATGTTGTGCTTCCCATGTCGTAGTGTAGTGCAAGTCTCCTCGATGATACGATTCACACAATCAAACTGCATGAAAACTTGATTAGTAAAAGCGTGAATTGAAATATAATGTATGTTTGTACTATACCATCTTGGAGTGCTGCGCGGTGTACAGTGTGGCTGAGGGCCAACAGCTCGACATGCGTGACCTCCTCGGGCATTGGGGGAGGTGTCCCAGTAAGTCGTGCACGTGTATGAGGCACGCACCACTCCAAGTACTCGATGTATGACTCAAGGTTGTACAGTCGATCCTCCACTATTACCTGGTCTGTAGCAGACTGCTCCCATGCAGTTGTCCATGGTAACTATGTCTCATGCCGGTCATCGCTCCTTTGGCCCCTCCGAGATTGCCTACGGGAATGAAAGTTGTATGTTACAAATTATAATTACAAATTGCAGTTCATATTTACGAATTAAACATACATATGCACTTTTTGTGGCAAAGGCAGGCCAACTGGAGGGGAGATTTACTGATAATGTCCAAATTGGTGCATCACTCTAGCTGGGTTGTACTCCTCCACTATATGACAGAACACGAGGTGGCACTTTGTCAACCAGTAAGCACCATCCTGCCCGCACTGCTGTAACAATCCATGCGGTGCCATAGTGACCAACAAATCAAAAGTCCGAGGTTGCCATATTATTTCATCCTTATGCAGGGTCTCAAAGCAGTTGTGAAACTCAGGGTAGACTCTTCGAGGTCTATCCCTTGTCCATCCCAAGTGATAGGCCATCCACCGAGTACCCATGGTGGGACCATCATCTGGGTGACCAACGTCACCATAGAACTAAACCTCCAATGGATATAGGTGAATGGGCTCCCAGAAGTACGGGCGTCCAACAGGAAAGTGCTCCCAAGATTAGATCTGAAGCAACGAGTAGCACATTGCAAGAACGTGATCCTCCCCCATTGTCTTCACGCAAGCCGCGCACAATCCCTTGTATGTGGAGTAGAATACCGCTGATCCAAAACTGAACTGAGGGACATCGTCGAGGTCGGTGTCAGCCAAAGCCTCCACGATGTGGATGTACCTTAGGTAGACAATATCTTCCCGTGTTGTAGGGAACAACACCTAGCCAAATAGGGAGAGCAGGTATGCGACAAGGTGAGTCCTCAACATGTACTTAGGCGCATCATCGAGGCATCAGATGTAGCGGTGAAGCCATAACAGCGAACCCCTACACTCTGCTCAGGGACTGCATGACCAAACATGTCCTGCAATCTTACCCTCCAATCAGGCCTCCTCGGTGATGGAACTATCGACCTGCCCCTGATAGGCAAGCCGGTAATGTAGGCAACATCCTGGCGGGTGACGGTCATCTCCCCCAGCAGAAGTGGAAAGTGTGGGTCTCTGGACTCCAACAATCGACTAGCGCAGACAAGAGAGCCCTATCCTAAGTGAAGCAATTCCCGATGTCCATCATCTGTGCCAGTGTGGCAATAGCCATGACTCCCATAGAATGGGCAGGTACCACACGTCCAAGGGCCAGTGCTCCTTCGGGGCCCTAAGAACGAAAGATCGTGGTTCGACACCTATAAGCCAGAGCCTACTATGATGCTTGGTATCGTAGTATGGGTCAAGCAAAGTCTATGGATGTCCATCCATGTCTCGCGTGAAAAAAAGAAACAAAAATTAATACAGGTAAGACAAAAAAAATAACAAGACATGACATAACAACAAATAAAATGTGATGACATGACATTATATAACATGAAATAGATAGCACAGTACATTATATTATATAACAAAATAATGAAATTCAGGAAGGTACTAATGGTACACAAAAATAAAATTACATAAAGGTATATTGTCATGGTTACTACGGATTCATCGACAAGCCAGCCCTATTAGGACAGTTCTTCATTGTATGCCCTACTACCCTGCATATATAGCACTTGCATGGCACTGGTACGTCTCCCCGCTGACTTATGTCCATATCATTATGGATTCGCCATGACTGCCACCGACCACGGCCGCTCCGCTTCAAAGTGTCATTCTGACACATTGTCACTTCACCTGGCCACAGCTCCTTGTAATGTATGTCTGAGCCGTAGGAGTTGAACTCTGAACTTCATATGCCGAATAGATGGTCAGTGCTAAAGTACTTCTGCCTGACTCCATTCATGGTGCGGATGTCGTGGGAGTGAGCCTTCTCTATTTTCTTTGTCATGTATGAATGCATACGTTCGAAGAACTATTTTCCCTCATTTAGATGCCTCCTTACATTTACCCCCTGTTCACAAAGTATCCAATGGTCCTGTTTGAAAGTGCATCTAGGCACTTATGTTATTTTGGTGATTCATGACAAGCGCATATAATGACAATCTATGTAATTGTGTAAATGCTTGACTTAGTGCTTAACAAATGACAAACATCTAATATGTTTATATTGCTATGAGACTAACATGTTTGTTGACAAGTTGAGTATTAGTCTCATCTATTTAGAGGAAAATCAAGTGGGATGGGTAAACAAAGATAAGGTATGCAATCTCGATATCCCTTCTATATTTGTTATTGCATTCCTCTTGTGCAAATGCATAGTGAACTCCAGGTAACATGTTGATTATATATATGCACATTGGTTCATGTCATATTTATTTGTGCATATATTCATTTGAGTTCATTATGTGCTTTGCTTTTAGTATGCTTGTATTAACTAGAATTAAACTTTACATTGCTATAGATTGACTTGGTGCATGCATGTCTTAGTTGTGTATCTTCTCATAAACTTCTCTTAGTGAAGTTTAATCTAGAGTTGGATCACATATTTACTCTTATTCCCAATATTATTTGCACATGTATAATTTGTGTATATTCTATCATGTGTTTTATTTAAGTAAAGACTGTGATCCTTGCCATGATTTAATTGATTCATCATATTGGCAATTATCTTTCTAGTGTATATAGATCAATTACATATTCATCATGATGTACTTAGTTGAGAACATTTCTTATGTCAAGTGTTTCCATTTATATTGTGCTTCTTTATATGAAACACTTGTGATAATCAATTGCTCACAAATATCAACTTGTTTATATCTATTGAGCTTTTGGGACTAATGTCTTTCATGAGTGGTTTGGAAAGAATTAGGTCCCGTGTGTGTATGATGACCAAGATATCTTGGAGGATGATCGTTAAGCCGATGTCAACAAGACGGCGGTGTCACCAAGAGTTGGGGACTAAGTCAAGATCGACTTGGCGTGGAGATCGTCGGAGAGGATGATAAAGTCAAGGTTGATAGGACGAGAGTCTCATGAGGTGAATCGAGTCAAGTTGGACAAGGCAAAGATGTCATCAATTATATGGTGAAGGTCTTCATGCAACGGGATTAAGAAAGAAGACGGCAAGTGACTATTTCTAGACTTGTATTATCTTTGATTTAATTTGAGTCTAAGGATTGCCGTACTATTAAGAGGGATGCGACGTCGAATGACTTTTAGATGTGTCAAGTGCTCAAGTGATCCATCCTTGTGAAACTTAGAGGGAGAGAAGTGTTAGTAGAGTCGGAAAGTGAGAGTTTAAGGTATCTCTTGGATTATTTGTGAATTTTGCTCCTATCCTTTGGGATATAGGCAGTGATATCTTGTGGGTTGTGTAGCCCTCGTTCTTAGCTTTCCGTAGAGTCCAAGATCACTGAAATCGGAGTCCGGAGTCAAAAGTTATGCTCGTTTTTCGTCAGGCTGCTCAGTCCTATTCGGACTATCCGAATTGAGTTCGGAATATCCGAACCTTCGGACTGTCCGAGCTGAGTCTCTCTATCTCAGTTTATCTAACCAGTTCGGAGTATCCAAACATAGATTCGGACTATCCGAACTGACTCGGGGCTGAGCTAAAACGGCTAGTTTTTGGGGACCTCTATTTAAAGCCCTCTCCTCCCCATCTTCAAAGGTGCTCTTACCTGTTGATTTGAGAGGCTATCTCCTTGTTCTTGAGCCCCCAAAACACCTCTCTACTCTTAGATCTAAGTGATCCCCTTGGTGAGAAGGGTTGGGAAGAGTTTGAGGAATGAGGTGCTAGGGTTGAGTGGGATTTGAGTTGTTGAGCACTTGAGTTCATCTTCAAGTTTGTTCTTCGTGAGCATTTGTTACTCTTGGAGGTTGAGGACTCCTAGACGGCTAGGAGGTTGCCTACGAGCCACCGGTGCTTTGTGTGGTTGGCCGTGGAAAGTTTGTGAAGGCCGATTCCGCCTCCGTAAGGGAAGGAATCAAGGAGTAAAGACCGGTAAGTGCATTTGTGCAACACCGGGAGGAAGAGGGTTGAAAGAGACCTCGGCTCAAGTGTGACTGAGCCGCCTCAACGGAGACGTAGGATCCCCTCAAGGATCCGAACTTCGGGTGAAAAATTATCGTCTACATGTTTACTTCTTATTCTTACTAAATATTGGTATTTTGAATCTTGAGATTGCCCGATCTAATTTTTTACTGAGTTTTCTCCCAGATCTCTACTTGTTTCAGGTATTCTAGGCTAACTAGTTCCATTTGGTGCAAGTGATATCCTCTAAATATCCTAGATTTACTTTTTGGTATATTTTGCTCTAAATCACTTGGACTATCCAAACCATTCGGACAGTCCAAAGTCTGATTCGGACATTCCGAAGATTTAGTTTATGCTATTGTTTAAATTTAAATTTTGTAACACCTATTCACCCCCTCTAGGCGACATCCCCAGTCCTTTCACTGTTCCAGATCTCCTCTACGATAGCACTGATTGGGAGGGACCGAACAACCTTCAGAACACCGTTGTAAACCTTTAACATGTTAGTTGTTATTATGCCCATACCTTGAGCCATTGGTGTCATGCAACAGGGACCATTTCCCTAGCAGTGGTGCGTGCAACTGCACCCATTGATAGAAGTTGTTAACCTGGCCCTCTGTGGACTCCGTCAAAATGCCCCAAAATATTTTGTAGAATTTTTCTGGTATTTTTATTGCCTCAAATGAATTAATTGACTTACTAGAATTATTTTTATTGGAAAATCGCTGGAAAAGGCTGTGAACTGTACTGGGCCGGCCTATTACTGTTCATTGCACGCTAGGTGTTTGATCCATGCTATTTTTGATCCAATCTCGATTTTTCTTCAAGTTTTCTTGCTTGGCCTGGCTCCCAAGCCCACATAAGTGTCCTAAGACCATCTCACACCCCCTAAAGTCCAGAGCACCCCTCCCAAAGCCTAATACCCGCCGCAATGTCTCTCCGAAGCGCCGCCCCACATCGGCCGGTTTTGGCATTGCGTTCCTCACCGGCAGGGTGAGTTTTCCTAAGATCTAACCATGTCACCTCGTGCCCCATGGTACCATCTGCCTCCCCTCCAAATTTGGTGCAATTTAGCCCATGGAATAAAAAATTATGGCCGTTCCAATCTCAAATCTTGTTTCTGCCCGTTCTCTCTCTCTTTAGCAAATTTGATCGTGAAAATTTTATTGTAGACTCCTATTGATGTCCTCTACACGGTTCTCACCCTAACTCAAGTTTTTCCCATGGAATTTGCGCAAAAAAATCAATCTTCCCCGATCAGACTGCATACCGACGACAGGAAATTTTGTCACGTGTTCCCTGTTGATCCAAATGGTAAAACTCAGATCTGTTCATGTCACAATGTGCCAAATGATCCCAAATAGCTATCTGTAAAATTTGGTTAAGTTTCATGCATTATTCTAAAAGTTATGGCAGTTTGATCTATTAGCTCCGGGAGCCGTTCATCGGCAGTTTGTGATCAATCTGGTGGGTCGCCGCCAAATCTGCCTATACTGTTGAGTTTGTCTCATCACGTTCTATGCGATAGACACTTCCCCTTTGCTGTTGCATCTACCGAATTTTTTTTATTCGTCGGCCGCCACCTTTTGCCGCCACCGCGCGCCGTCTTTTGCCGCCACCCAATTTAGTTCGCTTCGGCTATGTTGTCCTGTCCGGTGGGTCGTCATTCACTATTTAGTCCATTTTTGGAGTGCATTGGGTCCCCATTTGCCGTCAGAGCCTTGTTCCGGTATATAACTGTCGTCTTTTCAACCTAGCCCTCTGTTATCGATTCGCGTCTCGGTTAGCCATCCTTGGTAGCATTCTATCGCTGCCATGACGTTGCACCGATGGGCACCACCTTGTTATTTCATGAGTGTCCCGTCATCGCTTTGCCTTCGCCGTTAACGTTTCGCTATTAACGTTCCTTCGTTAACGTTCCGCCGTTAACGGTTCACCGTTAACGCTTTGCTCTCCCTTCGCTATCATCGCATGCGCGCATTCAAGCAAGCGCGTAGCGCGATGTCATTATTCTTTCTATCGTCCTATCATGATCTAACCCCATTCCTTGTGAGTCTGGCTTTATCTTTCTATCATCTGCAAAGCCGGACCGAAACCTAACTTAAGACCGGTTCGATGGACTGAGTTCATCGTGAGCCTCGCTGCCGGTATTGCGGGTTCCCTCGTTGTGTCCACCGTAGTAAGATATTTGTGCTCTGTCTTACTACATATCGTCATCGTTCTGTTATCGTCAAGTCTCTTCATTGATGTATGACTGAACCCCAGATCGGATCGCATTGAAAGTCGATTCCATCCGTCCTTGTCTTATCCCTGGAAATCTAATCTGCCATTAACCCAGAATTCATTCGTGGACTTGGTCGCTTGACCATTGGCCATGTGTCATATCCTTGTGCCTATATCTAATCCATCAGTCTACCTTTCTTTTGATTGATTATGTATCTGTTCAGTCAACAAAAGTTAACTTTTTTGTATCAGCTTAGTTCATCGAGAACTAACATATCTTCATGGAACCGGTCTATAGATCGAGCTCATATTTCATTGTCTATCCAATCAAGATAATAACTTCAAAATAAATATTCTTTGGAATACTATTCTTTCTCTCGATTATCGGTCTTTTCCTTTTCAGGTGTATTTTTCAAAGCCCATTCTCTTTGTCTAATCTTTGATCTAATCTATTAAAGTTCCTTAATTCATCTAAGCCATTGTGATCCATTATTATCCGTTCCTAATTTGGAGTTTATTCGAATTGTCTTTTGAGTTGTGTTGTATTTGTGTTTCTTTATCGTTAGACGTGTTGTCCGGAAGTCATTCAAAGAAGCTGAAGATCAAGGAAGTAAAGATTGAAGATCGAAGATCCAGAGTCAAAGATAAAGAGTAAAGAACAATAAAGATAGCAAGGGCCAGGCAAGTTGTGCTTTGATCATGTTGCACCCATGTTTATAAAATTACTATCTTGTTTTACTATATTGCATGTTATTTGAAGCATACAAATGATTTCAGTCTAAATTTGGGATTTAGGTATCATACCCTCTGAATTACACCCTACCTTGTCGATTGTATTGCATGATCTATTGTCACCCTAGATTGGTTTACTATAGTTGATTAATAATAAAATCAACATGGGATGGTTAGATCGAATTAGATTGCTTAGCCATGCCAAGTCATCACATGTATTTGAATCATTGATAAATAATCTTGACTAATGGAATATGGAACAACATTATGAATTTGTGTGTCATGTGTGGTCACACGAGGAGATTGAGTTGTGGTGGCGATGGATGTCACGCAACGATATTGAATTGTTGATGGCACGTGGTGGTGCTTAGTAATCAACTGGGGTGGTTATGATTTAGATCGGAGCAAGTGGCAAAGGCAAGTGTTCCTGGGTGGGCCCGATGGGCGGAGGGGTATGTGCAAGTCTTGCTTTGATCAACCCTAAGGACTTAACCTTGCGAGCCTTTGACCTGAGTCAATCATGCAACCACATGTCTGTTATGGGGCAGCCTAGCTGACTAATTTGCAATACCTTAGCTTTAGTACTATCATGGTGGTGTGAGACCCGGGTGGAGGTAATCAGTCCTCGCACGGGGTAGCTCACCTGGCGCAAGAGGGGGGCTCTGGGTGTGGTAACCAGTCCCTCTAGTGTTCAAACCTCAGCGGGTAGTACTGAGTTAAGACAGAGCATTGTAAAGGTTTTGTCATGATTTCTTTACCGGCACACCAAAGGAAGTGTGCTAATGGCCAGGCACAAAGAGATTATCATGTCGTGTAGGTAAAGTGCATAACCTCTGCAGAGTGTACAATCTATTCGAATAGCCGTGCTCGCGGTAATGAGCATATCTCGGGAATTACAGTCAAGGGTTAGACTTTTGCAAAATGAAAACTTGGGATGGATAGAAGGTTGCCATGGGAGGTTGAATCTTGACTTAGGATGGGAAACTTGATTTACTTGAGAAATGCTGAATCTATCTATTATTGTTATTTGTTTTATTACTGTCTTTTCAATCTATACATTGTACGTGTTCATAAATGCTACTTTACTGGAAATAGCCATTGTTAGCCATTCCTTTGGAATAAGTCTTGCATATAGTTATGTTAGAATTGCATTCTGTGCACAACTTGTTGAGTGCTTTATGTACTCACCCTTGCCTACAACATCATCGTCTTTGAAGAAGGTGTACCATGAAGGGGCGAATGTTTAGGGTGCGAGCCTTATCAGTTGCCTGTGGTATACTGAGGGGTTACCTACGTCTTCATTCTGCTGCAGTTCAATTTGGTTGTTCAGCCTTGTGAGGCATCGTTCTGTAAGTTAACCATAAGGTCATTCAACTAGTAATATTTAGTAAATAATGTCTTTTATCTTATTTCCGCTGTGTATGTTTGTGATATTCACTATTGTTGAGCCTGTGTGCACTAGCGTGATCCTGGACTAGTGCAGTACACACAGAGGGTCCGGATTTGCATATTCGGGTCCCGACATCATCGAAGGCCCAATCAGTGCTGGCTTCGTCAGGCAGCACGAGTGATGTCATCACCAAACCATCCAACCAAGAAGACATGTACTCCACATCAGTGAATACAATGCCACCAACTGGAACTGCATCATTGTCTCCGCTACTATCCGTGTCGATGTCCTCATCTTCATCGGATATTGCTTCATCTGCTATGCCTTCTAGGTGCTCGTGGCAGTCAATGCGAGTGAACCACCACTGCCCGATGTCTTCATTCGCTTGAAAGTCATCCGCACCAATGTCCTCACCTATGGCCTCATAGGATGGTTTGACGATGACGCTACCGCCACCAAGGGGACTAGAGGTTTGGCCTCTGTCCAGGGAGCGCACAAACACCATCGGCCGACGATGTATCACCGTTTCAGGGTTCATTACAATTTACATGTATTCCCCCCACATTGTGTTTCCCACAATCTTGCATAGGTCTCACATGTAGTTGGTGGAACCTCTCATGACTCTGGCATGTACCGCCTCGATTACTTTCGGCACGCATGCATTGAAGAAGCGGCCATCGGTCTCTACTTTTGGCCCACAGACAAGACAATACAATGCGACATAAATCAACAAAGCAGCTCAGGGCCTCTCCTCCAATGTCTTATGTGTGAACCAACGGCCAGCCATTTCTCCTGCCACTCTCCTTTTTTCCATCACGTCTGCCACTCTCCTTAGCCTTGTTCGTCCCCCCGAATTAGTGTCAAGAGGCCAAAAATCCCGCTGGAAAATTTCGATGCAAAATTTATTTTCCAGCTATCGGGACCACTGGAAATGGGCGATTCCGTGCACCGTGGCCACTGGTTTTTTAAAAATATTTTCTCATATCAAAAAAATAAACGAATATTCAGCGGTTTTGCACCACAAAAAAAAAGTCAAGTGGTCCCTAAGCGCTGAAATTGCTTCCTAGGGGCCATGTCTGCAATTTCGTCAACAGACCAACCATTTTCGTGAAAATAAATATGAAGAGGGCTAGAACAGTAAAATATTCTCGAAACCGAGCACTACCTTCGTAGATGATGTCATCGTGTGGGACTGGCATTAGCGGCCCTGCCAAACCGAGAAAGACAAGGTTGCCCTCAACGTTGCCATAGAATCAGGGTCATTTATGTAAGTTCTCCACCCCTACACTTAGTTGTTTCTTATTTCATTTATGGTCTGTTTGGTTCAAGGGCAAACGATTAAATAAACATTAAGTTTATATTTGGTTAGAGAGATGAGAGATGGATGAAATGAATTAAATTTTTGTTTGGTTGGAGGGATGAGAGTTGGATGATAAATTGGATGAGAATTTATATTTGGTTCACCACTATAGACTGGTTCATCCGCGACCCCCCATCACTGCCTGGCAGGCCCAAGCCGGCAGTGATAATTTTATCACTGCCGATTCTATATTCAACCAGCAGTGATAATCTTATCACTGTCAGTTCTAAATTCAACCGGCAGTAAAAGCCGGCAGTGATAATGTAGCACTATATATATCCCTGCTTCCTTCCCCAACCTGTCCAGAATAGAGAGGAGCTCTGTTCTTGCTCAGTTGGGGTAGAGAGGGGGCGAATTTTTGCTCTCAAATTTGGTGAAATTCATTTCTAACTCGTGATCTAAGGTCCGTATCTTGATGTACATTTCATTGGTAGTTTATTTACTTGGATATTACATTTTATATTATTGTAGGTTGTGAGAATTATTGATTGCATAGTGAGTACAATTAGAGCTCTAATCTAGAGGCTAGATTTGAAATTACCAACTTTTATATATATAGTGATTGGTGAGATTATGATGTAGGTTGAATTTAAGTATTTAGAGGATTAAATTAGTGATTGCATTTAATACGTTGATCGAATTTAAATGTGGTAGCACTTCATAATTAACTATTGCTTAATCTAATTACTTAAAATTATTTCTTTATTTTGTATATGTTAATTTAATATACGTAAGTAATGTAAATTTGCTAGACGGACCATTATATATAACTAATAGAAATTATTTAATTGATTTTACAATTGAGATTTCGATATAGATTTATAATTAATGAAAATTTCTAGATTAATTAGCACTACATAACAAATTAAATGAATAAAATAATTTGTGACCATTTATTGATTTACTGAGATTTTATTTGTTTTAAATATTTGTAGATGGACCGAAGATGGATGTATGAAGCGGACTGTCACGATAGAGAGAACTTTAATGGTGTGACTAGTTTTCTGACCGCGGCTGCGGTGTACAAGTCAAATAAGCTGATGGATTATATTTGTTGCCCGTGCATTGATTGCAAGAATGGGAAGCAATTTTCTAACTTTGAGGCGATCTGTGCACACTTGCTTCGAAGGGGTTTCAAGCCTGCCTATACATGTTGGACCGAGCACGATGAAGATGAGATTGTACGTGAATGGCATCTGATTAATGATGATGAAGACAACAACTCGACTGCGGTCGAAGATACGTTCATCGACACCCATGAAGACACTAACCATGAAGATGATCTAAAATAGATGTTACATGATGGGGAGGAGGACCTCACAAGTGAAAGGAATTTTTAGAACTTTCAGCGTATGATAGAGGATTCTACAACACCCTTGTACCCGAGCTACAAGGAGGAGCTCAAAAAGCTGCATGTTGTGCTTACGCTGCTGCAGTTGAAGGCAAGCAATGGTTGGTCCGATAAGAGTTTCACAAAGCTGTTAGGTTTGTTTAGAGATGTCCTTCCAGAGGGTAACGTGTTGCCAACAACCACGTACCAGGCCAATCAGGTTGTTTGCCTGATGAGACTGGAAGTGCAGAAAATACACGCATATCCAAACGATTGCATATTGTATCGCAATGAGTTTGCAAAATTGAATGCGTGTCCCATTTGCAAGGCATCTTGGTATAAGCACGGCGATGACGACATCAAGGTGCAGTGTAAGAAGAAAAGACCCCCAGCCAAGGTGGTGTGGTATTTCCCTATATTCCCCTGTCTGAAGCATTTGTTTACGAACAAAAGGCATGCTTAATTGCTACGATGGAACGCCGAAAAGCGTAAGAAGGATGGAATGCTTAGATACCCTGCTGACTCTGCGCAGTGGAGGAACATCAATAGAAAATATAAGAAACACTTTGCATGTGATATGAGAAATATAAGGTTCAGGCTCAGTACGGATGGGATGAATCCTTTTGGCAATATGAGTAGTCGTCATAGCACTTGGCCGGTGACTTTATGTATCTACAACCTTCCTCCTTAGCTTTGTATGAAGCGGAAGTACATTATGATGCCGCTGCTGATCCAAGGGCCGAGGCAACCTGGCAATGATATTGATGTGTTCCTCAAACCTCTGGTTGAAGATCTTCTAGTATTGTGGAATGACGGTGTACGGGTATGGGATGAGTATAAAAGAGAGAACTTCATGCTACGCGCGTTGTTGTTCGTAACCATCATTACCCTGCTCTTGGTAATCTTTCGGGTCAGACTATAAAAGGATTTAATGGATGCGTCTATTGTATGGGTGATACAGGTAGCCAGTGGCTAAAACACTACCAAAAACTGTGTTACATGCGGCATCGTAAGTTCCTTCGCAAGGACCACCCATATCACAACAACAAGAGAGCTTTTGACGGTACAAAGGAGACTGCTTCAGCTCCGCAACATCGCAATGACAAAGAGATATTTGCGGCCATAAAGGATATTAAAATTATCCATGGAAAGGGCAGTACATCGGTCCGAGTTCGATTGATCTGACTCCTTTATGGAAAAAGAGATCAGTATTTATGGACCTATCTTATTGGCAGCACCTAGATGTTCGACATGCGATCGATGTTATCATATAGAGAAGAGCGTGTGTGACAGCTTGCTTGGTATTTTGCTAAACATACCTGGCAAAATAAAAGATACACTCAATACACGGATGAACCTGAAAGATATGAAACTCAGGAAGGAGCTGTATCACGAAGACCTGGGTAAATGCAAAAAGTACCTTCCTGCAGCTTGCTACACCCTTAGCAAGAATGAGAAAATTAGCATGTGTGAGTGCTTGCACGGAGTTAAAGTTCCGTCCAGTTATTCTGCCAACATAAAGAGGCTAGTCTCAATGAAAGACTTGAAATTAAATGGCATGAAGTCTCATGATTACCACGTAATGATGACATAGATGCTTCCTGTTGCAATTAGGATTGTTTTGCCAAAGAAAGTGCGAGACCTAATTATAAAGTTATGTTCATTCTTTAATACGATTTCACAGAAGGTCATCGATCTGTCGAAACTGGATAAGCTGCAGCAAGACGTGATCCACACTCTATGCCGGCTTGAGATGTGCTTCCCTCCATCCTTCTTCAATATTGTAGTCCATCTCATTGTTCATATTGTGAAAGAGATACAGTTTCTTGGCCCTACGTTTCTACATCAGATGTACCCTTTCGACAGGTTCATGGGGGGTGTGAAGAAATATGTTCGTAATCGACATTGGCTGGAAGGGTGCATTGCCGAAGGTTGGAGAACCAAGGAGGTCATTGAGTTCTGCATCGATTACATGGGTCTCAAACCAATTGGTGTGCCTGTATCTCACCACGAGGGGAAAGGGACACTAGGTCAGAAATTGATTTGTACTAACAATCGTGCTTCATTTACGCAAGTACATTTTACAGTTATGTACCAATCATTTGTAGCGGCCCCGTATGTCAACATGCACAAGAACATGCTACGAAGAAAAAACCCATTTAAGTATGAGGTTTGGATCGCGAGAGAGCACAAAAATAACTTTGGAGATTGGTTGCTTAGACATGTAATGCATACGCAGATAGAGTGTGCTCAATTGAGAGTTAAGGGACCGTCATATACAATTTTGACATTTGAAGGATATGACATCAATGGATATACATTTTATACGAGAGCTCAAGATAACAAGAGCACCAACCAGAACAACGGGGTCCATATAGATGCCTATGACAGCAATGGCAATATACAGACGTACTGCGGATTCATAGAAGAGATTTGCGAGCTTGACTATGGGCCTTTGAAGGTCCCCCTCTTTCGATGCCAATGGGTCAGGCTATCTAGGGGCGTGAATATCGACAAGTACGGTATCACTACCATAGACTTCAAACACATCGGATACAGAGAAGAACCATTCGTACTTGCTAATGCCGTTACACAAATTTTCTTCGTAAGGGATCCGGCTGACAAGGAATGCCACGTGGTTCTTCAAGGAAAAAGAAGGATCGTCGGAGTTGAGAATGTAGTTGTCGGTGTACTTTGCACCGAGGTACCCTCTCCGCCGTAGAAGAAATAGGCCTAAAAAGTGGCTCGCCGATTTGGTGCCTGGCGGCAATGGGTGAGCAAGCCACGCCACGGCGAGGCGAGTCCACGTGGCCCTTAGCGGCGGTTTAGCGATTCATACCTTTCGGGCGAAGCGGCACAGCGTGGTGCCTCAAGCGGCGATCGGCGAAGCACGCCCCTGTCGGGCGAGGATCGCGTGGCCCCCTCGGTGAGCGATCTGGCGATCACGCCACGCTTTCCCCGCAGCGGCCAGCGTGGTGGCTTGCGAGTGGGTGGGCATTGGCCCCCTTAGCCGCCCGAAGAGCGATCGAAAAAATGAGGGAAGGCTTCGCTCGAAAGTTTCCCTCGACACCTCGTGTCGAGGTCATTTATGGTGAGGGCTCGGTTTTACGCCACGACGACAGCTCATTCCTTTGACGCCTCTTACCAACCTGTCCTAGGGGCGTCTTGTCCCGGGCGGATCGGGCAAGGCCTCTCACTGACATTAAATGAGGTTCGAAGGATAAGGCCACGGAGGCGTGCTTAATAAATGAGTCGTGGGTCGACGTGGAAGCTGGATTGATGGATGTAATTAATGTGTTGTAGATAAGTATAGCGCCGCTTTCTCTCTTGCCCAGGCCATCTCGCCTATATAAGGGTGCCTTGGTGCATGGTGAAGGGGCCGGGAGGCTAAAGGAAAAAGCATAAAGAAGCAGGCACAGAAGAACACCCTTGTAAACATTTCTCCATTTTCTCAAGCAAAGAACCAAGATGGGGCGTGGGGCTATTACCCGATCGGGGCTCGAACTCGGTAAACCGTTTGTCCACCGACTTGTTGATTTCGAGTCTATCGCTGAGAGACATTAGGGTTTCCAGCCACGAAGATGCCCTCTATCGAACCATATTTTCCGTCTAGGGAGTAGACACCCCGTTAGCGGAATCTTGTCAGGCGAAATACGCCGACAGTAGTCGACGAGGAAGACTATAACCAATTCGATGAGCTTCCTCCTTTCGGTGAGAACATCGACCTAGGTCTTATGGAAGACATAGAGGAAGCTACATACATATGTTGCGATCATAACAAAGGTCGGATCGTAACTTAGTTGTATAATTAAGGATATGCTTTATTTTGTATGAAGGTCAAGCTTCAATTTGTAATATAGACATTTTGTATGAAGGACATGCTTCAATTTGTAATGTATGGAGTATTGATTATTATAATCATTCAGAAAAATTCTCAAAATATTTCGATATTGTTTGATATTCAGAAAAAATATCAAGCCAAACATTTTACAAAAACATCATCAGCTCATCAGTATCCTCCTAAAAAAGTTTCAAAAATTTTCATCTCAGTTTGGATGTTCAATTAAATCGAAATCCGCATGGCTGTCTAGAAATCAGAAAACTCCTTTTCTTTTACCCTCCTCCCTCTGCCATGCGGGCCCCTCTTCCTCGTCTTCGCGTGTGTGCCCGAGTCGCTACCCAATCCTTGCCATGGCAATTTCATGCACACGCAGGCGGGGACTCTTGCCGATTCTTTGGTAACGCGACACAGATGGTGAACATCAGTGCTAGGGTTGACATAGAACAGCCGGCACTAATATAATACATCAGTGCCACGTCTTACCCTCCACCCAGCACTGATAGTAGTTACATCACTGCCGGGTCATATTTGACACGGCACTGATATTTTATATCACTGCCGGGTTGTGTCTCACCCGGCATTGATAGTTCAACATCACTGCCGGGTTATATTTCAACCGGCACTAATGTTGTTATATTACCGCTAGTTCATAAATGACTTGGCACTAATAATCTTACATTATTACCGGGTCTAAAACAACCCGGTAGAGATGATACATCAGTGTCGGGTCATTTGATTGAACTGGCAATAATAATCCTCCCTATATAAACATCCTCTTTCCCGCACTTAGCCATTTTGCCCGTTTCTAATTCTGCCGTGGTTTCGGCTGCAGGCTGCTCTAGCCATCGCCCTCCCTTGCACGGACCCTCCCGTCGCCTCCCCCACCAGCCCTCCTCTGCGCCGGCCCTCCTCCGCGTCGGTCCTCCTCCACGCTGGCCCTCCCCCGCGTCACCCCTCCCCGCGCCAGCCCTCCTCCTTGATCCTCCTCTGTGTTGTGAGTAGCCGGTGTGTTGGGTGTTCTTATCAAGAATGTTTTGATTTTTACCGTTCTAGCGCTGTGAGTACGTGGCCATAATGTGATTCATGTTTCATGAAATGGATACTGTTTTATGTACATAATGTGAGTGTTTGCACAGATTACATACTGGTTGTATAAAATATGAGTATTGCAGTTGTTGTAAAGTATGACCAAACTACTCTTTCCTTCACAATTACAGTGCATATTGCTGCTACAATGTTCATCAGTTAATGCTAAGTTCATGTTTCGGTGTGCAAATTCATATAGCCGCTGCTTGGAATTCTTTTCCTAGGGTTTGATTTTGTAGATTGCTTATTGTGAAACTTGTGAACGGCTGAACATAAAATTGATGGATGGTAGCCGTGTCAGTATATTGCTATTACTATCTTTTTGTGTTATATAGCGATTTCATGGTATTTTTTAGGGTTTCTTGTCGAGATTTAGGAGGAATATATTATTTAGGAATGGCAAAATAACAATAATTTTACTACCAGTTTACTAGCTAATACATTTGATATCGAATTACAATATACATGATTATGGCATTCTCCAAACTTACTATTTGCTATATTGAGGCAAAGACACTTTTATCAGAAAATGCACCTTACATAAAAAATATGAAGCTCAATTCACAGTTTTGTGTGCAAGTAGATCACCAATCAATTCAATCTAAGTACATATATGGTTTTGTTATTTCGTTACATGTTTTTCATATTGCTTCAGACACTGGTATCCTTGCTGGATCCCCTGACTGAACAGCAAGTGGTTGGCATTAGTTTTAGGAGTTCAATAGTTGCTATTGAAATACAAACTATTTTATCACTATGTTAGTCAATTACACATTAGAGAAGTCTTGAGATGCTTACTGTGTTATACCTTAGTAGAAACTATTTTATGATATGACAGCAATCTCTAATGAGCTATCTCGGTGCACACAAAACATATGACAACACCATTGGCAATTCAGCGTGCTATCACTGAGCTCCTTTCAGGACTTTAGAAATTCAGACATGGAAATTCGATGAAAGCTGTAATCATGTCAAATGTATATGTATATGTATGTATCATGTGAATTATTCTAATTCTTGGTGAATTTCGAAATTTCTATGTATATGTGAATTTTGAAGCAATTTCTATGTATCATGTATATGTGAAATATAATGTATTTAAATTTTGAAATTTCTATGTATCATGTCAAATGTATATGTATCATGTGAATTATTCTAATTCTTGGTGAATTTCGAAATTTCTATGTATATGTGAATTTTGAAGCAATTTCTATGTATAAGTATATGTGAAATGTAATGTATTTGAATTTTAAAATATATATGTTGAATCTATAATCTTATAAAATTACTATACAAAACTATAAAATTGAATGTGTGGAGTGTATATTTCAATAGAAAATTTGTTCCACAACAAGTGGTAATGCCCATTCAGGCCAAGTATGACACACCACATACATTGATATTAGCAACTGTAACGCATGACAAAATGGTGATTACACCTTATATATGAAGAACATTGATATTAGCAACTCTAACGCATGAAAAAAAATGGTGATTATGCCTTATATATGCAAAATGTTGATATTACGCCTTATAAATGCAAAACATTGATATTAGCAACTCTAACGAATGACAAAATGGTCATTCAAGTTGTGCGAAGATTCATCTCATGACTTTGTTAATTTAAAATTTCAGACAAACTTGCTGCACATGGCCTCTAATCAGGGAAAAGTGCCGGATGGCGCTGAGCCCGTGAACCAAAGCTCGGAGCAAAGCCCGACAAGGTTCCTCAACCTAGAACAACCCGAGACAACAAGTGTACACGAGGTAATTCTTTAGTACCATTCTTGAGTAGGATGTGCTTTCCGATGAAATTCTTCACGTAGACGGGGTAATTCTCTAGTAAGGCCAAACGACTAATGAAACGGTCAAAATGTAGGGTTAGACATCAGGTGAACAAAGGCAACGTCGAGGGTGAGGTCCTAGCAAGATGCACACAGGTGAACGAAAAGTGATCGTAGATCTTAATGTAGTCGGGGAACCAGCTATACCCGCATCATTGCTTGCGCCATGTAGGATAGCATCCGGGGTCCTGGCTAGAGATAATGTGCCCATCATCTACAAATCATGGACACGTCAACGCGATTGCCCGTTGTATATTCCCGATAACATCAAGGAAATATTGCGGACAGAGTTGACAGCCAAGTTTCAGTTTTTCGAAGATCAGTTGGAGCTTGCCAGGAAACGTGCACTACCCGTCATGGGATCCACATGAAAGAACTAGAAGACAAAGCTAAATAAAGAGTATGTCAAGAAGGATCAAATGCCAGATTTTAATAGATACACGAGGTTAGAGCAATTTTGTGATGAATTAAATGCGATATAAGAAATCGATGAAGCCCGAACTATCGACCACCAAAACAAGGCAAATTCGGACAAGAACATTTACCCCCATGTGCTAGGCACCAGTGGCTACGTGAGGAAAGTACCCAAGTGGGATGAACAGGAAGAATAGCTAACTTGTAGTGGTGTTATTACTGTGACGTCCGAGTTGGCCCCAAGATCAAAGTACTGGCTGCTTGCGAGAGGAGCTAGTCTATCGGATGATGGTAGCTTAAGCTTCAGAAGTGAGAAAGATGAAGAAATTTTGAAGAAGATCGCAGATGCCCACTCCCAAGCTACTCAGGGCTCCTTCCAGCCAAGAAGGGAGAATGATGAGCTAACACGCGCCTTGGGTAATAAAGAGGATCCTGGTCGCACCAAAGGGTTCGGCTTGGTGCCCTAGAAAGCAGCGTTCCTAGAGGATGCCGAAATTTATAAGCGACCAAAGAAATCTAGATAAGAACAGTTGGGTGAACGTGTACGAGAAATAGAAGATCGGATGCACATAAGGGAAATTGAATTTGAAGAAAAGATGCAAAAGATGCAAGAAATGGTAGCAAACGTCCTTAGCGAACGTAAGTCACAAGACGTCGGCCACCAGCTCCAGAGTCCCGCCGATGCTCATAAAAGTAGCCAAGCATCCGTGGGCCCTCCTGAAGAGGACTCAGCATGTAGTTTTCCTGTGGATAAGATCATAGAGCCGACACGCTGCAGTCTGCACCTACCCGTAGCGAACATTACCATCAAGGTGGCTGAAGGGGCGGCTTGGCCATGCATCGAGGGGCAGATCAACATCCCAATTCCTCAGGAATACACTAGAGTATCAGCTGACAGCGTGGTTGAGAGATACCGCAAAGTTGAGGTTGAGATCTTGGGCGAGGAGGAGAAAAATAATCTTGGACAAAACCTAGGCACATTTATCGCGTGGCGTAAGCGCTACATAAAGTTTGGCTTAGATGATGACGACAACGATGATCATAATAATGATGACGAGGCGGACACTCCACCTAGGAAAAGTCCTCCTCTGGCGTCACCCAAAAAAGGTCCTTCTCCTGCTCTAGCACCACAAGACAGAAATCAAAGAGCACCGCGATCTCAACATTCTACACGGTCAGGGGGGAAAAGTTCCTCATCTATGAAGCCAGCAAAAACTCTTAGCAAGAAACGAGCATGTGACCTGACCGAAGAAGAAACTAGAAGGGAAGTAGACGCCAGTGTAACAGCACACTTCAAAAAGACGCCACCACCTGATAAGGTTGTAATCGAAGCTGCCAAAACGGGATTTCTTCGTGGGTTTAGCGACGGTTAAATAGATAGGACGGACAACTGAATCTCCTCAACTTAGCCAACGATCAGCTTACGAACGCATCTCTAGAAAGAAATCTAAAGGAGATGATGGTAAAACATCTGTTGCTGGAGGCCAAAGTGGTGCTAAAGGGCAGAAGCCCCCTCTAAAGTGGCCATTCGTTAACAAGAAACCTTTGGTGGATCCAAATGAGGAGTCCATACTGATAACACAGCTACGACCATCTACATCAATGGTCCTGGCAGTATGTCCAAGAGACAAAGAACGATGCTTTCCCCGTCAAATACAAAGATGTGGATTTTCACAACATGGACGGCGTTTTCTGGGTAGAACACATGGAACTATATCAGTTGTACCAACGAGATGCCCTGGACGTGTCTATATTAAGAATGTGAACTCTGTAAGTCTCTTGTATAATTCATGTTGTACATTCACGTACCCTTAAACTGAGGGTCTGACTTCTTTTTTTTTTGTAGAATAGAGGTAATGACACTTAGAGCGGACTTAAATGAAAAGATAGGATTCCTCGACCCCGGCCTTGTCAACTGCAAACTTATTCTAGATCCAAGAACGACCAAAGAGGTTGAGGAGTACATACTCAAGGCGTTGTTAAAGCTACAAGACAAGACCTACGTACTTTTACCCTATAACTTTCAGTATGTGTTTCCCTGCCTACTAGTCTCGCGTATTTGATGCGCAACACTATGTGTCGACTAATTGGCTTCTGCAAATTTCATTGGATCATCCTCGTCATCATGTTAAATGAAAGTAACATCGCTATCTTGGACTCAATGAGGAAACCAACAAGCGATTACAAAGAATTAATAGAGTTGCTTGACAGGTAAACTCGGTCATTACATTATTGCTTCAGCAATCTTCCATTCCATTGCACCTAATTAATTTTAATGACTACTCGAAACCATGAACAGGGTGTATGCAAAATACCGCAAGAAGAGCTAGCGGTGTCGTCCATTCACGAAGAAGTTCAGAATAAAAATAGATTTTTCGTGCCTGAGACAACCCCAAGGGAACAATTTATGTGGATACTACACAATGACACATATGCACGCGTTCGTCACTGACAGTACGGACTACAACGGCGAGCTGGTATATCATTACATGTTGACCCATACTTTTCTTTGTAAAGATGATGACACTAATTAACGCTTCAAATTCTCCCATGACAGCGTGTGAAGCAGGGCACCAGCAGCCTGCTCGACAACGAAATTGAAGCCCTTCGAGAGGAGCCACTACCACCATCATGCTCGTACCTACCACCTGCCCAGCTTCTAGATTCTGCCTCTACCCTAGAGGCAGCCATGGCATGCTAGAATTGGTCCTCCTCATTAGCATCACCCGTGTACTCTGAGTATACACTTCACCTCGATGGGGAATCTCCAGCTGCTGCTTCTTTCCTCAGCATCTCCTCTCTCCTGTCCTTCCTCCTATCCCTCGTCCTATCTAGCTCACGCTGAAAATACTCGCGAACATCCACAGGAACTTTACTACAATGGAGGACACTTGTACCAAGACCTGCCAAGTGTTGCTTTAGTCGGGTCGCACCACTCCCTTTCTTCTCCAGCACCCAACTTCTTGTCGTGCTCTCACACCACGTTGACATGGTCTGCCATCTGCTAATAGAAAACAATAAAAATAAGCATACAAACTAATATCGCTACTTGAACAAATACTACCATTTGCGGCTATCGTCCATTGCTACTTGCCATAATTGAACAAATATTGCTACTTCACATAAGATAACAAATATTGATACTTTACAATTTACATACTTGAACAATTATTGCTACTACATACAAGTATGCATCAGTGAGCAAATCAGCGAGAAAATTTCATTATATGTGCAATTAGAGAGCAAATTTCATCATATGTTACTCCCTTTTATTCAAGCTACAATCAAAAGTAGCAACATCGTAGCACCTACTAGCTAGAGGGTTCACAGTTTCACACTATAGATTAGACATGTTATATACTTACGTATGATTTTCAATAGCAAAAAATGATCACTGTAACATCCCAAAATTTGGAGTTTTGGAATGTTTAAAATCAAAAATGAACCATTTGCATTTTCTTGGAATTAACCGAAGCTTAAGTTGAATTTTCTAATAATGAGAAGATTTAAATTGATTAATCTATGCATCAAATCTAAGGTTTCCCATTTTTGTGGAGTTCCTTATGTTTCAAGGAATTTTTTTGTATTTTTAGAGATTTTTTTGAGTTTATTTGCTATTTATTCAAATTTATTTGGATTTATTCGGTTTTTTAGAAATTTCTTAATTCGGAAAAGGTTTTAAAATTCTTTATTCTCTTTCGGGCCGAATCCTCATCGGCCCAATTCCTATTCCCCGTAGCCCGCTCCTGTTTCGGCCCAACCCACCGAAAACCCTAGGGTCCGATCGTTGGATCTCGATCCAACGGCCATCGCTCGCCCGCATAGCCGCACTCACCCGGCCGTCGGATCAGCGCCTCACGGACGGCTTCGATCGAGCTGCGTCACGCCGCCGCCTGGAAAGCCTAGCCGCCTCGGAGACCTCGCGCCGCACACCGCTTTCCATGTTTTTCGCGTCAGGCCCGCCTCCCGAGGCTTTAAAAGCCGTCACCGACCCTAGCCCGCGGTTCGCCTCCCCGCTGCGCGCATTTTGCCCTACCTCTTGCCGTCCGAGACCCCGCCGACACGCCGTACACCCTCGCCGAAGTGTGCCGCCACCCGAAGCCCTTCCGCCGCAGTTTCCTCCCTCTCCGGTGTGCCTCTGCTGTCTCTGTGGGTATGATTGAACTCGTCGCGAAGCCCTCTTCCAAATCCGCTGTATCTTCCGCCCGATCCGGTGCCGTTTCGCCGCGTTGCAGGTCGTCTTCCTCGCTGCCGGCAGAATAGCACCGCCCCTCGCCGTCGACCTCAGTCGTGAGCTCTCCACCGTCTGATCGCTCGCTGACGCTCTGGATCATGCCACGCATCCTCGCCGCTTCCTTACCCCGTCACCGTTCGATCCTGAGTCGCCAACAGATCAGCGCCGCGTGCCTAGTCCACGTGAGCGCCTCGCCAGCTGCCCCATCACCAGCCGTGTGGCTGCCAAGTCAGCGCCCACCTCAGCCCTAGCCGCCGCGTGGCATGCCACGTCGACGTGGTCTGCCGCATCACCCGAATGTCGCCTCGGTGCTCCCAGTCTACCGTAGACCATCTCACTGACATGTGGGCCCCAGGTGTCAGCGAGAATTCCTTTTTTCCTTTTTTAGATTTTCCCGAAATTCTGAAATTCCAGCCAATCCCGTGCTGACACGTGTCACCCCAGGGGATTTTCTCTGAATTAAATCTTCCAGGAGCCCGTTCTCCTTCATCTGAACTCCGATTGAGGCGATTAAAATTTCTAAATTTTTATAAAATCAAGATCTACATACCAGAGCTATTTATTTTCAGATTTGAGCTTGTTTGCTTCTCTATTTTGTATTTATTTGGTTTCGTTGCTTTATTTTCCGGTAGACGCGAACCCCGAAGGAGCGAACGGAGACTTTGAAGACCAAGACTCAGCACTAGATCAGCAAGGTAAGTCGTAACCTTTGATCATATTGAACCCATGTTTACAAAAGTAATTTGTTTTATATAATTGCATGCTATTTGTGTATCAATGCTAGTTTATGGGAGTAACTATTCACCTGATTGACATTATGCTACCTTGATTATTGGAATGCCATGTATCCATTGTCAACTTTAGGATGGGACATTATTAGTTGGACATAATCATAGTACCAACATGGGGTTATCGTAGCTATACTTAGCCATGCTTAGTTGTCCGATGGGATTCATATCACCTGTGAATTAATGATTAATCTTGATTTAATGAGATATTGAATTGTGGTTGTTGACCACTGTTGTAAAACTTGTTGTACCATGGCAGGGGATGCCTTTGGTCTTGGTTGAACGAAATGTTTTCCCTTGGGCAAGTGATCGTGCAGTAAAGGGGGTGTTGTCTAGCACATTGGGATGTGGTTGTCTTGCCTGAGATAACTTAAGGACTTAATCTTGTGCGCCATTGGACTGGGCCTAACCGTGCAACCACAAGTCCGGTATGGGACGAACCTAGCTGATTAATTTGCAATGTCTTGTCTTGAGTACTGCCAAGTGTTGGTGTGGGTTCCGGGATGGATGGGTAGACTCACATGGCTCAAGAGGGGCCCCGAGGGCTAAACCTTAGAGGGCGATCTGAGTTTAGACATGCATTGTAAAGGCTTTGTAGTGATCTCTCTGCCGACACACCAAAGGAAGTGTGTTCGTAGCGCTTGGCACTAAGGGATGATCATGTCTTGTGGGTAAAGTTGTACAACCTCTGCAGAGTGTAAAACTATTCGAATAGCCGTGTCCGCAGTCATGGACAAGCCCGGAGATTTCACACGGGGTATAGAGTGTTTCTTGAAATGTGGAATTGTTGGGATGTGAATGGGGAGTTCACTGTTGTTTTGTTGTCTCAAGCTATACTGTTGAATTGTGTGGTTGATACTTGCTTCGAATGATGTAGGGTGATGCCTCGTCATTCTGTTCATGTTGTCTACCATTGATTTATCAGTTATTTATTATTGTTTTATCAATCTGCCGTCAATCTAGTTATCATATTTAAATTCAAGTTATTGCTTTCTGCAAATGAACCCTATGACTATCCTTTGTCAAGCCGTGCATGAATATATTGCATCATTTCCCTACGGCTTGCTGAGTACATTTTGTACTCACGGCTTTATGCCCTTGTTGTTCAGTTGCTGAGGAAGGACCAGGTAATGGGTATCAAGAGGAGGAGTACTATGAAGACTACGTCGACTAGGATGGCGTTTCCCCAGACGATTGCCTGTGGCATGTCGAATGGCCCAAGTTATTTTATTTCCGCTGCAACAGTTTTATTTGTTTCTTAAGCCAAGAGGCATTGGTGTATGAACCTTGACCATAAGGTCGTTTGCTTTATTCAATAATAACTTGCTTCTTCTTAGTTATTTCGATGTATGGATTGATATGTCATCTATGTTTCCACTGTGTGCACTAGCGTGATCCTGGACTAGTGTAGTATACACAGAGGGTTTCGGATTTGCATATCCGGGTCACGACAATCACACAATTCATAGCCACAACGGTACTAATCAAAGCATCACAATCACCACGCATATTAATTTATTTTTCACCTTCATCGTCATTTACCATCCAATGGTAAGTACCAAGTTTAATCAACACAGATAAGTTCATTCAACTGTATGGCAAAACAATACAATCCAGTGAATCCGCGGATAGCATGCCAAAATGGAAAGCCAAATCACACAAACATGCTCATTCCATTGATGATCAGTTTTCAGAAAAAACCAAATAAAAATTGCAACAAACCTAGCGAAAAATCACCTAAAATCGTAAAATTTGTTTGCGCTATTGAAAATTGAAGTATTCGCGATAAACTGAACAAACCGCTCGATTTTCTTACCAAACCAAGCGAAAAACATCGTCATTGGCGGTTTTCTAAGCCAATGGCCGGATCTGGCTGCTTGATGGTGCGATCGCTTTCTTTAGGAGTCGGGAATGAGGTAGTGCAATAATGGAGCTGCCTTGCAGTGAATGATGTGGTCAGGAGGAGATGCCCCTTTGGGTGGGCCATTTGGCCAAGGTGGGCCAGGCTGGGCTGTCAAGAGAATATGGTTTACATCTTTGTAAGATGTCAAGATCAAACTTGATTGCATTTTCGAGATACAGAAAAGTCAAAATATTACTAACGTAGTGTTGGAAATGATTCAAGACAAAAGATTGTATGTAACAGCTATATGATATAAAATAACTAATGAATTACCCAAAGTATGAATAATATAGTGGATTACTCAAAGTATGAATAATGTAGAAGTAGAGGGAATTCTTTCTTTCTTTGTTTCTTGTTCTATTCTTTCATGCATACAACCCTCTATTTATAGGTAACATGAGAGGTTTGAACTAAATAAAGAGTTACAAGAATTGATACTATGTAGGTTTCATAGTAATAGCATGGAGTTTCTCCTTCAATTGATACATGAGAGTTTCTCCTAAAAGGGGTTATGGACATCCATTTAAAACAATACTTTGTAACACTCCCCCTTGGATGTCCATTAATTTGTGAATATGTATGCCTCGTTAAAAACCTTACCAAGGAAAAACCCAGTGGAAAAAAATCATGGTTAAGGGAAAAAGAGTACATAACATATTCACTCCCCCTGATCACTTAAGATCTCTGAATCGATAAAGTCCAATCATACTGGTCAATTTCTTGAACGTTGTAGTAGGAAGTGCCTTTGTGAATAAATCGGCGAGATTCTCACATGAGCGAATTTGCTGGACTTTCAGAACACCATCCTTTTGAAGGTCATGAGTGAAGAAAAATTTTGGTGATATATGCTTCACTCTGTCCCCTTTGATATATCCCTCCTTCAGTTGAGAGATGCATGCTGCATTATCCTCATATATAATGGTAGGCTCTTCCTTGTCTAAAAGTAGGCCGCATGATCTTTTAATATGCCCTGTCATATTTCTTAACCAAACACATTCTCTACTAGCTTCATGGATTGCCAAAATTTCTGCATGGTTAGATGATGTTGCCGCTATAGTCTGTTTCATTGAACGCCATGATATAGCAGTGCCACCACAAGTAAAAACATATCCAGTTTGTGATCGACCATTATGGGGATCAGATAGATACCCTGCATCTGCAAAACCAACTAACTCTTTCTTGTATGCATCAGAAAAATATAAACCCATATCATTTGTACCTTGAAGATAACGAAATATATGTTTGACGCCATTCCAATGTCTTCTTGTAGGACATGAGTCAGATCTTGCTAATAAGTTAACGCAAATGCGATATCAGGTTGTGTATGAGTAGAAAGATACATAAGTGCACCTATGGCACTTAAATATGGCACTTCAGTATGAGAATTTCTTCATCATTATCCGGAGGTCGAAAAGGATCTTTAGTTATATCAAGCGATCTTACAACCATTGGGGTACTTAAAGGGTGTGCTTTATCCATATAAAATTGTTTCAAAATTTTATCTGTATAAGTCACTTGATGAATAATAATTCCATTCTTAAGATGATCAATTTGTAATCCAAGGCAAAACTTTGTTTTTCCAAGATCCTTCATCTCAAATTCTTTCTTTAAGCATTCAACTGCATTTGAGATCCCATTAGTCATTCCAATCATATTTAGATCATCAACGTACACAGCGATTATCACAAATTTATCTCCAGATCTTTTTATGAATACACATGGACAAATGGAATTGTTTGTGTATCCTTCTTTTATCAAATATTCACTGAGACGATTATACCACATTCGTCCGGATTGTTTTAATCCGTATAGTGACTTTCTCAGTTTAATTGAATATTGTTCTCGAGAACCCGCCGCTTCGCGTTTGAATCCTTCGAGGATTTTCATATAAATATCACTATCTAGTGATCCATATAAGTATCTTTGTAACAACATCCATCGACGCAAGTCAAGGCATTCCTTCATTGCGAGTACGATAAGATATCTAAAAGTTGTTGCATCCATCACGGAGAGTATGTTTCTTCATAATCTATACGGTATTTGGGAAAAGCCTTGGGCAACTAATCGTGCCTTGTATCTTGTAACTTCTCCTTTCTCATTTCTTTTTCGCACAAAGACCCATTTGTAACCAATAGGTTTTACACCATTGGGTGTACGAGCTACAGGCCCGAAAACTTCTCTATTTGTCAAAGAATTCAATTCTGCCTGAATTGCGTCTTTCCATTTTGGCCAATCATTTCTTTGTTTGCATTCCTCGATTGATCGAGGTTCTTGATACTCATTACCGTGTATAATTTCTAGCACTACATTATATGCAAATGCATCATTGACGTCAATATCACGGTTCAAAAGTTTTCCTGACATGACATAATTTAATGAGATCTCGGTTTGTGTAGAATCAGTACATATTTCTTCCAAATAGTATTATTAGTCATGTCATTCATCTCTTCAGGAGATTTTCTTGGGCTATTATTTCCTCAACTTGACTATATTTAGCTCCTTTTCTTCTTTGATGATTTTTATCTTTCGAGCCCAATGGTCTACCACGTTTTATGGTAGGTTTTGCCTCATTTGCAATAGCTGGTTGTCCTTTTGGGACACTAATTTTTTCAGGAGCATTAGCTGTAATACCGCAAATCGTTCTCCTGGGTTTTTGGCCGAAATTGTCTTCATTTTCTTGATTCAAGGGTTTATTCTGGAGAAAAGTTTTGTCGCCTCGCAGTTAATAATTCTATTAGCGGTTTTGGTAATCTCCTAGTTTTTGGATGAGGTCTTGAATTTGTTTTGTTTGGCGGTAAGTTGTAATTTCTTGTCGCTTGTCATTTCCGCCAAGCGTTGAAATTTATTTGGGTTGCACTAGTGGTAAAGTTAGATTTTTGGTTTTAGGAGGGTATTTTGATTTCCCCTCCTCACCTAGCCGCATCTCTTTTCCTTTGTGTGGTTGTCCTTCTTCAGCTTGGCGATTTTTCTCCCACTTGTCGACTCCTCCTGGCGCAGCTCTGGCGCCCCTGCCCGTCCCAGTGTCACCCACCGAGCATGCCTCCTCCTGGCTCTTCTTTCCCCCGAGCGGCGTCGGCCTCCTCCTGGCCCTTCTTCCCCCGAGCGGTGCCGGCCACCCCTTGGAACCCTTGCTGTGCGCCACCCCTTGGCCGGCGGTACCCTTCCCCCTGCTCCTCCTAGCTCGGCGCCTCCTTGAATCAACAGCAATGATGGCCTTGGCCAGTGAGCAGCGCCTCCTTCTTCTGGCGGCCGTGGCCTCTCGGCGACAGCGCCCACCATGGCGGTCTTGCCTCCGGCTCCACCAAGTTCGGCGCCACCTCCAGCCATCCCTTCCCCCACAGCCGGTACCACCTCCTTCTGCCTCTCCCATCTTGTGGTAAGTGGAGGTGAGATTCTGGTTATGGATGAGTTGTTGTAGTCTAGATGTTCGATGAAATGTGTACATGCATATCTTTGTGATTATATGATACAAACTCTAGGAATTTCATTTATGTGCATGCATTGAAGTCTTGAACAACCATGTTGGCGATATATCCTCTATCTATCCGCATCCGTAGCTTTCTCCGATGATTTGAGTCAGAACCTATTTGGTTTTTATCATGTCAATTGAGACTTGAGACTTGAGAGGCCTCATCATCTTTTGGCAAGAGAGTCATTATCCGCATCACATGTGGTCACCAGTAAAGAGTTTAATATGCTGCAAAGGTTTAGAGTTGTTGATGATTTGGAGGTTTGAATAATTGGTGATCTAAAAGGAAAACAAGTGGAGTTGAACTGTGCTTCTTATATGCATGTTGTTGCCTCGCCTTAGAATAATAACATGGGGTCGCTTAATAACCTCAAACTATTTGACACTCTTAATTGTTGAATCGGCCAATTTAATTGATTGCATTGATGTCTTCTATTTTGCTGATGGAATTATTGGATACTTGCATTCATGGGTAATTTAGATGGCTTCATCCTTATAACAGAATTCTTGGTTTAAATAATGTTAGGGTTAAATGGGTGTGATGTTCTGGAATTTATTTGCGTATGATCAATATATTGACCTTCAGTGCAATGGGACCAATACAGTGCAACGTCTTCGATTTAACTTTGTGTGTATGAATAAGCACGTCTGTGCGGGATTGTCATTCTAGAAATTATGTGTGTATCAGTGTATGATATCACATGAGGCATTCCCTTACGTTGCAACATTTTATTTTACTTTATTTATGCATTATTCAAATGTGTTGGCATTCTGTTTAGTCAGTGATTATGGATTGATAACTCTTATCTTTTGTGAACTGTAATGAGTGTTTGTTTATGCTCATTGCTCCTTGATCCCCATCAGTCTGTAAATGAAATGGCGATGCTGAATTGTTTACTGTAATTTCTAGAGTTAGTATATTTGCGAAATTTCTTTGTGCTACTAATTTAGGCGATATGTTGCCCTGGTTTATACATGAGGTTGAATAGACTAGTACGAATGATCATGTATGGAAATAAGGAGGGTGGATGAAAGTTAGCAAATGGAAAGTGAGTAATTTATTTTCAAGTGTATAGTGGTGAACGTGGTTTGGTGGCTGTATGATTTAATTGTATGACGTAAGCATCAGAATGGGTTGCCATGTCTTATTGTTGATTTGGATTAATCTAGTATCGGCAACTCATGAATGTGAGAATTGGCTAGGTTTATGTGAGTGGTTATGGCTATGTTAGTGAGTGGCAATGATTGAAGGGTTGCATTTCATTCTTGTAAATTGCATCGTGCATTCATGATGGAAGAGGCGACCCATTCTGATGTGGGCCTCTGTGCTCACATGTAGTGGGCACGAAAGTCCTACCTCGTAGTCCCATATACGTGGTTGTATGGGAGCGAGTCAGTAAGAGTAGGCACCCTCCACCACGGGGTGGAAGGGGAATGAGAGGGTGCACATCGACGGGTGTGCACTCGGCCATACCGGTATGTGCTAAAAGAGGAGATGAGCATGCATGATGCATCATATGCATGGAAATTGTGCAATCTGCATTGCATTGTCAATGATGGATTATGTTTTATGAGTTGATTATGATGTATGGATATGAGACTCTTCTTTTGTATGGCATATTTGCATCTGCATTGCAATATAACGATGATTTTGAGTAAATGGAAAGGTGTCGAGTTGGATCGAGTCGTGGCCACATCCAAAAAGATTAAAGAGAAATGTGTCGGGGTTTAGTAATGAAGTGAAACAGGTGAGCATGCATAATGCATTACATGATTGAAGAAGTGTGATTGATTATGTCTATTTTGTATTCTCATGTCTGTGTGATGGATTATGCATATTCTGTATTTTCATGTCTGTGTGATGGATTGTGCATATCCTGTATTTTCATATCTGGTTGCGAGATATGATTTATGTTTTCAGGTTATATGCTACGTTTCTTTATCATGGAGTAGTGAACTCCGTCAAAACGAGCCTTGAGGTTGGTTTGGAGAATTAAATTTTGACACTTCATTTTATCCACTTGCTGTTCTTATGTAAGAATGGTTATTATGCTCTTAAGTAGGAAAATGCGAGTGACTATGAAATTATTCTTTGATGTATTTCACTAAGTTATCGACTCACGCTTGTTGTTTGTATTGTTGCAGGTACCTTGAACCGACATGCATGGGTGGGGTAGTAGCACAATCACGTTTGCATCACCACCGTTCCTTCATGTTGGTTTATGGTTATGTTATTACTAGCTCGAGAAAATTCTTGTAAGAGATTGTTGCGGTTATGCGTAATGAGTCCCTGTCCTGTAATAATTATGTGGTGGAGTTTATTAATTTCTATTGGATGCGTGTTTGGTTAACTAAGGACCTGCTAGAATGATATTATATAACTGCAAATGTTTTTCTGTCTGCTGAGTGGATGTCCTAGTTTTAGGGGAGGTGCTGCCGAAATTTTTAATAAGTTCAGCAACCTTCTAGTTGTTCGCTTGTTTTGCTATTATTTATTCTTAGCGATTTGGAATTGTTTGGTGCTAGAGAGGGTAACATTCGGGGCACGGGGTGCCAGGGTGTTACAGTTGGTATCAGAGCGGGCTTTAGGTCCGTGGTATGTGAAATTAGTAATTTACTCTAGAGTAAACTAAAATTTGCTGTCTGAGAGTAGAAACATGGCATAGATATCTACTGTTAAAAATTTGGCCTCAGGGTAACAACCTTAAAATCTGGAATAGCGTGGTTCATTAATTAAAATTTGACACACTTTGGTGCACAGTAGGAAGGGATGGGAATCATTGCATTACGCTTAATTGTTGCATTTAAGCTTTGATGATTGAATGTTAAATTATTGTGCATATTGCTTTGAAAAAAAAGATTGTTTGAATCATTATGCTTTCGCCTTCGTGCTTTTGACCTTGTTAAGGGCCTTGGTTGTTGGTGTGGCCACGGAAAAGGTTGTGTTGGTGATTGTGGCTGGGTAGGGCCACCACCGGAAGTTTGAGAACCTCTCGAGGTGAGGGTCGTCGTTTGTGGTGGCATAGTTTAGAGAGTGGGTGGAGATGGTCGGATTTCTTTTACCGTTCTGGACTTCGGTTTCTTTGGTTCTTGTTGGTTATCGTGGGTTGCCTTGTGGAGAAAACTTTTGTAGTCGTTGTCCTCTCCATTTAAGAAAGTGATCGAAGTTTATTTGGTGCAAAACTTAAGTCATGTGGATTTTCAGTGTTAAGGTCTTATCGGAAAAGATTCGGTTGATCATTTGTTTTCTTCTTGTATACATCTTCCTTCGTGGAAGCTGTAAATCTTGAGATGTACTTGAAGAGCTTGCACATACCAGAGTTGGGCATTTGAGAGTCGAGTTCTTTTGTGCTTTAGGGATTAGGCTTCCTTGGAAAAAATGGTTATTGGTGTTGTTCCTGCTGGTGAGCTGTCGTTTTATTTAAGGTCGGGGTCACATTTAGGTTTCTGTGGGTCAGTGACCCACGAGGATATTTAAAACTCAGTCTGTGATGTATGGTTAGAATATTGAGATGATGTAAAATACCGATTTGGTTAAAGTGAATTTGTAATGGTAGAGAAAGATTAATCAATATGATAAGTGATCTAAAGTGAAGGTTGATTAGTGTTTTATGCAAAGTGTTGCGAGTTAGGGAAGTTAATGGGAAGTACGGGATTGTGTTTTGACAAGGCTAGTATGGATCACGATTGAGTAGGTCTAGGACCTTTTGATTGCTGGATTATTATAACAAGGTGATGGTATAAAGCACTGGAGTATGAAGGTGTAGAGACATGAGGATTGCTGGTTTATATTGTTTATGGGTTAACTAAACTATGGATTGACAACATGTCTAGTGGAGATCGTATCGAATGGTTAGGATTACTTTTGGTTGAATGAACTTGGGATGCTAAAAAAATACTAACTTAGAGGTTGTACGGAAGTTGATTGGTGATCGTGCCGAAGCTAATGTTGCAAAGATGGGTTTTAAGCTTTGAATAAACAATTGTAAACTTGATGGTTCGTTATAGTTAGTAAACCAAAAGAAAATGTTGAGGAGCATCCTATGTTGGATGAACTGCTAAGTTAATAGTGTTGAAAAGGTGATGCCGTGGCCCTCCTTGTTGATTTTATGAGATAAATTTGGCTTAGAGGCATGATAGAATAAAAGGCCCAATGTCAATTTTGTGGTCATGGGTAAGATGAAATGTGGTAAAATGGTTAAGAAGGGAGATTGGATTGAAGCTTAAAGAGGGAATTGGAGTTGAGTTTAGAGGTTGGCACCTTGTTCTTGCGAGTGGAATCGTTGATTAAAAGTTATAGTATGTTTTATGACTAAGAGAAGGCTAGATTTGAGTACCTCAAAGTATCTTTGTGCTAGCGGTATGTTATGTTGATGTGAGACTTGGCATATTAATTAAATTGATTGAGTTCCTTAGCGAGAGAAATAGAGGACAAAGGTTGAGAAAGCGTAGTCCGATTTGAGCCTAATCCCTGTCGTTAATAGTTGGATTTGGAAATTTGGTTTATCGCTTATTTCCGTTTGAAGTCCTTGCATGGGTGTTGTGAGTTTGCCAGGAAGTTTTAAGTCCCTTGTGGACTTTGGTTTTGGTTGGCATGCTCCGAATTCGGGGTCGAATTCCTTTAAGGGGGGAGAGTGTAATACCGCAAATCGTTCTCCTGGGTTTTTAGCCGAAATTGTCTTCATTTTCTTGATTCAAGGGTTTATTCTGGAGAAAAGTTTTGTTGCCTCGCAGTTAATAATTCTATTAGCGGTTTTGGTAATCTCCCTAGTTTTTCGGATGAGGTCTTCGGAGCTGTTTTGTTTGGCGGTAAGTTGTAATTTCTTGTCAGTTGTCGTTTCCCGCCAAGCGTTGAAATTTATTTGGGTTGCACTAGTGGTAAAATATAGATTTTTGGTTTTTAGGAGGGGTATTTTCGGGATTTCCCCCTCCCTCACCTAGCCACATCTCTTTTTCCTTTGTGTGGCTGTCCTTCTTCTAGCTTGGTCGATTTTTTCTCCCAGCTTGCCGACTCCCTCCCTGGCGCAGCTCTGGCGCCGCCCCTGCCGTCCCCCTAGTGCCGCCCCCACCGAGCATGCCTCCTCCTGCCTCTTCTTTCCCCGAGGCGTCGGCCTCCTCGGCCCTTCTTCCCCGGCCAGCCACACTGGAACCCTTGCTGTGCCACCCCTTGGCCGGCGGTACCCCCCTGCTCCTCCCAGCTCGGCGCCCTCCTCCAAGCAATAAGAGAAGGCCAAGTGGGCAGGCAGCGCCTCCTTCTTCAGCAGGCCGTGGCCTCCCTCCAATCGGCAGGCGCCCCTCCGGCCATGGCGGTCTTGCCTCGGCTCCACCAAGTTCGGCGCCACCTCTAGCCATCCCTTCCCCCACAGCCGGTACCACCTCCTTCTGCTTCTCCCATTTTCTCTGCGCAAAAAGCGTATTTTTGCAGACTGGCCTTCTCTCTCTCATTCTACCTACATCACTGACACGCCGGGCGCACCCGTCAGCCGTTGTTTTGAACGTGTCGTGTGATCACTATGGGAGAGAGCTCTATGGATATTGTTGCATCCATGGACCAGCGATCGTTCTCGCCTTGGTCTTTGAGCCAAGCCATGGCATCCACCTGAAGCTATTTCCATTTTACCAATTCCTGCTCATCTCCATAGCTGAGCTGTTCGAAACGCCACCGTCGTCTCCAGCCCTAGTGCACACCCTCAACCACACCCCGTCGAAGTCCGAACCATATCTGGTGAGCTCCTGTCTCGATGTTTTTGTGTCAAAGGGTCCCTTTTCTCTCCTCTTCAAAAGCTAAGTAGGCACCTAAAAATATGAATTAATGTAGGATCGAAATATACTAATGTAGCAATCAGAGGGGGGTGAATGATTGCGCGGAAGCTAAAATCAAAATTTTGAACTTTTCAAACACCCCAATTGAAACTCAAATTGCTTGAAAATCAGTTTATGCAGTTGAGAAACAAATAGACCAGTCTGGGCGACCAGTAGATCACTTGAGCAACCAGTTTGGGCACTTGGGCGACCAGTAGAGCACTTGGGCGAGCAGTTTGGCACTTGGGCGAGCAGTTTGGGCACTTGGGCGACCAGTAAAGCACTTGGGCGACTAGTAGAGCACTTGGGCGACCAGTTTGGCACTTGGGCGAGCAGGTTGGGTACTTGGGCGACCAGTTTGGCACTTGGGCGAGCAGGTTGGGCGAGCACGTGAACAGTTGGGCGACTACGCGCACAGTCTGGGCGAGCAGACCGATATATGTCCACTAAAATAGAAATTTCTGAAGATCCACCCATTGGATTGATGTGAAATGTTAACTGTAGATATTAGACTGAATTCCACAGCTAACACAAAAAGAATCAGGTCTATCGGATCTATGGATCTAAAGTTATGTCCTTCGCAAAATGACTAAATCCGGGCGACCACGCGAGCAGTCGGGCGAGCAGGACATCAATCTGGGCGACCTCAAATTACAAAAGATCTAACCGTTCGATTGATGTAAAATTTTAACTGTATAAACCAGACTCAATTCCAAAGTGAACAAAAAAAGAATCAGGTCGATCGGATCTACGGATCTAAAGTTATGACTTTCGCAAGATGACTAAAATAATTAGTGATCTAACAGCTGGGCGACCAGACTAGCAATCTGGGAGACCACAAATTACCAAAGATCTAACCGTTGGATTGATGTGAAATTTTAACTGTAGAAACTAGATTCAATTATGAATCAAACCCAATAAGAATCAATCCGATCGGATCTATGTATCAAAAGATATTACCTTCGCAAGATGATACCTTTGCAAGGAACCGAACTCCGTGATGAACTTCGTGACTGCTGCGACGTACAAAACACCAGAGAGGACTTCAGTTGCCTCGGATCAATCTTCTAATCACCAAAAGCAAGATCATGTTCAGATCATCATCTATCTTCTAGTTGATGTGATGCATGCATGCACGATCAATCTTGATTTGTTTTCTTCACACTGTGCGGCTGTCAAAACTTACGCAAGAAAACTCATCCACACAGAGATACTTGGATTGCAAGATTGATCTTTATTTCTTTTGTCTAAAGTACTCCCACACAAGAGTACAAACCCTAAAACCTGAACGCTCACAATAAACAGGAGACACCTCCTCCTATTTATACAGAGCAAACTCACAGAGATTGACTACAACTCCACTTCCAACATGGAAAGAGTCCGTGTTTATCTCAACTTAGCCCAACATGGCCAAAACCAAAACCTTGCACGCATGATCAGCCCACCTGCTGCACATACGTGACTAACCAGCCTTCATGTGCATGTTCTCTAGCCCGAATATCCCGCATGACATCCTTGACCACCAAGACCTCGATTCCTCCCTGAACCTAGGCCCGAACCTCAATTCCTCCATGAACCTAGTTCCAGTCCCGTCATCGACCACGTTCGCCCTCAAGCAACACATGCACATGAATAAACAAAAAACAATTCCGAGCACAAGTCCACGACTTGACTCAAAGTTAATCCATGCAACCACTCACATGAGTGCATTGCATAAAACAAACTTCATCATGCTATCACCAGCATGATAATCATCTCAACATAGCACATGCACAGGCACCACACATGCCATAACCAAAATCACTTTACAATGCCAATTTCACCATTCAACCAATTTTTCATCACATGATCTCACAATTAAACCTTATTCGTACGTTGGATTAGAGGTGACACCCATACTCTACTTAAGTGTATACGCACTGCCACCAATAGTCCTGTGCATAGAGTACTAACCAGATAGTCCTCACTCAAACAAATATGAGCCACCTAGTTGCACCGTATACACTTACGCAATCAAGAGAGTTTTAATTCTTTTTCAAATAACCATACCAGGATTGGAACAAACCTTTCTGGGCATGGCACACACCGGTCGTCTCAAAACCTTAGTATCATCCACTCCCACCGAGGGGTGTACGTGTACATCGCAATAGAGAACCAACGACGGTCGCAGTGTACACGCGTCGGACAGTTAAGGACAATTCCGAGTACCCAGATATGTGGCAGAAACTAGTTCCCAAAATCAACGCCTAGCGTTCACATATCCCGCATTCGAGATGCATCATTATACATACACACATGTCTAAGTATTTGACATAGTATAAACATAGACTAAAAAGCTATTACAATTAGTTAATATTACAAACATACAGCCTACCAGCCAAATATTACAAACAAAAGTAGATTGCAGCGAAAATTAAGCATAAAGCAAAAGTAAGATAGCGGTATGCTCATCCATAAATTCAGAGGCAACCAACTAGGAAGAGCCCTAGTTCATTCATCCAAGTAGTCATCGGACCCCGGTGCATAGTACGGATCATCGGAGATCTCTTTTGTACCTTTGTCTATATATTATGAATTAAGCAATGGTAAGTACACGTATGTACTTGCAATATTTTAGTGTATGGAAATAAAATGGACAGAACTAGTGCTCGAACGTCCGAGATATTGTTCATTCCATCGGACGCCTCTTGCAACATTTTTTTCAATGCTTGAAACATTTTTTCGGACGTGTGCAACATTTTTTTCAACGCTTACAACATCCGTTTATTGTGCCGCATTTCACTGTTTGTCGAAGAAAAATAAATGTTGCACGCATTGGCAAAAAATGTTACACACGTAGAAAAAATGTTGCAATGCGTCCAAAAAATTCAGATATTCGAACTGTAGCAATTCCGAAATAAAATACATGCAAGGTTAGTCCAAGGATAATGAGCCACTACACTAAGTTTTATTTTCAGAATAATGCAGATTTTATTTGCAAAAGAGTAGTTCATCAAACGGTAACAAAATTGAACGGAGCACTTGATATGAAACTAATAACAGTAAGTAAAGTTCAATACCATCATTTCACAACCATCCTTTGCCATGAATAGTGAGTAAATAATAGCCAACCTTGGCTTACAATTATACCAATCCATCACAACATAATTTCCGAAAACCTTTGAAAAAACAAAGCTATACTTGACATTACTTCCCTGAGTTGCTCATGACTGTGAACACAGCTAATTAATTAGATTTAAATCTCTGCAGAGAGTGTATACTTTACTTATATAACACATTCTAACAATTATGTCAACTAGGCCTCACAATACTAGGAGGGGGGAAAAATGGTGGCAACAGGGGTGGTCGTGAGGAAAAAGGTTTGGTACGGTGGGCGATCGTCGGTGAAGGAAAATAAGAGTAGGGGAGGCGTGTTGGCAGAGAAGCAAATAAGAAATGGTCGGTCGTTAGCACTACTACCATTGTCAAGAAAAGTCGCTCAAATGATCTCGCATGCGAGTTTTGATTGCGGAACTGGAATGCTCATGCGATGAGGATCGCGATGGTATGATTGAAAAGGGAGTAGTTTAGAGGTGTTCTTGCGTTCTATGTTCTTGGCGACTGGAACAAATGTCCGGAAGGAGCAAGAAATAGGGAACGGGGAGGACAAGGTTGGCGGAAATTAAACACTGGAAGAATAATTTTTTTGTACTGGGTTTTAGATGCGAAATCATACACCTAAAACTAAATAAAATTCACATCTTTAACTTACTGACGCCAAATAAATTACTAAAGCAGCTTTTGAAAATCGAGGTGTTACAAGCTATCAATCAATCTCATCGATTGTACAATATAGCATCAAAACCGCACTGATAGGTGAGATTGGGCTAGTGCGGGGACGAAGGGTGTACTCCCTACTCATAGGGACCACGCTGGGTAAGCAAAGTCTACCAATATAACGTTTCAGCTCTTGGGATGTTGTAGAGGTATTTCTTATCCTGAAGAGTCTATCAACGAGTGGTTTGTTGTTAGAACCGGTATTGTAAAGGTTTTGTGATAAGCTCTCAAATCGTGTACTGATGGTATCACATGATATTTAAGTTTACATGGTGGGATGTTTATGTCGTGCGGGTAAGTTCTATGGCCTTTGTAGAGTGTACAACTCCATTTAAATAGTTGTATCTCCAGTTGTGGATGACTTGGTGAATCCTCTATTGTAGCTTTCTTATTTTTAAAATAGTATTGGGAGTGTATGGATCAATGTGGAATTCATGCACGGTTGACCGGTAATAAGGGTACGTTTTGCTGTAGTTTAATATTTTGTGGCAGCATGCCAATGGTTAATTATGCTTCATATGCTTTATGTTTATTTGTATCAAATATCAAATGCTCTTGTAATTTTTCGATTGAAATCTATTATTGTTAATTATTGACAAAGAAAGGTTGGTTTATGTAAAATTTAAGAACTTGATAGGATACTGATTTCTAATGTTTCTTCTAGTCAGTTGCATGTCGGTAGGCTAGGCATGCTCACTGCACTTTGTCACCTTTTGCTTTTGTTTCCGTTTCGTGCTTTTGCTATGTAAATTTATTTGGCCAATCGGCCCTTTTTATTGTCAAAACCAATCATGTATGATTTAATTTTGTATGCTTAATATTAAGTGTTACCGAGTGTACATCAAAAGGACACTCGGGATTTAATGGTACACTGTTACATGTCGGGGGATCGCGTTTGGCTCCTAAACTTCTCTAGTGTACTACCTCCACACACTACTACAGAATCAACTTTCACAAACGGCCTATTATAAGCGGTTAGTTGCGTACCGCTTGTGCTCTCTACACCACAAGCGGTTCGTGAGCAACGGACCGAATGGGGTCTCTAGAAACGGTTCTAGACACAAACCCTTTCTAAAACCCTAGCTCTAGAAGCGGTTCGTGTCATGAACCCCTTCTAGAGCTTTAGAAGGGGTTCGGGACACGAACCCCTTCTAAAGCCCTGAGCTCTAGAAGCGGTTCGTGTCCCAAACCCTTTCTAGAGCTCTAGAAGGGGTTCGTGTCCCCAACCGCTTGTAGAAGCCCAGTTTTCGAAATAATAAAAGGAATGCATGCCATACTCTATCAGAGAGCACGCGTGGATGGGTTGGTTAGATAGGTGAGACGTGGGTCACGAGGAGGGGAGTGAGGAGGTCGTGGGTTCGAATCCCAGTCCTCACAATATTATTTTCTTTTGAAGTGACTTCTACAAGCAGTTATAAAACCGCTTGTGATGCTGACGCGAGTATCACTCGTGATTGCTTACAAGCGGTTCTAAAACCGCTTCTAAAAATGGTTTTGAACCGTTTGTGAAAGTTGATTCTGTAGTAGTGACAGCGTGCACTAAGGAAGATACCGTTACGGTTCGAAGCATGCCGGTTGGCACCTGAAGTTCCCTAGTGTACTGTTAGAACACTTGGGATGCTTACCAGAATATTGCTGAGTACATCTCTACTCAATCGGGAAATTACTGACTGTTAGGTGTTATACTTGGTACAATTATTTGACCTGGTAGTGTATTCTTCTAGATGTTGTCCCCTAGGCCTATATGCATGGTGGGCTTGGTTTTATGAAACCGAGGGAGTTTTAAAAAATTGACTACAAAGTATCTATTTAAGCAAAGAAGTATATGTCTACATTAAACTCTCGGTATTTTTGTGTGCGGTTGTGCACGTCTTGACTGCTTTTCTACTCATGCATGCATGTAGCTTGGAAAAGTAATGGTGGGGAAAGAAATTTAGATATATCTGTACTAAAAGAGAAGTGTATTTACATGCATAAGTTACAGACGCATAATCACGCCGGCCTTTTTGTCCGCGGTCCATTTATATGCTCTCTAAGAGAACCTGTCCAAATTCCAATTAGTGCAGCACCAGTAGTTCAGGTTATAGGCTTAAAAAATCATAAGAATCCTTGATTTTGTTTAATCTTCTATTGGGAGCAGAATTCAACCTTTATTAAGATATTTTGAATTTTCATTTAGGATTATTAAAACTTATGTCATTCCCCACAATAAATTTTTTTGGAAAATTTGACTAACAAAAATTATAACAATTATAGCCGTCCAATGGCACGGGACACCTGCAAGTTATACAGTAACAATGCTTAGTTTTGGGCAACTAAAACAACAATGTTCGATTACAACAGACGACGCACCAAACCATTGGAAGCAATTGCATTCTGGATAAATATCACGTAAAAAAATGGCAAATTACGAGTGTATCTGTATCTAATTGATGACCTCTCTTACTCCACGGACAAACATCATCTACCTCGGTGACCTCTTCTGCGCCACTGATCTGAGTCATTTGTGTCCATATTTCGTCGAAATTGCTGCCCAACCGAAGATTATTACCATGGGCCAGCACATCAGTAATGCTCCATTCCCGACCCTACGACGGAAGATAACACGTGTAGACATCAGTAATGTCCGACTCCCGAGCCTACGACGTAACGCTTTTGCTACAGAAACGCCTTTTAAAGGTTCCCTGAAACCGACGAGAGATACAAGAGACCAATGCACAGATTGCAACTGCAGTCATATGGGCAACTGGAGCCAGAACCAGATAGACGCCTACACTACTACAGAACCGACCTTTCCTACCGGCCCATCAGTACCGGTTGGGTACGAACCGGGACTGATATTTAGATCGATCCGGTTCAACGGCCTCTGAACTGCGGGGAGTTATTAGTACGGTTGAAGACACGAACCGTCTTGATGAGATAACATCGATGCGGTTGGTTTCCTGAACCGGTACTATTTAGCACCACTAAATAGTACCGGTTCGTTACACCAACCGTCTCGATGTTATATCATCGATGCTGGTTCGTGTCTTCAACCGTCTTAATCCCAATTAAACTTCTTCCTTCTCCGCTCTCTGCGGACCAGATCATTCGGTCCATGAAAAAGAACGGTGGAGCTTGACCAAGAGCTTGAAAGAAGGAGGAGGTGCTGCAAAATTTCAAAATTTTGGTCATTTTACTCACAACCAAGGTAGCTAAGGTTAGTAATATCATTCCTCACTTCATTTGGTGTTAAATGGAGCCTTTTTTTGCTTGAATTATGAAGAAAATTTGATCTTTTCCCATGATTGATCAAAGATTATGAATGTAGAGGGAGGTGCTTTGCCCAAATTTCAAAATTTTGGTCATTTTACTCAAACCAAGGTAACTAAGGTTAGTAACATCATTCCTCACATTATTTGGTGTTAAATGGAGCCTTTTTGTGCTTGAATTATGAAAAAAATTTGATCTTTTCCCATGATTGATGAAAGATTAATATGAATGTAGAGATCTAGCTTGATCTTTTCAAATATGATACAAAAACTAGCTTGATCTTTTCCATCAGCAAATTATTTTTTAAAACATCATTAATTAAGTGCTAGAGATTTAGAAAAAAATAAAAATAAATGATTGAATAATAATTTAGAAATTTTTAGGTTGTTACAATTTCAACAGAATTTGCAAACAATGCTGTCGTGAATTTTGTTCAGAATTTTGAATCCAGACTCTGATCGACCAATTCTTTTTGTAGGTTGCAAAAACTTGTTGTGTGGGTTTATATTTTGCTTGGATTATTATTTAGCTCGGATTGAAGGTGTGGATCTAGCTAATATTTAGGTTTTGGTTCAACAATTCATTATCGGAAAATGAGGTAACAGTTATCTTGATGTAACATAATGTAGATGGACCGGCGATGGATGTACATGGATCGGCGCTCCCGGAGTTCTTCGGGGTTTGCAAGATTTTCTTCGTCGGCGATGCACACTGACGTCGGGCTACATATCTTTGTCCATGCATAGATCGCAAGAATGAGAAGGAGTGGCCAAAATCCAGCCACCTTCACTTTCATTTGCTCACAAGAGGTTTCATGTCAAACTATACTGCTGGACCAAGCACGGTGAAGAAGAGATTATCTGAGGAAGGCGGTGAAGAAGAAGAGGCGGAACAACAATATCCCTGATTTGGTCAACATGGTTCTTTCGAAGATACATTGGGGAGTGTGGTGATGATGACCTAGACCAGATCTTTGCGTGATGGAGAGGAGAATACATCGATGAAAGACATTACGAAAAGTTCCAAATACTATGGGAGGACCACGGAACACCGTTGTACCCAAACCGTCGACGGGGCCATAAAAGTTGCGTACCACACTAGAATCGATGCAATGGAAGGCGACCAATGGATTGTCCGATAAGGGATTGACGAGTTGTTATGCCTCATAAAGAAGTTACTTCGAGGGAACACACCGCCGAAACTACGTGCGATGCCAAACAAGTTATCCGCCCTTTGGGGTTGGAGGTCTGAAGATACATGCATGCCGTAATGATTGTATCCTTTATCGCAATGAGTATGAGGATTCGGAAGCTTGTCCGGTGTGCAAAACTTGGTATAAGACCAGCGTGATGACCCGGTGAGGTAGAGGGCAGCGAAGAAGAAGAGACCTCTGCTAAGGTGGTGTGGTATTTCCTGTAATCCCGGTTGAAGCGTTTATTTGCGAACAAAGCGTATGCCCGGATGATCTTGTTGCACAAGGAAGACCGTAAGGACGACGGAAGGCTAAAAGGCACGTTCTCGATGGCTCCTAGTGGAGGAAAGTCGATAGAACATACCCGGACTTTCTTTGAGGATGCAAGGAACATAAGGTTTGGGTTGAGTACGGATGGGATGAACCCGTTCGGCGATATGAGCGATCCTGACACTTGGCCCGTGACTCTATGTATCTACAACCTTCCTCCTTGGTACGTGTATGAAGCGGAAGTACATTATGATGCCATTGCTTATCCAAGGCCGAAGCAACACGAAACGACATTGATGTGTACCTCAAACCGTTGGTTGAAGATCTGTTAACACCGTGGAACGATGGTGTACGTGTATGGGATGAGTACAAAGAGAGCACTTCACTTTACGTGCATTGCTATTCGTAACCATCAACGGTCGCCCGCACTTGGTAATCTATCGGGCCTATCTATCAAAGGATATAAAGCCCGCATTCATTAGAGGATACGGACAGCAAGTACCTAAAAACTCTCGAAAGGTTGTGTACATGGGCCACCGTAGGTTCCTCCATATGAAGGACCCGTTCACGGAGGAAGGGTGAGAATTTTGATGGGACGAAGAAAGCGTAAAGCCCATGCATCGCGATGGGGACGCTTGTATTTTCTTTGGTAAAGGATCTGAAAGTAGTATTTGGAAAAGGTCTGGTAGCAAACCTGTCCCGGCTGAACAAGGTCACACGAAGGCCATTTGGAAGAAGAAGTCAATATTTTGGGACTTACCTTACTGGAAAGACTTAGAGGTCCGCCACTCACTGGACTTCATGCATATCACGAAGAATGTCTGCGTGAACTCGCTAGGTTTCCTAGATATGTACAGTAAGTCAAAAGATACACTTCAAGCACGAAAGGACCTCTGACTATTGGGACTCGTGAACGACCTACATCCGGAAAAGAGAGAGAAAGGACAACATTACCTCCACCCAGTGAGCTACACTCTGAGCAAGGAAGAGAAAAAAACATGATTAAGTTCTTGAACAGTGTGAAGGTCCCTTATGGATACTCCTCGAACATAAGGAGACTCATAAACATGAAAGAGAATAAAATCGTACACATAAAATCCCATGATTGTCATGTGTTGATGACCTGATTGCTCCCGATGGCGGTGCGAGGTATTACGCGATTGGGTACGAGGACAATCATAAAAGGCGTGTTCGTTCTTCAACGCGGTGTCGCAGAAGGTCATCGAGCGAATAAGTTATCTAGTCGCATGATGACATGGTCAACGATCAGTTAGCCTTGAGATGATCTTCCTCCATCCTTCTTTGATATTATGGTCCATCTCATGGTCCACATTGTTAAAGAGATAGAAATTCTCGGACTGTGTTCCTACACAATATGTTCCCTTCGAGAGGTACATGGGTATCCTAAAGAAGTATGTTAAGTAACCGGTCTCGCCTGTAAAGTTGCATTCTTGCAGGTGTCAAGACCTGAGAGGAGGTGATCGAGTTTTGTGTTAGTTACATGGATGATCTGAATCCGATTGGCGTCCAGTATCACGCCATGAGGGAGGCTACTGAGGAAAAGGGACTTTAGGGAGAAAAGAATCCTATAGCGACGATCTACTTGCATTTAAACAAGCACATTTCACGGTATTGAAACAAGCAAGCTGTAGTGGCTCAGTATATCTATGATCACGAGATGAGTCTACGCGCCCAATACCCAGAGAAGTCGAGATAAGTGGATCGCATGGAGCAAATGGATCATTTCGCAGCTTGGTTACAAAAGCAATTGTTGGGCAAGCGCACGGACGATGAACAATTGAAACTCTTGGCTCGAGGACCGTCCACAACAATCATATCATTTCAAGGGTATGAGATAAATGGGTACACATTTTACACGACAACCCGGGATAACAAGAGCACCAACCAAAACGATGGGCGTCCAGTATAGATGCCTTGGACAAAAATGGAAAGATGGACACCTACTATGGTTTCATAGAGGAGATCTGGGAGGTAGTACGGCCATTAAAAGTCCCTCTGTTTGGTGCCAATGGGTCAAACCGGTAGTGGATATCGATAAGTGCGGTATGACAAGCTGTGGACCTCAAGCAAGTGGCCTATAAGGACGAACCGTTCGTGCTTCGCTAATGATGTGACACGGTATTCTATGTGATGGACATGGACAAACAAACCTAAAAAGCGAAGGAAGACTAGCGATGGCGATCGCCAAGGCGCCAAGTGGTTCTTCGGTAAAGAAGGATTAGCCGGAGTTGAGGCGTCCACAGACGAAGAAGAGTATAATCGATTCGACGAGCTTCCTCCTTTCACGGTGGGCGTAGACATTAGTGTCTTGAATGATCTGAGAGGAATCTCCCTCGTCGCCGCGATCATAATGAAGGATCACTTGTAAAAGCAAAGTATGTTAGCAAATAAGGATTGCTTTTGGTGTAATAGACTACTAACATACTAGTTTCTCATTCCTCTAGTGGTTTTCTGTATTTTCTGTTTTAAATTGTACTAATATTTGACTAACAATATTGTTCAAAGTCCTCTGTACTAATATAACAAGGTGACGATTTGCAATGGAATTATAAGAGTGCAAATATTACTTTATTTCTTACAATTTTCTATAATGTTAATTTATATTACATGGTTGGAAAAATATTGTAAAGAATAACTTTAAACAGTACATATTTAAAAATTATTTAATGAAACGATTGCTTAAGCAGTAGATTCAAAAAAGAAATCTAAAAAAAAGGCTAAATGAATCTAAAATTGTAAAAGCATTTTTAAAAATTATTTAATGAAATAATAGTTAAACAATACATTTAAAAAAGAAATCTTACAAAAAAGGCTAAATGAATCTAAAGTGGTAAAAGCATTTTTAAAAATTATTTAATGAAACAATAGTTAAGCAGTAGATTCAAAAAAGAAATCTTAAAAAAAGACTAAATGAATCTAAAGTGGTTAAAGCATTTTTAAAAATTATTTCATGAAACGAGAGTTAAACAACAAATAAAAGAAAAAGAAATAAAAGAACAAATAAAAGAAAAAGAAATAAAAGAACAAATAAAAGAAAAAGAAATAAAAGAAGAGCTAGGGGCACGGCGGGCTCGAACCCGAGACCTCCTGATCGATCGGGAGAGCCCTCGAACTCAAGCGCCACACGCTAGCCAAGGGGAGGAAGAATTCTTGTCGATTAGTATGGGCGCTAAATTGTTTTGAGTCTTTTAACATCAGTCCCGGTTGGTGTTTTCAGCAGGACCGATAGTGCCTAGGGCTCCTCCCTCATGGCTGCTGAAATGACCATCGATCCGGTTGGTATATTCAGCAGGATGATGTCTCCTCTCGATGCCGGTTGGAGTATCCAACGATGCATCGATGAGACGATCCTGATTGAATACACCAACCGGACCGATGGTCCACCTATAAACCCATCCCCGCCTCCTCATCCCCAATTTTTCTACTCCGCCATTGTTCCCCAATCTCCTCCTCCTCCTTTCGTTTGCAAAGACCTCCCAACGACCAGGGGCGCCTCAGCGACCCCACCGCGCCTGTCCTCCTGTCCTCCGGCGACCCCACCCCGCCGTCCTCGCCTCCAAAGCCTTGCCTCCGCGCCTTGCCTCCGCCCATTGTTCCTCCTCGGCCTTCGCCAACCCTAGGGTTTGTGCCCTCCTCATTGGTGCCCGAGTGATTGGTTTTGGTTGCGTTGCTGCGTTTGAGATGTTCAGGTGGTTGGGGACCTTGCAAGAGTGGGATTATTGTTCGATGAAGATTGGGCTGTATTGAGACCATTTGTGACAACAACAATTTTCCAGTACTTGACATTTAGTTGTTAGATCAATTGTGTCTGTGTGCTGATGAACTGGTAGACATACATGCTAGGAAGTTTGTTTACTGCTCATTGATATAATCAATCCTCAACTTGTTCAGTTGGTATATGTGCTTCTGTCAATGTTAAGTTTCGGCTGAGTATTGAAAGAACTGATAGACTGTGGTTGATATTGATTCTGATTTGTTATCTGTTAAATCTGAACATAGCAAACACTTTTATCTTCTGCTGATTAGAACATATTTGCTGATTCTGTTGATGATCGCACTTGCTTGCTGATTTGTAGTCTTACTGTCTATATTCAGCTGATAGAATTGAGTATTGGTTTATAGACTTCTGGTGGTTCAGTTATAATTATTGTTTGGCTACTTTTCTGAACTTGATCAGTGCAGTTCTGTTAAAAAAGTTGGCTTTGATTAGTTATACTCTGGTACCTAAATTGGGAACATGTCTCTGTTCAGTGCTTAAATGACATTGTGAGATTTCTATGTATGTGTGAGATTTCTATGTATGTGTGAGATTTCTATGTATATGTGAAATGAATATGTATCATGTGAATTATTCTAAGTTGTCAAGTGCTGGAAAAGTTGTTTCATTTTCACTAAAGTAATGTTGTCACAAATTGGTCAATGATCTTTGTCCCTCTTGTGAGGGCGGTCTTTAAGGCAACCCGTTATCTCGAGAACAATACAAAATTGACAACTTGAGCACTATGCTAGTTGTGATGTCCTTTTACTTGTCATTATTAGGCAAATCTTCAAATACTTATGTATGTGTGAGATTTCTATGTATATGTGAGATTTCTATGTATGTGTGAGATTTCTATGTATATGTGAAGTTTGAAATGTATATGTATCATGTGAAATGAATATGTATCATGTGAATTATTCTAATTTACGGTGAATTTTGAAATTTCTATTTCTATTGATCGGTTCTATGTATATGTGAGATTTCTATGTATGTGTGAGATTTCTATGTATATGTGAAGTTTGAAATGTATATGTATCATGTCAAATGAATATGTATCATGTGAATTATTCTAATTTACGGTGAATTTTGAAATTTCTATTTCTATTGATCAGTTTCTATGTATATGTGAGATTTCTATGTATGTGTGAGATTTCTATGTATATGTGAAGTTTGAAATGTATATGTATCATGTCAAATGAATATGTATCATGTGAATTATTCTAAGTTGATTCATTATATAATGAGAATTACAAAAAGAAAATTCGACAAGTTTAAAGATCTTAAACTTGTCCGAATTTTCTCTTTTCTTTCGATATATAATAATTGATCTAATTGTACAAAATAATATGAAAAAATTCATATATTCTTAAGAATATATTTGCTTTATAAAAATAATGAATCATTCTTATTCCACACTAAAATGATTTGAAAAAAAAAGCCCTGCAAGTTCAAGAAGCATGGATGTGAGGAGAGCGTCCAGAATTGCAAGAGGCGAAGCCATGAGGAAGCGGGCTCGCTTATCATGGACTTGGTTCTTTGTCTTCTTGGCGAACCACTATCCATAGGCTTACTCCGCTCCAACCAAGTCCATGATAAGCGAGCACGCCTCCTCATGGCTTCCTCTCGGTTTCTGACGCTCTCCTCACATCCATGCTTCTTGAACTTGCGAGGGCTTTTTTTTTTCAAATCATTTTAGTGTGGAATAAGAATGATTCATTATTTTTTATAAAGCAAATATATTCTTAGAATATATGAATTTTTTCATATTATTTTTTCATTCGAGATGTATAGTATTTGGCGATTTACATTAGGAACATCTTGGCGTCACCCATCCTCTCTCTCCGCCTTCCACGCCGTTTTAGTAGTACCATCGACTTTACATGAAATGAAATCTATTTTCGTTAATTTTCGGTGCTTCTAGCCTAAGAAACGACGATGGGCGATGAAGCATTTACATTTAGTTTGATTGCGGGGAGTGATGGTCATGAGGCAGCGAACTGCACCCGCCAAGGCCAATGAGGCTGCAGAGCACGATGAGGCAGCGAGAACACGTTGAGGCGGCGAGGTAACAATCGATCCACGTTCATGATTTTCGGTTCCACTACCATGCTAAGCCAACATCGACCCGTTCATGATTGTACCATGCTTTCAGATCGGTCAACGAGCGAGCAATCACGTCGGCGAGGTCCAAGCAAGAAGAAGAAGGCAAGACATGTTATCACCGGTCGGCGAGGACGGCCGACCTCTTGCACCCTCGGGCGCTTGGGCGTTCAATTAGGCATCTGGCGTCCACGTTAGGGACCACGTGGCAATTAGCATAGCAAAATGGGATCAGGTCCTCAAGATCTGAAGAACATGCTTTGGAGCGATGTGAAGGAGACATTCACCTTCCCCAAGGGACGAAAAGAAGGTGAAGAGTTACACTCTCAAGAAGATGGCGGTCGCATTCGGACTTACAAAAAGAAGTGAGCACGGAGTATATCAAGAAGAATCGAGCGCCTGACTTCAACAAGCACCCAAAGTTGCAAGATCAGCTGGATCGTTTGTGAAATACAAGACTTGGACGAAGGTCAAAGTTTGAGTGAGAAGAATAAGTGAATGCACGAAGAAGAATTATCACCACCGACTCGCCCTGGTGGTTACCGCCATGCAATACCAAAATGGGAGAAGAGAAGCAGGACACGCTAGCGAAGGGTATCGCACCCGCAACAACGGATTGGCCCGCCAGAGCAAAGCATTGGTTCTATGCTCATGGCGGCGCCCTGATGATAACGGCAATCTTGTGTTTGGGGAGGTGCTAAGAGATGTGGCGAAGGCTTGTACAGTCCATCGAGGAGACTTCCCAAGGTAGCTTTGTGCCAAGCAGGGAGAACGACGCAGCTAACAAGGGCCTTGCAAAATCGAGCACCACAGGGCGTACAGGCGTCGGCGTTGTCCGTGGAAGGTTGGTTTCGCTCGGGACACACGGAACTATAGGAGTCGGGGAGGAGTAAGGCTCGGCAGATTCAACGACTTAGTGCGCTTGAAGAACGCTGAATCAAACAAATGAGAGAATGCAAGAAGAGATCCGAAGAGCGGTGCGGCTAGCCTTGAGCCAACAGCATGAGACGAGCCAAGAACCTCCAAGTAATCCAGACATCATTAGCCCCTCCGGGTGGCAAGCATGCGCTTCGGTGAAATTTGGCGACGGACTTGGACAAGTATCCGTGAGCGACATCGAACAGCGGACACCTTGTGAGCTGCATATCCAAGCGCGAACCTTACCTTCAAAGGCGGCGATGGTATGGCTCACCCATTAGAGCCGGGCAGCTTATCCATGGCCAACAGATCTGTTAGGATACTCCAAGGTCTCGGTGGAGGAGGTGCGCCGAGGTGCGAGGACCTTGACCTCGAAATTCACGGAGGTGACGGGACTCTGGCTAGGAGAGCGATACACAATTTCATCTGTGGGCGTAAGCGGTACATAATTTTTCGAGATAACATGGACTTGTCCTCTCCGCTGAAAAGCCCGAGAAGAAACCGTCTCCTCCCAAGAACACCGTCGACTCCTACACCACCTCCTGGCATATAAGCCCGACAAAGCCCATCTCGTACACCATCTCCTGCACATATAAGCCCGAAAAAGCCGTCTCCTCCCAAGAAGGCGCCGACTCCTACACCACCTCCCGCGCACATAAGCGCCACAAGAACCCGTCTCCTCCCAAGAAGGCGCCGACCAAGGAATGAAGCCAGCTCGGCGATAGCTCCCAAGAAGGCGGGTCCTCCACCCAATCCAAGAAGGCTGAACTTCCGAAGCGGCCATATGATATGAGCGATGAGGAGATCAAGAAGGTGGTAAAAGGAGAGGTAACTAAATTTCTTAAACCCAAGTCACCAGAGAAGAAGGTTCAACTCAGCACGAAAGAATTTTATAAAGGCTTAATGACTATTAAAAATTTGAAGGATAAAAGGAAATGCCTCGCCAATCAAACTACGAGCGTACATTGAGTAAGGAATGCCCCAAGAAGAAGATGTCGGTGAGGGAAGAGTAAGGCGATGCAAAATTCTTCAAAAAGCGGCCTTCTTGCAAATCAAATATTAGGCACGGAAAAGATTGAGGTTGCCCAAGTAAAATGGTTATTTAAAATGGGTGGGTCATTGGTGGGGCATGAGGAGCTTGACTAACGACAAAGATCGGCAATTTCATGAATGGTACTTGGGCGCAACCAGGCATGGTCTAGAGATGTTATTTGTCAAGTTTAAGCAACAAGATTTTTTTTCGCGGTGAAGGTCAATTTGTTGTCATTGGGACTACATATATGATCTATACCGAATGAGGCGCCCTCGGCGTGAGCTTGATGGGTTCTTTGGACTCTGTAAGTGTCTTAATTATTTACAAAAACTATCGTGCACTTCCTTGTACTATACTAACTTGCAAGCCTAACTAATTTCTTATGTAGCATGGAGATACAAAGATGCGAAGGGATCGTATTTTCGACATAGGCTTCATGGACCCGATAGTTATCAACGAGACAACCGTTAGAGACCACCCAACCGAAAGCAGAGACTAACGCATTCAATGCGCTAATGGGTCAAAGATATAAGTCAAAGATATATCTAGCCTACTCATTTGAGTGCGTGTTTTCGTACCACCTCATTCTACTCCTTTTTCATAACACGATGTTAGAACTAATTAGTTATCTATGTTGACACATCTATGTATAGTTTTCACTTGGATTCTTCTTATGATCGAGCTAGATCGTAGCTCGATCCTGATTATGGACTTCATAAAGGAGACTAGTTGAAAAGTATCAAAACTTTATCGACATGCTCGACCGGTATTAATTCTTGTTCCTTTTATTATCGTACTAGCTCTATTTCCTTCAATTTGAAACAAATTCTAATCATGTACAATTAAGTAATCACATGTGTAGTGCATTCACACGGTTCCGTGCTAAAAAGCGTGGGCGCATTCAAGGAGAAATTTGACATTACAATTGCCTCTCGTATGCGTATATCATAATGCTAGCTTTTTAGTTAGTTAACTTAATTTCCTTGCATCCATTTCACGCTTTCAACTTTTTCCACTGCAGATCTTGACTCGGCGGCGGGTAACAATTTATCGGGCTACTATGTATCTTGAGTTTATGCACACCAAACCGGAGCCGCCGACCAGCGTGCTAAAAGGCAACAAGGGGTGAGTAAATATAATTACTAGCTTTAATGATGTATAGGTACTCCTTATATCTTGTACAAGTTCAAGTATTGATTAGTTAATGACTTAACGATAGGTGCCTCAACATTTGGCGGAACAAGGTTCGAACTCTCGCCGCACGAGTGAGAGCAATCCAAAACAACTCGTCGGCTTTATTTACGATGAGGTCGTAAATCAAAAGGCGAGTTTCACGAACCAATGTTTAACAGGTTGTGCCCTTCGATAAGGACCGATGAATCGCTCGGAATTCGACATCTCTGGCTAGCAAGAGCAATGCGCGTAAAAGATCCCGATGAGCGAAGGAAAAAAATACTCAAGTTGTAATTAAAGTTGTGTACATATATATTGATACATTAGGCGATGAGCGAAGAACAAATATGTGTACATATTTTAATACATTAGATGTAATTAAATTTGTTAATGAATGTTCAGTGATTTAATTATCGGGCAAAGTGCATGATTGATTATACGTGCTTTTAATTAGTTGTGATTTAACACACACACATATATAATAGCTCTTGGAGAAATAGCACGTATATATACAAAACATCGATGCCGATTGGAGAAACCAACCGGTAGTGATGAGGGTTTCATCGATGCGGTTGGAGACACCAACCGTCTTGATGAATCGAGGTTCCAGCGCGACCACGTGTGGATCGAACCGATCGATACTCTATCGATCGGGTGAGGAACCGACCGATGCCCTTGAGCATCGGTCCCGGATAACCTATACGGTTCAAAACCGTACTAAATGCAGTTTTGGACCGGGACTAAATGCCCTTTCCGTAGTAGTGCTAACGCAAAGGCGGCGACCAAACTTGTGACCGAATTGAAGGCGAACAATAGTGAGATGTTAAAGTGCTGACGCCGGACGGGCAAGTCAACCATAGCCATTCCAGAGTACATGAGATTCATGGTAGCTATAGCGGAGCAAATGAATGCTACTGTGTTGGCCATGATGAACGCATCAAAAACATACCTTCCAGCAAGTGTTGGTGTGCCACCGTTATAGTGGTCATCAGCTTTATATCCTCCAGGTAGGGCAAAAGTTGCTCCGAACGTGACAGTTGCAATTAACACGGACCCAATGCCCAGAACTTGTGTTGAACTTGTCAGCTTGTCCGATTCCTTCACTTCATCCTCTGGTTTCTCTTTAGGAATGTATTGCTCTTGATAGTGATCAAACCGACGATTGCCAAGCACAGCGTGACAAATTATTAAAGCTCTAAATATCAAGTTTTTAGGGTTCTGCAAAAGCAAACGAGATGTTCAACACAGGGATCACTACTATTTCCTTTGTCTTTCAAGGGAACAAGCTAACACCAAAAGGAGAAAGGTGTATTACCCATGCATAAAAAAATCCAGCAGGAATCTTACTCCATAACAGATCTAGAGGAGTTTCCCCACTGTTATTTGGTAAATTCAACCATACACCCCTATTCTTCAGCAGAGAACAAAAAATTGGTAGGTTCCCAAGCTGTACTGCTAAGTGTAGCGCGGTGTCCCCATCATTATCTTGCATATTCAGAATCCACGCCAACTTGGGAGTTTGGCAAGCATACGCAACTATATTCAACTTTTCCATTTCGACAGCAACATGAAGAAAAGTCCTTCCCATAGCATTGCGCAAACCAACGATGTCAGGAGATTTCTTAATAAGATTGATTACGGTCCAACACACACCTGTGGAGGCTGCGACGTGTATGGGGGACAAACCTTTGTTGTCTGACTGATACAATTGAGCTGGGTTAGCCCGCAGCAATTGGTCGATTGGATGGGCTACTTTAAAGCGTAGGAATGCCAAGGAAACCTCCGCTGGAATGTCACGCCGTGCACCTCCAATCCATGGAAATGATGCAGCAAAGTGGAGAGGCGTGCTCCCGTTTTTGTCTGGTTGTTCTGTAAGGTCCTTCCCTTTCCATTCCAGTAGCTTTTCTATCATCACTGCAAATGGGCTCTTTGTGTCAAACTAAGCAAAGTAAAGACGAATCAACCTAGCTTGTGATCTGGTACACCACAAAAACTCTATTTATAGAAAAAGGGACTTGCTACACTACTATTTTTTTAATTTTGACTAAGAGCTCTACCATTCAATATAGAAAAAAAAACAATAATTGGACTAAACGCGCATACACACCCCCACGTATGCACCCGGCCCACGAATCCCTATTCGAGCTAATTCTCACCCTTATCAAGCTACCTCAAATCAAATAAAAAGGCAAACATTAACCACCATCCCATGTTGAGCTCCCTCGAATGCCCCAAATGGATCTCATGGGGGGCAAGGTGACCCAAAGCAAAGCAAGGTCGATTTTTCAGTGACAAATAATGGAAATTTCTCCTTTATTTTAACTTAGAAATCAAAAATCTTAAAATGTACCATATCTACCAATTTTTGATAAACATGCTCACAAATATACAAACAAAACTAAACAGTGTATGGTAGCATATATAGTAGGTACCTGCGTTCCGAATGGCAGCGGCATGTAACGCATTTTGTCCATCTGGTTCAGAGTACGACAATTGGTTGTCTTTTGCATACAATTTGAGTGCAATGTCGTACTTCTCTAGCAGGATGGCTAGGTACAACGGTGAAGTGCCTTCGCTTGGAACACGGGCCAATTCTGAATCCGCTGTCAATAGAAAGTCGACTATACCTTCATCTCCACTACGGATTGCCTCATGCAATTAACACTGTCTCCCCACGCTTGTTCTGCTTTCTCAGCAATGCCTTCGACTTCTCATCGCCACCTGCCTCACATTTCGCAAAACCTACAAGATAAGTCATCATTCTATAGTTCCCGGTCTGAGCAGCGCAATGCAGCGGCGTGTTGCCCATCTTGTTCTGCACATCCAAGAGGTGTTTGGCTTTTTTGTAGATCACATATACGCTATTTATGAAGTTATCCCCTGAGGACCCTGCATACCACAAGGAGCACGATGTTATTTCTGGCCAGGCTAATTCGTGTTGTGGCTAAGTTGCTAACTGTGTGAGCTATATGTGTGAGCAGTCTATGCTTACGTACCAGATTTTGCTACCACATGGAGAGCGGTGTCTCCCTGTAGCGTCACTCCATTCAGGAGCGACTCTGAAGGGGTTACAGGAGGTTGATCAACACCTTGCTGTACCGCATCAGAAGAAGCCTGCTGCATAGCTGAGCTCCCGTTGGTGTTGCTGCCAAGCTGATCAGTACCTCCATCGGTACTAGAAGCTTGCTGCCCGGCGAAGATTCCATCGGTAGCATTGCCAGCCGGCTGTTCCGTGACCTCCTCGGAAGCCAAGCTTCCATTGGAGACGCCGTTAGGCTGATATGGGCCTGTCAGCACACCATCTACGCATACAGAGTCTGAAGATCGGATGGCCGCTGAGGAACCAGGTCTGAAGACGGAAGGCGCGGAAGCAAGATCGGAGCAAGTCGGCCCAGTCACGAAAACAAAACGAGTCCGGAAGCCCAACCCACACATCAGCAGCCCAGAATGGGTCAGCAAGTAGGAAGAAGTCTTTGCTGGCGCGAATCAGAGGCGTGCGTTGTGAGATGAGGGTATCCAGAACCTGTATAAGTGGTGTTATGCGTTGGGAACCAGGCGGCGAGTTGGCGGTGGCTTTGAGAACATTTCTGGTGGCGATAGGCGGCGGTGTTCTTGTAATCCTGTCTTGTGAAACCTTTCTTGTTCCTCCATCCACAGAAACATTACTCTTTACTTGTTCATCCAATACACACAGAAACTTTACTCTACACTGGTTCATTTCTCGGTATTTGAGTTGAGGTTTCTCACATCTGGTATCAGAGCTGGACTCTGTGCAAACTGGCGGCGGATTATCCTCATTTCACCCGCGCGCAAGGCGAGAAGGGAGCCATGGCGCCGCTTCGGCTCGATGATGCTCTGGCTGCGATCTTGGCCAAGCTGGAGGAGAGTAGCCAGAAAGGGGAAGAGACGAGATCGATGGTCGCCGATGTTCAACAATATATACGACGCGTCGACGATTCCTTGAGGAAACCGGCGGAAGATCATGAGCAACTTCGAAGTGGGAAACGAAGGTGGAGAATCGGTATCGATTTGCATGAATCTGTATCCGATTTGAAGCAACAAATCGGTAGGGTTGTGGCCCAGTTCCCCTTCGATCCTGCCAAAACCAAAGGCGAATTGGGAACGCTTCCTTCCGCTCCACTGGGAGGATCGCCAAGTCTTGGCAACAGTCACGAACAAACGGCCACCGCGAGAGTCAATTTCATCGTCACGGCGCTAGGGCGGAGATGCCACAGTGCCTCCTCAGTCACGGTATCAATTTGCAATCCCCGACCCAACATTCTTCATTCCAGTCAAGTTCCATGTCCGCTTCGGCATTTACGTCCTTGGCACAAAGTTTGGTGGCAACCATTCTTCACATGAATCTACCTGTCTTTGATGGAAATAATCCAAAATTATGGGAAAGGCGTTGTGAAAATTTTTTCCTGTTTAATTATGTTCCGGGAGAACTCTGGGTTCGGCTAGCTACGCTAAATGCTGAGGGGCCTGCCGTATTGTGGATGCAATCCTTGGACAACAAAATTTTCAGTAAGAATTGGGAGGAATTAGGTTTAGCGCTAGCTAACCGTTTTGGCAGAGATCAACATGGATCCTTGGAGGATGTCAGCACACTTCAGCCCCGACATGAAGGTCGCCGGATTGATGTTGCTATACCTGGGCGATTTTTGGGTCGACCGATGCCGATGATGCTTCCTACACTTCCTGTGGCGAAGGCTGGGCTGGCCGTAACAGTGGAAGACAAGAAGACAATGCCGGTTCCACGAGAGCGACCTTTTGATGACCGGATGTCAGCATTGATAGCTTACAGGAAGGCTAAAGGCTGGGGTTACAAATGTGGTGAGCGATGGGGACATATACACAGATGCGCAGCAACCGTTCCTTTACACCTAGTTGAAGAAATGTGGGCAATGGCAAAAGAGAATGATGAAGAAATGAATTCTGACGTCCCAGGATCTCCTCGTGAGTGCTTAAGTCAGACACCCGTTCGCAACAGCTCCTGGCAATTTCGTGTGAAGCAGTGTTTGGATCGGAAGGGTCCAAGACTATTAGACAAAAAGGCTTGGTGCAACGTCAGGACGTGTTGATGTTAGTTGACCCTGGCAGTTCGGGCAGCTATATCCGCGGTCATCTGTTGCCGGTCATGCATGAAGTGCAGCAAATGAATACTCCAGTTCGAGTCCGAGTTGCTGACGGGAAATCATGAGTTGTCATTCTTTTCTTCCACAGTGTAACTGGTTTTGTCAGGGTTATACTTTCATCACTGATTTGCACGTCTTACTGCTGAGTGGATATGACATTCTTCTTGGCAGGGATTGGCTTGAAAAACATAGCCCTAGGCAGATTCATTGGGGTAACAAGACCTTAACCTTTTGTTATAAAGATACTCAGATTCAGTTACAAGGCATTATCCCTATGGTGAAACGGTGCCCAGCGATCACTAGCATTCAACTGCAGGCACTCATGAAACAAGAAGCAATAGAGCAGGTCTTAGAGATTTCATCAGTCCTGGATGATACCCAGTGTTCGCAAACCATCAGAACATCAGTCAATTAGTTACAGAATTTGAACATCTGTTTCAAGCACTTACTGGACTGCCTCCTCAGCGAGATTTCGATCATACTATTCCTTTGCTTCCTGGAGTCCAACCGTTCCGACTTCAATTTACCATTCAGTATAAGAAAGGACAAGATAATTGGGATGCGGATGCATTGTCTCGCCGTCCAGACCTCCACGTCGAAAACAAGGACGCTGTTCTTCCTGTTGCAGCAATATCTGTTAGAAAGTCTATATGGCTTGAGCAGGTTGTTCAAGGACACCAGAAAGATCCTGCTACGATGAAGATATTGACATCACTTTCTGTCGGCCAGCATGTCCAGCATTTCATTCTTCAAGATTGTATCCTTCAATTCAAAGGCCGAGTGTGGATTGGCAACAATCAAGCATTACAGCTCTCCTTAATACAGGCTCTTCACGATAGGCTCATCAAGTCAGCCAAGGGAGCACCTCGTCAGGTCAGTGCCCATATTCCTGATCTGGACCAGCAATTACAGTTTCCTTTGCAAGTTATCGATCGCAGGTTGTGCCGCCGAGCGGGTAAGGTGATTCCGCAAGTTTTCGTGCATTGGGCTACATGGCCGAAGTCTATGGACACTTGGGAAGATGGGCAAACATTGAAGATTCAATTCCCAGGATCTCCAGCTTGGGGACAAGCTGGTTTTCAAGGAAGGGAGGATGTCAGCACACCATCTACGCATACAGAGTCTGAAGATCGGATGGCGGCTGAGGAACCAGGTCTGAAGGCGGAAGGCGCGAAGCAAGATCGAACAAGTCGGCCCGATCCACGAAAACAAAAGCGAGTCAGGAAGCCCAACCCACACATCGCAGCCCGAATGGGTCAGCAAGTAGGAAGAAGTCTTTCTTTGGCGAATCGAGCGTCGTTGTGAGATGAGGGTATCAGAACCTGTATAAGTGGTGTTATCGTTGGGAACCAAAGTGGCGAGTTGGCGGTGGCTTTGAGAACATTTCTGGTGGCGATAGGCGGCGGTGTTCTTGTAATCCTGTCTTGTGAAACCTTTCTTGTTCCTCCATCCACGAAACATTACTCTTTACTTGTTCATCCAATACACACAGAAACTTTACTCTACACTGGTTCATTTCTCGGTATTTGAGTTGAGGTTTCTCACAGGGCCTTCCTCAGCTGCATCAGCAGAAGTTGGCTGCGCAGCCAAGCTTCCATTCGTGACATCATTCACGTCCAAGGCGTCGACGTTGGGCACGTCAACCACGACCTCTGGTACCACCTCCGCTGAATGCACCGGTGAATCTTCCCAGTTCAGAAGATTCTTTAGCTCCTCGCAAGCCCCACTGCTCAAAGACATTAGCAGCAAGGGATCCATGACCACCGGGGAAGACGTCGCGACTTCACCTGCTAGGGTGAGGTGGTTCTGTGGTAGCTCACTGTTTATCGGCTCCATCGCCACCACCAGCTGTTATAGGAAACCTCCGTTCTCGCACAGTAGTCGGAATGTTTTTTTCTCTCAAGGAAGAGCTTTAAGATGGAATGTTTGATTCTCAATGTAATAAGAAAGCTATTTGACTCTCCGCAGACCGATCTACTCAGATCTACCAGCAGTTCTATATATAATGTACATCTGAACATGACATGGTCACATGGGCGGCTTATCAATATGAATACAAGCAACAAGCTATATTTAAGGTGTCTCTTTTGTTTTGAGGAAAAAGAACGAAATAATCTAAAAAAGAACAAGTCCTAGAAATTCTCTCATTAAGTTGAAAAAAAAAAGATATGTGCCTCTTATTTCGGTGGATTAGATTATAACGATGCATATTATTAATGTATGGATGTTATATTTGTATTACAAATACAGTGATGCGGTTGTATTTTGAATCATAGGATCGAATTTGAGTTGTATAACAAAGATAATAGCATCTTAATATCTGACTTCGCAATTGTGCAGGTAATTACGCTAGTTATATAAACCTGAAATGACTATATATAGAACTTAATCTGACCTTTAGTTAATATATATATTTCTTGACGCAAGGTAGCTATCTGCCGGCCGGCCCGTGGAGTCGATCGAAGCCTCGAGCTGGCGAGTTGTCGCACTTGCCGTCCACTGGAGCTAGACAAAATCAATGATCACACTGTATAGCAGAGGCTTACAAGTTCCAATCATCATGATTAGACCGTTCTGTCCTAATGTAATTACGTAAAACACAGAAAACGTTAAGCCAAACGACAACACCGTGCTGCGTAATGTTCGTAGAGGTACTGTCGACAAAAGCTAACGGAGTACATAATTTCAGTTCAACTAAGAGTTAAGTTACTTCTGCGAAATTTATATTACTAGGTATCTAGCTAGAGCGCTTGGGACTTTTGCATCAACGCATTAATGTGTAAGATGCTTCTGTCTTGTTCCAAATTTGCTCATCTGTCTATATCAATTTATATCTATCTTTAGCGCCAGCAAGTCTATTAAAGTTATCATCATCTATTCTTGATTCATGCTTAATATTTATGTCACTTTCAAAAAGAAAAGTATAAAAGCATATCTCAAAACGATTTCATGACATGTACAATCTAAAATAGGGGTACAACATATTTCTAAAAATATATGTTGGGGGAAGGGTCTCCTCGCTCCCTCGAGTCTACGGCCAAGTCAACGCGAATGTTACCGAGTTTACATATATCACAATGACACTCAGTGGTACACTGTTACGGGTCGAGGGATTCCGTTTGGCTCCAAAACTTCCCTACTGTACCTCCACAGCACTAGGGGAAGAAACAGTGTGTTCCATAGGATTATACTCAGGGACAGGGGCTTGGTGGTAAAAGTTTGGACGAGTACCGATATGACAATGAAGGGTTTAGTCGTAGGGTGCTTATCGAGCTATGTTATCAACTCTTCGAGTTTTTTTTTAAATTGACGTAGTTTGATTTAATATTATTTTATTTATAGTTTTGAAGTATTTATATAATCGAGCTAACGAGCCGAGCTAGAGCCAGAGCCAGAGCAAAATCCAATTTCATTCGAAATTAACTCATTTCAATATTTAACTAATAAACAATTATAATTGAAACAATTTTAAACTAGCCAATGAGCCCTATCAACAAGTTTTTTTCCACCCAGTCTCAAAAGTGAGAGGTTTCAAAGGTGGTGAGAGAACTGAATCAACTGATGTTAGGAGAGGCGGGAGTGGAGGCGACGAAGATTGTGACGAAGCTGTCGGCCCTAGCTAAGGAGGCTGTGGCCGAGGGATTGTCATTGTGGAAGGCAGTGGAGATTTAACGAAATTTTGCTGAAATCTCAGATTTCGGCCTCCCCCGAGATTCATAATCCCGGTAAATAATTTTTTAAAAAAATTCAAATTACTTGTACCTTATGAATTTTGGTGAAATTTCACCGTTCTTGTCCAAAATCACCACGTATTTGGTATTTATATGACCAGATTTCAACCGGAGTGCATGCGAGGTCATAGCTCTGATGGTAGAGTATGTCCTTCGTAAGTGCAGGATCGATTCCCAGTTAAGGTATTAAAATCAAAGGCTCGTAAGTGCAGGATCGATTCGGGCTTCCAAATTTAACGCACCATCTTTAATTTGGTCAAGGTATTAAAATCAAAGGCTCTCGTAAGTGCAGGGGATCGATTCCCAGACTTCCCAGCCGAAAGCACCACCTTTTGGTTAAGGTGTATGTGTTGACACCAAAAACGTGAAGTAGGGTTTCTGGCTTGCAACACACTGGATGAACACCGGGTTCAGTTTTGCGCGAGCGTGCCAGTCGATTTGACCTGGACAATCGACAAGGAGAACGTGAATCGTTAAGGCCAGTACCAAAATGCTGGTCGCCTAGATCGATCGGCTACAAGCCGATGGAACGTAAGGGTAGCAACTAGCCGATGAAGGCTAGTTTGGAAGAGTAAAAGGCGGATAAACTCGAGAAGGCGTCGCGCAGACAAAGCGAAACAAATCGGACACGGATAGGAGTCAACGAAGAACAATAACCAGCGATGCGCAACTCGTATTATTCGACGAAAGACTGTACAAGACTTGAAGAGGAATTGTTCTAATCTAAACCTAATGCAGAAGGTAAAAAGTAATGTGTAAATTTGTGGGTTGTTTCTGGGCGCCTTTTCTCTTCGCCTCTGGATGTCTTATATAGCCTATAGCCAACTAGAGTCCTGATAGAATACGTTTGGCAATTAGTATCCACATCGGCTTCTCCTTTCCAAATATGATGAGTAGTATTGAATTGATCTCTTCTTTCCCAAATCGATGAGCAGTATCCGTGTCAGTCTCTTCCTTCCAAACAGATTCTCCGAGATATTCCTAAGTTACATCCTTTCCATATTTCGTTGACCCGGGACTTGCCGATGTTGACCATACTTACCGAATTTAGGTGCAAACATATGCCCCCCATTTTTGGGAGATAACTTGTTATCTTCCAAATATCTCCATCATCAGCTTGTACTTCATCGGCCATTGAACATTAAGTAGCCGATACACACTCAGCTTCCTCGTAGCCAATTCATAGCTGGATGAATGCCTCTTTAGCCGATTCTGTCTTTATTTTAATTTCGACTGGCAGAGTAAACACCATATTGACGTCTATTGGGGGGGTGTCATCGGTGAGCTCTTTCCAAATTATTTGGCCAATTATCTGGTCGATGAGAACGCTGCCCTTGCCGACTACCTCTTCTTTCATATTTCTCAAGTAATACAGAAAAAGTCGGCTTAAGTTTGGGTGCTGTTTTTCGTGGAGATTTTTCAGCCTCATACCATCGTCCGACTTGCAGCTCTCCATTTGATTTAATTGTCGAGTTTTTGCCATTTTGATTGGCTTCTATTTGGAACGAGCCAATCGTAATTTTGAGTGTCACTACCCTTCGAACTGGACTGAATGTTGACCCGTTGGATCGGCTTAGGCTCTTCGTTCATAGGTTCCTTTCCTTTGCGTGAGCAGTGGACCATGTTGATCGAAAAAGGGTTGACACCCTCTTTCATGGTAGCTCTGTCTGGTATGTCGGCTATCCTCTAAAACCGATTGTATATTGTCTTCATTATTCCTAAATTCATTTTTGAAGCCATTATCATTAGAGAAACGACTTTCTTGAGCGATACTCGGTGTAGGAGGTGACTCAAATCGATGAATTCTTGCCCACAAATCTTTCCTTTAATAGGAAATTAACCCATGGAAAGCCAAATCGGCTAACCGATTATCGGGCAAAGTTACACCAAAACACCGATTCCTAACCTTTCTGAATCTCTTAATGTACTCAATTGTCGATTCTCCGGACCTCTGTGACCGAGCTCAAATCGGCGATTACGAGCTCCGGCTTCGGTGAAGAAGTATTCATGAAATCGACTCTCATCGTTCGAAGTGGACCGAATTTGGAGAAAGATTTATGAACCACGTGAAAGCGCCTCGCACAATGATAATGAAAACAATCTAATCCTTAGCCCATCGGACTGGGTAGCTTCACCGCATTGGGTAATAAATCGTCCGATGTGTTCTAAAGTGGTAACAGAATCGTCCCCTGAGAATTTGGTAAAGTCTGGGACTCAGTAATTGCGTGGATAGGCCATGTGATCAATGTAATCCGGGTACGATTTTCGGTAGCCGACCGTCCTACTCCTTGGTTGCAGGCCAAACTAGTCTCTCAATACAGTCGAGATTTGGTCGACCCAATTGACATCCTGCCCCCCGAGTGCCAACTTGGGTTGCCGATTAGGTATCACCTCCTGGTATTGTTGTGGCGCTTGATCACGTCTATCGGCTCACAGGTGCGGTGGCTCGCACGCAGTGCAAAGGGTTCGTGTAGGCAACCACTCTGTGAATCGCCTGATTCGCGGTCGGAATCGGCTTGTACATGTGCTCGTTCGGCTGTGTAACCGATTGGGTATAGGCACCAAGTGATATCGAAGGCAATAGCATAGCCGACGTCTTTGGGTTTTGCAAATACGGTATATGCATAATCTTGAGTGAATCCATCGGATTGTCTCGGCATCGTGGGTTGAGTCGGCATTGCGGGAATTGTTGATGCCGACTTAAGCGCCACGTTAGTTAGGCGCCTCCGTGTAGGCGAGATCTGCGGAAGTTGTTGCAATGGTTCTAACAGACTTCGACGTGGCCAACTCTTGGCGACTATCTTAACGCTGTTTTCTATCGCCGGCCCCAAAGTTGTGACCAAGGCCGATGATTGGTTAATCGGCGCATGATGTCTGTTGCTCAATCATAGAAGATAACTCGGCTGGCCGGCATGTATCGACTTACGATCGGTGGTTTGTTGGTATCGCCGATAGGGTTGAGCCGGAGAGCTGTTTTTGATAACCCTCGTCGGGTTTTTGGTAGCGACTCGGCATCATCTCCTCGGCGGCTTTCCTTTCTTGATCTCTTATCGCTGCTTTCGAGTCAAGTCCTCCATTGTGGCGGCGATGATCGCCTCCGTGTTGACGTCGGCTGGAGCGATGGACTTGTTTGCGTTCATCCTGTAGATTGGTTCTTTGGTCCCACCGGGCGTGCCAAAATGTGTTGACACCAAAAACGTGAAGTAGGGTTTACGGCGCAACACCTTGGACGAACACCGGGTTTAGTTTTGCGCGAAAGGCGTCGGTCGATTTGACTGGACAATCAACAAGGAGAACGTGAATCGTTAAGGCGATTACCAAAGTGCTAGTCGGCCTAGATCGTTCGGCTACAAGCGATGGAGCGTAAGGGTAGCAACTAGCCGATGAAGGCTAGTGGAAGAGTAAAAAGCGGATAAACTCGAGAAAGCGTCTGCGAAGCAAAAGCAGAACAAATCAGACACGGATAGGAGTCAACGAAGAACAATAACCCGGCGATCGCAACTCGTATTATTCGACGAAGATCGTACAAGACTTGAGTACAAGACTTGAAGAGGAATTGTTCTAATCTAAACCTAATGCAGAAGGTAAAAAGTAATGTGTAAATTTGTGGGTTGGCTCTGGGCGCCTTTTCTCTTCGCCTCTGGATGTCTTATATAGCCTATAGCCAACTAGAGTCCTGATAGAATACATTTGGCAATTAGTATCCATATCGGCTTCTCCTTTCCAAATATGATGAGTAGTATTCGGGTCGGTCTCTTCTTTCCCAAATCTGATGAGCAGTATCCGTGTCGGTCTCTTCCTTCCAAACAGATTCTCTGAGATATTCCTAAGTTACATCCTTTCCATATTTCGTTGACCCGGGACTTGCCGATGTTGACCATACTTGCGAATTTAGGTGCAAACAAGATGGTATATTGGTATTAAAATCAAAGGCTAGAATTCGATCCCACGACCATTCGCGATGAATCTGATTGCCTTAACGGTCGGGCCAAGCTCCACTTGTGAAAGGAGCTAGAGATCTTTTCTAGTTTTAGGTTTGAAAAGGACCAAGATTTCTACCAATTTCGCCGAAATCTCAGTGATTTTGTCTAAAATCTCGTTTTTCCCGATATGAAAAAAACAGGATGTGAATTTTTCTTTTTGAATTTTATCCAGATTTCATCCAAAATACTGAGATTTCACCAAAATTTCAGATTTGATCCTCCAAAATATAATCCTAAAACAAAATTTCAAACCTTGCGTTGAACTATGTGCAACGAATTTGCATGATAACGTAGAGTCAAGCAAGGAGCTGACCGTGGATGTTTAGTTTGCGATGTTTCCCTTCGGATTTTTTTTCGCTACCCTCGAGAAATAATTTGGTGGGGAGCTATTATGGCTTGAGACCAAAACCAGTTTATGGGTTAGCACCTTTTCATAGGAGAATAATGCAGAAAAATTTACAATTGTGAGAACAAATTGGTCTTGTAATCACCACACAACTTTGTATTGAGAATTTACCACAAATCTGTCGGCATAATCAATAATTTAGTATACATCAAATGAAGTCTTGATTATACTAATGCAAATGCTTATGTAAAAGAGAGTACACCACAGAACCCATAAAACATTGTATTCTACCTCTCGGATCAAGAAAAAATCTAACGACTAACAAATAAGTCTAACAAAATGAACAATTTGAGTCAATTTAATAACATAAAAGAGAGAAGTTAGCCCAACAACTCATTTGGAAAGGGATACTGTCGACGATCGGGACTGTTAGACCACAATTGAGTGATGGGGGTTAGTGTGAATGAGGGACCTAAAAACGAGCTTCACTCACCGAGGGAATAGGTTCGTCGTTTCGTTGGTCGAGGGAAAGAAAAATAGGCAGAACAGAGGATTATCTTTGGTTAGAGCCCTTTGTGAAGGTAATGACTCTACTCGAGCTTTTGCCCTAAGGCGAGGATTTTCACTATGCTTGAGTACAAGTGTTTGCTCTCTAGCTCGAGCTCTGGTGAGTTCTATGTTTGTTGTGTCTCTTGTCTTGTTGCTTGATTGCCCGCCCCTACCGATCCGCCTTGGGGGGTTTTATACCTCTCCCGGCTATTACCAGAAATGGTCGGGAGAGATTCCCGGAGTAGTGGTATGATAAGCACTGAAGGTGGGTTGTAACCGTCCCGCATCTTCCGCCCACGTCTGCCTTTAACTCCGACATTCAAGGTCTTGGTAACCGTCGAATAAACGCACGTCCTGGGTCCTAGGCTAAACTATCTCGAGCGAGGGCTGAATCTGCGCCTCCCAAGCTCGAGGTCATGCGGGAGTTGAATCATTGCAACCCCTAAGCTCGAGGTCGTGCGGGAGCCGCGCAGCCCAGGTCGTGGTCGAAGACTTTGCTGCTCAACCCCGAGCTAGGGGCCCTGTTGACTATGCTTTGACCTGTTAGAAATTTCTCTGTCCTCGTCAGCTAGCCCCCGAGGCTCTAGGTCGTGTAAGACACTTGGAACGACCTCGAGCCTCACGATGTGGACGAAAGGGACGATCTTCTGGTTGCCCCGAGCTCAAGGTCGAGATCGGGTGGAGACCAATGAAAGGGCTTCAGCGTCGTTACACCTGGCGCCCCTTGGACTTCAGAATCTTAGTACGGACACGATCGAGCAGTGGAACCGCCTATAACGCCTCGATCCCGTTGCCCAATCCTTAATTACGCCTGTCAAATCGCCACCGGCACACCTTTTGAGATGCCTTAGCCTTCGACCGGCAACGAATAGGGCTTATAAAACCCGAGCCAGCAGTGACCTAGGAAAACTCTCGACCTTCTTGCAATATTCGCCTCCCAACCTTCTGCTCAAGCCACCTTCTTCTTCCTCCGGCCAAACATCAAGCGACCACCATGGCCAAGCTCGGAAAGAGTTCCTTATCGGTGACGAGGATGAAGGAGCTCGAAAGCCTGGGGTTGCTGGACCCAGTTACGTGGCGGCTGCCGGACGGAGAGACCGAGACGTAGCCACGGGACGATGAGCTCGTCAGCACCGAGCATTACATGCTCTTCAGCCTGCGAATGCCAGAGAGTGACTTCATGGCGTCAGTTCTCGCCCAATGTGAGATTGAACTCATCAATCTGGTGCCAAATTCTATTCTCCTCCTTTCCATCTTCTCCCATCTGTGCGAGGGGTTCCTTGGGATCCTTCCCTCCCCCTCTCTTTTGTTTCGCATCTTTTCCTTGTTCCGCACGGGGAAGGACCCCGTGGTCGGATGCTTCTACTTCCAGCTGCGGGCAGGGCTTCCTTCGTCCTTCCCCCAAATCCGTTCTCGGGAGTCCCTTGGTCCGTGGACCGAGTGGTAGTTCTACTTGAAGAGGGGCGAAGACGGCGCGCTGGCGTATGACGGAACCCCTATCACCGGCAAGAAGCAAACCCCAGAGGCGGACGACTTGGAGATCGACCAGGAGACCATCGCCGCCATTCATATCTGCGCCACGCGTGGCCTCACTGGGTAGGCCATTGCCAACTATTTTCTGTGGAACCGGGTGTTCCCTCTGCAAAAGAGGGTGCACCCGTTCTATGAGATCAAAGGCCGCAACGACCTTACTCGTGAAGGAACGTCTGGTAAGTCTTCCTGCTCTGAAGTTTGCTTGAGTTTGATCTTGGGGTTTCTTTGACGGCCTTGCCCTTCCAGCAGCGCCGAAGGAATCCTGGATTGCGGCCAAGATGAACGAGATGTTCGGGAAGGCAGCGCACGACTACACCATCGACGAACCCGTCCTGAAGAACGTACTGCGCCAGAAAGCCGAGTAACTCATTTCAGGTCAGGACTTAGCTCGTGAACGCTTAGGGCTTTCCTTGATCTTTAGATGCACTCGCAGGACAACCAAGAGTTTGTTTCAGACGGCGAAGAGAATGCTACCGCTGCCCGGGGCGAGCAAGGGCAAGAAGGCGGTCAAGAGGCCACCCCCGGACGGAGCAGGCATCTGGGATTCGAAGAAGCAGCACGTCGAATGGGGTGACTGCACAATGGTAAGCTTTTCCCATGGTCGAGCCCCCAAGTTCTTGTTTGTGCTTCTTCGTTCTCTGACATACCCTTCTTCTGCAGCAACAAAGTGCTGCGGCCGCCGCCAGGACTTCAAGTCCTCAGGCGACCCAAGGGCCCCGACCACAGGGCCCTAGATCTTCTGCGACGAGAGACCTGGAACCACCGCATGCTCCGAGGTCTCTAGATCGAGGAACCCAAAGGAGGGATGCCTCTTTACCCTCGGGGCACCGAGGTCCTCGCCAGCCCCCTGCGAAGCGAAGGCTATTGACTCAGGTACACCATCATCTCTTCAGGTGCATGGTTTCCCTTCTGCCTTTAGCTTAGTAGTCTTCCATTGTCATGAGACTCTGGCGCCGAGCTCAACCCTTGCCCATCGACCATGGTCATTGTCGAGGTGAGTCCGAGTCGAGGAGGAGGAAGAAGCCTCCTCTGCCGGCATCCCTTGACATCACGCGCAGTCGCGCCCCCTTGGGACTACAAAGCTGGGTTGTGGCTGGCGAGTTCGATCAAGGGCTCGACAACCTGGTCGAGGACAAGACTTTGCCCACGTCCGACGAAGTCAACGCCCACGACAGCGTGGCCTCCGAAGCCGACGCCAGCCCGACCCAAACTGCTGCAGAGGACGATGCTTAGGATGCCTCAGCCACTGCAGCCAAGGCTACCCAAGCCGTGCCTACCATGGTTGTCCCGACCATTGAGGTCGGGGCGATCCTGGCCGTCGAGGTCGACCGCGTTTTGGCTGGGGTCAACGCGCAAGATCGTGCCAAAGACCTAGCCAAGGCCTCCGTGGGAGAGGGAGCTAAAGATGCTCCGACCATGGCGGTCGAGGCCGATCCGGTTGTCGGAACCGAGCCCGGGGACAAGTCGAGCCCCCTGGGGGAGGAAGCCTGAGACAAGGTCACCACGCATGGCGAAGTGCAAGATCTTTGCCCAGAACAACAAAGGGCAGAGGGCGCACACGCGCTCGAGTCGAGCAAGAGCCCATCAACCTCACCCAAGACGCCGAGGGCCGGCTTAGCCAGGTATGAAGCTTCCTCTTGCTTTTGTTGAATCTTAGTTCGAGTCTTTTTTGACAAAGATTATGTTTCTTTCAAACTCCGTAGGCCATCGAACTCGTCATCCAAGGGTTGAAAGGTCTTCAGACGCATTTCGATGCACTGAAGATCTTTCTCGACTTGTTGGAAGAGCGAGAGAAGCAGTGGTTCAGGCTCATAGCGACCCTGGAGATCAAGCAAGAGGAGGCCAGGTGCAAAGAGGTGGCCCACTCTACCGAGCTTGCCGCTCTCTACCAGACGATGAAGGCACTCTAGGTCACCCACGCATCTGAACTTGACCACGCCGTTAACACCGAACGCGACCATACACACAAGGCCGTGGAAGAGGAGCGCGTGCGGTCGACCAGAGCGCTCAAAGCCGAATGAACCAAGGCGGAGGAGATGATGAAGGAAGTTGCGGACCAAGCGGCCGTCCCGACGAAGGCCTCCACTAAGCTCGAGGCTAAAGTCACCGAGCTCGAGGAGAAGCTGGGCGAGCGATCAAGATGGGGCAGAGCGCCCTGGCCCAACTCCAGGACAAACGAAGCCGCGTCGCCAACGCTGCAACCGAAGCCCTTCGTCTCCAAGGTGAGCTATCGGCCTTAAGGGCTAACGTTGCTGAGCTCGAGCAAGAAAAACTTGCCCGCGACATGGCCAACCTATAGATAGGGTTAGACCTGACAACTTGTAAATAGAAGCTAGTAAGATAAAGGTTAATGAAACAAAGTCATTTTGATGAAACGAGCTTGTGCTCTGTTTGTTCCCTTTATATATTTTTTGTCGTGTACTTAGCCTTTTTCTGAGGTAGTGTATCCTCGTCCAGCCCCCATTGGGACCAAGGTCGAGCAACGCTGGCCTTGGGCACAAGTTTAGAGACCTGCAAAAGCCACAACCTGCAAGGTCGAGAAAAAATCCATAGGGGAGACTGCTAAGCACAACACAGGCGTATGAGAAGAAACTTAACCTTGAAAGTGTTAAGGTTATTTTTAGATTAGATTCTCGAATTGCGACCTCGATTCGTGCTTGCTCGACAGGCCCAAATGTGGAGTTAGTTCGAACCCTGGCACAGGGGGAGCTGGGATGCGAAGAGATTCGGGTTATAAGTAGCTCAATCCCTAGGGGTGAATTTTAAGCTCCCAATATTTGAGCCAAGATCTAAAGCACTTATACACAGGTCAGATTTAGAAAGAATCTCAGATTTGAATTCAGTACGGAATATGGAAGAAAGAAAGAAAGAACACAAAGACCAACATAGCCAATGAACAATAAACTTTATTGAACTTTGAGACAAAAGCGTTACACATAAAATTTATGAAGTTGATCAATGTTCCACGAGCTTGAGCGCTCTCTGCCATCGGGCATCGCTAGCCGGTAAGCCCCCGTGCGATCTGTTGAAACAACTCTATAGGGGCCCTCCCACCGCGGGGATAACTTGTTGGTGTCGGACGAGCCCTGAATTCGTCTTAGGGCTAGGTCCCCAACAAGGAGCTCTCTAGGTTGTACCGATCGAGACGCATGTCTGCGAAGAGCTTGCAGGTAATGCGCTAATCGTAGCAGTGCACAGCATCTTACTTCTTCTACCAGGGTAAGGTCAAGGGACCGTTCTTGCTCGAAGTCAACCTGGTCGACCAAGCTGACCCTAGTAGAGCCCAACGTGACCTCCGGAGGCAGGACGGCTTCGGTACCGAATACAAGCCAGAAGGGTGTGGACACTGTTGCTCGACTGACCATGGTACGAATAGACCATAAAACAGCGGGAAGTTCGTCCACTCAGGTCTTGCCGTGTCGTTCGAGCTCATCTGACACTCGCTTCTTGACGCCTTGAACTATCTATCTGTTGGCGTGTTCTACTGCTCCATTGTTTTGCGGATGGCTTATCGAAGCATAACATACTTTGGTGCCAATGCCTTCGCAATATTCCTGGAACAATTCACTGGTAAACTGTGTTCCATTGTCAGTAATAATTCTGCATGCAACTCCATGTTGGGGAACGCGGTATGCTACGCTAGCACAAATTAAAATTTCTACCGCATAACCAGAAAAGCTACTCGCAAGAAAGGGATCACAGATTAGATTACCACTAGACGCGCAGTTGCGGAATCCTTCGCGCTTGGTGTAGTGGATCGGCGGATCGTCCTCAAGCGGATCGTCCTCGCTGCGGATCGTCCTCGCTGCGGATCGTCCTCGCCGTGGATCATCCTCACGCGGATCGTCCTCGCTGCGTATCGTCCTCACTGCAGATCGTCCTCACCACGCCGCAGAGAATAGCGATGTCACCACAATGATCCACACGTCCCGGGATGGAACGCCGTGCGTCGGCGTGCAAGCACCGCGTCGCTCGGCAAGGGCAATGAGAGGTGGAGGCTAGGGTTATGGACGTGAGCAATCACATGCACGCCCACCCTTCTCCTCTCCTTATATATCCACGCGACGAAACCCTAAGCTAGGGCCCATCAGCGCGTTAAGCCCACGAGGTCCATTAATTACGGATCCAATCCGAATTAATGCGTTCCAGCCCGTTAAGTGTGTGACCCTGTAGGTTCATGTACATTTGGACATAGATTCGGAAAACCCTTTTTCCAATCCAATAGCTGGCAGCGGTTCCTTGCAGAGCATGCCAACTCCCAAACGCATATGATCAAATCGGATAGAACCTTTCAAAAGTACTCATGTAATAATCCCTTTGCCAAACTATATGAAGATCGAACTCAAGGCGAGAAGTATGTCATCCTTTGATAGTTCAATCCATCTCTCGTATCCGTGATATATTAATAAGTTGTGATTGACTTCTCAATCACGGCATGGCCATGCACTTCCTTAATCATATCACACGAGTGGCCTAGACATATATCTCCGTTACACTGGAGTGGCAAATTCCATCTTGACTGCCCACTTCCCTCTGCACATTTCATAGCAAATATGAAAGCTACCTTTATAACTATCCGGTTAGGGAATAGCGTTTGGTGGCCCCAAGGTAAACTATTACACATGTAGGGAATGTGACAATCTCAGGTCTAAGGATCATACATCCACTATGTATGAGATACACTGATGACACATAAGAATGTAACATTCTCGCAGTGGTCCCATTTCGGTCTATCTAACCCATGTTCTTCATCATGAGTTCACATGTATTGATGATATCTCCATATCCTATGATCTATGAAACATAATCATCGATCAATACATGTGTTGATCTATTCATCGTTGTCCTATACGATGATACCCGATCGAGAGATACTTATAGAATTATATCAATAAGTAGAGAGTTTCATAAACAAGTCACATACTTGTCGATCAATATAATGATATACATTCATTGGACCAATAATCATATTATTATTCATAAGCATAGTCATGTTACAATCATCTATATGATCGCCTCAAGGGCATAACACCAACAATCTCCCACTTGCACTTGAGTCACCAATTAAGCATCTAATACCAATAGACCTTGTGTGCGCCTCATGTTTAGGGTCATGGAAGAGGCTTTATCAGCGGATCAGCCACATTAGCTTCCGTGTGTACTTTGCATATCTTCACGTCACCTCTATTCACAATCTCGCGAATAAGGTGAAAGCGCGAGTATGTGTTTGGACTTGATGTGATCGAGGCTCTTTAAAGTGCAATGGCACCACTATTATCACAATAGAGGTCCATTGGATTAGAGGCACTAGCGACCACACCAAGCTCTGAGATGAACTTCTTTATCCAAACAGCTTCCTTTGCGGCCTCTGAAGCCGCAATATACTCTATACATTGTAGAGTCGGCCACCGTGTTTTGTTTGGAACTCTTCCACTTACCGCTCCTCCATTTTGTGTAAATCTGAACCGGATTGCGATCGAAATCATCTTTGTCGGTTTGGAAGCTTGCGTCGGTGTAACCCTTTACAACCAGCTTCTTCCTCACCTCCAAAAAGTAGGAACATATCCTTAGTTCTTCTCAAGTACTTGAGGATGTTTTTCACGGTACCGTCAATGACTATCACGGGATCCGCTTGGTATCTACTCGTGACACTTAGAGCATATGAGACATCTGGCGCGTCATGATCATGGCATACATAATAGACCCAATAGCGAAGCATATGGTATCTTGCTCATCTGTCTCGCCATCGGTTGTCGAAGGACACCGATTTTTGCTTAGACTTATACCATGTGACATTGGCATGAATCCTCTCTTGGATTCATGCATATTGAACCTCTTCAATACCTTGTCAATGTCACGTTTTTGGCTTAATCCAATCAACCTTTTGATCTATCCTGAGATCTTTATGCCCAAGATATAACATGCTTCTCCCAAGTCCTTCATTGAGAAACTCCTTTTCAATGAAGTCTTAACGCCTTCAAGCATAGGAATATTATTCGATCAATAATATGTCATCCACATATAAGATCGAAAATACAAGTGCGCTCCATCGGCCTTTTTGTAAACACAAGGCTCTTCTTCATTTTTATGAAGTCAAATCCTTTGACTACTTCATCAAAGCGAATGTTCCAACTCCGAGATGCTTGCTTCAACCCATAAATGGATCTTTGAAGCTTGCATACCTTATTAGCATATTTAGGATCAACAAAACCTTCAGGTTGTATCATGTATACATCCTCGGATAGATTCCCATTAAGGAAAGCTTGTTTTGACATCCATCCGCCATATTTCATAATCGAAATATGCAGAATAGCTAAAATGATCCTACGGACTTAAGCATGGCTACGGTGAGAAAGTTTCATCATAGTCAACTCCTTGAACTTGTTTGAAACCCTTTGCCACCAACCGTGCCTTGTATATCTGAACATTTCCATCCATGTCTATTTTCTTCTTGAAAATCCATTTGCACTCAATGGTTTTTACACCATGAGGAGGATCAACCAAGTTCCAAACTTGATTGTCATGCATGGATGAATTTCGGATCTCATGGCTCCAAGCCATTTTTGGAGTTTGGGTCCATCATCGCTTCTTTATAAGTCGTAGGCTCATCATTATCCAATAATAATATGTCATGTCCATATCTCATGGGTTCATGACGCGGCCTCCCCGACCTCGTGGGGTGGGTGTCTCTTCCACAGTTGTACAACATCTTGTACATCAAGTGAAGGTTCAATGGGAGTTGAAACAATTTACGATGGTTCTCGAATTTCTTCAAGTCGCACCTTGCTCCCACTAACTCCTTTTGAAAGAAACTCTTTCTCGAGAAAGACACCGCTTTGAGCAACAAACACTTTGTTTTCATCCCTTTTGTAAAAGTAATATCCTTTTGTTTCTTTAGGATACCCACAAAGAAGCATTTTTCTCGATTTAGGTGCGAGTTTATCGATTGCAAACGTTTTACATAAGCCTCACATCCCCATATCTTGAGAAATGACAATGAGGGGCGTTTCGATCCATATCTCATATGAAGTTTTCTCAATGGCTTTTGATGGAACCTGTTTTAAAGTGAGCGCAATTGCTTTCTAGAGCATACCCCGGAAGAACAATGGCGGATCTGTTTGGCTTATCATTGACCGAACCATGTCTAACAAAGTTCGGTTCCGTCGTTCGGATCGCCATTCCACTGAGGCGTTCCTGGCGGAGTAAGTTGCGGAACGATTCCACATTGCTTTAGATGATCACCAAACTCTTGGCTCAAGTATTCGCCACCACGATCTGATCGTAAGTGTTTTATTAATTTGCCAAGTTGATTTTGTACTTCGTTCTGAAACTCTTTGAACTTTTCAAAGGTTTCAGATTTATGTTTCATTAAGTAGATATATCCATATCTACTAAAGTCATCGATAAAAAGTTACAAAGCATTGAAACCCACCTCGCACTAGAGCTCATTGGTCCACATACATCCGTATGTACAAGGGCCAACAACTCACTTGCCCTTTCACCAAAACACATGAAAGGGGCTTTTGTCATCTTGCCAAGTAAACAAGACTCACATGTTTCAAATGATTCAAAATCAAATGAGGTTAGAAGTCCATCGGCATGGAGCTTCTTCATGCGCTTCTCATTTATGTGGCCTAGCGACAATGCCATAAAAGGTAGGATTCACATCATTGGGCGAAGCCTTTTCACATTAATGTTGTAGACAGTGTTTTTCTTCGAGTTCAAGCACGTACAACCCATCTACCATGGGGCATCGGCCATAATACATATCATTCAAAAATATCGAACAAACAAAGTTCTTTATTCTGAAATCATAACCTTCATGTTCCAAACAAGAAGATGAAATAATGTTTCTACTCAAAGATGGAACAAAATAACAATTATTGAGTTCTAAAATTAATCCAGAAGGCAAATGCAATGGGTAGGTGCCAATGGCAACAGCCGCAACTCTTGCTTTATTCCCCACGCGAAGATCCACTTCTCCTTTTGCCAAGTCTCTACTCTTTATTAGCCCCTCATCGAATTGCAAATGTGAGCAACCGATCCGTATCATATACCCAAGAGGCAAGATTAGAAGTAGCAGATTAATTTCTACAACATGAATACTCAAGTGGAAGTCACACTTCCATTCTTCTTATCTGCCAGTGCTTCGCACAGCTTTTGTTTCCAATGTCCTAACTTCTTGCAATAGAAGCACCGAGCATCGTGTTTAGGGCCAATCTTAAGCTTCTCAAGCTTAGATTTGAGACTTGCGATCTCAACTTGGCCCTTGCCCTTGCCCTTTCCTTTGTTCCCAAATTAGCCTTCTTCTTCTTGAAGGCGGTAGTTTTCTGAACCATCATCACATGATTAGGTTTTTTCTTTTGCTCTCCTCGGAGACTTGAGCATCCCATGTAGTTCGGTCAGGGCTCTTCTCCATGCTATTCATATGAAAATTCATAATGAGCGGCTCAAAGCTCGAGGCGAGATCGAGAATCACATCCGTAGCCAAACTAAGGCTAAGGGAAAATCGAGCTTTTCCAATCTCCCAATGTAACCAATCATTTTGATTACATGAGGGCTGACCGACTTCCTCGGCCGACTTGCAAGCAAACAAAAGCTTAGAGATACCATACCTCTCACTCTTGCTTGGTTCCCAAACATGTCCTTTAAGCCCACAATCATATTGTAAGCATCCCGATCCTCATATTGCTTTTGAAGCTCGAGTCCATGGTGACAAGCATGAGACAGTGACCTCTGAGAGGCATTAACATGTTTTTCATACTCGGCCTTATCATTGCGAGAAGCATTTTCTGCGGTTCATCGAGAATTGGACTCTCTAGAACATAGTCTTTCTTTTCATGCTTGAGAACAATTCTCAAAGTTGCGATACCAATCCACAAAATTTATCCCATTAAGTTTTTCCTTTTCCAAAACCGATCTCAAAGCAAAACCGAGGTCCAACGGAAGGAGTAGCAGTGTGCCATTGAACTACAACAAAAACATGCAAAGTTTCTAAGCACTATGTTTATGTAAATTTTCATTAAACATTTTAATAAAAGACACTCCTATCATATGCCCCTTTATGGACACATAGTGAGTATTCAAGATCCATATTCATCAAACACTAGTGAGCTTTGGCATCACCGCTAGAGATTTAATGACATAGGTAAGCAACTTCTTTGCTAATTACATCTTATGTAACTCTTGTTGGTTGAGCATGAAAACAAGTAATGAATGACTCATCAACTCGACTCATGGCGAGTCAACTTGCCCTAGGGCTCACATGAGGGAGGGAGCACTTCCGATTTCGGTGCCAATTAAGAAACCTAGCCTCATGTGTGTTTTCCTAGACACCAATTGTCTTGTATTTGTTCCTTCATTATTGAAATCAAAACTCAACCACTTATGTCCTCAAGCCCAAAACCGTTTTGATAGCTTGATTAAATCTACCATTGTTATGCGTGATGTGTCCAACACATCCCTATCATCTATTAAGATAGTCATTGATATACTACTTTGGCGGTCATATCAATGATGATCTAAATTCTTGATAGGTGCAACAATAGGGTGGACATATTTGATTTAAAATTTATTTAACTATGGGGTTGAACAATATCTACTATGAACATGGCATCACATGCAATGAGCATAAAGAAAATAGCAAGGATTAACCACACATCCACGTAAAATCAAGATTAAGTCAGAAATAGTATGGCCTTTAGCATTAGGATCTTCATCATCATGCTTGTTGGTCCACTTGGCCATCTTGCTTGATTGTTCACCTAGCCATCATGCTTGATTGCCATCATCTTCATCATTGTAGATGCAACTCCTCATGCCTTCTCCTTACTTTGATAATGAAATTTACATGAAGGTTTCAAACATCACAAGTCGACACATGCAGTCAGTTATACAACTTTGATAATGAAATAGCCTTATGGCTTGACACGGCACGCAGGCCATGTAAACGTTACATGCATCACATACACATAGGCCATACTATTTCACATATAACATCCTGCAAAAGAGTTAAATAAGGCGATTCTACGGTGTCGGGGTTCCAGGGCAATGCCCTGGCGGGTTCAAGGCGGCGCCCTAGCGGGTCCAAGGGCGGCGCCCACCTGGTAATCCGGGTGGTACGGTGGTGGGTCGAGGGATAGCCCTTGAGATTTTTTGGAGGCATGTCTTCTGCCAAAGGAAAACGTCCTCAAAATTTCCATGGATCAATCAAATTGACCTAATCTGATTCAATCTGATTGGCTTGGTCCCATATGGTCGCGATGCGTAGACCCTGATGGCGGTAACCCGACCGGTAAGGGCAACGTCGTACCATGAACGGACTCACCCAAATCAAGCTTGAATCGGATTGCACTTCCTCGATTCAATCGATTGGCTTGGTCCCATATGGTCGCGATCGTAAACCCCGATGGCGGTAACCCGACCGGTAAGGGCAACGTCGTACCATGAGCGGACTCACCCAAATCAAGATTGAATCGATTGCACTTCCCACAAACCCTAAACCGATCGATCTCGCCGATAGTCGCCTCCACCAATTCATCACATGAATCGGCGAGAACATGTAATAGATCTAATCTACTATCCCCACATATCACATATGAAACATCCAGATCACAAATCTACGCGAGATGGCTCTGATACCACTGTTGGGGAACGCGGTATGCTACGCTAGCACAAATTAAAATTTCTACCGCATAACCAGAAAAGCTACTCGCAAGAAAGGGATCACAGATTAGATTACCACTAGACGCGCAGTTGCGAATCCTTCGCGCGTTGGTGTAGTGGATCGTCCTCGCCGTGGATCGTCCTCACGCGGATCGTCCTTGCTGCGGATCGTCCTCGCTGCGGATCGTCCTCGTTGCGGATCGTCCTCGCCGTGGATCGTCCTCACGCGGATCGTCCTCGCTGCGTATCGTCCTCACTGCAGATCGTCCTCACCACGCCACAGTAGTAGCAGCGGCCGCCACAAAGCATCCCACACGCCCCGGATGGAACGCCGTGCATCGGCGTGCAAGCACGCGCCGCTCGGCAAGGGCAATGAGAGGTGGAGGCTAGGGTTACGGACGTGAGCAATCACATGCACGCCCACCCTTCTCCTCTCCTTATATAGCCACGCGACGAAACCCTAAGCTAGGGCCCATCAACGCGTTAAGCCCACGAGGTCCATTAATTACGGATCCAATCCGAATTAATGCGTTCGACCCGTTAAGTGTGTGACCAGAGGTTCATGTACATTTGGACATAGATTCGAAAACCCTTTTTCCAATCCAATAGTGGCGGCGGTTCCTTGCGAGCATGCCAACTCCCAAACGCATATGATCAAATCGGATAGAACCTTTCAAAAGTACTCATGTAATAATCCCTTTGCCAAACTATATGAAGATCGAACTCAAGGCGAGAAGTATGTCATCCTTTGATAGTTCAATCCATCTCTCGTATCCGTGATATATTAATAAGTTGTGATTGACTTCTCAATCACGGCATGGCCATGCACTTCCTTAATCATATCACACGAGTGGCCTAGACATATATCTCCGTTAATCGAGTGGCAAATTCCATCTTGATCGCCCACTTCCTCTCGCACATTTCATAGCAAACATGAAAGCTACCTTTATAACTATCCGGTTAGGGAATAGCGTTTGGTGGCCCCAAGGTAAACTATTACACATGTAGGGAATGTGACAATCTCAGTCTAAGGATCATACATCCACTATGTATGAGATACATCGATGACACATAAGAATGTAACATTCTCGCAGTGTCCCATTTCGGTCTATCTAACCCATGTTCTTCATCATGAGTTCACATGTATTGATGATATCTCCATATCCTATGATCTATGAAACATAATCATCGATCAATACATGTCTGATCTATTCATCGTTGTCCTATACGATGATACCCGATCGAGATACTTATAGAATTATATCAATAGGTAGAGAGTTTCATAAACAAGTCACATACTTGCTGATCAATATAATGATATACATTCATTGGACCAATAATCATATTATTATTCATAAGCATAGTCATGTTATTATTCATAAGCATAGTCATGTTACAATCATCTATATGACTGCCTCAAGGGCATAACACCAACACTCCATACCTGGTGACCACGAACAAGTGGAAAAACTTGATAGCCGCACGAGCCATGATGGTCGAAACGGGTTCAGCCTCGATCCACTTGGTGAAGGTGTCAATGGCAACGAATAAGAACTTCTTCCCACCGACCGCTTGAGGGAAGGGGCCGAGGATGTCCAGCCCCCAGGTCGAGAAGGGCCAAGCGAGTGGGATGGTCTGAAGTGCATAGGTAGGTTGGTGTGACTTTCGAGCATGGAATTGGCAGGCTCGACAAGCGCGGACAATGTCGCGAGCATCCTGAAGCGCCGTTAGCCAATAGAACCCCATGCGGAAGGCCTTCCAACCATTGTCCTGAAAGAAGAATGCGCTGCCCAGAGACCTGAGTGGATGTCATTTAACAGGTACTTACCCTCCTCCATGGTGATGCATTTTGTCAGGACTCCAGAAACATTCCGATGATAAAGTTTACCATCAACGAGCTTGTATGAACTCGCCCGACGCTTGATCCTGCTCCTCGCAGTGGGATCGAACGGAAGTTCACCTCGAGCTAGAAAGTTGTGGATTAGTTCAGCCCATGAGGGAATACCTTCAATGAAGACAACCGAGACCTCTTGGTCAGAAATTGAAGGTGTCGCCAAGGTCTCCAGGATGACGTCCGGAGGAATTTCATCATCGGACGACCCGAGCTTGGAGAGGAAATCGGCGCTGGAGTTGTCCTTCCAAGGCACATGCTTGATTTCTAGGTTTTGGAACCACTTCTCCATCTTGCGCACTTCGGCGAGGATTTGGTCATAGAGCCCTCCGAGCATTGATAGCCTTTGTTAAATTGGTTGATGACGAACTGGGAGTCGCACTTAACGATCAACCGGTGCGCACCCAGCGCCTTACAACCTCGAAGTCCTGCTAAGAGGGCTTCGTATTCTACTGCATTATTGGTTGTCAGAAATCCGAAACGAACCACATACCTCAGTTTATCGCCTTGTAGGGTGAGAATAAGGATTCCAGCCCCCGAGCACTTGAAGGATCTAGAGCCATCGAAGTACATGACCCAGGGTTTCTCCTCCTCGACCTTGAGCTCGGGAGCCGGCTACGATGTCTGTTCGACCACAAAGTCGGCAAGCACCTGCGACTTGATGGCCGTGCGCGCCACAAATTGGACGTCAAACACAGCCAGCTCCATGGCCCATTTGGCAATGCGACCTCCAGCCTCTGGATTCCTTAGGATCTCCCCGAGCGGGAAGTTGCTCGGAACAACCATGGGGTGGGCCTGGAAATAGTGCCGGAGCTTGCGTGAAGCCATGAGGAGGGCGTATAGCAACTTCTGGACCTGAGGGTAGCGCTCCTTCAAACCATGAAGAACTTCGCTAATGTAGTAGATCGGGTGCTGCCGTGCATCTCGCTCGGCCACCAAGACGGCGCTGACAGCTTGGGTGGTGGCCGCGAGGTAGAGCAAAAGTTTTTTGCCTGACTGCGGAGTCGTGAGCAAAGGTGGGCTTGAAAGATATACCTTCAGCTCATCGAAGGATTGCTGTGCCTCGGGCGTCCACTCAAAATTTCCTTGTTTACGCAAGGCCTTGAAGAACGGCAGTCCACGCTCACCAAGTCTCGAGATGAACCGGCTGAGGGTAACCATGCGGCCGGTTAGGCACTGAACCTGCCTTACCGAATTCGGGGGGGGCTATCTTCTCGATCGCCTCAATCTTCTCCGGATTCGGACCGACCCCCGAGCCCCCGATCACGTAGCCAAGAACATTTCCTGAAGCAGCGCCAAATACACATTTATTAGGATTAAGCTTGATCCTATGCTTGCTCAGGTTGCCGAAGGTCTCTTCGAGGTCTTGAACATGTTTGTCTTCGGAAAAGCTCTTGATGATGATGTCGTCCACGTAGATCTCGAGGTTGCAGCCGATCTGAGGGTCAAACATCTTGGTCATCAGGCGCTGGAATGTCGCGCTGGCAATTCGGAGACCAAACGACATAGTAGTGTAGCAGTACATCCCGAACGGCGTGATCGATGAAGGACGTTTTGCTCTCGTCGTCGACCGCTAGCTTGATTTGATGGTACCCGGAGTAGGCGTCCAGGAAGCTCAACATCTTGGCGTTCGCAGTGGAGTCAACAATCTGGTCGATGCGTGGAAGGGGAAAATTGTCTTTCGGGCATGCAGAATTTAAGCCCGTGTGGTCGATGCACATCCGCCACTTCTCGCCTTTCTTCTGCACGATGACCGGGTTGGCCAACCACTCGAAGTAGTCAACCTCGCGAATGAAGCTGGCCTTCAACAACTTGTCGAGGTTCTCCTTGATTATAGCAAGCTTCTCTGGGGAGAAGCGTCTTAGCTTATGACGTACGGGCCGGCAGTTGGGCCGAACCTGTAGCTTGTGCTCGATCACCTCCTTCGGGACGCCGGGCATGTCTGCCGGTTCCCAAACGAATATGTCCTTGTTGGCGTGGAGGAAGGTGACGAGATCGAGTTCCTATTTGGAACTCAACTCGGTCGAGATGTGGACGCACTTGCTTGAGTCGCTCTCCTCGAGCTGTACGGCCTTCGTTGTTCCACCGGGCTGAATCGTCGCCTTCTAGCGGACATTCTTCGTGGTCGCCTCAGGACCTCATTGGGGCAGCATGCCGGCGAGAGCCAAGGCCTTGGTCTCGCAGCCGTGCGCGGCCTTGAGGTCGCCCCGCACCGTTATGATACCATTAGGACCTGGGAGCTTCATGCAACGATGGCCGTAGTGATTGGCCGCCATGAACTTGATCAATGCCGGTTGTCCTAGGATGGTGTTGTACGGGAGATCTCCTTCGACCACCTAGAAGGTGATCATCTTGGTGCAGAAGTTGTCCGAGTTACTGAAGGTGACAGGCAAGACCACTTGCCCAAGAGGGGTGGTCGAACTCCTAGGAACGATCCCAAAGAACGGAACCGCAATATTCTTGACCTTCGACTAGGGAATCTGCATCCGGTCGAGTGCGCTTGCCTGGAGTAGATTGAGGGAGCTTCCCCCGTCGATCATGACGCGCCCGACCATGGTGTTGCTGATGGTCGGGGTCACGACCAAGGCGGTTTTTAGGTCCTTAGCCATACCTTGGGGGGCATCTTCCCCTGAAAAAGTGATTGTGGCCCTAGCCCACTTGCAGAGCTATTCGATGGGCCTCTCGGCGGAAGCTTGATAGACAGTGCGCGTAGCAGCCTTGAGCTCACGTTGGGATTGATATGTTGACGAGCCGCTGAAGATGACATCAATCCGGCGGTCGCCCTGCTGGAACTCTAGGTCGAGGTCATCGAGGTCAGCCCCAGTATTAACCCTGTCGGGTTGCTCATCCTCCTGCGGGAGCACAGGCATCTCACCATGCCCATCATAAAAGGCATTCAACTTGCTCTGCCAAGCCTTGCAGCTCCGCAGATCGTGGCCTGGAGCCCTGTGGAACAGGCAGAACTTTACTTCATCAAACCTGGGGCGGCCCTCGGTGTCCTGTGATCGGGTGTCGGCTCGTTGGGGCCCAGGTCGACGGTTCCCCTGCTGGGGTCGATGTTGCACTTGTTGAGGTCGTGGCCGGCTTCGACGAGGTCAGGGCTCTTCCTGGGCTGGTTCCTGCACCTCCATCACCTCGCGCTGGCCGTTCGCCGTGACGATCACACGTGGCCGACCGCCACCATTCCTGCGGCCCTCTTACGCTTCTTGGCAGTTGGACCTGAGTCGACGTTTCTGCAGTTGGATGGACCAGCCTCTCCTGAGTTTAGACCAAGCTTACCTTGGTCATAGTCACGTTTCCAGTGGACTGTGTCATCTGCGTTCGCGTACCGTTCCACCATGCGAAACAGCTTGTTGACGCTGAGCCTCGCCGTGATCTTCAGGTCCTCGGTGATGTTGATCACGAACACTGAACTTGAAGGCCTTGATCACCGCCTCGTCGGAGACGTTCGGTATTAAGTTCCTCGTGCGGATGAATCATCACACAAAGTCGCAGAGTGGCTCATTCTTGCCCTGGATAACACGATCCAGGTCCTTCTCCCTTCCTGGCTGCTCGTAGCAACTTTGGAAGTTGGAGCGGAGGGCATTCTGAATTTGGCACCACGATCAGAAGGAACCGAGCTTCTAGTTGAAGAGCCAGGTGCGGGCTGCGCCATCCAAAACGGTCGGGAGGTAGTTGGCCATTACGGCCTCGTCTCCATCGGCCGCCAAAATGACGGTTGAGTAAATCGATAGAAACTCGTCGGTGTTCTTCATCCCGTCGAACCGTTCTATCAATGCAGGCTTGAACCGAGCTGACCAGCGTACCCGATGAAGGTCGTCAGAGTAGGCCGAACAGCCATAAGCCGGAATAGGAGCACGCCAAGGGAGATGATCGCTACTGCCAGACTCGGAGTCGTGGTTACCCTGACGGCTGGATCTACGGCCACGTTGGTCGTGTCGATGAGCGCGGTGATCGCCCGGAAGATACTGCAAGCGATCATGAACCCTGCGGCGCCTCAGCAGGATGTCTGGTGAAAGACATCCAGACATCTTCGCCGCTAGAAGGAGAGCTCTGCAGAGCCGTCTTGACGCCAACACCTCTCGAGTCATGTCCAGGCGGCGACACCGAGGAGTCCGAGTCAAATCCTGGGACGGTTGGCGGGAAGGTGATCGGTGAAGGCACCGACGTCGATGCAAAGAGTTATCGTCACTTCTCAGGGAGCGGGTCCTAGAGCGGCGGCTTTGGTGCTACGGAGGTATGGCCTCGGTCGCAGCCCTATCGAGCTCATCAGCGAGAGCTCGGCTGAAAAGTTCCGACCTCACCCCGTCGGGATCAATCATAACCCGAGCAATGGCACGGAGGCGCTCGCCCAAGTGGGGAAGCCCAGGACGCACGGACGAGGTCCCAATCTTCTCTTGTTCCTCTCGCCAGAGGGTAGTTGTGGCTTGGTTGATGGCAACCTGAACCATCCGGCGAGCATCTTCAGGGGTCTTTGGATCACGGTCATCCACCTCTGCGTTCATGCCTTGGCTATCTGCCATGAAGATAAACTGCTCGCGCAGTGGCGGTGAGGCTGATAATAGGGACGTGGAGTTGTCACGCTCGGGAACGTCGCCCGAACCTGAACTTGCTGAACGTCCTTCAATGGAGCACGCCATGCTTCTGAGGTATTGGCGTTGTTCTTCCGAATGAGAGAAGCTTTCGGGCCCCACAGTGGGTGCCAACCGTCGACGATCGGGACCGTCGGACCGCAATTGAGTGATGGGGGGTTAGTGTGAATGAGAGACCCAAAAACGAGCTTTGCTCACCGAGGGAATAGGTTCATCGTTTCGTTGGTCGAGGGAAAGAGAAAAACGAGCCAGACATAGAGGATTATACTGGTTCGAGCCCCTGTGAAGGTAACAGCTCTACTCCAGTCTTGCCCTGAGGCGAGGATTTTCACTATGCTTGAGTACAAATGTTTGCTCTCTAGCTCGAGCTCTGGTGAGTTCTATGTTTGTTGTGTCTACTGTCTTGTTGCTTCAATTGCGCGCCCCCTACTGATCCGCCTCGGGGGGTTTTATACCTCTCCCGGTTGTTACCAGAAATGGTCGGGAGAGATTCCCGGAGTAGTGGTATGATGCACACTGAAGGTGGGTTGTAGCCGTCCCGCATCTGCCGCCCACGTCTGCCTTAACTCCGACATTCATGGTCTTGGTAACTGTCGAGTAAACGCACATCCTGGGTCCCGGGCTAAACTACCTCGAGCGAGGGCTGAATCCACGCCTCCCAAGCTCAAGGTTGTGCGGGAGTTGAATCCTTGCCTCCCCCAAGCTCGAGGTCGTGCGGGAGCCGCGCTGCCCAGGTCGTGATCGAAGACTTTGCGGCTCAACCCCGAGCTAGGGGCCCTATTGACCATGCTTTGACCTGTTAGAAATTTCTCAGTCCTCGTCAGATACGCTACCCCACACTGATGTAATTCTCCAAATTTCTTTTCACCTGCAAACGATGCACCCAAAATATATTAACATTGAGTCACTGAATTTTGACAAATCAAATGTTACAAGTAGGAAGAAGTATACGGTGAAAGTAGATATATTGTAAAAACATAAAAGTATGCAAATATAGACATTGGATATCTAGGTGGACTTCCATCTCCTCTGCTTAAACATGTTTTACTCACAACCCCATTGAAAAATTATAAAATTTCACTTTAAGTGGAGGAGGTGGGATTTTACCTAGATCTGAAGCATCAATACCTCTGTTTGCTTACTTTCATACTTTGACTATACATCTACTTTTACTATGTACATCCTCTACTAGTACATCATGTGGGGAAAGTAGAAACAGACATCCAAGAGCACCAAGTTGTGACCCAACAGCTCGGTACATAGAAGTCACATATTGGCTATTGTCCCCCACAGGGTTCACATTTTCATTTTGGAGCCGATTTTCGTAACCCCGGCGGTTTTGAAATTCATAAAAAAACCACTTGAAAATCATGAAAAACCGAATGGTATGGAAATTCAAACCAATTTGAAATCTGGTTAAATCGGCAAGTGAAAACCACTCGATTTTTAAGAAAAACCGAGCGAATTTTGTCGAAAGCCACTTACTTGAAACCGAGCCAGGTTGGAAAAATCGAAAAATTTCCAAAAAATGGGAAATTGCAAAATAATGTGATAAAATTTGTAAAAATATTGTGAAGGATAAAAATTAGTAAAATGTAAGAAATATATAAAAAAGGTATGTAAAAAATACGAAAAAATCAAGCATGATCTCTCCTAAATATGAAAATTTTTTGACATAACCTTTACTATATTTTAGACAATTGAAAGTTGTAAATTAGGCATTTAGCACTAATATGCCAACAAATAATCTTTCATTGCAATACTACAATCACACAAGTACAAAAATAGGCATTTACACAAACACGTAGCAATATCATTTGCAATTTCAGCACCATTCACATGTCAACACCATTTATATTATAATACCTTTCAATTGAAGTTGTGGAGTAGGCATATGTATAGATTCATCATTCTTCTATTATCGCAGAAATGCCATGTTCGACCTATTTGAATGGAATGTCAGTAAAAAATTTGAGTGTAATACCATTCGCATATCAATCCAATAAGTGCAAAAAATATGCATTCAAATATCAATACTATTCACATTTAGATACCTTTCATTTGAAGTTGTCAAGTAGGTATATTTTCGTCATCCTTCCCACACAAATGCCATGTTGGACTTGCATGGACACTATGTTAGTATAATATCAAGTTGCAATGAAATAAAACATTACGCTTTGGGGCTACAGTAGTATTGTTGTGTATACACTTGGTTGGCCATGTTATATTCCTCGGTGGACATCAAGGGCAATCCTCGTGTAACTAGAAACTCCATCATGTAATCGTGCCAACTTTACCCTGTCCATGTACTTGTTGTTTGTCCTTGTTGATACCACATGGCATAAAACTCAAGGTCGGGCCACTCATAGACACATTAGGTGGGAGGTTGTGCATGAGTATCGGGGATAGTGTAGTCATAGCTTCCATATGAACCATAGCTCTTTTGTATCTCAGCGACGTCATAGGAGCTACAGTTATCTTATGGTGTTCCCTTTCCATTCCCCTTAGTAGTCGTCATCTGTGATTGAGGAGCGCTATAATCTCTGTCCAATGTTGCATGAGAGAAATGCGACTCCCCTGTAAATTTGATGGGTTTATGCTCTTCTGATTGGTGTGTGGGAAGTATGGAGGTATTGTCACCATCATCAGTGTCTGTCTTTGAGTTGCTATCATTAGACTCTTGGTATGGCAGGCTCCAACGATCCTCATTCTCAGTGGTGTCATCAATCCCTACAAGATGGGGCTCATCTGCGGGATGCTTCCCCTTTCCTTGGAGGATGCTATCCATTTTGTTGTATCTCTTCTCGAGACTAATTGGTCTTTTTCTTCCCTGTATGAGTGTCCCCAACTGTCTTGTCTACCTATTCAGGGATGCTTTCAGCCCCATTGTCCTTTCTTAACACAGTAGGGTGAATCGGGTCTGTCACAAAGCTGTGATGGAAGAGGGGTGTCACTCTCTATATCATCCTCATCAAGTAATGGGTCACCATTGGACCTTCCTTTTTCCATCCATTATTGGATCGGTTTGCATCGTCACATAGTGTTAGCTCTATAAACTGTTGGAATGGATCATCTTGCTCAATGTAGCCACACTGTCCTGATCAGCGAATCACATGAAAGTATACAATGGTTCAACTGACTTGACAACAGATCGAAGATTATCCAAACAGTCCAAGCTTGAGAGGCAGCCATACACGTACCTCCCCTCGATGTTATCAATAAATCAAGAGCTTACAAATTTTTAGTAGCCATCCATTGCATGAACTTGTCCTTACACCAAAAAAAACTATCCAAGAACATATAGTTAGTGCCAAAACAAGTTGCATTCCACTTGACCTACTCGCCTCCAATATACTTCTTCATCATAGCATGAATCTTAGAATGATTGTATATCCATCAAGAGATTTTTCATGCACTCTCAATGACCAAGATGTGATCAGGGACCTCTCCAATCTCCTTCAGCATCAAATTAATGGTGTGGACCACACGATGTTACAGTGCTATCATGCAATGTGCTTGGACGCCTTATAGTTGGCATTATTATCCGTGACAATCTGCACCACATTTGTCAGACCCACCTCGTTGACCACTGAATATATTTCCTGCGTGAGCAACCAAAACCAAGTACGACTATTACGTGATGTGTATGTTAAGTAAATTGCAGAAGAGTACAAATGAAACCAAGTACCTTGCACAGGTATGGGGTATCCTACGATACGCCGGTGGCATCGATGAACTTGTGAAAGAACATGGTGTCGTTTGAGTAAATCATGATGTTAATTATGCTCATGCGTGTCAGCCCAATCCAAGAATCACATATGATTGTTACTCCGTACATAGGCCATTGCTGCATGAACTTTGCAAAGCTCTCCTTAACATCTACTTCATTAGCGTTTATATATTTTCATCCATATCTTGACCACTCGGGGACAGGACACACTCGCTTACAAATGAAACATAAATGTTAGCTATGAAATAGCATACAAGTGAATGAATATTTTAAATCTCACTTACCGTATTTTTGCGTTTCCCTCATGACGCTAAATAAGTATGGACTATCTCCTTTCCATCTTGTGATACTAGCAGTGTGAAAGAATTTGGCCCACGCCGATCCAATGGCCTGCTTTACACTCTTCCCCTTTTCTGTTCACTGATGGGTATCAATCCTTGGTTGCATGGGGCCACGGGTCATACCAACGTTGTAATCCCCCACCACCGGTGGTCTTTCTCATTGCGAGGAACTCCAAAACATTTTCGACAATAGACCATCGTGATCTCCTCCACTGGAGGAGCCATTGCCACCACTTGATAGCATCTAGGGCCCCTAATTCTTTTTTCATAATTATTTATATGGTTTTGGTGATGATGACTAAGTCAATAATCTCTAAGATATGAAGAATGTTGGTTAAGGCATCCAAGAAGTCATCTAAATGGTCAAGATTAAGGTCTTTTATTTTCTAAGTTCTGGCTTGGGAGATGATTCATGCTAAGTAGCTAGGACTTATTTTTATTTGGCCGTACTATAAAGGGGAATTGTGCACAAGTTAGAATTTTGGTTCATAAGGCTAAGACTGAATTAGACTGCTTGGAGTTAAAAATCTTTAGTCATTCTTTACTTTGATTCAGTCACTCTCCCCATACAAAGTCTAAGTGTGTCCTTGACTAAACCTCATTGGCTCATCTCTTAGGTCAGGCGCAACTTTAGTCCAAAACTCTATTCTCGCCGGACCATTACTAAATCAGTCTGGCGCCAAAACATACATAGTCAAAATTCTTACCGAGCCCATTCCATTCACGATGGACCAAAATTCCTTAACAAAAATTTCAGTCCAATGCAAGCCATTTTTGCCGAACCTTTGATTTCTTAAGTCCGTGGTGAAAGAATCCTTTGTTTTAATGCAAACCGAGCACACACCATTTAGGCCGGACCAAATTCCGCTAACACCAAATTCAATCCAGCGCAAAAGCATTCCTCTCGATTAAACCCTTGTGTTATTTCAAAAAATCCGTTGCTGTAAATCCATCTACGGCGGACCAAATTATTCAGTCCGACGCACATGTCAATCTCACATCTCTTCATCTGACCAAAACATCCAAACATCCTATGTACGACGGACCAAAATTTTCAGTCCGGCATAAATAATCTTGATTGGTCTGGAGTAAACAAGACCAGTATCACTAGATCAATTTGCTAAGTCCGTTGCAAATGTGTAATCCTGATTTTTTGACAGTCTGACACGTTCCAACGGCTACTGTGGTAGGTGTAACGGCTATATTCATCCCAAATGCCTATATAAGCATTTCCTGAGCCATCTACTACAGAACTTAATGACCTCCTTGACATTTTAGCATCCTTAGAGCTTTCATTCCATCAAGAAGACAATGCTTCACCCTTGAACTCAAAAACTTAACACTTACTGAGTGTTTAGCTCCAAGCTAAGTCTAGTAGTGTTGTGCCGAGTGAGCCAAGAGACAGGACTTGTGCATGGTCTATTACTCTTGGATCTTAGTGATCCTAGATGGCTTGGAGGCTGTGTAGGTGCGACCTATCCAAAGGAGCTTGTGGAAGGCTACCTAGGTTGTGAAGAGGTTTGGAACTCACCTTACCTAATGGTGAAAAAGTTATCCGAGTGGAGACCAAAGCTACTGCGACTAGCTTTGGAGGAGCCATACTTTGAGAGAAGTGCTCCAACGTGGAGTAGGAAAGTGGCTCTAAACCACGGGATAAATTATTGTGTCTCTTGTGCTCATTCTTGTTTTTGAGTTATTTTTTCTCGCCGCTATTAGTTATTTTGAGTTTTATATTACTCATCATCTTGTATGTGTTAGATATTTACTTGAGTAAGGAACTCATTCTGTAATTTAGTCTGAAATTTTTGAAAAGTTGCCTATTCACCCACCCTCTAGGCCAACTTGATCCTTCAAGTGGTATCAGAGCAAGGTTTACCTTGATAAGCTTAATTAGCTTTGGTAAATGGCCAAGGGTAATGGATCCATATCTGTTAGTGTAGGTAGAGTACCAGTTTTTGATGGTACAAATTATGCTTACTGGAAAATTAGAATGAGATATTATTTAGAGGTTGTCGGGTATGATGTGTGGAGGGTCACAGAGAAGCCTTTGCCTCCACGCATCATGGCCAAAGGGCAAACTACATATGGTGATCCCATCCCTGGTGAGTTTCAAAATATGCAGTATGATGCTCAAGCCCGAAATGCTATATTTTCTTGTCTTAGTATAGATGTATTTGATAAAGTAAGTAATCTTACTTCTGCTTATGTCATTTGGACAACCTTGCAATAAATTCATCAGGGAACTTCTGATGTAAAAGAAGAAAAATATTTTGTTGATAGAGAAAATTTTGATCAATTTAAAATGCTCCCTCATGAGAATGCTAATGATATGTTCTCTAGGCTTAACCCTATTGTTAATGAACTTAAAGGCCTAGGGACTAAAATCTTTGATGTTGAAGTATGCAGAAAATGATACGAGTGTTGCCAAGAGCATACCACACCGATCACCTACCTATCTAATAGTGGTGATCTCAAGAGACTATCTCCTATTAAGCTTTTGGGCAAGATTTCAACTCATGAGCTCACTTTGGCCGAAGAGGATGGTCCAAAGAAGAAATAAATAGCTCTCAAAGCCAAGGAAAAGGTACAAGACTCCTCAGATGATGAAGATGGTGAGGAGTCAAGTAATGATGAAGATAAGGATGTGAAGAAGTTGGCCCTACTCATGAGAAAAGCCAACAAAATCATGAGAAGGGTTAAAACCAAAGACAAAGGAAGGTCTATCTCTTACTACTCAAAGAAAAATCCTTTCTCTAATGTTATTTGCTTTGAGTGTAATAAAAAGGGCTACATAGCTGCTCAATGCCCTAACAAAAGTAAGAAGAAAAACAAGAATAAGGGAAAAGATGATGAAGAAGAGGAAAAGGCTCATGACAAGCTTAAAAAGAAGTATTTCAAGAAGGGTTACTCCAAGAAACACTCAAGGAAAGGAAAAGGGGAGGTGCATATTGGGGAGTGGATCACTGATGAAAAAAGCTCAAGCGAAGAATCCTCCTCGGATGAAGAAGATACAAGAACAAAAGGGCTAGCTGGGCTTGCTTTGGATGAGTCGACCCCTCCTCCACCTTCATTTTCTCTGTGCCTTATGGCAAGAAATGATGAAGATAAGGTAAATGACTTTCCCTCATATGATGAGCTAGTGGAGATAATTGAGGAGCTTAATAATGCTTTACATGCTAAAAGAAATTCAGTAAAAGCTCTAAAGAAAACTGTTGCTAGCTTAAGTAATGAACAAAAGTTGCTTCAAAACAAGTATGATGAGCTTCCTAATGATCATGAAAAACTTGTGCAAACTTATAATAATATAGTTGCTAATCATGATCTACTTGTTAAGAATCATGAAGATTTGCTAAATAGACATTGTGAGCTAGAAATTGAAAATGAAATACTTGCTAGCAAATCCAATGTTATTTTTTCATGTGATGTATCAATTGCTTGTGATTTGCTTGATGATGAAAATGCAGCTTCTAGCTCATCTATTACGTATAATGAAAATTGCAAAAATGCATCATGTGCTAGGGAGCTTAAGATTGAAAATGAAGAACTGAAAACTAAGATAGCAAAATTTGATAAGGGATTAGAAAAGTGCTTTCTTGGTAGTGCCACTCTTGACAAAATTCTAGTTGAAGAGAGGGTTAATGTCGGGACCCGAATTTGCAAATCCGGACCCTCTGTGTTTCAAAGACTAGTCCAGATCACGCTAGTGCACACAGTTGCAACATCGGTACATATCACGAGCATATATCCAACGAAATAATAAGTACTTTAATTAAATACTCAAACTATTTGTTTGACCTTATGGTCAAGTTACAAAGATCGCCTCATGAAGCGAAGACTTATTAAAATATTCAAATGCAATGAAATAAAATAAACTCGTGGCGCCAACCAATTTGCCACAGTAATCGATCGGGCTCGCTCCTAGTTCGCTCGGCTCCTCTTGATACTCCTCCTCCCGAGCAGGTTGCTTCTTCTTCAACTGAAGTTGTGTTGTTGTGGGGTGAGTACTTTGAGCACTCAAGAAGTCATGCATGTAATGCAATTCTAATATTCTACATGCATGGCTTAGTACAAAGGATAGGCTATGGTTCATGAGCAAGACAAAGATTCAAGATAAACAAGAATAGATTGCAAAGCAATAAACAATAGTAGGAATAATAGCTTTCACAAACATTTCAATCAGAATCATTTCTCCATCCTAAGTCGGGTTCATCATCACCAACCCAAGCATTTTTCCATAAACAATTCATTTTCATAAAAATCTAACCCTTGATCAGAATCACCGAAGCGATGCTCAATACCGTGAGCACGGCTATTCAATAGGTTGTACACTCTGCAGAGGTTATACACTTTACCCACAAGATACAACAAATACCACCAAGGCAAATAACCGTGAACGAAGCCTTTCCAAAGTTCCATCTAAACTCGATCTTGCCGCTAAGGTTTCAACACCGAGGGATCGGTTACCACACCAGGGCCCCCTCTTGCGCCATGTGAGTTCTCATTCCGCTTCTCGGGCCTCACACCACCACGACAAGCATTTCCAAGGAATAGATTTCCCGGTTTACTCTAAGCCCGTCCCATTACGGAGCTTGTGGTCAGTATGAGAGACTCGATTCAAATGCTCGCAAGGTTAAGTCCTTAGTTGACCGAGGCAAGACTAACCAAAATGACTTTAACATCCAAAACCAATAAAACCAAATTCGACCGCCTGATTGCCACTCTTGGCCCACTGAACAATCTTGCCACATGCCTCGCCTAAATCATTTTCCCACCCCTTCTTTACCATTGCACCACGTACATCATCAACTCAATAACACATGTCTTATTCACAAATCATGTTCCATATCTCATTAAGTCAATATTAACTTTGGTATCCCAAAATCATAAAATGTCCACGTGGCGGCTAAGCATACTACTTGGTCTACTCAACCCATGTTGGCAAATTATTAATGTCCAACTATTAGTCCATAACCTAGGGTGACAAATGATTCATGGCATACAATCATATACGACAAGGTGACATACAGCAACTAGGCATTTAACTAATCCCAAAATTCATTCAAATCAACTTTTACTAAATTAGCATGCAATAAGTTAAATCAAAATAATTTTCTCTAATAGGTTCAACATGGTCAAACACAACTTGCCTTCAAAAAGTGCTGGTTCTGGTTCCTGAGCTTGCTCTCGGTCGAGAACTTCTCCTCGAAACCGCTTGGGACTTCAACGCCTCTGGCGTAACGTATGCACAAAACAATAAAATAAATAAACAGTAGACAAACAGTGCTCAAAAATTAAAATAAAATTCATAAACAGAAAGATCACAATTTTACAAATTTATAGAAATTGATTCACTCAAATCGGAGTTAAAACGCAAAAGTTATAAGCATTTGAAGTTTCAAAATATATTTAAAATCAATATACCGAATTAAATAAATATTTTCTTTTTCGAAAATCAATTATTAAGTCATCTGTGACACGGTCGCCACCAGAGAGTGACACGTGGCCTTGCCGACGCCAGCCTCGATCGGCTATTTCTCGACAAGTGGGTCCCACCGTGACGCCAAGATGACGTCGGTGACGCCACACGCACAAAGGCGCGTCTTGGTGGCGAGAGTGGGCCCGTCTTTGTCGGCGACTTCGGTGAATAGTGCACAGTGCGGCTGACATGTGGGTCCGGGCTGTCGGCGACATGTGCGCACAGTGCGGCTCGGTGTGCCACGCGTCGCGGCGTGATTGGCTATGGTGCGGTGCGATCCGAGCCGTTGAATCTAGATCTAACGGATGAGGTTGGAAGATGAGATTTATCGTTCAAGGCGACGTGGACTCACCTCGCCCTTGGATGGAAATCAAACGGTCGTGGAAGCTCTGGCGGTGATGGCTTTATGGTGTCGTCTGCCACGAGCCGAGGGCGGCGGCGACGCGGCGCAGGTGATCCCGGCTTCTCCGGCTGAAGAGATAAGCGCCTCCGGCGCCGCGACCAGTGAGTTTGCGCGTTTTAGCGACGGCGAGGGCGGACAATGGCGGCGGATGGACCACGAAGCGGCGGAGTCCTC